>CAWUFW010003877.1:0-1225000 GCA_963921515.1 Calotriton arnoldi | reverse complement strand
AGCTCCATGCTCTCTTGGGGCCCAAAAGATGGAGTCTCTCCTGCTCAGAGGGGAGAGGTGGAGCATAGAGGGCTGGCAGGATGATGGTTTGACTGGCATGAAACTGTCACAACTTTAAGCAGAAAGGATGCCAGAGGCGGCAGAACCAGTTTGTCTGGGAAGAAGGTGGTGTATGGAGGATGAACACAGCAGCCTGTAGCTCACTTACACGCCGTGCTGAGGTGATGGCGATGAGTAACAGCCTTGATAAGGAGCCGGAAGGGGGGTGGGGGGGGATCTGTGAAGTGGCTCGAATGGCGTGCACATCAAATAAGTGTCGGGACAGACAAGAGGCAAAACAAACAACCCAGATAACTTGGCCTGGATGGGGTCAATCTGGAGTGCCGCACTAAAACACAAATACGTCCCAACCAACGACAGATGTATACAGTTTTTGTCAAGGGAAGTCTGGCTGCCAAGATGACATCAACCACCCCGGAGGAAGGTCAAAGGTGCTCAGCTGTTGCCACTCAATGTCCAAGCATGAAAGAGGAGATTGTGAAAGCCTGGGTGCAGAGCCCTACCCTGCTGCTGCAACAGCAGGTCCTCCCAGAGGGAAAGCCAGATGGGAGGACATATGTTCAAGACCAGGAGTTCTGAATATCACACTCTTCATGCCCAATCCTGAGCCACTAGGATGATTTTGGCCTGGTCAGTCCTGATCCTCTTGAGAACTCTGTGCAGGAGTGGAATTCACAGAAAGGCATACAGGAGTCCAAGTTCCACAAGACACAGAATGAGGCTCCAAAAGAGCAAGAGATGCCTTGGAAACTCGAGCGTGCAGAAGTGCAGAAATTGCGCGTTCTCAGCAGTGGCAAATAGATTGAGCCAAGGTTCTCCCCACTCGAGACCTTGCGCCACCTCTGGGTGTAATAGGACCCGGACCCCCTAGGTTGCCCCCGGCCCCGCCCCCACGGAACCTACAAATCAAGACTTGATTACCAGAGTTGTGGGTAAAAAGAGGCCATGTTTAATCCAATCACACATAAACATGACAATATCTAATCAAATTCACATTCCTTAAGATGCAGATTTATCAACTAGATCACTAAGCAATATTTACAATTTACATTTGATCATAGCATCATAAACCATCAGCAGGAAATGACAGGTTTAATTTATATACAAAAGGTTCTCTATCACTCCAGCACTAAAGGGCACTCTGGCTCGCGTCCCCCAACTGAGAACCACGCAAGGCGCAACCCACCTGCGTCCTTGAGAGGTGAGCCCCTGACATCTGGTCCTTGCCCGCAATCCTAGGGACCAACCCCTCCACCACCAGGCTGTCCACGGGGGCTCGTAGGGTATAACCAGGGACCGCAGCCCCGTGCCCTAGCTTGTAACCTGGCGCCCTTGCCCCCAGCCAGTGTCCCCATTCTCTCTGGGGTGAGCTTACCGTCTCTCCCCCTCAGTGCTGGCCTAGGGAGTATGCAGGAGGACTCCCGTTAACAATGTAAGTCAATTTCTGCGGCCTCCTTACCGCCACAAGGGCGACTAGGGCCAACCGGTCCTTCGCCCACACCACCACAGAACAATCCATAAGTCTGTTCCAATGTCCGACAAGTGCACGCCATCGCGATGGAACATCTGGTCCCCTCTCAGCAATCAGTGAGGTATGTGACAAAGGCTGCCCTGCCCGGAACACAGTTTGGCCAATTCGCCATTCAGGCGCCTTACCGAAACGTTCAAAGCCCTCGATCTCACTCCGGGCCCCCATGTACGCCGCAGGATCATGAATGACCATGCGATCCGCGCCCCATGGAATGTTCTCGCCAACCATGCGAATTCTGTCAGTAAAGCCTCCCTGACAGCCCGACGACCAAGAGTCACCAGGTCGTTCCCGCCCAAATGCAGGATGATTAAATGCGGGGACTGGAGTCCCTCGTGCGTCCTCGTCTCTTCCACCAACCGCCGCAGCTGCCCGATTCAGAGGCCCCCAGTGCCTCGCCAGTGGAATGACATCCGTTCCAAACACGCCGGTTTCGACCTACGTTGCTGTTGCAATCGGTAAGCGGCCCGCCGCACGAAAGTGTCCCAACACCCATATCGCTTTAGAGGGCATGCTACTGCAGAAAGAGAGAAAAGACATCAGAATGGCCACGCACAAACATTTTGAGCAATATCACAATAAGTCAGGATGCACATAGCGCTTGAAACATGAGGAAGACCATCGACCCACACGCTTCACCTCGTCAACTGACAGACCTGTTCCCGCTGCCAAGGTTGCCGCCCCAATCCTGAATGAGTGGGTAGAATAACCAGTGGGATCTATACCCAGACTTCGCAAGGTGCTCCTGAACACTGCCCTGAATTGGTATTTTGATAAGCACCCTCCCTGTTCATGGATAAACAGGGCGTGCCTCTGCCCTTGCGGGCGAATAGCCAAGTAAGCTTTCATCCGTGTAACAGGGCACACTAGGGCCCCCGTGGCAGGTTTAAGCCGAAACGTAGTCCCTTTGCCTAAAGGATCTGTCTTAGATCTCCGTAACATAATGGCAAGCCCTCCCTGAAACAGTTTCACATCCTGCCATTGCAGACCCCCAGCCATATCCACTCGAGGTCCCCACCAGTTCGCTCACCATGAAAGCCCCATAAAAGGCCAATGTGAAAGCGGCGGCGAACAGGGTTGTCTCATAAGTGGACGAGCACACCGCCTGCAGGGCCTCCAACATATCCCCCAGCATGCGCCAGTCCAGGGGCCTTCTGCCATCTTTCTTTACACCCTCTAATCTGGCCCACCCTGCGAGTGCCTTCCTGACCAAGAATGAGTTCCCAGCATCCTGAACCCCTGACAGTTTTGCAAAAAACCCAACCGCTGCTAAGTGGGCCCTCGCGTAATACACTGGTCTGCCTTGCTCCCTCAACACCTGTAAGAAACCACATATGGCTTCTGATGAGAACAGGCTCACAATCCCCTGCCGCTGCACAAAAACCTGTAAGCTTTAAAATGATGTTGGTATGCCTTCCGGGTGAGCTCGCTCAGTGAGGCCCCAACGAGACCCGCTAATGCGGGGCTCCAATCTTCCACAAAGATCTCGGGAACACTGTCATCTGGTCCGCTGCCTGTGGGTGGAACTTCCGGAAATTCTGCAACTTGGAGCGAGACAAAGCGTCAGCTGCCTGATTCTCAACACCTGGGATATGTGCCGCTCTAAATAGTAAATTTTATCTCAGGCATAACAGAACCAAATGCTTCAACAGTCTTAGAACATGGGTACAAGAAGCACCTTGCCTGTTAATAGCCTCCACTACGGACATGTTATCTGACCAAAAAACTACAGACTTGTTGCAAAAGAAGTCGGACCATACTGTGACTGCCACTACAATGGGAAACAATTCCAAAAAGGCAATATTTCTCGTCAGCCCACTTTCATGCCAAGCTGCCGGCAATCGTCCCGGCACCAGCGAGGCCCTAACACTGCCCCAAAACCAACACTACCTGCTGCATCGGTGAACAAACCCAAGGCCTCACTGGTAACCGGTGGCGCTGGCCAAACCACCTTTCCATTAAAATCCCTCAGAAACTCGCGCCAGACCTTCAAGTCATCCCTCACTTCTGCACGAAACCTAGTATGGTGATGTTTCTTTGTCAGCCCGGACATTGCTCTCGCAATTGATCTGGAAAAGGATCGACCCATAGTAATGATGCGCAACACAAAATTTAACTGGCCTACCAGTACTTGGAGTTGATGTAAAGTCACTTTTGCTCCCTGCAGAGCAGAATAAATTGCCTGTGAAAAAGCCTGCACTTTGTCCAATGGTAGCCTGCACTCACCTACCACTGTGTCGATCTCAATCCCAAGGAATGCCATGCATGTCGCAGGGCCCACTGTCTTCCCTGGTGCAAAGGGCACTCCAAACTCCTCAAACATCGAAACTAGATCTCCCAAAGCCCGCCCACAAATTCCTGAAGAGGGTGGGCCCATCACCATGAAGTCATCCAAATAATGAACAATATCTGTGTGACCTGTTCTGAAGGTGAACAACCAATGCAACATTGAACTGAACAGCTCAAAGTACTTGCAGGATACTGCACATCCCATTGGCATGCATTTGTCATAGAAATAGTGGCCCTTAAATTGGAAGCCCAGTAAATGGTAGTCCTCAGGGTGCACTGGCATGAGCCGGAAGGCTGACTATGTCAGTTTTTGCCATGAAGGCGCTGGGGCCCAGATCACGCAATTTTTGCAAAGCAGCGTCAAATGAATAGTAAGTCACGGAGCATAACGCCGGGTCTATTGCATCGTTAACTGAGGCCCCCTTCGGTGCAGACAAGTTATGAATCATTCTGAACTGGCCTGGGTCTTTTTTAGGCACCACCCCTAGTGGTGAACAAACATAATCAGGCCAGGGGGGGGGTCGTGAAAGGGCCCGCTATTCTACCCAGCGCACCCTCTTTCTCCAATTTTTGGGAAACAACAGTGGAATGGGTGCGCGCAGACAGTAAGTTCTCGCAATGCATCACAGGTGGTACCCCTTGCGCAGGTATGCGAAATCCCTTGGAAAAACCTTGATAGAGCAAGTGGGCTGCGTTCCTATTGGGATACTGATTCAGCCAGAAAATCAGTCTCTCAATCTCAACTGGAGTGGGCAAAGTCATATTGGGATGATGCCTTGGGGTCCCTCCCCCTGGCCTTGGATTTTTTGATACATTTGAATTCAGGATGGGATGGGTGGCCACAGAAGGCGCAGGCGTGTTTAAATTTACACTATCCGGCTGGCAGTGTACAAATTTTTCGGTTGAATGCCCAGCAGGTCCCCTTTTTTTCCACCCGATCCCCATTGTGTTGTACATTGGTGTCTTATTATTCACGCTCTCCAACCAAACATTCACCTCTGTCTGGTCCCAGACAATCTCAGGATTCTCCACCTTTGCCCATCTGAAATCCCTATCGTAATCTAACCATGCCATCCCGCCGTACATTGCATGCGCCTTCAAAATTGTTAGAATAAAATATCAATGGTGCCGCCAACTCAGGCCTCTTTTCAAGTATCACCGTTGCAAACACATTAAAACCAAAGAGCCAATTCGTGATTGACTCTTCTACCTTTGGCTTTTTCTCCTTGGAAGAGCTTTCCTTCCCATCCTTTTCTTTAACCTCTACCTCCCTCCTTCTAGGCCTTATCAGTGAGAATATATCAATGAACTCCCCCTTCCAAATCTTTTCCTTAACGTCTGCTGGGACATGAGAGGCTAATTGTCCAGGCTTGGAAAGTAATGTATCTTGCCCCCCCAGAGCCTTCCCCCCTCCACTGAGATTCTTGCCTGCGGTCTCTGACCCCTTACCTGTTGGGGCAACTGCGGGTGCATCGGGTTTTGCAGGGGCCTCCTGACCCACTGCCATAGGCACTGTGCTTGGACCATCTCTCACCTGCGCCCTTGCCAAGAGTTCTGTTTGTGCAATTCACACATGGTGCTCCCTAAGGCCGTTGCCGATGCCCACGGGGCCACTGAGGCGCCACTGACCTGACCCCCAGACGCAGGCGCCGCTAACTGCACTAGTAATGCTGCCATTGAGGCAAGTATGCCCGCTGTGGACACCTGTGTTAAATCAGTTGACCCCCGGGAATCCCTGGCGTGGGCACAGGCGCTACTCCTGATGGTGTGCCCTAAGCTGGCCCCCCCACCCCTACCTACTAAGATGTGCGTTGCAGGTGTCTGTACTACAGAAGGCACCACCCCTGAAAGTGTGCCCTGGGCTGGTCCTCCTCCCCCCAACAAAACATTCGCCGCAGGTGCCTGTACTACTGCAACTGTATTCGGGGTTGCGGGAGCCAATGCCCTCAGCGCACCACGTATCTCCACTAATACTGCCCCCACATCAGTTGGACTAGGAACCACCTGCTGCATTACCGCCGGTATTGCAGGCAGCGTCGTCATGTTGGGTGTCCCCTGGGGAACTTCTCTGGAGAGAGGCTGACCAACCTGCCCATTCTCATTGTGTTCGCCAGCTAGCTCCACTCTCTTACTTTTATTTTTCTCCTTACTGGGGCGTGTCTTGGCCCTTTTCTCCAATGGTGGGAATGCTGTCCTAGGAGGCACATTAGCTCTGCGAGGGCGACCTTCCCCCCCCGGGCGCTGGTTCCTGCTCAGGTACCAGCCCTGTTGGTTCATCCTCAATCTCCTCGTTATTGCCCAACTTGGCCAAAACCAGTTTGAGTAACTGGGACAGCTCTGGGTCACTGTCCTTCCTCTTCCCATTGTGTCCCCCTTTAGCAGGTATAATTCCTTACTTTCTTTTAATTTAACACTCTTCAAATCTTTGACTAGCAAAACACCGACTCCAGGCTCGCAGAGTGCTCGCCCAGACAGTAGTCAATTGCAATCCCCGCCGATTATACTTGCTATGTAACAAGCAATTACACCCCGCAGGGCACCACTTTACCCGTAATGGGAACCGGCAGGTAAAACAAGCAATACCACCCCATCGGCACCGCTCTACTCGTAATGCAAATAGGCAGGTACACTCGCAAGAAACCCTGTGCCTTGTGCCTTGCAGATACACTCAGGCCGTCGTCCCGATAGTACCCTTGCAGTAATCCCTATTCCGGCAGTTGCTATGGGAGGGGGGTTAAATTCCGAACGATGCCCCCACGCGCACTGCAAGCACGCGTCTTCTACTCTGTGCACCGGGCAGCCGCAGGACAAAGAGGCGTGAGGGGTCACGTAATCCAGTCCCCCCGTAAGTATTACCTTGCTGTATAACGCCTCCCCCCGCGACTGCCGACTGCAAAGGCCGAAGGCCCCCCTCCCTTTACCTCTGTGTGCCGGAAAGCACACCAACTCCTGCCGGACTGCCAGTAACTCCAATCCAGATTGACTCGAGGACCGCCACCGCGCTGCTACGTATGCCCGGCCCAGGCGCGCTCCCTTAATCCCGCGAAGATCCCGGTCTAGATGGCAATCGGAAGACGACAAGCACCGGCCCCTGCTTCTGCCCTCGAATCGCCGACCACCACCTGTATAAGACAAAGAAAAGAAGAAGGCTCCTCGACGCGACGAGATGCAGATTCCGACGGAGTCCACTGTGACCGGGGCCGGCGCTGTAGAAAGAGAGGACGAGGGCCCGGGCAAGGTGCCCTAAATAGGCCGCCACCAACTCCTCCCCCCCGCCCCCCCATCGCCGGTCCCGGCAGGAAGTGACATCACATCCTGCCCCAGAAGTGATTCCCGCCTCCCTCGCCGCCAATCGGGCGACCCTAGAGTCAGGAGGGCATGGCCGGGATCCCGGGGTGCCGGATCCGAATGGCGCGCTTTCCTAAAGTCCGCACTTTTCCATTCCCACTTGTGATCTGCTAGGCACCGATGGCTTAGTTTCTCCGCAGTGGCGTGAAGAGAACCCGCCAGGTAGTTCGCCACCAGGAAAATTCCTTGCTTGTCCAGACATTCCCAGAGGCACAGCACCTCCCGGCATAGGGACCAAGACCCCACCCTGACTGGTTTGTTGCAACAGCACATGGCGGTGATGTCTGTGAGCACCTGAACCAGCCCGCCCCCCCACACCTCCCATTGATGGACAGAAGGAAGGCTTTTAACACCAAGAGGATGGCCCTCTGCTCAGCTCCAGAAGGCTGATATGAAGCCAGGCATCCACTGGAAAGCACAGGCCTCTGGTCACCACCTCTTGTAGATGGCCGCCCAAACCCAGAAGTGATGCATCGCTCAACACTGTGAGCTTTGAGTGGGGTAGAGTGGATTCTGGCTCCCCTGGGTGGCCGTGCCGATGTAAGGACATGCTAAAGAGGTTTGGTAGGTAGCGTTGCACAGGCAGCCGTAGACTGGGTGATCTGTTGATCTTGGCCGTGGGGACAGTGGGCCCTGTCTGCCATGAAACTACTGGGTTCCTTGCAGAGACTGGCTGAATGGGGGCATTTCAGCCAAAACCACAAAAGGAGAAGTGTAACTGTTGTAGTTGGTGAGATGGGGCGGAAAGGCCCAGGGAGTGAGAGGCAGCTCTGCTCTTCTTAAACGCTCTAGAGTGGAATCAGCCTTGTCCCTGAAAAGGCGAGGTGCCTCAAGCCCAATGTCGAACAAGGTCAGACCAGCATCAATTCGGTGTCGGAGAGAACTATCGAGACCTCCCCCTCTGTCATTGGAATCAGTGTCGAAGTGCCTGGGGCGGCATAGGTCATGGGGCTGGGAGCGGGGTCAGGACTAGAGCTGTAGGCAAGATGGGTTTTGAAGGTGCAACTGGCACTGAGGGCAAACCAGTCAGCAATACTTCAGACTGGATGGTGCACAGCTCCTTGGGGCCCAAAGGCACCCAAGAGCCAGTTGGTAGGGATTGAAAGAGCAGGAGCATGGCTGCATAGAACTCTTTGATCTGATGTGGCGTGGCTGTTGGCCCCAGAAACTCTTGATGTGTTAGAACCAGCTGCAGGTTTGGTGCCGAAGACGCTGATTTCAGGAGCGAGATCGAGAGGTGTGGCGCACCTCCATGTCTGCTAAGGTGAATGCGAGTGGCGCGAGTGTGGAATCCCACTTCAATTTTTTGTGCTTCTCTTTTGATTTACCCAATGATTTTGACCACGGTGAAGAGCAGCCTCTAAAGTGGCTTTGTCGACTTTGGGAATGGGATCGAACTTTGAACGAGGACCGCAACTTGGTGCGGTCGCCGCCAGGAGTCTTTTTATGCTTGCTGATGCTAAGCTTCACCTTGCGGTCCCCGATGGCCTTTGAGTTCACTGGTGCGATGTCACAGCAGGCCTTGGAGTCATGGCCTAACCTCAGATGCCACAGGCGTACCTGGTGGGGTTCTGTCACAGACATCTGTTCGCGACAGTCCCTACAGGGCTTAAAACTTGTTTTTGTGGGTTACACCCCTTGCACACAGAAGAAAAATGTGAAGGAAATGTCCTTGAGAAACAAGGGACCATCAGATCTGCGTCTGGGGGCGCAAAAAGAAATTAACTGATGTCAGCACACAGGAGTAGCACCTATATGGGCTCCACAAGTTATTTCTGGAGCACAGCGGCATTAGTGAGGAGCCGCATGGTGCCGCCTGATGTCAGGCAGAGGTTTCCGGATCCAGTCTGACGCCTGGGGAATATTCAAAAGGTGAAGGATATGTGGCTAGAAGTCTCTATCAGAATTTCAGTACCTTTTTCTGGATAAGACTTGGGCATTATTTATATTTTAGATCGACAGATGGGTGCCTGTCTGGGAGGTGCATACACCTCCCTCCTGACCAGGAAGGGGATGATGAGGTAATGGGTATGGAGGTATTATCCTTGATGCAGAACAGAATTGGCGGAGGCTCAAAATATTGGGGTTAAATAACAGATTGCACAAATGCAGAGTAATTGTTTACTTGTCTTGAAATAAAATGTGTACCAACTGGCCGATCCTGCATGTTTAGTCAAAGGCCCATCAGTCCAAATATGTTTGCATTGCACTGCACTTGTGGTCGATTCAAAAGTCACTGCTCGACTGACTGGTGGCAGAGCTAGCATTAGAGTTCCACAAGAAACTAAAGACATGGCTCTTTGCCTATACCAGAGACTCGACCAGCAGAGTCACCTTGTCTAGCACCTGGATCACAGTTATAAATTTGCCAGGGCTCTCGTCAGAAGACCACTGAGGCTTGCACCACACATTGCCCCTGACATGGTGTCAATGATATTAACACCACAACTACTAAGCATCACACTCCTATAAGTGAGAGAATTCGGACTGTCCCAGGCCCCTAGAGCTATAAGAATGGCTAGGGCGACAAGTAAGTCATTTTTAATGTACATTGAATTAATAATTGACTTTTGTTGTGATTATCTCTAAATCAGCCAGTCAACCCCACCTTGTGGCAGAGTATCACAAGTGCAGGTGTTGACAATTATGTTCTGGTGCAGAGCACCAGAAACCACCGGCTCAAATTAACCACTGGCCTGGATTCCCTCTTGAGACATGTGCCCTATAAGTATTCATAAGAGTTAATTAGCACCAAAGCAAATTGCCCAGAAGCAGTGCATCACTGGCCAGCGCTAGTGCAGATCATGTGATCCAGCTTCAGCAGGCTCGCCTTTCAGCATGAAATCTGCAGGCACCGTCACGCAAGTGATATTTGATTATGAAGACAGAAGGCATCCCGAGAAAGAGGGGAGCGGGAAAGCGAGCCCCCTTCTCATTCCAGACTTATTTATCAAACCACAGATGGACTGTCATGTTTCAACGCAATAGGCTTCAGTAGCTGCATAGATAGGTCATGTACACGGAATGGATTGGCTCTCTTACTATGTGTATTTCAGCTGTACTAAGATGGATGCAATCTAAAAGGCGGGGTAACAAAGTTGGAAACAGCACGCCGTTTCCAACTGTAATGAATGCAAACCTGCCAACTCACACGGTGCTACCGTGTGTCACACGATTTCGGCTTCCTTCACAGGGTCACCCAGTGAGGAACCAAAAAAATCATAAGGTGGCAGGAAAAATGAGCTGAAAGCCACTGTAAACGGTGGATTTTCAGCTCGTTTTCGGATCCATTAAGAGATGTGAAACACCCCAGAACATCTGCAACAGCCTCAATGACCCTCTGTTTTTATTTTTCTGGGAGGTGTGGGGGTCTTGGTGAGGGGCAGATTGCCTCTTAGGTAGCTCTCAGCATGAGGCCCTGACCCCCATCAAGGCCCCGCCCCCACATCGCACCGTGGCATTAATTTGTAAATTGGAAGGTATTTGAATGGTATTTCTGTGCTAGGAAGCAGAGAGAGCAGCAAGTCATATTACATGGCTGATTTCTGATGGTGTATTTTATAGGCAGCATTGTTTTTTTTTAATCAAACATATTTTTATTGAATTCGTAACATAATACAACATATGCTTTTACCATCTTTTGTCTTGCTCAAATGACGATACAAAAATGGGATGAACGGAAATTGTGCAGCGTACTCCACGCTAAAGATCGACCCCGACCCAATCTAAACATGGTGCAAAAGTAAAGGTACAGTGTCCAACAGTATTGGGTTCGGAGCAAGTCTCCGTGTCCTGCACAGTGCGATAGGTAAAATGAGAAAGTGTCCAACCATCTTTCGATAAGGCATGTTCTCAAGTCCGTCTAGTCAGAAGGCATTAAACAGAAAATACTACCGGACTTAATAGAACAGCTCTCCTCTATGGAGCAATACATCAAGAAACATAAAATAATTAACCAACTGTCCCAACTCCCTCCCCAACATGGTGGTGGCACCTAAAAATATCTTCATCATTGTGTCATGATAGGTTGTACTTCATATCTGAAAAAGGTGTAAGGCTCTGATAGAGGCAGGGCAAACAGCAGATGGAAGGCCATGGGAAAGAAAGGTGACCAGGGGCCCCATTTAAATTCAAAGTTCGTAAAGTTATCTCTAAAGACTTCTGACATACGTTCCATACTGAGTAGCTTCCATAGTCTAGAGTGCCAGAGGGAGACTGCCGGAGCTTCCCTGTTTTTCCAGGCGGCTGCCAGTGTGACCTTCGCCGCTCCAATGCAGAGCCACATGATAGTTTTATCAGCCCGGGTCTGATGTTCCAAGGCAGGATCACGGAGCCCCAGCAGGACCTCAGCCATAGTAGTAGGAACAGGATATCCCAACATGTCTTTAATGTGTGCAAGTGTTTCTTCCCAGAAGGGCCGTATATGTGGGCAGTCCCACCAGATGTGCTGGAAGTCCCCCAGAAGCCCGCATCCCCTCCAGCATCGATCAGAGGTAGTGGGGAAGATCCGTCTAAGCTTGGAGGGATAAAGATACCAATCCATCATGGTCTTAAGGTGTGCTTCCCTGAGCTCTATGGAGTGGTTGAATTTCATGGTATCGGACCACAGGTGGGACCATTCGTCGTCTGAGATGTCTCGTTGGAGGATTCCCTCCCACATGGCCATGTATCGAGGGCGCGGGGAGCGCGTAGTGATAAGGAGAAACTTATATAAAAAGGAAATCGCGCCTTTCATAGTGGTAGCCTTAGTGAGAAAAGCTTCAAATTTTGTGAGGGACGAGTAGCCGCCTCCCGGACCTGTGGTGTAAGGGCCCAATGCAGTAATTGGCTATAGCGGTATCGTTCTGTATTCTCCAGGCCATAGTCCCTTTTACAGTTATCAAAAGTGAGAGGGTCAAAGTTATGGAAAAGATGTGTTAGAGCTAAGCATCCTCCCTCCCTCCAGGTGTCAAACGGTCCCGCCTGCATCCCCGGGGGGAATGCCGGATTGAAATGAAGAGGCGTGAAAGGGGAGGGAAAAGAGGACCATCTCTCATCGCTTGCCACTGAGTCCCATACCTTAAGGGTTGTGCGTGTGGGAGTGCTGATGTAAGTGTTCTTGGGTCTATCTTGTTTAGGCCGCCAGATCAGATCCCATATAGTCCGCCCGGTCACACTGCGGTCCATATGTAGCCAGTGTTTGTCGGAGTCACGTTTTGTCCATTCAATCAGTACGCGGAGTTGGGCGGCCTTGTAATATAAATGAATATCTGGGAGTCCGACTCCACCCTCCGCTCTGGACCGACGAAGTATCGAAAAAGAGAAGCGAGCCCTTCTCCCTTGCCAAATGAAATTTAAGATCATAGCCTTAACGCGTCGGAAGAAGTCCCCCTCTAACTCTATGGGCAGGGCTCGAAATAAATAGAGGAGCTTGGGGAGAAGCGTCATCTTAATGGCATGGATCCGACCCAGCCAGGACAGAAAGAGGGGCTTCCATTTAGTAAGCTCTGCTTGTATCCGCGTGAGTATCGGGGGAAGTTGGCGGCATATAGTCCTTCCACTCTTGGAGTAATCTGAACCCCCAGGTATTGTATGGATGAAGTGGCCCATTGAAGAGGTGTGAGGGGTTGCAGCCTGGAAAGCTCCGCTGTAGGAAGTGTGAGGTTGAGGATGTAGGACTTGCCTAGATTTATTTTAAAGCCCGCTAGTGCCTCAAACCGAACCAGCTCAGCCTGTAGGGGTGGCAGGGATGTGGCTGGGTCCGCCAATGACAGCAGGACGTCGTCAGCGAAGAGGGAGATTTTATGTTGTTCCCCCGTGAAAGGGATCCCCTGAATCGTAGGGTTCGCTCTAATTGCTGTTGCTAGTGGCTCGATACTAAGGGCGAAGAGCAGCGGGAGAGGGGACACCCCTGTCTGGTACCTCTGGAGTGGGAGAAAGAGGACGAGTGTGTGCCATTGATCATCACTTTAGAATGGGGTTGAAGATAGTTAGCCCGAATCATAGTGAGAAATTCGGGTGCAAAGCCAAAAGCCGCGAGGGTATGAAAAGAAACGCCCAATCCACCCTGTCAAAAGCTTTTTCCGCGTCCAATCCCACCAGGACCGCGGGAATCCGACGTCTATTGGCCTTCTCAATAAGGTGGACTATTCGGCAGGTGTTATCGTGGGTTTGGCGCCCTTTAATAAATCCCGATTGGTCCGGGTGTATGAGGTCGAGCATAAGCTCATTGAGCCGCTTAGCCAATATGGAGGAATAGAGTTTCGCATCGAGGTTGATCAGGGCGATAGGCCTGTAGGAGGCGCACGCATGAGGGTCCTTCCCTGGTTTGGGTATAACAGTAATCATTGCTTCCGACATGGAGCCAGAGGTTAAGCCTTCCTCCGCCATCTTATTAAAGAGCTGTGTAAGATGCGGGGTGATATCAGATGCAAAAGTTTTATAAAATATGGCGGTATAGCCGTCCGGACCAGGAGCTTTATGGAGCTTGAGAGCCTTAATAGCAGAGAGAACATCGTCAGAGGTGATGGGGGCAGAAAGTGTCTCATTCCCTTCAGGGGAGACCTGCGGGAGATGGAGGGTGTGGAGATATTCCCGTTGGGCGTCGGGATCTAAGCGATCCCCCGTGTAGAGATGTTTATAGAAGGAGCTAAAGGTCTCCGCCTTTTCCTCGTCGCTGTGAGTAAGTTCCCCATGTGATCCCCGTATACCGCCTATGTACTCCTTCTCTCGTTTATCTTTAAGCTGCCTAGCAAGGTGTTTGCCAATCTTATTGCCCTGGGAGTAAGATAGTTGACGTAGTTTAAGAAGCGTGTACTCCGCCCTATTGTTGTAGATGGCTCGGAGTTTACCCCTAAGCGCTGTCAAGTTGCGAAGGGTATTCCTTGTGGGGTTTGATTTATGAGCGTGTTCAGTGGAAGTCAGTTCTGACTCCAACCGCTCTTTCTTTAGCACGTTGCGAGTTTAGCGCGGCGTTGAGGGAAATGCACCTCCTCCGAAAGACCGCCTTAAAGGCGTCCCAATTAGTAAACTCCGACGTGTCTTCCGACTTGTTAATGTCAAAGAATTCAGTGATAGATTCCCTTAATTTAGTGCAGGAGTCCTTATCTCTGGCAAGCGCAGCCGGGAAGTACCACCTGGGAGAAGCAGAGGAGTCCACCCTCCATCCCATCGAGACTACCAGGAGACTATGGTCAGATATTGAGAGGGGGAAAATCTTGGCATCCTGTACGGCACCCAGGAGTGATTGGCTAATAAAAATATAATCGAGACGGGAGTATGTACGGTGAACATGTGAGTAAAATGTGTAATCGCGTGAGTTAGGATACAAAAAGCGCCATGCATCACGGAGTCCCATGTCGTGAAGTAGTTGTCGTATGTCCGGGGAGAAGGAACCCATATCTGAGCGTTGCGGGTGAGTGCTATCTAAATGTTTCTGCCAAGTTAAATTGAAGTCGCCCATGAGTACCAGTGGTCCCTCCAGGAAATCCAATAGTCTCCCCAAAAAAGTGTGCAAGAAGACCGTCTGGCCAGTGTTGGGGGCGTATACCGCTACACAGGTGCAAAGTTTCCCCATTAAGCGACCCTTTACCATGACCCAGCGACCGTCTTTATCGCGTTGTACATCCAAGGGCTGGAATTTTGTGGAGGACCGAAACAGGAGTGCCACCCCCCTATGTTTCGTTGGTGCGGACGATCTATAAATCAGAGGGTAGTGTTTGTGTCGGAACCGTGTGTCCTCAGCTCTAGCCAGATGTGTTTCCTGTAGGGCCACTACGTCGAGGTGGTGATCAATAATGTATTTCCATACCTTTTGGCGCTTCTGAGGGGAATTAAGGCCCTTAACGTTCCAGGTACCGATAGAAATTGTCATAGTGTCAGGAAATGAAACAGCATCTCAATAGATCCCCCACTAGGCTCAACATTTCCCCCACCATCAGCTGTCCCCAAGGAGTGACCTCTCCCCTTCTAACAAAGTGCAGGCTTACTGTGTGATCTGCGTACCTATCTATACGAGATGTTAAAACGCCACCACCATGACCCACCCACTCCCTCCCTTCCCATCCCCCCAAATAAAAAGAACAAAATGCAAACCTTATATACAACATAGAAAACAAAATCCAATCCCGGGAAGTGTAACGAAAACCCCCAGGAATGCGGGAGGCGGTGGGACCGAGGTCCCCGTCCGCACCCATCCCGGAGCAATGCCAACAGGATTCACATACAAACGACCCCGAGGCGCCGTCAAGTCCTCGCTAAGGTAAGCCCCCGCTGCCATGAGTAGGACCTGGTCATATGCTTCCGCCCCAGCAGTACCATGACGGTCTTTGAGAAATGGAATTTAGACACCAGACAGCCATGGAGCATATATCAAAGTATACCTGAGTTCAACAGGGGTGAGAGTACATCATTCGCAGTATTAACCGCAATGGAGGGTGCCGCAGCCCTTGAGTACCAAGCATCAGCAGGAGGTCAGTGAGGATGAAACAGCCAGGGGGAGTGAGACACCGCCCCACTCGTCCCTCGAGAATGTGCAGATGTCCCCTCAGCCCCCGCTGATCATGGTGGTGCTAGAAACCAATCCCACCCCGAGCAGAATGATGCAATGCCGTGAAGCATTCGTCGGGGAATCATCTGCGGCCTCTGCGTAAGCCCGCCGACCATGCAGGCGCGTCCGATCGGGCCTTGTGTAGTGCGCTGGAGGCATCTGGAGCGGAGTCTTGATCCTCTACGGAGAGACCCAGCAGAACCAACCCCTCCTGTAGGTCAGAGATATGACGCTGTTTATTGCGAAATTCGAAACTAAGTCCAAACGGGAAAGTCCACCGATATCTAATCTTATCCTCTCGGAGTTTGGCAGTGAGAGGCCTGAACAGCTGTCTCCGTGCAAGAGTGGCCGGCGCCAGGTCTTGGTAGATCGTACACGTGTGCTTTTGGAAAGAGATGGAGTCCTTGGGCCTAGCTGCTGCGAGCACCGCTTCCTTAACCTTGAATGAGCGGAATTTCGCTAAGATGTCTTGGGGCCTCCTCTTGTCTCCATTCTGCAATTGTCCCACTCGGTGGACCCGTTCCAGTTTTATTTTGAGGGATTGAGGGCTTAGGATCTCCGCAAAGAGCCCCTCCATAAATGCCTCCAGATCTGGCCCCTCCGCGCCCTCCTCCAGGTCTCGAACGCGAATATTCTCCCTCCGGGCCCTATTTTCAAGGTCCTCCGTCTTAAGTTGCGACTGAAGAAGCTGATCACGGAGATAGCTGACATCATCTCTGAGCTCTGTTGTGAGCTTTTCTTTATCCTGGTGATGCACCTCCAAATCCAGAACTCGGGTACCCACTGAGTCTACGTCCTGCTGGAGGGAAGTCAGCTTTCCGGTCAGGTCCGTCCGTAACTGCTCCATGGAGGATTTGATGTCCTGCCCCAGGTCCTTGCGCAGCTCCATCTTGAAATCCTTGAACATGGCCTGGAGCTCCGCTTTCGTGAGAGCCATTGTGGTTGCCTCGTCGGCCGCACCCAGCACCGAGCGCCTGTCTGGGGCCACAAAGAAATCAGAGACCTTAGCAGATGTTCTGGCCGTCCCCTTCTTGGGCGGCATGCGGGCCTGCCCCAAGGGGCGATGAGGGCGTCCACGGAATCCGCTCAGCAAGGCTGGTGGTTGCGACCTCCAAGGTGTAGGAAAGGCGCGCGTGGATGTCCGATCTGAAATAGGGTCCTCCTCACTGATCGAAGCAGGACCTCCTCCCTTTAGGCGCGCTGGCAGCCGTGAAGTGATCTCCGGAAGGTAAGAGGGGGAGAAGCACGCTCGACGGATCACCTCTCGGTGGATGTGGCGCCAGGTGGCTGGGGTCCGAAAGGTCGCGCCCACATGGCGCGGGGCACCGGTCAGGCAATATCGGTCACCATCCCCTGTGCTACCCCATTCCGGTCAGGGCAAGCAGAAGCAGACACACAGCTCTCACCGGAAGGTGTAGGGCGCCATTCCGGGCCCCCCGTGGGCCCAGACTTCATCCAACCCTCAGCAGGGGAAGCCGCAGCACCTCAGGTCCGCCGCCGGGGAGCCGCTGGGCACAAGCTGGAAGCTCGGCCGAGAAATCGGTAGCGCCGATGTCGCTAATGGGCCGCCATTTTAGGGTCAGGCAGGCGGGTCGCGGTGCAGCGTAGGTCATGGAATGTCCCAGGGGGAAGCGGCGATAGCGTCCCGGCAGTCACGGTGGGTTCCAGCCTTACCCCGATAGAGAAGGCAATCTAGGAGGTCAGGGTCCTCAGACGGCACCTCCCGCCGCACCAGCAGCCGCCGGCGGTCAGCGCAGCCCGGCAGACGCCATTTTGCCGCTCGGCCTCGCGTTACGTCTCAGGCTGAAGCAGGAGTGCCCCTGGGTGAAATGCGGCAGGTAGGGACTTCTCCAGCAGAGCGCCACATCTTCCGCTGCGTGTGGGAGCCGAGCTCAGTCCTCAGCGCCCCGGGAAACCGCCACAAGTAGCTCCGGAACAGCGCGCGGACCGGGAGCCGAGACGGATTACGTCCTCTCGGCCATCTTGCCCGGCCACGCCCCGGCAGCATTGTTTTTACGTGGCAGAAATTCAAACTTTGGTTTTTAAGCTGGCTTAAGCTTTGCAAGAACGTTTTGCTGGATGGAAAACATGTCTTGTGGGGGCTCCTCTGAAACTACCAGTGTACTGCGGCTGAACTCGCTGCGCTGGCACCGTTCACTGGGCCACTTCACACGGGAAACTTGAGAAGACACCGAGCATGAGCAGGAATCTTTCGTCACTTGTGTGCAAGGGCATACCTCGCAAACAATTTATGAAGGCTGCGAAGCGGAATTTACTGATATTTTGATGCATTTGTATGAGGGCAGAATGAGGGTTTTGCTTTTTGTCACAGCTTCGCCCCAATTCGCACTGTGCGGCTGCCCGCGGCCCCCACAGGGGGCCACCCTAAACGGGCGGCCCCTTTAGTGCCATTTGGGCACTTCCCCCACCCCCACTCAGAATGCGGGGCTCGAGGAGGAGCCCCCTTCCAGACGCGTCACTTCCGGCACGCAGAGGAGGTGGGGAGGTATTTATGCCTCCCCTGGCCATCTTGGCGTCCTCTTTGCGCCGGACACGCCGTCGTGTGGGGTCGTCCAGCCACTCCATCGTGTGGAGTCGTCGCACGTAGTCCGGGCCTCAGCCACTCGCAGTGGAATACTGGTGAGTCGTCTCCAGGAGTCATGGGTATCCCGCCTCCCTCCCCCCCTCGGGCTTGCTCCGCTCCCGGGAGTCCTGGCGGATGCTTGGGCAACGGGGGCGCGGGCACTGGATGGTCGTCCAGTGGCGCCTGGCAGACCTGGGGGCATGGGATCCTAGGCCAATCCACTGCGGGTTGGTACGTTTGGCCTGCACGCTTAGCGGTCGGGTACAAGGGGAGGTGATTCGACCAGAACCCCGGTCATGGGCTGCGGGCCTATTTCTGGTGAGCCCCTGCCCCCGCCGGGCTGAGGGAGACCCGTCGCGGGCCCCCCTCCACGGGTCTCCTGTGGTGCTCCCTTCCCCCCCACCCCCCCTGCTACAGCGGCAGGAGCATCGCCGGGTGCGCCCACCCCGTCCCCTAACTGTGCACCTAAGGGGATGGAGTGGGGCTGGGACGTACGCTTGCAGGGCATGGCTGGGGCACCTAGAACCATAGGCCCGACGGGGGAGTTATACACCCGGGCCCTACACGCGGAGAGTGATGGTAGAGGCACTCGGCAGGGCCGGGGCATGATGCGCTGAGGCTCGGTTGTCAGGTCATCGTTCGATGTGAGGTTAGTGCCCCGCTGCCCAAACACGAGGCCTTGGCCCAGGGGTGGTTTTACGCTCCCCCCGTCTCCCCCACCCTCCCAGACGGGTAGGTTTTGGGGTGCCGTGGCCGGACCGAACCATGGGGTATGACTTCCTCCATGGACGAGGGCATGGCGAGTTTGGTTTGGCCACATAGTCGGGGGCCAAGTGTATTCAGCACGACCTTTCTCTACACTCCCTCACGGCAGTGGGGAAGTAACTTTACAGGGTAAGGGACGGCCGATGTGGCCTAGTCAGGTGCCAGCAGGGGGGTGGCGTCCGGGTCATCCGGCCGGCTCACGCCAGGGACATGGCTCGGCTGGTAAGCGCAGACCCCAAGGGGTATACAAAGGAATTCCTCAGCACACGTCTGTTATGTCACAATATACATAAACATGCTTGATGTGAGCATAAGTAAAATACAAGTAGGTAAGTTCTTATTTCTTTTTTCCTTTTTATTTTCCGATGTTCAGACAGCCGACACGTGTTTCGTCGCTTACATGGGAATTAATCCCGCGACTTTATCAAGGCTATTGTCTTCCTGTGTATAACCTTTATTAGTGGTGTTAATTCCAACCCACACTGGGATTCAATATCTCGCGACGTCTCACTTCTCAATGTTAAATCCAAGGGATCCCTGTATGTCCCAGAAGTCCAGAATCTTATTTCTTAATAGTTTGATCCCACACACGGACGTCGCTCCTCGTGTTGCCGAGTACGGTGCAGGAGCTCCGGGGGTCCTGTCCCAAACTGCGGTGCCTGGCGGGGGGCATAGTTGTGGGACACCTCGGTGTTCAGCGGGTTTTTGCAGCAGAACCTTCCTGGGCTTTTGCCGGCTCCGGGTGGGGGTGGAGTTGCATGCCCCCGGCTCCGGTTAGCTGGCCTGAGTTAGTTGCATCCTCTTGCCCATGCCCATTGCTGTGCGCCTTGCTGGAGGGAGCCCTCATCCCAGCATGCGACTTTTCATTGCGGGTTTGCCTAAGTAAGCAACTTTCAGGTTACATCAGCGTTGTAGTAGCGATGTGTAGTAGAGAGGACCACGTGTGGGTGGCACAGTGGTGCGAGGTCAGGGTGGGGACAGCCGGGGGGACCACCTCTGGTTCATGCTCCTGGTAGTTGGCCTAGCTGCAGATGGTTAAACTGGCCCGTGTCCAAGCATGTGTCCATATTTGCATACTTTTGTATGGAATAAACCTGCAGCAATATTTTCCCAAACAAAAGTTGTGTTGTGTATTTATTTATGCATGCATACTCTGTTATGGTTGGGTGGGGTGTGTTGCCAATAATGGGACTATATTTTGTTCAAACGGATTCCACTTTTCACGCATAGCTATTGCTTTTGTGTTTTTTGAGTACTTAAAAAAGCAAGAACATTGCGCAAATGTCAAACACAATTACAATATATAAAGCACACGATTTACTCAATGCCGTGGGTGTTACCAGTTCATTATACTGATAAACGTTGACTAATGCTGTACAACAAAGTTAACCTACATAAAGTACTCTCTGAACCAGCGCTTTAAATGGGTTGCAACTCACCGGTACCGAGTACCAGCACTGTTTATTTTCGCCACTTGAGTAGTGGAACTTTTCCTCTAAGAAGTGTACCGGTACTGGTAGGGGGCCTGGCTTTGACGAAAGTGGTGATGCTCAAAAACTCCTGCTTCTGCACGTCGTGCGCAGGTTAATGCGTGCCTGGGCGGAGCTGGTACAAGCGCCAGAACAGCCGCTCTGGTCACAGGCCACAGTGACGTGTGTGCTGCTGCGGAAGTTATGAGAGGAGGGGCGTGGCTGCAGGGCGTGATCTTTAGTTTACACGGTGGGGTAGAAAGGCGACTGTCAAACCTAATGGGCATGGGTGTGGGACCCACTGTTCAGGAAAGTGCAGCTTGTTTAGCACGCCCATTGCAAATCTTCCCCCATCAGCAATTTAAATTAAAGGCATTTGTATACCTTAGAGTGCTCCGCCTCACTAATGTCTCCCCCCCCTCCCCACCCCCAAGGACTAAAGATTCCAGTTGGCTGCCCAGGCCAGAACATCTGGGCAACCCCTGCCTCCTGCTTCACACACAAGTAATGGGGCTGGACCTCTTTACCCTCTTCTCTTTCCTACTCTTCTTTTTCTATCTTTATTTCTAGTTTAAACGAATGTTCCCCGCCCGCCGGTGGATGTAGGTGGCAGCTAATGTAATGCTTGTCTTTTTGAAATCAATAAAAGGATTTAAACCATAAAGGCATTTGTATGAAAGAAAACCCCTGCCCTCTCCACCAATTTCCCCGAATTAACCTCAGAGAAACACTACATCAGAGGCAAATCAAATGATTTTTTTAAACGTTTTACAAGTGGCAAACTCTTGCTTCAGATGGAAAATGAAACCTAAAGCAATTGAGACAGGTGGTTCCATGGAAGGTGTGACACTTTCATACAGGTTAGGATTTTAGCTGGCAAATCTTTGTATTCTGGGATTTGTAGTTTCCTTTTCTCATTCTATGCAAGAGATAAAAAAATCCCAGCATACAAAGCATGTTTTGCAAAAATCAGGGATGGATTGAAAATGTCACCGCATGATGCCACTTGGGACTACCAGCCCCTGCTCACTTATTTTGTGGGTGTCCACACACATCGTGCATATAAACAAACATCAACCATTCTTTTGTGTTTTTTTCATGGTGAATATTGAATCCTTCAGGGTATTGCTTCTGGCACAGGCTCTATGCGTTCATCTGGGCTGTCGATGAGTCCTGCTACCTCCTGGCATCTGTTTAAATAGGGGGATCGGGAAGAAGATCCATCCTGGCAGAGTGTGCATCCTCAACACTAGATGCCCTGCTGATGCCCGAAGTGGAAATATTATGCAATCATAATTACAAAAAATTGCAATTTATTGATTCCTTAGTGTGCCATTTATTATTAAACGTTTCTTATAGACCTGTAAACTTCTTAGGTGATTTGGAGCAGCCAAATCACCTCCTAAGTAACTCTGCTCCAATGAGACACACCCTTGGCAGTCTCTGAAAACGTTTCGATTGTGAATACGCACATCGCAAAAAATGCAAGTCCAGACTAGCTGCCACTGTCCGGGAGTGCATGTGCAAGACAATGTGTGGAAAATAAAAGCAAAAAAAAGTGTGTGAGTTTGCAAGCATGGGTATGCCTTTGAGAATGAAATGTGGAACTTGTGTATTTGTGTGAAACTGAATGTAATTCAGAGTATGAAATGAGAGAGAGAGAGAGAGAGAGGGAGAGAGAGAGAGAGAAAGAGCAAATGTAAATGCAGAATGGAGAGAATGTGTGTGTGAGTCTGTATCCGCCTTTTCCAGAGAATATTTTGTGAATTTCTTTAAGAATAGGGCAGGGGCAAGAGTTGGCAGCAGAGAGTACGCAAAGTCTGAACTTATTTTTTTTTAAAACTCTGACAACAAGACCGATGTGATAATTATTTTGGCTTGCTTAACTGATCACAGCAGGCTGCATTTCAAAATATCACATGGTACAGAGATCTTTGTGTATCCAGCAAGTTCCTGGGTGCAATGACACTTTAATAATTCTGGTAGTTAATGCACTTGCTGGAAAGATCTGTGTGCATTCTAATCAAAGGTTCGACTTAGCATAAAATTGCATAGAGGATCAATGTGCCTGCCGTAAAGCACAGCATGAAACATGAAGATCACAGATTTGTTTATGAAGATAGCACAGTTGGTCATTGTTCTTGTAGCAGAGATCCTTGTGTTACCTGCAGGTCACAAGTTAAAATCCTTGGCACATAGCTTAAGGATTCATGATGCTGCATAAAGAAAAATGAAAGCAAATTGCACGGCATACATTAGGAACCTTGCTGTTTTATCCTCAATATGTTGTTCTGCTAAGATTGAAAAAGAAGGGTTACTATGGGTAATAAGCACTTATTAGTAAGAACTATATAAATGGTTATTGGTGTAATAACTCATGGACAGATACAACAGACATTCTTACAATCCATGCAGATTTCTGGCATACAAAGCTTAGAAAGGTCAAAAACCTAGCCCCGCCCCTTGCCCCGCCCTTAGCACCACCCTTATGCCTGCCCTAAACTTCACCCCAGTTCACCACTCCTTTTAGTAAGTACCTGCACTTATTTTTTCCATTTAAAGCACTGCTCTGAATAGCACACTGCTCTCTTCCTTCGGCATAAGCATGAGACACAAGCTAGTTACGGAGTTGTATAACAAGATGGCAGCAGTGCAAACATGTTTGCTTTATTGCATGGGGCTTTTTGACTCTGGGGATGTGCAAACAGACCAGACTCTCTGGAAAAGGGCAGAACATGCAGTGGTACATCTTGCGGAAAGGTAATTGTTTTGTTGAAGTGTGATGTAGGCCTCACAGCCCTGTGCAGTTTAATTCATACAGGTAATCTTATCTATAGGCACATCAGCATACTGGAATCCAGGCTGATTACCATGCACACCAGAAGTTCTGCAGGCAGCCTTTTTATGGTCCCCGTGACAGCGCAGCAGTCCCCTGACGAATGTGTGAGCATCACTAGAGAGGGGCTGTGGCTCCGCCCACATGATGGGAGTCAGGAGTACATGTTTTGATTGGGCAGAAGTTGTGTGCTTCCACAAAAAAAAAAAGTGTGTTTGAAGTGGTGATCATTTTATTTATTCAGCTGGTGGAGGTTGAACTTTCAGGGGCGCACACAGGACATTGTAATGCTGTAAAAGTGCCTTAGATAACTAGATCATTTATTGTGTTTGTCTTTCTCTGGCAGCAGCACAGACGGGAAAAGGGTAGTCATTAAGCTTCGTGAATTTTTAGGTCTGGCTTGACAGTGCAATTGTCACCTAACCTTTCAACCTACAGCAATACTATTTTAACGTCTTTTGCTTCCACACAAATAAATATTCATTCACATGCTGTTTACCTGTAATACGCCACGTTACCATACAGCATTCTTTAAAAGCCTAATCTATTGGCATTGCCAATACTAGTTATTGGAAGTTGTGCAGCCAGCTGTGTGTATGGACAGCAACACGTATTGAAGTCATGGAGGTAGCTGCGCGTATGCATACTGCGAGATCTGCCGGCAGCCCTGCGTGGAAATTAATCCTCACAGGTAGCTCTATACAGACAGCCAGGCACACTGAAGCCTTGTTGGCAAAACTGAGTACTGAAACCCTGCAGTACAGGAAGGCCTGTGCATAGATCGCTCTCCATAGTGGAAACCCTGAAGTAGCTGTGTATATTATGGCCTGCAGAAAACACAGCAAAGCTTACCGGAAGTCCTACAGACAGCCTTGTGTACTCAAGCCATGCAGGCAGGCCTTTACATGGACAGGCCAGCATAGTGGAAACCCTGAAGTAGCTGTGCATACTATGGCCCTGCAGAAAACACAATAAAGTACACTTGAAGCCCTACATACAGCTTCCTGTAATGGAAACCCTGCAGGCAGGCCTGTGAATGGACAGCCCTAAATCCGGAGATCATGAAAGTGGTTGTGAGTATGTATACTGTAAGATCAGCGGGAAGCATGGGTGTAATTGAAGTCCCACGGGTAACCGTGCATAGAGAGCCATGCAGACTGGAGACATACCTGTACAAAGGGAGCCCTGCAGGCAGCTCTCAAAAGAAAGCCATACATGCTGGAGGTCCTGCAGGCAACCTTGTGAAATGTAAACCCTGCATTAGCAATGGGTATAGATACATGTGCATTATGGAAGTCACACAAGCAGCGGGGGACAGACAGCCATGCACACCAGAATCCCTGAAGGCATACCCGTGCAATGACTTGGCAGGAAACGTTCCCCTTTGCATTCTGGTAAATGCAGTTCATGATAATGTAAGTGACTCAAAAGCAGGGAAGTGTTAAACATCAACTAGTGAAGTCACGGCTGGTATTCCTGGACACGTGTTTCGGAAGTAGCAGGGAATGCTGCTTGTATTTCATCGAGTGGAAGCGCACTTGTCAGCTAATCACTCCAGGACGAGCTTTAACAGTCTGGGTTGGGATCCACATAGATCGGAGGAAAAGTTCCCCACTGCACTCTAGTAAATGCAGTTCATGAACCTTTCTGTAACTCACCACGAAGGGCCTATTCACCATCACTTGGTGCAGCCAGGGCTGGGATATCTGGACATGTGTTTCTGGGTAAAACTTTGCAGGCAGGCCTGTGAGTGGACAGTCCTGTCTAATGGACGTCATGCATAATGGCAGCCTTGCAGACAGCGCTGTGAAGGGACAGTCAAGCACTCTGTGAAACCCCAGCAGGCAGGCCTGCCATGTATACTGGAAGCGCAGCAGGCTGCCCTGTGAAGAGACAGCCATGCACACTTGAAGTCCTGCAGGATCCCCCATGAATACTGGCAGCCTTCCACACCGTCAGACTCGGTTGGCACTGGCAGACCAGTGCAGTCAGCCACGCAGGCCAATCTCCACAACAGAGGCCCTGCGAGCAGCCTTCTCTACTGGCAGATCTGCATGCATACATTATGCCCTGGCAGTCTGGGGCACTGGTACAAGCAGGCAGCACTCAATCAATCAGTCAGTCAATCACAGAATTTGTAAAGCGCACTACTTACCCGCGAGGGTCTCAAGGCGCTGGGGAAAAAAAAAAAAAAAAAAAAAAAGGGGGGGGGTTGCTGCTACTGGTCGAACAACCAGGTCTTGAGTAGCCTTCTGAAGGTCAGCAGGTCTTGGGTCTGTCGTAGGCTTAGTGGAAGGGTGTTCCAGGTCTTGGCGGCGAGGTGGGAGAAGGATCTGCCGCCGGTGGTGGTTCTTCGAATGCGAGGGACGGTGGCGAGGGAGAGGTCGGCGGAGCGGAGTTGGCGGTTGGGGACTTAGAAGAGGAGTCGTCTGTTGAGGTAGGCTGGGCCAGTCTTGTGGAGTGCCTTGTGTGCGTGGATGAGGCGTTTGAAGGAGATTCTCCTGTCGACGGGGAGCCAGTGCAGGTTCCTCAGGTGGGGGTGATGTGGCTGTGGCGTGGTACATCGAGGATCAGGCGTGCGGAGGCGTTTTGTATGCGTTGCAGTCGCTTGATGAGCTTGGCCGGGGCTCCCGCGTGAGGGCGTTCCCATAGGCAAGTCTGCTGCTGACGAGGGCCTGGGTGACTGTTCTTCTTGTGTCTGTCGGGATCCACCTGTAGATCTTGCGAAGCATGCAGAGGTGTTGAAGCAGGAGGATGAGACCGCGTTGACTTGCTTGGCCATGGAGAGCGTTGAGTCGAGGATGACTCCCAGGTTGCGTGCGTGGTCGGTGGGTGTCGGGGCTGCTCCCAGCGTCGTTGGCCACCAGGAGTCGTCCCAGGCTGAGGGGTTGGAGCCGAGGATGAGGACCTCTGTCTTCTCCGTGTTCCGTTTTAGTCGGCTGATCTTCATCCAATCGGCGACGGCCTTCATTCCTTCATGGAGGTTGGATTTGGCGGCAAGGGGGTCCTTGGTGAGGGAGAGGATCAGTTGAGTGTCGTCGGCGTAGGAGATTATGTTGAGGTCGTGCTGTCTGGCGATGCGTGCGAGCGGGGCCATGTAGATGTTGAACAGTGTTGGGCTGAGGGACGATCCCTGGAGTACGCCGCAGATGATCTCGGAGGCTTCGGATCGGAATGGTGGGAGGCGGACTCTCTGGGTTCTGCCGGCGAGGAAGGAGGTGGCCCATTCCAGGGCCTTGTCTCGGATCCCTGCGTCGTGGAGGCGTGCGCGTAGAGTGCGGTGGCAGACAGTGTCGAAGGCGGCGGAGAGGTCCAGCAGGATGAGGGCTGCGGTCTCACCGTTGTCCAGCAGGATCCTGATGTCGTCGGTGGCGGCGATGAGGGCAGTCTCAGTGCTGTGGTTGCTGCGGAACCCCGATAGGGATGGGTCCAGGATGCTGTTTTCTTCGAGGTATCGGGTTAGCTGTTTGTTGACGATCTTCTCGATGACCTTGGCTGGGAACGGAAGCAGGGAGATGGGCCGGAAGTTCTTGAGGTCTCTCGGGTCCGCCTTGGGTTTTTTGAGTAGGGCGTTGATCTCTGCGTGTTTCCAGCTCTCTGGGAAGGTCGCGGTCTCGAAGGAGAGATTGATGATGTTGCACAGGTGGGGTGCGATGGAGCTGCTGGCTTTGTTGAAGATGTGGTGCGGGAAAGGGTCTGACGCATTCAGACGGGTCTTGATGGTGTCCTCGATGTTCACGCTGGCCAAGGCTGGCAGGGGGTCGTGGTCGATGGTGTGCGGCGGGTCTGGTGCATCGATCTTAGTTGGGGCTGTCTGGGTGTTGAAGCTGTCGTGGATGTCGGCGATCTTGCGGTGGAAGAAGGTGGCGAGGGAATCGCACAGGGGTTGCGACGGCGGGATGTCGTTGGTGTTGGAGCTGGGGTTGGAGAGTTCCTTCACGATGTTGAAAAGCTCCTTGCTGTTGTGTGCGTTGTTGTCGAGGCGGTCTTTGAAGGAGATTCTCTTGGCGGACTTGATGAGGTGGTGGTGGTTACGGATGGCGTCTTTGTGGGCTGTGTGGCTGTCCGGTGTCTTATCACTGTGCCATTTCTTCTCTAGTTTCCGGCACTGCACCGTCCAAACCCTACAGGCGGCAGTTAGATGAGATAGCCTCGAATAAACACAGCCATGAGGGCAGCTTTGAGCGCAGATGGACTCGGCACCCCCTGTGCCCGGCTGTGTACTGACACACCGAGGGCTTTAAATGGGCCGGGTCTCCACCAGCAGTTTTTAAAGGGGGCCTCAAAACGGATCTCTATCGGGCTCTGTTTTGTCCCCTGGCACAGGCGGTCCGTTTTTTTCCGGACTGCAGTGACAGCAGGCACATCCATGTGCGCTGCTCACACTGCTCACTTCTTACTAGTGGAGAAGTTATGGCATGACGTCATGCCATGGGAGCGTTGTAGGGGAAGGGAAATCCTTTAAAGAGAGTCATTTTCTCTCTGGATTTCTATTCTCTTTTTGAAACTCAGGAGCAGCAACATTGTCGTAGTGTCACCAGGGCTTTAAGTCGAAGCTTTTCAATATTATATACAAGCCATAGTTGCTGCTTATTTATCTTATGCAACTAACAACCATTGGGAAAGCCAATAGTCCTGACTTGCTGTAGGTATGATGTTACTTGTTGTATCATATATCTGGATGTAATGACAGAAACAGCAAAATACAAGACGGGCGGCACACTATGCTAAGCACAGATTTTTAGGTTACGTGTTTTTTAAGCCACGCCCTTAAATACATTGGCCACGCCCCTTTGAGACCCCTCCCCTCCCCCCCCCCAGTTTTTTCATCCCACTTAAAGCCCTGGACACACCTGTATCTGGGCAGCCCCGCCCTCGCCTGCCCGCGCTACAAACACGGAGCACTGAATTAAAGGAAAGAATGCTGTGAGCGCGAGCTGCAAACAGGAGCTGGAGGCTTCCTTAGCA
Organism: Calotriton arnoldi; assembly: GCA_963921515.1. Classification (NCBI taxonomy): domain Eukaryota; kingdom Metazoa; phylum Chordata; class Amphibia; order Caudata; family Salamandridae; genus Calotriton; species Calotriton arnoldi. Next base: position 1,196,626 of record CAWUFW010003877.1, on the reverse strand, counting down.
CGTGTGTACATGCAGGGTTCGAGCCCAGCAGATGCCGCGCACGACTCGGCTGCAGCAGCGGCCTTCTCTCCAGTCATGCTAGAAAAGGGTGCCATTCCCTCAAACCGATGAGCACATGACTGGGAGGGTCTCACAAAAAAAAAAAATCTAATTCTGAAGAATTCAAACTGCCCTTTCCTTGGTTGGGTGACTATGCCTTAATCCCTCCGACCACTTATTTGGATGCGATACACCACGTCCACATCATACATACTCTCCTCGTGTTGACTTTATGCTTGATTTTAACCTTGTACAGAGCTCCGCTGCCTTTTGACTAGGTTCGAGCAATAGAAATAGCGTATGCATCACAGAATAGTGAATGCACTCTATATTGGTGCACTGCATTCATTTGAAACAGACTATGCCTGACTCAAATATGTCTGCCATGAGTACACAACAGAGTCCCGTAAGATTAAGCACTATTACTGTGACAGAATATCAATTCCTGGTGGTGCCAAATAGAAACTCCATATATCAATGATTATGTTTGCATTCCTCTCCAAGCACTGTTGATCAAAGAAAGGACATTGCATTTTGCTTGCAATCCTGATCACATCTCGTACTTCATTTTCCACTAACAATGGGTCAGGTATGGGGGGCAGCCACTGGAAGCCGGTGTGGGAAAGAGGTGAACACTTCCAGACGAACTAGGATGCAGCTGTATATATTGGTGGTGAAAGAGGTACTGGGCTGTTCCATCAACATATGGAGAGAACAGCTGCCACAAATTGGTGCCAGAACTTTGAGGTGAGACATCAATGCCTAACGACTTACTTCGCTGCAGACAGAGTAATGGGAATTTGTCAGAACCATAAGTAAGTGGTACAAGCACAATAGGAACCTTTCTCAGATATTTTCTCAATGGGTTTTCTCCAGGTAAATAAGCATTTAAAGTTAATGAATGCAATACCTTGAGACAAGTCCAGGATCCTCATCTCAACTAGGTGTCGAGTATTCATCGTGGACTTTCGTTTCTGAAATCAATGTGGGGTAGAAATGTCTTTTCTGTGGCAGAGTCAGGAATGTGAAGGGGTCAACCAGAAACCTCAGGGCCAGGGAGGATCACTGAGGCTTTATGAAACTCCCGAGGAGAGTGTGCTATTAGTTGACAAGGTGTCACTAGAGGCGTGGTCAACCACAAAGCCTGTGAGCTGCTTGATGCCATCTTCTGCAATTAATGGTAGGGTCATTCCATTCAAAACTAAAGTTCCATAGTATCTTGGAGAGAGAGGTTGCAGCTTCAAGCCAAGTTAATACTGAAGCACCAAGCTGCCCATGTTCAGTGCAGTGGTGAACGTGTCGTAGGCAGGCCAGCGCGTATATATACCACCGCTTACGCTCACCCAGCCTCTTCTCATTCAGCACACGGTGTACCCAGGCTGCTGACTACTTGGTACGCGCATACCACACATAAATAATGCAGATCCATTCATTTCAAGGACAGGCACAAATTTCAAGCAAGTTATCCAGTATTTGCTGAACATCTTCAGGAGATTTCAGATGCATCTGCAGGGCATTTGGAATATTATTGTTTAAACAACTGGCATATGGTTGCTGTTTTAAGGCGTTTGGGGCCAAACATGGCTGTTTCGCACTTCCACGCCCACAAAAGAGTCCAACCATTTCTTTTACGGTCCAAATTCTTTTTGGTAAGAAATGTATCCACTTTTTACAACGATGAATGCTCGGTGCATATAGAATTAACACTGAGACCTTTCATTTTGACTGTTCCTTCTTACGGTATGTGCAGTGTGAAATAAGGAGACAGCGACTAGTCACACAGTACAAAACAATATAATCTCCCTTAATAAGGTCATAAATGAAATGCAACACATAGGGAAGTAAGCCAAGAAATCCTGGAAAATCTACCCACTTAAAGACTAAAAATGTTACAGTAATCTTCGAAAACAGCACGCCACCTCATCCAACAGCTATAAAAAAAATTAGATATAAACATAGGTGTTTTTCAGTAATCATCCATTATAAGCCCTAATAACGCAACAGGTCAAGGAGAAATCTCATTAATCTGCTGGTCCAAACATGTTTATTTGATCTCCTTTAGTTAAATAAAAGCTTGTCTAGCAATATAAAGTTGAGACACAGTAAGTCCTCAAAGATACAACAGACCATAAGCATTTAATAGCGCAAGCTTCACCTAGCAAAACTACTATTGGATACCACTGGTCGATTATCCAAAACAAGTCATGTAAGGGTACATAAAAGTACTACAGCAGTGCCACCATATGTACTCAAAATGCGTTTGTGAAATGTCTTGAAAGAAGAACATTTTGTAGATGCTGGGATTGTTGTTGTTTATTTCAATGATAAGAAGCTTCACCAACCCAGGAGCAACTAGAACACCGTCAAACCCCCAAAATGGATAATAATCGAACCCATGGTGGATTCTAAATTCTACTCCAGTTCCAACAGCTTTCATGCTCCAATCCATTCAAGGACAAACCCAAGTCCTATAGCCAGATCCAGAGACGTCAACACTGGAAATGCTGCTCGCTCTGCCCAGAATTTCACACTAACCGATGTTCAGTTAAAATATTTTATATTGTTACATAACTTTTTTAAATAAAAAGTAGAATGTAGAGGCAATTGTTTCTTAACCATCTATTAAAAAACACTCAGACTTGACCTGCGCATAACAGAAGCCCAGACTCGCTGGAGCGGGCCCCATACCTGTAGTTTAAAGGGGCTCGTGGTTGACCGTGGGGGAGGAGGCTGGTGAGCAGAGGCGGGCCGGTGTGTCCCTGGGACCTGATCCTGTGTTTAAAATTATGAGACCTGCTCTGTACTGCTCTGTACTGAGGCCTTGAGTAACAGCCTGAACCCTGTCGGCTGAGACAGATCAGAGCGGGCGGTCCGTTCAGGGGCCCCGCAGCTCAGCCTTGGAGGAGGAGTGTGAATATGGTGCCAGGAACATTCAATCCGCTGGCGAGAGCCCGAGCTGTTGAGGGCAGAGTGAAATTTAGAGGCTCTCGCCTACCCATAGGACCTTACCCACCTCCACAATGATGGCAATTAAAATTGCTTCAAGCCTGGGAGATGGATGTTGCCAATAACTGAGACGAGACCACAGATTAGAGCAAGGCAGAGGACACAATGGATGGCACCAAAGACCTGGGTCCCTGGAAGTTCCGAGGAGGAGGGACTTCTCTGGCCTATTAGTTTATATATCCAGTGGAAACATAGAAATTCTTGAGCTTGTTCCCCTTGGAATGGTCAGTGCAGTGTGGTATATCCCGGGACCTATGTTAGTAGTGAGTGGACGTTGAACTTTACTTTGAAAGTGTTGTGGTAAAGTAGACAGTCTCCCCCTCCACCTCCCCCACTTCCCCATACCCAGTTGTAGACTTAGACTTTTGGATGCAGATGGTGGGACATACTAAGTTCCCAAAGGAGTTTGCTTAGACGCAGGCAGACAGATGGAGTGAGGCACTAGAGTAGCCACACATGGTGGTGGCAACCACAGACTTTCACAAAGGCAGTGACAGGGAGTGCTGCAACAACACAATGGCAGGGGAAAAGAGCAAGAATGAGTAGAATATAAAGGACCACCAACAGCAAAGCAGTGGCAAAAATCAAATAAGCCAGTAAAGCAAGAGAAACAGAAGGGAGGATGAGAAGGGATCCAGCCTACGGCCACCTTGGAAGAGGACAACAAGTCACTAGAATCAATATATAAGAGGTTTTCCTACATATAAAGGCTGAAATTAACTCAGTAAAAGATTAAATGAAGCAAAGTTAGAAAGATGTAAACAAAGAACTACGCCAACCAGGGGAATCAAGTGAATTCAGTCAAACAAATGCAGGATGAGAGCATGCTGGACCAGGAGGCAAACAAGGTCCATCTACTACTTCTGGAGGAAAAAACATCCTTCTTGAAGAAGAAACAAGAAGACCTAGAAAACCGCTTGAGGTGAAACTAAGTTTGTATTAGGGGTGTTCACCAGGGAACCAAGGTGAAGATCAAAGCTTTATGTACTGTACTTACTGCAGTCCTGGAACAGGTTTCAGGAGAACGCAGATGTTTGGACAGGGTCCATTGGGTGACAACACAACGCACTTTGAATTCAGCCTCACTGGACATATTGCTTGCATCCATAATTACAAAGTCATGCAGCCTGTTCCACTCCAATAGAGCCCTTAAATTCAATGCGGTTCCAGCTGCAGATTTTTTTTTGGACCTGCCCCTGGTAACTTTGCAGAAGTAAACGATCCTCCACCTGATGAGTGACTTGGGGTGAAATGCAGATAAGTCATTAATTTCACTTCATCGTCAAGTGGCGTGATCAACCCTGGTGGATGAAGTCGATCACCGAGGTGTGCGAGATCCTGAGACTGTGGAAGAAAATGGCACCAGCTGGTCTGGGTGAGCACTCTACCTCTTTCCTCTCACGGACCAGAATGGACAACAGCCAGATGTGCTCAATGCAATAAATCTCTAAAAGAAGAAAATACAAGATGGCCGCCAGAAGGTGACCGAACAACTGCAGAAGGTCAGCACCACAAAGCCTGACTTCTCGGTGGGACTTTGATGAGGACGTGATGGTCACACTTCTTGAACATTAAAGATCCGGACATGCATTCTCGACGGTTCAAGGATGGGGAATAATAAGTCTACAGGTCTGAGGGGAATTTGCTACTTTGAGGCATTGCACTGGGAATCCCTGTGACGGGCATTGAGCCAGCAGTGGCATAAAACACCAGTATACCCCACTTAATTCCTGTAAGTCACAAGTGAATTCACATTTCTTTCCCTTTAATCTTCATCAGTTCAAGTCGAGGGAATGATTGACAAATGGGTCAGTGGAAGTTGGGCAAGGGGAAAAGTTGATGTGTTTCCATGTATTGGGTTTAAGGTTAGGGAAGACTGCACACAGCATCAGCTTCGAACGGATCAGAAGGCAGGAAGGGCATAGACAGGAAGTTTAGGTAAGTCCTAAAGTTGCCATAAGGTGGATATAGGTGGCTTGAAAGAAAACTGGTTCACAGTTATAATATACAATGTTAAGAGCTTAAAAATATTTTCTAAATGAGTGTGGATTGTGCATGAGTTGACCCGGTTAGTACTGGATGTCTGCTTTCTACCCATCTTCTAAGCTCAGACATGTGCTGCCTTCATTTAATTACTTCTGCTGTTCAATTCTTCTCATTGGCCCCATAGAAGGTAGCATGGGGTGGCCCTTCTCATTCGGTGTTATTTAGGCCTCAAGGTGCTTACCATAAGAGAGCCAACAAGGGGTACTGGATAGCAATCAGGGCACACCACATGCGTTTTCTCAAACCCCACTTTTTTTCTCTATGGCCCAAATATGGGACGAGAGACAGTATTACAGAATGTCTTGCAAACTATTCCTTGGGCCTCTTGCCCACTTATAACTGGGCGGATTTGAATTTAGTTATGAATGAGGCCACCAACAAGACCCAGAATCAATATGAGGATGCTGCCATCCTGTCGAGCGGGGGAAGACGTGGCTAGGAGGAAAAGAAATGCAGGACAGTTAGCTGGTCAGGCACCTGTGAAAATCTATTTCTTCCACTACTCTTCAGTGCAAACGAGTTGTGCCAGGAAAGATCATGTCTTTATAGATAAACAATTCATGGAGAGACTTACGGAGGTGGGAACCACTGACAGAATATCGGAAACCGAAATATCGTGTGGACTTAATATGTCAAACAATATCGAGGACCAAAATATCAAGTAGGTAAGTGCAAATAGTTAAGTATAGATTTACTATTCTTAACTCCACATCCTCATACCTTGAAATAAATAAATGAATATATATATATTGTTTTTCTCTTTTTTATATCCACTAAAGTCCATGCCAAACAGAACCAGAATCTAACACACGATTTATTGTTATATACCAGGTTCATTGGTTGGCAACAGGTATTCTTTGACCAATAAAATAGACCTTCTATTTTTAGGGTATTCGCGCGAACAAACAGGTGTGCCCGCATGCTACTCAAGCTAGGGATTCCCCATGTATTGTATTGTATTTGTGCGTAAGTGTAGTTGGGCAACAAAGTACCTATCGGGACCAAACACACACAAAGAGGGAAACCAAGCGCGTCTACTGTCTAATGAAATAGGCCGTACCGAGCCCGTACACGCAACACCAACATCTGTGTTTATTGTTTCACAGTGATATTTTTTAATTGGTATAAATTGTATGGTTGAAATCATTTTAATTTAATTATAATTTAATTATTGTTGTGTCGACATAGACGTGGTCTATCAACAATGATAATTTATACTTTATTTTTCATTTACAAAAAAACGTTTTTGCACAGTCATGTATGTGGTGGTAAATAGAAACTTCTATGTCCATTGCTGAAAACAGGTTGCTGTGACAACCAAATGTGAGTGTTCACTATAAATTGTGATTATTCAAGTGTACCTGATGTAGTGATCAAGGCGGTTCGCCGTCGAAACGCGTCTAGGTCGTTGTTGGAATAAATTTTCTCTGCCATATTCTCACGGAGTCAGCGCCTGTCATTTGCTGTTGCCAGGATTGGTAAAATATATGAAGATTCGCCGGAATCTTGCCGCTGACCCTCCTCGATTTGGAGCACTGCGTATCCGGAACCTGTGTGGAATTTGTCTTACAAAAGAAAACGCAGAGCCCCTCGCAGCAGACATCCCGCTACTCGATCACCCGAAAATCCGTCAAACGGGAGAGCGACCTGATCCTCGAGGTGGCTGGAGGGCGATCAGAGTTTCAGGTAGGCTCGCCGTTGTGGATCGTAAGGTGTTTGCGTGAATTGCCTGGTGGCTGATGGGAGAGGTAGTCCAGTGAACTCTGAGACAGGCAGTGAGTGACACAGAAAACTGATTACTTCCAACGATGGCCGAGGAGTGGGTCAGGGAGCGGGAAGAGGCGGCAATAGACATTTTTAGCGATGCGGATACTAATGCAACTCTAGCCTCTACTGCAACTGGGACAAGAACGCAATCGGCAAGAAATTACATTATAAAAATAACACACGAATTGGAAAAATTGCGCAAGAGCGAAATCTCAAAGTGGTGGGAATGTAAATTGCTCCAACAGTATCTCGACGTGGGGCGCATACCAAGAGGACTCAGGATTCTCGTGGCCCCAACGTATGAAAATCCTAATCCCGAAATGTTGCGAGAATGGGCAGACAATAGTGCCGATTCATCACGAAGGATGCTACAAATACTAATCAAATATGCCACAAGTGATCGTGAAAACATTCTGGCAAAAATAGATGCACTGTTTAAGGAAATGGAAAAATTTGAGAATCAAGACGAAATAAAGAAAATACTCACTGAAATGAAGGCAAGATTGATAAAATATGAGCAATCAATAAAGGAAAGGAAGGCGATTAAATTCCAAAGGGACAGAAACGATTACATGAGGAAATGGGAAAATCTATACATTCTCAAAGAAATGTGAAAATATCCGTCGACAACAATTATCCATTACCGCCGAAATACAAATAAGACCCGCAGAACCCAGCGGATCCGAACTGAGCTCAGAAGTAGAGTCAGATCTAGAATCAACAGCAAGCTGTGCACAGAAACGAAAAACGCCCACCGTAGTACAAGAATTTGGTTTTTTACGAATGGAGAGAACCATGAACTTGCGGCCACGGCCCCCGCGGCCAGAAAACAAAAGCATGGGCAGAGGTCAAACAAAAGGAGGAGAAAAGACAGACGATGGGGCAAACGAAACACAAAAAACAACCAAACAACCATACAACCATACAGAAGAAACAGACGGAGGTAGACAAGTGCAAAGACATTGACAACACAGTAATCAATTTAACAAATATGGCTTTTACTGATGATGAACAAAGAATCCTTTCCTTAGGACTAACGTTCTGTGCAAAAACCAACTTTGATTACGCACAGACTAGAGTGGACCTCTTTCAGTTCGTACAAAAATTGAAACTACAAAAACATTTCTTCAACATATCCAGAAAAAGTGATGATTCTGTAGCAATCTATGAAACCGACAGTGCTCTCAACGTGGAAGATATGTCTCTCCTTCAAAATTTGGCAATACTTGAATGTGAGGCTTTAGACTGCCTGGAAACACCCGCAGAAATGGCTATAGCAACGGGTCTCGATATCTATGGAAGTGTGCGCACACCATTCAAACCCAAATCGGTCTTTATCCCTATGATGCCAAAAGATGGCCTTGATATCTTCGCAGAAAATGTGGTGAAAGATCTGAAGGAATTGGCTCAAGTGTGCAGCAAAGAATTTACCAAGACTGACCGCACTAAAAGGACCCAATATAATGACCTCATACAAAAAATAAAACAACGTCAAGATATAGTCGTCCGATGGTCCGATAAAGGCGGCAACGTGGGCCTATGGCCAATGGACAAATACAACATGGAGGCCCAAACACAGCTACAAGATAGAGAATGCTATAGCCGCATAAGTCCAACCAGTATCATTGGAATAAAAGAAAAATATCACAAGGCCCTATATGAATAGAGAGGAGTGGGACTTATTTCAAAACAAGAATTTGAATTTTTTTTAAACGATTACCCGAGGACACCTCAACTGTATTTAATACCTAAAATACATAAAAATCCCACTGAGCCCCCAGGAAGACCAATCATATCGGCCATAGGAGGACTCTTTGAGAATACTTTCAGATTTATTGATCATTTCCTTCAACCTGCTGTCTGTGAACTTCCATCCCACATTAGAGACACCGGAGACTTTTTGACTAAAATTTATGATATATCTTGGAATAATGACTGTGTACTAATGACACTTGATGTAAACACACTATACACAAGTAAAAGACACAGGGATGGATTAAATGCTCTAAATCATTACCTGGGGAAGAGACCGATACACTTGCATCAGCACACCATGATGCTGTTACAAATGGCAGAGTGGTGCTTAGACAACAATATCTTCATTTTTGATAAACTTTTTTACAAACAGTTGCAGGGTACAGCCATGGGTACTTGCTTCGCCCCCAGCTATGCTAATTTGCATATGGGCTGGTGGGAGGAGCAAGTACTCATGAGGACACAGGAAAAATCCATGACAGAAAATGTCATTTTGTATGTCAGATATATTGACAACATCTTCATTCTCTGGCAAGGCTCCCAAGAAAGTGCAAGGATTTTTGCAGAAGAGTTAAGCAGTAACAACCTGAATCTCTCCTTCACATGAAACACTAGTAGGGAGTCCATACAATTTCTAGATCTTGAAATTTATGTGGAGAACAATAAAATACAATCTAGGACCTACAGGAAACCTACAGCTGGAAATGCCATCCTCCACGCTAGTAGTTTTCACCCCACTAGTCTGAAAGAGAGCATCCCACATGCAGAATGCCTGCGCATGAAGCGCAATTGCAACACCACAGAAGGGTTAAAACAATCCACTGACGACCTTTTCTTGAGACTAGATCGGAGAGGGTACAGTGCAAAAACTCTAGCCACAGCAAGAGCTAAAAGTACTAACATAAAAAGGGAAGAGCTGCTTTTTGCTACTAAAAGTAAGAACAAGTGTACAAGCAGCAAAATTGATACACCCAGACTGATGACAGGCTTTAATGCACATCATACCAACCTTCGTAAGATATTACATAGACACTGGGCTTCAGTGCGTGGCGATCCAGTTATTGGCCCTACATGCGCAAGAGCTCCCCCAATAACTTTCAGAAGAGCGTAATCTATGCGCCAAGAGCTAGTATGCAATGCACCAGCAGTTGCGAAGGGAACCAACTGGCTCCTAACACAAAGAGGGTTTCACAAATGCTTTAAATGCAAAGCCTGTAAGCATGGTGTCAACACTAAAACAGTCCAAATGCCGTTCAGACAGTCCCCATACGAAATTCGTAGCAGCTACAATTGTAAATCAGACTTTGCAGTCTACGTTCTGCAATGCACTTGTGTTAAAAATACGTGGGCAGCACCATTCACCCAGTTCATGTCCGTATATTAGAGCACCTCAGGGCCATCTCCAATAATGACCTGACGTATCCAGTTGCCAGACATATAAACTCATGCCATGGAGGTAGGGCCCAGGACCTTTCCTTCTTTGTGATCGACACAGTCCCAAAAAATCCAAGGGGAGGAAATAGACAGTTGACACTTAGAAGATTAGAATCTAGGTACATTATCCTACTCAATTCTAAAATCCCCAATGGGATGAATGCCGATGATGCACTTAATGTACATCTGTAATATGCTTACCGCCTGTCCCGCCCCTGACAATGTTCCGTAGCGTTAGGTCCATTTATTCACTTTATTATATTTTTTTATAAATTTTTGCACTCACTGGTAACGAGTTTTTGTGCACAGTTGTGTTTAAAGGGCTCAATGTATAATATTTGAGCAACAGTCTCTACAATGAGATAGATGGACCCGCTTGCCCACTTGGGCTTGATTTTCCTTTGTTTTTCTCTTTTTTATATCCACTAAAGTCCATGCCAAACAGAACCAGAATCTAACACACGATTTATTGTTATATAGAAGGTTCATTGGTTGGCAACAGGTATTCTTTGACCAATAAAATAGACCTTCTATTTTTAGGGTATTCGCACGAACGAACAGGTGTGCCCGCACGCTACTCAAGCTAGGGATTCCCCATGTATTGTATTGTATTTGTGCTTAAGTGTAGTTGGGCAACAAAGTACCTATCGGGACCAAACACACACAAAGAGGGAAACCAAGCGCGTCTACTCTCTCATGAAATAGGCCGTACCGAGCCCGTACACGCAACACCAACATCTGTGTTTATTGTTTCACAGTGATATTATTATTTTTTAATTGGTATAAATTGTATGGTTAAAATCATTTTAATTTAATTATTGTTGTGTCGACATAGACGTGGTCTATCAACAATGATAATTTATACTTTATTTTTCATTTACAAAAAAACGTTTTTGCACAGTCATGTATGTGGTGGTAAATAGAAACTTCTATGTCCATTGTTGAAAACAGGTTGCTGTGACAACCAAATGTGAGTGTTCACTATAAATTGTGATTATTCAAGTGTACCTGATGTAGTGATCAAGGCGGTTCGCCGTCGAAACGCGTCTAGGTCGTTGTTGGGATACATTTTCTCTGCCATATTCTCACGGAGTCAGCGCCTGTCATTTGCTGTTGCCAGGATTGGTAATATATATATATATATCTATTATCTACTGGCGGTCGCCAGTAGATAGTTCTACTTAGGACCTATTTTCCATAGGAAATTCACAACATTCTATTTCCAATAACTTTGGTGCCGGTTGATGAATCTTCGCGAAATTTTCAAAACTTGTGGGGCGCTCCGGTCTGCTCCTATCCTGAAAGTTTTGGGGTGATTCAGCAAGCGGGGGCCGAGAAAAAAGGGGGGTCCCAAAACGTGTTTTCCCCATGCATTTTCCCATAGGAAACTTTAGACACGGCTACAGCCCGAACTGCTGAATGGAATTACACCAAATTTGGCAAAGAGGTAGTTCTTGGTTCAGAAAGAACCCTTTTTGTTAAATGGTGTAAATCCGTTCAGTAGTTCCAGAGAAAATCAAAAGGAAAATCACATATATATCTATGGCCGCGTCGGATTCGCGCACCCTCCCGATCACGAGCTGCATGCTAATTGGCTTTCAAGTGGCTGTCAACACTCCAAATCAGGAAGTGTTGGCAGCCATTTTGTCCCTCGGTAGAACCGAGGGACAGAAACAAGTGCGCAAAGCGCACAAAGGGGGCAGGGTAGAAACACCCTGACCCCCTAGGTCTGCTCAGGGGGTCCCTCAAGGACCCCCTGGGCAGAAAAAAGCATTTTTATTTTTTTTATTTTTTTTTTATTTTTTTTAAATCGGCGGGATGCGCTCAGGGTGCGCAGATCCCGCCGAGAAAAAAAAAAAACGAAGCGCGGTCTCTTGCGCTTCGTTGTTAATTGGCCCCCGGGTGGGCCAAGTCCCGGGGGCATGCAGGGTTTCTTTTTAATATGTGGGGGGCCTCCAAGGCCCCAAGCCCGGGGACCGTCACCCCCGGGGCTTAAAAAAATAATGGTGCGGGAGGGCTCTTTGCCCTCCCGCTGCCCCGAGGACCGCCACCTCCAAGGGGCTTCTTTTTTAAATTTGACCTGTGTGGGGGGCTCCAGCCGCCCCAGGGACCGCCACCTCCCCGGGGCACTAAAGATTTGAATATGGGGGTCCGTTACGGACCCCCAAAGCCCCGGGGACCACCACCTCCCCGGGGCTGTGCACTGGATGGGAGGGGGGCCGCGCGGCCCCCCTCCTGGAGCCCTTGATGGCCCTGGGGACCGCCACCCCCCAGGGCCGGCTCCTGCAGTGTCCCGGGGTGCCTACCCCCGGGACACTGTAGTTTGCATTTTGAAAGAGAGAGCAGGAAACCTGCTCTCTCTTTCAAAATGCAAACCCAATTGCTTTTCCACATGGGGAGCAGCATGTTAGCTGCTCCCCATGTGGAAAAGCAATGCCGGCTCCCATAGGACACGGGGAGCCGGCGGGACTGTGGGGGGATTGGGGACCCCCCCACAGTCCCCAACCAGAGGCCAGGCCCCGGGGGATGGGGTCCCCGGGGCCATAAGTGGCCAGGGAGGGGGGCCACGCAGCCCCCCTCCCCAAATTATAAAAAAAAAAAAAGGTAAGGCCGGCCCCGGGGGATGGGGTCCCCGGGGCCTTAAATGGCCTGAGGAGGGGGGCCACGCAGCCCCCCTCCAAATTAAAAAAAATAAAAATTGAGGGCATGCCCCGGGGGATGGGGTCCCCGGGGCCAATACAGGCCCAGGGAAGGGGGGCCACGCGGCCCCCTTCCCGTTTTTATTTTTTTATTTAAAAATAAAATAAAATGCTCAGGCCCCGGGGGATGGGGTCCCCAGGGCCAAAAGTGGCCAAGGGAAGGGGGGCCACGCAGCCCCCCTCCCAATCAAAAAAAAAAAAAAACGGCATCGTGCCGGAGGCCCCGCCCCGCTCCCTGCAGCAGTCTGCAAACGCGCCCCCTGGCGCGTTTTGAGAAGGGGAAGTAATTCCCCTTGACTACTGGGGGTCCCTGGGGGCAAACTAGCCCACCAGGAACCTCCAGTATGCGCCTGGGGGCTGCGTTGCAGAGAGGTGTACAGAGGCCACACCCCTTTTTACACCTCTCTGCAACGCAGCTCTGTGGCGCTTTTTGGAAGTACATGGTGGGCTAGTTGGACTCCAGGGACCCTCAGGATTCAAGGGGACTTAATCCCCCAACTTAAAACGCGCCACGGGGCGCGTTTGCACAGTGGTGAAGGGAGGGGCGGGGCTTCAGGTGACATGTGTGCAAACAGGCCCCGTGGCGTGTTTTAAGATGGGGAATTAAATCCCCTTCAATCCTGAGGGTCCCTGGGGGCCAACTAGCCCAACAGGTACGTCCAGAAAGCGCCACAGAGCTGCGTTGCAGAGAGGTGTAAAAGGGGTGTGGCCTCTGTACACGTCTCTGCAACGCAGCCCCTGGCGCATACTGGAGGTTCCTGGTGGGCTAGTTGGCCCCCAGGGACCCTCATGATTCAAGGGGACTTAATCCCCAACTTAAAACGCGCCACGGGGCGCGTTTGCACAGATGTCACCTCAGGCCCCGCCCCCTCCCTTCACCATTGTGCAAATATTCCTCTAAAATCAGCCGAACTACGAATTCCGATTTACTCACCTGTTATCAGGAGAGACCTCAGTGCTGCATCTTTCAGCCCAGTACTGGTCCTGAAAAGTAATTCTAACCGTACTTACCAGTAACTTGAATTTCCTTCCATAGGCTAACATTGACTGGTTTCACTTGGAAATTCTTCTAAGTGTGCAGTTTTGGAACTTTATAATATTCCTCTAAAATCAGCCGAAATACGAATTCCGATTTACTCACCTGTTATCAGGAGAGACCTCAGTGCTGCATCTTTCAGCCCAGTACTGGTCCTGAAAAGTAATTCTAACCGTACTTACCAATAACTTGAATTTCCTTCCATAGGATATCATTGCCTGCTTTTTGCTGAAAAAGTTTCTAAGTGTCGATTTTTGAAACATACAAATATTCCTCTAAAATCAGCCGAACTACGAATTCCGATTTACTCACCTGTTATCAGGAGAGACCTCAGTGCTGCATCTTTCAGCCCAGTACTGATCCTGAAAAGTAATTTTAACCGTACTTACCAGTAACTTGAATTTCCTTCCATAGGATATCATTGACTGGTTTCACTTGGAAATTCTTCTAAGTGTCGATTTTTGCAACTTTATAATATTCCTCTAAAATCAGCCGAAATACGAATTCCGATTTACTCACCTGTTATCAGGAGAGACCTCAGTGCTGCATCTTTCAGCCCAGTACTGGTCCTGAAAAGTAATTCTAACCGTACTTACCAGTAACTTGAATTTCCTTCCATAGGCTAACATTGACTGGTTTCACTTGGAAATTCTTCTAAGTGTGCAGTTTTGGAACTTTATAATATTCCTCTAAAATCAGCCGAAATACGAATTCCGATTTACTCACCTGTTATCAGGAGAGACCTCAGTGCTGCATCTTTCAGCCCAGTACTGGTCCTGAAAAGTAATTCTAACCGTACTTACCAGTAACTTGAATTTCCTTCCATAGGCTAACATTGACTGGTTTCACTTGGAAATTCTTCTAAGTGTGCAGTTTTGGAACTTTATAATATTCCTCTAAAATCAGCCGAAATACGGATTCCGATTTACTCACCTGTTATCAGGAGAGACCTCAGTGCTGCATCTTTCAGCCCAGTACTGGTCCTGAAAAGTAATTCTAACCGTACTTACCAGTAACTTGAATTTCCTTCCATAGGCTAACATTGACTGGTTTCACTTGGAAATTCTTCTAAGTGTGGAGTTTTGGAACTTTATAATATTCCTCTAAAATCAACCGAACTACGAATTCCGATTTACTCACCTGTTATCAGGAGAGAACCCAGTGCTGCATCTTTTAGCCCAGCACTGACCCTGAAAAGTAATTTTAACCGTACTTACCAGTAACTTATATTTCCTTCCATAGGAATCCATTGTCTGGTTTTCAGCAGAAAAGTTTCAAAGTGTCGATTTTCACAAATTACAAATATTCCTTAAAAATCGCCTGTATGACTTAATCGCATTCTTTCAACTGTTTACAGGAGATGCACCAGTGCTGGATCCAGGATCCAACACTGAGTAAGAAAAAGTAACGATAACACTACTTACCTGCTAAGTGAATTTCCTCCCATAGGATAACATTGGTGATTCTATGTGAAAAAGTTTCTAAGTGTCAACTTTTAAAATACAATAATATTCCTTAAAAATCACTACTGTAACCAAAACGCTTTTACTCAACTGTTTACAGGAGATGTCCCAGGACTGAATCTAGGATCCAGTCCTGTGGTTAGAAAAGTAATCCATAAAGTAACTAATTGCATTTAGGTAGAAATTCACATTGAGCTCAATGTTGCATTGTGTTTGAAATTGTGTTGCCCATTGCAACAACTGTAACTACTGTACTTAAAACTCTATTGCCTATTTGCAAACTATTTAAACTAAAGTAATTAATTCAGAGAAAGTATATTTTGTAATGTAATGTATAATGTAATTACAATGTAATTTAATAAATAAAATATCTAAAAATAAATAGTTTTAAAAAATGTAGTAAATCAGTATCAAAAAAATAAATATAACAATTAATACATTTAAAAAACCTTTGAAATTCACTGAAAAAACCATAGGTTTCAGGCACGTTATAGTTAGAAATTAGCATTTAAAAAACCTTTGAAATTCACAGAAAAAACCATAGGTTTCAGACACGTTATAGTTAGAAATTAGCATTTAAAAAACCTTTGAAATTCACTGAAAAAACCATAGGTTTCAGACACGTTATAGTTAGAAATTAGCATTTAAAAAACCTTTGAAATTCACTGAAAAAACCATAGGTTTTAGGGACAGTTATAGTTAGTTGGACATTTCACTCGTACAAAACCCGTGAAATTCCCCCGTTATAGTTAGTTCAGCTAACTATAACTCGCGCCCCCGCAATGCACTGCTGATGACGTCACATATTACATCACTCATGACATGGTCAGTGACATCACTGATGACATCACTAATTTCTAACTATAACGTCCCTGAAACCTGTGGTTTTTTCAGTGAATTTCAAAGGTTTTTTAAATGCGAATTTCTAACTATGCCTACAAAGGTAGGACATGTGCAGAAAGAGGAAGAAAGGCGCAGAAAGAAGCAAGAGAAGTGCAGAAAGAGGCAACAGAAGTCCAGAAAGTCGAAGAAAGGTGCAGAAAGAAGCAAGAGATGTGCACAAAGAACCAACAGAGGAGCAGAAAGAGGCCTTGTTGCAAAGTCATCCTGTGCCCCCAACTTTTTGCTGACTGGTACTGGTGGTAAATGACTGACTAACCAGGCCCGGAGCCAGTGCTATGCTGAAAGACACTTAGAATATAGTGAAAACACCTACATACACTAGGGTACACTATGGGTTGGGGTACCCCTGTGATTGGCATGACCTCCCCTGTATGGCCCTAGTACATAATAGGGCAGGGGGATTAAAACTACCTCTAACTAAGAGGTGCAGAAGGAGGCAAGAGAAGTACAGAAAGAAGCAACACAGGTGCCGAAAGAGGCAAGAGAGGTGCAGAAAAAAGCAAGTGAAGTGCAGAAAGAGGCAAATGAGGTGCAGAAAGAGGCAAGAGCAGTGCAGAAAGAAGCAACAGAGGTGTAAAAAGAGGCAAAAGGGGTGCAGAAAGGGGTAGGAGAGGTGCACAAAGAGGCAAGAGAAGTACAGAAAGAGGCAGGAGGGGTGCAGAAAGAAGGAAGAAAAGTGCAGAAAGAGGCAAGAGAATTGCTGAAAGAAGCAACAGAGGTGTAGAAAGAAGCAAGAGAAGTGCAGAAAGAGGCAAGTAAGGTGCAGATAGAAGCAAGAGCAGTGCAGAAAGAACCAACAGAGGTGCGGGAAGAGGGAAGAGGGGTGGAGAGAGAGGCAAGAGGAGTGCAGAAAAAGGCAGGAGGGGTGCACAAAGAGGCAAGAGAGGTACAGAAAAAGGCAGGAGGGGTGCAGAAAGAAGGAAGAGAAGTGCAGAAAAAGCCAATAAAAGTGCAGAAAGAGGCACATAAAGAGCCAACAGGGGTGCAAAAAGAGGCAAGAGAGGTGCAAAAAGAGGCAAGAGAGGTGCAGAAACAGGCAAGAGAGGTGCAGAAACAGGCAAGAGAGGTGCAGAAACAGGCAAGAGAATTGCTGAAAGAA
Source organism: Calotriton arnoldi (assembly GCA_963921515.1). Lineage (NCBI taxonomy): Eukaryota > Metazoa > Chordata > Amphibia > Caudata > Salamandridae > Calotriton > Calotriton arnoldi. The sequence goes on along the minus strand of CAWUFW010003877.1, from coordinate 1,179,379 downwards.
GCAACAGAGGTGTAGAAAGAAGCAAGAAAAGTGCAGAAAGAGGCAAGTGAGATGCAAAAACAGGCAGGAAAGGTACAGGAAGAGGGAAGGCGAGTGCAGAAAGACAACAGGGGTGCAGAAAGAAGCAAATGATGTGCAGAAAGAGGCAACAGATGTGCAGAAAGAGGGAAGAGCGGTGCAGAAAGTACATGAGATTTGCAGAATGAGGTCAAGAGAAGTGCAGAAAAAGAAAGAAACGTGCAGAAAGAAGCAACAGAAATGTAGAAAGAGGCAAGAGAGACGCAGAGGGAAGCAAGAGTGGCTTGCACACCATTAGTACCAATTTAACACCCACATTTAGCAATAAGTAACACGTGACCATTCTAGGTTTGCAAAGGGCCTTCCACCACGCTGTAACACTTGTTGCTGCATTTTTGGTAACGTTTGACCCGTTTCAGCTAGAAACAAGGCTTTTTTGTTCAAATCTGCAGATTAGGGTGCAGATGATGAATTATGTGGCTAATGCAGAAAATGTATAATTGTGCGAAAGTCGGTGCAGCCAAACAGTCACATAATTCCAGTGGCCCTGCTCATACCTCTGACTAGGTCCACAAGTGCTCCTCAGTGATTCCATCTTTTTTTGTCTCACTGAGTTCATAGTTGAGCTTCTATGGAAACGAGGAAGACTAAACCTGAGGTTACCCCTCCACAACACAGACTACCAAACCACATAATTACTCTCCATAACACATAATCCCACTCTACATAATTCCTATACACTAAATACCACATACTTTCTATCCACATAATTTCACTGCACAACATACCACATAATTCCACTACACACAACGTACATCCACTCCACTCCAAAAAACATTAGTAAAATACTTTTGCATTTACAACGCCAATAGCTCTAATTCTCGCAAATGCGAAACCAATTACATTGCAAACACTTCTTTAACTAGTAGTCGTGTTTGCAGAGTGGTGGAGAAAGGGTGCTGGGCCTCCGACCAGCGCTCAGGAATTCCGGTGCGTAGAGCTTACAGGAGAAACTAGTAGGGCTTCTTGGCCCCCAAAGTCCCTCAGGAGTAAATTGGACTTCATCTCCCATCCCGTAGTCTGCCAGGAGGCGCGTTTGCAGAATGGTGGAGAAAGGGGGGCATGGCCTCCGAAGACGTCTTAGCAATCCCACTGTGCGGGACTTACTGGAGGTAACAAGAGGGGTAGTTGGCCCCCAAGGACATCCTTGGGGGCCAACTACCCATCCTATTACCTCCAGTAAGTCCCACACAGCAGCATTGCTAAGTTCGAAGAGCAGGCCACGCCCCCTTTGCCCACCACTCTACAAACGCGCTCCCTGGCGCGCTCTTGGATGGGGATTGAAGTCCCCTTCGCTGCTGGGGGTCCTTTAGGGGCCAACTAGCCTACCTCCTACCTCCAGTAAGCCCCACGCAGTGGGATTGCTGAGAGGTAGACAAAGGCCACGCCCCCTTTCTCCACCACTCTGCAAACGCGCCCCCTGGTGCGTTGTTAGTTGGGGAATTAATTCCCCTTGAATACTGAGGGTCCCTGGGGGCCAACTAACCCACCAGGTACCTCCAATATGCGCCACAGAGCTGAATTGCAGAGAGGTGGTCCGAGGCCACGCCCCCTTTATTCACCAGTTTGCAAACGCGCCTCTTGGCGCACTGCTGCTCGGGGGATGAAGTCCACTTGTGTCCTGAGGTCCTCAGGACACAAGAGGACCTCATCGCCTCACCACCAGTGGGACCCCCTGAGCAGGCCTGGGGGGTCAGGGTGTTTTTACCCTGCCCCCTTTTCTTGTTTTTTATCTTTCTCTTACCTTTTTCTTTCTCCCTCGTCCGAGGCACAAGATGGCTGCCAACACTTCCTGGTTTGAAGTGTTGGCAGCCAATCAGAGGCAAGCTCGTGCTCGGGAGGAGATGTGTGGTTAGGCTCCGCCCAGATATTAAAAGTTTTCTTTTTTTTTTAATTTCTCAGAAACTACTGAACGGATTTACACCATTTAAAAAAAAGGTCGCTTTCTGAACCAAGCGCTACCTTTTTGCCAAATTTGGTGTAATTCCGTTCAGCAGTTCGGGCTGTAGCTTTGTCTAAAGTTTCCTATGGAAATTAACATGGGGAAAACGCGTTTTGGGGCCCCCTTTTTTCAAGACAGGAGCTCACCGGAGCACCCCACTAGTTTTGAAAATTTCGCGAAGATTCGCCAACCGGCGCCAAAGTTATTGGGAAAAGAAAAAACGCTTTTTGAATAGAAACGAGGTCCTAACTATAACTACCTACTGGCGACCGCCAGTAGGTAATATATATTCTGTTCCACCGTTCTCAAATTCACCAGTGACCAGCAGCCCTGTGCATGTCGGGTTTAGAGGAAAACCCCTTCGATACCCAATTCAACAGATTGCAGAACTCTACATGACACGCACTCCAACCCGAAAGGAATAAATTACCACAATGAAGTTCCTTTAGTGGGGTTTATTTTTCATGGCCAACAAACCCCATGGCCATGAAAAATAAACACCACTAAAGGAACTTCATTGTGGTAATTTATTCCTTTCGGGTTGGAGTGCGTATCATGCAGAGTTCTGCAATCTGGTGAAATATATATATATATATATATATATATATCTCACTAGAAATAAGTGCAACTAATTGCTGGATTTAACCATGAACGCTGTGTTCCGAGTAACTAAAAAGAAAATGAACTATGCAATGAAATAATCTCGGGTGAAATGACATGAAAAAGTAAAGCATGAATAAGATACTTACTATGACCATAGCACCATAAAGGAGGAACTACTAAAGTTTGAAATTGAATGAAAGGACATTACCTGTAGTCCATCTTTAGTGTTGTATGTGGATTTAAGAGAGACGAACTGCCAAGGTCACATGATGCATATGATTAAGGCCCGAAAGGGCCTGAAACCGGTCATGCTGTAACCCTCTGCAATTAAAGGAATTGAATGCTACTAACCGGCTGGTGGGCTTTTGTTTGGTCCCTGGATACAGGGGCTCCGTCGTTTGGAATATATATATATATATATATATATATATATATATATATATATATATATATATATATATATATATATATATATATATATATATATATATAACATATACATATATGTGGAGTTATATATAGTAAAACTTTGCTTACCTATAGAAACTTACCTTCACAATATTTGTATCCGATATTCTTGACCCAATATTTTTGTCCATGATATTTTGGTTTCCGAAATTCTGCCTAAATACCGGAGGTGGATCTGGCCCCTGTGTTCCTTTCAGATCATGGCCAGGTTGCCTGTATGCTGGACTGGCCATCGCCGCTTGAGGTAACTGGGGGAAGACCTAGCGACTGAAAAATGCTATCCTCTCTGACCCAGTAGTACAGATAAAACAATGCAATAAAAATACATAGACGATGAACAAGTTATTTACCGTCAGTAAAGCTCTTTCTGGTAGAGACCATCTAGTTGCAGATTCCTCACTTATTGAATATTGCCCAGGCCTCAGACTAGATCCAGAAACTTTTCAGCCGTATCAGAAAGAGCGTTACCGAAGGTAAGTCACTTGTTCTTCTAATAGAGACTTCTAGCTGCAGATTCCTCACCTTTTGAATAGATACCAAAGCAGTATCTAGTCGGAGATGGATCCGTAGATGGACTCAAACCAGAAAGTCCTGTAGGAACGAGTGGGCAAAATGCCCCTCTCTGCGAACCCCAGAATCCAGAAAATAGTGCTTCATGAAGGAAGGCCCATGTAGCCACCTGGAAATTGTCCAGGACCGGGACTACATCTGCCAACAAAGTGGTAGCAGCTTTAGCCCTGGTAGAACAAGAACACGGTCTTTCCGAAGGCTGCTTTTCAGCCAATGTGTAGCAGATCTTAGCGCAGAGCACGATCCAGCGGGAGATGGTTCTCTTCTGCACAGCGTTGCTTTTTTTGCTCCAGAGAACCCCAGAAAAAGCCGATCATCCACCCTGTGTCCGTTGGAATGATCTATGTAGAAGCTTGGTGCTCTCTTGGTGTCCAAGTGATTGAGTCTCTCCTCCTTAGAAGGGGAGGCAGAGCACAGAAATCCAGCCAAGGGAAATTCTAACCAGCGTGGATGAGTGTCTCAACTTTAGCCGAGACCTGGGACACTGTGAACATTTTGAATGTGTCCTTCCGGAAGAAGGCATTGAGAGGCCACAGGTCTAAAACAGGAAAAGGGCCTCTGTCCTTCTTGGGTGCCAAAAAGTAGAGGGAACAACAACAACGTCCTACTTCTCGTACAGGCACCCTCACGATAGCCCCTTTGGCAAAAACGGCTTGCAATTCCTTCCGTGAAATGGAGAGATGGTCGTTTGTTAGTCGCTGGGAGGAGGGTGGACGATGCAGTGACAAGAGAATGAAAGGTAAGGTATATCCCACCGAACAATTCGCAGCACCCACCTGTCTGATAAAATGGCCTGCCAACCCGGCAACAATGATGCTATACTACCTCCCACTAGGTGGCTGTGCTCCGCTAAGGGCACAATGAAGGGGTTTGGCAGGTGGGGTAGCAGAGAAGTAGTGGACTGGGCACCCCATGGACCTTGGCCATGGGAACGGTGGTCACCACGGTCTTGAGGCTCAGTGCCTTGTGGGGGTTGTATTGACTGGCAGTAGCCATAAAAGAAGCGGTGGGGCTGATGCGGCTGGTGAGGTAGGGCATAAGCCCAAGGAGCGTGACAATGACTTGCTCTCCTTGAACCGCTTGACAGCAGAGTTTGCCTTGTCCCCCAACAGGAGAGTCTCATGAAACGGCATGTCCATGAGGACTGCAGCTAAGAGTGGCGACGAAAGGCTACACTGGTGCCAATGGCCCGTCCGATTGAATGATTGTCCAAGCCACAAGGATTTGTGAACTTGGTCGCGTCATAACCATCCTGAATGGCCTGAGCTAGGGCAGTTCGGAGACACCTGAGAGGAAAGAATCCCAAAGTGTGTGGGAATAGTGTCACAGCAAGCAACGGGCATTTACTGATTGAAGCGCCAGGCTGGTGGACAAAAAGTCTTTCCGCGAACGTCTCATCCCATTTTCGCAGAGAGAAAACCCACTAGCAGTAATCCAGGTGGAGAAATTCTCTGCACCGCGGGGCCCACACCGTGCCAGAGGGAGTCAGCAAGAGTCTGCACAAGGCCTCGCTAACTCTTTGATCTGCTTAGGAGTGGCTAACGACCCTGGAAACTCAGGTTGTGCCAGAACAAGTCGCAGGATTGACTCCGAAGTCGAATTACTTCTAGAGCGAGATTAATAAGTATGGTGGTAAGGTGCAGAGTCCTGCTTAGAATTCTTGTGTTTTTCCTTTGACATAACTGTTCTCTGGAACGACTTCTGGATCCTGAATGGACCGAACTTTTGACTTGCGCTCAGTCTTGTGGCGAAGTCTACTGGTGCTTGGTGATGTAGAGTTTTGCATTGCATCGCGAATGGTCTTCGGGTTCATCGATGCAGTCACTGCAGGCTGTAGAGTCGTGGTCTATCCCAGATATCACTGGCATATCTGATGAGGATCAGTCACAGACATTTGTTTGTGACAGTCCTTACAGGGCTTAAAACCTGTCATTTTGGAAGGTGACAAGTCCCTTGCATACTGAAAAATGTTTTTTGATAGAGGCAAGGTCTCAAAGAGATGAGAGGGAGCTCCAGATACGAGTCTGATGGCGTGGAAAGAAAAACTGGCATCAGCATGCAGGAGTGGTGCCTATATAGGCCCTGCATGTCATTTCCGGAGCGGGACGACAACATGGCAGAGCCGCATGGCGCCACCTACTGGTGTGCTGAGGTACTGTGGAAAAGTTTCTGGATCCAGTCTGACACGTGGGGAACATTCAAAACGTGAGGAATCTGCAGCTAGACGTCTATCAGAAAGAGTGAATTATCTATCGATTCAGCTGGATAAATAATTTTATGATGAAGGCAAAAAAGCAGGTGGGCTGCTGACCAACTTATTAAGAACAAGGAAGGTACAGAGTTATATCCTGGAAATACAGGACTCTGATGGAACACTTCAGAGCAGTATGAAAAAGAAGGCAAGTTTCAAGTGGTTCTTTAATGAATTGTATCGAAGTTAAATCACCTCAGAGGAGGGTCTTCAGCATCACAAATGGAGAACAAACATTTTGAAGCGCCAATAATTAAGGAGGAGATTTTTAAGGTAATATAGGGCCACAAAGATTCCAGCCCCCCGCCCAGATTGCTTCTCGACCTTCTACAAAAACTTGGTTCACAATTACTGCCAGTTCTATTGAAGATGCTCAATGAGGAGGCACGGACTGAAACGATCACCAGTTCAATGAGGGAGGCTAGCATCTCACCGATACTGAAACTGGGTAAGTCTCCTACCGAATGCACATCATACATATCTCTACTGAACACAGCCACTGAAATCCAGACACGCATTCTAGCATCAAGATTAAGAGATAGTACAATCCCTGATCCATCTGGACCGAGTGGATTTCATAGAGAGAAGGGAAGCTGAAGACAAAACAAAAATGGCTCTACGCCTTATCAAGGTGGAAAGATGTGGTGGGCATAAAAACTTACTTGTCAATCAATGCCGAGAAAACGTTTTACAGAGTAGATTGGGATTTTAAGGAACATCCTGCCTGCAATGGTTTTTGGGACCAACCTCTTAGACTGGGCTATGGCAGCTCTACTGTGCCCCAACACAAACAGAATGATGTGCACGCGTACCTGAATCCTAACACTGAGTACACGCAGTAATCTGCGTTCTTGTCTTGCTGGGAAGTGGCCCTGCTGACAAGGTAAGAAATCCAGACCCACATCTCCACCACTCAACACTTGTAAGCACCAACTCCCACCATTGCGCGAGCCTACGCAGGCATGCGAGTGCCGCAGGTCTGCGGTAATGCGAGCTGGCCACAGCAAAGCTGCAGGGCCTCTGTCTCCGAACCGCCCAATAGATAAGGCACATATGTTGCACACTTTGCACCTGTGATGAACAGCAGCCCAATATCAAGGAGGCTGAGCACAAACAGAGGCTCCCAGTGTTTATACAGGCCAGTGGTTGGTGAGGAGCTCCTCATACAGTGCAGGTGTCAGGTGCCCTGATGAGTCTGCATCAGTGATAGTGAAGACCTGCTCGTTGCTCAGTCCGTACACCTTCTGGTTTCCTGCGCAGGTGCAACCCACAAGGGTGAATAAGGGTTTGGGACATATTTCGGGCAACTGGGGCAACTGGGGTCCACCGCCCATGATCTTAGAAGAGCAGCAGATGTTTCCCTGTAACCTCAGACTAAGCTCTAAATACTTTAAGAAAAAATGTGTCACTATTTTTTTAAAGCAGAAAATATTTGTTAATGCATTGCAAAAAATATATTTACATATGTATTAGTTAAAAACAATATTTGCTAATGCATTGCATTAGTCCAATAAAAGGCATCATGGACTCTGCATCAAGTAAGAATGAAGATCAGTAAAAACAAACCATTATAGTTCATTGCCTAGACTGTCTTGTGCAGGAGGCAGAACATTGAGAACAATATTGAGGCGGTGGAACAAGACGAAACAGTGTTAGTGTAGAAGTGGACTCAAGGTTTCCACCCTGAAACTGGAAGAAAACGAGGTGGGTGGGCCAGGAGTTTGCTGCAGAGGTTGACAGAAGGCCTACCATCCTTATTTTGCATGAGCACGGCAAATGCTTATTAAAAATATGGCTTCTCAAGTCACAGATGGCCAAGGGGCAATCTGCCAGCTTTGCCATTTGGTAAGGGCAGAATGAGGGCTATGAATTTTAGTTGTCATCTGCAACTATTCGGTAGCTGAATGCAAACAAGGCTATGACGTGGTTCTGGGAGTGGTACAAAACCTGGAAAGACTTAGCAGCATTGCCAGCACCCCCAAAAAGAGGACAAAGTTGAAGGATGTCATGATCCATTTCAAATTCTCCATATGCTATGAACCTGATAAGAACTGAAGATAGGGGGGGGGAGGGGGGCGGCCGGGATAGGTCTGGACCGAATTTAGGGCTTACTGTTTGGCACTCCTAATCCATCTTCCCTCCCTAAGCCTATCAGGATAGTTCTTGGGACTTGGCATTTTGGTGGATGGGACTGAAAGATTACACAGGCGACCACCCTATGGGTAGGTAGTTGGTTGCATCAGAAGTCTTCCCTGGAATGGTTTGGTGGGTGGGACAAGATTGGAATCTCCAGAGTGGGCGACGTCTGGCAGGGTGGACACCTTTAATCATATCAGGTGCTACAGGAAGAGTTCGGCCTCCATAGATGCTAGTTCTTTAGAAACCTGAAATTATGTAACGCCCTAGAGCAACACCGTGGCTCGTTGGGGAACATTTCCAACGGGAGCCCAGATCCTTATAGCACTGTTAGACTTGGCATCTTTTGGCGTGTTTCCCCTGAATTTTTGCTTTCTGACCTCCCGGTTTTGACTCTGTTGGAGCTGGCTTAGTGTTTCTGCGCACTTTTCTCACAGCTGATCAGTGGCAAAGTGCAAGTGCTCCTGTGGTAAAATGTGTTATGGATTGGTGTTTCCATGATTGGCCTATTTGATTTATGTGTCAGTCCCTAGTAAAGTGCACTGCGTGGGCCAGGGCCTGTAAATGCTGTTGGTGGGCTGCAGCACTGGATTGTGCCACCCACACAAACAGCCCGTAAATGTGATTCTGGCCTGCCATTGCAGAGCCTGAGTGCAGTCTGCTACTGCCATGTCGACTTGGCAAGTGCACCCACTTGCCAGGCCCTAACCTTCCCTTTTCTTACATGTTAGCCACCCCTAAGGTAGGCCCAAGGTACCCCTGTGGGCAGGGTGCAGTGTATGTGAAAGGTAGGACATGCCCTGGTGTGTGTGGCATGTCCTGATAGTGAATTACTGCCAATTTCGTTTTTCACTATTGCAAGGCTACCTGTTCCCCATAGGACAGAATGGGGAGTTTGTTTATAACATCTTATAAACATAACTGGCCCGGGGAAATAGGTAGGAAAATAACGTTTTAGTATGCCTGTTCTCAGAATCTAAATATGCATCTTTTAGTGAAGGTGATTTTTACATTCTGTGTTTGAAAATACCACTTTTAGAAAGTAGGTATTTTCTTGCTCAGACATCCAGTGTGCCTCTGCTAGAATGTGGATTGACTGTCTGGGTTTTGGATGACAGAGGGCTGGGGCGCAGGAGTGGCTCCGGATAGTCTAGATGGGTCAGGAAAGGGCTGAATAGACCTGGGCTGCATTTAGAGTAGGGGGAGGAGATTTCCTTGCACATGAATGGGCCTGGTCTGCCTCTGACAATGCCGTCTCCACCTCCTGCCAGGAAGCCACACCAGAGAAGGCAGAACTGGTTCTGGCTGGGCACAGACACTCTCTGCCTAAGAGATCAAAGGATATTGGGATATAAATATTGGGGCCCAGACCCCTGAACTTTAGAACTCTTTTGGACCAAGAAGACTGCCAAGAAGAAGAGCTGGAGAAGCTGTGAGGAGGAACTACCACTTTGCTGTGTGCTTTGCTGTGTTGGCCTGCAGTGGCTGCTTCTGTCTTGGGCAGTGAAAGGACTGGACTGAACTGTCTGCAATCTACTTTTGTGAGTTTCTCCAAGGGCTTGAGGTAGAGCTTGCCCCCTTTTCAAGAAGTCTCAGGAACAGCAAAGACTTCAAGCTCTTCTGCCCTCAGCACTGGGAACTGTGTGTTTTGTGCTGCAACAGAAGAAAAAGCAACCCGACGACGCCGCTGCCGACTCTGTGTCCTGACGGCACCGCAGAGGGCACCGCCGCAATGCCGCACCATGACCCTGGTCTCACCGATGACGCCTGCTGATGCTGCCACCGAGCCGCTGCTCGCACCGCGACCTGTGGGCACCGCACTCCGCACCGCCTCGCTTCACGGCGACGCCTTGGTATCCCCGACGACGACGCTCCACGCCGAAATCTACGCCACTACTTGCACCGTGGTTCGAGGGCACCGCTTGTAAAGTTACACGATGCACCGCTCTCATCCCGCACCGCAGCCTTGGCCTACCGATGCCGGCGCCATAGACTCCAGTTCGTCAGCCGACGACAGCGCTTCAGCAACGACGACGCTGCTGCTTGCACCGTGACCCACCAGCACTGCGACGAGCACCGCATTTACTTCGCACCGTGACCCTGGTCTCACTGATGACGCCATCTGACGCTGCCCATCCGACGCTGCCCGCACCGCGACCTGAGGGCACCACACGCCGCACCGCTGCACTTCGCACCACAGCACCCGACGCCAGCGCTCCTGACTTCAACAGAGAGGAGTTCGATCTGCAACGCGTGTGACTTTGAGGGCCCCGACGACTCCTGCACCTCCAGAACCGACGCCTGCGGACACCGTGCTTTCGGAAGCTCAACGAGAGGTCGCCGACGCCCTGCATTTCTAAAAGGTACTGTTTGCGGGTCTTCCCGACACCGTAGCTGGCCCGCGACGCCGCAGTCAGCCAGAACTGTTTGGATTTGTTTGTTCACGACGCCGTGATAGCCCCGGACGGAGCTATCGACATCCAGGAACTGTTTTTCAAGCATATTTTGATAACTGAAGATTTCTAAGTACTGTATTGTGGATTTTTATCGTTTTTGGTCTTGTCTTAAGTATATAAAAATATTGGATATTTTTCTAAACTGGTGTGGTGTCCTTTTGTAGTGCTTACACTGTAATACTGTTGGTTATGTGCAAATGCTTTACACACTGCCTCTAAGATAAGCCTGACTGCTCGTGCCAAGCTACCAAGGGGGTGAGCAGGGTTATTTTAGGAGTGTAACTCCCTTATCCTGACTAGGAAGAAGGGTCCCTATTTGGACAAAGGTGCAAGCCCTTGCCAACTAGAGACCCCCATTTCTAACATTGGTTGTCAGCGGTGAGGATAGGACTTGCGTTTGCACTTGACTTACAGTGATTGGTGTGCACTACTACCATATCGCAGACCATTACGTGCCACATACTGGTTCTTTGTCTTTTTGGCCAGTTTGAACTTGCTACTTCATCATGCCGGAATCAAGAGCATCATCTGTTGCATCCCTGGAAGTTGCCTTTGAGGAGGATAGGTTGGAATCCTACAGTGTTAGGGAATTGAAAGGGATTTGCAAAAACCTACAAGTCCAAGTCAGAGGCCTCACTAGGAAGGAGGAGCTACAAAAGGTACTGAGGGCCTGGGTAGCAGCCAGACATGCCAGCGAGCAGTCTGGTGATCTCAGTGAATTGGAACGTGGTGACGTGGTGTAACGGGGAGTAGCTGACAATCGCAGATAGCAGACACAGCAGACGCAGCAGATAAGCAAGTAAAGATAATCCACCAACAACCTACCAACCTACAATCCACAGCTGATACGATTTGGGGGCGCAACTCCATCATCTCCATCATCGCCCCGCCACCACTTCTCCATATCCCAAATCCTAGCTACTTTGGATATTCTGGCTAGCTTTGCAATCCGAGAACCCGCTGCAACATATCATTACCTACCACACCTAGCCTCCCAGGAGAACAGTCAAGACTCACTAAGCCCTACTAAGCGTTTCACTCAGCAAAATGGGCCCCAAAAGAAAGGGACGACTGTATACGACCCCCGAGGAGAACGCCAATAGCCATGCTTCCACCAAAAGGATCACTAGGAGTAAATCACTAACAGAAACCCCCCACAAAATGCCGCAAGACGCAGAACAAAGGGGGTCAATCAGACACTTCTTCAAGAAAAACTGCACCCCTAGTAAGGGCAGTATCAAGGACGGGCAAGCCCTCACAGACCAGGATATACCATACCAGGGCCACGATCTGCGCACCGCTCCAGTGAGCAGTCCTGACAAGCCGAGCGGACAGGCCTCCACCGACTCTCTCTTACCCAAGGGAGGTTCACCCCCCTGCGTGGAGTCCAGTAACGAGCAGAGAATGGTCGACTCAGTTTGTATGCAACGTGACTCCGTTCAGTCCAACAGATTACCTAGGGACCAACCCCCTTCCCTACTTACAGATAAGGGGCACGACTCTACAATGGGCAAGGAAAATGCAATAGCCCTGATCAAAGAGGGTCATGTTACTGCAACAAGGGCGCAAATTCACCGGTCCAGTGACCATGGCTCAGATCTCCAGAAGGCGGAGAGCACTGCGCTCTCATTAAGGCCAATAAGTCCATGGGAGTATCCAATTGATCTGCACCCAGAGTCCCCAGTGGCAGGGGAGCTCACAGCATCGTTCCTCCAAAATCTTGAACAAAAGATCGAAAGAACCTTAGAACTAACCCCTAATCTGCTGGTGCTGGGGCTACCAGCGCCTCCACGGATCTCCAACACAAAAACAGGCTATCATGACAGCTTTGACGCGGATTTGCAGAAATCACCTATGACTGCAATAAACAGCGCTACCAATAGAGCCCTACTGTGGCAGTCATCTAAGATGGAAGTCCAAATAGATCTACTGCAATCGATTGCTGGCCGCCTAGTCAACATAAGTTCCAGGGTGGAAGCCCTGGAAAATAAGATCATCCAGCACCTGATCTCCAACCCGGGGGAATGCTCCTATTCCTGCTCAATCCTCATGGAAAAATGGGCATCTCTGCCTGAGGTGCTAGCAGGCATAGTATAGATAGCCAAAGGAAGCAGGGAGACGCCGACGACGAGTAATATGATAGATAGGGCGACGGTGAACAGTCATCCTAAGTCGGCGAGACAGATAGAACAGATAGAAGGAGCACTATCCGGCCCGAAGTCAACGGCAGCGGCCGGACTAGGCCAAACAGTGTTACACAGGATCGAGAATTCCGCCCTTAGATCCAAAGAAGCCCAAGGCACACAAAGCCCCAACAGTGGGGAAGCAGGGGCAGCGGCGTCCTGGCAAGCGACCCGGAAGAACATACTCCCAACAAAATGGCCATTACAGAAACCACCCTATCAAGGAGAGCACAAAAGCAGTTAAAGAAACAACTGAAAAAAACAAAGTTAAGAGGGAGAAAATCGCAGCTATGGAAGACTGATGACCCTCCCCCACAAGGGGACGCTAAAGCCAGCCAGCTCTATCCAATCTTCATAGCCAAAAATTGGGGCAAGAAGGACCTTCCCACCGCCTCGCCTCCCGGAGACCAGCAAAAGCAGCTAACCTTATCAGGCAACACCACCACGAAGGGCTAAAAGCCGCCGGCAAGCTCAGGCCAGCTCATAGACAGCGAAACAATGGTGGAATTAAGCCCAGCACCCGTCGTAAAAACTTTCCAGCCAGGGACGGCACAACGCCGCCGCAGCCGGGTGGCTCTAATGCACTCCGACTAAGTCCCGTGCATCAACCCGGAACAAGGAGGAATCAAGGCAGGAGAAACAGTTCTCAAGTGGGACCTGTCACAAGCATGCCAGGAAGCACAAGCCCTGGATCAACCACTGTAGAGCTCGCCCTAGGAAGGGGAAAGGTTCCCCAAACTTCGAGTCTTCCAACAATTGTCCATGAGGTGGTACTAACCCCGAGATTTCACAGCAGGGGCCAGCACGACATCCTGAACCGGAGTAACATTCTCCGCCTTTTCAAACACCTCCCCACCCTCGACCAGATTCAAACTGAGGATCTAGAATGGATGAGATTCTTGAGCATCAAGGGGGACACACACGGCGACTCAACAGTGGTGGGCCTGAAACAAAAGGAAATACAACTAGCTGTCTTAAACAACTCCACACAACTTGCCGAGTGGGGCATTGAGGTTCAGCCTCTGTTGCTCCCAAAATATCCACACGTCTTAGCACCTGAAAACGGGGGCAAGAGCCCCTGGTCAGTCTTGCACGGAACAGACAGCTCTGAATTTCTTGGCAGAAGACGGATAGGCTTCAAGGACCCAATGGGCATCAGGATCTCATGCCGAAACAACCAGCGGGTCATCTGCGCAACTGCTCCTGAAACAGACACGCACGGAATCCGAAGAAGAGGGCAGCAGCATCCCTAACAGCTGTGTTGTCAGGCAAGGGAGAGGCCAGGGGAGGATCACCTTCCAAGCAGCAATTAACCATAATCTCATGGAACATTGCAGGGATTAGCAAAATCCGTAAAAACGAAAATTTTAAGCAATTCCTGGAAACCGGAGACATTCTCTGCTTTCAAGAGACTTGGGCACTGGCTAGCACCCTATTGGCGGGGTACCATGAGCATTATGTGCCAGCAACAAAAAGGAATCTCTTCGGCCGTCCGTCTGGCGGTCTATCAGTTTTTATAAAACATGCAAGTGCCTTCGCTGTAACAGACATAAATCTGAACTCACCAGGGTTGCAAGCCCTACAGATCGGTGGCGCCTTCTGGTAATAAACTGCTATATCAACCCGGCGCAGACCACCATGAAAGACCAGATGGAGGCACTGTCACGGAAACTAGACGACCTCTTAAATAAATATAAATCATATCAAGTTATCCTAGCTGGAGACTTCAACTTGAAGGATCTTGATAAAGTCGAATCCCCCCATCGGGGTTCGGGCAGGGCTGCTCCCCTTTATGACCTTCACGCTAATCACAAGCTGACCACAACCCACGCATGGAAAGAAGCACGCTCGAAGGCCTGGCTCCCCCAACAGACCTTCCGGGACATCTCCAGAATTGACTACATCATGGTCAGTGAAGCAATGGCGGCCAGTTTGAAAGACGTTGTTTTCGTGGATAGGACTGAAAGCGACCACAGGCCATTAAGCGCGGTGTTTCAGCTGGAAATACCCTTAGCCACCATCCTCCAAATCATCGGAGAGTCAAGAGGGGACGAAAAACAGTCTCCTGAGGAGGATTAAATGGTCAGATAAGATAGGCAAGAAGCTCCAAACCTGGTTGGATCAGAACCTGGAAGCGAGCTCATCGACGTCGATCTCACCCATAAAGAACTGGGAGAATATAGTAGAGGATCTACAAGAGAAGATCGGTCAACATCAAGCCCCCAGGGCCAAAATCCAACCAACTGGTGGAAGCATTTGCGTAACCAAATATATACGCGAAAGTAAACGGCTCCTGCGCAAGGCACTCATAATAAAGAAAAAAGGGGGCAGACAAACGGAGGGCCCATCGGTTGCATTGCTGAGGGCAACAATGAGGAAGAAACTGTGGGAACACAAAAAAGCCCACATAGAGAGGGAATGGCTAAAAGTCTTCTCCCTGCTTAAGCAGAAGAATCCAGCAGGATTATGGAGACATATAAATCAGCTGAGCAGCAGAGGGGTCCTAAGAGAAAATGGAGTAGCAGAGGAAGATTGGCTGACCCACGTGAAGCAATTATATTCAATAGCCCCTTCACATAGAGCCAGCCCTGAAGAGACCACCCGCGGAGCAGGACAATCTCAACACTCCAGTGCAAAGTCAGGAGTAATGACTCCTAGCCCTAGCACCACCTCCATGGGCCAGGAAGTACAGGTCGAGGTGCATTGCACACCGCCAGTCCAGACAAACCCTCAAATGATCATTAAGATCCTTAAGAAGATGAAGAACGACGGGGCCCCTGGGCCCAATGGGCTACTAGCACCGGTCTTCAAAAAGGCCCCCGACTTTTGGGCAACAACATTAACCCCTCTCTACAATTACATTTTCTCGACCGCCAAAACCCCAGATTCTTGGAGGGGCTCTATACTGGTCCCTATTTTCAAAAACGGAGACCGCCTGAAGCCATCAAACTATAGGCTCATCGCCCTGCTTGATCTGGAAGCCAAGGCCTATGCCCGCCTCCTACTGAAGGATCTTGAGACTTGGGTGGAGCAAAAAATCATCCCCTTCCACCAGACCGGCTTCAGGTCACAATCATCGACCATGGATAATGTACTGGCGCTAGCGCACCTATCAGCCCAGGCAGCAAGGAAGAAAAAGCCCCCACTTTTCTGCTGCTTCATCGACTACAGCACAGCCTTTGACAAAGTTGTACGCAGAAGGCTATGGTGGAAACTAGAAAAATGGGGCATCCCACCAAACCTCTTGAAGGCAATCAGATCGCTATACGAGGACACTTGGGTGCGGGTCAAAACAAGTACCAGCACAGTGTCCCCTAAAATAACGACCAATGGGCTGAAACAAGGATGCGTGCTGGCCCCCATCCTTTTTAACTTGTATATTGCGGACTTGGGGGACGCCCTGAAAGGAGCCAGCCTGGTAGCACCAAGGCTAGGAAGCGTGAGATTGCCGGTGCTACAATATGCCGATGATACCGCCATAATGGATCACACGAAGGTGGGCCTCCAAAGAGCACTAAACGCACTGAACAGTTATAATAACGACAACAACCTGACAGTTAACCAGGGGAAGACCAAGGTTGTCATCTTCGGGAGTTATCATCTGAAAAAGAAAACACAGTGGCAAATAGGAAATCTGCTAATCAACACAGCGGTGTCATAATTATCTAGGGGTTTTGCTTACGGAGCGAGCCAAGGCAAACGCCTATCTGAAACAGCTATCTAAGGCCAAAAAGATCACACACGTGCTAAAGCAACTGAGCCTACACCTGGTAAGCCCTTCGGCCGGACCAATATTGTCCGTTTTAAAGGCGAAATTGCTGCCAGCCATTAGCTATGGCCACCTGGCCTTCCCTGGCTCACTGGACGCCCTCTTCAACTCAGCCCAGGCCAAGGCATATAAATCTGTGCTCCTCATTCCTAGGTCAGCGAGGATCTCAAGGCTAAGATTGGAGCTAGGCTTGGCAAGGCCAGTCCTGACGTGCCAGGGGGAGATCATAAAGCTATATCTAAGGATTTTAAGGGCCCCAGCAAATTCTATAAGACAACAACTGAGATCCATCTTCGAGGGGCCTCTCTCGGCCTGGCACACCAGCCTTGGCAAAGCTCTCACCACGCTGAAGATTGAGGAAGAGAGCATCCCGCGGCTGGAAATCCCATTGAACGCTTGGAAAAAAGCCATAAATAGACAAGTGTGCAACATATCTTTTGATCTCGACCACAAATCTCTCCGCTCGAGCACCTTTTTAGACCCACTGAATAATTCCTATATGGTAGGTAAAGCACAATCCTACCTAAGTGAGGCCCTCACACCACAAGCCCGAAGTAAGATTCTTTTCATGAGACTAAGCACACTAGGAATTGCCGATTTTAACCCCGCATGGGCCCGCAGGGGGGAAAACTACAAATTGCAGACTGTGCTCCTACAGGAGGGAATCTAGGTTGCACCTCCTATGCTGCTGTCTTAACAACGAATGCCGGCGACTCCTGCGCCCAGTCTATCACCAACAGCATAAAGTCTTGCAGTGAAGCGTCAGCCTTGTGCTTTTCCGCAGCAACCACGATGACACTAGCAAGACTGGGGAAATTTACGCACCAGATTAGGACCTCCCTAAAAGCTGCCAGTGAACACAATCAAACCCTGGAACCAATCACACAAAATCCAGGGGAAGAAGGCAGCCAGGCCCCCAAAAAGCACTGAGGCACTTACCCCTCTTCATCCGCCCAATCAAGACTGCACCATTTTATGTACTTTAACTGAAGTGCCTTGGCGAACGGCTTATAGACTCGATAAGCAAACTGTTTTTAGCAACTACTGAGGGCCGCCGGTTGATCGAGTGGGCCTCGGGAGGGGCGGGGTGGCCTCACACCGCCCAAACACAACCTGAAGTTTTTATTAATTTTAGTCTTGTTGACTGTTTTTCTTTTTTTTTTCTGTAAAGATTTTAATTAATTGTACAGTAAATAAATACAAATTCAGTGGAGAGGCGGAGTAGCCTGCTCCTAGGGTGGATGTGCTTTTGGGAGGGGGGGAACCCTCCAGGCCAGGCAGCAGTGGCCTGTCCCCAGAGGAGCTGGAGGACAGGCGGGAAGCAAGGAGAGTTGCAGTAGAACTGGAGAGGCCTAAGTTAGCCATGGAGGAGAAAAGGATGATGTTAGATCATGAGATCAGGATAAAGGAGCTGGATCAGAGGAGTAGAGCCAGCTCAGATGGTGGCAGCAATCCGTCAGGACAGGCAGACAGGATTGTGCACATCCCTAAGAATGTAAGCAAGGAATTCAAGAAGGGGGATGACATACAAAGGTGGTTTCAGGGTTACGAGGCAGCGATACACATGAATGGGGTCCCTGAGAGGAATTGGGGAGCTGGATTGGGGCCTCTGTTTCCAGAAGAAGCAAGGGATACTTTAATAGCTTTGGGTAAGGGGTATAACCTCACCTATGCTGACATGAAGGACACCCTTCTCACCAAGTATGGTCTCACTCCTGAAAAGTACAGGGATCAGTTCCGGTCCAGTAAGAAGTCTGATGCCAACACTTGGTTGGAGTGTGTAGATTAGTTTTGCAGGTCACTGGATGGCTGGGTGAAGGGTAGTAATGCGACAGATTTTCAGGGGCTCTACAATTTGACTGCATGGGAGCACTTGTCTAGTCTATGTTTTGCAGATCTCCGCCAGCACCTAGTTGATAGTAAGCTGACTGACCCCAGGAAGCTTGCTATGGAGGCAGACCACTGGGTGAGTACCAGGGTCCACAAGAAAGCGTTAGGGGGAGACTCAGCCAAAGGTGGGCAGGGTCCCCAGCAGAGGAGTGGGGGGGACAAGGGTAAAGCACAGGAGTTCTCTAAAGGGCCCCAAACTAACACCCAGGGTAAAGGTTCCCATCCCCCCGGAGATAAGAAACAAGGGGTCTCTTCAGGGAATCCTGCTGAGACCGGCCCCCGCAAGTGTTTTGCATGTGACCAGGTGGGTCACATGAAGGGGGACCCCAAGTGCCTTAAGGGGGCACAGCCACCCACCGGTGGGCAGTCCAAGGTGTTGGCTAGTGTAGCGCTTGGGGAGGAGGAGTACCCACAGGAGGGTGGGGATCCCGCAGAAATGACCCTCATCTCACTAGGGGACAGTGAGATGGTCCCAGGAAACCAGGTGCCCCCTAACACAAAGAAATACAGCACTTGGGTGACCATCAATGGGAAAAGGGTAGAGGCTCTCAGAGATACTGGAGCCAGTGTGACCTCAGCCCGGTGTCAACTGGTCTCTGAGGAGCAGGTAGTCCCAGGGGCATTCCACCAAGTAATTGCTGTGGACAATTCAGAGAGCCAGTGTATGGGGGCGCAGGTTCCCTTCGAGGGGGGAAGGGGGGGAGAGGGTCTCGGTCCCTTGAGGGTGGTTGTGAGCCCTTCCTTGGCTGTAGATTGTCTGCTAGGTAACGGCCTGGAGCAGTCCTTATGGAAGGATGTTGAGCTCAGGTCTCACTTGGAGATGCATGGGTTGCCAGAGTGGGCATGCGTGTCCACTCGGTCAATGGCGGCCAGAAAGGGTGATCAAGAGGACTTGGAGCCTGAAACAGTGGCCCAAGTCCCTGCCAAGAGAAAGGGCAAGGGGCGCGGGAAACCGGCCCCTGACGTTCCCACGGACCGGGAGGAGGCGGACTTCGAGGGGACGCCCCGGTGCCTACAGGGGAGCAGGTAGCTGAACGTGGGGACATCTCTGAGCTGACCCATTGGCAGCAAGAAGGGGGTCTCACCAGGGAGGAATTCTGCAAGGAGCAGAAAGAGTGCCCTTCTCTGGAGGGTCTGCGGCGGCAGGCTGCATACCAGGCAGCTGGTGCTCAGTCCGGATCACAATGGGTCTACTGGGAGAATGGTCTCCTGTATAGTGAGCCTCAGGTCGCTGAGCCTGGGTCAGCCAGTGTGCTGGTGGTACCCCAGCGCTTCAGGACCTTCCTACTGGGTCTGGCTCATGACGTGCCTTTGGCAGGACATTTGGGGCATGACAAGACCTTTGACAGGCTTGTCACCCACTTCCTCTGGCCCCAAATGCGAAGGCAGTCAGATGGACATTGCAGGTCTTGTAAAACTTGCCAGGCAAGTGGTAAGAGTGGGAGGAAGGTCAAAGCTCCTCTCCAACCTTTACCAGTTGTTGGAACACCCTTTGAAAGGGTAGGGATGGACATTGTGGGGGCCACTGGATACCAAGACAGCCATGGGCAACAGGTACATCCTGGTCTTGGTGGACCATGCCACCCGGTACCAGGAGGCAATCCCTCGCAGGACAACGACGGCGCCAGTGGTGGGTCGGGCGTTAATGGGGATCTTTTCCCACGTGGGGTTCCCCAGAGAGGTGGTTTCTGACAGGGGAACCAATTTCATATCCAAGTATATGACATCCCTGTGGAAGGAGTGTGGTGTAACCTACAAGTTCACCACCCCTTACCACCCACAAGGTAACGGTCTGGTGGAGAGATTCAACCAGACCTTGAAGGGCATGATTAAGGGTCTAACAGAACCCATGAGGCGTAAGTGGGACGTCCTCTTGCCATCCCTTCTCTTTGCGTACAGGAAGGTGCCACAGAGGTCTCTTGGGTTCAGTCCCTTTGAGCTTCTGTATGGTCATCCTGTGAGAGGACCTCTGAGTTTGGTAAAGGAAGGCTGGGAGGCAGCTCCCAGGAAAACCCCCCAGGATGTGTTTAGTTACATGCTGGCCTTCAGAAACCAAACTGCCTGCTTCAGGAAACTCGCTCAGGCGAACCTAGTAGCAAGCCAGGAAGAAATGAAGAAGTGGTGTGACCAGAACGCCACTCTGGTCGAATTTCAACCTGGGCAGACAGTGTGGGTCATGGCCCCAGTGGAACCTTGTGCCTTGCAGGACAGGTGGACTGGGCCGTTTGAGGTGGTGGAGCGCAAAAGTGATGTCACCTACCTGGTGGATTTGCGGACTCCAAGGAACCATTTGAGGGTCCTCCACGTGAACCGCCTCAAGCCCCACTTCGAGAGGTCCGAAGTGAGCATGCTCTTGGCGACAGATGATGGGGTGGAAGAGGAGAGTGAACCTCTCCCTGACCTCCTGTCTACCAAGGAGCACGATGGGTCAGTGGAAGGTGTGATCCTCTCCCCTACACTGACCCCAGAGCAGCAGAGCGACTGTCACCAGTTGTTGGGACAGTTTGCCCCGCTGTTCTCCCTGACCCCAGGTGTTACTCACTGGTGTACCCATGACGTGGACACCGGTGACAGCCCTCCTGTGAAGCACACGATTTACAGGTTGACTGACCGGGTCAAGGCCAGCATTAAAGAGGAGGTCTCTAAGATGTTGGCGTTAGGGGTGATCCAGCCTTCCAACAGTCCTTGGGCCAGCCCAGTGGTCTTGGTCCCAAAGGCTGCTGCACTCGGTGCCACTCCAGAACTGCGGTTTTGTGTGGACTACCGTGGGCTCAATGCCGTCACCAGGACTGACGCGCACCCCATCCCCAGAGCTGATGAGCTCATTGATCGGTTGAGAGCTGCCAAGTTCCTCAGCACGTTTGATTTAACGTCTGAGTACTGGCAGATTGCCTTAACCGATGGGGCCAAGGAGAGGTCAGCATTCTCAACCCCAGAAGGCCATTACCAGTTCCGGGTGATGCCCTTTGGGTTGAAGAATGCCCCTGCCACCTTTCAGAGGTTGGTCAACCAGGTGTTGGCTGGGCTGGAGGATTTCAGTGCCGCCAACCTGTATGACATCGGAGTGTTCAGTTCCAGCTGGGAAGAACACTTGCAGCACCTCGGTGAAGTGTTGAGGGCTCTGCAGAGGGCAGGTCTCACGATCAAGGCCAGTAAGTGCCAGATCGGGCAGGGTTCTGTAGTGTACTTGGGACACCAGGTAGGAAGCGGCCAGGTGGCGCCCCTACAACCCAAGATTGACACCATTCTGGCTTGGGAGCCCCCCCAAGACCCAGACAGAGGTGAAAGCCTTCTTAGGTCTCACCGGGTACTACAGGAGGTTTGTTAAGGGCTATGGCACCATTGTTGCCCCCCTTGACAGAGCTGACTTCGAGGAAGCAGCCCAAGAAGGTGATCTGGACTGAGTCCTGCCAGTAGGCTTTTGTTGCCCTGAAGGACGCCATGTGCACGGCACCAGTGCTCAAGGCACCCGACTTCTCCAAGGAATTCGTCGTGCAGACTGATGCTTCAGAGCATGGTGTGGGAGCGGTGCTCTCACAACTGAACGAAGATGGCCTAGACCAGCCTGTAGTCTTCCTTAGCAGGAGACTACTCCCCAGGGAACAGAGGTGGAGTGCCATAGAAAGGGAAGCTTTCGCTGTGGTCTGGGCACTGAAGAAGCTGAGGCCCTACCTGTTTGGGACTGACTTCCGGGTTCAGACAGATCACAGGCCCCTCAGATGGTTAATGCAAATGAGGGGTGAGAATCCAAAACTGCTGAGGTGGTCCATCTCTCTGCAGGGAATGGACTTTACGGCGGAACACCGTCCTGGCACAGAACACGCCAAAGCAGATGGTCTGTCCAGGTTCTTCCGCCTTAGTGAAGAGAACTCCCAGGAGGGTGGGTAGTTCTCCCTACTTTCAGCTGGAGGGGACATGTGTTAGACTTGGCATCTTTTGGCATGTTTCCCCTGAGATTTTGCTTTCTGACCTCCCGGTTTTGACTCGGTTGGTGCTGGCTTAGTGTTTCTGCGCACTTTTCTCACTGCTGATCAGTGGGCAAGTGCTCCTGTGGTAAAATGTGTTATGGATTGGTGTTTCCATGATTGGCCTATTTGATTTATGTGTCAGTCCCTAGTAAAGTGCACTGCGTGTGCCAGGGCCTGTAAATCAAATGCTGTTGGTGGGCTGCAGCACTGGATTGTGCCACCCACACAAACAGCCCGTAAATGTGACTCTGGCCTGCCATTGCAGAGCCTGTGTGCAGTCTGGCACTGCCATGTCGACTTGGCAAGTGCACCCACTTGCCAGGCCCTAACCTTCCCTTTTCTTACGTCAGCCACCCCTAAGGTAGGCCCTGTGGGCAGGGTGCAGTGTATGTGAAAGGTAGGACATGCCCTGGTGTGTGTGGCATGTCCTGATAGTGAATTACTGCCAATTTCGTTTTTCACTATTGCAAGGCTACCTGTTCCCCATAGGACAGAATGGGGAGTTTGTTTATAACATCTTATAAACATAACTGGCCCAGGGAATTAGGTAGGAAAATAAAGTTTAGTATGCATGAACTCAGAATCTATAGATGCATCTTTTAGTGAAAGTGATTTTTACATTCTGTGTTTGAAAATACCACTTTTAGAAAGTAGGTATTTTCTTGCTCAGACATCCAGTGTGCCTCTGCTAGAATGTGGATTGACTGTCTGGGTTTTGGATGACAGAGGGCTGGGGAGCAGGAGTGGCTCCGGATAGTCTAGATGGGTCAGGAAAGGGCTGAATAGACCTGGGCTGCATTTAGAGTAGGGGGAGGAGATTTCCTTGCACCTGAATGGGCCTGGTCTGCCTCTGACAATGCCGTCTCCACCTCCTGCCAGGAAGCCACACCAGAGAAGGCAGAACTGGTTCTGACTGGGCACAGACACTCTCTGCCTAAGAGATCAAACGATTTTGGGATATAAACATTGGGGCCCTGAACTTTAGAACTCTTTTGGACCAAGAAGACTGCCAAGAAGAAGAGCTGGAGAAGCTGTGAGGAGGAACTACCACTTTGCTGTGTGCTTTGCTGTGTTGGCATGCAGTGGCTGCTTCTGTCTTGGGCAGTGAAAGGACTGGACTGAACTTTCTGCAATCTACTTTTGTGAGTTTCTCCAAAGGCTTGAGGTAGAGCTTGCTCCCTGTTCAAGAAGTCTCAGGAACAGCAAAGACTTCAAGCTCTTCTGCCCTCAGCACTGGGAACTGTGTGTTTTGTGCTGCAACAGAAGAAAAAGCAACCCGACGATGTTGACGCCGCTGCCGACTCCGTGTCCTGACGGCACCGCCGCAGAGGGCACCGCCGCAACGCGACCTTGGTCTCACCGACGACGCCTTCTGAAGCCGCCACCGAGCCGCTGCTCGCACCGCAACCTGTGGGCACCGCACTCCGCACCGCCTCGCGACGATGCCTTGGTATCCCCGACGCCGCTCCACGCCGAAATCTACGCCGCTGCTTGCACCGTGGTTCGAGGGCACCGCTCGTAAAGTTACACGACGCACCGCTCTCATCCCGCACCGCAGCCTTGGCCTACCGACGCCAGCACAATCGACTCCAGTTCGTCAGCCGACGACAGCGTTTCAGCAATGACGACGCTGCTGCTTGCACCGTGACCTGCCAGCACCGTGACGAGCACCGCATTCACTTCGCACCGCGACCCTGGTCTCACCGACTATGCCATCTGACGCCGCTGCTCGAACCGCGACCTGAGGGCACCACACGCCGCACCGCTGCACTTCGCACTGCAGCACCCGGCGCCAGCGCTCCTGACTTCAACAGAGAGGAGTTCGATCTGCAACGCGTGTGACTTTGAGGGCCCGACAACTCCTGCACCGACCTTCGGAACCGACGCCTGCGGACGCCGTGCTTTCGGAAGCTCAACGAGAGGTCACCGACGCCCTGCATTTCTAAAAGGTACTGTTTGCGGGTCTTCCCGACGCCGCGGTCAGCCAGAACTGTTTGGATTTGTTTGTTCATGACGCCGTGATAGCCCCGGACGGAGCTATCGACCTCAAGGAACTGTTTTTCAAGCATATTTTGATAACTGAAGATTTCTAAGTACTGTATTGTGGATTTTTATCGTTTTTGGTCTTGTCTTAAGTATATAAAAATATTGGATATTTTTCTAAACTGGTGTGGTGTCCTTTTGTAGTGCTTACACTGTATTACTGTTGGTTATGTGCAAATGCTTTACACACTGCCTCTAAGATAAGCCTGACTGCTCGTGCCAAGCTACCAGGGGGTGAACAGGGTTTATTTTAGGAGTGTAACTCCCTTATCCCTACCATGACTACCATGATGGATATGTGCGGGTGAGATGTGGAGTGTACCCAGTGCTTAATTTGTGCCGGTGCTTTCCGGTGCTTAGCACCGGCACTTATCTGACAGGACCGGGGCTATTGAAAATACATTTATTAATGTAAGTACCTGTCCTGAACTCCTTCCGTCTCGAACTTCTGATGCATGTCTGCCAGGCATGATGACTGATCACGTTAGTGATGTCAGTACTGTCGTGCTCCCATTGGTTAATTATGGTTGAGGACGGGGCGGGCTAATTGGTGGCGCGCGTGAGCTGGGTTTAGGCAGTCCGGATCCTGACAATTCAGGTCCGTATCAGACTGTATTGTTTGTGTCCAGTCATGCGCAGTGTAAACTGCACGTGCGTGCGTCGTGAGGTAGAATTATAGAGGAACCATTTGCCAGCACCAGCGGTATGCTCCTGCCAGTGCCACCGAAGCTGCAGGTCAAAGGTGAGACGACGAGTATTACTGTCATGGTGCTGTAGGGTGCCACTATGTGAAAGTGTGTTTTAAGTGTTGTTGTGTAAGTGTTACTGTACATCAGAAACACTGGAATCAAAGCACTACATGCGCCTCGAGGAGCTGCCTGGCACCCACGGTGACAGTGTACCCATTGTTCCTCAAAGACCAGCCTCAAAGCACTATGTGCTCTGCGAGGCTTTATCTATAAAGTGACACCCATTGTACTTCGCACGGGCGGATCTATAGCAGACAGTGTAGCGCCAGTATAGCGCCAGGGAGGGGTTGTTGTAACAGGTAGTCTCTCGTCAGTCGGGAACTTCAGTCCTCTCACAGACCCACCCAAACTGCGCACTTTCCCGCCACAGGGCCGCCAGAGAGGTAAAGGCTGAGGGAGCTCAGTCAAAGAAGGAGCCCGAGGGGTAAAAGGGAGAACATGCCAGAGAGGTGTAAAATATAAGGGAAGGGGGGAAGCCAGGAGATGAGGATGGAAGACTATGGTGGGTGCAGTGCTGGGGCGGGCGGTGTAGGGAAGGGCTCTCTCTCTCAGGGGCTCCTGAATCCTGACAGACTCCTTCAGTCTCGCTTCTTTCCAATCGGTCGAGGAGCCCAAAAAAGATGACCTGACCTCAGGAAGAGGCTTGAAGGTAGGTGGCGTGTCTTGTGGAAAAAGGCCTGTGTGGGTAAAAAAAAACCTTTGTAGTAAAAGTATGGCCTCTGCGAGAGGCTGTAAGTGAATAAACACAATGATCTTAAAGTCTTGTATGGGTGGAAAAAAATCAGTCTGTTGAAAATCCCGCAGGGCTGAGGACAGTGTGGTTAATGTCCTTCTGGTAAAAGATCTCCTGTGTTAAAAGTAAGGCATGTATGGTATAAGGTGGCAATCATCAGTATGTTAAACTGTACCATAGCAGCCAAGTTTTCAGATTGCAATGTGTAACATTCGAATGGTGGTTTCAATGTACTTATGAGTGACATTAAACTGGCAAATGTGTGGCACTGAGAGTCACACTTTCTTGCAAATAAAACCAAGCAATGAAGTAAATGAAAAATGTTAAATATCAAACATTACAACCTTTTTAGCAATGAGAAGCTCTAAATAGATCTTGAAACTGATGGAAACCCTTAAAATGGAAGGTTACTGACCTATCGCCCTTTTTTAAAATGACTTGCTTTTAGTTGCAGGCTGGGTTCTCGTAGCGCTACACATAGGTCACATTCCCCACTGCACCATTATTAAATTCTGTTTCTCTGTGATTACACACACATTCACATACACACACACCTCTGATGCTTGGTAATTGGCAAGGCTGTCTGTTGTATTTGGCAAACTTGCTGTACTTTCTAGAAAGCGCATCATAGACAAAAAACTAAAAAGAAAGTAATGAAGCATGTGCAATCCATGTTGACTAATCTAGGTGTTTTACATAAATGCCAATGTTCGGGTTCAGGCATCCTGGTGGGTGGAGCCAGTGGGTGGAGCTGGTAAAGTGGGTGTGGCCTCCTGCAAAAATTTGAGCACCTGGACTTCATATTTTACAAATTAAGCACTGAGTGTACCTTTGTGCCTGGGAAATGTCCTGTGTTTTATGCTTCAAAAATCAATAAAATTAGGTTTATAAAAAAATAATTGAAGATAGATAGGGTGTTTCGGGAATGGGAGGGGGACTCCAGCTTAGGGGGGGAGGGGCGAGCTTGTCTTGAAAGAGGCAGAGGTTACGTCTGCTGAAGCCTCGATTCTGCAGCACTTTTTAGTTAGAGAATAGAAGGAGGCATCTACTAGAAAAGATTGCTGCATCCGAGTAGGCTTTTAAAGAGTGATAACAGACTTTTTAAAGCACTTGATAAAGATGCCCCAGTCGGACTTTGTAAAGGGGACCTATCTTCTAATGCGGGGAATTACATGGTTAATGTTTTTTAGGTAAGGTAAAGGGCACAGGATCAAATTCTGGCAACAGAGATTCTGTCTTTCTTCCTCTCTGGGTCAATACATTGATTATCATACAAATGGGTACTGTAACATGCATTAATCATACAGCCACACATTGAGAAGATTGTAAGGGCTGTATTAATAACGTATTAATGATTGCTCACCAAATCCAGACCTTTTGGAGGAGGATTGCTGGCACTTATTTTCTGAAAATTGTAGACCCACAGAAGAAGATGGTCCTACCAGAAATCAAGTACACAACTTGCCTAGAAGGGCGATTTAATAGCGCTAGTGCTGACCTACAGTTACATCTTTGTGCATCTTCTCACATTTAATCTGTTATCCCAGGTCGTCATTCCATCGCATCCCACAGACATGGTGTGAGCTGTCAGATTTCTAAACTCACTTAAAATCAAGTTCAAAGACAAAATCCCACCAATAAATTAATATTATAAAGAATTGATCCAGATGAGGCAGAGGGTGGACACGGGTGGATTATGTTGGAATTCAACAGAGAACTATTTATGTATAAAGTATACTTAGTTTTGTGCATCATATATAAATCATGGTTTATAACTTCACCTTCTAAGGAGTCGAAATATGCAAACTAGTTCTCTTCTTTTTTTGTATGCACAGGCTATACATCACCAGGATCTAATTTTACTGAGGACATGATTACAGTTCAATGGTGGGGCACCCGGTTTGCATGGAGAGCCATATAAGAGTATACCGATTGACCAGGAAGAAAGGACAAAGATTTTAAAAACGCGTACAGAAAGAAGGAAAGAATGGGGAACTCAATTTCTATCAAACTACCCAAAACACTATTAAACATTTAATAAAACATGTGTACCAATGCTACATACAAATCCAATACAAGAAAACATGAAATACATCTTCACCATGTGGCCACGGCCCATCTTGTTAAATTCATGTGGCTTTGTTGGTGCAATCATGTTAATTACTTTCAAATCTAAAGCAGCATCGGCAAAAAAATCAATTCCATAAAAACAAAAAGTTGCTGCACGTCAATTCAAATTGTATTCTCAGGCTCTCAAAGGTAGCCATGTTTCCAGCAAGCTGTTAGTGATGGTAGCTGGATTACACACCTCAGAGCAAAGGAAGCGCCAACAATGATCTCATGTTTCTGCGCGTCTACTCACCCCAGGGAGTGGCACTAGGTTGATGTTCCATTCCATACTCAGTGCACTGTGCCAGGGCACATGCCTACCTTTTAGGCCAGCACCAACTAGAAGAAAAGCACATCCGCCCGCTTGGAGGCCTCAAAGGTCACCTTGGATGGCAACGATTTTCCGAAAGAGTTTCCTGAATCCCGCGAGAACCCCGAGAGACCGCCATGACACCATTTCACAAATGGCACAGAGGATCCCGTGGTTGTTTGCGTTGATGTAGCACCTGTCACCCTCAATGCTGCAAGCCTATTGGCTCCTTGGGGGAAAGGCCAGGCTTGTTTTGCGTCGCTAATCACGTGGGACCTGAACCAGCCACATAAGACCTGTTTAGTGAACGGCTGTCATCTCTTCCTGCGACTGATCGCTGTATTTGTTTTGTTCCTCCTCAGGTGTGTCAAAGAACAGACCAGTGTAGGGCAGTTAACTTGCAGATAGGCTCATTTATTTCGATTATTTTGCTGAAATTGCATTTTCCTTTGACATTTCTTTTCATCGGACTCTAAAGATGGAAGCAATAATCATTCCCCCACCTCAAGGCTGGATAGACTGATAGAACAAATCAAACCTGAAATTTGGTTCACAGTAGAAACAAGAACTTTAGAAGCAAATGGTTCTCAACCACCGTCACCTGCGTGGGATTTTCTTGAGATGGATGAAGGCCGCATTGCAAACATCAAGGACTACAGTTGCATAAATCACTGAATGGAAGAGATGTGGCATCATAGATCAGAATCTAAATCCTAAAATATATCTAATAGTTGTACGTAGAAAGAGCGTTGACTCAGAATACGGTAAAAGGTAATTTAGCTGGCCATATAATGCTAAAACCTAGATGATACAGAACAGAGACATCAAGGACAATGGTCTCCTCCCTGAGGGAGGACAGGGGCCCTTAATTCTTTTTATGTAGCCCCAGATGTCAAACGTCTGCCATTTCTATGCGCTGCAAATAACAGGTGTTGCTATTACCCATTGTACTGGTACTCAACTTAACACCACAAGCATGAAGGCTGAGTTGGTCATGCAGAGACAGTCCATAGGATCTGAAGATCAAAGCGTATATCAGCAACAAGTCTTTACATAGCTCAAGCCTCACTCTTGACAACTTTATTTTTAAGGCAATGCTAATGATCACTCACACATGTACACACGCTTCCAAGATCTCTTCAGGGGGCAGAAGACAAAACTCATGGGATGCGTTTAAAGATTATTGCAGATGATTGTTAAATAAAAAAAACAAATAGTGTTTTAGTTTTTTTATCTACAGCCCCCCCATCTCAATCTGCACAAAACTGCAGTTTCTTTATAGAGTTGTCAAACAGCACTAACGTTATTAGCAAGATAAATATTTTTGCTTTTTCTTTTCAACTTTGCCCCTCCCTTGATATAAAAGAAATCAGATCTAACTAAGAGAGACCTAAACATGCTCAATGTTTGCCAAATACTTTGTGGATTTGTCTAACTGTTCCAAAGTTATTAGTACTTCTGTGCCCTCCCCTTTTTTTTTTATAGAAACCGCGGCATCTTGGCAGGTAGATAAAGCCCCTTTCAATGGAAAGTTAGACCTAACCATAACTTAACTATCTAACCATAATTGCACGCTGACATTCTCTATATAGACCACACAAAACGTAGTGTCAAATTCATGAGCTAACCATTGACGTTACAAATGACTTCAAAATTACATAAATGATCT
Organism: Calotriton arnoldi; assembly: GCA_963921515.1. Lineage (NCBI taxonomy): Eukaryota > Metazoa > Chordata > Amphibia > Caudata > Salamandridae > Calotriton > Calotriton arnoldi. The sequence goes on along the minus strand of CAWUFW010003877.1, from coordinate 1,149,452 downwards.
CACAAGTGACAACACTTTACCTTCACATTATGAATGACAAGACAAATGATACAGTACAATATTTTTTTGCGTGGGTGCTGTAATTTAAAGATCCTATTTTTTGCTATAAGTATACAAGCGCACAGTAAAAGAGCCCCAAAACAGAGCACAATTATGCAACTTTGAATTGGCTATAGTTGTCGTATTCAGGATGGCTCTGATGAAACAAAGCCTCTTTGAAGGTTGATTGGGAACCCCAGTAAAGTCGGGAGGTTCTCTGTAGTCTGGGGATGGCCCGCAACAGACTGTGGTGAGCCCATCTTAAAACTGCTAATCGTGGAATTAGGGGAAGATTGGGACCCCTGAGCTCAGATGATGGGCAGCGACCATCACCTTTATGAGCCCCCGAGGGGCACTGAAGTGGCCGACAGGGAGCACAGCAAACTGAACAAGCTTGTGGCTCACTATAAACCACAGGTAGCCTCCGTGGGCTTGCAGGACAGGGATGTGAAAAAAGGTGTCCTGCAGTTCCAACGCCACCATCCAAACTCCGGAATATAGGGAAGAAAGAACTTAGGCTAGTGTGAGCATCTTGATTTTGTCCTTTCGCAAGAAAGCATTGAGAAAACAAAGATCCAAATTAAGATGAAGGCTGCCATCCTTCCTCGGCATAAGGAAGCAATGGGAATAACAGTCTCCTCTTCAAAGGCCGGTACACTATCTATGGCTCCTTCGACCAAAAGAACCTGCTCCTCCTGGAGCAAAACAGACAGTCCTGTGAAAGCTGCTGCAATGTAGGCAGCCCGTCAAAAAGGAATGGAAGGGTATAGCCCCTTTAGACAAATTGAAGGACCCACTTGTTGGATGCCATGGTTTACCATCTCTGAAGTAAGTGGCTGAATCTTTCTCCCACTGGATGGCTGTGTGCCAGTAAGGGAGCACTAAGGATGTTTGGCAGTGGCTCCTGGATAGTTGGGGTGCATGCTGCCCCTGATGGCCAGGTTCTTGTCTATTGGGGCTATGGCCCAAACCCAAAAGAGCTGGGGTGCCTGCTGTGCACAAGGCAGGACCTAAAGCTGATAATACGCACAGCCTCTGCTATATTCGAGAAAAATTAAACAGCAGAAGGGCTTTCCCAATTGGTGCCGAAAGGCCCAAAGAACATGCTGTAGCCTGGCTCGTACTAAGATGCTCCAGGGCAGAGTATGCCTTCTCGACGAACTGAAGAGAATCATCAAAGGGCATGTCCATTAGGGACCTTTTAGGCACGTCCCGGAGAAGCCCATGGATCTCAAGAATGCTTGACGCCGGAGCACCACGCTTTTCCCAAAGGCCTTCCCAAGCTAATCAGTGGTGTCTAGGCCCAAGTGGATGACAAATGTGGCTGCATCCTGGTCATCCTGAATGGTTTGTGGCAAGGAATCTGATGAGAACGTTCTTTGGCTAAATCTCTCCATAAACTTTGACTCTGTCAAACGGAAAAACTTTAAGAAAATTCTCTCTTAGGAATGAAGAAAAGGGGACGGGAGCTCAGGATCCAAACCTGTAGGTGCAGAAAGAAAGGATCTGATGTTGGCGCACATGGAAGGCATTACTATGCGGCTCCGCTAGTCCTTTCCAGAGCAGAATGAGGTTAGCATGGAGTCATGCTGCACCACAGGGGCTGCAGGAGCACTGGCTTTTTGAGCTTCCAGATCCAGTCTTGCACCTGGGGATATTCACAGAGTAAGGAAATTGCTATTAGAAGTATCCATCAGAAATTCTTGGAAAACACAGTGGGTAGGACTCATTAATTGTGAGACCCACAAGTAACAGGAATGTGGAATGGTCTTTTGGGCTGCAGAGCCAGAGAAGTTGATCATCATCACAACAACAATAATGCTCTTGGACACACCTGAAGAGACCGGGGTCTGCAGAATAAACAGGATTGCCAATCCAAGTGATAGAACTGGCAATCAGTTAAGTTTCACCCATCCAAAAGAACTGGACTGCCCTAAAAGAATTCAAAGAAACAAGCTCAATATTTCAAATGTAAAGGCTTAATGATGTGAGGAAACACTGATGTAAATGATGCGGGTAGCTGGCATGGCAGAAAAGTGAGTGTTTTCTTGGGACACACGCAGGTGCTAAAGAAAATGGAACAAAGGAAGCTAGATACAATTAAGTATACGGTAAGAATATGGTGAGCTACTTTGTGTATAGGTAGCTTGGAGGCAGACGTAGTATGTTCGATTATGAAGACGAATAATTTCCATGGATGACTAATGTTTTCTGAATGTTTCCTGGACCACTTCCTTTGAACCAGAAGCTACTGATAGATGATATTTGCTTATTATGCTTTGGAATATGATGCATCTAAAACAAGACCACCAAGGGCACATCCAAGTACAAGAACTGATATGTCATAACTTTTTCATAACTTTTATTAAAGGTTCTATATTACACGGTGGGCTTCTCTAGTCAACATCATGTTCTCTCCTTCTAGTCTCTCCACCTCTACTCAAGCCCAAAGCCTCCTTGTAGGATCTGTTACACTAAAAGATAGGCATCCAAGTAATTGTCAGGAGAGTCCATACCTTGGATGATTTTGAAGATTACCACTTACTATATAAATGACTTTCAATTAGATTCACTCAAAGTACATATATCTTTTGAGGACATCCTGCTGTTCTGTCAACTCTCAAGGCCCCTTGAACCTACATTGACACCTCTCCACTAAACAAACCCCCAAAGACGAGTAAACGTGTTAAGCCTCCAATGGACTATAGACTCTACAATCCAGGTAGGTAGGGAGAGTAGTCAGGATAGTCCTCTGACTCACAATCTCTTTGCTTCAGGGTTGTAGACTTTGGGCACAGGCACCCACCAGTGCCCAAGGTTCAGGGACAATTACCTACGTTTTTAAAAGCATGATATGCTCCTACACTATAGCGACATCCCCTTGACAATCTTACAGCCTTCTACTCAATGCTGTGGTTGAGGCAACACAGTTAAAGGACAGGAACAAATAATTGTGTGTTACCTTCTGATTGGGGAATAGAACACAGTGCACATAAATATAGAATTACAGGTTGGTTTGCCTTAATCACATTTTTATGGGCCAAGAGTGTCAGGAGGCCGACCTTCAAGCCACAGCAGATTTCAGTAATAAAGGGTTTTTAAAGATTTCTCAAACATCAATCAGACAATCCTCCTTTGTCCTGGTGCCTTCCTTAAGAGATTGATTGAACGTAGATCAAACAGAGTGGGAGATTGTTATGCTGCATGCAAACAGAATGTATGTGGTGCGAATTGCAAAGTACATTTTTAACAACTAAATAACATTTCTTCATGGGGCGGGCGAACGGTGCAAATGCTGCTCCTGGAACCCCTTCCTCTGCAGTGGTTCCTTTATGTCATTGTTCCATTTTTGATGACTGATGCCCATCCCATAACAGATGAATCTGAATTCCCCCTGGAAGAGTATTTAAATGTCTTTGGTCGCCTCGTAGGCTCAGTTGAATTAACCTACGCAGTTCTGTTCCAGTCCAGAATCACGGGTGCCTCTGGTCTTGTGGAAGAACTCTAGATCTGAAGGGAGGCTGGGGATCCTGGTTTAGCTGCTGAGACTTGATCAGAAACTCAAGTTCCAGATTCATCACTTAGTACTTAGTCAAGGCAGCGTACCGGAGATCACAGAAGGCACACGAGGCTCATTTTTAAGGAACCATGCATATCTTGCAAAGTTAAGTAGTCAACTGGCTAACTGTAAGAAGCTATAAGAGAGAACAAGGGGTTTGGTGGGAATTATTTGAGTTTTTAGTGGGAAACGTACAGCTTATTGACCAAGATATCCAGAAACTGAACTATAAGTCTATTCCACGTGTTTAGGAAATGTATGTGTAGGACAAGGTATCTGGTGGGCCTTTGGAAAGATCCAAACGAAAGGCTGGAAATCCAGTTTTAAAAAATTTATAAAACGTGCTTCTAGATGTGCTTACATAAAAGTGCATTCTGAGTGGTAAAATTGCTAGGGCCCGTAAGTGGCAGTGAATCCTATCTACCGTATCGAATTATAAACTACCAGTCTGCATAATTAGGAAGCCAACTGGACATGAGCATCAAATGCAGAATGAGAACAAGTAAAATCTCAGATGCGATGTGCCTGCAACTGATGATGTGCTGCGCAACACGGCACTATGTACTGTAAAGGATGGCGGATCGGGTTATAAATTTATAAAAAATTTATAACCTTGGAATGCCCGAACAGTTGATATTAATTATTTTATATCCAACATCAAGGATTTCAGGGGTGTCCAACGATGGTCTTGTAGGTCACAGGTTGTAAAGCAAATGTAGCAGCAGAAACCTCACAGTCTGAATTTAATATGTTTGACATTTGCCTTGGCATGTCTCTTATTGCAATGACTAACACAGCTGCTGTACATCTTCAGATTTCACTTTTCTGCAAGTTAGTGACTTTGCCCTTCACACATGGGAAATCTCTTTGATTGACAGCCGATATCAGCCCGATACCCTTCCATATATAGGAACCTGTAATGGAAGAAGCTCACACAATGTCATCTCCATGGGTGATGGCAGACTACCTAATGTGCCCCTGGGAGGGTTTGTGTCCTGATATCTGCCGGACTTGGAAGAAAAGACCAACCTTTGCCTTTCTGATCTGGCTTCTAAACTCAAAGAAAACATGCCTGTCACTTTGGATCCAAGCAAGATTGTCCTATAACGCAGCTATTCTATTTTACAATACATTTATACTAGTCACAGTACTTGCGAGCCCTGAGAGATCTATATATAATCCACAGAAGCCTAAAATACATTTACAAAAATCCATCTCTAATTTTCTTATTACAGTTGAGTTGTGACATCACTAATCACCAGTAATAAGATAATGACAGAGCCACAGCTCCTGTACTATGGTTTATTACAGTTCAGTTGTGACATCCCATAGCCTGGTCCAGCAGACAGTCTGACGGAGCAGAATTACACCTGGTGTTTATGGCAGTATGCTTATTTATTGAACTGTTATAGATCATTACATTGAATTAGTCATCAACCTCCATGTTACCATCTGAGCTGCAGCCTGTTTAACTGGCTTACAGTAAACTGATTGTAACCCGTTTGTGGCACATTACTAGCAGCATACATGAAACAGCAAGAGACCATAAAACTTGGTCTTTCTGGAGATACAGTAGCAATGTATGACTAAAATACACTGAGTGAGTTGCAATATCTTTAATGTATGGCAGAGTACTGTGACCTTATAAAGGCACTCTGTCCTCTGCCTCGGGCTTCTTCTATATGGTCATGGAACTCCATGGTGACTTGCATTATCCTTACAATGTGCGATAGAGGACAAATTATCCGTTATATAATTATACACTTCACTTTAGAAGGTTACTCCTAATTCCATAACTAACCACTTACCCTCACAGACTGTGTGTAGAAATTGCAGGCAGGGAAATGAAGGTTGCAGGGTCATCAGTTCACTGACCTAGGAACGGTTTGAGGTTCCTCAGTTGTCCAAGCAAAACAACATTTTGCCTGCTGACGTGTAATTGAACATAGTTTGCTAAGAAGGTCATTTTTGGGACTTTTATTGTGATTTGGTTCCACCACCAGGTAGCACACTAAGATGGCAGCCTTGCTGAGTCTTCCAGGTGGGCCATACTTGCACTGAGCCAGTGGTCTGTGCTCTGTAGGCCACAAAAACACACAGGTAAGGGGCACAGGAGCTTTGGGCAGTTAGGGACACAAAAATGGCAGGAATGGGGGGGGCAAGCACCAAAATACGGCTGTGGGAATTAAGCCTTACACTAGGTTTTTCAGAGAAGCAGGGTAGTAGGGACTGGGTGAAATGTATCTGAGGGTGCACAGAGTGGGTGGAGGAGCCACCAAAAAATGGGGGAAGAGGTACCAAGCACTGGGGGGTGGGGGTGGGGATGGGGAGGTGGCTACAACCATAAGGATTGGATGAAGCATTTCATTAAACAATAGCAAACCATGATAGTAGCGACTTAGGGGGCCAAAGAAAATTGGGTGTTGGGGAGTTAGGCCCTTAATACACATTTAATATAAGAAAACAATAAGTCCAAATAATGCCGTCGGAAGAAAATATGTATATTCAATTGCAAAACCAAGTATTATATAACATAACGTGTATTTGTAAGGCGCACGTTCACCCGTAGGTGTCTTGGCGCTGAATAACAGATGTTTATTGTTACCCAACTCAATGGTACTCATTTTGTCGACCTCAGATGGATAAAAGGGTGAGTGGTCCCGCCGGGATTTGAACATGTGACGATTAGGTCGAACACAGGCCCCTGCAGTGGACGCATTAGTCCACTTAGCCACCAGACCAACATTTTTACTCAATAACTAAACTCTAAAAAATAACCAAGAAAACAGTAGCCCCAAATATTTGGGATCAGGGGAGAGAAAGAGTGGAACAGACATTGCCTGCACGTGTATGCGAGAAGCAAAGAGCACTAGTGACAAAGATAATATAACAAGTATTGGCAAAGTCAATAGATCTAGCATTGTCGGCCAGCCCTTTGAATTTGTCAATGCTTGCTTTGTTTGTCATGGTACTTGTAAAACTTTATCGATGAGGAAGCTGCCAGATCCTTAGCAATATAAAAAAAATGGCTAAATGCAAAAAGGTTTATTTGGTCTCTATAAGCACCCCTTGCCCTAGTGGTCACTGGCACTGAAGGGAGCTACCTTATGTGTGGATGTGCCCATTGTGAAAGGGTAGAATGCCGTCACTCACAGTGAAGTTAGCACATGACTGGAGTGAGCTGACCCACTGCTCTAGGCTGTAATGGACGGAATACAGATGTAAATGACACAACAGACCAATGGATGAAGAGCCCGGGCAGAAAGCCCCTATAAGTATATTCTATGTAAAATGTTAGTACAATCAAAAGGACTTGGATAACGCCAGACCTCAAAATTAGTTGTGTTATTGTTTCTTGCTAATGAGGATGAGGAAATAGGTTTCTTGGGAAGTGTTTTCTGTTTTTTGACATACTCTCGATTTACAAAACAGTGTAAAAACTGTCCTCCATTTTTGCACTGCTACGAAGTTTCTGGGACGTAGGGCTGCTTGCAACACTCTTTCCCATTTCCCTTTATATCCAGCAGGTTACTACGTCTCCACAGAGACCAGTCTCTTGAACAGCATACAATGGAGCTCTTCCTGTTTCCATATTCTGAACTCGAGCCTTCCAGATGTCATTCACAGACAAAAGTATTCCTGCTGGGAAATCCAGCGCCTGAAAAACTGGCTAAAGTTTATGAAAGGAAAGCATCTGACAAGTCCTCGCTCCCTGAGCACCACATTCAGCATGGGCATGGCCAAGGCAGGGTGATGCAGTCACTCCATCTATTTTTATGAACCAGTGTCATGAAATGCAAGAACTATTTCCACAGAGGGTCTCCAAAGTCTTTCATCCTCTCCTTAATACCAAGCACCGCTGCAGACTGTGGGAAATCAAAATCCACTTCTGTAATTTGATGCTATTCAGTGGGACTCTAGAACACTTCACAATGTCATATTCACTCCTTATGGGTACTTTAGGTCAGGCTCGACAGCTCAGTGGTCTGTCAGAGCTGAACTCACTAGCATATAAACTTGCATCTCTCTCCTCCTAGTACTGGCTGCTTCGTGTCATCCTGCGTGCCAGGGCCAGACTGGACATAGTGGGCATCGGGTGTTTCCCCGGGAGGGGCCGGCTTTGTAGTGGTGGAGCTCGGTTTTGCTTCGGTGCTGCAACATCAGCCCCCAGTAACAAAAGCAAGAGTGCTTCACACTTGCACCACCACCCCCCACCTCATCTCACCCCCGGCTTTGGAGTGCTCCCTTTCTAATGAACACATAAGACATTTTACATATGAAAAGTGCAATCAATCATATGCATTCTAAACACAAACCAATCCATTTTTTACTGTAGGAGGTTTCTGTTTTCTTTTTAGGAGATTTTCCATGCATCAGGCACCAAGCGGCTACCTTTATGTATGATGCCCATGTCTCTTTCTCCAACTATCACTCCTCCTGCACCTCTTGACAGCACCAGTGCATGCTTCTGGGCACTTGCCACATCCACGGCTGTCGGCTGTGTCCCGCTACTGGCCACAGATCCTGCTCCGGCTCCCTGGCGGTACTGGTCACTGCTCACTATCAGCGGTGAGCAACAGCAGTGGCGTAACATTAGTCCCCGTGGAGTGGGGGGGGGGGAGGGGCTCCGGCACTGTGCACGGGCAGCGGGCCCCTAGCCAGGAGAGCTTCTGACTGGGTCCAGAGAGGGGTCGGGCCTCCATATACTTTGCAGGGGGGGGGGGCACTCATGTTTCATTACGCCACTGGCCAACGGGGTAATGAGAATAACTCTGTACCAGCAGGGGTCAAAGTGGGCGGGATCGGTGGGGCACGACATGCCCATATTTTTTTTAATTTTAGAAAAACAGCTCCCCTATTTTTTGTGAAAATATAAACGTCCGGTACAGTTATTCCGACATTTGAGATGTCTCGGATGTCTGAAGTGACAGGGGAGGGAGTCTCCTTTACTGTGAGGGAGGGGAAGATGGCTAAACAAGAAACCATTTTCTCCCCAGGGTGTCTGCTGCCTGAAAGGAATGTAAATGTGCACATTTGGTTAATCTGCAAATGTAAATGTGAAGGTGGTCTCGTACGCTGACGACACTCAGCTAGTGTTCTCTTTTAAAGAACACACGGAGGCAGCCTTCATGAACTTCAAGCAATGTCTGCGAATAATCTCGGCGTGGATGACAGACAGTTGCATGAAGCTGAACACTGATAAAACAGAGGTTCTGTTTTTTAACCAATCCTCTCCTCCTCTGTCTGAACTCTGGTGGCCGGCTGAGCTTAACCCCCCTCCTAGCCCGGTGAACTCAGCTAGGAACCTAGGCTTCAGGTTTGACTCCAGCTTATCTGGTCGTGCCCAAATTTGCAAAGTCTCTTCCGCCTGCTTCTGGAAATTAAAAAGTTTACGAAAATTCCTGCATTTCCTGCCAATGGACTGCAGGAAAAATGTGGTCCATGCACTTGTCACTTCCCAACTGGACTACGCAAACAGTCTCTACTTGGGGCTCCCAGATTACCTGTTGAGAAAACTACAGATCATACAAAATGCTGCAGCCAGGCTGATCAGAAACGTGCCTCTTCGCCACCACATCTCTCCCCACCTGCGGAGCCTTCACTAGCTCCCGGTCAAGAGACGGATCGAGTTTAAGGCACTGACACTGGCCTTCAGATCCACCAGAGATGCTGGCCCCCAATATCTGAAGCACAGACTCCGGAGATATCACCAATCAAGATCTCTGAGGACAAACCATCAGGACCTAATGGTGACTCCGCGCTTCAAAAAGCCAGGACGGGGGGTCGCGCTTTCGCTGTGAAAACCGCCTCTCTGTGGAACTCTATGCTAGCGCACCTTCGAAAGGCGAAGTCAGAGCCCTTGTTTAGAAAGGCCTTAAAAACCTGGCTCTTCAGCCTAACTTAGAACACTGCTCAATTCCTCAGCCCTTGCACGCAATCTGTATCTACCGCTAGCGCCGGGACACTTCCGTTGGAGGTAGCCGCACGCTCTATAAAATTCATTATTATTATTATTATTATTATTAAAGGCTGCTTGGAAGCCAGTGTTGGTTTTAACTGATGGAACCCCTTGAAGCTTCTTGATGACGTTTTATGTTTTTTGAGTGGTATTGCAAGGGAGTTCCCAGCTGAGCTGTGAAGTGCGTGCTTCTAATGGACAGTTATAAAAAAAAATGTGCATTACATACAGACTGGATATTACTAAAAGAAATCTGTATTTTGGAAGCACTTTTTGGATCTTAAGCCTTTTGGCGCTTTTCGTACCAGCCCATCTTATACTGTGTGTAATGCAAGTTTAAAATAATGACTTTCATATTCACAGTGCTTGCTGTCACAGGCTAGGACCACATAGCACTAAAAATACACATCACTATTCTCCACGGCACCAACCAGGATTTAGCTCTGTGGCTCTTTGGTTACACACCCAGACCTCTGTAGTGCAATAACTAATAGAGGTTTCAAGAAGTACCATAGGGCCTTTCCCACTTATTAACTTATATGTATTTTTCATTAAGCTGTGCCTTATTTTATATGTAATTACTTGAAGGTGAAAGGCCCAAAAAAGTTACAGAATATTTTGTTTTTTCACCACACTTTAGACCCTGCCCCTCCCCCCCCAACCCCCATGCTCAGAGACCTTGCCTAACTGCATGCAAGAACAGAGTTCCCGTACTTTTTTTTTTTTTAATATACTTCGACCTCTGGGTACCAGTGTGGCCCAAATTCATCATTGTTCAAGAACAGTGCACCTTCTTGGCTTGCAACAATCAATAGGACACAGACCGAACATAATCACGGTAGGTTTTCCTCAAGGTGCAAGGAGCTTTTGTCACTCTCATCAGCAGCAGGTGAACAGCAAATCAAAAGAATAGTAGCTCAGGTGACTGCTTAAGACCTCTTTGTTTTAGAATACCTTGAAATACTATCAACAAGTTTAGAAAGCGAAGCAAATACTACTAAAACTAAATGCATCTCACAGATAAAAGGGCTTTAAAACGATGCAGATGTTATGTTAGTTCTTTGTAAGTCACCTCCTAGGGCCGGACTGGCCGTACTAGGCATCGAGCGTTTCCCCGGGAGTCTGGAAGGGTGGGGACCGGTTTTGCAGCGGTGGGGGACAGTTTTGTTACTGTGGGCCAGTTTTGTAGCACTGCTGCAATATCGGCCCCCGGTAACAAAAGCAGCAAGCAAGAGTTTCCAGCCTCCCGGGGCCAGGCAGTGCTTCCCCTGGCCCTCGTCGTAGAAAATTGCCAGGGTGCTTTGAGTTCCCAGTCCAGCACTGCCTCTGCTGCTTAAGCAGTAGTAGGCCCTGCTGCTGCCTGTCCCGATAGGGCAGTCCTCCTTCCATTTTACAAATCACTGGGTGCAGCCATGCAGGGCTGCCGACAAGATGTCCCTTCTTCAAACATGAAGCAACCAATGAAGGCAGACAAGGTGTGCTAGATAGCAGATGTGGCACGCACGCACGCACTCTCCTCAAGTGCAATCGGGTCCCCCTGGATTTCAGTTGTATCCAGGGCTTTAAGTGGGACGAAAAAAGTGAAGGGTCTTTTTTGTGTAGTTATAGGCGTGGCTTAACCGGGTAAACTACATTTTTAATTCCCATAGTGTAAGAAGCTGGGCTGGTATATGATGTCCATTTATGTAAGTGGGCTCCTTGCATCAGTCCAGACAACCATTATGGCGATTTAAGAGGTCTTAGACAACCTTAGAAAGCTCTCTAAGTGGTAGCTGTGGAGAGCAGCCTTCAGGCTTAGTCGAGAAGGAGTGTAAAGCAGTTTGTTTTACCAGAATTCAATCTTATAGTATAGATTAAGTGAAAAGAACCACACCAAGTATTTATAAAAATATGTATTTATTATATAATACTCTAGTATGTTCAAATATCTCCTACACGGAGATAAACACAATGCACACAATACTTTAGCAAAGAAACACAGTAAATAGCACAGAATACACAGTGGACCCGGGGAGGGGGGGCAAACCATATACTAAGAAAGTGGTATAAGAACCACGACCTGGGTCAAGACGATGTCGAGAGGACGTAGAAGTGCTGGGGATCCACAGAACCACCCAAGGTAAGTAGATAGGGACCCCACGGAGAGAGTGTGCAGTGTGAAAACACGACCGCGTGCTCCGTACAAGTCTACGTGTAAGTTGCGGTTGGATTTCTAAAGATTAAGGACCCTTCCCAGTAGACCCTGAAGAAACCCCGTGGAAGACAGAAGGTTGGAGAGCCACCCCACCCGTGGATACCCTAGTACCCAAGTTACCTACACCAGGGAAACCGGATGCATACGTGTGAAGTGGTGTCGGAAACCGTCATCGAACCCAACAGGGGACTTCAGGAAAGTGCCGCTATTGCAGAAGGAGAAAGCGTCCGGTGGAATCCAAAGGTGGATTCTAGATGAGAGGTACCTGCAAGCAGAGGGACCAGAGTCTATGTCACTCAGGAGTGACCAGGAGACTTGGAAGACAAATGCCCTCCGATGTCGGGTGTTGCAGGATGGATGACGATGACCTTGACTCTGCAGCTGTGAGGACCAGGCGATGCTGAGGAGGACCAGGAGCCGAGCATGAGCTGTCCCACGAAGGAATGCTGAGGGGTCGGTGTACGGTGGGAGCACCAACAAGCCTTGGCAAACGCAACCAACGCAGGAAGTGAAGAAGGAGCAACGTCGGGACCAGCAAGGTCCAGGGGACTCACCACAAGCAGGGGAGTCAGGGGAGGCCCGAGCAATCAGGGGAGCCCAAAAGAAACTAGTGTGACCCTCAAGTGGACCCACAGGCCGGAGGCACTAGAGTCGCGAGAGGACCTCAAGCAGCTCACCAAAAGATGCGGTGTGGCTGAAGATTCTGGTCACTGGAGATGCTCGCGGTTAGGGCTACTTGGAGCCCGAAGATCTTCTTGGAAGGGAACCAACAAGCCTTTGCAACTGCAAGTTGACGCGGTGCACAGGGGTTCAGTTATTGCAACCCCAACGAGGGATACTGGCCTCAAACTTGGTGAGAGGGCAGGGCAGACCTCGGGAGCTGTGGAAAACCACCACCTGTGTTGCAGAACCTTACGGAGTCCGGAGGAGCTCAGGATCAGCAGACCGGTCTACTTAGTTGCGGTGCCTGCGAATGCAAGGCAGTGACTCCTTCACTCCAAGGGAGATTCATTCAAGTGGCTTTGATGCTTCACAGGCCCTGGAACATTCCTGTATGATGCACAGGCACAGACGATGCAGCAGTCTGGAAGGGAGACAAAGTCAGGCCCAAACGAAGTCCAGCGAAGTCCAGGGTGCCGATACGGTAGAAGAAGAAGTTGTGTCTGATCTGAATCTTATCCCACGACGAATCTAGGGACCTACACCCAGGTAAGCCCTTAAATGCCCTAGGAAAAGGGTTAGGAAGATTCAGGGGACCCTCCCAGGGGAGAGTCTGGACAGGGGGGACTCCCATGTCCTTTGTCCAGTTTCACGCCAGAGCGGGAGCCAACTGCTCCCAGGACTGGTTTGAACTGGACTATGCACGGGGACACCAAATGTGCCCCTCATGCAGAATGAGTGGCGCTGGCAAGCGCACCCACCCTACGCCAATAAACTAAATCCGGTCTGGGAGGTGGTCACACCTCCCTGCGACAGGATGCCTATTGTTCTACCTTCCCCTGCTCAAGCTTGGCTCAGCAGCAGGAGGGCAGAATCGTGTCTCTGGTCAGCAGCAACCATTTTGTGCTGTCCGGGTCAAGAAGGCTGGTACCGGGAACACTGAGAGCCTAACGGAGGGCTCTTCCAGTGCTTGGAATCATACCTTCCACATCATTTACGGTGTGGGGGTATGATTCCAATATGTTTGATACCAAACATAATAGGATTCGTTGCAGCCAGTTTCGAGATGGTTATCGCGTAATTATGCGGTGCCCCTCTATATAGTATATGGCTGCTTCACTGGCAACCCGGGAGAATGGACTCCGTAGGCTGTAGGGGCGTCTTGCTCATGCAGGGGCTCCCTCTCACTTAGAACCAAGCACCCTGCCTTCAGGATTGCAAAGGCCTGCTAGAGGGGGGGACTTATAGGTTTTAAGTGCAGTGACCCTAGATATAAGAAACCTATATCTTTAGTAAGTGGTGCAGCACCAGCTTACACACGCTGCAATGGCAGGACTGTAGTTCCATTATGAATGGTCTCCATTGGTGGCATAATGCATGCATCAGTCCATGGGGGACCTCTGGGGTACCTATGCCCTGGGTACCATATACTAGGGACTTATAAGGGTCCCCCAGTTTCCAATCTGGAGTGTACCTAAGCACTGAACATAATTTAGGGAGAAAGCAGATAGACTGGGGTCCTCATTAGCAGGATCCCAGTCAGACTAGTAAAATGCAGCTTAGCACCAGGCAAAAAGTGGGGGTAACCATAGAAGCAGATCCTACTTTCCTACACAACCTCCCCCCCCCCCCCAAAATGTAAGGAGATGAAGCTAACCTTACCCAGTTGAGTCTTCATTTTCTAAGTGGAAATATCTCGAGAGTCCATCTGCATTGGCATGGGTACTCCCAGGTCTATGTTCCACTGTATAGTCCATCCCCTGAAGGGAAATGGACCACCTAAGCAGTTTGGGGTTTTCACCCTTCACCTGTTTAAGCCATAAGAGGGGCTTATGGTCTGTCTGAACAATGAAGTGTGTGCCAACCAAGTATGGCCTCAATTTCTTCAGGGCCCGGACCACAGCAAAGGCCTCCCTCTTTATAGCTGACCAACATTTCTCTCTGGGGGTCAACCTTCTGCTGATGAAAGCTACTGGTTGATCCTGGCCCTGTGCATTAAGTTGTGACAACACAGCCCCTACCCCCAACTCAGATGCATCTGTTTGGACAATGAATGTTTTAGAGTAGTCAGGACTTTGCAGAATGGGAGCAGTGCACATGGCCTGTGCCTCATGGGAACTAACTGTCCACTGAACTTTCTTGGACATTTTCTTAGATGTAAGATCATTCAAGGGAGTCACTATGGACCCATATCCTTTGACAAATGTTCTGTAGTACCCAGTCAGGCCCAAGAAAGCTCTGACCTGGGTCTGGGTAGTTGGAGCAACCCATTCCGTGATGGTCTGGATTTTGCTCTGTAGTGGTTGAACTTGGCCTCCACCTACCAGGTGGCCCAAGTACACAACCTTACTCTACCCTACCTGGCACTTAGTAGCCTTGATAGTGAGGACTGCTTTCTGCGGAGCCTCCAAAACATTCTTCAGGTGGACCAGGTGATCCTTCCAGGTAGAGCTAAAGACAGCTATATCATCTAGATATGCTGCACTATAGGCTTCCAGACCTGTGAGAACTTTATTCATCAACATTTGGAATGTGGCAGGTGCATTTTTCAACCCAAATGGCATTACAATAAGTTGATAATGCCCACTAGGTGTTGAAAATGCTGTTTTTGGTTTAGCATCCTCAGCTAGTCTGATGTGCCAATAGCCAGCAGTAAGGTCAAATGTACTTAAGAACTTGGCTGAAGCCAAAGTGTCAATAAGCTCATCTGCCCTAGGAATTGGGTGAGCATCAGTCCTAGTGACTGCATTGAGTCCCCTGTAGTCTACACAAAACCGCGTCTCTTTTTCCACCCTTGGTGTGAGGTTTAGGTACAAGGACTACTGGGCTAGCCCAAGGGCTATCTGAGGGCTCAATTACTCGTAACTCCAGCATCTTTTGGACCTCTGCCCTAATGCAATCTCTGACATGGTCAGGCTGCCTGTAGATTTTATTCTTGGCAGGTAGACTCACCTGTGTCCACTTCATGGGTACACCAGGTGGTTTGACTGGGAGTCCGAGAGAACATATGCCTGTATTGATTGAGGACCTTCCTGCAATCAATCTGCTGTTGATCAGTGAGGCTGCCCGCCAAGGCCACTCCATCAACTGATCCATCATCAGGGTTCTGAGAGAGGAGATCAGGGAGAGGGTCACTCTTCTTCCTGTCCCTCATCAGTTGCCATGAGCAAGCCCACGTCAGCCCTGTCAACAAAAGGTTTTAGCCTGTTCACATGAAGTACCCTATGGGAACTTCTGGGAGTGCCAAGGTCTACCAAATAGGTGACCTCACCCTTTTGTTAAAGTATGGTGTGGGTCCACTCCATTTGACCTAGAGAGCTGCTGGGGCCACAGGCTCCAACACCCATGCCTTTTGGTCTGGCTGGTAAACAGTCAGGACAGCCTTTTGGTCATGCCAAGCTTTTTGGAGTTCTTGGCTAGCCTCCAGGTTTACACTTGCCTTTGTGTACTCAGCCATGCGGGAGTGCAGACCAAGTACATAGTCCACTATGTCCTGTTAGGGAGGTTTGAGAGCAACTCCCATCCCTCCTTCACCAGACACAAGGGACCCCTAACTGGATGCCCAAACAGAAGTTCAAAAGGGCTGTAGCCAACCCCCTTCTGAGGGACCTCTTTGTGGGCAAAGAGACGGCAAGGCAGAAGGACATCCCATTTTCACCTAAGCTTTTCTGGGAGGCCCATGATCATACCCTTTAGGGTTTTGTTGAATCTTTCAACTAACCCATTGCATTGAGGATGGTAGGGTGTGGTGAATTTGTAATTCACTCCACACTCTTTCCACATTGCAGTTATATAACTTGACCTGAAGTGTGTACCTCTGTCAACTAAGACCTCCTTAGGGAAGGCCACTCTGGAAAAAATTCCTAAGAGGGCCCTTGCCACTACAGGAGCTGTAGTTGTCCTAAGGTGAATAGCTTCTGGGTATCTAGTGGCATGGTCCACTACCACCAGGATATAACTATGCCAAGATGCTGCTGGAGGGTTCATGTGACCAATAATATAAATCCCAACCCTCTCAAAGGGAACCCCAACCACTGGAAGTGGACTTAAGGGGGGCTTTGACATGCCTCCTGACTTGCCACTGGCTTGGCAGGTGGCACAGGAGCGACAAAACTCCTTAGTGTCCTCAGACATATGGGGCCAGTGAAAGTGAGGGACAAGCCTGTCCCAAGTCTTGCTTTGCCCTAAGTGTCCTGCAAGTGGAATGTCATGTGCCAGGGTGAGCAGGAAGCCTCTAAACCTCTGGGGTATAACCAACCTCCTGGTGGCACCAGGCTTGGGGTCTCTACCCTCTGAGTACAGAAGTCCTTCATCACAGTAGATCCTATGGGACCCACTGACATTCCCAGCAGCCTCAGCAGTAGCTTGCTGTCTGAGGGGTTCAAGAGAGGGACAGGCCTGCTGTTCCAAACTCAAATCTGCTCTAGAAGGGCCTCCTGCCCCCAAGAACTCAACCTGATCAGGTTCAAGTTCATCTGGGGCAGTTCCATTACAGAGGCTCAGATCATCTCCCTCAAGAGACTGATCCTCACTCTGAGTCTGGGGGGGAAGGCATAGCCTTACCCTTCCTGCTCCTTCTCTTGAAAGGCACCTGGTCCATTGTTCCAGGATCCAGGACCTGTTCAGTGGAAAGCTGTTTGGCTTGTGACCTGGTCACAGCAAACACACTTGCAGAGATGCCCAACATTTCTGCATGAGTCCTGAACTCTACCTCAACGCAGGCTGAAGTTTCCAAATCATTGCCCAACAAGCAATCTACAGGTAGGTCTGAATATACCGCAACCTTTTTAGGTCCAGTTACCCCTTCCCAGTTGGAATTAACAACTGCCAAGGAATGGTGAATCCTGACATTGTTAGCATTGGTCACTGGATACATTTGTCCATGTATGATTGTCAGGATACACAAGTTTCTCTGTCACCATGGCGACACTGACCCGTGTCCCTGTAGGCCATTGCCTCTTTTCCATTTCTCAAAGGCTGTTGCCTGTACTTGCCAAGGTTACTGGGACTAACTAGTAAGGTGGCAAGATCTATGCCACCATCACAGACCAAAACAGCCTGAGCTGGAGTTCTAACTAAGTCAGAACCCACCTCAGAACCCAAGGTTAACCCCACTAATCCCTTGTTTCCTGTACCACCACTTGTACTTGTGCTACGGGGAGCAGTTGCCTTAGGGGCAGTGGTAGTAGGAGTATTCTCCTTGGCTTTTGGACAATCAGCATCCTTTGTCCAATGGGTTTTCACCTTACAAAAGTAACACCAAGGTTTTGTCTTGCCTTTCTTGGACAATTGTGTCTCTCCCCCCACCCCCCCTCCCGATGCAGGTTTTTGGGGCCCTATGTGGGAAGGGTATGCCCAGACGTGGGTCCCGTGCTCACTACGCCACTGGAGTCAAGCTATCCTGGCTGATGAAGGCTGATAGCCTGAAACCGGTCCTAGGATGCTTGATTCTGGTCCAGGGAAGACATGGCTTGGCAGTTCGGTCTGGACTGTTCCCATGAGGCACAGGGTCAAGACTGATTTGCATATGGCTATGTCTGAACTGGGGTGGCGTGGTGAAGCAAAATAACGATGGATTAAACCCAGATCTGTGACTGGGGGTGAATGTTTGCCAATGTGCAGCATTCCGTCCATCATCTTGTGTGTTTTGCATTTCGCCCTATGTGGGAAGGGTATGCCCAGACGTGGGTCCCGTGCTCACTACGCCACTGGAGTCAAGCTATCCTGGCTGATGAAGGCTGATAGCCTGAAACCGGTCCTAGGATGCTTGATTCTGGTCCAGGGAAGACATGGCTTGGCAGTTCGGTCTGGACTGTTCCCATGAGGCACAGGGTCAAGACTGATTTGCATATGGCTATGTCTGAACTGGGGTGGCGTGGTGAAGCAAAATAACGATGGATTAAACCCAGATCTGTGACTGGGGGTGAATGTTTGCCAATGTGCAGCATTCCGTCCATCATCTTGTGTGTTTTGCCCTTGAGAAGACTCTGGTCTTTGCCCTCGTCCCCACCCTTATCCTGGGATTTTGAAGAATCCAGTTTCTTCTGGTCACCACTATTGCTCTGATTTTTTTGATTAATCCTGGTTCTGACTCATTTATCTGCCCTCTTTCCCAATTCTACGGGAGAAGTCAGATCTGAGTCCACCAGGTACTGATGGAAAAGCTGGTTCTGACAATTATTAAGGATTTGCTCCCTCATAATCAAATTGTACAATCCTTGGTAGTCATGCACTTTGCTGCCAAGTAGCCAACCTTCAAGAGCCTTAATAGCACTAGTCACAAAATCTACCCAGTCCTGGGTTTGAGCTTTGTGGGTGTCTCTGAACTTAATCCTGTATTGTTCAGTGGTTAAGCCAAACCCATCAATGAGAGCCCTCTTCAAAACTAAGTAATTATCAGCATCCTCTTCTCTAACAGGGAGGAGCTTATCTCTACCTTTGTCAGCAAAGGAGAGCTACAAGATAGCTGCCCACTGCTCTTGAGGGACCCTCTGAACTTTACAGGCCCTCTCTAAAGCAGTTATCCATTTGTGGATGTCATCCCCAATATGGTAGGGAGGGACAATCTTGTTCAGGTTCCTATGTTCAAAGGAATGTTCCTTAACTCTAGGGACACTGTTGCTGCCACCATGGGACTCTAGTCCCAATTTTTCCTAGCTCTCTGGACTTCTAGGGGCTCTCTGTCAAGGGCCAACTGCTCTTCGCTGAGCCTAAGCCTAGCTTTCTCAAGCTCAGGAAGTTGGTACTCCCTATCCAAAGAGTTCCCCCTCTTACTAGAAATGGAGGTCCCTACAAAATGTCCTGAGGCATTGGATTCTGCAGAGGAGGATCTAGACCTCCTTGGTCTACTCTGCACCTTCCCAGGAGGATCAAAGGGGGCATCCTCTTGGCCACATGTGTTCTCCTCTAGAAGGTCTGAATTGTCCAGGTGGGAGTCATCAGGCTCCTCCTGGTCAGGGTTAGATTCTAGGTCAAAGAAGGGTCGTCCTCCTGGCCTATCTTCATTCCCCTGCCCACCCACTCTTTCATGTTCATCTGACCCACTGGCTTTCCTTAGGTCATCTAACAGTAACACCTCTAGGAGGCGTTGAGTGTTGGCACTTTTCCCTGCCTTCAGCTTCCTAGAGGCACACAGTGTTTTCAATTCTTGGAATGAAATATCACTGTATCTAGTAAGCAGAGCGCCACTGGCATCTCCTTTAGAAGACATACTAAGTGAGGCGTGGTGTTGCACCTACCTAGCCTAGTGGGAACTAAACTCTCCGAGGTTGCAGAAAGGGTGTGCTAGACCCTTGACTTACCCAACCCTAAGTTCAGTAGAACTTACTATTCTAAGCTTCTATTATATGTGCCTAGTATTATGGATGGTTTTTCAATTAATCAACACAAAGATTTATCAGGTAAAAACAATGCAAGCTTGAATCCCAACTGCTGCATACCAATGTGAGAAGCTGGCCTAGTATATGATGTCTACTAATGTAAGTGGGCACCTTGCACCAGTCCAGACAACCCTTATGGTGATTTAGGAGATCTTAGACAACCTTAGAAAGCTCTGTAAGTGGTAGCTGTGGAGAGCAGCTTTCAGGCTTAGTCCAGGAGTGTAAAGCAGTTTGTTTGACCAGAATGCAATCTTATAGTATAGCTTAAGTGAAAAGAACCACACCAAGTATTTATAAAAATATGTATTTATTATATAATACTCTCTAGTATGTTCAAATATCTCCTACACTGAGATAAACACAATGCACACAATACTTTAGCAAATTAACACAGTAAATAGTACAGCATACACAGTAAACCACAGGGGGGGCCAAACCATATAGTAAGAAAGTGGGATAATAACCACGACTCGGGTCAAGACGATGTCGAGAGGACATAGAAGTGCTGAGGATCCACAGTGTTGGACTGAAAATGCGTCTAGCTGACTCCTTGTAGCATTGTGCGAGTTAAGTTAGCATATGCGGCACCATTTTGTATCCAGCCGCCATTTTGTATCATGATCGAAATGAAGCTTCTGTCTCATACGGTCTGCCTCAGCAAGAAGCAGTCATGATTGTTTCTCTTTATTGTCCAAGGTTAAGAATCGCTGCACTAATGAATAGATCATTCTGTAACTGCATGCCTTTCCCAGTAGGTAGACCTGCTCCCACTCTCAGAGAGACGAGCACGGGCAGAGTAACCTTGAAACTAAGATAGCGTGTACCCGTTCTCAGGATGATAGCCCATCCTTCTGTACCTCCATTGTCTATCAGTGACCAGGCTGGAAAATTCCAGTCTGGGCGGGTCTCTAGGGGTGTTGGAAATGTATATCTGACTTTACCATGTGAACGGAGTCAGTCCCTCTGGCACAATCTGAGGAGGCTGGTCAGACCGGACTCCACTCAAGCGTATACTAATAAAATACTTTGGTTTGTATTCTCTACTGTCTGACCGACTCTTCATTTTGTATGGAAGGTTGAGAGGTGGTCGCGAGTGACCCGGGTGGCCCTAAACGGGTCACTTCCTTCAGTTGGCGCCCGAACAGGGACCCCATCGGGTGAGTGACCCTCCCTTGCCCGGGGACGGGTGAGGGGGACGGGGCCACGTCAGGTCGGATGGGCGGACCGGGGATCCCTGCACGAGAGAGTCTAGTACTCGCAGCATCCCAGTCTGTCTGACTGGGCGGGGCCTCGGCCAGTGGTCATCCCGGCTGGGGTCCTGAACGACGAAACCCTTGGATCTGACCGCTTGGTCCGAAGAGTCGGCAGTGGAGAATAACTTCGTTTGACCTGTGTGCACCAGGTGAGTTTGTTTTAGTTTTGACCCGTGGCTATGGCGCCACTTTGGTTTGTGTTTGGTACGGTCTGAGGATCGTTTTTGGACAAGCGCTTGAATTTGTTTGAGTTCTTTGTGAACATGGTATTGCTTTGATCCGGATTTGGTGAGGTCTGAGGACCAACTTTGGTAAGATATTTGCAAACATCTGCTTGACAAATAGTGAAAATGTTTTCGTTTTAAAATGCCGGGTTTTAGCAAACTATGTTGTGTGAGTTGTCGTTGTTCTACTGATGCTCGATTGGAAGATTGTCAGCCTGCGCCTCCAGAAGGCACCCCAAACTTCGAGATGTATGTCAAACATGGCCTTGGCCCTATTATGTTTAGTACATTATGGCACAAATATATGAGGGACAACGCCGAGTTGCAGTGGCTGTTGACGGGCACTTTTGATGAGCAAAAGCATAATTTCCTGCAGGATAAATTGTTTGCGAAAAGGAGTAGGCAGTCAGTGTTTGATTCCCTTAGAATGTGGCAAAAGGAAGCTAAACAGACGAATGAAAGCAGAAAAGGAGGCCCGAAAGGGAAGGATGCAGACAGTGACTCAGAAAGCTGTTGCGTACGATAAAGAGAAGACTGAGAAGGGGATAGTGTGTGCCGATAGGAAGTTTCGATTGAAATTCAAAAAGTCTTATGTGGTTCAGGAAGACAATGATACATTTGTGGAGGAATTGTTAGACACCCGACCTCCGCCTCCATACGCCCCGCAGAGAATATACCCTGCTGTGCCACAGCCCCAGTCATCTGTCTCTTCTGCCCCTGCCGTTTCTGCTTCTTCTGTTATCGACTCAGTTGCTTTAGCCGCTGCGCCTTCTGTCAATTCTGTGGCTTCGCCTTCCGCGCCTGCGATAACTGCTAGTCTCCCTGCTATGCCTATTGTGTCAATGTCTTCTTTTTCTCCAGCCCTTACACCCACAACACCGCCATTAACGACATTTGTTCCCGTTTCTTCTGTTACTACACCTTCACTCTTCCCTCATTCCCCGACAGTACTGGGTAGAGGGACGCCTGTACATGGGTTGGGGGACGGGGACTGGGCAACTGCTAGGGAGCGACTGGGACGGATCTTAATACGATCCGACGTGGGGGAGGAAAAAAAAAGGGCGGTAGCAAATCAGGCCACTCAGTGGGCCCGTCATCCCATTTATAGTACTGAAGATGTGTGGAGTGTGATGAGGGATTATGAGCTGTTTGTGCAGCAGCATGCCCTTAAGCACATGTCGTCTACACTGATTGGATTGTGGGAACAGTGCTTCAATGCTATAGCGCCCCAGATTATTTATGATATCAGAGATAATGTATACGCTGCTGGTATGGCGCCTGAGGAGGTTTTCGGAAATGTTGCTACATTGGTAGCTTACCGGGGTAGGCTGTTTGAGAAGAGCCCGAAGACAGTGTCCCAGTTTCCGATGAGGGAAGTCCATCCCATATATCACCCTGAGCTGCCAGAGATTCGAGATCAGCATGATGCGGTTATTAGACCAAAGGTAGAGGCCCGTTTTTAAGAACAGTGGGTTTATACCCCATGGAAGAGGAGTGAGGTGTTATCCCTTAAGACTCAGTCACCTGATCCTAGGAAAAATCCTACTGCATACTATAAGGAATTGACGGAAGCTGCTTCATCGACAGTAATGACGCTTGCGGATATTGAAATGTTCTTTGGTCTGCTGGTGCCCGTCGACATTTGGAGGCAGGTCCACACGCAGGACCACGTTGTGGAATTGGGTGGTACATGGGACCAGGTTAAAGCATGGGATAAGGAAAGGAAGCCTAAGGCCGAGATACTAGCTTTACCCAGCCGAATTATTACCTATATGCACTCTTATTCCACCGAGAAGGGTATATTGGGACAAGTTAATGGCATGTCGTCAGAAGAAAGATGAAAGTGTGTCAGATTTTTTCACACGGTTCGAGGGTGTGTTTTTGGATTTTAGTGCACAGGATTTGTCAGTGGAAGGGGGTGTCCGGTTGTTCGTCAATAGATTTGTTACGAACCTGCTCCCAGAGATTGCAGCTCGGTTGCAGGCTTCAGAGAGCACTTGGACGACATCCTCCCCTTCTGTTATATTGAGTATGGCACAGTATTATGAACATAGGGAGAACGAGGAGAAGGTGGAAAAGAAGCATAAGGAGTTGAAGACGAAGGTGTTGTTATAGCAGGCGTCTAGGGGTAATGGTAGAGGGCGTGGAGCTGGTCCGGCCCGGCAGCTTTCCCGTACTAGTAGGAGCACTGCGCCTGTGGGGCCGAATCAGTGTGCGTATTGTAAGGAGGAGGGGCACTGGCATAGCGAGTGCCCGGTGTTATTGCAGAAAGTTGCGACACCCAGAGGACGAGGTTCTCGTGGACAGGGCCGTGGAGCAAGTGATCAGGCTGGGGTTCGGGAGGATGGGACATCGCAGGGTCGCTCTGACCAGAACTATTTTGATGACCCTCGATGAAGACAGTATTATCACGACGATTATGATCTGGACGAGGTGACAGGGATGTCCCACAGCTAGGACAGCCAGGGACACGGTGAGGGACCAATCCAGATACCTGTAGATCATGGCGGTCCTTATGTCACCGCTGATTTGCAAGGCTCAGTTAAGAAATTCTTAGTGGACACAGGTGCAATGAATAGCTCTGTTTCTCGTTACCTGGTCCCTGGGGCAGCTCTGTCTGGCCAAAATAATGTTTCGGTAGGATTTTCTGGCATACCGGCTGTAAGCCCATTTCCAAACCTCTTGCTTTGACTATTGGTCCTTTTACTGTGGATTCACAGTTCTTATTGACATCAAATTGTGGAGAAAACTTAATGGGCTTGGATTTATTAAAGAAGTTGCAAGCGACCATTTTTTGCTCTCCGGAAGGTGTTTACATGCCAATGGGACCGAATGAGATCAGCTCTAAGCAGTGTCTGTCCAAAGATGCACCCCTTCCTGCTGAGTTTAAGGCTGTGCCGCCCACTTTGTGGGCAACAGGTGACACGGATATGGGACTATTGCAAATTCCCCCAATTTCCATTAAAGTTAAAGACCTTGCCATTTTGCCTCGTATTCCCCAGTACAAAAAACCACCAGCAGGGGAGCGAGCTCTGTTGCGGATTATACAGGACTTGATTGAGTCAAGAGTTGTTGAAGAGACGACTCCGAATGTGTGTAATAGCCCTATTCTTCCCATTCTTAAGAGGGCACCTTCAGGTTCCTCTGATGGTCACCCAGATGTGTATCGTTTTGTGATTGATTTGCGCGCAGTTAATAAAAAAGTGGTCCCTCAGTTCCCGGTGGTCCCTGACATTACTGCCATTCTGACAATGATTCCTTCTTCTGCAAAATTCTTCTCTGTCATTGATTTGAAAAATGCCTTCTTTAGTATCCCAATTCATCCTGATAGACGCCATCTGTTCGGCTTTACCCTGGCCGGCAGAAGCTTTCGATTCTGTCGCGCTCCTCAGGGCTATACTGAAAGCCCTAGTATATATAGCCAAGCTCTGAAAGCTCAATTGGACTCCCTCGCGCTTTCCCCAGGTAATGTATTGCTTCAGTATGTGGATGACATACTGATAGCTTCTGACACTGAACAGGGATGCAAAGACAGTACGGTTAAGTTGTTGCTACATTTGGCTCACCATGAACATAAAGTGTCCCTTTCTAAATTTCAATATTGTCGACAGGAGGTCACCTATTTAGGTCACCTACTGTCGAAGGAGGGTAGGATATTGACCCATGAGCGCATTAGCGCCATTGTTAAAATGCCTATCCCTAAAACCCAGAGGGATGTGCGTGCTTTTTTTGGCATCACTTCCTACTGTCGCCATTGGATCCCTAATTATTCATTACTAATAAAGCCTTTGCTTGCACTAACCACTAAAGATGTGCATGAGCCCCTGCCTTAGACGTCTGAATGTCAGCAGTCTTTTGAGCAATTAAAAGTTGAGCTTTGCTCTGCTCCTGTGCTTGGCATGCCTGATTATGGGAAGCCGTTCGTGCTGTATGTACATGAGATGGCTGGTTGTGCGCTCTCTGTTTTAACACAGGCCTTTAGAGGTAAGCAACGGCCGTGTGCTTATTTTTCTGCTTTGCTTGACCCTGTTGCAAGAGCCCTCTCGAGCTGTCTAAGAGCGGTTGCGGCTGTGGCCATCTCTATAAGGCAATCGGCTGGTCTCGTACTTGATACTGACCTCACAGTCATGGTGCCTCATGCTGTGGATACCCTATTGAATAAGACCAAGACACAGCACCCCACCAGTGCATGTCTGACCGGTTATGAGCCAACTCTTTGCCCCGCATATCACGATCAAAAGATGTGTCACTCTGAACCCTGCCACGTTACGGCCCCTCCCTTCTGAGAGTGAGGAAAGAGACATACATGATTGTCTTTTTCGGACAGAGAAAGACGAAGGGACGGGTAGACCCGACTGATGTTCCCTTATCTGACCCCCAAGGGGAACTATGTCGATGGCTCTTGTTTTAAATTACCAGATGGCACCACCACCGCCGCATATGCACTTACTACACTGCATATGGTAGTTGAGACTTCACGAGTTCCCCATCAGTCCGCTCAGGCAGCTGAACTAGTCGCCCTTATTAGAGCCTGTGAATTGAGCGAGGGACTGGCTGTTAATATTTATACTGACAGCCAGTACGCCTTCTGAGTTGCCCATAATTTTGGACGGCTCTGGGCAGAGAGGGTTTCTCACCTCCCATGGGACACGCATCCAGAATAGCCCCCTTATACATAGGCTTCTGTCTGCCCTGACACTTCCTAAGAAATTGGCCATAATCAAGTGGAGTGCCCACAAGGCAATTACTGATGATGTTGGAAGAGGAAATGCATTTGCAGACCAGACAGCTAAGGAAACAGCTCGAACAAAAATGAAAAAGATGTTTGTAGCGGGTCCTGCCAGGTGGGTGCCCGAGGTCTCTATGTTCGAGGACACTCTAGACAATGTGAAAGGAATTCAGAGTGAGGCAACGATTGAGGAGTTAGCAGTATGGCAGGAAAGTACAGCACGTTTAGATGAGGATGGGTGTTCGACGGATAAGTCAGGAAAGCAGAGATGGATGTTACCAGACGCATATGTCCTTCCTGTGGTTACTATGGCGCACGGGCCAGCCCACATTAGTGCGAAGGGCATCTGTAAATTATTAGATCCTGTATGGCAGAATGACAATATTCCCAAGGTTGCTGCTCACTTAGTAAAGTACTGTATGGTATGCATGATGTATAACCCTAGAAAAGGCACGCCTACACCTCCTGGTAATTTTGCACCGCCTTCCTTCCCTTTTGAGGTCCTTCAGATGGATTTTATCGAAATGGAACGAGTCAACAATCTGAAATATGTGTTAGTAGTTGTTTGTGCATTCAGTAAATGGGTTGAGGCTTACCCCACTAAAGAGAACACAGCCATGGCGACGGCACTCCTAAAGGAGTTCTTCCCACGTTTTGGTTTGCCCCGTTTGATTTGAAGTGACAACGGGAGTCATTTCAATTCAAAGGTTATCAAGCTGGTGTGCGACGGCCTGCACATCAAGCAGAAATTTCATGCTGCAAACCACCCTCAGTCAGCAGGCCTAGTTGAGAAGTACAATGGTACTCTCAAACTGAAATTGGTGAAAATTCAAGAGAGCACAGGATTGCAGTGGCCAGATGCTTTACCATTAGCCCTTTTGTCTACAAGAACTATGGCTCACTCTAGGACAGGGTTGTCACCTTACGAGGTCGTGTTCGGACGCCCCGCGAATGTTTGGGGCGTCCCACGACCTCGTAGGTTTTCCGAGATTGAATATCCTTTGCTCGTGGATTACCTGTATGAGTTAACTAAAAACTTGCGTTCTATTCACCAACAGATCCATGAGGTCCTGCCACCAGCTCCCGAGGGGCCAGGCCATGATATCCGGCCTGGGGATTATGTGCTGACTAGGCATTTTCAGAGGAAAGGCAGTTTGGAGCCACGCTGGAAGGGGCCAGCGCAAGTCCTCCTCGCTTCCCGCTCGGCTGTGAAGGTGGCCGGCAGAAAGAACTGGATCCATTCCCAACATTGCAAAAAGGTGCCCCTCCCTTTACCCTACGATCAGTGGGTGCTTGATGGAGTAGGAGACTCTGAAGCAGAGCAAGTGCCCCGTTTTGTTCCTTTCTCGGATGCTCGGCTGACGTGGGCACAAATGGAGGAGGAAAGCGATACAGTGTTTAACGAGGCAGTGCCACCTGAGATCAAGGCCATTCAGGAGCCCCAGCCTGCTGGCCCATCTGTGCTTGAGCCCCAGTCCATTGGCCCCTCTCTGTCTGAGCCCCTGTTTGCAGACCCCTCTGTCCCTGGAGTAGCTAGGTACAATTTGCGCCCCCGACGTAGGAACAGTGCACCAAAGGAAAAGTCAGATTAGCAGGAATGGACTCGACAAGTCAGGCCACAGTAGAATAGGGAGAGGTGAAATTGGTGCATTGTTCGGACATTGGACAGGATTGCTCGAGTGTGCTCCCCTGAGAAGGGGAGTGCTATATCCTGTGCTACGTGGGATTTCTTCAAAGAGCTAGGATCGCCTAGCTCCACCGCCGGTGCTCAACAGCGCCAACAATTGATGAACAATAGGAGTCTACCAGCGAGGCTCTGACGGACGCTGGGGACATTTGCCCCCCTCTTGTCTTCTTGTTATTGGCTCCATTGCATGTCCTTTCCTCTGGTTAAAATGTACCCATTTGGTCACCCCATTATGGAGGAGGAACAGCCCTTTGCAGCCCCGCGTTTCGGGCAGGATGGGTCTGGTTGGTCTACTAAGAGTAAAATAGTTTTCGTAGAAATTGTTCTGATCTTTCTGATAACAGTACTTGGAATAGTGTGTTTCCTTGAGGAGAAATATCCTGTGCACTATTTGATTGGTACAACGCCTGTTCCCCCTGAACACATGTTTGTTACTTTGGCCCCCCCATAAGGGTGAGCACAGAAAAACATACGTAGATAATGTTTTCTTGCAAAAGCTCCACCAGGCACATGATACATCTAATGTTACAAATTGCTGGATCTGTGGACTGCTCCCTTCCGTGACCCATAAGAACGATATATTACTGTCCATGCCATTTTCCTAACTTGGGAGCTGTGAGGCCTGGTTTCAACTGTTTACCATGGTATATACTAATTTCCATTCTGATGCTATGAATATGACGTATGCTGATTAGGATACTGTGTTAGAATACATACGTGTTCACCAAGGGTTTACTCCAGGAGAACAAGGGGCCCCCCGATACATTGTCCCCAACAGCTTGTATGAACGTATATGAGAACAAAACAAATGCAACATGGCTTCGAAATTAAATGTTGGATTTTCAGGGGTTCAATGTCACTGAATATTTTAAGACTTTTCAGATACGCAATATTACTCAAGATGAAGCAATGCCGGTGCCGGTAGTCAACAAAACAGCTGGGTTTTGTGTTCGGGGTCTTGGGAATGTTAAAGTGGGAGAGAGTAATTGTAATTATACTTACGTGTTGAGCACAAGCAGTAGCCCACCTTTGCTTCCCCCTATAATGTTTATTTTGTTTGCGGGTCCCAGGCTTATGTGTGGCTTCCGAGGGGGTGGTCCGGCATATGTTATCTCTTTCCTCCTTCCCCCGGTGTATATAGCAACGTCCAACTACCATAGAGATCACCGATTGCAGCGTAGGGGTGTCCGTCTATTCCGTATTAGAAGGGTTATCAACACAGAGGACGTAGATCAGACAGATACTACTCTACAGCAGTTTACGGATGCTATGAAGGGTATTATTCCCTTTTGGGGCCCTATGTCCAATAGCCTCAATATTCGACGGATCACCAGGGTTGTGGAAGGGGTCATTAATACCATGGCTGGAATACTGACAAATATTACGGCTGAGCTCCAGGCTACGAGACTCGTTGCTCTTCAGAACAGGATGGTGTTAGACGTCATCCTTGCTGATCGGGGAGGGGCCTGCCGCGTCATCGGCAGCAGATGTGTATACATACTGGACCACTCTCCAAATATATACGCTGCTATACAGAAGTTGCATAGGCTTGCATCTGACATTCACCAGGAGAACGGTACCTGGACTCTTTCTGGTTGGTTCTGGGGTTTAATAACATCCTGGGGTTGGAAGGTTCTTATCTTTCGGATAGTAATTGCAGGTGTTATTTTCACTTGTTGCCTGTGCGTGCATTGCCTTCCTGCCTGTTGTACTTACTGTGTTGGAAAGTTGACACCCACACCAAAGGCCCCAACCCATGATGCTAAGTCTTCGGCCATGATGATGCAGGCTGTCCAAGACCTCATGTCCATTGACGAGGGTATTTTTGAATATTGATAATGTGTGAATGAAAATGTAACAGTAGTCGTTTTCTTACTATGCGAGCAGTTGTTGATTTCCTAACATTAGACAAAATTGTTAGCAAATGCTAAAAGGAGGGTCTGTTGGACTGAAAATGCGTCTAGCTGACTCCTTGTAGCATTGGGCGAGTTAAGTTAGCATTTGCTGCACCATTTTGCATCCAGCCGCCATTTTGTACCATGATCGAAATGAAGCTTCTGTCTCATACTGTCTGCGTCAGCAGGAAGCAGCCACGATTGTTTCTCTTTATTGTCCAAGGTTAAGAGTCGCTGCACTAATGAATAGATCATTCTGTAACTGCATGCCTTTCCCAGTAGGTAGACCTGCTCCCACTCAGAGACGAGCTCGGGCAGAGTAACCTTGAAACTAAGATAGCGTGTACCCGGTCTCAGGATGATAGCCCATCCTTCTGTACCTCCATTGTCTATCAGTGACCAGGCTGGAAAATTCCAGTCTGGGCGGGTCTCTAGGGGTGTTGGAAATGTATATCTGACTTTACCATGTTACCTCTGGTGCAATCTGAGGAGGCTGGTCAGACCGGGCTCCGCTCGAGCGTATACTAATAAAATACTTTGGTTTGTATTCTCTACTGTCTGACCGACTCTTCATTTTGTATGGACGGCTGAGAGGTGGTCGTGAGTGACCCGGGTGGCCCGAAACAGGTCACTTCCTTCAACAGAACCACCCAAGGTAAGTAGATAGGGACCCCACGGAGAGTGTGTGCAGTATGGAAACACGACTGCATGCTTTGTACAAGTCTACGTGTAAGTCGCGGTTGGATTTTTACAGATTAAGGACCCTTCCCAGTGGACCCTGAAGAAACCATGTGGAAGACAGAAGGTTGGAGAGCCACCTCACCAGTGGATACCCTAGTACCCACGTTACCTACACCAGAGACGCCGGGTGCATACGTGTGAAGTGGTGTCAGAAACCGCCGAACCAAATGGAGGACTTCAGGAAAGTGCTGCTGTTGCAGAAGGAGAAAGTGTCCGGTAGAATCCGAAGGTGGGTTCTAGATGAGAGGTACCTGCAAGCAGAGGGGACAGAGTCTATGTCACTCAGGAGACTTGGAAGACGGATGCCCTCCGATGTCGGGTGTTGCAGGATGGATGATGGCCTTGAATCTGCAGCTGTGAGGACCAGGCGATGCGGAGGAGGACCAGGAGCCGTGTATGAGCTGTCCCACGAAGGATGTCGAGTGCTGAGGGGTCAGTGTCCGGTGGGAGCAACGTACGCAGGAAGTGAAGGAGCAACGTCGGGACCAGCAAGGTCCAGGGGACTCACCACAAGCAGGGAAGTCAGGGCAGGCCCAAGCAATCAGGGGAGCCCAAAAGAAACAAGTGTGACCCTCAAGTGGACCCACAGGCCGGAGGCACTGGAGTCGCAAGAGGACCTCAAGCAGCTCACCAAAAGATGCAGGCCATGATGCACACGATGCGGTGTGGCTGAAGATTCTGGTCACTGGAGATGCTCGAGGTTAGGGCTACTTGGAGCCCGAAGATCTTCTTGGAAGGGAGCTAACAAGCCTTTGAAACTGCAAGTTGACGAGGTGCAAGGGGGTTCAGTTATTGCAACCCCCATGAGGGATACTGGCCTCAAACTTGGTGAGAGGGCAGGGCAGGCCTCGGGAGCTGTGGAAAACCACCACCTGTGCTGCAGAACCTTACAGGGTCCGGAGGAGGTCAGGATCAGCAGACCGGTCGACTTAGCTGCGGTGCGTGCGAATGCAATGGAGTGACTCCTTCACTCCAAGGGAGATTCCTTCAAGTGCCTTTGATGCTTCACAGGCCTTGGAAAGTTCCTGTATGATGCACAGGCACAGACGATGCAGCAGACTGGAAGGGAGACAAAGTCAGGCCCAAACGAAGTCCAGGGTGCCCAGACGGTAGAAGAAGTGGTGTCTGATCTGAATCTTATCCCAGGACGAATCTAGGGACCTACACCCAGGTAAGCCCTTAAGTACCCTAGGGAAACGGTTGGGAAGATTCAGGGGACCCTCCCAGGGGAGGATCTGGACAGGGGGGAGGTTACTCCCAAGTGTTTTGCCAGTTTCGCGCCAGAGCTGGAGGCAACGGCTCCCAGGACTGGTTTGAGCTGGACTATGCACGGGGACAACAAATGTGCCCCTCATGCAGACTGAATGGCGCTGGCAAGTTCACCCACCCTACCCCAATACACTAAATCCTGTCTGGGAGGTGGTCACACCTCCCTGTGACAAGATGCCTATTGTTCTGCCTTCCCCTGCTCGAGCTTGGCTCAGCTGCAGGAGGGCAGAATCGTGTCTCTGGTCGGCAGCAACCATTTTGTGCTGTCCGGGTCAAGAAGGCTGGTACCGGGAACACTGAGAGCCTAACGGAGGGCTCTTCCAGTGCTTGGAATCATACCTTCCCAACTGTTTACGGTGTGGGGGTATGATTCCAACAGGCTTGATACCAAACATGATAGGATTCGTTGCAGCCAGTTTCAAGATGGTCATCGCGTAATTACGCGTATATACAGTATATGGCTGCTTCACTGACAACCCGGGAGAACGGACTACGTAGGCTGTAGAGGTGTCCTGCTCATGCAGGGGCACCCTCTCACTTAGAACCAAGCACCCTGCCTTCAGGATTGCAAAGGCCTGCTAGAGGGGTTACTTATAGGTTTTAAGTGCAGTGACCCTAGATATAAGAAACCTATATCTTTAGTCAGTGGTGCAGCACCAGCTTACACAGGCTGCAATGGCAGGTCTGTAGTTCCATTTTGAATGGTCTCCCATAGGTGGCATAATGCATGCTTCAGCCCATGGGGGACCTCTGGGGTACCTATGCCCTGGGTACCATATACTAGGGACTTAAGGGTACCCCAGTATCCAATCTGGGGTGTACAGAAGTACTGAGCATAACAATTTAGGGAGAAAGCAGATAGACTGGGGTCCTGATTAGCAGGATCGCAGTCAGACTAGTCAAATACAGCTTAGCACCAGGCAAAAAGTGAGGGTAACCAAAGAAGCAGATCCTACTTTCCTGCACAGTGTGCCACCCAACCAGTATTTTGGTGTCTGAGCTTTCTGTTATTGCATCCAGCGACAATAACCAGGGACACTGGAATTATGCAATTCTGCAGCTGCAACTTTTTTCACATAATTATAGATTTGCCACATAATCCATCATCTGCAGATTTTTTTTTCTTCAAATTGTTTTATTAAAATTTTATAAACAAGTACATTCGCATTTCCGTTACGGGGTACCAGCCAAACGTGGTTGGTTTTGCAATAGTTACAGGTATTTGGTATGCGTGTCTCGCTGAGCCCCTTTACATTGACTTGCTAGGAAGTTAAGGACAGTCTCTTCCCTCACCACCGCATTTTTGACCACAGGACTTGACTCACAACATGACAGGGACCTGCTAGACGACCTGCTGACCGCGGCAGTGAAAATGGTCCTGACCAACTGGAAGGATACCGCTAAGACATCATACAAAGGCTGGGTTAACTGGGTGACGTACCTCAGAGGCGCAGACAACACAGCCCTACAAAACTCACCCTGGAGACCAGCCACTAGGGGGATGTGGAAGTCGCTCAATACATATCTGGACTCCTATGAACCCCCGTGAGGGCACTTGGGGGGGGTCGAGTTTCTCACACAAGGCTACAAACCCAGAATAGGCTCATAATCTGCAGATTTTATCACCCCAAAAATATGTTTCTAGCTCAAATAGATCTAAAGTTATTAAAAACATGGTGAAGCTCTTTGGCGTCGTGAAAGGCCCTTCACAGAGGTTAACTGGTCAACTTGGGTACCCAGACAGTATCACCATGTGTAAAATACACAAAATAATCAAGTACTACTATCAGAAAATGTGCCTCGTTATGCCGCACAATTTGCCTTTTCTTGCCATATAATTCAGTCAACTCTGATGCATAATTTGGTGCTCCTCTGCCGAATAATTCCAGTGGCCCTGATAATACACAGACCCTCCAGGATTTCGCGATTTCGCGGTTTGCCGCAAAATCGGCACTTTTGTAAAAATGCAGCGATTTTTACAAAAATGCTATTGGTGCAATGATTTGTGAAATATGCTGATCCGCGCTCTGTGATGCGCTGCGAGCCTTGGTTCACAGGCACTGACTGCTGTGGCAAGCTGGCTCCGCCTGAGGTTGCGAGCGGTCACTGTTAGCCCGTGGGGATGCATTGTGGATGTGTGGGGAGATTGTGCACAGGGCAGGACCAGGGGGCACTTTTGCTTCACATGCGGCTGTACCGAACCGGCAGGAGCTTTCGGCAATAGGATGCGAGAATTCCTGGTGGCAGACACAGCGAGAGGCTGAGAGAGCGACAGAGAATTACGTTAAACATTGCACTGGCTGGGTCCAGAGACCATACCGAGGAAAACCTGGGATGGAATCTCACACTATTAAGCATACACGAAGGAAGCGATGTAAAAACGATCTGGAAAAAAAACATGAATGAAAACTCGCATACAGTAGAGAGCATGGGTGATGGAATGTATACAAACTGGAAAGGTAATTAGGCAATTAAAGCTTTGTGTGTATGTAATCTACTGGAACATGCTACCAGTAAATGTGCTTCTGAAGACAAATGTTTTTATTTTCTCAGAATAATCTCGCTCACCAGTGCAGGGAGTCAATTGTTTATGTAGCACTCTATCATTTAAGTTTCAAAACTCTGTAGCCTATGATATGATTGACCAACTCAAGTGTGCTTATTTTATCGGTTTTGTGTAAACCTGCAGGGGCTGACCCAACTGTGGTAAAGGGAACAGAAGCTAGGACCACGTGGAAGGTTCAAGTAACCACAGACGTTGTATAGCACTTCCTGTCTGCAAATTCATGTTGAAATGGACAGAGGGTAAAGGCAACCTGGAGTAAGTAGGTCAGAGTGGGATGGTGATGGCCAGAACACTTGTCCAGCCCAGAGGTTAAAGAAAACATATAATGGACTCTCCCATTCCCTGTCCTGTGTTTTCCCCCATCCACCCGTTATTGTCCTCTAGAAGGTTGAGGGAACACTGAAGCTCATTTAGAATGTTGGCATGAGGCAGAGAGAGTTGGCAGTTGCTGGAGGATTGAAGAGGAGAGATTGGAGGCATTACGTTAAATATAACTGAAGTTAACCATCCTACTCAACTGAAGGACGTCCTCCTAAAC
Organism: Calotriton arnoldi; assembly: GCA_963921515.1. Taxonomy (NCBI): domain Eukaryota; kingdom Metazoa; phylum Chordata; class Amphibia; order Caudata; family Salamandridae; genus Calotriton; species Calotriton arnoldi. The sequence continues at coordinate 1,114,760 of CAWUFW010003877.1, read as the reverse complement.
CGGCATCTCAACTAGCGGGTCGTCTATCATTCAGGCCGTCAAGTTGACCTTCCTTAATATTCTTCCTCCCTCCTGCTCAACCACTGATTTTATATGATACAACTCAGCTGCTCTGTCTATACTGGTTATCTTTGATGTGAACATTTACTGTTGTGAAGCTCTCTGATACCTTTGGGTCTAGCTAGCGCTATATAAAACTCATATATATGCCATTACCTACTGTGTAATAGTGACTGCACCAGATTCACCAACAGGGCTGCTTCCTCTGTTCCATATCCCAGGTTGCCTATTTCAAAGTGGAATACTCTGCTAAAACAGTTTCCAATGTTTTAAAGCTGAAAATGGATGATTATGAGTAAAATAAAGTGCCGCAAAAATGCCGCTAAATTTCCATATTTGTGCCGCTAAATTTGCTAATCCATGCCGCAATATCCTGGGGGGTCTGAATACAGCAACTGAGGTATACCTAAAACCAGCCAGGACTATTGGCTTTGTCAATTTGTGTGTGTGTGTACTCTGCAGAAAAGACAAGGATTGGATGACCTTTAGACCCACTGACATGAACCGTGAGAAACTCACACTGTCTTCAACCTTAGCTCTACACCTCTTAATCGTGGCCGTGAAAAGGGGCATGGCCATGGCACAACTAGGGCTGCAGCAAAGGGGCGTGGCCTCTGTAAACAAGAGCGTGGTCTAATGGAGGGCACTAGAATCCTGTGTTGCACAAATTCATAAATAGTTCTTTCTTAAAATCATAAGCAACAATATATTTAAATTTACACAGAGACAGTCTTCTGTGCCATTAGGAAGTCTGAAAAGGATTTTTTAGGGAAAATAATGCTTTTTTGTTTTTTTAAACAACGGACAGAGTCTCTGAGCTATTTACTACGGGCTGCCTATTTTCAAACTCTGCATACTAAAGCCTTAACGGACATTGACAGTGAGCTCCCAGAGTGCAAGGCAGCCAGAGAGACAAAGGCTTCATGATAGAGTGTGAGAGAGTAGGAACCTTTATGCATTTGCACTGAAAAAGTCCCATTGCTCTGTGTTTCAGTGAAGCAGGACCTTAGAGCCAAGAGTTTCACAGTTACAGAGTACAATTTACTTGAAATTAAAAAAAAAGAAACACTCAACAGAACTTTGCATCAGCTGTAGTGAGGGCTATCACAGAAACTGCGGAAAATGAAAGGTTTTCACGGAATGCTTTTATTTTCCGTTTTACATCACTCTTAGTCTGATCGGCTGAAAATGTGCCACCAGCCTTCAGCAGCTAATCACTGCCTCTGTGTTACATATAGAGCCTGCGCTCTGTCCACTGCAGATTCGTGACATGGGCTTTCAGAGTCATCATAGCCAGGGCAACCGGAATCCTGAGATTGTGCAGCTGCTGCGATTTTCGCATAGTTGTAGATTTGCCACATATTCCATCATCTGCCGCATAATTTGCAGATTCTAACAAAAATTGTTTTGTTTCTAGTTCAAACGGTTTAAAAGTTACTAAAAACGCAGAGACATGTGTTGCCGCACAGTAGAAGGCCCTTTGCGAAAGTTGACTGGTCACTTTTCTGTAGCTTACTGCTATATTTGGGTGTTAAACTGGCACTAATGAGGTGCAACTAATGCTCAGAATGTTAACAAGCTCAACAAGCATTGGCATAGCCAATAGGTCTCGCCTTTGGGACCTTATAAGTTTAGCCATGCAGCAGATAATCCCCTATTAGCATGCCCACACACTCAACATTTTGGCAATATTGCAGGGGAGAAGCAAAAGGGTGAGTGGGGAGAAGATGTAATTAAGGGCGTGGCTTAAATATACGCAGGCTAAAAATCTGAACTTAGCATAGTGTGCCGTCCAACTAGTATTTTGCTGCTTCTGTCTTTGCATACAGGTATATAATACTGATACAAGTAACATTACACGTACAACAAGCTAGGGCTATTGGCTTTGCTTATTTACTTTTGTTTATATTTAAAGTAACATGCCTAAGCCTAACTTATCACAGTTTAAGGTACTCTTCGCAATAGAAACATCGCAACAAATGGAGATGAATGTTTGATAGTCAAGTCCATATTTTAAGTCCTTAGAATATGTCTATCCTGCAACTAGACCGCTGTTTGTCCCATGCAATTCCGACGGACATCTTACACATTTTGCCACTCTTGCTAAACATATTGGAGAAGTGGCGTCTCAAAGTTGCGAGCTAGGGAGTTTCGATCTTCAGACGCAAAAATCTATTAACGTCAACGAAAACATTAATTAATATTAGCCAAAAGCGTTACTGTGATTAGTCTTCAACAAACGACACTGGATCCTCCAGTAAGGAAGACGTACAACAAAATAACACTTATTGTTTCAACATTCGAATGCATTTTATGGTATCAGATAATATTATGTAACGTCACCTAGCCAGCTTGTCATAAGTTTGTCACATTTCTAGGCGAATCAGCTCCCACACGCCGGTAACAACACGAGAGGGTTTAGGCCTCAGGTAAATCCTACCTCTATGTGCATAAGCACAGATCTTCCCTTTCCTCTGGGCTACAGTTCCCATGGTGCCGTCTGCCTGTGTCTGTGAAAGTGAAAATAAACTTTCCTGTTTGTGTTTCCCTGATCAGCGCGTGTCTCCTCCCAACCTCCGGCCTCTCCTCGTTCTAGGCAGCTGCGGGCAGTGTCTGCGCTTCTGTGGGTTCATAAATCCTGGTTCCTGGCGGTACTTCGGGATATGAGGCAAGGAGTGGCTCAGGGCTGGGCAGCCTCGTTACCACCGGGGTACTCATGTAACTAATCGCAGTGCGCAGACGGTGCGAGACGGGGAGAACGGCGCCCTAGCACCGGTCGACCATGGGAGGCTGTATGCAGGTCTAGTGGTGCGGGTGCCTCCGTCCGTCCATGCGAGCGGCAGTCTGTGTAGCCCAGGGCACAGATGGAGGTGACCGGCGGGGCTAGCCGGGAGATCACTGGAGGGGGAAAGGAGCAGCTGACAGGGGAGGCACTGATGGACCAGTACCTGGCTTCCCATGGGCTCTACCGGAAGAAAGTTGCAAAGGATGGTTCCTGCCTCTTTAAAGCTGTGGCCGAGCAGGTAAAAAAACAAGACCGCGTGTGGTGCGCGTGCACTGCAAGGAATGTAAGGTATGCAGCTGGCACCCGGCCGCGCTGCTGCTCGCTCCCAAGACCCCTAGGCCATGGGAGTCAACGTTTAGAGAGAAGGCGGGACATGCACCCGCCTTTGGCCAATTGCGGGCTTTCAATTTTTGAAAGCCATACGCAAAGGCCAATAGAATGTGTGGCAAAACTAAAGCCACACGCACGAGTTTTATGAAAGTCTGGAGGGATTCCAAGAGGCCCTCTCCTAGAGCAGCGCATGCGCACTGCGCTAGGCTCGACCTAAAAATGACAAAATAATGAGGTAATACTACCAAAAAATGCGCCGCATATTTTTGCCTTTTCTTTCCGCATAATTTGCTCAAACCTGCCACATAATTTGACCCTCCCCTGCCGATTCCAGTGGCCCTGATCATAGCTCATGATCGTGGCTGCAAACATAACATAGCAGCCGCCTCCATTATCGAGGTTCCATCAAAGGCCGGGGAGGGTGGTACCTCGCCACGGTCATAGTGTTTTATGCTGAGGGCGAGAGCAAAAATACAGTCCGATAGGGACCCGTCTCAGCACCTGGTCTTGAGAACTGCCTGTGCGTAGGACCGACAGGACCCGCCCACTTAAAGCCCTGCCCTACAATACACTGAGGCCATGGCATGGAGGAGACTGCGGGACACCAAATACAGTCGGGGAGATAGCAGACCCAGAGGCCAGTGTGTATTAAAGCACACCGAGAGAGTGACCCCTCAGCGCCCAGGAGGTCGGGTGTGTGTTGAAGGATCACCAAGAGAGTGAACCCTCCGCACCCCGGAGGCAGAGTGTGTGTTGAAGGCACACCAAGAGAGTGACCTCAGCGCCCCAGATGCCGGGTGTGTGTTGAAGGCACACCAAGAGACAGTGACCCCTCGGCGCCCCAGAGGCCAGGTGTGTGTTAGGCTCATCAAGAGAGTGAGCCCTCATCGCCCCAGATGCCGAGTGTGTGTTGAAGGCACAACAAGAGAGAGCGATCCCCCTCAGCGCTCCATAGGCCAGGTGTGTGTTGAAGGCACACCAAGAGAGTGACCCCTCAGCGCCCCAGATGCCGGGTGTGTGTTGAAGGCACATGGAGAGTGACCCCTCAGCGCCCCAGAGGCCAGGTGTGTGTGGAAGGCACACCAAGAGAGTGACCCCTCGGCGCCCCAGAGGCCAGGTGTGTGTGTTTAAGGCACACCGAGAGTGACACCTCAGCACCCCAGAGGCAAGGTGTGTGTTGAAGGCACACCAAGAGAGAGTGACCACTCAGCGCCCCAGAGGCCGGGTGTGTGTTGAAGGCACACCAAGAGTGACCCCCTCAGCGCCCTAGAGGCCAGGTGTGTGTTGAAGGCTCATCAAGAGAGTGAGCCCTCATCGCCCCAGAGGCCGGGTGTGTGTTGAAGGCACACCAAGAGACAGTGACCACTCAGCGCCCCTGAGGCCGGGTGTGTGCTGAAGGCACACCAAGAGAGAGTGACTCAGCGCCCCGGAGGCCGAGTGTGTGTTGAAGGCACACCAAGAGAGAGTGACCCCTCAGCGCCCCAGAGGCCAGGTGTGCGTTGAAGGCTAACCAAGAGAGTGACCCCTCAGCGCCCTAGAGGCCAGGTGTGTGTTGAAGGCTCACCAAGAGAGTGACCCCTGAGCGCCCCAAAGGCCGGGTGTGTGTTGAAGGCACACCAAGAGAGAGTGACCCTTCAGCGCCCTAGAGGCCAGGTGTGTGTTGAAGGCTCACCAAGAGAGTGACCCCTCGGCGCCCCAGAGGCCAGGTGTGTGTTGAAGGCACACCAAGAGAGAGTGACCCCTCAGCGCCCCAAAGGCCGGGTGTGGGTTGAAGGCACACCAAGAGTGACCCCCCTCAGCGCTCCAGAGGCCAGGTGTGTGTTGAAGGCTCACCAAGAGAGTGAGCCCTCATCGCCCCAGAGGCCGATTGTGTGCTGAAGGCACACCAAGAGAGTGACCCCTCAGCGCCCCAGATGCCGGGTGTGTGTTGAAGGCACACCAAGAGACAGTGACCCCTCAGCGCCCCTGAGGCCGGGTGTGTGCTGAAGGCACACCAAGAGAGAGCGACTCCTCAGCGCCCCGGAGGCCGTGTGTGTGTTAAAGGCACACCAAGAGAGAGTGACCCCTCAGCGCCCCAGAGGCCAGGTGTGCGTTGAAGGCTCACCAAGAGAGAGTGACCCCTCAGCGCCCCAAAGGCCGGGTGTGTGTTGAAGGCACACCAAGAGAGTTACCCTTCAGCGCCCTAGAGGCCAGGTGTGTGTTGAAGTCTCACCAAGAGAGTGACCCCTCGGCGCCCCAGAGGCCAGGTGTGTGTTGAAGGCACACCAAGAGAGAGTGACCCCTCAGCGCCCCGGAGGCCGGGTGTGTTTTGAAGGCACACCAAGAGAGAGCGACCCCTCAGCGCCCTAGAGGCCAGGTGTGTGTTGAAGGCACACCAAGAGAGAGAGAGTGACCCCTCAGCTCCCACCCGCAACAAGGCTAAAGTACAAAGGCTGACGTCTGAAGGCCGCATTTCCGACTTGTTTCAAGTGACGCTGTTCTAACCGGGCGCAGTGCTTCTGGGAGCTATAAATGGGCCTTGCTGTTTTCATACTGCCAGAGACGGTTCAGGTAACTTCGCACTTACACCCTGAGGATCGTGGGGGCTTAAGTGGTTGCAAATTGTGCACGCACTCTACAGATTAAGGGAGGAAACTTCAACTCTGGAACTCTTCCGAGCAGGGAAGTGAAAATAAACACACGTCACTTTGCACCTTGGCAGGATCTCCGTCCTGACCTTGGTGGCACCTGGGGGAGGGTAATTCGGCATTTAATGCTGCCCCAGAGAGCCTAAAAGTGGCAGCGGGTTAATGAGCTCTGTGTAGGCTTGGGTGAACAGCAGCAGGAACCCGCAGAGCATCATCCCCGCTGATACCAGTGGGATTTACCAGCGGTGGCAAAACAGGTGACGTGATGGCTTTTCTTAGCGCCTGACGTCAGGCAGCGGTCACGTGACTGGACCCTTGAGAGCCAAAGGCAGGTCTGCCAGGGAGGCAAGAGCTTGGAAGTCTCTGCTCGCTTCTGGGCGGGCTGGGGCTGCACAGGAGGAACTACGCAATCCCCCCTGCTCCAGCAACCAAGCCAAAGAGATAAATTGTATTTTTGGCGTTATTAATTTACTGTCAGGAAGAGAATTAGCATAGGTTAAGAGGAGTCGCCATTTGGGTTTTACCCAGTGCTTTAAATGGGCCGGTACTCACCGGTACTGAGTACCGGCACTTCTTGAATTTATCACTCCGAGTACCGGCACTTCTCTACTGCCGAGGAGAGTACCGGTACTCATGAAAAGGTAGGCTGTGAGTGCTGGTGAGCAGGAGTGGAACGTGTTTCTGGCAGCCAAGGCGCCGCTTCTGCATCCCCGATCTGAGCCCCAGCTGAGCTATTCAGCTGGGCTCATTTGAATAATGTCCGGTGCTCACCATCACGCTGTGTTTGACAGAGCAGGGTCCATTCAGGCCCTGTGCTGTCAATCACAGTCACACTATCCTGTGCGTTCGTGCAAGCACAGGAATCATGTCAGTCCCCTGGCAGTGACAATCAGGCTACGGCCAGTCCGGCCCTGGTGGCAATTAAAAAAGCCATGGTAGGTGAAAGGTATAACATGGCTTTTATCATACCTAAGTCTTTTGTGTGTCTGCTATGTTTGTGTGTATGCCTGTTTTTTGTAAGAAAAAGTGAGAGAACGAGAGAGAATCAAGACACTCTCAGGAGGTTTTTAAAGAAAATGGGTGGCACTTTGTACATGTCTGCTCTGCGACAAAGATTCATACCTAACGTAGTAGGGAAGGTTGGTGGGTGGGTGAGTGGATGGATGAGTGAGCAAGGGTGGATGGATGGATGGATGAGTGAAAGCATGGATGGGTGGGTGAAAGAGGGTGGATGATTGGATAAAAGGGCGGATGATGGGTGGATAAGTGAAAGATTGGATGGATGAATGAAAGGGAGGGAGGATGGATGAAAGGGTGGATGATGGATGAGTGAAAGGAGGTATTGAGTGAAAGGGTGGATGGAATGAAAGGGTGGATGTAATAAAGGAGTGAAAAGGTTGATGGATAGATGAGCAAAAGGATTGATGGATGAGCGAAAGGGTGTATAAAGAGATGGATGAGTGCAAGGATGAATGGATAGGTTTGGAGATGGTTGGATATGAAGGGTGGACAGACAGAATGGTGGTGAAAGGTTGAATGATGGATAAAAGACTGAATAGACGACAGAGTATAAAGGTTAAATGGCGGACATCAGCAGGCAAATGGTAGGATGAATGGATAGATCGATGGAAGAGACGAGAGATATCTTCTGGGGAGGGTCATGATGATTTGCTTCATTTGCTGCGTGCCATAAGAGCTTTGGATCGAAGTGGGGTATTTTCAATTTCTTCCTACTCACATGCTCAAAAATATGTACAATTGTGCCAAACAGCAATTAACAGTATGGCATTAAGAAGGTGCAATTATTGCAAAAATAGGAAATGTTAACATATTATTGCACTTCTCTTTCGTTTTGTGTAATGAGTTAACCTGCTTTGTTTATATAAACACATTTCTCATGTGTTTTGGTATGTGCTGCAACTAATTAGAAGTCAAGTATCATCATGTCTTGCCCTTAGCCCCCCCCCTTGCCCCGCCCCCTCACTACACCTGTAGCTCATTTTAATGAGTACCTGCACTTATTTTTTTCCATTTAAAGCACTGGTTTTACCACACAATTAAAATCACAGTGCTGGCTTTGAAAGTGACATGCATTAAAACGATTAAAAAGATTTTTGCAACAAATTCCACGTGCATGGTGTCCTTTTCATTTTCACAGCGCACATTAAGCATTTATTCAATACATCTGTTGCTTAGGAGGGGGTGAGACACCAAGGGTTCAAGGACCAGGAGGAAAGTTATTGTGGGACATGATCATGCATCCTTACGTGTCATGATTCCGCACTGGCCATTTTATGCTTTTCATTTTCCTTTCAAAGATGGTGGACGCCCATCTTAGAGCGGTAAATGAAAACATAAGAAAGTAAACAAAATCGCATTAAAGGGACAGGAGTGCGTGGTAGCAATTGCTGCTGCTCAGTCTTTGAAAAAAGTAAACAAATGAAAAGAAAACAGGGAGGGGAGAGGGAAGGAAAGGCTGCTAAATGTGTAAACATCCTTAAGGTAATGGTTGGTCGGCGAATTTAATTAGCCTATGCCTTGAGTAAAAAAAAAAAATATATATATGTAGCACGTTTAACTCACTTTAAGTACACCATGCTTGAAAGCAATATTTTTTGTTGTTGCCAAATGTAAGCTATTTTTAATAATTAGTATTTTGAAGAAACCCAAATATTGTATATGTTTTTATGGCTGACGTCACGCGTCAATAATTTCCAGAGGTATTCTTAAAGAGACATAGAACACGTACTTAAATGCCAAAAAGAATGAGTGGCGGCTTCTAATCAGACAGTGATGCGTCAAGCAGCCCAATAACCACAAAACACAGCCCACAATGATCACCAGCGAAAGAATCCTAAAACATAGCAGTAAAAGGGGGAGTAAAAGAAGCTTACATTTTAATACAGTTATGCGCTTACGGGTTTCAGTGCTGCTCGATGCATGGTGCATATGTTTTAGCATGCACGGGGACAGTGGAGGGGGAGGGGGGGGCACCTGTTCTCCTGACCTCGTCACCCCACGCCAATCCTGAAGCTGAACCACTTTCTACATTTCCGAACTGCAGGCCCTGTTTTCTGTCTCCAACACCTTCTTGAGGTTTCATTATAAAACACCATATTGTCATTTCACAGGATTTAGTAGCTAGCAACAGCCACAGCCCTCGAATTTCTGTCTGTAGTATGTCATAATCAAAACATGGCCGGGCGCCCAGCTAGAGTGACTATGAATGCTAAAAAAATATGTGCACATTATTGTTCAACAGAGCTTTACCAACATTGACGTCAATTTGGGGATCACCAGTGGCACAGACTGCTACCCATGGGTTGCACTTTGGCACCTCTGGCACTGCCCTTGCTTCTCCCGGTCTCGCGTGTCAAGAGGGCAGGGGCAGGACCAGAAAGAAAACAGGGTTCTAAGAGGTATTTAATGGATGGCATTTCTACTCCTTGCCCTCGTGGCCAGACTGGGGAACCAAAAGCAGCCCAGGCAAAAATGCTCAAGCCAGCCCTGCTCCCTTCTACTCCTCCCTCCATCTGTCTCTTTCCATCCATTAACTGTCTCTCTTCCTCCATCTTCTCTCCCCTCTCTTCTCCTTCTGATCGGTTTCTCTCTGCCCTCCCCCTCTCTCTCCCTTTCTCGCTCTTGTAGCCTCCTGTACCTGCTGCAATTAACCTCCGGGAGCTGGGCAAAGTGACAGAACCTGTAGGAGCAGCCCTGGGCTTTCAAAAGTGCCCTCTAAGGGCCCCAGCGCACCAGGGAAATGCCTGGTGGAATAAAAGGCCTGTCCGGCCCTGCTTGCCCTTTCCCCAACTCATCAATAAGCCTTGGTGAAATCACGTAATTTCCTTTGCTGAAATGACACAAAATGCAGAAAAAATTATGTATTAAGTGGAAAGCCGATCCAGCACTGTGCTCTATATTTTAGTTTAGCACAACACGAATCCTCAAGTCCATTTTGGCACAATCCATGCTGCAAACATAGCGCAAAAAGCACATGACGCGAACAGTCGCTCGCATTTGGTTCGTTCACGCTGACCCATGCTTCCACAAAAGGATTTTTCACCAACTGAAATCTAAGTTATGTGACGTGGGATATTAGCATAATGGGCATTTTGGGTAACAATTGTAGGGCAGAATGCCAGAAACTATGTGAGATTGAGCCGGCATAAACAAAATTTTGCCCAGACGCACTCAACAAATAGGCTGATTACGGGCTAAAGGTGGGCCAAGGAGACACACTTGTGATGTCAATGGGTGTGAAAGTGTGTGTGATGTCGCTGCCCTTGGCATGTTGATGAAATGATGTCCATGGCCCTACCATGGGAAAGGTGAGATTATAAACCCAAACAAACAGCAGGCATATAAGCAACAGTTTACCCAGCTCAAAAACAGAGCAACTGCAAGACTAACCAACACTATTTAAAAAGAGCGTCTTTCAGAAAGCATGAAGGTATAGCTAGCTTTTATCTCAACTCTCCATGATTTCATTCCTACAGGCAGCTCATCAGCAACAAATTCACACAGCCGTTTGGAGTCACCAACGCTGTGAAGCCTGCTCATGGCCAGCAGCAATGTACCCTGAAGAAAAAATGATTGGGAGAAATTCCAGCTTAACATCACCCACCAATTTCACCATTCGTGTTATTCAAATTACTAAGTCACTGAGACACAGGAAGTGTTAGATTCTGGAGACTGGGATCTCTTTAAAATTAGGCCTGAGCGTTAAATTCCTCTCACGGAGATTACAGAGTTTTTCCCACTCCATACCCAGTGTAGAACGCGGAGTTCCGAAAAACTCTGTTCCGCAAATTCTTTTCTCGCTCGCGCCTGCCAACGTTAAGTTGGCGAGCGAGGAAAATCTTACTCCAGACCACCTCCTGGCGAGATTTCTCAATGCGGGCGGTCGCGGATGGCCGCTACTGCTCACATTGAGAAACCTTCCGTTTGCGTTGAAGAAGCTGCCCCTCAAGTAGAACATCTACTCGAGCAGCAGAAAGAAGCAGTGTCCTCTTGCGCTGTGCATGGTGCCATTCACGTTGATTTTCCAGCGAAGGACAAACACCCGGCGCTAAAAAATCAGCACGAACGGCACGACCCAACGCACTCCGCTGCTTGCGGAACTCCTCATAGCGTGGTGGAATTCTTTGGTCACTTCGCAGAGTTCTGCGTAGCGGAACCCCACAAACTCCACCCAGGCCTATTTAAAATGTGAGAGCTCAAGTAAGGAAGCTCTTATTCCACACGCTATGTAGAAGAAGGCCTGTGTACATGCAGATACCCAATGAACAAGTTACTTACCTTCGGTAACGATATATCTGTAAGAAACATTAGTTAGTTATAGATTCCTTACCTTAGAATTACCCCCAGGCGTCAGACTGGATCCGGAAAGTTCTCTCGTCAGCAGTACCTCTGCGCATCGGAAGGTGGCGTCGTTCGGCTCCGCGTCCGTCGTCGGTGTCGTGGTCGCCGGGATGACGCCGCCCTCACGCGCTGACGTCAGTTCTGTACACGACTTTCCGCACCAGAAACGCAGAGCCATGCAAGACACTGACCACTGGTGCACAAAACTAGGGCCCTGAAAGGATGTCCTTAACCCTTGAAATCAGTTCGCAGAACAGGGAGGATAGGTGGGGCGGTAAGGAATCTATAACTAACTAATGTTTCTTACAGATATATCGTTACCGAAGGCAAGTAATTGTTCATCTGAAAGAAACACGTTAGTTATAGATTCCTTACCTTAGAATAGATACCCCAGCAATACCAACCCCAGTGGTGGGTCTGCGAACCAAGATCACACCAGAAAATCCTGGAGAACAGAACGGCCAAAGAAGCCGTCTCTCCGGACTTGGCTGTCAAGGCAGTAGTGTTTGGTGAACGTGTGCAGCGATGCCCACGTGGCCGCCTGACAGATGTCATTCAGAGGAACTCCTCTTCCTAAGGCAGTAGTGGCTGCCGTCGCCCTGGTGGAGTGAGCGCGTAGCCCGACTGGAGGCTCCTTTTTAGCCAGAGAGTAACAAGCCTTAATACACAACACGAGCCATCGAGAAATGGTGCGTTTGTGTACGGCCCGACCCTTCTTTGCGCCCACGTAGCCAACAAAAAGTTGATCATCCACCTGGAACTGTTTTGTGCGATCCAGATAGAAGGAGAGCGCACGTTTTGGGTCCAGACGGTGGAGCCTCTCTTCCTCCTTCGAAGGATGCGGAGGCGGAAAGAAGGTGGGCAAAGTAATGGTCTGCCCAATGTGGAAGGCAGTGACCACCTTAGGAAGGAAGGATGGACGGGTTCGGAGAACCACCTTGTCCGGATGAACAGACAGGAAAGGAGGTTTTGAAGAAAGGGCCTGGAGCTCACTCACCCTTCTAGCAGAAGTGATGGCTACCAGGAAAGCAGTCTTAAGAGTCAAGAGCCGTAAGGGACAGCTATGAAGCGGCTCAAAGGGAGCGCACATTAAATAAGTTAGTACAAGATTCAAGTCCCACTGAGGCATAACGAAGGGGATTGGAGGAAAAAGATGTGTTAAGCCTTTCAAGAAACGGTTAACTACCGGGGACTTGAAAAGAGAAGGCTGATCTGGCAGCCGAAGGAAAGCAGAGATGGCTGACAGATAGCCCTTGACAGTGCCCAGAGCAGAGCCCTGCTGGGCTAAAGAGAGAAGGAACAAGAGTACTTCAGAAAGAGGGGCAGAAAGGGGATCCACAGCCTTTGCTGTGCACCATGCCACAAACTTGTTCCACCGGCAGGCGTATACCGTCTTAGTGGAGGGACGCCTGGCTGCCAAGATTACATCACAGACTTCGGGAGGCAGGTCGAAAGACGTCAACGGCCGCCGCTCAATCTCCACGCAAGGAGGTGGAGACTGGACAGGTTCGGGTGGAGGACCGTCCCCTGCTGCTGCGACAGAAGATCCTCATGAAGAGGCAGTCTGATCGGAGGATCGAAGGCCATGTTGAGCAGCTCGGGATACCAGACTCTTCGTGCCCAATCCGGAGCCACAAGAATGACTTGGGCCCGGTCGTGCCCGATCTTCTTCAGCACTCTGGGCAGAAGTGGTATAGGCAGAAAGGCATACAACAGACCGCAACTCCACTCGCGACGAAAGGCGTCGCCTAGCGAGTGCCGCCTTGGAAATTCCAACGCGCAGAATTGCTGACATTGCGCGTTCTCTTCGGTGGCGAATAGATCTAACCAAGGCTCTCCCCATTGTCGAAAGAGACCTTGCACCACCTCCGAGTGGAGAGGCCATTCGTGATCCATCATGCACCTGCGGCTGAGTTCATCCGCCATGGCGTTCAGGGAACCTGCCAGGTGTTGAACCACCAGGGATATGCCCTGACGTTCCAGCCATGTCCAGAGGCGGAGGGCCTCTTGACAAAGGGTCCACGACCCCACCGCGCCCTGTTTGTTGCAGTACCACATGGCGGTGGTGTTGTCCGTGAACACCTGCACTACTCTTCCCCGGACAGAGGGAAGGAATGCCTTGAGTGCAAGACGAATCGCCCGGAGCTCCAGAAGGTTGATTTGGAGCCCGGACTCCGCCGGAGACCAGAGGCCTCTGATCTCCGCCTCTTCCATGTGGCCGCCCCATCCCAGAAGGGACGCGTCCGTCACCACAGTGTGGTCTGGTTGGGGAAGTGAGAGGGATCTGCCATTGACCCAATCCTGGTTTGTGAGCCACCACTGCAGTTGACGTGCAGTGCCGTCCGAGATCTGGCGCAATCGGACAGGTTCCCCTGATGCTGCGCCCACTGGAACTTCAGGTCCCACTGCAGAGCCCGCATATGCCACCTGGGATGATCGACCAGCAGGATGCAGGAGGCCATGAGGCCCAGCAGCCTCAGAATCACTCTGACCGACACCCGGGATAGAGGCTGAAAGATCAGAATCATAGCCTGAATCCCGGACTCAGGAGGATAGACCCAAAACCAGGTCGTGTCCAGAACCGCTCCAATGAAGAGGAGCTTCTGAGAGGGGATCAGGTGTGACTTTGGCACATTGATGGAGAACCCCAGCGAATGCAGGAGGTCGGCCGTAGTCTGGAGGTGGGCGACGACTGCCTGGGGCGAGCCCACCTTCAACAGCCAGTCGTCGAGATAGGGGAAGACTGAAACCCCTGATCTGCGCAGATGAGCTGCGACCACCGCCATCACTTTCGTGAACACCCGAGGGGCGCTGATAAGGCCAAAGGGGAGCACGGTAAATTGAAAATGCTCGTGGCCTACCGTGAACCGTAGGTAACGCCGGTGGGCCGGCAGGACGGGGATGTGAAAATAAGCGTCCTGCAAGTCCAACGCTACCATCCAGTCTTGCGGGTCGAGGGCAGACAAGACCTGAGCAAGCGTCAACATCTTGAACTTCTCCTTCCGGAGGAAGCGGTTGATGTCCCTGAGATCCAAGATAGGACGCAGGCCCTTGTCCTTCTTGGGGACCAGAAAGTAGTGGGAGTAACAACCACGACCTACTTCTGGGACAGGAACGCGCTCGATGGCTCCCTTGGCCAAGAGAGCCGTAACTTCCTGCTGGAGAAGGGCCGGATGATCCTCCGACATGCGGTGGTATCGTGGTGGCATGGCTGGAGGGGTAGTCTCCAAGGGGAGGGAGTACCCCTTCGGACTATTTGCAAAACCCACCTGTCCGACGTGATGGTGCGCCAGTGGGGGAGATGATGGCGAATCCTGCCGCCCACTGGCGTTTGATGGGCCTGAAAGGTCAGACTAGGAGGGTTTGGAGGCTGCTGCAAAGGGGGGGTTGGTGGACTGGCCCGCCCGCTGGCCCCTGGAACCACGACGGTTGTTCCCACGTCCCCGGCCGCGCAAAGGTTGGGTAACTTGCTGCGGCCTGTGGCTCTGGGCGGGACGTAGCGGGGCAACCCTTCCGTAGCCACGAAAGGGGCGAAAAGCAGACTACGCAGGGCGGGTGGAGAGGCCCAAGGACTTGGCGGTAGCCCGTGAGTCCTTGAAACGCTCTAGAGCGTTGTCTGCTTTGTCGCCAAAAAGGCGACGGCCATCAAAGGGCATGTCCATCAATGTGTTCTGGACATCCCCTGAAAAGCCAGTCGACCTCATCCAGGCGTGGCGACGAAGCGCTACCGACGTTGAAATGGTCCTGCCCAGAGAGTCGGCGGTGTCCAGCCCACAACGTATGGCAAACTTTGCTGCATCCCTCCCGGCGGCCACAGCCTGGGAGAGCACTGCCCGGGCCTCCTCCGGACACTGAGGCAGCACCTGCGCCACTGTATCCCACACGGAGTGGGAATAACGGCCCAAGAGACATGCAGTGTTTACCGACCGCAGTCCTAAGCTGGCAGAAGAGAAAATCTTCTTCCCGAGGTGGTCCAGCTTCTTGGATTCCCTTTCCGGGGGGTGGGGGGGGCGGTAGGGAATGCGCTTTTGGAAGTGGAGGCTTGGACTACCAAGCTCTCCGGGGTGGGGTGTTGGGAGAGGAAAGTGGGGTCGCCCGGAGCCGGGCGGTGGCGTCGGGCAATCATCCTGTCCATGGGAGCCCCCGTGTTGGGCCTGGACCAGGTGCCCAAAAGGACGTCAGTGAGGGCCTCATTGAACGGCAGCAAGGGCTCCGAAGAGCTCGCAGCCGGTTGAAGCACCTCCGTCAGGTTAGTCCTGACCGCCACCGTAAGAAGCTCGAGGTTGAGAGCCTCGGCCGCCCTACGCAACACCACTGCGTACAACGCTCCCTCCTCCATAGCCACGGTAGGAGGAGACAACATGCCAAGGTCAGGGGAGGTGTCAAGACCACTGGCGTCCCCCAGTTCCTCTCTCCAGTCCTGTTCACTGTCCAACTGGTCAGTCAGAGGGTCACCTGACCCCTCCCAGTCCTCCTCCTCATCCTCTGGTTGCCACTCAGGTTGAAAAGGGGTCCCAGGCGTGAACAGGGGCACAAAAACCCCTCTTGGCGCCGGATCCGGCGTCGGGCGACATCGGTCCGGCCCCGTGTCCACGTCGGGATGGAGGCGGGGGTCGATGCCGGCCGGGGGGCCGACCGGCGTCTGACGCGGTAGTGGTGCCGTCGGAATCAGCGTCGGTGGAGGCGCAACGAGGTCAACCGGCGCCGATCCGGATCCAGGCCTGGATCCAAGGGGGGCCTGCGGTGCCGGGGCCGGAGCCGCCGGCAGAGAAGGCCTAGACCCCCCCAACCGAGTCCGCGGGGCCCGAAGGCGCGCCAGCGGGGTCGGTCCGCCCAAAGATGGCATGCATCGCCTTGTAGAACATACGAAGCTGGGCGGGAGTCGCTCCGGGTCCCAGAAAGGGAGGGAAACACGGAGTCGACTCTTCGGGCTCCACGCGCAGAGCTGCAGGAGGGGGAACTACCTGCGTGCCTCGTCGGATCGGCCGACTGACGAGGAGAAGTCGAAGAGCAACGATGCTTCTTCGACTTCTTCTTATGCCTCGACTTACCCGACCCCAAGTGCGAAGACTTCGAAGATTTCGAACCGGAATGGTGATGGCTCCGCTACTGGTCCCTCGACCTCCATCTCGACCGGGACCTTGAACGGCGCGGAGCCGACTGCCGGTACTCAAGCAGCTTTCGGGACCGCTCCCGCAAAGCCTTCGGCGCCATCGACCGGCAGTCGGCGCACGACTTGGGGTCGTGGTCGCGCTCCAGGCAAGAAAGACACACGCGGTGCGGATCCGTCACCGACATCATGCGATGACAGGAACCGCACGCCTTGAAACCGGGCATCCCTCGTGCACCTTCGGAGTCGAAGACTCGAGACAAAAGTTGAGAAAAAGTTAGTAAAAAATTGACTGAGGTACCGCTCTTCCCGGATCTGCGCTGGCTGGTGCGGAAAAAGAAAGAACAGAACTGAGGTCAGCGCGCGAGGGCGGCGTCTAAGTAGCTGCCGCGACGTCATCCCAACGACCACGACGCCGACGACGGACGCAGAGCCGACCGAGGCCACCTTCCGACGTGCAGAGGTACTGCTGACGAGAAAACTTTCCAGATCCAGTCTGACGCCTGGGGTAATTCTAAGGTAAGGAATCTATAACTAACGTGTTTCTTTCAGATATCTGGAGTATACAGGCGAGGTTGCTTGCCTCTCTGCAAGCTTGACTCTCTGACATAAACCAACACCAACTGGGTTTTTGTTTTTTGCAAAGATCCAGCAGGAGGCATTAGTTTTGAGGACCCTGTGGACTCAGGCCGTAATGGCTGGAACGGGCGATGAAAAGAACACACCAACATGCAGACAGGTTCCACATCGGAGAGCGGCCTAAGATGGCAGTTATTTCTACTTCATTCAGAACTTGAATGCATACTTGCTGCACGTGCAACACTATTATCTAACAACACTTCTAGTCATAAAGCTACAACATTTCTGAGGTGGCGAGGATAGCCCTCGACCAAGACTGGTTATCGACTTTGCAGCTGTAATACTGGCCACAGTCTGTGTCTGGGCGGATGTGGTTCTCCCTAGTGAGGTCTGATGTGGAAGCTGCTATGGTCCACTACCTTCTATTTCTTGATCTTCTCTTCCCCCGCTCAGCCAATGCATCAAAATGTACATAATCCAACAAGAGTATTCAGTTCCTTAGAAAGAAATGGGGAAAAGTTTATATAGGTACGTTTTTGCTAAAATGGGAAGGTGCTCCAATAGGAGTATGAGCCCTCACACACCCAAGTGGGTGTTATGCTTCACCATTGGGTAAGCTCCTCGTCGGGCCATGCCAGACGGGCACCCATGCCGGAGATCTTGCCGGAGATCTTTTGACAGACTGCCATTTGATGAAGTGGGGATGTGTGGGCTAGTAGTGAAGATTGGTGATAGCAGATGTGAAAGAGCATGTGAGATGTGAAAGAGCAAAAAAGAATATTAAAATAGAACAAATGAGACTCAAGGTCAAGAGATTAATGAATGAGCTCGCTTGTCTAATTAAAAATGGTAATTCGCTATCGGAGAAGATAATGATCCTAGATAGTCAATTGAATTTTTAGTGGGTCAAAATGTTTCTCTCCTCAGATTTGTCTAAAAGATCAAGCGGCGATTCTTCAGGACCAAAAACACCCTAATCTACACAGTGAAAGGCATCTCTAATGTGTAAAATTCAGGTGGAGATTACCAGTCACCTAACCAAATTCTGGTAAATATAGTATTATATACCTATTTGTCAGAAAAACCATCCCAATTCGGGTTACGGTAATGGCCCCGCAAGAGAAAAGCAGAGGAAATGCTAATGAGCGTAACAGACGTGAGACAGCGTCCACCACAAGACCTACCCCAGCTCTGCTTGCTCAGAGTAAGTGTACGGTCAGAGGGTATCCCTCTTAGGCTCTTTTTGAAGTACTTGCCACTGTGGTCCGACGTTTTTGTTCCCGAACTTCTTGAAGAATGATACATTTCAAGTTATTCATTTTCCGCAACATTGTGCCCTTTTCTATCCCACACTTCAAACGACCAAGGGCAGTTCGGGCTGGACTGTTCCCATGAGGAGCAGAGTCAAGACTGATTTGCATATGGCTGGGTCTAAACTGGGGTGGCATGGTGAGCAAAAAAACAATGCATTAAACCCAGATCAGTAACTGAGGGTAAATGTTTGCATTGTTCAGCATTCCATCCATAGTTTTGCTTGTAACTTACAAGGTAAGCCGGCTAGTTAATAAGCCGGTTGTAGTACATGCGCAATATCAAGGTCTCACACTCCAGCACCGCATACATACTCTTCGGTCCAGTCCTTAAAATGCTATCAGTAGTAATTGGATTCTAATATTTTTGTCAACGTATGCATAATGATATTCCGTTGAAGCGTTTCTATGATTATTCTGATTGTTTTGCACATTTAAATTATTACCATGATTTAATAAAAAACTAGGAAATTCCAGGGAAACACGATAGACCCAGATTGGCTGCGCAATGTTAGGAGAGAGAAAAACAAATGAATAAACGAGGAAGGAAATAAGAGAACTTACTCTAATTTTAAAAACTCTCGTCTTGGCGCCGCAGTTCTTCTTGAGCAGCATCTTCTGAAACAGAATTGTAAGTGTGGTTAAAAAAAACATTCTTGGAAGAGTAAGAGCAACTTCATATCCACAGCACGCACTCAAAAAGCAGACTCTACAGCCGTGCATCCAAACACCCAACGCAGAGATCACCACTCTGAGGCATGTTGGCCAGGGGTCTCCAACTGAACAAGAAGTGTATGTGGTCTGCTTCCAGATCTACTGGTTTGTCAATACCTAACTGAACAGAACAAATCTTTGCAAAGCACCGGGTGGTACACACACTCCTCTAAAGTGCAGGAAAAGCTAAAGCATGCCCTTGTTGGCTCAGAACCAGGAGGCGCATGTAAGCTCTGGATTCCTTGACCTCTAGTCTGAACGTTATACCAAATATTTCTAGGCTGAGGTGTGAGCAGAAGATAGTGCACCGTTACTTGATTTTTATCATAAAGGTACTTTAGAAAACTTGCAGTCATCTGCAATCCTAGATTTCTATATGGGGCAGGGAGGAGTTTGGCCCACCCTTGACAAATGTATGAATAGATAATGTAATTTTAGAGCACCTTATTCCATAAGTTTGAGCGGGTTTTGTGATCTTCCAGCCTAGCCTGTATGCACGTAGTACGTCCTTGGTTGTTTTTGTGGTGTGGTTTGCAGTACTTATTTGGTTTCAGGTCCTTTAAATAACTTGTATCTGGGACAGTGGGCTATCTAGCAATTCGTGGGGTCCTGGGGGACCTCTTATAGGTAGCTGGAAAGTTCCTTTTCCATGGGGCACTTCTAGGTTAGTCATAAGTCAGATATTTTTTTTAATTTTTCAGATATTTGCTCGTTCTTGCCTGAACCTGGGATTTGGTGAACCGAGGCCAAGCGTGTGGTTGTTTGTGAGCTCCTTACACATATTTCTAGAGTTTAACTGTTCTGCCTGTTCTCCATATTCTACCTTTGTAGTCACCTGTCCTTCTCCCTTGTGCTTGTGGACCCTGTGTGGAAATCACAATGTGTGATGACCCCACACATAAGAGTGTAGGACAACTTTGAGCGGCATATTGCAAGGGAGGGAGGTTGGAAGAACAACAAGTTAATTTTACTGTAATGAAAAAAATGATGTGCCAGACAAAGTTCAATTTGGAAAATTATCTTGGCCAGAGATCACAAATGAAACCTATTTGTATAGTACTAGCTCAAATGTATCTCTTAAGAACTCTGTACATGACAATGGTACTCAGGCCTGACGAATGTCTGGGACGTGAACTTGCCGTCTCTGAATGCCTTGCGGTGAGAGCTCATCCCACCAACCTATCTTACCAGCTGAAAAACTCCTAAAATTGTATGGCCGGCACATACAAAAGGCTACATCAGGTCTCCAAACTTGACATCACGTTTAGACAATGGCAGCCCTAAAACTCGGATAAGCTTTACCACCGCCCTTTCTTCGAATCCTGAACATTCTATTTGCAGTATCTTTGTGGTAAAGGTGAAGGTTTTGCATACGTTTAGAACACATTCAGAGGCAGCCAGATGATCAGGCTGATACAATAGTCCTGCATCATCCAGGCCAAGAGCAGTTAGACATATGTGCATTTGCCCTTGAATTTATACCATAACAAAGAAGCACCAACTCATTAGAGTGCTCAGCACATATATACAAATAATTTCTGGAGTTTAGCATGTGCACTTCAAAAGGCACAGCTGAGATATTTCTTGCCTAAGGAATCCCTAACAATGAACCTTTTGTGACTTCCGAATTACCCCAAAATCAATTCTAGTAAGAAATAGGAACATTTATTACAACATCTGAAAATCCCTGCTTGTTGACCTATCCTCCATCCCCCCCGGTTTCTTCGCTCTCGCCAATATTGAACAGATTTTGTGTTTTTCATAATTAAAGGACGTGTGTCCATTTTGTTCAGTTTAGTTACACTTGGGTGTCCTGAAAGCCTCATCTATGTGAGGTCCCTTGATGAACTACATATGCAATATGATTTTTAGGTCTGGCTTGACAACGCAGATATCTGCTCACCTATTAATACAAGTTCTCTAAAGAGTGGACTCCACGCTGAAGAGCATTTCTGTCTCACCCGGTGCTACTGGTTGTTGGATGTATTATTCCATCACCCAAAGAGTGCTTGCATTGCCATTTATGAGTGACTATTGTACATCCCAAAGGCACACTGACTCATCACACAATACACTGTTTATCTCACAGATGCACTGTATACAGAAAGCAGTTCTTTGTTTTGCTTTCACTGCATCAGGCTTTTCTTTAATGTTTTAGTCATGTCTCAAAATGCAAGCCAGACCCACTGGCTTTGCCAATGCTCATTCTAATAGCGATACTACCTATGAAGTTTATCATCCAATATTACCATCATCAACATTATTAGAAGAGTATGTTGGTCACCAACCATTAAATGCCAGTGGCCCCATTACAGATAGGGCGCACTTTGCCAGTTTGCGCCACGGTGCACCTTCAAGCAGGCGCACCCGTCATCCGGACACCAAATTATAATACATACATGTACAAATTTGTTGTATGCACACTTATGTAATATCGTGGACCCCATACTTATAATCCACATGTTCGGAAAGAAGGACACTTGACAAGTTTGTGGTCCTCAAAGGCAGGACGTAACTTAGTTTTACTTCAAAGCAAAGCAGAAGATTGAATGGTAAAAGTCTTTCAGAATGATTTTGCAAATACAGACGCCACATAACATACCTTACTTATCTTGACAAACCACATAATATTTGCATAATTTACATGCGGTTACGAGCAGGCCCAAAGAACAAGAAAAAGTTGCATAAGAGATAATCAAGTAAGTACAACCTTCAGCTTACCACAGAGTTCTTACATTTACTGAACCGGTAACCAGGTAACTACTTCCTGCAGCGTCGCTGCTCAGGGCACCACGTGACCAACACGGATCACATCACATAAGATCATATTGTAGGCATCCTCGGGGCAGGGCTAGTGGGCCTGGACACCAGTAGGTCCGGCCCCCCTCTTGTCAGACCCGTCCCAACTCGTACCCTCATTAGGAGGGTTGAAGCAGGTCGATGGAAGATCTATGTCATAAGTCATTGTTTTCCACAGTTACCCACACCCCGCAGGGTCTAGCTGTGTGGGTACACATTTGGCCCTGTAAGCCTGCTGCTCCTCGGGGAACGAGGACATACAGGGCTACCTGGGCAGCATGGAACTCAAAATCCCAAACTTCCCCCTTCTGGTGCCAAACACTTCTAGCTGAAATTGATGCGTCGTGAGTAGTGACTGTGTAAGGCGGAAATCGCGTCACTGCTTGGGGGAGCAAGGGTTCCCCTCCTCCATGGTCCCACTTTCCTCTAGAAGGCACGACTATTGGCACCACACGGTGATTTATGGGGGGAGCTTGACATAATAGACTCGAGAGTCTGCACACTAGTTCAAATGTTGTGCACCGACCCTCTCGTCTTAAATCACACACGGACCGTGGGAATAAGTTATCTGCCCCAATCACTCCCCTAACGCACTGCACCGCCTCATCCACACAGCACAGCAGAATCTTAGGCTGGTGAAGTAGGGCAGAGACCTTCCATCTAGACAAGCTGAGAGCAAAGCAAAGAAAAGAGCTTCTCAAGACCTGTTGGTGAGGGGACCCACGGCCAACTCAAAGGGGCAAAAAATTCAACAAGTGGGGTTCAATGAAGGCGAATCTGCCACAGTGAACTCTGCACTGAATTTAACAAAAATCAGCACCCGCATAGCACAAAATTTGAGATTATTCACAAAACCTTAAATTGCATTCACTATAACAAATGGACCAGCACTAACTGGATCAATCTAAGCAGAGGTTGCAAGAAAAATTCTTGCTTTTTGTTAGAGTGATTTGTCATTCATATAGCTGCATCATTCTTATTGCGCTGAGTTAATACTGAGGGGCCCTTCTGTCCGTATATTTAGCATTCGCAAAACCATCTTGTAATCTGGACGCCATTTTGTATGATAATCGAAACTGCTGCTTGGTTATTTTCGAGAAACGGTCCTTGGTAAGTTTTGTTTCCCAACGTTGAGCTTTTTTTATTATAATTGCAAGTATCCTCGTTAGTGCATGCCTTTCTTCTTAGATGGAGCCTTTCTCCCACCAGTCTGGTAGGGAGGATAGGCCAGACGACCTTGGGCAGTAGATAGCCTGTGCCCAGCTGCAGAATCGAAACTTATGCTCTGTACCCCCATTGTATTACCACACCTGCTAGTGTTTTTCCATAGTAGGCGGGCCTTTGTGGACTTTGCAAATGTACATAATGTAATTGTATGCTTACGGGGTTCAGTCCCTCGACAGCCATGCCAAGAGGCTGGTCAGACTGGGCTCCGCTGCAGTGTAATTCCAATAAATATCTGGTTTGTATTCTCTACTGTCTGACCGACTCTTTATTTGTAGGAAGGCAGAGAAGGTGGTCGTGAGTGACCCGAGTGGCCCTTTTCGGGTCATTTCCTTCAGTTGGCGCCCGAACAGGGACTCCATCGGGTGACCTCATCCTCGCCCGCGGACGGGTGAGGAGGACGGGGCCACGTTGGGTCAGATAGGCGGATCGGGGGACCCCTGCTCGATAGAGTTTCGCACTCACAGCTGCCCGCCTGTCTGATCGGGCGGTGCCCTGCCCAGTGGTCATCCCGACTGGGGTCCTGAATGGCGAAACCCTTGGATTTGACCGTTTGGTCCGAAGAGTCGGCAGTAGAGAATAAATTCGTTTGACCTGTGTGCACCAGGTGAGCTTGTTTGGTTCTTGGTTGTCATGACGTTTGTTTGACGGGAACTTTGGTTGGTCTAAGAATCAGTTTTGACAAGCACTTGTATTTGATTTT
This sequence comes from Calotriton arnoldi, assembly GCA_963921515.1. Taxonomy (NCBI): domain Eukaryota; kingdom Metazoa; phylum Chordata; class Amphibia; order Caudata; family Salamandridae; genus Calotriton; species Calotriton arnoldi. Next base: position 1,091,158 of record CAWUFW010003877.1, on the reverse strand, counting down.
GAAGATTCTTTTTGAAAACATGGTACCATTTTGTTAATTTGTGATTGATGCAGCCCGCGGAAGCGTACTATGAGTACATTTTAGTGTGATTGTGTGGTGAATGTGTTTCTTTATGTGAACAGAATGCCTTGTTGGAGTAAGTTGTGTTGTGTGAGATGTCGTTGTTGTTCTGCTGATGTTCAATTGGAGGAAAAATAGCCCGCACCTGTGGAAGGCACTCCAAATTATGACATGTATGTCAAATACGGTCTTGGCCCTATTATATTTAGTACATTATGGCACAAATATACTAGGGACAATGCTGAATTGCAGTGGCCGTCTACGGGTACCTTTAATGAGCAGAAATTGAATTATTTGGAAGAAAAATTGTTTACTAAACGTAGCAGGCAGTCGATGTTTGATTATCTTCAGGTGTGGCGGAAGGAAGCTAAACAGACGGATGAGGGCTGAAAGGGAGGCACGGAGGGAGAGAACGCAGACACTGTCTCAGAAAGCGGTGGCACATGACAAGGAGAAAGTGGAGAAGGGTATAGAATGTGCAGATAGGAGTTTTTGATTGCAATGTGATAAGTCTTATGTTACTAGAGAGGAAGCAGACACTTTTATGGAAGAATTATTGGAATGTGGAAAACGTGTAATAATTTCTGTTAGCATAAGCTGAAGCCATCTTGTCTGTGGCATCCATTTTGTTAGCTATGTAATGCTTCTGTCATCACTGCTGCTTGCCTTTCTATTCTGCTTGAGTCATCAACTTTAGTTAACTCCTTCTGTACTGAGCCAGAGCAATGTATGAGCTCAGAAAGGCCTGTAGCTGCTAGAATGCACCTGTTTGAGAATGTAACTGTCTATCATATCCTACTGATGTAAGCAGTTCTGTTCCCCCTCCCACTTTGCTGACTAAGTGATTACTCATCTGCCCATGTCTGGCTGTAACTATTCCTGTGTATGCTTGTACCTTCTATTTGTAACTACAAGCTTACGAGTGCAGAAAACACAGTATAAAAGGCCCATGGTCTGTGTATTCAAGTCACTACCTCCTGGAACACTTGAGGGTGTTGTATGGACGTGGTCTCACTCATGAGTGAATAAACTTGTTATTTTGAATTTCAGCTTCAGTGACAATCTCTACTTTGTTAGTCCAAGTGCCCGTGGACAGAGAAGGGTGACCCCTGCACCGGTGTGCCCCTTAAAAAGGCACATTTCCACAGTTTGGCGCCCGACTCGTGGGGCTCATCGGAGACGCGGCCGCCCAAAGGAGTGGTCTTGACGGAGGAATGGAATTTTGCCGAGGAGACGTCCTGCACGAGGGGACCCTTGTCTTTGCAGACCGAAGTACTTTTCCGGTTTTCCCGATTTGACCCTCCAGGTGGTGGCCGGTCCCGACTGACATCTCCTTTGGCGCAAGTTTTGTAGTGACCATTAGGTCGACCAAGAGATTGGCAGGTGGGAGTTGAAGACTTCTGTTTGGTAAGGTCACTGAAGTGGCACTTTGGATTTGCTTGGCCAAGATTCTGGTTTTGTTTGTTTGTTTACCTACTGCAATAGTTAAAGGCAGGTAATGTGGAGATTTTTCTCTACTTTGATATATCTGGGATAAGTAATATTTTACTATAATTTGGTAGCATGCCTGCTCCTAGCACACTCCGTAGGTTGTGTTGCTGTCTTGGAGGTATCAAAATGGATTTAGAAAGAAGTCAGCCGGCTCCCTAGAGGGGACACCAAATAGGTACATGTATATTAAATACGGTATTTCTTCCATAATGTATAGTACACTGTGGAACAAATATACGAAAAAGGATCCTGATCTACGATGGCCAGTGAATGGGTCATTTGATTTAAAAAAGATTCAGTATGTAGAGCAGTGTCGGTTTAAACGAAAGTCGACAAGATATGTTTGATTGTGTACGAATGTGGGAGAAAGAAGTGCATGAGAGAGTGAGGAAAGAAGAAGCTATAGCAGAAAAAGAACAGCAAAAAACGATATCTAAAAAAGCGTTGGAATTGGAAAATAAGGAGATGAAGGAAATAAAAGAAAAAGAAGATAGGGAGCGTCGTTTAGAGGTAACTGGCCAGTACCCTATTAGGCGCCCTATTTATCCCATACTTAATAGACCTCAGGATGATTCCATCCTGTTAGATAGACCTCTGCCTCGTATAAATTCCCTAGTGCCCCTGAGAATGAGGGTTCTGATGAGGAGCATTTGTCTTCAGAAGAAAAAGATGAAGATAAGCAAGATGGGCGGAAGACTCGCTCTACTTTGACTAATGAAGGCAAGGCCACTCTTCGATCCGCTGCTCGTAAAGCAGCTCGTGGGAGTGCCTCTGCTCTAGAACTCGTAGCAATGGTTCAGCAGTGGAAAGATTTAGAGCAGTTATATTTTGTAGAGACGTGTACTTGGGAAGTAATACTCAGTTTTAGAAAACATTCTGATGATCTAGAGCCCTCTGATATAAATTCTAATTATAAACAATTAAGTGATGGCACCTTTCTTCCTTCACAGGTGCCTGATCTAATTAGGCGAGTGGTTAAATTGCGCACTGACACGTTCCGTCTGCGAGAGGAGAAAAAAGCAGCTGGTAAAGCTACAACTGAACAAACAGTTCAGACCCTGGAGCAACAAGAGGGAGCTACGGGGACAGATAAAGATACTAGTGATATTGAAGTTACTATGAAACCCATGCGTGAAGCAGAACCTCTGCATGTTCCCACAAAGGGAGCGGGAACGAATGATGATAAAGATTCAGATGATGCAAAAGGATATTTTGTTTATAATTGGGTCTATACTCCTTGGAGTAGAGCAGATGTTATGGCTCTTAAAGCTGCTTTGCCTGACCCGCGGAAAAATCCGGCCGCTTTCTATGAAGAAGTGGAAGGCGCCATTAGCTCCTGCACTATGACCTTGCCAGATATTGATATGTTTTTTGGACTTATTTTGCCCCCTGATATGTGGAGAACAATTCGGAAAATAGATGATAATGTAGAATATGGTGATACTTGGGTGCATTTAGAAGAAATAGATGCGGCTAGGTAACCTGCTCAGAAACCACAACAGGAGATATTAGATCTTCCCAAAGCTATTGTGACTAAGTTGAAAACTCTGATACCCCCTAAGAAAATAGATTGGACTACATTAGCGTCTTGTAAACAGAAAGCGGAGGAGTCGGTTTCTGATTTCTTTACACGATTTGAAGAGACATTCCATGATTTTAGTGGGCAGTCATTGACAGATGACACGGGTAAGCATCTGTTAGTCGACAAATTTGTCGCCAACATGTTGCCAGAAATAGCTAGTCGCCTAAATGCCAGCGAAAGTTCATGGGCTACGTCTTCCCCCGTCTCCCTTTTGACTATGGCCCAGTATTATGAGTGTCAGGAATTGGAAGCAAAAGGCAAAGAGGATAAGAAGGTTAAGGAGTTAAAAACGAAAGTTATGTTGGCTCAAGTATATGGTCCACCATTTAGGGGAGGTGGAAGAGGCGGAAGTGCAATGTATACACCTGGGGTGCCCCCTCTCCCTTGAGCAAATTTGTCCCCTGATCAGTGTGCTTATTGTAAAGAGACTGGGCATTGGCGTTCTGAGTGCCCTCTTTTGCAAAGTCAGCAGTACTACCGGGGAAGGGGTAGTGTGAGAAGACGCCCAGGGAATTCAGGAAACAGGGGAGGTACAGGAGCTCGCCCCAGCTTTGAAGCAGTTGAACAAGGACCAAATTATTCTAATACTTTTGATAGATGAAATCAATATCAAATGTCTGATTATTCTGCTGATGCTCTTGCAGATTCCGATTATGCATAGGAATGCCTAGGATGGGGTAAGGAACCGGTTGAGGTCCCAGTAGATCAGAAAGGTCCTTATGTTGATGCAAATGTCTTGGGCTCTACTGATCGGTTTCTGGTTGATACAGGAGCTACTCGTAGTGCTCTGTCTAAAAAATTGGTTCCTTGGGCTCCCCTGTCTGGCGCAATGATAACATCGATAGGATTCGATGGGACACCTACATCTAGCCCGCTGTCACAGCCACTTGCATTTAGTCTTGATAAATTCACTGCAGCATGTTCATTTTTGCTTTCCCCTAATACGCCGGACAACAGCGTGGGTAACAAAATGCTTAAATATTTTCGTGCCACAATACGTTGTTCTCTAGAGGGTGTGCGTGTTATTTTAAATAACAATTATCCAATGGTTGAGAGATCCTGTCTTATCAATAAGGATGCTGCTCTGGCGTCCTTACCTAGTGTGAAAGGAACACTGTCCTTGTTATCATTCCTTGCCTCTCATCATCACAAAGTCTCTCGGAAGAAGTTGCAATTTTGTAGACAGCAGGTTACCAATTTAGGTCACCTCCTGTCTAAGGAGGGACGTACTCTCACACCAGATCGCATTCAGACCATTTTAGACACACCTGTGCCCCGTACTCAGAAGGACGTCCGTGCATTGATTGGCCTTACTTCTTTCTGTAGGCAGTGGATCCCTAGCTTTTCATACATTATTTTCTCACTTCACATGGGACACAAATAGTGCATGGGGAATTTGTACATAATCTCCTTACTGCCTTGACATATCCTAAGAAAGTGGCAATTGTTAAGTGTAGCGCACACAAGAAAGTGACTGATAAAATAGGAAAAGGCAATGCCTTTGCGGATCACACAGCTCGTGAGACTGCAATGAAGCGAAGTACCACATCTATGTATGTAGTTAAGTCACAGGCTGAACGTTGGCATAATGCCAGGAAAGAGGTCCTGGACATGCAACAATCTGCTTTTGTTGATGAATTAGACCAATGGTCTAAGGAGGGAACATTGGACGATGAGGGCTGTTGGAGGAATAAAGAAATGACCAAATGGAAGTTACCCACAGCCCATTTACATCCTATGATTCACATGGCACATGGGCCGGCACATGTTGGAGCGTCCTCAATGACAAAGCAACTTATGCAAGTTTGGGATCATCCAGATATTGCCGGCACTGCTAAAAAGATAGTCCAGTCTTGTCTGGTCTGTCTCCAGTATAATCCAAGAAAGGGAACGCAAACTCCAACAGGAGGGTTTGCGACACCAACTGCACCTTTTGAGGTCCTGCAAAAGGACAACGGACCCCATTTCATTGGGCAAGTTGTTGAGTATCTCATGAAAGGGTTAGGAATTAAACAGAAGTTTCATGCTGCTTTTCATCCACAATCAGCAGGGCTAGTGGAACGTTACAATTCTACCCTAAAACTAAAATTGGCTAAAATACAGGCTTCCACATCTTTGAAATGGCCTGATGCACTGCCCTTGGCATTGCTATCCATTAGATCGGTACCACATACACGATCTGGCCTCACACCGTATGAGGTGGTTTTTGGAAGGCCAATGAATATTTGGGGGATTTCTAAGCCACGCCCTATACATGATGTACCCTATGTATTGATGAACGTCTATTTGTCTCAGTTAACTGACAGCTTGTCTTCTATTTATCAGTAGGTACGGGAAGTTCCTCCAGACAGGTCGCTGGGTGAAGGCCACGATCTGCGGCCTGGCGATTCCATGCCGCATGCCGTCGTAAGCCCATCTGCGTTGGCAGATCACCGCGATATCCTGGTCACCGAGAAAGGACAAGCTACGACACCTGAAGGACCTGAGGAAGTCTTTCCGGACCACACGATCCCTGGTACATCTCGATATCAGCTGCGACCCAGGAAGAAAGACACTTTGTTGCTGAAAAAGACTGTTTGAGCCACTGTCCTGGGTAGTGAAAGACTGAGTTACAAAGGGGGGTACTCTTTTAGTGGCTACTCATCTCAACCTCAGTGAAGAAACCAACGTCTGCCCAGGACCTTAGGGCATCATCTATTTTGTTATTTGCCGATGAAAATGAGCTCGCCTAAGAAGGAGATCGCTGCGACAATGTGCAACGGCTGTACAATCTGCATTCTTCGTCTAACTTTGACTGTTGCCATCATCGCTACTGTAATGTGGGTAGGGGAGGAAGTAATGCCTGGAGCCTCCTTACCTAACATTACTGTTACATCACTTGCTGCAAAAGAGCACCATCATTTTGATTTGCCGCAACATGAACAGGGATACCGGCAAAATTTGAGAAACAATTCATTTCTTCAAATGTTGCATCAGACACACCAGCTAAGCAATGCTACTAACTGTTGGGTTTGTGGCAAGATTCCTCCTCATCAGAACATAAAAGGAATCCCATTGTCACTGCTGCCATTCTCTAACAATGGCTCATGCCCAGCTTGGTTCAAACTTCTACATGCCTCTAATGAACAAAGTCTGTTACCCCAACAAAGATGGGGACCCACAAGCAAAAGGGACTGCTTTAGAAATGGAAGAATATAGTAAAAGAAGTGCAGCAACAAACTATGTGTATTCAAATTCTAGGTTGGGTAAAGGAAATGGACCTCTTGTTATCTCTGTTGCCATGACCACTGGCCCCCTTTTTGTACAAAGTACAGGCGATGTGCCAGTGGGCCACAGTAACTGTACTGCAGTGTTGCAGATGTCTACGAGAGACCGAAGCAGCTTCCTTGCATTTCGTCATGCTTATTTTTGTGTGGAACTAAGGCATACTACTTCCTACCTCCAGGCTGGTCTGGTACCTGTTACATAGTCTTCCTTCTACCACCTGTGTTTTTAGCTCCCCCAACTTACCATCAAGATTTGCAATTGTTCAATCACTATGCTGCTAGTAGGGGAAAACGTGCAATCGAAGTCTCTGTAGTCGACCAGACAGATGTTTTGTTCCCTCTGTATTTCCACTTGTACTACTTATCTACCATTTAAAACAAATGTCCAAAATGTAAATGCCCGTTTAGCAGTAGATCAAGAAGTCAGCAACATAATGTTAATTGATATGTATAACATTTATCGTACCCCTTTAGAAGCATAAGAAAATGTCTTAGCTTATGCTAAAAGGGCCGTCTGTGGAAAACGTGTAATAATTTCTGTTAGCATAAGCTGAAGCCATCTTGTCTGTGGCATCCATTTTGTTAGCTATGTAATTCTTCTGTCTTCACTGCTGCTTGCCTTTCTATTCTGCTTGAGTCATCAACCTTAGTTAACTCCTTCTGTACTGAGCCAGAGCAATGTATGAGCTCAGAAAGGCCTGTAGCTGCTAGAATGCACCTGTTTGAGAATGTAACTGTGTATCATATCATACTGATGTAAGCAGTTCTGTTCCCCCTCCCACTTTGCTGACTAAGTGATTACTCATCTGCCCATGTCTGGCTGTAACTATTCCTGTGTATGCTTGTACCTTCTATTTGTAACTACATGCTTACCAGTGCAGAAAACACAGTATAAAAGGCCCATGGTCTGTGTATTCAAGTCACTACCTCCTGGAACACTTGAGGGTGTTGTATGGACGTGGTCTCACACATGAGTGAATAAACTTGTTATTTTGAATTTCAGCTTCAGTGTCAATCTCTACTTTGTTAGTCTAAGGACCTGTGGACAGAGAAGGGTGACCCCTGCACCGGTGTGCCCCTTAAAAAGGCACATTTCCACAGGACGACAGACCGCCTCCCCCTTATGCCCCGAATAGAATATATCCTGTTGTTCCACAGTCCTTGTCATCTGCCTCTGCCCCCCCGCACCCGTTGTATCTGGTATTGATCGAAGTGCTTTGGTTCCGGCATCACCAACTTCTTCTTTGGCTCTGTCCCCCACAGACACTGTGACTGCCAGTCCTCCTGTCACCCCTGTTGTTACGACGTCACTTTCTCCTTCACAGACCCTTACTACTCAGCCGATGTTGACCTTGATGCCCCCCTCTTCGATCGCTGTGTTCTCCCCTTTTCTTACTCCTACCCCCTTGTTAGATGCAGAGACACCGGTGCATGGTCAGGACGATGGAGCTGGGGCAGTTGCAAAGGAGCGATTAGGACGGGTGTTGATTCGGTCTGATGTGGGAGATATGGAGAAAAATATGGTGGCAAATCAGGCTGCCCAGTGGGCCCATAGTCCTATTTATGGTGTTGAAGATGTTTGGAGTGCGTTAAAGGATTATGAGCCATTTGTCCAGCAGCATGCCCTTAAACATATGTCGGCCACTTTGATTGGACTATGGGAACAGTGTTTTAAAGGTGTTGCACCCCAGGCTATTTACAATATTAGGGACCAAGTATATGCCGCGGGCATGGCTCCCAATGAAGTTTTTGCTAGTGTTACCACATTGATTGGATATCGAGGCAGATTGCATCAAAAATCCCCGACGACAATATCTCAGTTCCCGATGAGGGAAGCTCACCACGTTTTTCACCCGGAAATACAAGAGTTACGTGATCAAAATGATCAAGTGACTAGACAACGAGTAGAGGCCCGTTTTCAAGAACAATGAGTTTATACTCCATGGAAGAGGAGTGAAGTCCTCGCAATTAAGGCTGAGTTGCCTGACCCCAGGAAAAATCCTACTGCTTACTATAAAGAATTGACAGAGACTGCTGCATCGACGGTAATGATGTTGGCAGATATTGAAATGTTTTTGGGCTTATTGGTACCAGTGGATGCCTGGCGACAGGTGCACACTCAGAACCATGCCCTAGAATTGGGTGGTACTTGGGATGAGATTAAGGCGTGGGATAATGAGAGGAAGCCTGGTGAAAAGCCTAAGGCTGAGATCTTGGCTTTGCCAGATCGCATCATTACTTATATGCACTGTCTTATTCCAGCCCGGAGGGTGGATTGGGATTAGCTAGCCGCATGTCGTCAGAAGAAAGATGTGTGTCTGATTTTTTTACTCGGTTTGAAGGTGTGTTTTGGGATTTTAGTGGCCAGGATTTGTTCTTGGAAGGGGGTATCAGATTATTTGTTAACAGATTTGTCACAAATTTGTTACCAGAGATTGCAACACGGTTGCAGGCAGCCGAGAGCACGTGGACTACTTCAGTATTATGAGCATAGAGAGAATGAGGAGAAAGAGAAGGTAGAAAAGAAAATGAAGGAGTTGAAGACTAAGGTACTGATGCAGCAGGCATCCAGGGGCAGGGACGGGGTCGAGGCATTGGACCGGCCAAGCAGCTTCCTCGTACGAGCCGGAGTGCTGTGCCTGTGGGCCCAAATCAATGTGCGTATTGCAAGGAGGAGGGGCACTGGTGCAGCGAGTGCCCGGTTTTGCTGAAAAAGGTTGCAGCTCCGAGAGGACGGGGAGAGAGAGCGCGAGGAAGGGGAGCAGCCAGTCAGGGTGAGGATCAGGCTACTGGAACGTCTTTGGGCCGTTTTGATCAAAATTACTTTGATGACGTTCGGAGCCGACAGTATTATCATGATGATTATGATTTGCATGAGGTGACGGGGACGTCTTACAGCTATGACAGCCAGGGACAGGGTAAGGGACCAGTTTCAATACCTGTAGATCAGCATGGACCTTATATTAGTGTGGATTTGCAGGGTTCGGAGAAGAAATTTTTAGTGGACACAGGAGCAATGAATAGTTCTGTTGCGAGGTCACTGGTCCCTGGGGCAGCCCTGTCTGGCCATAACAATGTTTCGGTTGGTTTTTCTGGTGTGCCGGTAGTAAGCCCCATCTCCAAACCCCATGCTTTGAATATAGGCCCCTTTACCGTTGATTCGCCGTTTTTACTAACATCAAATTGTGGAGAGAACCTATTGGGATCAGATCTGTTAAAAAAGTTACATACTACTATTTACTGTTCCCCGGATGGTGTCCATTTGACAATGGGTTCGAGTGTGGTTAGTACTGCACAATGCTTGTCTAAAGATGCCCCTCTCCCAGTTGAGTTTAAGGATGTTCCATCTACGTTGTGGGCTACAAGTGATACAGATGTAGGACTTTTACAAATACCTCCAATTTCTATTCAGGTTAACGAAAATGCAATATTGCCTCGTATCCCTCAGTATAAGATTTCACACGCAGGTGAACAGGCGTTGTTGTGTATAATACAAGATTTGATTCAGTCAGGAGTTGTTGAGGAGACAGCGGCGAATGTGTGCAATAGTCCCATCCTTCCTGTTCTCAATAGCCCACCTCCGGGTTCTCCTGATGATTTTGCTGATGTTTATCGTTTTATGATTGATCTGCGCGAAGTTAATAAAATCGTGGTTCCTCATTTTCCCGTGGTTTGTGACATTACTGGTCTTTTGACTACGATTCCTTCTTCTGCCAAATTCTTTTCTGTTATTGATTTGAAAAACGCTTTCTTTAGCATCCCTGTTCATCCAAATAGCAGGCACCTGTTTGGGTTCTCCCTGGCAGGTCGCAGCTTTAGATTTTGTCGGGTTCCTCAAGGCTATACTGAGAGTCCTAGTATATATAGCCAGGCTCTGAAGGGTCAATTGGACTCCCTTACCCTTCCTCCAGGTAATGTATTGCTGCAGTATGTGGACGATCTTTTGATTGCGTCCGATACTGAAGAAGGATGTAAAGCAGCTACAGTCAAATTGTTGCTGCCTTTGGCTCAACATGGACACAAAGTGTCCCTTTCCAAATTCCAATATTGTCGACAGGAGGTCACCTATTTAGGTCACCTACTGTCGAAGGAGGGTCGGAAACCAACTCCTGAACGTATTAATGCTATAATTAACATGCCTGTTCCAAAGACCCAAAGGGATGTGCGAGCCTTTATTGGTATCACTTCCTATTGTCGTCATTGGATACCCAATTTTGCTTTATTAACAAAGCCTCTGCTTTATTTAACTAAAGATGTGCATGAACCTTTGCCTTGGACGCCTGAATGCCAACAAGCTTTTGAGCAATTGAAGGTTGCGCTTTGTTCGGCTCCTGTGCTTGGCACACCTGACTACAACAAGCCGTTCGTGTTATATGTACACGAGTCGGCCGGTTGTGCGCTTTCTGTCTTAACACAGGCCTTTGGAGGTAAGCAGAGGCCATGTGCGTACTTTTCTGCTGTCCTTGATCCCGTCGCGAAAGCCCTCCCGAGCTGTTTAAGAGTGACCGCGGCCGTCTCTATTCGACAATCGGCAGGGCTTGTTCTTGATACTGATCTCACAGTTATGGTACCTCATGCTGTGGATACGCTTTTGAACAGAACAAAGACACAGCACCTTACCAGTGCACGTCTGACTGGCTATGAGCTAACCCTTTGTGCACCACATATTACGATCAAACGATGTGCCACTCTGAATCCTGCCACGTTACTACCCCTCCCTTCGGAGAGTGAGGCGATAGACATACATGATTGTATGTTTCCAACCGAGGAGACGAAGGGACGGGTAGACTTGACTGTTCCCTTATCTGACCCCCAAGGGGAACTATACGTCGATGGTTCTTGTTTTAAATTACCAGATGGCACCACAACTGCTGCTAATGCGATCACAACTCTGCACACGATAGTTGAGACATCACGAGTCCCCTATCAGTCGGCTCAAGCTGCAGAGCTGGCAGCTCTAACTCGGGCATGTGAGTTGAGTCAGGGACTGGCGGTTAATATTTACACTGACAGCCAGTATGCCTTTGGAGTCGCTCATAATTTTGGGCGGCTCTGGGCAGAGAGAGGATTCCTTACCTCCCATGGCTCGAAGATTCAGCATGGCCCTTTGATATAGACTTTTGTCTGCATTGACCCTGCCCAAGAAACTGGCAATAGTGAAGTGTAGCGCTCACAAAGCAATTACTGATGATGTGGGGAGGGGGAATGCTTTTGCAGATCAAACAGCTAAAGAGACGGCCCGATCTAAGATGAAAAGGATGTTTGTAGCAGGTGCTGCTAGATGGGTGCCAGAAGTTACGATGTTTGAGGACACACTAGATAGCGTGAAAGAAATCCAGAGCGAGGCAACGGTTGAGGAATTAGCAATATGGCAGGAAAGTACAGCGCAATTGGATGATGATGGGTGCTGGATAGATAAGTCAGGAAAACAGAGATGGATGCTGCCAGATGCATATGTTCTCCCCGTAGTTACTATGGCACATGGACCAGCTCACATTAGTGCTAGGGGCATCTGTAAGTTGCTCGACCCTGTATGGCAGAATGATAATATTCCAAAGACGGCTGCCCATTTGGTAAAACATTGCATGGTGTGTATGCTGTATAATCCAGGAAAGGGCACTCCTACACCTCCCGGTAATTTTGCACCTCCTTCTTTCCCTTTTGAAGTCCCGCAAATAGACTTCATTGAGATGGAACGGGTGAATAATCTGAAGTATGTGTTGGTGGTGGTTTGTGCATTCAGTAAATGGGTTGAGGCTTATCCTACCAAGGAGAATACAGCTCTTGCGACGGCGAAAGCTCTTTTGAAGGAGTTTTTCCCTCGCTTTGGTTTGCCCAGTTTGATTTGGAGTGACAACAGCAGTCATTTTAATTCGAAAGTCATTCAGTTAGTGTGCGATGGCTTGCACATTAAGAAAAAGTTTCATGCAGCGAATCACCCCCAGTCAGCAGGTTTAGTTGAGAAGTACAATGGTACTCTCAAACTGAAGATGGCCAAAATTCAGGAGTACACAGGGTTGAAGTGGCCAGATGCTTTACCATTGGCTTTGTCATCAACGAGAGTTACAGCCCATACTAGAACAGGGTTGTCCCCCTATGAGATTGTCTTTGGTAGGCCGGCTAATGTCTGGGGATATCCAAGACCCCGTCACTTTTCCGAGATAGATCACCCCTTGTTGATAGATTATTTAAACGAGTTGACTAAAAATTTGCGTTCTATTAATCAGCAGATTAAAGAGGCCTTGCCATCCGCTACAGAGGGACCTGGCCACGACCTTCGGCCTGGGGATTACGTATTGATTCGTCATTTTCAGCGCATAGGCAGCTTGGAGCCCCGATGGAAGGGGCCTTTCCAGATCCTGCTTGCCACACGCACTGCAGTGAGAGTGGACGGCCGGAAGAATTGGATACACTCCACACACAGTAAGAAGGTGCCGCTTCCCCTGCCGTATGACCAGTGGAGGATCGACGGCATTGGGGACTCTGAGACGGAGAACGTTCCCCGCTTCATCTCTTTCTCCGATGCCAGAATAACGTGGGCACCTTCTGAGGAGGAGAGTGATGCAGTTCTGAATGAAGCAGTGCCACCTGAGGTTAAGGCCAGCCAAGAGCTCCAGTCAGCCGGCCCGTCTGTGTCTGAATCAGTCAATCTCGCTGAAAGTGAACCTTTGTTTCTTGATCCCTCTGTTCCTGGAGTTGTTAAGTACAATTTGCGTCCTCGACAAAGGAACAGTGCACCAAAGGAAAAGTCAGACTAGTAGGGATGGACTTCATGGATGAAGAATAGGGACAATAGAGCAGGGACAGAGAGATTGGTGCATTGTTCGAGACACTGGACAGGATAAGTTTGGGGTGTTTTCCCAGGAGGGAGGGTACCCTATCCTGAAAGAAGTGGATTTTCCTCAGCAAGGGCTGCAATCGTGTAGCTCCAATGAGAAGTGCTCAATAGCACCACCGTGGATGAATAGGAGCCTGCCAGCGAGGCTCACAGGAGAAGAAAAACGGACGCTGGAAAGAAGATTGTTTGCTTAGTTTCATTAAGGCTATATTAATAATACCTTTTCATTCCACTACCATGCATCTTTTTGGCAGGCCAATGATTGATGAAGAACAGCCATTGGGTTTTGTTGTTTTGCCCCGATCATTATGGGTGAAGCAGCGGAGAGTGCTATTCCTTTTTTTTGCTATTCTGCTGATGATTATTTTTTGTGGAGTTCTTTGGGCGTTAGAAAATGCAAGTAATTTGCCTACTTCTGACAATGATATCTCTTCCACACCGAGATGAAAAAGAATGCTTTCTAATAATGTCTTTCTAGATACTCAAGAGATTTTTTGGTAATGGTGTTGCTTGTTATCCTACTGAATCTGTAACTAGCCTAGGGACCGCTTACCCTTTGTCTTTGATAAATTATACATACTCTAAGCCGACAAATTTTGTTGAGGTAAAAGGGGAGTTTGGTTTCGGCTACCCAGGGCCATGCTTGTACCATCGTCAACCCACAGGAACAGGTTACCCCGGTTGTGACAATAATACGTATTGTGATAACTTCTATTTGGAAGAGCAAAATATTACGTTGGTGGGTTGGCATTATAAAGAAGTGACGGTTCCCCGAAAAGCTGGCTATTACCCTGCTTGTTGCCCCATCATAAATAGTACTGATACCATTTTGTATTTCAATTGCTCCTGGGTGATCATATCCAAACAGACATTCCCTTTGAAAGGTTCGAAAGGTTCTGACACCATTACAGGTAATTCGCTATTCAGCTGTGAATTATGACAGGCCAATATATGCCGGGTTCTTCTTTCTAACTAATGAAACGTACTCAAATGTTCATAATGGCACCAATGATGTAGCTCTTGGGATGGTGCTGCCCCTGGAGGTCCCTTGCAAATATGCCCACAGACAGGTAAAATGGGTAAAGAGAACACTTACGAAGGAATTTTGCGAAGGAGTGACGGATATTGAGTTCAACAGTTACAGTAATGGTATTACTTCTGGTTATATCCGGTCTGCTATTTTCACATTAGGGGGAATGGCTATGAGTAGGACTGAAAAGGCACGGGAATATTTTGGCTGTAAATTGCAGATATTGTCAAATACCACAGTAGCAGCATTACGTGACATCACCATTCAATTAGAGAGTATGAGGATTTATTCCGAACAGACTAGATATGCAGTGGATTTTAATTTAGCAAAAAATGGTGGTGCATGCGCAGTTATTGGCGATCAGTGTGTAGTGGGCATAACAAATATGGAAAAGAATATCACCAAGCATATCTTGGATATTATTGAGAATGTCAAAGGTATGGAACCAGGTAGTTGGAGTTGGTCCCTTTTTGGAACATGGGGGTGGCTAATAGAAAAAGCAATATATTTCATTGTTATATTGATACTTTGCTGTGTCCTTATTCAATGTCTTCCAATGTGCTGCACATACTGTATCTCTGTATTGACTCCGAAGAGGAAGATATCGATTCATGACACTAATGCTGCAATAATGTTACAGAAAGAAATAGATGACATCATGGCCATAGATGAGGGTGTCTTCGAAACATCTTCTCTTGGAATATACTCCCACTGTTGACAGCATAACATGTGTGTAGGAAGGTGGAATCTGACTATATGGTTGCCCCCACTTTTTTTATGGTGTTTTGCTGGTTTATGACTTAGTTGGACTGGGATCCTGCTATTCAGGGCCCCAGTCTATCTGCTTTCTCTGTAAAATGGTTTCCATGTGCCTTAGGCACATCACTGATTGGATTCTGGAGTGCCCTTATAAGTCCCTAGTATATGGTATACTATGTACCAAGGGCATAGGTACCTCAGAGGCCTGCCAGGGGCTGCAGCATGTATTATGCCACCCCTGGAAGGCCATCCAAACTGACACCACAGGTCTGCTACTGCAGCCTGGGTAAGGTGGTGCATGCACCCCTTACTGTGATATAGGTTACCTATATCACTAAATACATACACACATATAAACCTATAAGTCACTCCTAAGGCAGGCCTTATCAATCCTAAAGGCAGAGTGCATGGTTCCTATGTGAGAGGGTGCCCCTGCATGAGCAGGGCCCCTCTGCAGCGTTCGGAGAACCTTCTCTGATGCGGTTTGTAGTGCAGCCTGACCATATACTCTTAAGCGCATTATAACCTCGCGTTAAATGCTAACTTTGGAATGGCTGCACCTAAACATGTCGTGTTTGGTGTCAAACATCTTGGAATACTACCCCCCCGCCAATCCTGGCGGCGGGGGTAGCATTCCACCCTTCTAGAGGGAAAGACATGTTAACTCTGACTAGTCAGGTAACTTCTTTCCAGAGCCCTGGCATCACAAAATGGATGCTGCTGCCACAGACACGAGTCTGGCCTCCTGCTGCTGGACGAAACTCCGGCAGGGGAGGCCTGGACAATAGGTTTCCTGTCCCAAGGAGGTGTGACCACCTCCCCAGACAGGATAATGTGTATTGGGGCTGGGCGGGAGCACTTTCGGGTGCTTTGAAGTCCTGCACTGGGGGCACATTTGGTGTCCCTGTGCATACCCCAGTTCAAACCGGATCAGGGGCTTGCAGCCCCTGCTTTGGCACGAACTGGACAAAGGGAAAGGGGTGTAGCCGCCCCTCTGCCCTGACCCACCCATAGGTGGGGCCACAGAGTAGTCCAACCCCTATCCTTAGTATAAGTATAGGAACCCAGTCCTTAGGACTTTAGATTATCCCTGGACGAAACTCTGAAACTGAATCCTGGACCTTCGACGCTCTACTCACGATTAGGAGGACAGAAGAATCTCCCTTGGGGTCAAGGAGTGACTCCCCTGCTTGGCAGGCACCAAAGAAGCATCTGTCCGGTTCGCATTTCTGAAGCTCCCATCGGACGCCGAAGTCATCGCATCACCAGAGGTGGATTCTCAGACTTCCCCGAGGCTACCCTGAGTCCCCAGCAAAGCTGAGGCCCGTGGCTATCGTGGGTGACTTGAGACCGTGACCCCTGGACACCGAGCACATTTGCAAGTGCATCCTCTTCTGGGTCTCCCAAGAAGTCGTGCTTTGGGCTCCGAGTAGCCCTAGCCTCCAGCACCACCTGCACCGAAGATCACTGGCCCCCACTCCACGAGTGTCCTGTAAGCCAGATCCACGTGCGGCGTCACGAGGCTCCTTCGCTGTCGCTAGCCCGTTGGCTAGTAGCCCTTAACGAAGGCCAATCCTTTTCTTACTTGGCATCCTGGTTGCTCCAGGCCTGCCCTCACTTACCCTCGCTGGGTGAGTTCCACAGACCTTGCTGGTCTGCACCATCGACGATCTACATCTTCACCGAGACTTGCCGTTGCCAAGGCTTGTTGGGTCCAATCCGGTCGCCGACACCTCAGCACTCGACAGACATCGTGTACCAGCCCGAATCCCGCTCCTGGTCGCCGACAACGCCTCCTGGACCTCGTGGCTGAAGAGTCAAGACGACCGTCAACGCACCTGAAGCACTCGACATCGGTGGGCATCTGTCCATCGCCTTCCTGGTCACTGGCTAGTGACCCAGACTCTGTCCCCTCTGCTTTCAGGTTCTTCAGAACTCCGATCCACTCTTGGATCCACCCGGACACTTTTCTCTTGGCCGCCAGCAGCACTTTGCAGCAGATCGCCATTCGAATAGACGACGAAACCCGACCCCGAAAGGCACCTATGCACCCGGCTTCCCTGGGTGAGGTACACGAGTACTCCGGTGCTCCCGTGGGTAGAGACTCTTCAAAGTCCTAGATCTCAAAGTGTTTTGTCCTAGTCCTCTTCTAAGTGTCCCTTTTCTCTAATTTCCCGATCCCGACTTTCTCCATAGAAGTCAACGGCGTATCGCGGTTGTGTATTTACACTGCACGCGTCTCCCGTGGGTCCCCTGTGTCACTACCTTGGGTGGTTCCTTGTGGTCCAAGCACTTCTAGAGGCTCTAGGCCTAGTGTCTAGTTCAGTCGTGGTTCGCATACCACTTTATTGGTATATGGTTTGGTACGCCCCTAGGGCCCAAACGTGTATTTGTGCTATTACTGTGAATTAATAACTTCTAACTTATGTACTTCGAACTCTAGCCTCATAAAGAGACTAGAGGGGTGTGTTTAGCAATAAATACATATATTTTGAATATATACCTGGTGTGGTGCTCTTTCATTTGGTCACTCAAGAGATTATAGACTGGTAAAACAAGCTGCTTTACATTCCTTCAAGACTTAGCCTGAAGGCTGCTCTCCATAGCTACCACTAGGATAGCTTTCAATAAGGTTGTCTTTAACCTATCTCCAATAAGGGGTTGTTTGGACTGGTGCAAGGTGCCCACTATAATTAGTGGACAGCATATGCCAGGCCAACTTCTCACAATGTGCATAACAAGCTATGTGCTTTATTATTCCTATGTTTTTTTTTTCCTCGATTGTAGATGGTTAGCTCATGCTAACAGGAGGGTTTGTTAATATTGATGGGCCCTTCTGTCCGTATATTTAGCATTTGCGAAACCATCTTGTAATCTGGACGCCATTTTGTATGATAATCGAAACTGCTGCTTGGTTATTTTTGAGAAACGGTCCTTGGTAAGTTTCGTTTCCCAAGGTTGAGCTTTTTTTTATTATAATTGCAAGTATCCTCGTTAGTGCATGCCTTTCTTGTTAGATGGAGCCTTTCTCCCACCCGTCTGGTAGGGAGGATAGGCCAGACGACCTTGGGCAGTAGATAGCCTGTGCCCAGCTGCAGAATCGAAACTTATGCTCTGTACCCCCATTGTATTACAACACCTGCTAGTGTTTTTCCATAGTAGGCGGGCCTTTGTGGACTTTGCAAACGTACATAATGCAATTGTATGCTTACGGGGTTCAGTCCCTCGACAGCCATCCCAAGAGGCTGGTCAGACTGGGCTCCGCTGCAGTGTAATTCCAATAAATATCTGGTTTGTATTCACTACTGTCTGACCGACTCTTTATTTGTAGGAAGGCAGAGAAGGTGGTCGCGAGTGACCAGAGTGGCCCTTTTCGGGTCACTTCCTTCAGCGGCAGGACATTCAGGGATTACTTTCCAAACGGTTGCGCGGTCAGGCCAAATTTTGATTGAGTTTGTGAAGTTGCGCAGTGACGGCCACTGCTAGACGAGTGTGTCAGTGAGTTTGAAGGGAGAAGCCAGAGGGCTGTACCAGGTCACTTATGTGCAGGGCCAGCCTTGGGCATGGGCGACCTGGGCCCAGGCCCGGAGAGCCAGTATTCCGAGGGGCGCAGCAGGGAACGGCCTGTCTTAATGTCATGCAAACAGCAGCTCGTCCATCCCACTTGATCTCAATCAGGTCCCGTCAAAGAGTTTGTAATCAGCCCTTAATGTACGTCAGCGTAATGGTTAGCACCCCGTCAACTCCCTGCCGACACACCGCAACCACAACAAACACCAAATTTTCTTTCCACCCAGGGCGCTGTCCTGGTCAATCCAAATTAAGACCGGCCCTGCTTATGTGTCTTTTGAGCCGGTGCGTGTGCGTGCGGACGCCTGTGCTCTTGAGCACCCTGGTGGCCAGTTAGTTACAAATTATGGCAGCATTGAGTTCATGTTATGTGCTCTGTCCATTATTCTATTGTAGGAAGGTGTATGATGTGTCTCAGGGAACAGTATTGTGCATACAGTGAATTTGGACATGGTGGTATATCTATACTAGTTGCCATGAAAAGGAAATGGAAGTAGAAATTAAAATTTAAGAAAGTTCATTCATGAAATGCGTGCACGTGCAAACCCTAGGCACATCTAGGGTTAAGAAACGGGTATAAATCACCTATGTTTTTGAATACCATACAGCTAGTTGGACACAGATTACAACACGCATGTGTGTGACAAATTTTCTGTGACTACCCAATCTGTAATAAACTACATATATGTTTCTGTAAGATGTGATTTACAACTTCTTTCACTGATTGGCCCCAACATTCGTTATTGAAATCCCTCGCTTGCCAATGATTCTGAGCACTGTCAGACTATTCAAAGCTACACAACCACGATTCTCAGTTATAGGTTAAAAGAAATTTTACCTATAGCTTAATTACTTTTACTTTGAGGATGTTTTGCCTCTATTGTTCATTCCTGAAAGCTCATTTACTGATCATTGCAAAATTGAATCCCTCTGTGCCTTTGCGAGGGCAGAAAACTGGGCCGAGCAGAAGGCTTCCCCACCTGCCCGGCCATCTGCGGCCACCACTTCACTGGAGCCCAGTTCTCATCACTGGCTGAGAGGAGACGGCAGGGTGCCCCAATGAGCAACCATCCAAGTCCATGAGCATCAATGGGATGCTCCAGGATTCTCGACACAAAAACGGGGCTCAAGGAGATCCATCAGTGTCCCCCATGAATATCACCGACATCCAGGCCCGCAAAAGGCTGATCTAAAAGTAGGTGTTTTCCCCTAGGTCACAGTCATGCTTGTACACTGGATTTGCACTAGTATCCTGTGGAGGTGAAGGCGTTACCTTGGTCATGGAAAAAACGATCACCTGCTGGAGGAAGTCTATGCTGGACCTTGGATAATGCTACAGTAGCTTCCTCTTACCAGCCAAATAGCTCCCTCCCTCCCCCCAGCTAAATGGAAGATCCTGCCCGTTACGTAATGCGGGAGAAAAACTTAAAGCATTACAACTTCCATGCATCAAGAATGGTCAGTGGTGTTTTAAAATAATTCACTCATTCGATCGAACGTTTCAGCCGTGTTACTGCTCCTTGTGTGAGCGAATGGTATCAACTCATTTCGATCCCTTTGCAGATATTTTTTCACAAAATAATCAATCCACATCATGGCTCGTTGGAGGGTGCAGTGATTGCAGCCCCACTAATCCCACCAGCATCACTGATTAGGACTTTGCCAGCTCCACCAGCTCATTCTTCTACCATCTCCTTGCCCATTTACTGCTACCCAACATCAGGACCACAAACAGCGACTCATTAGTACGCAATTTTCAGCTTCATAATTTATAAAAGGTTCCAGTGTCCCTAAGGAAGCAAACTCTAAAATCCATTGCAGGGTTATTATAGCATTCCAGGCGTTCCCAATTCATTCCAAACATTAAAAAAAATATATTGATGCTACTCAATTGTCAGCTTCAACCTTTCGCAGTTTTAGGATTACAATTTCCATTATATACTTTTAAACTAGATCATTGAAACCACGTCATCGCAACGCAGAGATGTATATCTATTTGTTCATTAATGTATTTCACTCTAAAAGCGTGGATACCTAGTAATCAATTTACAAACTAGACAAAATTCAGCCAAAGCAGATCATCTTCTTAACTTATGGGTAGTGTACTGTCCCAACTACATACCAATTTAGCAGGAAATTCATTGCGAACATTTTTTATGCGTTTTTGAAAGCAGCAACATCCCATCTCCTTCTGTGTTCATATCTCATATTGCATAGAACAGCGTTTGTTGTTTTATCACATCATTTTGGATATCCGCTTCTTGTACGGATAAAGCAATGGTTAACATCCTATAGTGCTTTAGGGATATCCATCTTCCAAGCGGTTCCCACTATAATAAATGCTATGGGTGTATTTCATTTTTCAGTTTGGAATAGGCCGCGGAGTTCATTCTGTCGCCTGATTTGACTCATCTGGGTTTCATCATGGGCATGAGAAACACAATCAAAAAGCTGGGCAGCTGCTCATCTCTGAGCTCCAAGAGGATTGTCCAACTATTTGGGACGCGCATTGATACTGATGAAGCATAGGAGCGGCTGGCGGACTTACTCGTAGGTTTACCACGGATTCTAGGATTTCAACGGATCGCGTCAGCTGTTACTACAGATGATGAAGCTCAGTGATCAAAGTCCACGACTAGCCCATCTGCCCGTCGCATTCCATTACTACGCACATTGCTCATGCAGGATTAAGGTTATTACGTGTTAGAATGAATTAGCGCGACTCATTTCCTGCAGGATGAGACTGCGTGCCTGAACCGTTGATATACACTGTACTTTCGCTGTATTCAAAACCTCCTCGAAGAGATGGCAGTGGAGATGTTAAACTCAATTATTCAGTTGACTGATCACTGGCCATGGCATTATGAGTCGGCTGTTCTTTGTGCATTAGTCACATCTAACTTGATCATGGAGCTAAGCAAGAAAACTAGGCTCTACATTCAACAACTAAACAAGTGAACATTGCATCTTCCTCTATAGATTTAGTTCATGTTACTTAATCTCTGGAAATAATAAACTCCTTGATAATTCAAAAAAAAAAAAATCAGCACTGAAATTTCTGGAACACTGGACAATATTAACCGTATTTGTTTAAGACCCTGAATTACATGACTTATGCGCAGAGGTGCACTTCGCACACTACTGCCATTGTCCGACTCCTTATATGGCACATGTGGCGATTGAGAAAGACGCAGTGGATCCTATCCTGCTTAGGTCTTTGATTGGTGCGCGGGCATCCCAATTAGATGATAAAACATCAACGCTAGCCTGCATTCTAAAAGTCTGGGAAGGACTGGGTAAATTGGCTCCCAGAGAGACTGTTTACTCCCTGTGTTGACATTACATCACCCACTGCTGCTCGCAACACAGGAACCTAGGGCATGGAAACAACTCCAAAAAGTTAGTATTCTTAAATGGGGCGTCTTATATAAAATGGCACTTTTGTCATGCTGGAGGACTTTATGGGCACTACGCAGGGTACGCCAGAGGACATGCAGATGAGATGGACTATCCATGGGTTTCCAGCAGAGCCTGTGGCTCTTGTGAGCTTCACAGGGTATTGAGTTCTATGTCCACTAGGCAATTCATTTCTGTACTCTATTGTGCAGCCCAGGCAGAGAACCCAGCGAGAGAACATTCTGCTAGAACTAAATGGGAGGAGCTGGGTATACAGGTATTGAGAAATGTGGAAATTCTGCTGCACCCAGACGGGCACAAACGCCTCGAGCAGCACACTGCGTATCATAGAATACAAACTCCTACATCGCGCATACATCATCACCCATGTCACTCTAGCACTATGGTTTCTGGGAAACTGAACTACATGAGATGCGAAGCCTCCAATGCAGATTTTTCACACGGGGCATGGCCATGTGCTGGAGTGATGGGACACTACTGGCAGAAAGTGGTATGTCACTGATGCTAAACTGTGTAATTCCAAAGGATCCCAGAGTCGGGCTAGTCGGATGGATCTCGGAGATCCCTACTACTCACAAGAAGCTGCTTGTCTGCTTAGCAAAGAGACTGTGTTCAGAGAGGAGCACAGACTGGAATGTTGCTCTGTGCTGAAACGAGGCTGCAAATACTTCATAATAGAGGGATGCGATACCAACAAGTTGAGGTGACAATGTTATGATGCTAGACTGATGCTGGGCTATAGAGCGGGTACAACCGCGACATGAGGTTGCCCTACCTAATATCGGATATCCAGTATTGTGGCATGTACATCAACGCTGCTGTGCTTACAGCAAATGTGGGAGTTTAATAAACACAGGAAGTTCAATGGCGCACGCCAAGTGTCGTTCAGTAAATGGTCCAGAATCTTTGCGGTGCAAAAGGTGAGGGACAAACCCCTAAAACCCTCTAGAAACGGACCAAGGTCCTTAACACGTGAAAGCAATTCCTATGCACACGCTATAGTATTGTATAAAAGTTCAATTGTATACAGATGAAAAAATGAAAGCAAGTGAAGTCTTGTAAGATGCTCTCCTTGTTTTAATTCAATGAGATAACACAGGGTCCAGCCAACACGCGTTTCGTCTTTAGGGTAGTAACCCTAGACTTCTTCAGGGCTGTCGAGAAAACAATAACTCAGACCTATAAGCCGGTGATAATTCCAACCCGAAAAGAAATTAAAGTAATTATTTTTTTAAAAACTGTAATTGCTCAATATGACAAACATACCTTGCAGTCCCTGTCTAGGACAAAGCTGACCTATGGAACTACTAAAAATGCTGGTGGTCCACATGCCTCTTTGCAGGTCATCACTTATTTCCTCAAGACACAAATGGGATCTTCTTGGGTAAACAGTGTTTAGTTCGCAAGCGGAACAACGCATGCCATAACGCGGTCGTTACAACGACCGCGTTGTTATTTTGCATACCGTTACAACGCAAGTCGGAAAAACGACTTGCGTTAAGGGGGAAGAAGGTGTTGGATTTAAAATCCAACACCTTCCCTAGTGTCCGCACAGACTGGAGTTGGAATAGTAAATTATACTATTCCAACATCCAGCGCCCCCTACAGCAAGTCGTTGTTCCGACTTGCGTTGTAATGGTATTCAAAATAACAACGCGTTCGTTGTAACGACCGCGTTGTTATGGCATGCATTGTAAACGCATGCGAAAAAAGGTATATATTCATCTTCTTGATCATGGAATTGGCTACAATTCACAATGACCCTTCAGAGCACCACATGAGCGGGCTTACATGTGGTGGTACCAGGGAACCGCTGAATGGTCTAATACCTGTCGGCTAAAGTGGTGCGTGTGCACTTAAGGCAGAGCTGGCGGTGTTGTGGTGCGTTCTGCAGCAGTACAAGAACAGCCAGATTTGCTGATCAATACCAGGCGACCATTATTTGCGTAAAAGGCCATGCTTATACCCGTTTGAAGAGACCCAAACAAGGGACTTATTTCTCTTTTTTTTTATAGTTATTCTTTATTGGGTTATCAGCAGTATTATTCACAAAGCACAAAAAGAAAAAAGTAAATGTAAATATCACCCACCACGGGTATAAAGCATACAATATGAGAGCGTACATCACAATTACAGACGGAAATGTCAGACCAATCAGCAGCTTACATATGCATCTGGAGAGTTGAAAAGCCCTTTTGGCTCTCATATGGTACAGACACATTAAATTTGCAAGTGGGAGTGTCGAATTTCTGTCAATAAAAAGAGCATTACAATTTGAGCTTGTGCTAACATTAGCTTGTGTTTACGCAGCTCTCCATCTTGGCTCAACCTCACAATAGATCATGTGATAACTATTGCTGCATCCCGCACAGAATGAAACTGGTCTAGCTTCATTTGACTAAGCAGAGAGTGTTCTCCGAGAAATATCCTTGTTGTATGGAATCAAGGACGGTTCTTTCTGTCCCAGGCTTATGTTAAACAATGTATCAGCTTAACTGTAAAGCGAAGACTGTAAGAATGGTTGAATTTCAATGTACTACTGCCCTGAGAGAATCTAGAACTAGAGCCCGGGTAACCAGATGATCCTGTAATCCCTCCCCCACCTGCTGGACAAACTCCCTCCAAAAGATTGACAGGGCACCATTGTCCAAAAGTCGCCTTTGCGAATTGACGTAACGTGATACTTCCCCTGCCCCCTTCGTATCCAGAACCAAAGAAAGAAGAAAGGAGTTAAAGCCTACAGGAATGGAGGACTGAGTGTAAGATAGTGTCAGGCAGTTATGACTTTGAGGGTCCTCGCGTGATCCAGTGCGGGGTGTGGCAGCCTTTCTTTTTTTTTTTTAAGACCTATTAAGAACATCTTTCTATATTGTAAATGTGTATAATTTGCAATAAATTACAGTCTGATGAACAAACCAATTGGGGTATATAATGTATATGCTTCTGTAGCAACTAAGGGCCTCATTACAATGTCGGTCGGAAAGGCTCTGAACGGGATTCGGATTTTCCTAACCCGTGTCGGAACCCAGGTTTCCAACCGACTCGGAAACATTTCCGACCAACCGATTACGATGAAAAGGTAACCGTTCGGTCTTTCCGACTCGGTTCCGACCGGCATTCGGAGAATCGTACAGGTCTATGGACCGCGTTTCCGACCGACGTATTACGATGTCGGATTCGGACAGCCTCTCCGAATCGGTCCGTCCGACATGAAACGGCTGTCGGAAACAGTCTTTGGGGGCCGTAGCAGGCCCCCTTCACCCAGAGGCCCCCCTTCACACATGTGACCCCTCTTTCCAACCATGCACAGTGTGGCAGGCACCATGGGGTGCCCGCCACAGGGTGCAAGGTTTTCCGCAACCATCCTTTTTTTCAACGGGAGCCTGTCTCGTCAGTCGGAACACAGGCTCCCATTGAAGTCAATGGGAGCCCGACTGAACGGTGTTCGGAAAAATCGTAATCGGTGGGTCGGACACCCCGAACCAGAGTCGGTCGGAAACCATTCCGACAAGGAGTCGGCCGGAATGCTTTCTGACCGACATCGTAATGAGGCACACAATTAGAAACTAAAGGAATAAGGGGTGAATTCCATTTAAAAGAAGAGCATATTAAGAACATCCCTCTACATGTAAACTTGCATACATATCAAAGTCCAGTTTACAATCCATAGATATTAAAATATTTTTTAAGCAGCCCACCTTTCCATCTATTGAAAATAAGGATCGTTGCTAGTAGTATATGTCCGTATAGGCTGCAACCAAATCCTTTTGATCCTGATGAAGCCACATAGTTGGGACTACATTTCCCATGAGAACTTGGGACGCGCACTGGCCACGATGACGACACATGCTCTGTGAGGGCGCCACGCCTACCACACATGACCTGTGAGAAAGGGCCATCGAGTCACTGTCTTTTTATTCTGGTGCCTCTCCACATTACTGGACATGGAGCCGGTAGGACAACAGGGCTAATTTAGGTCTCCGGGCAACATGGCACCCTTGATGACTTAAGTAGGCACCTATTGGGACGTGTCCGAGCTCGCAAAGGTTTGACTTACGATTTTTGCTAACCAACTGTATCAGTTTCCACTTTCTATATGTTCTGGCTACTCTTGATGTGGCTGGTTTTCAACTATGAGATTACAATGCCTATGACTATTGAACAGTGTGTAATTACACAGGCTTGTCCCCCTCTCCTATGTTGCTTTAAAACTAAAGACTAACTTTATGGAAATCACAGTTACAAACCTTTAAGACCTAAGTTATACATTTCTTTGTGAATCGGACCATGGAGCTTATAGGGAGTCCTAATGGCAGGGAGGGCCATGAGGTGTGCTTGCCCAAGTGAGTATCAATGCAGTACAATTTGGAGTAACAGAGTTCACCATTGTACGGCAATGACACTTAGGTGGGACAAAGCATCATGCAATGTCGCCACCTGCTTGAGCATCACCGCTGCAAACCTCCATGGGTCACTCCTCAAGGAACCAACACATCCAAATCTCATCCAACACTAAAATATCTAAATGTGAGTGTACATATGTTCAGTGTGGCCAAAGTCCATTTACATTCAGCCTTGGACTCCAGGCAGCGACCAATAAGACAGTCACGTCTATGATTTAGGTGGAAGACGTGGTATGTCTGCACCATATAACAATTTTATGGTATTTGGAGATGATTAGTGAAGTTGAGTATCATAAGTAACTAAAGAAAGTTGGAAGCCTCAGAGTAACTTAGGCAAATTTGGTCTATTTCTCTAATCCTCCACAAAACAGTTCTTTGAGGCCTGCAAATGCTCAAATGTATCTCCCTCCCACTGTGTACCCTGCTAGAGTAATATCACACAGACATTTCCAAATTACCGAGATTACAATAATACTGGTATAATTTTGCAACACCTACTCCACCGGAGACTGAAATATTTATAAATGACATTTGCTCCAAGTCCATGCCTTTTTGACGATAGGGAGTTCTACATGTTGGTGTAAAATACAGAGCAACATTACTCTGGCGCAAAGTAATCCATTTACTCCAAATAGGATGGAAATCTGACTGCATAGATATACATAACAGCACAGCTCTCCACCTGTGTGAATCGTAAGGAGTGTCACCAAATCTAAAAATGTTGGTCAAGCTTGATTCTTCCACTAAATGGATATTATAGTGGATGAATATTTTGCATGGCAACAGCAGAACATGGGTCACACTCACAACAATAATAATTAGAGGGGCTGAGCATCCAAATGAGTGGTTCTTGAGAATTGAGCACTGGTATTCCCTACAATAAATGTGGGCACTACCTACAGGGCAAAGTAGCAAGCCATACCCAATCGCAATTATTGATCTACCTTCTAACTTTTTTTTTTTTTTTATTATGCGGTACACGCAACTAGTTATTTAAAAGTTTATTTATTGAGCGCAACATCTGCCTAGGCGTCTAAATGGTATTGAATAAAACAGCAAATGCTAAAAACAAGATTATATTGACGCAAGAGAGGCTGAACAATCAGCTCTTAGGGGTTTCCAAAAGTTGGTGGGACAGGTTTCTGTGCTTAACCTAGATGGCAGGGAGTTTTATGGTTTGACTAAAGCCATCGAAAAGGTCGTTTCTAAACAATATCTTTCTTTTTTTGGCACAGAGAAGTGCAAGCTTGGATGAATATGGTGTACGGCTCCGAGAATATCAGGTGAACTTGGAAGCAATGAAATTATGAACGTTTCGGTACACAATGTTTTGCAGATTATCACAGTACACATTTGTGAACTGACATCCAGAAATGGTATTGGGAGCGATATGATCCCAGATTGAAAGACTCACTAGCAGGCACACAGCAGCATTTGGCATCAGTTGTGTGTGGTGCAGGAGTTTTTCATAAGAAGCTTGGTAGAGACCTTTAACAGTCCAGGTGTGATTGGATAAGAGGCCCACAACTGATTGTGCTGATGAAAAGTAGTGTTCTTTTTTGAGGTCTGAAGTGTAAAAAACATGTGCTCCTCACTTTAGGAGCTGGGAGGTCTAGTAAGAGATTCTGTTCAACATGGATGCCCTTTACTATTGGCCAGAAATCCGTGTTCCATATTGGGGCAGTCTTAGCAGGACCTCCACAATCTGTCAGCCATCCACCATCTGATAAAGGCCAGAGTCTCTGCACAGTACCCAAAATCACTACTTACTGCCCACCTGTTGGGAGTTTTGAGAGAGGCGGATGGTCAGCTGGGTATTGTCAGCATACACAAAACAGAATGCCCGTGTGGTGGAAAATCTTCTTGAGATTCCACTATCAGATGAATTAAAAAAGGTGATACATTTGAGCCTTGTGGGACAGCATAGCTGTGTTATTGCCGCAGAGTCGAAAGTGGAATGACTGACTGGGTTTGGTTAATCAAGAGGTATTGCTGCAATTTAATGACGTCTCTTGAAACAGGCTGCCTCATGTTGCATCATTAATCTGCAATGGTCAATGGTTTGAAAGAGGCTGATCAGTTCAAGAGAAGACCCAAAACTAGGCCCATCGCCCGCACACCCGAGGTCATTGACTTCACATAGAGCCACCAACTCTGTACCTTTGTTTGGTTCAAAGTTGGCCTGAAAATAATTGGGCAGAATATGTTTCTCTGCAAAGCTGTGTTTCTCTACTACATACAATATTTTTAATAAATAGGGGAGGAGAGAAATGGGTCTGACTTGGTTTGCACCATTAGCACCCACATTAGTAGAGGTCTAACATTCTCAATTTTTTCCACTCTAGGCACTTTAACATTGGTTAAAGAATTTGAATTCGATCAGCTCATTTATGGGTTTTCAGAAACTTTATGCAAGCCAGCCAGTGAACTCTGCAGGATAGACCATGTTTTAGTTTGAACCACCTCGGAGAGGGGCAGCTAGATTCAACTTGTCTGCATGTCGAAGGCCCCAAGCCAGTCTTGCCAGTTTTTCTTCCTGTAGGTATCAAGACCAAATTAAAGTTGGCCCTGAGCGGTGTAGAGAGCGATCCTGAAAATACCAACTCCATCGCCTTTTACAAGAAGGCTGTGTTCCCTAAGCGACCAGGAAACATTTTTCCTAAAAATCCTCATGACAGCGGAATTTTTCTGATTAATTCCCTGTATTGCCATGATGCCAAAGACGACAGGTGCTAAGAGAAAAATGTTCCAACAAGCTGGACAAATGAGACCCATCTTCTAGTACATCTTTCATTTACTATTTCTTTTCAGTATCACCAGAACATGACCAGTGGCACCCAATTACTGAAGTCTGTCCATGGCCTCACGTAGCTAGAAACCAACAATACCTGGCTCCGGTGCACAGCAAGCTGGACTCGACCAGAAGGGCGCGCTGTGTGCTCCTGGACACAACACACTGTGGGACTGCAGGCTCATGTTGCTTACTGTAGGACAACTAGCATCTGTCTCTGGCACTGCAGGCTTGTGCGGCTCACTTTTAGAACACCCAGTGCTGCCGAGCACACATGCAAAAACACTTGAGCATGTGTGTGTCTGCAGGTGTCAGTTCATTCAAGTCAGACCCATTAGCTTCGCCAATTCTGAATTCATTTTGGACAGGGCCATTAGGTACAGTAAAGGCGAGCCTTAGGTAGAGGTCTACAAAGGAGTGCGTTGATCTCACGGAAAAGGGTGCGCTGATCCCACGCACAGGGGTGCGCTGATCCCACGCAAAGGGGTGCGCTGATCCCACGCAAAGGGGTGCGCTGATCCCACGCAAAGGGGTGCGCTGATCCCACGCAAAGGGGTGCGCTGATCCCACGCAAAGGGGTGCGCTGATCCCACGCAAAGGGGTGCGCTGATCCCACGCAAAGGGGTGTGTTGAGCCCATGCAAAGGGGTGCGTTGAGGTCACAGAAAGGGGTGTGTTGAGGTCACAGAAAGGGGTGTGTTGAGGTCACAGAAAGGGGTGTGTTGAGGTCACAGAAAAAAAATTCAAGTAAGGTGAATAGTGACTAATAGTGCCAGCGTATAACGTAAAGAATCCTTTTCATCTACTGAGTCTGCGCTCCAAACATCAGGCGCTCAAAGTACTGCTCGTCCGCGTAAGAGCCTTTCTGAAAATGTACTCAGACTCGGTACATTGAGTGACATCTGGCAAAAGGGACCCCGAGTACACAGTATAGTTTATGGAATGTTATAAAAATCATCCTAATAGAACCTCTGAATCAGCCATGAGTAACAGAGAGAACAGCTACACCCTCTAAAAAGCACAGATGGCGCATTTAGTTTTTTCTTTCTTTAATAATGTAGCAGTAAGGTGAATACATCTGTCAGTGCCGTTATTAGCTTTACAAAACTAACATTAAATGGTTTATTTTTAGTCCTCATTTCAGTTCTGTGTTGGTAGACGCAGGAAGTAATCGCTCACTGCAGTTTACCGTGAGCCCACATTAGGTAACATATGATGGGTTGTGCTATATTAAGAAGAAACGCAGAAGTTCAATTTTATCTCTGCGGCTAAAGATATACATCGTTGACGTCACTGTTTTACAAGTAACATTTGAAAGTTGATTTTCTTTCACTGACTTTAAGCAATTCCAAAGGCATTCAGATACCACGTTTCTCCTTATTATACACGCTAAATATTCTTAGCGCTATATGAAAGTCATTGTAGTCCATACAAAATTAATTTTATAGGTCGCTTGAATAAGTTCGAATAGTTATTGATTTCTGATTAAAAAACTATATTGATTCGTAGTTCAATTGCTACAAAATGTTTAATGTTTGAACGACTGGCTTCTGATTACACAGGTGTAGCAGGAAAAGTGGGAGCATTTCTAGGGCTTCAGTGCAAAACAGTATTTAGCCAGCTGCAGGGAGGCTTTCCATGCACTGGAAAAACATCTGTCCTTTCTCGCAGTAATCGGGCACCAGCACTATGTGGCACCATGTGGTAAACGACTGTATATCAGATTCTAGTGTTCTATATGTCTGGTCTTCCTGTATAACAGTTGATACTGAAGTGTAATTATAACTAGTGTTAGCTATTTTGAGCAGAGTAACAAATAGAACAAGCACTGGCAAAGCCAATTAGTCTTGCCCTGGCAGTACTTTTAGAACTTCAGCACAAGCCTCAGCAAAGCCAAGATCAGTGGCCCGCCGTCCTGAATTGTTATTCTGCATACCTTCAAGATGGCGGTCACATTGCATGTACATGCAGCGCGATAGTCATCTAGGAACAGTATAACAATAAGTATACAATATATTATATCATTCCATGATGGCTATCACCAGTAGCGCATCATAGTTATTTTGATTGGAGGGGCGTGAAACCATCATTTCCCAACCATTTCACAATATATCCGATGAAAATGATGGTGTGTCAAGCAGTGGTGGAGGCGTACGGGACTGCTATACATACAAATCACAGGGGGTCGGCATAAGCAAGGGAAGTTTGTGGATAGGGATGATTATTTATGGTCAGTCTGTTTATCAATTTAAAAGCAAGTCATGTGCCATATGGATACATGTAAAATGTGGGCCATACCTTGTGCATCAGGGAGGCCAGAAGTTGCACGTAGATGTTAAAAATGGTGACAAAACAGATGCCTGCAGGGACACCCCACATTATCCACCAAGGGCTTGATCTGTGCATGAAACGCCTTCAGTAAGAGTGGTCCAAAAGAATGAATTAAGCCATTCTAGTGCCAGTCATCTTAAGCCAGTGCGGTCCAGCCAACTGAATCAGAGGTCAAGGTGAATGGTGTCAGAGGCTACTCAAGGATCCAATAAGGCAAAAGCAACATTGTCAACTTCCTTCTCAGGCCATCTAAGGCAGGCTGACCTTTAGATCAGTAGTAAGTATGTGGTGAATCCCTCCATAGAAACGGTCAAGCAGCTGATTAGCCATAGCAAGCTTTTAGACCAGCTCCACGACAGCACTCTACAAACGCGTTACCAAGTGTAGAAGTAGCAGTCGTAGGACCAGGAGTCTGGAGTTTAGCTCCGAGGTAGCCAGGGATGCCTTTTTAAGAGATTTTTTTACCTTTGCGACTTACCATTCCACGGGGATGCATTCCCCAGTCTGAGCAATTTAATAAACAGTGCCGGAGCTCAAAGTTTGAAAACTCTAGATGACCAAACTTCCCTGGGAGAAGGACATGGATGAGCAGCTTCCATATAGTCAAAGAGAAAGGAGTCAAAAAGTCACTCAAACTCTGAAAGAGTTTCCAGGACAGAGCGGTCTTCACTCCGACTGAGGTCCTGAGGTTTAGTGACAGAGTCTAGTGCAATGTCCTGCCATCATAATATCAGTAATTTGGGTATGAAAAACTTAGAACTCTTTGCAGATTTCTTCAAATGGTAGACATGCTTGTTGAGTGGCCTGGGAGCGTTTCACCTCAGTAATGATGTTACACAGTTATTTAGCAGTGTAGGATGTGCTACCGATCTGCCCCGAGAGTTTGCAGACCTAGTCTGAGCCTCATACCATTAGCGTTGAAGTAGAGCCTTAGTAGGGGATCATAGACTTGTCCCCACAACCGCTCAGATCGACACACTTCTAGTTTATTCTTAAAATACTGGGTAAGGAGTTCCTGTCCAGCTCTAAGTGCTCTCTAAGGGGACAGCTACTCTACCCTTCAACAGTAATGCAATATGAACAATAAAAAATTGTAAGTCACCTACCCAAATCTAGAATGCAAATTATGTTTGAGAAAACACTTTTATTCTTATCACTTTGCTTGTAGTTAGCAATATGTACATCTTTATACATTTACTGAATATCTATACAATATTTAATTGTTAGATATTTCATAATTGGTAGCACTACTTTCATATTCTATTATCATTTAATAAACAGAAACAAACGCAAAAAGACAATAATTCGAATGAATAAATATTGAAGACGTACAACAGCCAACACGTGTTTTGCGACACCTGTCACTTTTTCAAGTCTTTGAGAGAAAAATAAATATACACGTGTTGGTTGTACTAGAGGTATAATATTTACTAACCCAACTATCCACACTTAATCCTTGAATTAGGGGGGGGGATGTCCCATCTCAAACACCATCCCTACAGCTACAGCCGTGGCCGTCATGTTGCTTCTAGATGCAAAATCAGGGCTTGAAAAATCCGCTCGCCCCCTCGCAATTGTGAGCCAGATTCAATTAGGGAGAGCTATTTTTAGGTTCTACTCGCCTTTTCTGGCGAGTAGGAAGACAAACTGACTTTTGACCTCTGTCTCTGAAAGCAGAGGAAGTGTGACAAGATAGCAAAATTTAAAGGCATCTTTATTGCTCACAAAGTGAATGAGCAATAAAAAGTGTCTTTAAATCTTGTTAACTTGTCACATTTGCTCCGCTTCCAGAAACTGAGGTCAAGTGCATTTCAGTTAGGTCTAGTACATTTTTTAAGATTACTAGACCTGCTACTAGGTCTAGTAAAAATAAAATTATTTTTCGAGCCCTGAAAATAGATGCCATCTTGGAGGTATGCAAAATACTATTCCAAGATGGCTGCCCACTGCAGGGAGAGAGGTGGGTGAGAGAAAGAGAGCGGAACACCAAACGTCAGCAGTGCTCGGTGTCACAAGAGCAAGAGGGGGCAGAGGGATGGGCAGCGACAGGAAAAGAGGATGAGGAGGAATGACTAAGGATGACTGCAGAGGAAAGGGATGGATATAGAAAGACAGAGATGCACTGCCATTGAGCGATAATGCTCAAATGCCAAAGAAAGCTACACAAATAAAAACAGTCCCCTCACATCAGTAATGGAAGGATACACTCAACTAATCACAATGCAGGTTAAGCACAAGAACAGGGAGGAAAGCCATCAAATTAGGAGCAGGAAATTGTAACAGACAAGAAAGCCGCCCAATCATGGGCAACGGGCCCCCCAAAACCCCACTCCAAGCATATGCTAAAGTATTGATTGCAATGCGGTCTAAAACAGAAAAGCTAAATCCATTTACAGCGAGAGATCAAAAACAAATCAGCTTCAAATCACAGAAGTACAGTCCAATTTTACTAATAAAATGAAGAAATATATTTTTCAAAATTAAATAAATAGGTGTGATTTAAAATAAGTAGGGACCAAATTAATGAGGGTTCCCTGTACAAAGTAGGCTATCATTTCATTTAGTGTGTTACAGAGTGCTTCATGAGGCCACAGAAGCGAGGATGCTTACTGTGTTCTGCAGAGTAGATTTCTGGATGCTTTGGTCAAGACATTTCTTACTAAGTTTTAGTGCTTTTCATTGTCCCAGGACACTGAGAGCGACACCTTACTCTGCATTACAAATGGTAAATTGTGGAGTGATTTATTGCATCTCATAATGAAGCTGTTGATTGATTTTGCTCTATTATATTTTGTTGACAGCTTAAGACCTTTAATCATTACAGACGTTTTACGGTTATACTTTGCTGTCTGCATGCTGAATGCCGTACTGCTGAGCACCTTACTGTGCCATATATTCCATCTCTGTTTTCTGTCTCCAAGTGGCATGTGAGATCACTGTATCCCTGGGGTACCTCGTTGCAATTTGCATCATGCATGATTGATCGTTGTGAGTCACAGAATACTGGAGTGGACAGACTATACTCTGTATTATGTATGGCTCTCTAATTGCACACACCTGTCAGCTTCCTGTCATGAGGTGTCTGTGATAACAGTTCTCTTTTGTACAGTTTCACCATAACTGCCACCTAAGACAGCTAAAGGGGAACCTTTGGGCGTTCTTGGATTATACACAAAGGCATTGAGCATTGCAATCGCTTTTGCAATAGTGAATCCAGGAGTTTACACCCATTAACACCAAAATAGGGTAATGGTTAGGAGTAATTGAGACAGTCAATTTCCTTATTTTGGATAAATGTTAGAGGGACCCTACACAGAGAGAACGACGAGCATCATCGACATCCCACCGAAAACTTGCCCCTGGATTCGGATTAGCATATACATTAAGGAGACAATGGATGTACCTACGTGAAATCATCAGGTCACTAAAATAATTATCAGCTAACCCTCTTTCCTGGTTACCAAGCTGTAAAATCAAAAACTGTAGAAAAGTGCTCTTTGACAAAGCCACGATTTATTGTCCATAACATACTGCGGGCTTTGAATTCATGCTTCCTATATCAGGATGTGCGAGAATAAATTCACTAGTGCTCCCAACTCAACAGGAAGTGTTTACCGTACTTTCGGTATCCCCAGAGGGAGAAATCCCCAAAACCCCTTTCCAGGAGCTACAGTACTCTAAGAACTCCTAGTTCCACTCAGCGGTCAACAACTTCCCCTTACTAAATTGCACTTCGGCAAACATCAATCACACCTTCATTGTGGATATCATCACCGACCTGAATCTAGACACGCTCTTCATCACTGAACCCTGCTTCAATGGACAGATCAAACCATTGTCTTAAAGGTCCCAAGAGTAACAATCTAGGAGGTGGAGGAGCTCTAGTCTGCTGGTAAAAATCTCAGCTGCATAAACAAAACTATAAAATTATCATTCTTTCGAAGCACTGAAAGTACCTTGGAAATCGAGATACATCAACCAATTTGCAGGTCATTCACCATCTTCCAAGAGCCCACAGTTTTTTCAGGACGAATCCAATGAATATCTCACAGAACAACAACAAACCAACTCCAGCAACACATAATGGAGACTTCAGTATTAACTGGAATAGTCCATGTGGCACAAATGCAAGAAAAGTACTAAACATCCTAAATCACTTTAATTTCCAACAAACCTCAAATGAACCTGCTCACTCGGAAAGCGAGGCCATGGATATAGCCATACACGATACAGTCTCGGTTCAACGCTCATCATCCTTGGCGGTGGATTAGTCGGTTAGTTTAAGTATTGCCTTTCACAATTTAAACAAAAGTTTTCACAATCTATACAACAACTAAACCTGAAACACAACATAGAGGATCCTTAAGGAATGTGTCTGGAAAGAACTAGGTGCAAACTGCAATTAACGGCTCAAAAGCTCCTGGTATGAATATACCATTCACCTCTTACAACGAAGCTCGGAGGGTCAGATCATAAACAAGGCCCCTCTCTGCAGGTCGAACTCTTCTAACAAAAAAGGCACAAGTAGTTCACGGATGACCTATTTCAGGCAAGTTAAGAACTCAGGAAACTGGAGAGAATAAGTAAATATCATCTGGACATTGTAACTTTAAAAGAAGCGAGAAAACAATACAAATTCAAAGCCACTGGCACTTAACTTAGTCACATTCAAAATAAAATTAATTACTAAATAAACCAGCCAAGAGAAGTACGTGAACGGGGGAAAATTAATTCCTTGCCAACCCATCTAAAACTCATGATGCCTCTAACTCACATTACTGTAATGAATTCTTAGGTTTCTTTTCCATCAATATTTTGTTCAGTAGAAAGATACCACACCAAACAACTCACCCTTCAATAATCAACTACCATCTGGTCATTCAAGCAGGTTGGGGGCAGGGGCCACTGGCAGCAGATCACCACACATTCCCCCAAGGTTTAGTGGTAGATGCACTTCATGTTTTTCAATAACTCACAGGTGTTTTTGCTATCAATGCTGGCAGAACCAGGGCTGCTTGCATCCCTGGATACCCGTTTCTGGATTGTAGCTGGTCTTCAGACACAGAAGTCATGCTGGGGGCACATGTAGTGCTGCTTTGAGTCTGTCAAGCATGCTGGTGTATCTAACGGAGGTTGGTTAGCCTTAACTCTCACGGAGAAGCCCAGCAGTCTAGGGGGATGAAGGCTATTGCACACTGCCAGCAGATCAGCACATATTCTTCCAGAGGAAGTCAAGAATTTTCTTTGCCAACACATTTATCGTCAGCTTGAACACTATTGAGGACTTCATCTACTGAATGAATTGGCAGGTAGTGTGCTCCTGTTAGACAAGACACTCTTTGCGTGGTATAGCCCCAAGCTTTTTGCCTTCACTCCCTTACTTAGTTGAACTCGTTTGTGCTGGCATTAGGACTCTGCGTACTTCACCCCTGCTAATCAGGGCTAAAGTGCTTGAGCTGCTCTATCCTTAAATGGTAAAACTAGCTTACATCTAAATGACATGTATAATTTACTTGTAACCAGGATCTGCAAAGTAAATGTTACTAGTAGGCAGCAGCACTCATTGTGCCACCCAGTAAAGTGGTAGCACTGCACAATATGTCTCAGACCTCCCACTGCAGCCTGAGGTGCAGTTTTAAACTGCCATTTTGACCCTGCAAAATAAACCTTTTTGCCAGGTCCAACCCTTCCTTTTTAATACTTATAAGTCACCCCTAAGGTACGCCCTAAAGGCTCACAGGGCAGAGTGCATGGTATTTAAAAAGTAAGACATGTGGATTTATGTTTTACATGTCCCGACAGGAAAAAACTCCTAAAGCCATTTTGCACAGTTGTAAGGCTAGCTCTCCCATAGACCAACACTGATTTTTAATTTTAATTAATAGGCGCTAGCTTCAGATTGGGAGTAGATAGAGAAATTAGGTTTATACTCAAATGTATTGTAATTTAAAATCCTCTTTGATGGTAAAGTCGGATTTTAGGTTACAATTTTGAAAATGCCACTTTCAGAAAGTTTGTACTTTTCTGCCCAAATCAACTGTGCCTCCCTGCCAGTGTCCTGGGTCACAAGACTGTCAATGGCTCTGCTGTTGTGGGTTGTGTATTGCCTTCAGATAGGGAGACAAAAGGTGGCCTAGGTGTTGAGGGGAGTGGGTCTTCCCGACAGGGTGGCTGGTGAGGAGTTGTGCCCTGCCCGGATTACACTTCAAAGGGCCCTGCCTGTAGCACACATCAGGTCTACCCTGGCCTCTGTCACCCTAGACAGTTTGGAGCCGGGATCAGGGAAAGGGGAACAACTGACCAGTTCTCGTGTTCTCTCGTGCTCTCTCTCTCTCTCTCTACTCTCTCTACTCTCTCACTCTCTCACTCTCTCACTCTCTCACTCTCTCACTCTCTCACTCTCTTTCATCAGAACATTCCTGCATCTGTGGAAGATTCAGAATTAGGACTACCCTGCTGTCTGAGGAAGAGGGACAGCCCTGCTCACTAAAGGAGGATCGGGACCTGCTTGCCTTGCTCCTGGGCTCCCCACAGTGACTCCAAGGTATGTTAAAAAATTCATTTGGCACACCAACCCAGGGTTCAACCATTGATTATTTATCAATTTCAGACCCCTTAAAAAATTCAATTCGCAACGTAGAAATTAAGCATTTTTATTTCAGTGATCATGTTGCCATTATTGGCAAGTTGGAATGGGTGGGAATCCATCCAGAGCACTCAAGACATGCCAAACCCACGATATTTATTTTTTATTTATTTAAGTTTTATATAGCGCTGGCTAGACCCGGAGGTATCAGAGCGCTTTACATAAGGAAGGACATTGTTTCAGAACATAGTTACACAGTTACATCAATTGCTGGAGCGTCACATAACATAGAAAGGGAACAGTATAATGTAGTTACATGAGTTACAAGAGCATAGAATAAACATTAGAAAAAAAACGGCAAAGGGGAGAGTAATTCAGGGAAACAGGAAAGTCAGGCTGGAACAGGGGAGGTAGACATATCCAGGAACAATGGGATCATCCTTAAATGGGCCACAATAGATAAAGCATACATTGTTCCTGCCGTGGTTACAAATAGGAAAAATGATATTATGACCTGCCTAGAAGCGGAACCTGATCCCATCCAGGTAACCATAGCCTTTGAATCGATATTATTTGAGATTAACAGTCTCCTTACTAGAAAAAATCCCACTGCCAAAATCTCAGGCCCTAGATGGTTCGACCAAGCTTGCACCAAGTCCCTATCAGTCTTACATCAGGCTCTCAGAGCCACGCATGGAGATGTGGAATTAGTCAAACTTCTCCGCCTCCGGTATAAAGAGGCCAGGAAGATTAGAATTAACAACTTAAAGGAAGAAGCATGGGAACAACTGCACTTAGCTGCCATCTCTAATAATGCCAGGGACTTGGAGAGTTATCAACGCTCCCTTTCTTAAACCATCCACAGCCCCAAGTCCGAATTGTCATGTGGATGAGGAATCTTGGGTTATATATTTTTCCTCAATATTTAACCCTAAAGCTGAGGGAATGACTACCCAGCGGGCAGCTATCTCTCCCTCCACTAAACCTCTCCTCATTTTTAACCATCATGAGATCAGAGCGGCCCTTATGCAATGCTCCAGTAATAGAGCCCCCGGACCGGATGGTACTCCGATAGATTTCCTTACTGAGCAGCCAGACTTATGGGGACCGGCGCTGACAAACGTTTTTAACATAGTCGCTAGAGTGGGTCCACCAGACCCATGGACGAAATCTATTTTAATCCCCATCTACAAGAAAGGAGATAAATCGGAGCCCAAAAACTACAGACCAATTTCTCTCCTGGACAGTACTGCAAAGCTTATGGGTTGGGTTCTATTGAACAGACTTGAGGAATGGGCCACCAGTAACAATGTTCTGATTCCGGTCCAATGCGGTTTTAAACGGGGGCTGGGCACTCAAGATCAGCGTCTCAATTTAAGTTTGTTAATCGCCATGTATACCCAAGCCAAGCAGAGCAAGTTATGCTTGGCTTTTATGGACTTATCTGCAGCATTTGACTGCGTGGCACATCACCATCTATGGAGGATAATGAAGCAAATGGGTATCGATGAGGCAAATATCCTCTTTATAAGGCAGCTCTATTCTTCGGCCTGTGTCCAATAAGGGAGGCAGGGAGAGTGTACCAGGGTGTTTCCAATCAACAGGGGCATCCGACAGGGCTGCGTACTTGCCCCATTTCTTTTTTCCATCAATACTAATGGGGTAGAAGCTCCCCTGGTGGACTCAACATCAGATGTCCCCAAGATCAATAATGTACGCACTCCAATCCTCCTCTACGCAGATGATGCGGTGTTAATTGCCCGCGTGGGTCTAGCCCTACAAAAGTTACTAGAGGTTTATGTGAAATTTATGCGTAATTTGGATTTAAAAACCAACAAGGCCAAGTCTTTTCTTCCAATCACCAGACGGAAAGATAGGAAGGCCCCAAGCTTTTATATAGATGGCCTAAAGGTAGCCCAAATTGATGCTTTTTCTTACCTAGGGGCGGAGGAGCGTCGCCCCACTGCTTTCTCGCAGTGCGAGAAGCGGAAACATAATATGGTATTTTAAATACCATTTTATGTTTCTGCTTCTCGCACTGCGAGAAAGCAGAAGACAGGGTATGCCTGGTTGGGGCGGGCGGGAGGGTATGCCTGGTTGGGGGCAGGCGGTCAGGAAGGAGTGGCTTGCCCACTGTTGTGAGCCCTGACTGTTTGGTCTGCCCTCTAGGGCCGACCAAACCAGTCAGGCGCACTCTACATTTTCTCTATGTAGGCTGCATGCAGCCTACATGGAGAAAATGGCCTCCCTACAGGCGCCCGGCAGGGCGCTGTCCGCACCAATCACAACGCTGCCATTGCAGCATTGTGATTGGCTTACGGGTGGGGAGGGAGCACGCCTGTTCCCGTTCAGGAGCAGGAAAACGCCAAACGAGGGACCCGGCCCAGTAGCAGAGGCGGCGCGGGACCCGTTCAGGTTTTTTTTTTCTTTTAAAGCCCCCCCCGCACGAACCTCCGCGCGACCCCCTCTCTCCCGCCCCACCCCCGAGTTTTGCAAGCCGCGACTGCCTAGGGGTGACTTTTGATAGACAACTAACTTGGGCTAATATGATTACTACAAGGGGCTTATTGCTAGAAAAAAGTATAATCGCCCTACACTCTTTCATAAAAAAACTAGGGGCGAAACCTATTGATATGGTGAAAAAAGTCTACATTGCTAAATCTGTTTAGGTAGCAACTTATGGGGCAGGTATCTGGGGTTATTCGAACTCATTATGGAAGATATCTTCTGGGAAAAACAAGTAGGCCTCCCCGCAAACTGCTCAAACTTTATATGTCACGCAGAAATCGACGATGTTCCATATATAAATGATATAATTAGCCTGGCGCCAATCATTTTATGGCATTCTATCTGGAGAAGAGAATATGTTCCCATTACTCAGAAACTAACAGAAGATGGTCTTTCTCTGGAACATGCCCACAGGATCCCATGGACAACATATATCAAAAATAGTCTCTCTTCCATTGGCTTAGCGCACCTATTTGTCTCGCCAAGTGATTGCTCTGAAATTTCAAAACAGGAGATTAAAACTCGTTTTCTCACACACAGGGCAAATGAAAGATTTAAAACTGTCTAAAAGTATCAGTACAATCTTACTTAGAGGGACCGATTGTCCAGGAAGGAAAATCCTCATATTTATTCACAGTGACAAATTTCCGTCACAGGTTTCTCCTACTTAGGTTTTGGCTTAATCTTATCCTTTGTATGTTGGCCCATCCATTGGGAATCTTTTCTATTCACGATCTTCCGTTCTGTCCCTGTGACGGTGTCTCCGCTCAATCAAACATGCACATTTTTTTCTTTTGTAAATTTTATGTGGTACACCGCAAAAAATTCATATTGCCCATCATGCGCAAATATAATTTCACAAAATGCTGTAGAGGGATGTATTTCTTGCTGCCCGATCCCCTCGTCTGTTACACCGTGGCATCTTTTTTATCCTTATCAAGGAAAACTAGGCGACTGAATAATATCCAAGAATTAACTATATGCTATGTTTTTAGTAATTGTTTTTAACCGATTGTTCAGTCATCATGAATGCTTTGTTTTCAATGGATATTTTTATATGATTTTTTTTTTAATTTGTACTTGGATGGATGTTTTTTATCTTTGCACATTTGTACTTTTATGATCTTATAATATAAGTATCGAATAAAGTGAATTAATTGACTGACTGACTCCAAGGGTCAGTTGGCTGTCCTCCTGTGTGAGCTATAGGAACACAACAAGCTTCCAGAGGCCTCCCTGCAACTGCCCAGCTCCAACTGGACCTGCCTGAGCCTTGCTGCTGGTCTCTGTTGAAGTGAGTACTGATCCTCAAGAGGTGCCCCTCAGGTCCTGGACCCTTGTCTTGCCTCAGTGAGAACCCCTCCTGAAGAAAAGGTGAAGTTACAGAAGTTATGGGCTCATTGCAACCATGAAGTGACCTCTTTGCGCCGAGAAGCAACTGCACGCTATGATTGCCAATGGGAAGCTCCAGCGGGACCTTTTGTTCATGTCGACAACGAAACAGCACCGCGAGGCCTGAACTTCGCGCCAACAGACAGTCTGAAGCAATCAACCAATGCAATACCCCAACATACTCTTCCTCGCGGCCAACGGAAACGGCACAGTTTGCGCGGACTTTGAGACGGTAACTCCTCAGCTGGACTAACCTGGTCCCTGTATCCCACCTGCGCTCCACTGTGGTCGGACTGAGCTTGTGACTTTCCTCCAGTCTAGCACAACCAGATCATTGTGAGTGGTGCTTTGTGATTCTTAGTGCTATTTTCATCGAAATCTTTAAACATCGGTATCTAGGGCTCAACTGATTGAATTTTGAACATTTTGGTGTCATTTAAAAAAAAAAAAAAAATGTACTATAATTTTCTCTAAATTGGTTTGGGGTTTTTCTTGTGTTGTGTTTTCACTTTATTACTGTTGGAGGGCTACATAAATACTTTACATATTGCCTTCAAGTTAAGCATGAATGCTTTTGTGCCAGGCTACCAGAAAGTTAAGTACAGGTGAATTTAGTGACTTTAGTGGTTCACCCCGATAAAGATCGTATTTACTATTTCAGTGGGGCTTCCAAACCTCCCAACTAATAACCTAATTTCTTACAGCTCCCGTTCCCCATTTTATTATCACTACATAGAAAGACAAGGAGAAAATCTTGCCCACTTACTGAAACAAATTTAACTTGCATCACCCAATAATGAAAACGTACCTTCTACCTGAATGATTTAATGCCTTTAGTCACCGCCAAAGAGAACTTTTATTCTCCAACTTATGATGTTGACTAATCAACTTACACTGCACAAGTAGCCATCTTCCCGGATTGTTTAACTGGTCAAAGCACTGCTCTGATTAAAACAAAATCTCAAGTTGACACAGAAAACCTAAACAACTACAGACCTGTGAGCAACCTCCCCTGGCTAGAGAAATCAACTGAAAAATGTGTAGCCAGCCAATTGGGAAGAAGTACATTAAAGACAACAATCTCCTCGCCACATTCCAATCCGGATTTCATAGCGGCTACAGTACCAAAAACTGCCACGCTACAAAGCCTGAATGATATCCACTGCATGTTAGACGATGGATCAGCATGTGATGGTTGGATGGATCAGACTCTTATCAGGTACCAATAGGTACGAGGATATAAACGTCATCATCAGACATCTGCACTGACTTCCCCTAAAACCCATCATAAAACTCAAACTGGCCTGTATCACATACAGAACGTTAGATCAATGTGCTACTGTCTTGAGTCAAACTGGTCCCTTCAATAAAAGGTGAAAGAAGGCCACAATTTGCAACCAAAGAAATGTTTAGTGCCAGCACTCAAATATTGAAGGTAGTACTGAATGTTTGCCCTTTTAACATGCAACACTTTACCTCTACTTATATCAGATGTCGCCACTAGTGATACAGTAGTCAAGGTTATTGGTGTTGAGGCGGCATCAACTGTGAGATTTCAGACTCCTCTGTATGCAAGTGATAGAAGTGATACGAAATGTACAGAATTACATCTGACGCCTTTCCCTGCACATCCATACGATTTTGTGTGGAGGATACGCCAATGATGAGAAAGG
Source organism: Calotriton arnoldi (assembly GCA_963921515.1). Taxonomy (NCBI): domain Eukaryota; kingdom Metazoa; phylum Chordata; class Amphibia; order Caudata; family Salamandridae; genus Calotriton; species Calotriton arnoldi. Next base: position 1,047,462 of record CAWUFW010003877.1, on the reverse strand, counting down.
CGGCTGATGCTTTTTGAAGTTGCCTCAAATCGCCTTTTTGATCTTCTTGTGAGGCGTCTCATTCTATATTTTTTCTCACGTGGAAGGATGTTTAGTGACAGTACTTACCTATAGTAGATTGTTTAATAATGGAAGCGATAACTCAACAAAACCAAAATATTTTCTGGTGTGCAATTTGTGGCCTTTTTTCACCTTTTACATTCGGGACAATTTTGAGTAAATAGGAAGCTAGAACATTAATGTAATCACTCAGGGTACTTATTTTTCATACTACGTTGTTGCCGCGTGTACCCTGTTTTGTTTCCTCATCCCCTTTCCTTCAAAACATCAGCATCTGCACAAAAGTGCACATTTCCTCAGAATGCACTCCGTAAGTCAAAAGAATATGAATTACAATTAAGGCTAGGTGAAATCTAAATTATGCCAGAGAAACTCAACAAATTCCTGAATTTCGCAGTACACAAATTCTTTTTCTAATTTTGCCCGCTGTAATTTGGTTTGCGCAGAAAATATCTTGTGAAGAGACATGCTCTGCTCCTCCCAGCACCTTTGGTAATTTTGTGTGTGGATGTGTTTGCATAAAAAAAGAAAAAAACAGCAAACCAAATTTTGTGCTATAAGTGTGATTTTCACTAGAAACAAACCCACAATTCCACAGAATGCTACTTAGAATTAGAAGTCACAGTGCACACAACAGTTCCAAATAGATGACGGACAACACCAAACAGAAGACAGTTGGCCGAATACTGTGCCCACATACAGCAGAGCCGCCATACTGGATGTAGTGCGTTATTTCCGAGTGCATGACAGGTCTAACTATACTGGTGAAATTAAATGAAATCCAAAATATTTTTAAAGTGCAACAAATACCCAAAAACGGACGCCCTGGTGTCGCATCAAAACCGTGGAGTGATTATTGCCTCATACACATACCTGAAACTGGACAATGTCCATACCAGTCCTTCTGAGTCAGTAAAACTTTTGATTGTACTTCAGACCACACTACACCAAAGATACTGAGGGCCACTAGAATTATGCTATGCTGTAGCTTTTTTCGCATAATTATGGAATAGCCACATCATGCATCATCTGCTGCATAATCTGCAGATTTTTACAAAAAGATGTGTTTCTAGCTCAAATGGGGTCAAAAGTTACTCAAACGTGGCAACGTGGGGGTCACGCGCAGTAGAAGGCCCTTTGCAAAGGTTAACTGCTCACCTTTCGATGGCTTTTTTTCTGTATTTGGATGTTAAACTTTGCCCAAACATACTACCTTGGGTAAAAATATAAAAATAATTAAGTAATGGTATAAAAAAACGTGCCGCATAATTTGACTTTCCTGGCCACATAATTTAGTCAACCCTGCCGAATAATTTGGTCCTCCCCGTCACATAATTCCAGTAGCGCTGGATATACTCCGCAGATTACACCCACACACAGGCTTAGGGCGTCTCAGCCCGGGCATCTCAGCTAAGGGTGGAGAGGACAAGGGTGAGTGCCTGTTTGAGCCTGTTAAGGGTGGAGAGGACAAGGGTGAGTGCCTGTTTGAGCCTGTTCGAAACTGGTCGGGACCAGGGCCAGGAATGCTGCCCATTTTCCCATTCATTAATACCCACCCTATGTATTTGTCCCTCTGTACATAAGCATTGATTTTCACTATAGATATGTACCTATCTTTGTGTATTGCTTTGTATAAACATGTACAATAATTATGTTGTTATAAAAACAAAGACAAAAGAAGAAAAAAATCTTCTTTGGTCTACATGTACTTGCTTCCATTGGGCATCTATGTACCTCCATGTACTTGGATCTGTGTGTCTGTTACTTTTCTCCTGAAAAAGCATATCCAATGCACTACCCTATTTCTCATCCGCTACCTCTATCAATATCTTTAATCTGCATATACTTACCTCCTTTATGCATCTATATACTTTCAATGTACTTATGGATCTATATATTTATCACTTTCTTCTAATTTAGCATTTCCAATGCACTACCCTATTTCTCAGCCAATACTTCCCTCAATATATCTTGTAGCCCAACTTTCTGACTCATCTCAAACTTCTTTCTACTACTCTTTCCAATGCACTACCCTATCTCTCACCCTATACATCTATCATTATATCCTCTACACCCACTCTCATTTATCCCAAACGCCATACCACTACTATGTTCCCCAAAATAACCCTTTCTTGACTCTCTCCTACTCTACCCCTCCTTGCATCTTCTGACACCTCCTTTACTGTACCGATCCCCCAAAACAAACCTTTCTAAACTCTTCCCTCTGACTCTTCCCCTCCAAAAACCCTTTTTACTCATCCAAAAGCCTCCTCCTACTGCTATGACCTAAAAAAAGAAATCCTTCACTCTTCTATCCCTCCACTATCCTTTTCAATCAAAATAACAGACTAGCATGTTCACTTCTCTAATTCCATATTCCACTATACTAATTCACCACTAATCCTTTATGGGTTCCAGAGTAGCGTGCTACTTGCCAACAAAGCGTTTCAACACCTCATCAGGGTTACAAGCGCTCTCCCTAACCCTTCTCAATCCAAATAACTGACTAACATATCCACCACTCAAATTACTTCATATTTCACTATACTAATTTTCAACACTAATCCTTTATGGGTTCCGGAGTAGCCTGCTACTCGCCAGAAAAGCGCTTTCATACCCCATCAGGGGTAACAGGCGCAATATGAATGCAAACCTTTCTTTCCCTTCTATCCCTCCGCTATCCTTCTCACTCCAAATAACTGACTAATATCCACCACTCAAATTACTTTCATATTTCACCATACTAATTCACCACTAATCCTTTATGGGTTTCCGGAGTAGCGTGCTACTCGACAAAAAAAAGCGATTCAACACCCCATCAGGGGTTAGAAGCGCTATATAAATACAAACCTTCTTTCCTCTTCTATCCTTCTGCTATCCTTCCGAATCCAAATAACTGACTAACCTATCCACCACTTAAAATTTACTTGCATGTTTCACTATACTAATTCAACACTAATCCTCTATGGGTCCCGGAGTAGCGTGCTACTCGCCGAAAAAGCGCTTCGACGCCTCGTCAGGGGTAGTAAGCGCTATACAAATGCAATTACAATACAATACAATACAATCTATGATACCCTATTGTGCAACGTGCCAAATAGTGGAGTCCTCACTCTCGTTTGCTCGCACACCGAAGGCCGCAGAAGATACAAGGTCTTCATCTGATACAGAGAATCAAGTATCGATTGTAGATGGCGACCAAGCTCTGCAGAACGCTTCTCCACCTACAGACACAGTTGAGATGCATCGACTTTAGGTCCAGCTGCCTAATCTCATTTCTGTATGACCAGAATGCTTGTGTCCACCACTGCATCTCCATGCAGGCCTTCCTTCGCACTGCGAACTTCAAGGGATCTTTTGCCCTGGAAATGGTAGCGGATCACCAAACGAAGAACACCAGCAGCTGACACCTAGTGCTGGTGCTGGGAAGCGTGCTGAAATAATAACATCTCTCTATGCTCCATCACGAGACCTTAGTGGGAAGTGCGATCCAACTACCTTCCACAATGAGGGAAGTGAGAAATTAAAAAGCACTTATGGCGGCTGAAGAGTCTTGATTCCTTGCTGTTACTCATACTACTTCCAGTTCTTGGTGTGTCTGGAAGGTATTTCACTCTAGAGACCCCGCTAAGTATGGCAGCCATCTTGAAAACGCACTGATCTGGCCAATCATTCAAGTTTCTTTTAAGATTATTTTGCAAACATTTGTTGCATATCCAATTTATTCTTACAAGAGCATACAATGAATATATTTGGATGCGAGTGGTGACATTGATGATTCTAGAAACTGACCAGGCAGCTAGGATGGTGGTGCGCCCAAATACAGTACTGCTCCCGTGCTTTCGCAGGCTGTACAGTTCCCATAATACTTTTCATGATAACGCTTCTCTTCCATTGTCTGTCCCGGATATTAAAATATTAGCACAAGATTACGAATGAAAAATCCTTCTGTTAATATAGTCAGACAAAGTCAGAGAGACCGGGAGAAAGGTCAAAATAGATGAATTAGGATCCACTTCCCTCTTTTCAGGACTTTATATACAAGGTACATATTGCACTTGACACGACATGAAAGTGCACATGATTTCATGCTTTGCACAAGGCGCTTTCAAATGGGCATGAATGGCATGCACACATTTGAGCGTCTTGTTATTTTTGCAATTAAAGTGCATTGCTTTGATGGCCTAATCGTTTAGGGTGTTGTCTAGGAAAAGCTATGTTTAGGGATATCCTATGGTTCACAGCATCACATTCAACTATCCTTCAGATTTCCTGACTTTTTGGTAGCTGACGTAATCGTATGCTAGAAGGTGAAAATGATGGTCTTCCAAAGAACTTTTTTTTTAAATGTGTTATACTGCCGAATAGATTACTCATGACTTTTCAGCCTTGAAAAAGGCCAATTTGAAGCCAAGATAAACACGTTTTGACTAGAAGAAGAAAACTAGCGATTAGGATACATTTGTGTTTCAAGGAGTTTCAAGTGGGTCGGGGGCGTGGCTAGCGCCCAAGGAAGATGGCGGCTAGTCCGTGACTCTCACGGGACGGCGGAGAGAAGGACAGACCTGACGCAGCACATACCGCATATGGAACCCCCAGAGTAACGGTTGTGGAACTGGAGGCATTACGGCATCGAGGGAGGTGACTTTCATCCCTCGAGGTGCCCCGTAACAGTTTCTTTTCTTCAGCCGCGCTGCGACGCGGTTCTGTGACGGAGCGGCCGCCATTTTCTATTGCGCCTGACGTGACTCGGCGCGCAACGAAGATTTGCCGGTAAATGGAGCAACTGTATGTAGCCACTTGGTTACTGCTTAAATGAATGCAGTACGGGCGCTAATCATTAAACAGCTGCTCTTTCCCCATGAATGACTGTGCTCGGCGACTGCATTTTCTCCCATTCATCACCACTTCACTCCTCATGAGAAACAGTTTGTTCTAGAAGTTTTATGGACGCCTATATCTTTTTTTCGTCTTTTTTTTCTCTTCAAAAAATAAGGGCATGTCTTTTCAGCTCGCACCAGCTCTTCCCTCTGTTTGCATGTGGGATTTTACTCTTTCTTCATGTTTTATTCATTTTTATGAATGTCATGCAAAAGCTAGGAGGAGGACATATAAATGCTTATATTTACACAGCCCTTTCTAATAGGATAGGTCATTTTTTTTGTTTCTCTTCAACATTTCATAAAGGTTCTGCTATTCTGTGTCTCTACCTCAAACGCATATTCATCTCCAGAATATCGAGGTGCTGTCTCATCATTGGTGGAAGGTGGGGCAGCAACAGAACTTTCATTCACTGAAATAGTTATATCTGCTACATTAGTGCCTAGGTGCATGGGCAAACTAATTAAAGTATTGTTACGCTCAGCACTCCCACCACGCAAATTTTCTACCCGTCGCAATCCTAGCTCTCGCTATTTATTGATGGAAGACTCAACAAATATATCGCCTAAGGGCGCATCGTCTGCTACTACTTTATCCTCTGGCACTGATAAGGCACCGAGCAAACGTCTGAAGAAAGATCCTCCTTCTCCTCCTAAGCAACCCTCTTCAGTCTCGTTAGACCTTTTGCAGGAGGAAATTAGAGCTCTACGTCCTTTTTTTGAAGAAACTAACTCTAAGCTGCAAACTCTAACAGACAGGTGGTCGAGCCTAGAGGATAGAGTTACTACATTGGAGCAAAATATTGAGTCTCTGAGCTCTTCTAACACCAAAGTGGAGACGCTACATTCTCAAGTAACGGCGCTACAAAAACAGGTCGAAAATCTCGAAAACAGAAATAGAAGAAATAATCTCCGCATATATGGATTACCGGAAGGTTCAGAGGGCTCGGACCCAATCACTTTTTTCAAATCCTTCATGCCAAAAATTCTTAAATTGCCAGAGGATACTCATCTTAACATCCAAAGGGCTCACAGGTTAGGCCCTCCATCTCCAATGTCTTCATCTGCTGTGAGTAAACCGAGAGGGATAATCTTGTATTTTTTGGAATATACTGAGCTACTTAAGATTTTATCAGCTGCCAGAGCGATTAATCGTATCATATGGTCAGGTAATCCTTTGTTTTTCTCTCAAGATTACTCAAAACCCACCGCAGACAGGCGTAGAGAGTTCCTGGCAATGAGGCCGAATCTTCGTTCGATGGGTTCGCGCTATGGCCTCTTCCACCCATGCTTGTTCAAAGTGACCATCAACAACAAGACTACCACATACGAGGATCCTGTAAAACTTAGAAGTTTTCTCAATTCTTACCATGCAACTCCTATGGACACTTCTGTACTGCATAACAAGTAGTTGCCTTGGTTGTTCTTCCTTTAAAGTTTCCTTAATTCTACCACGCTGATTTTATGGTTACTTCTCCCTCACATATGAGATAGACGTTTTGGACTTTGAAATGCATTCATATCTGTTCCATGCTTTAATTTGTTAACAACTTTACTTGTTTGCAGGTATTGCCTGTTCTCATTAATATTTTTTTATTCTAGAATTAATCTCCTCTTTTCTTCCTTACAGGTTACGTCTCCGTGTTTCACTTTCCCTATGTTTCATTATCCGTCGGTTCTGCCTTCCTTCCCGCATGGGGTCTGGACACGTCATTGTTCCGTGTGGCCTCACCCCCCCACACCCTTCATATGTCTTGGATTACTTGCAAGTCTTTAGATTTGTTCCTCTTTCTTCACTTTTGCATTGCTCTCATTTTCTCCCATATCTTCTCCTTTTTTATAGCTTTATCTTGCTATTTTCTCACTCAAATACTCCTTCTTTCTTGCTGTTTTTTCGCATCTCAAATGTTGTTTATTCACTTAGATCATTCCTCCTCTTTCTTTTCCCTTTCACTTCACTTGTTCCAATTTACGTATAGTCGGTTTGTTACTTGGTACATTCTATGTTGTTCAATGATTTGATTGGTGTTCATTTTTTTTTCTTCTACATTTTCGTCCTATGTCTTTAAAACTTGTTTCGTGGCATGTCAGAGGTTTACATTCGCCCATTAAAAGACAGAGTTCTGACACATTTAGCCAAGTTGGGGGCAGATATAGCTTGTTTACAAGAATCTCATTTGACGGCTGAAGAGTCTCTAAAATTAAAGAGAGGTTGGGTGGGGGAGGTCTTTTTCTCTCCAGGCGATGGTAAACGAAATGGAATTCTCACTCTTTGCCGAAAACCACTTCCTGTTAAAATGTTATCGCAGTGTGCTGATAAGGATGGTAGATGGCGGTTTGTTAAATTGTTGGTGGGTAATGCTCCGATCTCTTTACTTAATATTTCGCACCCACCGCTGGAGATTCCTCCTTTTGGACTTCCTTGGCCCAACAAATTACACATTGTTTTGATGATAACTTTATTCTTACAGGTGATTGTAATCAAATCTTCGACCCTTTTTTAGATCGTAATTCAGCAATCTCCTTTGTCCCTCACAAAACTCAAACTTTTCACACAAACTATTAAGCAATACAAGCTTATAGATGCTTGGAGACTCTGTAATCCCACATTAAGAGAATATACTTATTATTCTCCGGCACACCACACCCAATCACGACTAGATTATTTCTTTATATCACATAACATATCTCAATCGTTGTTGGCGGCAGATATTGGATCTATTCTAATATCTGATCACGCTCCCATTACTATCCAATTGGACATTTTGAAGAAACCCAGTTCAACTCGAAAGTGGCGTTTTAATAACGCTCTGCTTTTAGACTCAACATTTACATCCTCCTTTGTTTCTTTCTTCCACAAATATTTTCTCCTGAATCAATCTGATACTTTACCTTTTCATGTGGTTTGGGATGCTTTTAAAGCATCAGCTAGGGATTTTGTTATCAGATATGTTTCTAAAAAGCGTAAAAAGTCACAGGAACTCACCAAAATCCTTCTGGCCAAGATAAAGAGATAGGAGCATTCTTATTATTATTCTAAATCGAAAGCTTGTTTGTCGGAACTTATAGATGCTAAATTTCAGTTTAATAAGGAAACAACTAATAATGCTTCTACTTATTTACTAAAGTCTAGCGCAAAATTTTATGGTGGCCTGAATAAAGCTGGGAAAGTTTTAGCTAACTATTTGAAGGGTTAAGCAGAACAAACTCAATATACAGTCTATTATGGATGAACATAATACACTGAAATTTAAGGATGATGATATTTTAAGTGAATTACTCCAATTTTATAAAACATTGTACACGTCAGAACTTCCTTCCTCTGATCATTCTATTTCTCAATTTCTATCCAACATTCAACACTCTTCCGTTGCACGACCAGATCTCTCACTCTTAGAATTTGACTTAACACAACAGGAGCTTCTCACTGCCTTACAAACACTAAAGAAAGATAAAGTTCCTGGTCCAGACAGTTTTACTGTTCAGTTTTTCACCCATTTTGCACATTTACTACTCCCCAAATTACATACTCTCATAAATACTTTTTTACAATCAGGTGAATCTTTTGGCTCATTTTCAGATGCCCTAATTTGTCTTATTCCTAAGGATGGCAAAGATCCAAAATATTGTAAAAACTACCTACCCATCTCTCTGGTTAATATCGACTATAAAAAAAATTCAAAAGCCCTAGCTCTACGTTTAGAATCCCACTTGCCTGACCTTTTAGGTAGGGAATAATCTGGCTTCGTTAAAGGACGCCTGATCACAGATAATACTAGTTTACTTTTTGACATCCTATCCAAAGCCTCACATGTCCCACACTCTTTAGCAGCAATAGCTCTCGATGCGGAAAAAGCATTTGATAGAGTGGAATGGCCCTATCTTTTTCACACACTTAAATGGTTTGGTTTTGGCCCACAAATTATTTCTTTAATATCTATTTTGTACTCTAATTCACGAGCGGCAGTATGTGCAAATGGTGGTATGTCTTCTTATTTCCAGTTAGGTAGGGGTGTTCGACAAGGCTGTTCACTTTCTCAGTTTCTTTTCAATCTAGCTTTAGAACCTTTTTTGTTAAAAATTCGTCAAAATGATAACATCCATGGTTTTGATTTCAAGGAGACTCAAATCAAAATGGCAGCTTATGCTGATGATGTTCTGTTATTCCTCTCGCAACCTCAATCCTCTCTCCCCACTTTTTTGGAAGAGGTCGATTCTTTTGCATCCATCTCTGGTTATAAATTGAACGAAGACAAATGTGAAATTTTACCTCTAACAAAATATACCTTCAAAGCTGACTTCACCACCTCAGGTTTCGCATGGAGTCCCAACCATATTAAGTATTTAGGCTTACAATTCACTCCCTCTATTTCAGGAACAATATCACGATGTATGGAAAATTGTACACAGAGGTTGTCCTCTCTAACCACGAAGTGGCACCCTTTATACCTATCGTGGTGGGGTCGCCTGGACACTATAAAGATGATGCTATCCCCTATAATTCTTTATACAATTTCCAATATTCCACTCTATTCCCTTAAAAAAATTTAGGAAATGTAATTCTATCTTATCCTCTTTTCTATGGAGTAATAAAAATCACGTATGTCCATATCAAAATGGATTCGTACAAAAATCGGAGGGTGGAGTTAATTTCCCTGACTTTCCTACTTATCATAAATCTTTTTTACTTCGCCAATCATTGAGATGGCTTTCAGAGTCTCTTGTGGATTGTCCTCTTTGGGCTAGGCTTGAACAGTCTTTCATCTCCCCTTCTTATTTCAAGAATACTTATCCTTCACACGTAAGCAGCAATCTTTATCCACTCCTATAATTAAACATACTTCTAAAATCATACCATCTGTCTCTTCTTCAGATCCCATGGATTGGAACTCTTTTCTCAATTTCACCATATGGCATAACACTCGCATATTAATACGAAATAAACCTCTATATTGGAAATCCTGGCGGCAACGAGGTCTAATTTGGGTACATCAATTATATGTCCAGAATGAGATTATGTCTTTCTTACACGCTAGTAGTTCTTTTGACATGCCTACGTCTTTCCGCTCTAAATATTCTCTCCTAACACAAGCTATTCAGAATGCCCGTACCCATTACACAAACTCACATTCTTCCACTGACCCTGTGGTTCCTCCTGTTAATAAATTACGTGCTCTTCTAATCAATAACTCTAGAGCCTCTGTCATATATAACTATTTACACAGTTCACCCATCCCAAGAGAAAAGACTAAAGTAGAGCTCTTTTGGGAAAAAGATTTAGAAGTCGGTTGGTCCATAGAATTATGGAACAGGATTTGGCTCAAAATCAGGAAGTTCTCTAGAGCAGCGAACACCATACAAACACTCTTTTTATATATACCACATGCTGATCTATATCACGTACTTTTTACATGTGCACCTGTTCATAGTTTTTGGAAAAAGGTATGGTCTCAAATTAACTCGATTTTTGACTCCAGTTGCTCTTTCTCCGCTTCGCATGTCTTCTTAGGAAGTTTATCCCCTATTTGGGCGGACTGTGAATCTAATGTAAAGATAGACTTGTTGCTAGCAGTTGCCTTTCAGCAAATAACCAAGAATTGGAAAGACTGCACCAAATTGTCTTATCAAGCATGGTGGTACGCTGTCTCTTACAACCATAGACTGGACACAACTTTTGTATATCCGATACATATGGCATCGAAACGTTCAGATTTATGGCTACCTGTTACACTGTTTATTGATGCTAGTGCCCGTCGTTCTCTGTCTTTGAACCCCTTACAACAAGAAGTGTCTAAACCTCCATGACTTCCCTCATATTAATATTATATTGTAAAGTCATATCTCATTTTATATCATAATCTCGACATAAAATGTAACTATCCTTTGTTCACCGACTACGTGTATATCACTGTTATTCTCCTTTGTATGCTATGCTAAACTGACTTACATTTATTTTCTTTGTTTCTCAATTATAGATTGCTTTATCATATGTAATTTTTCATTGTTATAATATTTTTTGTATTATTCTTTTGTTCTCCCTCAATAAACTAACTTTTGAACTTTAAAAAAAAAAAAAGGAGTTTCAAGTGGCTCAGACTTGTTTATATGCACTGGATGTTTAAGGCTCCCCTTAAAATAATCAGAAAAGTAAAGGTTTTTTTTTCTTTTGATTTTGTAATTGCACCCCTGGGGCAATCTAACTCCACATAAACACCTCTTGCACTCAAGCCATGGCATTTCTAATGCCGCATATTTAATTATCTGTACACCATATAACATAACTGTGTGGTTTACACTCAAGGGAATACTGTCGACATTTAAAATGGTTTTGCTTTTAGCATCCTTCGTAAACCTGCATTTATGGACTCCTGTAAATGAAGTAAAAGCCTTTTTTGGCCCTGGTCGAAGTTCTATGTTTTAATAATTGCAGACTGGACCTCCGAGTTGTGGGTAGCTGTACTTTTGAGGCATTCATGGCAGGATGTACTTGTGACGCTGAACAAAGATATTTTCAGAAACTGGGTAAACTTTATATTTTACAATTATTTAGAATTCATCTATAGTTTTAGTTTCTTCATTTTGGAGGATGGCTTGATGTTAGGCCAAAGAAGCTAGACAGGTGTAGCCTAGAGGTGTAGGCCTAGGGCCATGCATTCAGCAGTTTGTTTTTTGCTAGTTCTGCCTGCGTATATTCTGTGCACAATTAACTGGAAAACGGTTTGCATATTCATACCGGACAGTGAATCAGTTGTCCTACTGTCCTGAGGAAAAAAATATAAGAAAGGAATCGGGTGAATGATTTGAAAACCTAATGCACCCACGGTTGTGATCTGTGTTTTACCCCATGGTCACAGATTCGAACTCCGATGGGTCAACTCAGCCTTTCATCCTTCGGATGTTGATAAAACGAGAACCACAGTGTTGGGTAACAGTCGGTTTTCTTTGCTCAAAGACTCCCTCTGGCGAACGTGTGCTTTCTTAATACAGGTTATGCTTCATAAAAGAGGATTTTTATACCAAATCTTCAATCCTAGGACCCTGCATTTGTATAGTGTGCAAACTCCTTAAAAGTAAAAAAAACAATGTTGTTGTTAATGTGGCGTTTCATATGGCAGTTCTGCCATTGCAAAGAGTAGGAAATAACGTGGGTTACTATTCTAAATTCATGGAACTCAATGTGTAGGCCTCGAAAGGGTGAAAGGCTGAGTTTACCTGTGTGAGAGGTTGGCCTGGTATATGCTGTCCACTAATTAAAGTGGGCACCTTGCACCAGTCCAAACAACACTTATGGTGATTTAAGAGGTCAAAGATAACCTTAGAAAGCTATCCAAATGGTAGCTGTGGAGAGCAGCCTTCAGGCTTAGTCTTGAAGGAATGTTAAGCAGCTTGTTTCACCAGAATGCAATCTTATTGTATTAGTTAAATGAAAGGAGAACCACACCGTAGTTATAAGAATATATATTTATTATTATAACACCTTAAATACCTCACAGTATCTGCTACACGCAGATAAACACAAAGCACACAATACTGTAGCACAGAAACAAATCGTAAGTAGCACTTATACACAATGGCTCCCGGGGGAGACCAAACCATATACTAAAATAGTGGTATAAGAACCACGATTCGAGTCAAAACAGTGTCTAGAGGATGTAGAATCGCTGGGACCCCAAGGAACCACCCAAGGTGAGTAAGTAGGGACCCCCACGGAGGACGGGTGCAGTGTGAGAACACGACCGCGTGCTACGTACAATTCAATGGGAGAGTCGCAGGTGCAATTTTAAAGTTTAAGGAACCTTCCCAGTGGATTACGAGGAAACCCTTTGGAACATAGAAGGTTGGAGAGCCACCCCACCTGTGGATACCGAAGTACCAGAGTTGCCTATCCCAGGGAAGCCGGGTGCATAGGGCTGAAGTGGCGTCGGAAACCACTGTTGTTTTCAATGGGAGTCTTCAAAGAAATGCCACTGCTGGAAAGAAGAAAAGTGTCCAGTGGAATCTGCAGGTGGATTCTTGATGGAAGGAACCTGAAAGCAGAGAGGACAGAGTCTGGGTCACTCAGGGGTGACCAGGGGCTCGGTAGACAAATGTCCACAGATGTCGGGCGCTTCAGGTGTGAAGGAGACCTTGACTCTACAGCTGCAGGGACCAGGAGACGTCGAGGACGACCAGGAGCCGGATACGAGCTGTCCCACGAAGGATGTCGAGTGCTGAGAGGTCGGTGTCCGGCGGGAGCACCAACAAGCCTTGGCAACGGCAATCCACGAAGAAGGTCAAAGAAGGTTACGGTCTGGCCCAGCAAGGACCAGAGGACTCACCACAGCAAGGGGAATCAGGGCAGGCCTGGAGCAACCAGGGGAGTCCAAGAAAATCAGGATTCTCCCTCAAGTGGACCCACAGGCCTAAGGCACAGTAGTCGCAAGGGGACCTCTAGCAGTTTCACAAAGTCACAGATTGCAGGGCACAGAGTGCGAGGAGGCCGGAGTCCTTTGTACGAAATGTGCGCAGAGGTTGGGGCTATCGACAGCCCAATGCACGAAGTTGGGGAAGACCAACAAGCATATGCAATTGCAAAAGCACGCGGTGCACAGGGGTTCGGGTTATGCGGTCCCCACGAGGGATACTCGCCTCAAAGGTGGTGAGAGGGCAGCTCGGCCTCAAGGAATGTAGGAACCCACCTCCTGTGTTGCTGGAGCCTTCGGAGTCTGCAGGAGCTCAGGATCAGCAGACCGGTCAATTGCGCTACGGTGCCCGCAAACGCAGGGGAGTGACTCCTTCACCCCCAAGGGAGATACTTCAGTTGTCCTTGATGCTCCACAGGTCCTACACAGAGCCTGTATGGTGCACGGGCACAGACGATGCTTTGAACGGAGAGGGAGACTAAGTCGGGCCCAGTCGAAGTCCAGAGTGTCCAAACATTCAAAGGTCAGTGGTTTCTTGTTCAGAATCTTGTCCACGTCGAATCTAGGGTCCTACAGCCAGGTAAGCCCTTTTGTACCCATGGGAGAGGGTTAGACAGATTCAGGGGACCCTCCCAGGGGAGGGTCAGGACAGTGGGGAGGTTACTCCCATGTCCTTTGTCCAGTTTCGTGCCAGAGCAGGAGCCAACGACTCCCAGAACTGGTTTGAGCTGGACTATGCACAGGGACACCAAATGTGACCCTCGTGCAGACTTTCAGGCACTTTGGAAATGCACCCACCCAGTTACAATACCCTAAATCCTGTCTGGGAGGTGATCACACCTCCCTGTGACAGGATGCCTATTGTGCTGCCTTCCTCTGCTCGAGCTTGGCTCAGCAGCAGGAGGGCAGAAATGTGTCTCTGGTCGGCAGCAACCATTTTGTGCTGTCCGGGATGAGAAGGCAGGTACCGGGAAGACCAGGGACCCCACGAAGCTTGCTTCTGACATGGTTTGTTGCAGCCGTTTGAGATAGCATTTTACGCGAGCATATAATGCACCTCTACCTATATGTCTGGCTGCGTCACCGACAACCCGGGAGAATGGTCTCCGAAGGCTGCTGGGGTGCTCTGCTCATGCAGGGGCACCCTCTCACGTAAAACCCAGCACCCTGCCTTCAGGATGGTCAAGGCCTGCTACAGGGGTGACTTATAGGTTTTAAGTGTAGTGACCTATAGATATAGTAAACCTATATCTAAAGTGAGTGGTGCATGCACCATCTTACACAGGCTGCAATGGCAGGCCTGTAGTTCCATTTTGCATGGCCTCTCATGGGTGGCATAATACATGCTTCAGCTCATGGGAGGCCTCTGGGATACCTATGCCCTGGGTACATGTGTACCATATTAGGGACTGATAAGGGTACCCCCAGTATCCAATCTGGAGTGTACCTAAGTACATAACATAACATTTTATGGAGAGAGCAGATTGACTGGGATCCTGCTAATCAGGACTCCAGTCTGACTAGTCAAAAACCAGCAAAAGACCCCCCCCCCAACGAAAGGAGATAAAGCTAACCTTGCCGAGTTGAGACTTTATTTCCTAAGTGGCCATATAAGGAAGGTCCTGCACTAGCATGGATACTCCCTGTCTTATGGACCATTAAGGAGTCTCTATCCTGAAGGGTTTTGGATGCTCTCCAAAATTTGGGGTAACTACCTGTAGTTTGCATTGGTAAAGAAATAGGCTGGTGGGGTGCCTGAGTAGGGAAGTGAGGCCCCAATAGGGTTGGTCTCAGCTTCCTCAGAGCACTGGTCACCATGGAGGCCTTTCTTTCCATGATTGAGTTATATCTGGCCCTAGGGGTCAACCTCTGGCTGCCTACAGCTGGGGGTTGAGTCCCTCTGGTTGGAACAATGGAGGGCCAGGGAAGGTTTGGGACAGCTTTGGCCCAGGTTTTCCTTTGCCCATCATAGTCCATCTGTGGGAGGTCACTAACTAAGGGTAAGAGGGATCCCTCAGAATGTTGAGGAATAGTAACCTGGCTAGTGCTACTAGACTGGGTGTACCTAATCTGATGAGGGGGTTCCTCTGGACAGTGGGCCCCTAGGGGTCCACTGACATCCCTGACCTCTGCAGCCCTAGGCTGACTGAGGCTGGGTAGAGAGGGGCAGGATACCTGCTCCAGACTGGGCACCTCCTTGGAAGGGTCCCCTGCCCTCATTGGTTCTGCCAGGACAGGCCTGACCACCTCTGGGGCAGTTCCTTCACAAGGGGCAGGATCAGTTCCCTGAGGAAGCTGACCCTTACCTATAGTCGGGGGGAGGGGGGGCAGAAGATTTTTCTTCATTCCCTGTGCTCTCTGGTGGAGCAGAGTGGACCATTGTTTCAGGCTCCACTACTCCAAAAGTTTCCTGGGGTTGGACTGAGGCCCTAGGGGTCCCACCAACTCTCTCAGGCAGGCCTAACATCTGTAAATGGGCCTTCAGTTCTACTTCAGCCCAGGCTGAAGTTTCTAAATCATTACCCAAGAGGCAATCTACAGGCAAGTTTGGGGATACTGCCACTCTTTTTGGACCAGTGACCCCTCCCCAGCTGAGATTGACTATAGCCATGGGATGATCTGTCCTCACACCATCAGTACTTGAACTCAGGTAAAAGCTGGGCTGGGGGCACTAGGGTTCCTGTCACCATGGTGACACTAGCCCCTGTGTCCCTATAGGCTACAGCTGTCTGACCATTGATCAGAGGCTCTTGTCTGTACTTGCCCAAGGAATTGGGACTGACAGTAAAAGTGGCAAACCCCATGCCACCATCACAGACTAAAGTGGCCTGTGTGGGAGATCTGGCTAGGCCAGGGTCCACCTCAGTTCACCCAAAAAAAACAAATTGTTTGGGTGCACTACCACCACCTGGGGGATTACTACCTGTAGTACCAGGAGGTGTAGAAGTAGTGTTTGGAGGAATATTTTCCTTATTGCTGACCTTGGGGCAAATGGCATCATTTTTCCTGTGGCCTGGCTTCTTACAGACAAAGCAATAAGGTTTCTTGTCAGGGGAGGAAGGAGTTTGGGACCCACCCCAGAAGAGGACTTTTGGGGCCCTTCAGAGGACTTCTTTTGATTTATCCCCACCTTTCTCTTGGGTCTTGGAAGAATCTTTCTTCTGGTCACCACCCTGGTTCTTTTGTTTCACTCAGGTTCAGACCCATTTATCTGCCTTCTTTCCCAATTCTTGGGGAGAAGTCAGATCTGAGTCCACTGTAGGAGAGTAGGATCTGCTTCACATGGGTACCCCCACTTTTTGCTGATGCTTCACTGTTTTTCGACCTTAGTCTGGCTGGGGCCCTGCTAATCAGAACCCCAGCCTAGCTGCTTCCTCTTTAAAATGGTTTCCATGTGCCTTAGGCACATCTCTGATTGGAATCTGGAGTGCCCTTATAAGTCCCTAGTATATGGTATACTATGTACCCAGGGCCTACCAGGCCTACCAGGGGCTGCAGCATGTATTGTGCCACCCCTGGAAGGCCATCCAAACTGACACCACAGGTCTGCTACTGCAGCCTGTGTAAGGTGGTGCATGCACCCCTTACTGTGATATAGGCTACCTATATCACTACATACATACACACATATAAACCTATAAGTCACTCCTATGGCAGGCCTTATCAATCCTGAAGGCAGAGTGCGTGGTTCCTATGTGAGAGGGTGCCCCAGCATGAGCTGGGCCCCTCTGCAGCGTTCGGAGACCCTTCTCTGATGCTGTTTGTAGTGCAGCCCGACCATATACTCTTAAGCGCATTATAACCTCGCGTTAAATGCTAACTTTGGGATGGCTGCACGGAAACATGTCGTGTTTGGTGTCAAACATCTTGGAATACTACCCCCGCCAGTTCTGGCGGCGGGGGTAGCATTCCACCCTTCTAGAAGGAGAGACATGTACACACCGGTATACCCGGTACTGACTTTCCAGAGCCCTGGCATCACAAAATGGATGCCGCTGCCACAGACACGAGTCTGGCCTCCTGCTGCTGACCGAAACTCCGGCAGGGGAGGCCTGGACAATAGGTTTCCTGTCCCAGGGAGGTGTAACCACCTCCCCAGACAGGATAGTGTGTATTGGGGCTGGGCGGGAGCACTCTCTGGTGCTTTGAAGTCCTGCACTGTGGGCACATTTGGTGTCCCTGTGCATACCCCAGTTCAAACCGGCTCAGGGGCTTCCAGCCCCTGCTCTGGCGCGAAACTGGACAAAGGGAAAGGGGTGTAACCACCCCTCTGCCCTGACCCTCCCATAGGTGGGGCCACAGAGTATGTCCAACCCCCTACCTTAGTATAAGTAGGGGACCCCAGTCCTTAGGACTTTAGATTTACCTGGACGAAACTCGGACACAGAATCCTGGCCCTTCGACGCTCTACTTTAAGATTAGAGGACTGAAGAATCTCCCTTGGGGTCAAGGAGTGACTCCCCTGCTTGGCAGGCACCAAAGAAGCAATTGTCCGGTCTGCATCGCTGAAGCTCCCGTCGGACGCCGAAGTCTTTGCATCACCAGAGGTGGATTTCCAGACTTCCCGAGGCTGCCCTGAGTCCCCAGCAAAGCTGAGGCCCGTAGCTGTCGTGGGTAACGTGGAACCGTGACCCCTGGACACCGAACGCATTTGCAAGTGCATCCTCTTCTGGGTCTCCCACGAAGTCGTGCTTTGGGCTCCGAGTAGCCCCAGCCTCCAGCACCAACTGCACCGAAGATCACTGGCCTCCACTCCACGAGTGTCCTGTGAGCCAGCTCCACGTGCGTCGACTCGAGGCTCCTTCGCGGTCGCTAGTCCGTTGGCTAGTAGGCCCTCCCGAAGGCCAATCTTTTTCTCCTTGGGCTCCCTGGTTGCTCCAGGCGTGCCCTGACTTACCGTCGCTGGGGGAGTCCCCCAGACCTTGCTGGTCTGCAACATCGTCCTTCTTCCATTTCCACGAGACTTGCCGTTGCCAAGGCTTGTTGGGTCCAATCCGGTCGCCGACACCCCTGCAATCGACAGACGTCGTGGGACAGCTCGAATCCAGCTCCTGGTCATCGTCGACACCTCCTGGACCTCGTGGCTGAAGAGTCAAGACGACCGTCAACCTACCTGAAGCACTCGACATCGGTGGGCATCTGCTCATCGCCTTCCTGGTCACTGGCTAGTGACCCAGACTCTGTCCCCTCTGCTTTCAGGTTCTTCAGATCTTCGATCCACCTTTGGATCCACCCGAACACTTTCGACTTGGCCGCCAGCAGCACTTTGCAGCAGATCGCCATTGAAAGCGACGACGAAACCCGACCCCGAAAGACACCTATGCACCCGGCTCCCCTGGGTGAGGTAACTCGAGTACTCAGGTGCTCCCGTGGGTATTGACACTAGAACAGCCTAGTTCTCAAAGGGTTTGCTCCAAGTCCTCCTCTAAGTGTCCCTTTTCTTTTAAATTCTAATCGCGACTTTCCCCATAGAAGTTAATGGCGGTTCGCGGCTGTGTTCATACACTGCACGCGTCCCCGTGGGTCCCCTGTGTCACTACCTTGGGTGGTTCCTTGTGGTCCAAGCACTTCTACAGGCTCTAGGCCTTGTGTCTAGCTCAGTCGTGGCTCTTATACCACTTTATTGGTATATGGTTTGGTACGCCCCTAGGGCTCAAACGTGTATTTGTGCTATTACTGTAGATAACTAACTTATAATTTATGTACTTCGAACTCTAGCCTCATAAAGAGACTAGAGGGGTGTGTTTAGCAATAAATACATATATTTTGAATATATACCTGGTGTGGTCCTCTTTCATTTGGTCACTCAAGAGATTATAGACTGGTAAAACAAGCTGCTTTACATTCCTTCAAGACTTAGCCTGAAGCCTGCTCTCCATAGCTACCACTAGGATAGCTTTCAATAAAGGTTGTCTTTAACCTATCTCCAATATGGGGTTGTTTGGACTGGTGCAAGGTGCCCACTATAATTAGTGGACAGCATATGCCAGGCCAACTTCTCACATCCACCATGTACTGGTGTAAAAGCTGGTTTTGACAATTATTAAGGATCTGCTCCCTCATAATCAAATTGTACAATCCTAGTCATGCACCTTGCTGCCAAGTATCCAACCTACCAGTGCCTTTGTAGCACAATCTACAAAGTCTACCCAGTCTTGAGTTTGTGCCTTCTGGGTGTCTCTGAACTTAATCCTGTACTGTTCAGTGGTTAAGCCAAATCCTTCAATGAGAGCACTCTACAAGACTGAGTAATTATCAGCATCTTCTTCTCTAACAGTGAGGAGCTTATCTCTACCTTTGTCAGCAAAAGAGAGCCACAAGATAGCTGCCCATTGCTCTTGAGGGACCCTCTGAACTTTACAGGCCCTCTCTAAAGCAGTTATCCATTTTGGGATGTCATCCCCAAAATGGTAGGACGGGACAATCTTGCTCAGGTTGCTATTGTCAAAAGAATGTTCCTTAACTCTAGGGGCACTGTTGCTGCCACCATGGGACTCTAGTCCCAATCTTTTTCTAGCTCTCTGGACTTCAAGTTCCAGTAACTGGTAGGCCCTGTCATAAGAGTGGTCCCTCTTGCTAGATACAGAGGACCCTACAGACTGTCCTGAGTGATGCGACTCTGCAGAGGGAGATCTAGATCTCCTTGGTAAACTCTGCACTCTTCCAGGAGGGGTGAAGAGGGGGCCATCTTGGCATTCCTCATCATCTCCTGGAACATCTGAGTTGTCCAGGTGGGAACCATCTTGTTCCTCCTGGCCAGGGTTTGAGTCTAGGTCATAAAAGGTGTCACCTCCTGACCGGGCCTCATTCCCTGCCCCACCCACTTTCTCCTGTTCATCTGACCCAGGGGTCTTCCTAAGGTTATCATGCAGTAAGGCCTCTATGAGGCGGTGGGTGTTGGCTGTTCTCCCTGTCTTCAGCTTTCTAGAGGCACACAGGGCTTTCAATTCTTGGAATGACAGCTCACTGTATCGAGAAGGCAGAGAGCCACTGGCATCTCCTTTAGAAGACATACTAAGTGTGGTGAGGTGTTGCACCTACCTAACCTAGTGGGAACTAAACTCTTTGAGGTTGGAAAATGGGTGTGCTAGACCCTTGACTTACCCAACCCTAAGTTCAGTAGAACTTACTTATTCTAAGCTGGTATTATATGTACCTAGCACTTAGTGGTTTTCAGTTAATCAATACAAAGATTTATCTGGTAAAACAATGCAGGCTTGAATCCCAACCGCTGCACATCAATGTGAGAGGTTGGTCTGGTATATGCTGTCCACTAATTAAAGTGGGCACCTTAAACCAGTCCAAACAACCCTTATGGTGATTTAAGAGGTCAAAGATAACCTTAGAAAGCTACCCAAGTGGTAGCTATGGAGAACAGCCTTCAGGCTAAGTCTTGAAGGAATGTTAAGCAGCTTGTTTCACCAGAATGCAATCTTATTGTATTGGTTAAATGAAAGGAGAACCACACAGTAGTTATAAGAATATTATTTATTATTATAACACCTTAAATACCTCACAGTATCTGCTACACGCAGATAAACACAAAGCACACAATACTGTAGCACAGAAACAATCGTAAGTAGCACTAATACACAGTAGGGGGAGACCAAACCATATACTAAAATAGTGGTATAAGAACCACGACTCGAGTCAAGACAGTGTCTAGAGGATGTAGAATCGCTGGGACCCCAAGGAACCACCCAAGGTGGACCCCACGGAGGACGAGTGGTGTGAGAACACGACCGCGTGCTACGTACAATTCAATGGGGGAGTCGCGGTTGCAATTTTAAAGTTTAAGGACCCTTCCCAGTGGATTATGAGGAAACCCTTTGGAACAAAGAAGGTTGGAGAGCCACCCCACCCGTGGATACCGAAGTACCAGAGTTACCTATCCCAGGGAAGCCGGGTGCATAGGGCTGAAGTGGCGTCGGAAACCACCGTCGTTTTCAATGGAAGTCTTCAAAGAAATACCACTGCTGGAAAGAAGAAAAGTGTCCGGTGGAATCCGCAGGTGGATTCTTGATGGAAGGAACCTGAAAGCAGAGAGGACAGAGTCTGGGTCACTCAGGGGTGACCAGGGGCTCGGTAGACGAATGCCCACCGATGTCGGGTGCTTCAGGTGTGAAGGAGACCTTGACTTTACAGCTGCAGGGACCAGGAGATGTCGAGGATGACCAGGAGCCGGATACAAGCTGTTTCACGAAGGATGTTGAGTGCTGAGGGGTCGGTGTCCGGCAGGAGCACCAACAAGCCTTGGCAACGGCAACCCACGAAGAAGGTCAAAGAAGGTTACGGTCTGGCCCAGCAAGGACCAGAGGACTCACCACAGCAAGGGGAGTCAGGGCAGGCCTGGAGCAACCTGGGGAGTCCAAGAAAATCAGGATTGTCCCTCAAGGGGACCCACAGGCCGAAGGCACAGGAGTCGCGAGTGGACCTCTAGCAGTTTCACAAAGTCACAGTTTGCAGGGCACAGAGTGCGAGGAAGCCGGAGTCCTTTGTACGATATGTCCGCAGAGGTTGAGGCTATCGACAGCCCAATGCACGAAGTTGGGGAAGACCAACAAGCATATGCAATTGCAAAAGTACACGGTGCACAGGGGTTCGGGTTATGCGGTCACCACGAGGGATACTGGCCTCAAACGTGGTGAGAGGGCAGCTCGGCCTCAAGGAACGTAGGAACCCACCTCCTGTGTTGCTGGAGCCTTCGGAGTCCGCAGGAGCTCAGGATCAGCAGACCGGTCAGTTGCGTTACGGTGCCTGCAAACGCAGGGGAGTAACTCCTTCACCCCAAGGGAGATACTTCAGTTGTCCTTGATGCTCCACAGGTCCTGTATGGTGCACGGGCACAGACGATGCTTTGGACAGAGAGGGAGACGAAGTCGGGCCCAGTCCAAGTCCAGCGAAGTCCAGAGTGTCCAGACGGTCGAAGGTCAGTGGTTTCTTGTTCAGAATCTTGTCCACATCGAAACTAGGGTCCTACAGCCAGGTAAGCCCTTTGTACCCACGGGAGAGGGTTGGACAGATTCAGGGGACCCTCCCAGGGGAGGGTCAGGACAGTGGGGAGGTTACTCCCATGTCCTTTGTCCAGTTTTGCACCAGAGCAGGAGCCAACGGCTCCCAGAACTGGTTTGAGCTGGACTATGCACAGGGACACCAAATGTGACTCTCGTGCAGACTTTCAGGGACTTTGGAAGTGCACCCACCCAGTTCCAATACACTAAATCCTGTCTGGGAGGTGGTCACACCTCCCTGTGACAGGATGCCTATTGTGCTGCCTTCCTCTGCTCGAGCTTGGCTCAGCAGCAGGAGGGCAGAAATGTGTCTCTGGTCGGCAGCAACCATTTTGTGCTGTCCGGGTCGAGAAGGCTGGTACCGGGACACACAGTAGTTATAAGAATATATATTATTATTATTAGACCAGGGACCCCACGAAGCTTGCTTCTGAAGGGTAGATTCATACCTCCCACACCGTGATTCCAAGCTGTTTGATAAGAAACACGACATGGTTTGTTGCAGCCGTTTGAGATAGCATTTTACGCGAGCATATAATGCACCTCTACCTATATGTCTGGCTGCGTCACCGACAACCCAGGAGAATGGTCTCGGAAGGCTGCAGGGGAGCTCTGCTCATGCAGGGGCACCCTCTCATGTAAAACCCAGCACCCTGCCTTCAGGATTGTCAAGGCCTGCTATAGGGGTGACTTATAGGTTTTAAGTGTAGTGACCTATAGATATAGTAAACTATATCTAAAGTAAGTGGTGCATGCACCATCTTACACAGGCTGCAATGGCAGGCCTGCAGTTCCATTTTGCATGGCCTCTCATGGGTGGCATAATACATGCTTCAGCCCATGGGAGGCCTCTGGGGTACCTATGCCCTGGGTACATGTGTACCATATACGAGGGACTGATAAGGGTACCCCAGTATCCAATCTGGAGTGTACCCAAGTACATAACATAACATTTTAAGGAGAAAGCAGATAGACTGGAGTCCTGATTAGCAGGATCCCAGTCAGACTAGTCAAAATCCAGCAAAAGACCAGGCAAAAAGTGGGGGTAACTATGCAGTTAGATCCTACCTTCCTACAACCTGTCCAGGATTGGAACTCAGGTTCTGCTAGTCACACGTGTCAGCAGTGTGCAATTAATTCATTAAGCTATTTTGCAGACCAGAAGACCTGCAAATATATCTGCTGGGAAAGTACCTTTTTGCCATCTCTGCTTTAAGGATCATTTTGGTTTTATCTTATGTCACTTTAGGGGCCCGATTCTGACATTTACTGCAGTCAGACACCGTTCAAATGCCCAATCATAAGTGCTGATCGGGAACTGCAAGCAGCAGAAATCCGAGCTGCTTTGGGACTTGTAAAGCCACTGACCACACAACTGAACCGTGTGTTGATGCGGGTCCCCAAGGTGGTGAGGTCCCGTAAGCGAGATCTCCAGTTGCATTTCTGCACAGAGGCCTCTGAATTATAAATATGACTCCATCATGAGCTTCTGAAACCTAAACTCCGAATGCAAACAGAGCATGAAACTGGGCCCAGCACACAATTATAGGAGAGAGTTCTGTAAGAAGAAAGGGCACAGGGGTGAACCTATGGATGGACACTTTCAAACGTTAATATTGTCTGCTTCCCTAACCTCAAAAAAGTAGAGCATTCTCTTTAACATGCGTTTCTTTTTTTCATTATTGCAAGAAAAAAACAGAGACTTAGCAAACTTCAGATGTTCACTACTGCTTCTTGGGTTAAGCTCCTTTCGAAGTCTGAGCAGTGTGTGCCTCTAACAGTACAAATACTGGGGCTCGCCTGTACCCACCGAACTGCTTTGTACGGTATATACAATTCGTCATTACCCATCATTGACCCCGAGCAAGTGAGAGGCATTAATGGGGGAAACAAGGGGGAAGATAAAGCTAGAAATATAATGACAAAGGACAAGACGAAAACCAGCCTGCAAGATGGAGATAAAGAGGCAGGAAGTGAAGAGGTTTGAAGCAAGAGCTGAGATGGATCCAAGGGTAGGCAGACTTGGGATTCTGCTGTGCCAGCCGCAGACTCCTAGGAAATACTTGGAGCCCCTGCACTTTAAAAAAAAAAACAACTAGGTCCTGGTAATTGTCATGGCGATGCCCTATCCGCCACGTGTTAAAAAAAATTGCCATCCTGTCACTCTTACACCAATTTTTGAACCATAATCTCAGTTCTTGATGGGACCGACACTGAGTGCCACTGCTGGCACGAGTTGAAATTCCCGTCAGCCACAAGGATGCAGAGACCCATGGATGGCGGTGGCTCTCCTGCAGCTCCCTGGGTCAGCTGAGACCTGCGAGGGGCAGAAGAAAGCAGAAGAGATGGCGAACTAGCTTCAGTGCCAGGATTCTCACTGCTCTGACATCAGAGCAGTGAGCACCTGTTTTTAGGTCTCGCTGAGCCCGCGCGCATGCGCCGCTCTGCGAGACTTTAGTAAGAGACTTTTGAAAGTGCTCCGAAAGCGGCCACCAGCGTGCGGTTACGCGCACAAGCGCGCGCGACGTGCCCAGCACTTTTCCTCGTCGAGCGCACGCGTGCGCACAACTCGCGTCACCACTCGCGGTTTTTTTGTATTTCATTTCGCGGCCGCGCAGCTTTACTTTTACGGCCGCGCGGCCAATGCTTGTTTTTGTATTGATACAACAAAGAATGCTATCAAAGGAGGTAACAGAACCTGAAAACTCAGAATATTGTGTGCTAAAGAGCAAGTATCCTCTGGGCTTTAATATGGACGTTACTTTTGAACTTTGATTGAACAGTGTGGCTGCATCCTTCACACATACAAAGCACATTGCGTGAAAAGGTTTTCTACTTTTCCCTTATGCTCATTGCCTAGATTTTTTTGTCCTGAACTGTGAAATGCTTACACTGTCCACTTTATTCTGTACTTGTGGTTGTTTTGGATTAGAAGTATTTTTTTGCACTGGGGTTCGAGAGTTCATTTCTATGTCTTGTTTATTGTCTTTTCTTCGTTTTCACTCTAAATATTTCATGACCCAATTAGTAATGATATGCCGTGCAATATAATAAATGTCATTCCCTAAAAACTGTACGCAGTTCTCTCCACGACTAAAGATATGATTCATCTTGCAGCCTGGCATTTTATTAGATACTGGTGCAGCATGAAAAGCATAACGACCCCTCTACTCGTTACTGATAATTTGCAGTTTTGTACTTTTATTGAATTAAAACCAAAATTAATTGCTAGAATTTCTATGCTGGCGTCTCTTTGCTCATTTTTTAAAAGGAAGTGTTCTCGGGATAACAATATATTTACACATATCCACCCAGTTCACACACACACATTTGCGATATAAATCATGTTACCATATTAGGAAAGATGGTATCTAAAGTACTGAAATATTGCTCTTAAGGTGCTCTATTAAAGTCGCACTACAGTTATAAACGAAACCATACCTCACCATGAATTGAAGTTTTTGCCATGCACTGTGGTATGCTGTGCTGTGTTAGTTATTATGTAGGGCTATTTACGTGTGTAAGTCTTGTAATCTACCTCCACTGTAACATTACTGCCATTGAAAACATTATTTTTCATTTTCTTTCTGGATGTAATTACACTTTGGGTTAGAGATATATATAAAACAGAAGAGCAGTTCACTTTAAATATATGTTACTTCCACTTCGAATATGCATGTGAAGTGCATTGTTCCTGAAAAATATGACTTTCTGGTTACATCCAATTAGTACATTGACCGGGCTAACCCTGACTGCAAATGTACATGGTGTTGGTGTTAAGATTTGTACATTATAGGTAATTTGCCATTTTGTGGCATCTTTGCCCTTGGCTCGAGCCATATTTGATGCTTTTTTGGATCAATTTAACACCCCATAACTAATTGTGTCCGAAGCATCTGCCAAGAATTGTCTTGCTGTTACATCGTCCGCGAACTTACATTGCCTGGACTTGTGATATTTTACAAAGATTATATAATTTCTTAAGTTATTTAAAAAAATGCCTTAGAAATTCTCTGGAAAATGTTCAGTTGAGTTGTGGTTACGAAACAAAAGCAAAATGTACAAATTCAATCCTAACTACCCACATATCACAGGTGATGTCACAAGTGATGTCGTCAATGACATTAATGATTAGGCATCAGACGTAATACATGCAAATGAAAGGCAGAATTTCCACTCACTGCCAGTAGACATCAATATAGATGTTTATTTTATTATTCATCACTTTTTGTTACGAGTGAATCGGGCCCCAGAGAAACAAGCATTGGCATAGCCAATAGGTCTCGCCTTTGGGACCTTATAAGTGTTTAGCCATGCAACAGTTGATGTTGTTGCACCAAGGATATTGTGCTGGATAACTAAACACTTATAAGGTCCCAGAGGCGAGACCTATTGGCTATGCCAATGCTTGTTAATGAGAGCTGGCAATACTAGCGTTCAAAGGAAGCCATCCACAATACATCTATTAGACTGTTTCAACTGTGCATTCCTACTAATGAGTGTTTACTTTCAAAGGCACATACACACGGTGGCAACAGCCATGAGCATAAGAACGTGTTCTGCTGATGGAGTGAGATCTCCCACAGGCCCATAAACCAGAGGCCGTCCATCTCTGAGGAAGTACAGGTAGCAGGCTGGTGGCCCTTTGGTAGAGATTCCAACACCTGCAATTGTCAGTTTCCTCTTGGGGATAGAAACCCAACACATTATTAAATAGTTAAATCACAGTTCATATGTCCGAAGTGGTATAAATGTTATCATTATCATTCTGGTGTCTAGGTTTCTGCAGCACATTCAACATTTTACACACCACCGCTGCATACAATACTCTTTACACACAATGTCATTGTGTACAGCACTCTTTATACAGTTTTGGTGGTGATGGAACAGAAGGTTGGTGGGAGGGGCCCGGAGTATTGACAATTTGTGTTGGTGTTGACTCTTGTTTGGAAAGATCACAACTGTCCGGTATTGCGACACAAGAAAGACATTTATCCTTAAGCCGTGTCCTCATTAATTAAAACTCTGTTAGCAAACTCCGCTTTGGACCCGGGGCCAACTGGAATGCATTTGTTCTGCACAGGGGCTTCCCCAAGGTTACCAATGAACGGGTCAGATGCCAAAAGACTGGCACTAAATACTGAGGCTGAGCATTTAGGATTAAGACAGAAATGGAGGAGGGACTAGAGAGAAGCACTCAAGGGATTAAGGAATATACGCTACTTTTCAATGAAGACGCTGAAAGTTCTTCGTAAAGTGCAGCGGAGGCTGCGACTGGAGAAGATACTGTTGGTGGTAAGGAGCAGAGTTGGTTCAGGAAGCTAAAGTAGTATTTGCAGATGTTGTGAGCCTCACAGATCCTGGTGGTGAAGTATGCTTTCATGGCAGGCCTTAACTGTTTTATGGAGGCTCTAAGATGAGTGGCACCAAGGACTGGCACTGTGCCTTTTGAGGGAGTGGAGTTTAGTTTGTATTGTGAGATTCTGTAGAACTATTTGCCCAGTTCTCCTTCAAAATATCACAAAGTGGGAGAGAATATGATTTTTTTTTTCCCCCAGTGCTTACATCTTCGAAGGAAGAGGGGATGGGTTTGGAGAGGTCAGACCAGCATGTAAATGAGTTCACATCCCAAAAGGAAGTTAGGGTTGCAGCCTGATGGGAGTGGAGCCGACATACGGGTGGAGACTTTCTTCTGAGTCCTTGCAGGGAGGTGGTTCGCAGGTGAGAAGGCAGGGTGCTTTCGGGAGGACATTTTGAAAAAGGAAAGTCAATTTGGTCCAAGCAACTGATAGGGGTCATCAACAAACCCAAGGCACCCAAACCAGCCCCACGCCCAACTCGAAGGAACTGGAGCAAGGTTACCGATGAGCAACTTAACTCCACCCTCACCCGAGACAACCACACCTGGGCACCCGACGCAAACGATGCAGCCAGAGAACTCCACACCTGGATCTCCAACTGTGCAGACGAGCTTGCCCCGCTACGTAACCCTGACAGCTAACGCCCCAGGAAAGCCGCCTGGTTCACCACCGCTCTCCAAGAAGCCAGACGCACCTGCAGACGCCTGGAGAAGAACTGGAGAAACACCAAGACAACCGAAAACCACACCACCTACAAGGACGCCATGACGGACTACCACAACCAGGTCAGAGCCACCAAGAGGAACTTCATCCACAACAAAATCCTGGCCAACTCCACCAACTCCAAGGAACTTTTCAGTGTCATTCAAGAATTCACCAACCCACGCAGCGAAGCCACAGACATCACACCATCCCAAGACCTCTGCGACAAGCTTGGAACCCATTTCCACCTCAAGATCAAAAACCTCTACGACAACTTCATCGACCATCCACCAGGTGCCACAGACGGCCCCCCGCCCCCCAGAAAAACCAGCCAGCCCACCATCTCCAACTGGACACCGATCACGGCCGAAGACACCGCTTCGACCATAAAAAGCATCCACTCGGGGCCCCCACCAACCCCTGCCCCTTCACATCTACCACAGAGCTGCGGCTGCCATTGCACCCGAACTACAACGCACCATCAACACCACCTTCAAAACAGGCACCTTCCCAGACGACTGGAAGCGCGCAGAAGTCAGACCCCTGCTCAAGAAGCCCACAGCTGACCCCACCGACCTCAAGAACTATCGGCCCATCTCGCTCCTCCCCTTCGCAGCCAAAGTTGCAGAGAAAACAGTCAACAGGAAACTGACACGATTCATTGAAGAGAACGCCGTCCTCGACCCGTCCCAATCCGGATTCCGAAGCAACCACAGCACAGAGACCACCCTACTCGCCGCCACAGACGACATCCGCACCCTCCTGGACCAAGGCCACTCCGCAGCCCTCATCCTACTTGACCTATCAGCGGCCTTCGACACCGTCTCCCACCGCACACTAGTCGCCATACTACACGACGCAGGCATACAAGGAACAGCCCTGGACTGGATCCGATCATTCCTCACCGGAAGAAGCCAAAGGATCAGACTCCCACCCTTCCTCTCCGACCCCACGAAAATCACCTGCGGAGTCCCACAGGGTTCATCACTGAGCCCCACCCTCTTCAACATCTACATGGCCCCCCTCGCAGCCATCGTCCGACAACACGGCCTCAACATCGTATCCTACGCCGACGACACACAACTCATCCTCTCCCTCACCAAAGACCCCACCACTGCCAAACTCAACTTCCAGAAAGGAATGCAAGATGTCGCAGTCTGGATGACCAACAGCTGCCTGAAGCTCAACGCCGAGAAGACAGAAGTCCTCGTCCTTGGTACCACCCCTTCTGCATGGGACAGCACCTGGTGGCCGACCGCCCTCGGAAGCCCACCTACCCCCTCAAACCACGCCAAGAACCTCAGCATCGTACTCGACTCATCACTCACCATGAACCGACAGGTCAACGCCGTCACCTCCAGCTGCTTCAACACCCTCCGCAAGACCTTCAAGTGGATCCCCCCTGGTCAAGGAAGACAGTCACCCATGCACTCATCACCAGCAGACTGGACTATGGAAATGCACTCTACGCCAGCATCAACAAGTCCCTACTCCGTAAACTCCAGACAATACAGAACACCGCAGCCAGACTCGTCCTCGGCATCCCCCGACACGAACACATCAGCCAACACCTACGAAGTCTCCACTGGCTCCCCGTGGAGAAAAGAGTCACTTTCAAAATCCTCACTCACGCCTACAAATGCCTACACAACAACGGACCCAAATACCTCAACGACAGAATCAACTTCCACGTACCCAAAAGAAACCTCCGATCTTCCAACCTCGCACTGGCCGAAATCCCACGCATCCACAGAGCCAGAGCAGGCGGAAGATCCTTCTCTCACATTGCAGCCAAGACCTGGAACGAGCTACCGGCAGACATCAGACGCGCCCCCTCCCTGAACACCTTCAGGAAGACCCTCAAGACCTGGATCTTCGGCTAAACAGATCTGCGGACCCCCCCTCCCCACCCCCTCTCAGCACCTTGAGACCCTCACGGGTGAGTAGCACGCTTACAATTCCCTGATTGATTGATAGGGGTGGGTTGTAAGCAGTTAACCAGCAGGTCACCTAGGGTGACCAACCGTCCGTAAATTTCACGGACTGTCCGTAATTTGGACCTCACGTCCGTTGTCCGTGAGGATCTCTTTTACGGACGCCTTTGGTCCGTAATTATGGCCATTACAGGGAGCAAGCAGCACTGCTCCCCTGCGAGAAGCCTCAGCCCCCTGATGGGGCAGCCTCGCACTCCTCTGAGCACAAGAGCAGCCCCACCCTGCCCATTGTCATTCTGTATGCCGGCTAATTGCCATAAACAGAATGACAATTGGGCTGTCTGGGCTGTTAAAGAATGTGGCGGCCTCCTCCTGCCTTAGTGTACAGCAGGGCATTCTGTTAGATGGATAAAAGGTAAAACGCCCATGCTGCAACGTGAGAAAACAGTTTGTATAAAGAAGCCTAGGAAACAAGTTAAAAAGAACCGGTTATAGTTCTTTCACTGTCTCATCATTTTAGAACTGACGCATTTTCAATATTATATTCAACAAAGCCATGGTTGCTGCTTTTTTATTTTAAGCAACTAACAACCATTGACAAAGCCAATAGTCCTGGCTTGTTGTTGGTGTAATGATACTTGCTGTATTATATATCTGGATGCAATGACAGAAACAACATAAAACCAGTCGGGCGGAACACTATGCTAAGCACAGATTTTTAGCCTAGGTGTTTAAGCCATGCCCTTAATTACATTGAAGAGACCCCCCCCGTTTTTTTACCCCACTTAATGCCCTAGAAACAACACCATGTCACCTCACGTCCTGGTACTGTGCATCATGCATGACTCATGACTTCTACGTTTTCAGATTGCCGATGTGCAGGGGCATAGTGAACCCTTCCCCATCCCACCCCACCCCTTGCTTTAGGAACTACAGGGAGGTGGAGTTCTTGATGGGCCTCTTCTGTCTGCAACTCTGCAGACAAAGGCTCAGCTCTTAATGTGAAAAGGTGGGTGAGTAAATAAGTGAAGGAATGTGTGAATAGCTGGATGGATTAGTGAAAGGATGAATGAAAGGCTGAATGGATAGATAATGAAAGAAAGGATAGATGGGTGAGTGGAAGGATGGATGAGAGAAAAGGTAAATAGATGGATGTATAGGTGGAAGGGTAGATGGATGGGTAAAAGGGTGGATGGGTAGATGGATGGGTAAAAGGGTGGATGGGTGAGTGAAATGGTAGATGATGGGCGAGTGAATGGGTGGATGGATGAGTGAAAGGATGGATGTAAGGATTGATGAGTGAGTGAAAGGGGGGTAGATGGACAAAAGGATGGATAGATGAGAGAAGAAGTGAAAGGGTGGATGGATGAGAGAACGGATAGATGGATGAGTGAAAGGATGGATGAGTAATAGGGTCAATGGATGGATTCATGAATGGATGAGTAGATGGGTGGGTGGGTGGGTGGAAGGATGGATGGATAAGTGAAAGGGGGATGGAGAGAGAAAGGGAGGATGAATGACAAAGGGTGAATGGGTGGAAGGGTAAGTGACTGGGTGGATGGATGAGTAAGTGAAAGGATGTCTGGATGGGTGAAAGGGTAAATGGCTGGATGGATGAGTGAATAGATGGATGGGTGGAAGAGGGGATGGATGAGTGTACGGATGGATGGGGTGAAAGGGTGGATGGATGAATAATGGATGGATGAGTGAAAGGGTGGATGGAGGGATGGATGAGTGAAATGATGGAAGGATACATGGTGGATAGGTTTGCAAATGGTTGAATATGTTTGGATATAGATGGGCACACAGACGGAAGGACAGAATGAATGGTGAAAGAATGAATGATAGATAAAAGAATGATTACACCTTGTAGCACCCATTATCTTTAGTAACATTTCCTATACATTGACTTTCACGTTTATATGAGTCATTGTCTCTATATAATGTGTGTGTGATGTAACTCACTCCGACACCCTGCCCTACATACTTGGGATGAGTAACACTATAAAAGAAATTAAATACACATAAGAGATGGTCTATGTGAAGATGAGGGGCACCATTGGAGGGGGGTAGCAAGGCTGGACTGGCCGGACCGGGCATCGGGTGTTTCCCTGGGAGGCAGGAAAGGGGGGGCGGTTTTGTTACTGGGGGCGGGCACTGCAAAGTTCCTTGTATATCCATTAGTTTTCAATCAACAATAAAAGCAGCCTCACTTATATTCAGGTGTGGTTCACCATTGTCTAGTGACTAATGTACCTGCTGGAGCGAGATGCGAGTTTTGAATCGTCTAAGGTAGCAAGCTGCGGGCATACTGAAAAACTGTGAAGTGCATGATTGTCTCAACCTAATATAAACTTATTTTGACTTGTACTTAAGTGGTTGTCTATTTACTTACTTATATACTATTGCGCGACCTCCTCTGGCGTGTCTGGAAAACTTACCTTTTGTCCCGAAGTTTTGTCCTGAACTTTGACCTCCTGTCCTGAATTTTTGTCCTGAATTTTGACCATTTGTCCTGAATTTTTGCACTCACCGTCCTGAATTTGCACCCATGCCAGTTGGTCACCCTAAGGTCACCAGCAGTGGGCAGTATATCAGAGTTGTGAACTCAAGAGGATGGGACCAGAGATAAGTAGTCTTGGGCAAAAGGCTTCTCTCTTATAGATGGTTATGGTTTTGCCCGGTCAACGTACATGCTGAAGTCACCTAGGACAAAGATTAGGAGACAAGAAATTGTGGGGCAGTGTCAGCAAAGACCACGTTGAATTCGGAAAAGGAGATTACCAGCACATGGAAGGCAAAGAAGCTACAAAGACAACATGCCCCTGAGAAGGCGGAGCATGACAGCCCAAGGAGGAAGTGAAGATGTTTGGCTGAAAGTGATGCCACCTAAGCAGTTCACCTAGTTTGATGTGAATAAGCCTGGTAGGAGCATGTTCACAAGGAATGTCACAGGTTTTTATTGGTGTAATTAAAAGGGATATCTGAATACTGAGAGACCAATGACTGGGCAACAGGTCACGAGGTCAGCCAAAGGGCCCCAAAAAAAAAAAAAAGTCAGCTGAAATGGACAAGGCTATAAGAGGTATAAAAAGAGAATAGTGTTTTTTTTTTTTTAAAGTTGGAAGATTAGATCGAGTAACTCTTGGCCAGATAACACGGGAGATTAAGTGATTTGCCCAGAATCACAGAATGTGGACGCGACCCCGAGGCTCGAACCCTGGTTTCCAGCACCAAAGTCGGCAGTCTAGCCGACGGACCACATCCTCTCCCCTAGGGTCACCCTAGAGGGTATCACCCTCGAGGGTATCTAGGCGCAGTCCATGGGCACGGGGAGATTAGGTGATTTGTCCAGAACCACAGGATGTTGAGCCGACGCCGGGAGGTAAGGTTAGTTTAGGCACTCGTTCTTTGTAATAGGAAAGTAAATGTGTAGCGCCTTGGCGCGTGACGGTGTGCTCAAGGCGGCTGGCGCCCTCTTCCTTCCCGCAGGTGAGCCGACCCCTGGCCGCTCTCTGCAATTTGTGACGCGGCTGAAATTCCACACCTGACTAATGAAGTTTGAAAACGAGAATGCCCTTAGCGGAGGAAAACACAAGTGTCATTAAATATTAATGGACGCCAACACACCCGTCTGCGGAGTACTGACGACCCTCCAACCTTCAAAGGCTCGGCACCAGAAGACAATCTCTATTGAAACTATCTATCAGTAGTGGCCACAGCAGGGAATACATTTTCCTTTAAACTGAAATCGTTTAGTGGTGTGAAATAATCGCACTTTCGTATCTTCAAACTATACAGAACAGCGCGAGACACCATTTAACCTTCTCCTGGACACATGATCCGAGTCCCAGCTTCGCTCAGGTAAATGCATTTGCCGTGAGTAACTACTGCAATATGACCCGGAGAAGGCAATTCATTTCCAGACGATGGTTCATATATTTTGCTGGCCCTCCGTCCAACCAATTAAGAGCAATTAGCAATAGAATTACGGTTTTAACCTTAATTGCGTGCTCTAGCCCAGAGGTTCTTAAGGTTTCAACTTCAATGGGACCCACCAAATCACAACTGGAAGCCTGGAAATCCCCACCCTGTGCTTAATTTGTAAATAAATAAATGCCTAGGCACTTGTCAGGAGGCCACTGCAGCTTGCACCATCCTTTGCCCCTGCCAGTGCTGCCAATGATAGTAACAACACACCTAGTAACCATCACACTCCTACAAGTGAGACAATTCAAACTATTTTTCCCAGGCCCCCAAACGCTAAAAATGGCTTGGGCGGCAGGTATTAGTCATTTTTAGTGTCTATTGTGGATTAATAATGGACTGTTGGTGTGGTCATCTCTAAATTAGCCAGACAGCGCCACCTTGTGGCAGACTGTCACAAGCCCCGGTGCCGACTATTAAGTGTGGGTGCCAGCACCAGAGACCACCAGCACAAATTAAGCACTGCTCCCACCCCTAAGCCATTTCTGGAATTTGAACCTAAACAAGAATAAATAAAAAAAATACACAAACAAGTACTCATTATATGAACTCAGCATATATCAAACACATCAGTGAGGCAAAATAGCAGACTTAAAATAAGTTGTATTGGTGCTACAAGAAACTATTATGCTTGTGGGAGGATTCGCCTTTAATTTAGTTCATAATGATTAGGTCTGACAGAAAATAATGGTAAGATATCATATGGCTGCAGGTTAAGAACTTCTGGTTGAATCTATAGAACGTGCAAATGATTTTGGTAAAATAGATATAAAATATATAATGTGTAACTCATGCACAAAAAAATGTTTAAAAAATCACGATAGTCGTGACACACAACACAGGTTATATACACTATACCCACAAACTGTTCAAATGTGACCAAGAGTTAGAGAAAATACAGTAGGTACAGAATTTCTATGGTAAAATAAGGAAAAATTGATTTCAAACTACAAAATGGGTTGAATATAAAGAACTATTCAGATTAATGAAGTTAAAACATAGTATAGTAAATAAACAGGGGACAGGAGCACAAGGGTTTACTATGGGTTTCTCTTGAACCCCATGTTTTCGATGCACGTTAATTAATAATATCCCTATTGCCATTGCACAAAATGTTAAGTCACAGGAATGATCATATCCCTTATTTAATAGGTCAGCATATCCTAGAACAAACCCCACAGTAAACACTTCAAGGTACTGATGTTTTTAAAGAGCCTTTGAAGATTTGGGGAAACATAAAAGACATACATGTCAAACATATGGATCCATAACGTGTTAAAAAGTACACATCTGTTGCATTTAGCCTCGCACTCGGAATGCAATATAGTTCGTATAACGTCCGATAATGCAGATTCTTCAAATGACCATGAGTTACTATTGCCCCCAGTGTAAAGGGTGCTTGTGATGCACCGTCAACCAAAATTGATTTTCTACCCCAGTAGAATTCTGGGTTTAGAACAGAGGACAATGCCTCACGGTTTAGGGAGCGATGCTACGGAACATACTCCTAGGCAAGAACAGACCAATTCTTCACAAAAAACTGAGAGTGGCCCTGATCTAACCGTAGTGACATCACTTTCCAAGTCATCGAAAGACCGTTCATAATACCATAACATAACTTGTGTATTTGTAAAGCTCATGTTCACCCAAGGGTATCCTGGCACTGACTAACAGAGGTTTATTGCTACCCAACTTAATGGTACTCATTTTATCACCTACAGAAGGATGAAAGGCTGAGTGGACCCACCAGGATTTGAACATGTGACCATGAGGCCGAGCACAGACCCCTACAGTCGACTCATTAGTCCAGTAAGCCACCAGACCTGGACCATGCGCTGAATGTCTACTTGTGCATTATTATGCTATATAACTAACTCATAGCAAAGGCCTCATAATGACTCTGCAGGAGGTAGCTATGTGGCCACTGCCTACATGATCTTCAAAACATGGTGCAGGGATAAACACCCATTGCTAGCACATAAGCAGAGAAAGGGACCCTGTTCCAGACCTTAAGGTTCATCTGTAGAGGTCAAGTTCATATTTACATCGTATTTAAATACAATATTTCAGTGTCCATGCTCGATTTGACTGCTGTTCCATAGTGGGGGTGGCAGCCAAACAGGTGTAGAGGTGAACCCCATTGTGGCAGCGCCATCCGTTTCTGCCTTGGGAGCCAGGACGTACACAAAGGTAGCACATTATTCGTGAATTAGGGCTCAAATGCCATTGACCTATTAATTCCCGCTATCACTGCAGATCTGGTGGCAAGGCAGTGAGGGGTCTGGCAGGTTGCCCACTTTTTTTTCTTCACATGATTGTCTGTACTGGTTTGCAGAAGTGTTTTTAATGGACATCATTTAGTTTGAGCATATGTCCAAACTGGGCTTCAAGGCAATGACTCAAATGAATAAACCCCAAAACGGTGGTCAACGTCAAGACATTTATAACATACATGCCAACATTTAACAAGTAGAAAATGGGTAATTTGGGGGAGGAAAAAAAAAAAGAGACTAGGTTGAAATGTATCCTCCCTATTGACATACATTGAATCAGAAGCAATTTCAGGTGGGAGAGCGGTAAAATAAAGCCATTTTTGGTGAAAAAATTGGAAAGTCTGCCACGTAAATGGGGTCAGTTGCCATTTATGTTATAATTGCATATCACACGGCAATCCTTGCACTGATGCATGAAACTGTAAAAATGGAGAGCTTGTGACGATCCAGGATTTGATCAAAACCAGTTGAACCTCCATCAAACTCAGAAAGAAGCCCGAACCTTCTTTTAAACAACAATTAAGATCATAACAAGTGAGTGACGGGAAGAAATGAAATCTTAACAGTTTTGCAAGAATTTCTACATCTGCTCCTAAAGAGGCACAAAAGATGCGCCCTGCAGCGATTGGTTGTTTCAAGTGTCACCCAGATGCCGATTAGCCCACATTACAACTGAAGGATAATTTAACGGTCATTTATAATACGTTAAGGTTTGTCTTCTGGCATTAGATTTGTACAGCAATTGCAGGAATCGACATGAAAAAGCCACATTCTTTTTAGGTCTCGCTTGACAACACAGCTGTTTACAAGACATACCGTTATTAATGCTTTAAAATATACAGAGAGCTGGTTTTGGTCCCTCTCAAAGGATTATCACTCTCTCAGCTCAAGTTATTAGCTGCCTGGTGTACCGGTCCGCCTTCCGTGAAGTGCTTACCTTGCAAACTATGAAGCATCAATTTGCAGATGAAAAGTAGATTCAATCATCATGCAGTTTGTTCCATTCTGTTCTTTATCTCCTCTATCCATTCTGTAGAAAGAACAAACCTTTTTTGATACTTTTATCTGTGCATTGGGAAAGCCAAAAGATCAGAACTTTAAACTAATAAACGTTTATTTTTTTATTTATTTTTACAAAAACTCCTGCGAACGGCATTTGTGAATGGAGGCTTTTTTTCTTTTTACATGCGTTGGAACACTAAAACCAGACCTTTTGACTTTACCAAAATATGCTTATTAGGTTTTGCCTTGGAGACAGTTGCAGCTGTCTCACCAGACATTCGTTTTTCCCAAAAATCCTAAATAGTATGCATAAAAGAGGGTCTTTTGTTGACTTCATCCATTGGTCTGTTAAATGGCCAGTCACATTTTGCTTCCGGCCACCACAGAATGAGCTTGGGGTAAGAGGTCAGCCCACTTGGTCCACTGGCTGCCTTCACGTTCAGTGACTGTACAAAGCCTGTGAACACTGTGTGCATGCACTTGAAAATAGTTCTTCTCTTTCGTGAAAAAGCTTGATAAAATTGTATTTAAATAACAGCTATTTATTTCGCGTACATGTCGGATGCCTAGTGTGAAGGGGTGCTTGGTTAGGTGGTAATTTATACTCCTCGCTTTCACAAATAATAATAATAAAATGCAAGGCACACCTGAAAGGCTTGTTATTTACAAAACATTAGTAAAACGGCCACATTAGTGAATGTTTTTTAAATTTAAAAACTTTATTGCAAGCAAATGGCAGCCACATTTAAGTGGCAGCACATTTCCTTTTTTCCTTTATATTTCTGTGGTACATGCTTGCACAAAAAAAAAAAGTAACCGCTGCACCCGCTTATCCAAGACCAGGCCTAGTGGCTTTGCCAATGCTTGTTTTCTTGGAGTCAATAATTTGGCGTGGCCCAAACGGGTCATGGTGTTAGCAATCGCTCAGGCGGCACGTAGTCAAACTTTAGGCGCCACGCGGGCATTGAGCCTTTATTAGCCGAGCCATCTGATCTAGGCCAGCGGCCGGAGGATGGCGTTACTACGTAAGAGGATGAAGGGATCACCCACCGTTCGCCTCCTTGCACATAATCCTTTGACTTGTTATGTAATTGTGACGTTTCTGCAAACTTCTCACTGAACTGATGGACATGTGCCCTTAGGAGTCACATCTCAGTCCTGCAAAGCCACGGTGCAACCTAACTGGGGTGTGATCTGCCACTCAGGGGTGCAATCCACATGGGGCCCAATCAGCAGGGGTGCAATCCGCATGGGGCCCAATCAGCATGGGTGCAATCCGCATGGGGCCCATTCAGGAGGGAGGACAATCAGCAGAGAGCTTGATCAGCAGGAGGCCAATCGGGGAGGCAAATCAGCAGGGTGGGGGAAATTAATAGGAAGTTTATTTACCTGCATTATAGGTTGCACATAAAGGCACGTCCAGAAATTAAGTGTAAATGAAAATGTTGCCACATCCACTCGTACAAAACCTGTAAAATAAGCCAATCTGTGACCAACAAAACGTGTGCAGCGGTTATTCCGCACAGTCCAGTCCAGGCCCTGATAATGTATTTCTTGTGCGCGCCCTTTCCATCCGGGCGTCTTTGGGCGAGGGCCACAAACAGCCCTGATTACCTTCCCGTATCGGACCATGGAGCTGTGGAGACTGGCTCTCAGTTACTCAGTATTGCCCGCTTCCAACACAACTTGAAGGCTGTGCTTCATCGCGTGCCATTTTTAAGACAGTAAATTACCAACATATTAATGCTACGTCATCAAAAAGGTAGCATCTCGCACCGTGGTCGTACTACTATAGCAGCACAGTCACCTGGCTGATACAAGTGCGACGCCAGCACGTTCCCCACGGCTTGACGAAGACTCAGCGTCACAATTCCTTAAAACCAAACCCCTAGTGAGGCAACTTCCACAGCAGCCCGGCGCCTGGAGAAGGATAACTTTCCAACAAGGCACTCCGGCTTAGGACAATTCACTCAGTAGCGCTATTCAGACACTTGCACAATTCTCACAGTGGCACACTTCTAACAGGGGCATCATTGGAGCAGCAGCCATTCCAGCGGCGACAATATTTCTGTAAAGGCACAAATGCTGACGAGGCAAAACTGCAGCAGTGGCACATTTCATGTAGTGGCAAAAAATCCGACCACAGCACAACTTCCACTCCGAAAAGTTTTTTCTAGTAGCAATGTTGCAAGGATTAGGAACTAGCTTGTGTTGGCGCAGCAGGCCCTTCAGGTTTCCATACAGTATTAACCTGTCAATCTAAGAAGAGCACATTAATGTCCATTTTCTCTGCTGATGATGGAGGTATGGCGTTGTTACAGCATGAACCAAAGTGGCCGGATGTCGAAAGTAAAAAAAAGCCTATTCAGACCCTAAAAGTGTACAGCCAAGGCTGAACCTGGGCAACCTTCATAGCATCCAGGCAGCCAAACCTATGTCTAGGAAACTTCAAAGATCACCCTCACCTTTCCCCTCGCGGACAGAAGTGTAGTTTCGCAGATCGAGGCCTCAGTAAAAGGTCCTCCTTTGAGGAGGATGCTTGCACAGCGGTGTTATCTTTTTGTAACGCTGATGAGTCCAGCAAAGGATCCACCACAAGTTTGCCAAAGGCTTCACTTATAAACGCAGCTGGTCCTCGCGAGAAGGCCTGCTGTGCGGCATTTATGAGAGTCTATCACACCGATCGAAAGATGGACGCTATCTCCCTACCGGTAACTACATACATCTTTTAATATATCTTCAAGTGTTTGACTATAGGATGGGTCCCCTGCCAGTGAGTGAGGATACAATGAACGGTGGCGGTCACGTTCTGTTGCGATGCTTGATGCGTCTTTGCAGTGTTATGAGTGCAGCACTTTTTGCATTGTTGGTTGGAACGGAGGACAGAAGGATATAACAGGCCACCTGCCGAGCTACAGACCTGAAAGACTGAACAGAACTATAGCATTTATTACCCATGTCTTTTTCCTAACAGGTGTTAAGAAATGACATGTTGGAGGTAAGACTTATTCCTGCCTTTTTCCACTGCATGTACAGATGTCAGAGCATGGAGAGTAGGAATCCTTTTTTGCCCTGATGAAGGCCTGAGACCCCATTAGGGCACATTCATTTGCCGAAACACTTTGGCACAAGGATGTATGAGACTTGATTTCTTAACCTCATCTATGATAAATTATGTTGAACCTGCACAATGTACCTTCAGAATAAAGGAAATCCCTTAGGTTTACACAGAGGCAGTTTTAACTATTTGGATCCTACTCTTGTTCAGTATTACTATTTCAGAGCTCCCTCATCATGAGGTTGAGACCACCTTGATGGTGATACTACCCTATCAGGGCAGGGCAGACTGGCTAACGAAGCATGCCACAATCATATGGGTGAGGCCTTTCTGTTCACTATTTGTCGATGTGACTCCCACTAGGCCCAGTGACACCCCCAACAAGCTTTGGGGTGGATGCTACTACCTTATTCTGTTTGTGTTGAATGCATTTGCGAGGGTCTAAGATTATACTGGATGCCACAGGACATACCTCATTGGTTGTATGTGCTAACCATCTCAAGACCCACAACTAGAACAAACAACTAAACTAAAGCTTCAGACCGCTCTGAAATGCGCACACGGCCAACTTTTGCAAAACCTTCATGGAGCCAGTCTTTGGGTGGACTCCCGTCTTTGGTCTTGGGAGCGTGTTGATGGGTGGATCATTATATAAGTGCTCAGGCTGCAAGATGGGTTGTCAGTGACTTGGTCGCTCAGAGGAGTGTGGGCAACGTGGTTTCTCCTTCACCTTCATGAAACTGGAGACAACACACCACCCCCATGCGCTCGTCAGTCATCTGAAACCTCTACACTGTGTGAAGGTGCAAAGTTTTTCCTGTTGCAAACTTTGTGCAAAACTTTGCAAGCTTCATAAACTGAATAAAAGTTAAAAAAAACTGTTAGAAATAGTGTCTACCAAAGTAAGATTTGCAGGAAAAAAAACTGCAAAAAAACACTATCAGTGGAAGAACTGTTTTTTGAAGAAGATTTTCTGCAGATGCAGTTCACAATACCGTTCAACCTTTGCAAATTGCAAAGTTTATAAACTCTGCAAAATTTCACCTGTGAAATTTTATTTTTGTCCACCCCAAATATGGAAGTAGCCTACGTTACACACGTGGTAATGGGAGCAAAGACTTAGTTTGTATGAACTGCAATCTACTGAACAAAATGAAAATTGTTATAAAATCCAGAGCTCACATTTTGCAACCGATTTCTATAAACTTGGAAGCAGCATCTTC
This sequence comes from Calotriton arnoldi, assembly GCA_963921515.1. Lineage (NCBI taxonomy): Eukaryota > Metazoa > Chordata > Amphibia > Caudata > Salamandridae > Calotriton > Calotriton arnoldi. The sequence goes on along the minus strand of CAWUFW010003877.1, from coordinate 1,005,570 downwards.
AATTAAAGCCAGCATTGCTGCATGAACTCTGCCTTTCAGAAGAGATAGACATGCGAAGCCTGAGGAGTCTAGGGCGCGTGCCAAGATCTTGGAGCCCACTCAGGACAAGAGATGGGGATTCAGGATTGTGCAAATATCGCAAACAGGAAAAGGCAGCTTATTTGCTTTAAAGTAGGGGACTTGAAGCTAGGTTAGTTGTATGTATGAAGTATCTTTGAAAGCTTGGAGAACACAGAGGCCCTCATTATAAGGGCAGTAGTAACCCAGATTCAGAAACAAACCAGTTTGCACCAGATTAGGGTTTATAATCTTGACAGTCAGGGTACACTAACACCATTACTTAGAAAAGCTGGCTTCAAGGATACATTTGCACCATCACTTAGTAACCATTGCTTGTTACTATCGCTCAGTAATCCTCTGTACATACCTACATTTGCACCATCACTCTGTGTATGAAATACAGCAGTATTACAAACATAGCAGGAAAAACACCACATTTGCTGATGTTGCAGAAAGTTATTTTCACATGAAAATGATACAGCATGTATGCTGATGACACTACACCCACCCCCACCATTTTCCAAAGTGATTTCTTTGCCAGCTCCTTCCACCTTACCCTGCCAGCTGCACAACACTGCATTGTCACGGGCAGGGGCGCAACACAGGCACCCGCAGCCCCCGCAGCCCCCGCGGTGCAGGGGGGGGGCCCCGAGCTGCAGGGGGCCCACTCAGCAAAGTACTCAGGCCTGAGAGCTCCGGATTAAATCCGGAGCGGGGCCCCTCCGTGTACCTTGCAGGAGGGCCCCCTGAACTTTCGTTACGCTACTGGTCACGGGTCATACATACTTCATGTGCCTCGTGTGAGTACAAGGAGTGCAGTACCTTAGCTCATCACTAGGGGTCTCCTATAGTCAGCAGAGTAAGTGCAGTACCTCTGGTGGTCATTCAAGGTCCCTCTGAAGGCAGCAGACACGATGTGGTGAATCTAAAGTCAGCAGAAGGGTGGAGCACCGTAATCTGATGCAAGAGGCCTTGCGCACCCGGAAGCCTCCTCCACCCCACGTCAACAAACCTAACAATGTATTTGAATTTTGCCTCCCATTTTCTAAAGTTTTACAGGCAGGCCTGTGTCAACAGCCAGCCCTGCATGTAATTTAAGTTGCGTGTTCCTTATTCTGTGCTCAATATCTTCATAAAAAGATTTTGATAAAAGATTGGGCAAAGCTCCTGTGGGACGGGATTGGCTGTGGAGCGAGCATGGTCCAGCACGGCGAGAAGGAGCATCAAGGAGCCCCTGGAGTGGGTAAGCCAAAGCTGGAGGCTGTGGAGCGAGCATGGTCCAGCATGGCGAGAAGGAGATTCGAAGAGCTCCTCGGTGGGTAAGCTGAAGCTGGAGTCTGTGGAGCGAGCATGGTCCAGCACGGCGACAAGGAGCATCAAGGAGCCCCTGGGGTGGGTAAGCCGAAGCTGGAGGCTGTGGAGCGAGCATGGTCCAGCACGGCGAGAAGGAGCATCAAGGAGCCCCTGGGGTGGGTAAGCCAAAGCTGGAGGCTGTGGAGCGAGCATGGTCCAGCACGGCAAGAAGGAGATTCGAAGAGCTCCTCGGTGGGTAGGCTTAAGAAGCTGGACGCTGTGCAGCGAGCATGGTCCAGCACGGCGAGAAGGAGCATCGAAGAGTCCCTATGGTGGGTAAGCTGAAGAAGCTGGAGCCGGTGCTGAGAGAGGATGCCTTCAGGACCTCAGATTGCGCCACATGAGATCTGCCCAGGCACGCGCTCACACCCTTTACACGATATGCATGTGCATGAAAGAACACATGCATGTGCCCAGACGCACAGTGAGAACCCAAGCCTGCAACAAGTCACAGCAGTCAGTGCCTGTAGATACTAATAATACTTCTTGGTGGGTTACACTTTCAATTGAAATCAAGTGAGTGAAACCCAGACAGTGAAAAGCGAGGAAGTGGTAGATGTAAGCAGGGGCAAGTGTAAGTAGGATCAGACCTACACTTACCCACAATTCCTTTGTACAAAACATGCATACTCTCCATCATTGTGAGGTTGTAGCTGGCTGGGTCAATGTATTCAGTCACTGCAGGGGTCTTACTATAGGATAATAGTTTAGTGTGCAAACCATCATCAGGTAAGTGAATCTATATAGTGATTCATTTCCATCTCCTGTCACAGTGACGAAGGGGATAATTTTTGTATCTTCAGAAACTTTTTTACTAGAGATTCACCGTCCTTGAACAAAGATGGGCTTAATGGTTAAGCAATTGGAACCTGTAGAGCGGTTTGGCATTCCAACTGTTTTTGGTGTATTAAAGCAATACCCATAAGGTGCATATGGTGCTGAAATGTGAATCCCTAACCTGAAAGAAATGAGCAATCTGTGGTAATACATATGATACTAGTGTAAGAATCAAAACACCACCAGTATACTTTTGTCTTTTGAAAGCAATTGTCAGCGAACTTGTATTCTAAATGGAGACAACCACTTCAGTGGTATTTTTCCTGTGTTCGCTGTTGAAGCTTCACGCCAGGTTGAGCACTTGGATCTTCGTTCCATTTCCACGATTAGCCATTAATAGGCACTGTCTGAACAAGAACCACACCAGGGTTCATTTGCTTATGATGATGCCCTGGGCGGTATCAGAAAGTGGAAAGATTTCCTTGCTTTTGTCACTTATCCTCACAAAAGAAGTATTTCAGAGATGCAAATGGACAGGGAAAAAGCATCGTCTCATGGCCATGTCTTCACATGGTCTAGTTTTACTTTGCATCGCATCTTCGATGGTGGAGACGAACTCCTTTCCCAGGTAAAAGTGACCAAAGCTTCTTCTTTAAGGACTTATTTGAACTTGTTCATCTTTTCATTGCAAAATAAAATATTTCCTCTTAACTGTTGGAACCTGCAGAGGACCATCTCATCTGCTGAGAAAACTGGCAGCAGACAAATTCTGAGCTAGGCACAGGTATCACAATACCACAGCCAATGAATAAATAGCAAGCATTGCTCTAAGCCAATTACAAGACACTGTACAGTCTGTGAGGCCCCAACAACTCTCGCGGCATACTCAAAGCAATCCAAAGTCATCTTTCATTCTTGCAGCAGGTTTTCTCCTATTGGATTGGTCGTGAGCACTTGAGTGTCCAAGGGCTGTCACCTTGCATTAATTAGGGATTAGTAGACGGCGAATAATGTAAGAACATTGAATGCATTCTCGAAGCTCTACAGGGACAGTCTGTAAAGGTCGTTTCCCTTGTGCACAATACAGAACACACCATACTTAAATAAATGGAAGTTCTTGTAGTATCATCTAAATAAGCATGTAAACACACTATAATGGTCTTTCATATTTTTAAATGAAAGAATTTATTTTATATTTTCTATGTAGCACTTGTCACATAAAAAAACAAAATGTTATGAAAAATAGCTCTTAACTCCATTATTACATTGCATTTAAATAATTAGATCATAGTTCAAGTAAGCATTTGGTTACTAAGCAGACTGTATTGCTATTAAGAATGTGGGGTCTTTTTTTCAGGATGGTTTCTTAATGCACCAAATAGTCCCTGCCAGAAGCTGAAAACAATAAAACTTATCCATTTCAATGCAAACATTCCATAGGAAGTTGAATAATACCCTTAAAGGCCAACAGCACGACAGTGACACAAAAACATTCCTCTGGGCGTAGTAGGCAGGGGCCACGCTACTGTACTTCGAGCGAGTGGCTTCCTTCTCAAGCAGTGATGAGGAAGTCAGACCCTTAAGTCTTATGTGATTCACCATGGTCCTTATGGGATTCTGTTCTTGGGGTTGAGCCGCCTCAGCAAGTTTGTCTTTAGCGGGTGCAGTTTTATCTGTAGTGCGGTGCAGTGTTCTCAGTTCACAACAGGCGACTGTCAAGTGCAGTTGTCCAGCTACAGCACCGGTGTCGCTGGCCGTCTCTTACTGGAGGCCTCTGCCATCTGCAGAGCGGTCGTGGTCAGGCCGGGAGGGTTGCGGTCTTCGGGTCAACGTCTTAGGCTGACAGACTGAAGTCGAGGTTCACTAGCAATCTACACTGCCATCTTGTATGCTAAATCCCTCCTCCTCTTTGTACACCACATTAGAAGGGTGAATCTAAAATGCATCAGACAACATCCATGGTTAGCCTTAGCACACAGAGTCCTGATTCAACTGGTCATGCACACACAGTAGTGTGCATGTGCTCTATATGTGCCCACTTGATGTAGCAAAAGATGTGGTAACTGAAGACTGGGCAGAACTTTAGATAGGCCTTTCACTAAAGCAGAAAGGACTGTCCTGCCAATATAAAACTCAACACTGCTAGCACTGCAGGTCTAGAGCAGGGTTCTCCAAAGCCGGTCCTGGAGGGCCGGATCCATGCCAGATTTTTAAGATAACTACATTTATCTAAATGGGGATATGCTAAAAATCTGCCATGGATCCGGCCTTTCAGGACCGACACTGGAGAACCCAGGTCTAGTGTAATCAGGCGATTTGACAGCAGTCACACCAACTACGAACGGTATGCTTGGTGCGTTCCTCCAGATCACAGAAGCTTCGATCTGGGTCTCAAATCCCAACTACACCAGTCCTCAGTATACAAAAATAATGGTTGTGCGTGCGGAGGCCAAATAAAAATAGCAACAAACGCCAGACTTATTTCGGGGTAATTTAGGCTAGGAGTGCACTCTAAAAAAAAAAAAACATGCGTGGGACTAGACTATCCCATCAGAGTCCATTGATAATACTTAAACGAGGTGAAGGATTCTTGTAAACTGAGAAAGCAAGACAAGTAATTAGAAGGCTCCTTCCAGGGAGACCGATTAGTGTGAACGGTGAGAGCACATGTTCTGTGCCAGACTACGGCCTGCTCCTGGGAACACTGTACAATGCCCGCTTGTGGCATTCTGGTCTCATAGGTTTTAGTGCAGTAGGTCATAGTCTATAGCAGCGGTTCTTAACCTGTGGTCGGGGGACCCCTGGGGGTCTGTGAAGCCTACTCAGAGGGGCTGCAACTGCTTAGAAAATTAAATAATATTAACAGATTAAACTGAATATAAACAAAGAAGCAAAATTGAAAATTTCCATACGTTCTGTAAATGTGAAAGAATTTGGAAGTGAAGGCTAAAAATGAAGTTGGTATCCTCAGATGGGTTTGTGGGGCGAAGCAAGCACATCTCTCAGAATACAGTATGAACGATAGATTGCCTTAACTGAATTTTAAAAAGCTCCAACCTTCCCATTAAAATTATGTTTTTTGTGTATTTGTTTGTGAATTAAATAAAATATGTCATCACTTGTGTATTGTTGTGTGGTTCAAATCCTCTAAATTGCTTAGGCCTGGATACGGGCCTCCAGTAATGACCCAGTGGGGGTCCCCGGATTCCAATGATTATTCAGTGGGGGTCCTCGGACTCTAGCAATGGTTAAGTGAGGGTCCACTGAAGTCAGAAGGTTAAGAACCACTGGTCTACAGGTAGAAGGGTCTAGTCTTGTTTACCAGCAGGTGAGAACATGAGAATACCAGGGCAGGCCTAGATCACAGTGTGCACGATGGAGGATGTGACTGCTAGATCAGTGTGTGTGATTCAGCCTGATCAGAGATTTCTGGGTGGAAGTGTCAACTATTGTTTGGAGGCTTCAGAGTGTGGCCTCTACCCCACCACTTCAATTGGGCCAAGGCATCCTGGGTTCCTGTTGGCTCCAAGAAGCAGAGATTCTTACTTCTTACTACCCAGCCACCATCGGGCTGGCCACAGGTCTTGGCCATAGGGCAGTTCTCAATAGTGGTAATGCAGCCTAGGATCTAACATTGTATATTTACCAAGCCAGCACAACATAGGAAAACATGGGCTGTACTGCCGTCTACGTAGCTGAGGTAAGCATAAATAGTTTGGCCTCCAAATTGTTTTTCAGTGATTATTTAATAAACAAAATTACTCCAAAACGCTAAAAATGAATCTTTTATGATCCACAGCCATTGAAGGATATAGTGAATAAAAGCTGCAGTTAGTCAATGAATGTATAAGATCTATATTCCTTGAAGAAAATCACAACTTGAGAAAGAATATGGATTTATTTTTTGTTAGTCCAGTCACATTTATTTTGTGCCACAAGAGGATCATGTTGCATAACAGACATACTTTTTTTGATCAGAATGTTAGGCTGCAGTGAATGGGAGTGACTGGTGGTTGTGTAGGATGTAGGAGAGTGTGTGCTGTAATGTTTTTAGAGAGGTACAGTTGTTGGTATGTGAACTGCAGATTGTTTTTCATTATATATTGTAAGGTTTTGAGACACACTCTGCAGTATTAGGTCATAATTTGTAATTGATCTAATGTATATTGTGTAATATTTTTGAAACACTGAATGGATTTGAAAAGATTAAATAAAATGTATGTATAAAGACTGAGTCTTTATGAGCTTAAATACTTTTTTGACTTTATTGCACGAGTAGATCATGGGAAGATGCGGGGTTCTTTCTTTAATGGGAGGGAAGAGCTGTAGCCTTTGCTTCACATGCTCCGAGAGGGGCTTAAAAAGATTACTCGGTGATGGAATGTGAAATGTTGTACAGCTCAAGTACCCACCAGAGCTTCACGTCTATCTGCTGTCATTGTCTTTAGTTGTCAGTAGTGATCCTAAACCCCTGGGTGAATGGGTTTCCCTCTAAGGGAAATAAATGGGCCACGCTAAGGAGAAGCAAATGGTTAGAAGGGTCAGGGAGTTTAACTTTGAAGTGCAGTATTTAGCAGGTTTTAGCAGCAGTGCTGCTGATTAGGTTTCCAGACTGCCAGTACCTAGAGAAGAAAGAGAAAAGGAAATAAGAGCATGAGATTTCACCAACATCACAGGCAATGAGGGGAAAAGAAATGGAATGAGGCCAAAGCTGAGAACTTACTGTTTGTGAAGAGTTGGGCCACGAGATTGCTCCATGCTGGGGCGTTGCCTTTTGCTAAGGAACAGTTTAGTACTGTAAGAGATGTTTTTTCAGTAGTGGAGGATGCTCTGTGAAGAGTTAGAGGGAGAGTACCTCCTGGGGATGTGAAAGAAGTTAATGAGGATTGTCTAGGTAGAAATTTGATGAAAGCAAGGTTGAGAGAGCAAACTTGTGACCTGCCATAGACAGGGCGGTGAAAACTGTAGCGAAGGCGTGCATGTCATGCATTCGCACCGACAAGAGTAAGGTGCCCTGTGCAAGTTCCGGAGGAACAATGGCAGAAACTGGGGACATAAATCATTGCACCATTTGACCTACTGCAACCTTCTGAGAGTCTTGTTGTGGTTTTAGTTGATTACACTACCGTATGGGTCACCACCTAGAGTATGGGCCCAGTGAATACTCGAACTATCATTGCATTCTTGAAAGGGGAATTTTCCAAGGAAGGTGTCATAGTGACTCTTAATGGGGCACAATTTATCTCTGCACAATTTCCTTCATGGTTTGTTAATTTCACATCCGTGTACAGCACTGTACCTACCTCACGCCAATGGGTTATTGGAAATTTCGAACCATATGGTGAAGAGTGTTATACAAATGATACTGAAGTATAGGTTGTTCCCTTTGGCAAAAGTTCTGAGGGAGATTCTGTGGGCTCATAGTACAACACCGCACAGTGTCATAGGAGACTCACCTTTTGTGGGGGGAAAGCGTTGTCCAAATTGATGCTGAGTTTGCAAGAAAGAGGATTGTTCTGAGGTTGCTGAGAAGAATAAAGAATGAAGGCCCATCAAGGAGATACAAGATAAATCATCCCTTATCTTGCAAGGTGAAGGGAAGACTGTGGAGAATGGAAGAGGAAGTATTGGGGAAGAAGCCCTCATTTGTGAGGAAAGGTGCTTGAGGATAATTGGGACCATACAAGATTAACGAAGCAAAAAGGAATGTGGTGGTCCTAGATTTAGGAAATATTTGGAGTCTGTCACGTCTCGCCAGAGCTCCATACAGAGAAGAGACTCTGTTCAGAACCTCTCCTGCCAAAGGAGTAACCCCAGAGAATCCATTCGGTTCTTGGCCTATAAGGAACAAGAAGAATCCAAGGCGGATGAAGGATTTGGTTTACATATAAAAAGTTTGATTTGTCATCGGGGAAGAGGTGTGGTGCAGCGGCCAGGGCGGCTGACTCCGGAACACGGGGGCTCACAGTTCGATCCCCGGCGCCAGGTTAGCCCAGCACTTTGTGACTTTGGGCAATAGCTCGCTTTATCTTCCCGATGGCCCCCAGCGCCGGGACACCTCGCCTGAGGTAGCTGCGCGCTTTACAAATGCTGGTATATATATTTATATATCATGGGGACGGAAAACGATCTTCGTATATTGTTGCTACTTCCGCCATGTCAATCGGTGTATTCCATAGTTTAATTTTCACTATGCCAGTTTATATCACATCTGCCCTGTTCCATACTTTGCTCAGGTTTACCCTTCTTTTATATTCTACCTTTTTGTTGTTAATGATGTGCATTATCCATAGTGCTGCGCAGACGCAGCAGACAAGTATCCGTAGGGATAGTTGGCTGTGCCACAAGCGAATGACTGCAATTTGCACTCACCTCCTGATAAGTGCTAGAGATAAATCAAGTGCAAATGTAGCACTAGTTTTGGATGAGTGTCCAAGTAGCCAAGATTGCAATAACCTGTAGGTGCTTGTTGTCTGTATTCCTAATTTTCTAACTAAACAATAAAAAAAGTACAGAGGTTTAAAGTTTTTTTTCTTAGAAGCCAGCCATCAGTGCTGCCGAATGGTGGGGTTGCTAAATACCAGTACCAATGCCAATAAAGCCTACACTTGATTCCAATCCCTGCCTCTATTTCCACAACATGATACAGTTCGAGTTTCTTTTTATCCCCAATAGGTTTTTTGATTCCTGCTTTCTCCCTTTGCAATTGTTTCACCATTTCTTTTTGGCAGTTTTTTATTGCATAAACTTGGTCCAAGGGCTTTAGAGCGCTTTAAAGGGTAGGTTATTGTAAGGAATTAGATTTTATGGGGTGGGTGACTACCTACCTCCAGGAATAAACACAAGCAAAAGGCTCCTGCCACATTCTATGTGGGCTCTGAAGAGTAGGGGTGTGTGTGTGTGGGGAGTGTACTATGGTAATCCTAGTGTCTTCCCATATCTGATGCTAAAATCCAGTTTGAGGCAGCCACTGCCCCCACAACAAACCCCAGAAACAGATGTCTGATATGACAAAAGCAGTGTCCTTTAACAACCAGACAGTGGATCCACAAAAACTGTCTTGGCATCGTGTTCTCTCTCCTTTCAACCACGCCCCAAGTAAAACAGCAGACATGTCGAGCAGGGTTTGACACTCAAGCTGGATGAGACTGTAGTTTCAAAAAGGATGTCAACAGCCCCCACTCTGCATATTCTGTGGAGATCAGAGAAGTCATCTCTGCCCCTTCAGGTCAGCCTATTATTTGCTCCTCTGAGACATTTCACAACTATTCAAGGCTAATTACTGGCTGGGAGAATCTGGAGAGCCAATGCAAATTAGCCTCCAGGAACTCCAGGAAAGGAAAAGGTTACTTTCTAAAATAGGTGTTTAAATATTTTTCTAGCTGGTCCCATTCCTGAGATACAGTAGAAAGATTTTATTCTGTACTCTGGTTCTCTACATGGGACAGCTGGACCTGCCACACTAAAATAGCAACTGGGTGTTAGTCACTGTAAGCATATGTTAACATTACATTTGTTCATGTCCTACTTTTAAATATCATGCACCCTGCCTTGTGGACTGGAGGCCTAAATATGGTGGACTTAACATTTTAAAAGAGGTTTTTACCTGTCAATAGGGTTTATTGACAGGTCGAATTGCAGTTTTTACACTGCTACAGCAAGGCTACAATGGTAGGCCTGAAGCCACGTTTGCCTTGCCACTGTAGTGGATGGTACAATAGGTGCTGCGATCCATAAGCAGTATTTAAATCCAGGCCCTGGGTACACTTTGTACCATATACTAGGGACTTAAAGGCAAGTTAAATATGCCAATTAAGAATATGCCAATGCGACCATGTTTGAAGGGGGAACACAGGAGCTTTACTACTGGCTAGCAAAGGGTAAACTCCACAGAATTCTAAAGCTATCAAAAATGTAGGGTTCAGCAAAAGGTGAAAGATCTGGGATGACCACTCAGAAAAGGTGGGTTTCCTACAATGACATTTCTTTTTTCTTTTCTATGGCACAGGGAGATAAAGTGATTTGCCCAGATTCGCAGGATGTTTAGCAGAGGCCGGATCCAAACCTGGTTCTTAACATTTCCAAGGCCGGCAGCTCTAGCTGAACGGCCACATCTCCTCTTTTCTCTTCCCCGATCTTTCTCCTCTTGCTCCAAAGCAACACCTGTTTGGGCTCATTCACATCTAAAATTGGAGTAAGGCTCAACTATTCATAAAGAAAGATTACTAAATCTAGCAGACAAAGCTGATCTCATGAAGCAATAGCACTCTGCTGACAACAGGGAAACTTATCTGCGATACCAATCAAAGAGGATCCTATCTCAACCCCCTGCCCTCATGCTGCAGTGATTCATTCATGCCACTTCAGTAATTTTAAATTAAATAGTTTAGGACACAGTGAGTGGATAGGTCAAAGGTTTGGCAAACGTGCAAGCTGGGATTTTCCTTAGGTTTCTTCTTTTCTGATCCTCATTCCTAAACTTCTGCTTTATGTTCTGTTTATATTTAGCCATTTTTACCTATTTGTGGGTATATATTGAGGCATTATCTATTACTCGTGTACTGTCTTTAGCTATATTTGAATGTTATATTTAGTTATTGTAGGAAGTTAGGATCCTTCTGCATGGTTACCCCCACTTTTTGCCTGGTGCTAAGTTGTTTTTGGACTAGTCTGACTGGGATCCAGCTAATCAGGACCGAGTCTCTCTGCTTTCTCCCCTAAATGGTTGTGTTCAGTACTTCGGTACATCCCAGATTGGATACTGGGGTACCCTTATAAGTCCCTAGTATATGGGACTAAGGTACCCAGGGCATAGGTACTTCAGAGGTCTCCCATGGGCTGAAGCATGCATTATGCCACCCATGAGAGACCATTCAAACTGTAACAGGCCTGCCATTACAGCCTGTGTAAGCTGGTGCTTGCACCACTTACAAAAGATATAGGTTTCCTATATCTAGGGTCACTGCACTTAAAACCTATAAGTCACCACTATAGCAGGACTTTGCAATCCTGAAGGCAGGGTGCTTGGTTCTAAGTGAGAGGGTGCCCCTGCATGAGCAGGACACCCCTACAGTCTACGGAGTCCATTCTCCCAGGTGGTCAGTGAAGCAGCCATATACTATATAGAGAGGCACCGCGTAATTACGCGATGACCATCTCGAAAACGGTGCAACGAATCCGATCATGTTTGGTATCAAACATATTGTAATCATACACCCACACCTTAAACGGTATGGTATGGGAGGTATGATTCCAAGCACTGGAAGAGCCCTCCGTTAGGCTCTCCATGTCCCCGGTACCAGTCTTCCAGACCCAGACAGCACAAAATGGTTGCTGCCGACCAGAGACCCGATTCTGCCCTCCTGCTGCTGAGCCAAGCTCGAGCAGGGGAAGGCAGAACAATAGGCATCCTGTCACAGGGAGGTGTGACCACCTCCGAGACAGGATTTAGTGTATTGGGGCAGGGTGGGTGCGCTTGCCAGCGCCACTCAGTCTACATGAGGGGCACATTTGGTGTCCCATGCATAGTCCAGTTCAAACCAGTCCTGGGAGCCGTTGGCTCCCGCTCTGGCGCGAAACTGGACAAAGGACATGGGAGTAACCTCCCCACTGTCCAGAGCCTCCCTTGGGAGGGTCCCCTGAATCGTCCAAACCCTTTCCCTAGGGTACTTAAGGGCTTACCTGGGTGTAGGTCCCTAGATTCGTCGTGGGATAAGATTCAGATCAGACACCACTTCTACTTCTACCGTCTGGGCACTCTGGACTTCGCTGGACTTCGTTTGGGCCGGACTTAGTCTCCCTTCCAGTCTGCTGCATCGTCTGTGCATGTGCATCATACAGGAGCCTTCCAAGGCCTGTTAAGCATCGAAGACACTTGAAGCAATCTCCCTTGGAGTGAAGGAGTCACTCCCCTGCATTCGCAGGCACCGCAACTAAGTCGACTAGTCTGTAGATCCTGAGCTCCTCTGGACTCCGTGGGCTCTGCAACACAGATGGTGGTTTTCCACAGCTCCCGAGGCCTGCCCTGCCCTCTCACCAAGTTTGAGACGAGTATCCATCGTGGGGGTTGCAATAACTGAACCCCTGTGCACCGCATCAACTTGCAGTTGCAAAGGCTTGTTGGCTTCCTTCCAAGAAGATCTTCGGGCTCCAAGTAGCCCCAACCTCGAGCATCTTCAGTGACCAGATTCTTGGGCCACACCACATTGTGTGCCTCGTGGCCTGCATCTTTTAGTGAGCTGCTTGAGGTCCTCTCGCGACTCCAGTGCCTCCAGCCTGTGGGTCCACTTGAGGGTCACACTTGTTTCTTTTGGGCTCCCCTGATTGCCCAGGGCCTGTCCTGACTCCCCTGCCTTTGGGGAGTCCCCTGGACCTTGTTGGACCCGATGTTGCTCCTTTGATTCCTGCATGGCTTGCCTTTGCCAAGGCTTGTTGGTGCTCCCGGACACCGACCCCTCAGCACTCGACATCCTTCGTGGGACAGCTCGTGCACGGCTCCTGGTCCTCCTCAGCATCGCCAAGTCTCCTGGTCACCCCAGAGTGACAGACTCGGTCCCCTCTGCTTGCCGGTACCTCTCATCTAGAATCCACCTTCGGATTCCAAAGGACACTTTCTCCTTCTACAACAGCGGCACTTTCCTGAAGTCCTCCATTGGGTTCGACGGCAGCTTCCGACACCACTTCACACGTATGCACCAGCTTCCCTGGTGTAGGTAACGTGAGTTCTAGGGTATCCACGGGTGGGGTGGCTCTCCAACCTTCTGTCTTCCACGGGGTTTCTTCAGGGTCCACTGGGAAGGGTCCTTAATCCTTAAAAATCCAACGCGACTTACATGTAGAGTTTTTCAGAGCATGCGGTCGTGTTCCCACACTGCACCCGCTCTCCGTGGGGTCCCTATCTACTCACCTTGGGTGGTTCCTTGGGTCCCCAGCAGTTCTGAGTCCTCTCGACATTGCCTTGACCAGAGTCGTGGTTCTGATACGGCTTTCTTAGTATATGGTTTGATCCCCCCCTCCCGGTGCCACTGTGTATTTCGTGCTATTTACTGTGTTTCTTTGCTGACGAATTGTGTGCATTGTGCATATCTCCGGGTAGGAGATAGTTCTATGTGTTAGAGAGTACTATATAATAAATACATTTTTTTATAAATACTTTGTGTGGTTCTCTTTCACTTAATCTATACTATAAGATTGCATTCTGGTAAAACAAGCTGCTTTACACTCCTTTTGGACTAAGCCTGAAAAGGCTGCTCTCCACAGCTACCACTTAGAGAGATTTCTAAGGTTGTCTAAGACCTCTTAAAATCACCATAAGGGTTGTCTGGACTGGTGCAATGTGTCCACTAACATAAGTGTACATCATATACCAGGCCAGCTTCTCACAGTTATGTTTACCGGTACTCAGTTTTGTTATATTTAGTCATGTTCACCTAGTTTAGTTATGTTTGCAAGTCTTTATTTATGTTATATCCAGAAATGTTTACCAGTCTGGACATCGTGCAATGGATGGAGAGCATAAGTGGAAAAAGAACATAGTTCATTTATTTAAGATTGAGCTATTTATTAAACGGCAGGAGTCTCCCTCACAGCCACTTCAATGCTTCAGAAAACTATGGCCTCCTTGTGATATAGGGTGTACAGGTTTACAGCAGTGTGAAAAGTGACCTTAGCGGAGTATGTTCATATAAAGGGATGGTCCAATGCTAGTCCGGCCTAGGGAAAGCACCTCCTGAAATAGTTTGGTCTTTAGGCCTCTTTGGTGATTGGGGAAGTTCCGTGGGTGTTCGCTCGGGACAGTTGACCCCTCAAGCTCATATAGCGTGTATGCTACCCTAAGTAAGAGCACTAAGGGTGAAAGGCCATTATTTGTCCTTTAGGCCCCTCCTCACCTAACATTCTTCTTGTCGGCTATCGCTGCACTTTGCACAAACGTGTTACCTCTGGTGGTGATCTTTTTCAGAAGGTTTCCGACTACAACTTCAAAATCCACAGCCTTCATTCATGTAAGTAGCTGGAACTTTCTTTAGAAAGTCACTAAATATAGGGGGTCACTTTGCTTCTTCCTGGATGGTTAGTACGCGTGATCATTCGAGTCAGTACTTAGGCACGGAATACAGATTCTCCACCCACCACTCCAGTCTCCCAGCAGTGAGCAGAAACCACAATCTGTGCTTTCTTCCACACCACCTGAATCTGAGAAGAAACATGCAGCACTTTAAATGGGTTTAGACCCATTTTTAAAAGGACTTTAATAATAACTTCACAGGAATACCTACACCACAGCAAAACCCAGAAATAAACTTCAACATGGTGTGCATCACAGCTCGGCCCAACAAGCGATCTGAAAAAACAAACTCCACACAAGAATCTAGTTCCAGATCTTTCTTTAAGTCCCAGGAATGAAAACATCCACAACTTTGATTTAACCCATATCCTCCTTAACTCCAAGGCTCTGGAACAACATTCCTGAACCACTGAAAATCATCCCGAATTTGCTAGCCTTCTTGAAGGACTTAAGAACTTACCTTTTCAGAGTGTACCTGGAAGAGTAACGCAGAGTTGATATTTCCTGCATGGAGTATCTGTACTTCTTAATACAGATTGAGCATTGACGTCCATGGCTGACACTTCAGTCGGGTATATAAAACGATAATGGGAGAATTGAGGTGGATGTCCTGTCATGAACCTGGACACTGAAGTAGAGACCAGTTTCCCATACTCTGCTTCTGAGAGTGGGGTCTGCTACGTGGAACAATGCCCGACCCAGCTTTTCCTTTAGACCATGCTTCAGCATCAATTAGCTTCATCTGCGTAGTTAGCTACCAGCATCCCCTTCGGAACTTGCGACAAGTCCTGGGTTCCGAGTAGCACAGAACAGAAGTGCGTCATACCACCGTAAAAAGTTCCTAATGGAACTTGTCACTGTGGTAAGCTCGACCTGCAACAACACTGATGAATCCATTTATAATGAAGTAAAGTAGATGTGAAGTTAGAAAACTAAATCTGTACTTATATACGCTTACATTGACAATCAATATTGTGGAGTTGATATTTATGCATGTAGATATTTTTCAGTTGATAGTGTGATATACATCTATCCCGTCATCTTCCCCTCTCTCCTAGACACCCCCCCCCCAATCTTTTATTTTACAAATCTTATTTTTTTTTTAAATCATATGGTCTAGATGTGGATGCAAACAACTATATATCCGCTTCACAAAAGAACCATTCCTAAAGTTGCCGCTTTTCATTAATCATCTGATTGGTCTTATCAGGAGTATTCATGCCCCCTAAAGTTCTTAGGATTGTCTCACTATACCACCTGCTTATGATGCAGCTATCCTTATAAAGGATTTTTAATATTAGCAGTAACAGGATAGGGTTGACAAAGCAACTTGTGTATTACAGTGCTTGAAGAATAAATACATCAATATGACTGAAATCAGTATAAAGGGGTGAGTATAGAGAGGGAAGTGGTGCTATGTATTTAGTTAGATTTCGAATAGGTTAGTTTTTATGACCTTCTAAAGTGATAATGGGCACCGTGTCCTAAGACACTGTTCTTGAGGTACCCAACTTCATATTCTTGGCGACTGAAAGGAAATGGCAGGATCCAAGGTTTGATATTTTTGCTTTCAGAATTTTGAGGAGAAATCAGGATTTACTGTTAGTGTCTATTGATACTTCAGCAGCGTGAATGAGTAACTATATTAAAACCCTCATCCGAACTTGGCTCCCATGGTGTGTGAATTTCTAAGATTCAAGACGATCCCTGGTTTATGCATTACCTTTTATGAATTTGAACTTCTTCCACATACTGATGCCACCTTTAAATTCAATCTTAAATTACCCTTCAGTTGGAGTATAGACTTATAAAGTTGGCCATTGTACAGTTAGTGTTGCCATTGATTTATAAGGATCGATGGATAAAGCTTCCACATCCCATAATTCAATCGCAGCCATGAACATTTGTGTTGCCAAAGTTCTTGCAACTTTATCACAGGCTAACTGACAGGGCCCCTGTGTTCCAGATTCAAACACTGCTCTTACACTTCATTTGGACTGGCAAGGAGACTTCAGTAAATTGAAAAATTACTTTTATTATCCATGAGGCTGTGGTGGTCTGTTTCTACCGTACCTCAAAAAATGCTAATCAGCGGCTCAAGCACAATAAGCTTCGAAGGGCTATGCATTATCCATTCTTTTGGCTTTACCACAGTAGAGTACGCTGATGATACGCAAATCATTGCATCGATTTCCAGCAACGTAATGGAGGTGGCTGACCGATTTAACAGATGCATGCTAGCAAATCGATGATAGCTGGATGAGCAAAAATTGTTTAAAACTGAACTACCAAAACCCTGAAGTCCTTATCTTTGGGAAAGAGGTTGACGTTTGGGGTCATGCGTGGTGGCCTCAGTCTTTAGGCTCTCCTCCTATGCCAGTTTCTAAAGTAAGGAACTTAGGAGTTATCTTTGATGCAGAGCTGGCATCAGAGGCTCACATAAATGAACTGTGGTCATCCTGCTTTTTGATCATAAGAATCTGAAGAAAGTGTTACCCTTTATCTCTCCAAATCTGGGAAAAGTAGTGGTAATCTCCTTAGTTTTATCAAGGCTCGATTACTGCAATGCCTTATATATTGGCACTAAACACAAAGCGCTAAATAAGCTACAGATGCTGCAAAACACTGCTTACCGCCTATTGAAAAAAATCACAAAGTTCAAGTCCGTAGCAGACGCACTGGTGGAGCTTCACTGGCTCCCAGTAAGGAAGAGGAGTGCTCTTAAGGCTCTGTGTCCCGCACACAAAGCATTACATGGTTCAGGTCCAGAGTACCTCAAAAGTAAGTTTAGATGGTCCTCTCCCAAGAGATTCGTAAAATCAGCCAGATCGAGATCAGGGATTGTTTCCAGGATCAAGAAAGCGGCATGGGGAGGCCGTAGATTCATTCATTCCACATACGTTCTTTTGAACAGAATGCCCCGGCACCTAAACAGTCGGACTAATTTTCTCTGCTTCGGAAGTATTTAAAAACTTGTCTTTTTTTTCCCTTTCCTTATAGCATGATTGCCCTCAGTGAATGGTTATGGAGGGCTTTGTGACTGGACGTATAACTATGCTAGAGCCAAAACGCCTTAGGGCAATAGCGCGCTTTAGAAGTTCCTAAATCAAATCCGGACTCTCAGTAGCCCCATTCTGACAGTAACATAGCTGTGATTTAACTAGCTAGCATTAGGCCTCTCCACAGCCTCCGGAATACCAATCAGTTTCACTATTTGGGCCAGGAGAAGACTTTCCTCTAAAGACGAACCTGCTTTACTCTCCTTTCCTTCCACTCTGAAAGGGATAGTGCAACTGGAACTATTCCAGAGGATCTTCTAGAAAACATACGGATCCGAGTAGAAAGCTAGCTGTACTTTCAACACCGAAATACAACCAGGGATTTGTTTATGGATTTTCCTCAGCTCTCATCGTGCTCTACTGCACTGAAGGAAGTTCACTCTGGGTTGCGGCAGGATGCTCAGGCCCACCCATGAGGTTATTCTTGTAGTAAATAGGATTCAGATTTGGGCAACTCACAGACCAACTATAGATGTAACACTGATTAAAGACAAAATGCATCACGCTAAACTAAAAGCACAAACTCCTGCATGCTAAATACTTGCACTAGGCATATTACACACCTCACACCAATGTGGTGAATTCCTGGATTTAGACAACTGTAGGAAGAGATGAAATGGATGAGCTCTGACTGATGCAAAGAACTCACACATTAGTAAGTCTCACGAATGCACCAGGAATGTCCAGAAAATACGTCACCGATTGATAGGCCTGATGCCATTATTGGCAAATAACTCAAGGGGTTTAGGTGCCCCAATCTCCATAGATCACATGATCTTAATGTATCACAGATGCGCAACTCAATATTTCACATCGAGAAAAATACCTTTTTCATTACTCAATGATTTGACATAAAAATCACCTTTTTCACTTAAAATATCTTTAAATGAACATTCATTCAAGACGTATGTGCATTGTTTGATGAGAGTAATTCCTCAAATACGTTCTTGTTTCATCAAATACTGTCGCTTAATGTCATTTCAGGTGCCATTGTTTGGCGTTTCCTCGTTTGATGTCAAACCATTGTGAATGAGGAGAAGGATGGCTTGCCGCGAGGAGTAATTCTCACTTTTAATCCAACATCAGGGCAGGGAGAACTCGCCCAACACACTCGACCTAAACAAATTCATGAATTGAGAGAGTGTCAAAAAGAACAGAGACTTGGACCCTAACAGGAAACCCATACGATTAATTTAAATGGGACAAGGGAATTAAGAGGATATTTTTGGGATGCGACTTCCATTGCCAGATGACAGATGGTTAAGACAGACACCAGTATGAGTGTTCAAGTGATGGTTTAAATTCAGGAAGTGTCAAAAGACACCCACATACAACAGTTAAGGGCCTGCACCAAGCTAGAGATACAAATGGTCATACAAAGAGGAAAATTACAAAATGCATGAGTAGATTTCCTGAGATCTGGGACGTACACCTGGAAGGCTTAATAGGGCATGGAACTTAAATTTTCATTGAAAAGGGGGTCTGTTTGAAATCCACCAATTTCTTATATTTCTTATAGCTACAATCAGCAAGAGGATTAAAAGCCATCCTTCGACATTTACAAACCTAATAGTAGTTTATTAACAATTAGGTGCATCAGCAAGACAACAAACAATATTCACACCTAATTTCACAAAAACTAAAGGATAAAACACAATATTATAATATAGACAATCAAAAGATTGTTTCCAGAAAATGTATTGGTTGCACAGCCAGACTACGCCTCAACCACTATGATCTATATTAGCCCATTCAATCTCCGAATTGCTTCCTCTAAAAATATATACCGTTTGGTGTAAATTCTATGTTGTTCCCCCACCTGCAAATTCTTTAAGTTTTCAAACACATTTCAAGTATAAATCACAGTCCTATGCACAATGGGAAAACATGGACTATGACCTATCTTGGGGTCATAAAGGTATCAACCAAGCATACTATTCAACAGTTTATGGTGATTAAGTATCAGCTTCATGTATATGTCTCGAATCTTAGGGCCTCACTGAGTTCGGAAGCTGTGATACTCTGTCAAAAATATGGCAAATATCCAGTTCACCAAACTCGTGATTTAGAGCTGGGGGAATCATGTTTCCGATGGTTTAGCCGACACTGGCACTGAATCCTTTGACCAATGGCCCATAAGTCAAAGAACCTCAGACTCTCAGCCTTCTTAGGGCAGATGCTCTAATGTACTATTTTTTTTTGGTTTGTTCAGGCCCGCCAGGGAAAGCAACGCGATCCTTAATAGGAAACCTTCAGCTCAGCCACAGCAAAAGCAGATCTGCCGAAGGCACAGATCACCATCTGCCTGGGGAATATCTCCAGGTATGACAGTCATACTTCCACTAGGGCAGAGAAGTAGATCCCTCCAATGCCACGGCAGACCAATTGACTGGCCACCATATTCTTTGAGGGCCTTAGATTGTACACCCATAATGAGACAAACGGGCATTGGGAGAAAATGGCAAATACCTTCCTGACCTTTAACCTGTGCAGGCTCTTTTTATTTTCAAACATACTAGCCGGAGAAATCACCTTTTGAATCTTGGATTAGAATGCTCTTTTGTCAGATTGACATTCGGGCATATTCGTCTTTTTCATAAGTTACGACCTGGCTACTTAAATGGTGCAACAAATAACCCACTCTTCACAACATTTCCCAACCAATCACTGCACCTTGGGAGTTTGCTGAGGCATCACGTAGTTCCTATAAATAACACAGCCAGATCCACCAATCTCGGAGATGCTGCGTAGACCAATTCCAATCCAACTAGACATTGCTGAGCCCCCGGTGTACAATGAACTAACTTCTAAGCATTCGACATTTTAAAATATCCAAAGTGCTGGCAATCATCTTTCTATAAACCTGAGCCTATATAAACCAAATGACACAATCTTCTCACAAAATGTATTCCAGATTCGATCAGCTATGCCTCCTCCAAATGTAATAACCAAGGTGGTCTTCACTCCAAACATATTCAAGAACAGGTCAAGAGCCACTAAACAAGGTTTCCACAACAAGTTAGGGAAAAAAATGTAATTCCTAGATAGAAACCCTTGTTCCCTTTCTCTACAGTCCCTCTACAATGTTTGTACCACCTTTGCCATCAACTCGGTTTTTGAGATGTTCATCTTAGGATGATTCTGTAGGTTATGGATAGCCAGAAAGTCTAATAAGCGTTGCAGTCCAATAGTTGTTTGATCGATAATGATCAAATCATCAGTGTGTGGCAAAATTGATTGCTTCCGGTTCCCTAAACTGGATGGAAAACCACGTTAGGGCAAGGTGCTTGCTCATGTCGGCAACAGAAATTAAAAAAATCAGGGGCCAGAACACAGGCATGCAAGAGTCAGTTGGCGTTCAGATCTTATCTGAAAAAGAACATGTGGACTCTGCTGAGGTAGAGTCAAATCCTCCTTGAGGACACACGTCAAAATACAGCTATGAAATACATCTTCTGCCACGGGCGGCTAGAGTCCGCCCAGTCAAATGCTGTACTGCAGTCAATGAAATAGCATTGCAGCTTTTGACCCTTCTTTGCCAACAGCGAGAAAGCGAACATAATCAAATCCACAGTGCTATCTGTAGTGCAAGGCCTCTTCTAAACTCTCATCAGGCCTCTCTTTCACCTAGTCTTTTAAGCATCTTGTGGGGGGACTTGGTGAAAAGCTGTTGCCAACAAATCTAAAGGACTTGTATGCTCAATCTAATCGGAGTTGCTATTATAATAGTCTGAATTATTCCAAGTAGAGCCCCTGTTGTCCAAAACTAAAACTCTGAATATTTCTCATCCTTATGGCTTAGAGCTTCCTACGAGTGCCTGTTATGCTTCCATAAGAATTTCAAGTTAAAATGAAGCCCCTTCAATATATTGTTTTTTTAAATGACTAACCTTTGGTGACAAGATATTTAAAGGTTCTTCAGACCCTCCTCTGACAGCCCGGACTAAGAGTTCTCAAAGGTTTGCATTCAGAATCGAACCCGAGCTGTATTAATGAAAGAGTGCACTGCACTGGTCGTGTAAGCTTGTGACTGCTGCTATAGCTTGAGGGCCCAGTAACCCCCCCCCCCTCCACTCCTCTAATATGAGTAAAGACATGGGTACTGAAGGTAGCTATTTGTATGAGATATAGAAAGTTTATCGAAGTTTTTAATTATTAGAATGCAGTTTGATTCGAGTTTGCTTGTGAGGGTCTGTATCAAGGGAAGTCACAGCTCACTTATACATTTAGACATTTAAATCAATTCTGGAACAGTTTTTGGACAAACATGCATCTTAAATCAATCTATCAGTACCTCAATTGCCTCAAAATTCAGCTTTCTGGAAACCTGCCTGACAGCACCTGCTCCAGCCAAAAGGAAGACTCCATACACTTTGCACACCTATGGGCAAGTGCTGACCACCCTCATTAGTGGTCGCCTGCTTTTGAAGGTGGAAAGGCAGGCAGTGTGACAGGAAGTTTTACTAAGGCCAAGTCCTGGGATGCAAGGAACAATTTGCCCATTTGCGAGCAGTACGTCTCGTATTTTAGGCAAAGCCTCACCTAAAACCAACACAAAGCACAAAAAACGCTAGTTTGTGCACGATAAAGTGGCAGATGACGAGGATAGAGCTCCTCCAAAGCGATCAGTGACAGGAACTCTTCCAATGAAAGCTACCTTGTCTGAAATACAGTATCACAATGAACATATATTAAAATTCATGCCGGTCATGTGGGAACTAGCGGGCAAACCACCTCAGCAATCGAAGCAGCTAAATTTAGAGTGGGTTTTGGCATGCACCATTAAAAATGGTGGGGTTTACGCAAGCATTTGCAATTGGTCTCTGCACAGTAATTAATTTACAAAGGGCCCAATTTAGAATTTGGCAGAGCGGGTGCTCTACCGCAATGGTGACTGAATATCCACTCTGCCAAACTGAATGTCCGCCCACCTGATTTACAGACTGGCGAACCTTAAGTATTCAGCAACGGAGACTAATCGGTCTTTGTCACAGTTATATTGATCCAACGGATAAAGAGCCGTCCGAGGTTTGGCCATTTCACCACCTTGCTTATTTAGAGTGTGCAATCGATTGGCCAGTTTTTACTGTCCGTCCCTGCCGGGTAAAACATGAAAGTAAGGTGCAGTGAAAACGGCAAAATGACCCCCACCCCATGGGATAAATTGCCCATGTGTTGAGGTCATTAGTTTTTTATTTTTTCAGAAAAAAATCCCACTTTGGGATTTTATTTTTGAAAATACAGAGTGACCCTTTGATGGCCGTCCATCTAACTTTCAATAGACTGACAGGAACCGCCATGAAAGCAGTTTATGCCTAATGTTAAAAACTGTCCGCTGTATCTCAAAATTCGGCAGGCAGAGGACCTCGTAATGGCGGGAGTAAAGTACTCTACCATTTCGACGGTTTTACATCCATCTACCAAACTCTAAATCAGGCCAATATTCTTTATACGGACGACATGGTAAGATTTGATAATAAACAATGGAAATACAGATCCACACTGTAGAAACTATGCCAGATTTCTAGACACACCAAAGAAATACTTTTCTGCTAGTCCAACTAATATTATTGTGGATATTACACTATTTCAGAGTTAACAGTTGCAACTCAACTTGTCTTTAAAAAAACCATCTGAATTTCGCCTACCTGTTGCATTTTTTCCAAGTCAAGGCTAGGCCTGCAGGTTTTGTCCCCATAGCACTGCTTGTGTCTCTTGCAAGGCATGCCCTGTTCAAACCCGGTCCCAACACTGGTGAAGATGAGAGGCCTGGGGGCCGGGCTTCGGCCCAGCGGCTGGAGTCTCTTAGGAGGAGAAGCGCTGAAGAGCACCGGGCTGGGGATTGCGCCCAGTCCGCCAGTCTGCTCCACGGGACGGAATGACATCCCGCACAGGTTTTTAACCTCCTCGTCACTGGAGGACGTAGTGTCATTAAGGCAACTAAGTCTGCTGACCTGAGACCACTTGCGCTTCTCTGCGGCAAACTCCCTGCTGATACGCTCAAGCTCTTCTTCAGAACTGTGGCGGTCCAGACTGGCGTGGATAAGTGCCCGAACCTTGCAGCACTGATTCTCCTGATTCTGAAGCTGGTTGATGGCCAACGGGGTCAAAGTGCAATTTCGTCTTCTTTCTGGAAGGGAATAAATCAAGTTATTTGCAGAGGGGACTAAGCGATCAATGAACGACTGCAAAATACTATAGAGAATTTGACATGTAGTGCAAGGAGAAGAAATCCAGTTTACCAACCCCATATACAGAAAGAATTCTGACTGTACAACAGGGAAGACGTCACGTGGGGGTCTGCACCTGAACACTCCCATGTCTGCTCCCAAATGTTTTCAACTTTAACAAAAACAGGTAGTAGTTCTGACCCTAACCACTAGATGCAGGATGTGTGCACAGCATGTGGTTTACAATAAAACAATACAAATCCCAGCAATGTTTCAGACCAAAAGAAGCCCTAATTGATATACAGAACAATTTAACTGCTTTCTTGTCCATCAAAGTGAGATGTCTGAAGGTCCATATCAAAGAGACCTCTGCCCTGACCTCATGGTCCAGTTTGCAAAAATAGACCACAAATCCTACTTAACATTTACTTTCTAAACAGAAGATGCTTTAAGTACTATAGTTGGAGTCGCTAAACAAGCGAGTTACAGCTAGATTCCTTGTTGGATCAGACATGAAAGGACATCAAGGTAAAGCCTCTTTGAACACACTATCTTCAGGGATTGACCCAAGCACCCCAAAAAAAAAAAAAAAAAAAAAAATTAAATCACTTGCTCGGACTAGATTACAAAATCTTCTTCCCATTGGTAACTTCCTGGATGAAAAAATCTAACTCATTAACCCCACTTGTGCTACCCGACTGGACGTTAACACCATCCATTATTTTACACTGCTGAAGTTTGTAGAATCTAAAATGGTTTCCTCAGATCGAGTTCTGCATGGAGCCCCTTCCTTTCTCAAATACACCAGCCAAATTGTGTAATTAACCAATACCACCCTCAAACAAATGACTGCCCAAATAGCATCCCACTTATTTTCTTACAACCTCTTCAACTGATCTAGGCAAACTAGTTGCCAAACACGACACCATTCTACCCAGATGGCACATCTTTTCATCTTCATGAAATATACAGATTTTTTTTAGATCTCTTTGATGAGGTACCAAAAAATAATGCCTCATCAACACAGAAGTGGGTGGAGAGTCACGTCCTTAAACTCAATGTAGAGAAACAGAAGTCTTAATGATCTGTGGCACTAATGCTCAGCCACCCTAAATTTAAAATAAACTCGTTTTTGCAGAATTGTTTCCCATACTTTTTAAGGGATAAAAAGTGGAAAACCTACTTTCTTGGTGAGCAAATTCTTCTGTAAAATATGTTACTGAGGCAAACATGTTTCTCCTGGGGAAATTTCACCTGCAGCAAACGTTTTGGAAAGGTGACTAACATAATTGACGTAATTATCATTTTGCATACTCCTCATAAACGTCACTCAAAGATGGAAATTGAATCTAGGGTTATAGCAATAAACCACACAAGCCAAGTAGAGGCAACGCACCCAATGAAGCTGATCTGGTCTGAATTCCTGAACTACAATGAATGGCCGGCTATTCATATATTACTGGGTCCTCACAGCACATTTATATACGTGTATATGTGTCATCTTCATGAAATACACAGATTTTTTAGATCTCTTTGATGAGGTTCCAAAAAATGATGCCTCATCAACATAGAAGTGGGTGGAGAGTCACGTCCTTAAACTAAGCAAAGTCTAGACTGTGTGAAAACAAACTTATACCCGTATTTCTTTAAGGTCCATGTCCGTTTGCACCATTATGTCAGAACTTGCGCTGGTATATTTTATAATCAAATGAATATTTTCTTGTTGATTTAGAGTGCTCTTTAGCTGCAATATGCAGTCTAAGTTTCATGCCTCTAATAGTCAAGGAACCCATGTTATTCGAGGTAATACATTTGCATATTTCCAGCATCTCGTAGTAAAGTGAAGCCTCGCTTTCGATATTGGTAATCAGTAATGGAATGTAAAAAAATATATAATGCAGTCAGCAGTGTATTCATGTATTGCATTTCTGCTTCAAGGAGGTCTCACATTTGTTACGTGAAAAGATACTGGCACCTCCTACTCATTAGATAAGTAACCAGTTTGTTGTGTTTGAGCTCCGTAGACTTTTGTAGAGAGAAAAAAATGTATATAAACCTTTCAATTTTACATGCATTTTAGCAATAAATGGTCCAACTGGCCGTTTTGGTAAAGATCGCTGGTCGGTTGAAATGACAATTCTCTTGATTATTTGCTATGCTGCTCGCTATTTTTGCATTAAAACGCATGTTAGATGTTTGACCTCTCGGCGTGTTAAATTTTAACAGGTGAGCCAAAACCCTACGTTTCATGAACGACCACAATCTACCCCGAATCAAACACCTATTTAAAGCAACACTCACTACAGACTGCCAGCTTTTAGTAGTGGTGGCCAGCTGATATGTCAGCTCCTCAGTCCTCGGTCAGGGCAGTCAAGAACTTGGGGGTAAAATTGGATGATTCCATTTCCATGAAAACCCAGGTTCAGTCTGTTGCAGGATCTTGTTTTGGTCTTCTTAAAATGCTCAGAAAATTCCTCCCTATGCTATCTTTCTCTCATAGAAAGATTGTGGTTGAGGCACTCATTGCCTCTAGGCTGGACTATGTAAATGTTCTAAACTTAGGTCTTCCGGAGTTTCTGATAAACAAGCTTCAGGTTGTCCAAAATGCGGCAGCCAGAGCAGTTCTCAGGCTTGGTCCCAGAACCCGGATTTCCCCCCACTTGATTGCTTTGCATTGGCTCCCTATTCGAAACAGAATCCTTTTCAAGGCATTAGTTTTGGCTTTTAAGGCTCTTCATGGTCTGGGGGCCCACTATATCAGGAAGAGAGTACTTTGTTATGCACCAGGGAGATCTTTAAGATCCTCTCACCAGTATCTCCTAGCGGTCCCTAGATTCTCCCGTTTGTGCAGAGGGGGACGCTCTTTTCAAGTACAGGTTGCCCGTAGCTGGAATAGTCTGCCTCAGCATCTCAGACAAGTACCTGATCTGTTGACTTTCCGTAAACAACTTAAAACCTGGTTATTTCAGCAGAAACGTTAGCCTGGTATTAGCAGGATAATTTAGGGCTTCGTCTAGCGCCGGGACACTCTTGATTAGCCGAGCGCTTTACAAGTACATTATAACATAACCACTTTCTCTAAAGAAGGTTTTGCTTTATGGACGCAGCACTATTCCACTAATAGTCTGTACCCTTGCACTAGGGTGACCAGAATTTTGAAGCCAAAAACCGGGACATTTCACAAAAATAGAAGGACTACAATTTTACTTCAAGCGAGCGCACAGAATGACAGCGCTCCTCAGCAGATAATTACAGAACAGGAATTAGGAACATAAATAAAATGTAATTTTTAAACCCAGTAACTTGCCCGTTAATTAAATTGCTTTCTTGAAACAACTGCTAACTATTCCTGCTTTGTAAAACATAAAAAAGAACCTCCCGCCGTTTTCAGTCGACCCTCTTTAAACAAGCATTGAAAATGCAATAGGTCTCACCTCATTCAGCAGTTTAGCTAGCTTGCAAATTCAAGTTGCATGTTGCCTTCCATCCTGCCAACCCCCCCACCCCCCAAAACCGATACCCCCTCACACTCGCCCACAAAAAAATCCCGCTATTCACCGATGGACACCATCTTTAGTCCGGAGCAGTCCGGCTTTTCAGAAGAGAACGTTTGTCCCAACGGCTCAGGGGGCTAATGCACACGCTGCTGCGATCCGTGTGTGAAACCGTATCTACGCAAAGAAGGACTCGCTTATTTGCGGTTCCTTTTGAGTACGACACAATGGTCGCCATTTTTTTGGGCAGCCCAGTTCATATTTGTTGGCCGGCAGGTCTGAGGCAGCAGTTCGCAGTCACTCCTTGGACAGACACTTATGTTCATTGGTGCTGTGTTGTAGTTTGGAGGGGTGGGGAACACTGTGCCAACACTACGTGCCCCTTCTCTCGCCCCTAGCCCACATCCTGGCACCCTGAAGTCTGTCCTGAACTTTCATGAGGGGACGGCCGGCACCCCATCTTTTCAAGTTTTGTAAAAACAAAACTGAAACTATAAAAACTTTCTTACCAAAGGCTGTGGCTATGTATGGCAACTTTTTCATGGGGGCTAGCGTCGCAAATGTACAACCTGTTTTTGTGTTTGAGGCGCATATACAGTAACACGCACAGAGATACTCTGAATTACTGCACTTGGATGCTGTTTTTCACTCCGAGTACTGTTTCTTTGCGTCAGAGGGTGAAGAGCAACCAGTGTCGGACCTGGGGGCGGGCCCTGGGTACACTCGAAAAGTAATACTAATGCGGTTAGTAGTAATGGGCCCCTAAAGTTGCAAAGAACCAGCTGCAGCGAGAGCATTAACCCACTGAGCTATCTTTCCAGCACTGATGCAGTTAGGAAATGGAAAGAAACTATATTTACGGTTGGGAAAGTTTCCCCTTCTCTGCCCAAAATAAAGAAAAAATTGAGGGGATACAGGCAGACTGAGGAGAACGGTGGATTGCCCCTCTACTCCGGATTTTAGTTGCCTCTTTCTTGGTGAATTTGAAGAGAACAGGGTTAGCAAGTGCCAGTGTAAGTGGGGCAATATTATACAGGCTTGCTGTTTCAATATGCCTCCCTTTTCGAAGCGCTGCGAGCCTTAAATGATATAGCGCTACATACTTCCGAAGAGCGCAGAGAAGTATGGTTTTTGCCTCCCTCTGCCCCAATTATACAACTGCCAACATCGGAGGATTCAGAATGTAAAATTAGTAACCATGAAATGTATGTAAAAAGAAACAACGCTTGTTCCGCGTAGAAGCGCCTAGAAGTGATTCCAGATGCATCCAAGTGTTGAATGCATTCTTTATAGACTGCTGTGGTAGTATTGGGTCCTTCAGAAGAGTACCGTAAATCTCATACTACGTGCCATAGCAGGCGCAGGGGAAAGGCAATATTGAAATAAGTCGGGGTAAAAAAATGTGTATTAAGAACCTGCGTTGGTAAAAACGAACTGTCGGTGACCCGCTCCCTCCCCAAACAAAGTCCTTATAAACAGTCCAAGAGCCCCCCCATGACCCCCCCAATCTATCGGGGATGTTGTGGTTTTATCGTGGACCCCGGACAGCCCCTCTGTTTTCTTCGTGAAGCCGCTCATGCGTGCACGGCGTTCTCCGCTTTGACGTACGCAGACAAGCCGCCTTTCATCACCCCAGATTTCGAGAGTTTACACTTTAATAGCACTAAACACCATGCAAAAAGCATACATAAAATCAATTTCAATTCCCCGCAGGCCGCTTTGTTTGCATGTATTATGCGAAGAGCTGAATCTTAAACTTGTTAAACTTCCCTCAACTTGTGGGCAGGCCGGGGCTGAGTTTAGGGAACTGGACAGCACTTCACAACTCCGAACACGAGGGCACAACAGCTCCAAGCTGCGGGCCGTGCCCGCTGCATGCGTGTCCGTCAGTAAACACATGGCAGAGATCAAGTGGACACATCAGGGCACCTTTAAAAACACAAGCATTAATTTAAAGCGCAATGCTCCGTTAAAAAAAGCATGTCGTGCCTGCAGTGAGAGTAGCTCAGTAATACCAGAAAAAAGTGCTTAGCGGCAAATTAAGAGACACTGTCTCCCGCCGCAAGTAAAAGATCCAATCCCGGTGGGCGGGGCCAAAAGTGGACAGGGTGGTAACCAGGAGGGACTAAAAAGCCTCCTGGACAATCATAACACCCGGTTTTGCATAATTGGTGACGCAAAATGACGCGCACCAATGGAAAAAACACGGCGGAGCAGAAAGCGAGCTTCTGAAAT
Source organism: Calotriton arnoldi (assembly GCA_963921515.1). NCBI lineage: Eukaryota > Metazoa > Chordata > Amphibia > Caudata > Salamandridae > Calotriton > Calotriton arnoldi. The sequence goes on along the minus strand of CAWUFW010003877.1, from coordinate 976,358 downwards.
CGTATTGATTCCAAGAAGCCCTCGCATGGCGAGAGCAGCGCATGCGCGCTGCTAACGGCAGGCGAGACCTAAAAACGGGACATCTGCTAAATTTCATGAAATCTGCCAGGACAGCTGGTGAAAACCCGGGACCGTCCTGGCAAATCCGGGACGCCTGGTCACCCTACCTCGCACCCAGTGGCGGCTCCTCCTCTAAGGCAGAGGAGCGTCGCACCACTGCTCTTAGAGCACTGAAAGCGGGGCTGTGTTAGAGTGGGGCGGGGCTTGTGGCTTAAGAAGGAGTGGTTTGTGCACACTTAAGTGCGCATGACTGCTTGGCCGGCAGTCTTGGCCCGGCCAAACAGTCATGTGCACTTTGCATATTCCCCACCAGGCTGTAATGCACAGCCTGGTGAGGAATATGCACAGGCTTCCTGTCCCCATCTGAGCGCCGATTGACGGTGTGTGCCCGGGTGCTTCCTGCAGCTTCTTCCGGACTGCAATCAGGAAGGGAAGAGAAGCAGAGATGGAGGAGAGGCGGCAAAATGTTAAGTGGCTTTAAAAAAATATTTTTCAACCCCGCCACCCCCGTTCCCTACCAGCCGCCACTGATTTCACTCCTAAAAAGGGACTTTAACTCCGCTGTCAGGCTTGTGACTTATGCAAACAAATCAGCACATATCATTTTATAGTGCTGTGGATGCAATCAAATGAAGATAGAGAACGCTTCAAGCTACTACATGAGGCTGACATCTACCCAAGTCCCATCACTCACCTCCTACTGCAGCAACAAAGATCACTCACTTCATTCAAGTAAAAGCACAGAAATTAACCCCATCAGATGCTGTCCACATGTATCAATGGTTGTGAGCCAATGGTGCACAGTGAGATGCAAAGAACCCTTTCCAGTTGTAAGACTGAGGCAACAATGCCTCAAACCTTGTGCACCATGTAAAGGAAACACGTGCCTGAAGTTGGACTTAGTTTTGTGGTTCACCACCGTATTGCCATTTAGGATTCTAGGCCAGTGGTTTGACTATATGAATTGGTCACATATTTTCTGTGAGCATACTGGTGAACTAATATACAAACTTTGCTTCCGTCACCTTTCTGAAGTCAATCTGACAGCTTCGCCAAAGTCACAAAATTGGCAAGAAATTTTAAATAAAAAGTATGAGAAAATTCTGCAAAAACAAGTTTAAGGGATAAAAAGTGGAAAACCTTCTTCCTTTGTGAAATATGTTAATGAGGCAAGCATTTTTCTCCTGTGCAAATTTCACCTGCAGCAGAAGTTTTGCAAAGGTGAGCAACATAATTGACGAAATTATAATTTTGCATACTCCTCAAACGTCACTGTAGGAAGGTAGGATCCTTCTACCATGTTTACCCCCTCTTTTTGCCTTGTGTCAGCGTGTTTGACTAGTCTGACTGGTATCCTGCTAATCAGGACCCCAGCCACCGCGCTTCCTCCCTAAATTTAACATGGTAAGTACTTCTGTACCTCCACAATTAGCTACTGGTGTAACCCTGTCAGTCCCTAGTATATGGTACTTAGGTACCCAGGGCATAGGTACACCGGGGATCTCCCATGGGCTGCAGCATGTATTATGCCACTCATGAGAGACCACTCAAACTGACTACAAGCCTGCCATTGCAGCCTGTGTAAGCTGGTGCTAGCACTACTTACAACAGATATGTTTCCTTATATCTGAGGTCACTACACTTATAACCCAGCACCCTGTCTTCAGGATTGAAAGGCCTGTCTTAGGGGTGACTTATAGGTTTTAAGTGTGAGGGTGCCCCTGCATGAGCAGGACACCCCCTACAAACCCCGGAGTAGATTATCCAGGCTTTGTAAGAGCAGTCTGCCATTTGGATCGTATAGTGGCCATGCGTCAATACGCGATGGCTAACTATATAGTGGCTGTGCCGAACCTGGGCATGTTTGTTATCAAACCTGTTGGAATCATACCCCAACACCGTTACCGGTGTTGGAGGTATGATTCCATGCACTGGGGGCTCCCAGTACTCCCGGAAACAGCCTCAGGGTCTGCTAGCAAGCTAGTGCTGCTGCCGACCACAGACACGATTCCGCCTCCTGCTGCTAAGCTGATCTCGAGCAGGGGAAGGTAGAATAGGTTCCCTGTCACAGGGAGGTGTGACCACCTCCCAGGCAGGACTTGGTGTATTGGGCTGGGGGCGCTTGCCAGCGCCACCAGACTGCTTTGAAGAGCACATTTGGTGCCCTGCTTGCATACTCTAGTTAGAACCATTTCTAGGAGCCCTTGGCTCCCACTCTGGCGCGAAAATGGATCAGGACATGGGAATATCCTCCCCTCTGTCCAGCCCCTCATCTGGGAGGGACCCCTGAGTCGTCCTAACCTCTTTCTTAGGGTATAAAAGGGCTTACCTGTGGGTGGGTCCACAGATTCGTCATGGGACCAGACTCCAGCATGAAACCACGTCACTCTTCCACCGTCTGGACACTTGGACTTTGCTGGACTTCGCCTAGAACCGGGACTGCATCACGGAAGACTCCTGCTACTCCTGGTCTCGCTGTTCTGCAAGTCTTCTTCGTCGTCTGTGTCTGTGCTTCATCCAGGATCATCACCAGGCCTGTGACCATTGAGAACACCTGTAGTAATCTCCCTTGGAGTGAAGGAGTCACTCCTCCTGCATCTGCAGGCACCGCAACGAAGCGGACGGGTCTGCTGCTCCTGACGCCCCACAGACTTCGAAAGGCTCAGCAACACAGGTGGTGGTTCTGCAACTCCCTCGAGGCCTGACCTGTCCTCTTTACAATTTCAGGCCAGTATCCCTCGTAGGAACCGCTGGGACCAAACCCCTGTGCACCGCATAGACTTGCCATTGCCAAGGCTTGTTGACTCTGCACGCCAGCGATCTTCGGGCTACAATAAGCTCCAGCCTCCAGCATCTCTTCCTGCCAAGATCAGCGTCTTCACCGCATCCTCTGCACCGTGGGCCTTCCTCTTTGGTGAGCTGCTCGAGGTCCTCTTGCGACTCCTGTGCCTTCGGCCTGAGGGTCCTCTCAAGCGTCTTCTCCTGCTTCAGTGGGCTCCCCTGCCTGCTCGGGCCTGCTCTGACTCTCCTGCACTTGGTGAGTCCCTTGGACCTTGCTGGTCCCAAACTTGCTCCTTCATTGTTTGCCACATCTGTTGCTGCTGCCAAGGCTTGTTGGTGCTCCCACCAGACACCGACCCCCTGGTTCTCAACTTCCGACAGCTCGTGCATGGCTCCTGGTCTTCCTCAGCGCCGCCCGGTCCTCACAGCTGTAGAGACCAGGTCACCATCATCACTCCTGCATCTTCAGTCATCAGTGGTCATTGCTCTTCCATGCCTCCTAGTCACCTCCGAGTGGCATAGACTCTGTCCCCTCTGCTTGCAGGTTCTGCTCTTCAAGAATCCACCTGTGGATTCCACCGGACTCTTGCACAGTCTTCGTCAGCGGCATCTTTACTGAAGTCCTCCATTGTGTTCTACGGTGGTTTCCAACGTCACTTCGCACAAATGCACCCGGCTTCCCTGGTGTAGGTATCCTGGTTCCTGGGGTATCCACAGGTGGGGTAACTCACCACCCTTCTGTCTTCCACAGGGTTTCTTCAGGGTCCACTGGGAAGGGTCATTCTTCAAAACTGCAACCACGACTTTCCCATCGACTTCTATTGAGTACTCGGCTGTGTTCCCACTCTGCACAAGGCCTCCGTGGGGTTCCTGGGTACTTACCTTGATGGTTCCTCGTGTCCCCAGCTCTTCTGAGTCTCCTGGTCCAAGTCCCAACTTCGGTCGCAGTTCGCATTCCACTTTTAGTATATGGTTTGGTCTCTCCCTGGAGACCACTGTGTATTGTGCTTACTTATCTGTTTGCAATTGCAGTATTGTGTGTATTTGTGTTGATATCTCCAGGTAGGAGATATAGCAATGCGTTAGTGAGTGTTGTGTAATAAATAGACATTTTTATAACTACACTGTGTGGTTCTTTTTAGTTTAACCTACACTACATGATTAATTCTGGTAAAACAAGCTGCTTGACACTCCTTCTGAACTAAGCCTGAAGGCTGCTCTCCACAGCTACCACTTAGAGAGCTTGCTATGGTTGTGTAAGACCTCTTAAATCACCATAAGGGATGTCTGGATTGGTGCAAGATGCTTTACTTAAATAAGTGTGCACTGTATACTAAGCCAGCCTCCTATAGTCACTCAAAGATGGATACTGAATCGAGGGCTATAGCAATAACCCACACAAGCCAAGTAGCGGCAACGCACCCAATGAAGCTGATCTGGTCTGACTTCCTAGACTAGGATGTATGGAAGGCCGGCTAGCCATATGTTAATCGTCCGTCACAGCACATTCGTGTCAACATCCATATGTGCCGGATCAGAACTGCATCTGTTCCACTTATATGCGATTATTTTGATACAGTTTAACATTAGAGAGCATGAACTCCTTGTCTAAAGCATCATTCGGTTCTGAGTCTAGTCTGGCAACAACCATTGCAAACCGAAAGAAAAAAATATCGGAAAAAATGTAGACCGTAATGTTACCGCCGCAGAGTTCATAAAACACACGTGCTGAGCATCATTATGGGGCAGCTACTAGTTGTACTTTGTTACCCGGTGTTGTTTGCAGCCCCTCGGACTGATGAGATTATAAAACCCGGCACGCCTCCGTTTTTGGCACTTTTAGAAGTTGGGCATTTGCTTAAGAATTCAGTAGTCAGATTTTAGCTTGTTTCATGAAGTGTTCACTGGATTCAAAATTCTGTTGACGCTCTTTAATGGCGTCACGCCTTGTGTCATGGGAGGTCACCAGGTTCAATGTTGTGAGGTCATTTCCTGGGATGGCGCTAAAGTTAAGGGCCTTGTGATGTCACTTCCTACACTGTCATTAGGGGCCTAGAAGTGGTTCGTGGCACTTCTACATCTAGGGATGGCTTGGATGAAATTACCCCTTTGTCTCATTACATTTTTTGTGAAAGTTAACCATTCACTGCCGTAAAACTCACGGAGAAAATTACGAAGAAATGTGCAAATCTTTACTGGATATAAAAGCACTGAGCACATCTGCACGAGCATAAAACGACAAACAGCACACGAACTACCAGCAGCTGCTCTCCACTTGTGTGAATAGATGTGAGCCAATGGCGCACAGTAAGATGCAAAGAATCTTTACATTTGTAAGGGACGCGATGAAGATTGCACATGTTGCACATCCCTACCAATCACAGATATGTTAAAAAGGTTATACAGCAGCAGGTCACCATCAGGTGATGGAGATGCGTTCTTGCAGTTAAACCATCGGCCAGAGACTTGAGGTCTAATCCTGGATTCCCCATTAGTCCAAATTGTGTGCTCCTAGGCAAATGACAAGATGCCTGGTTACAGGAGCTTGAAGATGAAGCTACAAAGCACCTGCAATCTCCAGACCTTTAACTGCTGTGCTGAATTAAATCAGCTGAAAGCACAGCAACCTCCTTGATCTACCAAACTCTTAAGAAAGACATTGAACAAAAGCCCATGGCTGTCAATGGACTACGGAAGGCAGATTGTGAGGCAGAAAGAACAGGAAAGGAATGGACCAAAAGAGCAAAATACATGTCAGGAATTACACTCCACATATTTGTTGAACTACAATGACCAGAATGCACTGGCCTGGGCTACTGAGTCAAAAAGACTATTATGTAGTGAAGTTAGGAAAGATGAATTGTGTAATGCGCAACTACATGGGCCATAACCCAAAGCAAGACTTAAAACAAAGAACGGGGGATTTTAAGCATTGACCTGCACCTGGGAGTGCTTTGCTGGCCTGATGGTGTGCATGCCAGGGTCTTTTTTCTGGATGTAGCTCACTACACTAGATTTGCTGAGTTCTAGGAGCAAGTCACTGAAATTCTTGAGCTTTGCTGAGCTCCCCAAGCCATGGCTGCTGGGAATATTCCCTCCCCCAACAAAGAATAAAACGGGTAAAGCGCAGCATTGATGTCCTGGCTTTATCCAAGTGTACGTCGGTAATTACACAGCTGAATCCAGAGGGACAGAAACTGAAGCTTAAAACATGGCTAGTCCCACTCCCTATGTAGCCGTAGTTACGCGTAAATTGCAGAATTCCCTTTTTGTACAGACGCTAGCGCCAAGACGCCTTCGGGCATATGTCGCGCTCTATAAAAAATAAATATCAAAATGAAGGACTGGGTGAGAGCTGTTGAGAAGCACATGAATCCAGAGGAGCTGGGCCAGAAGCTGATCAGGAAACACAACAGATCAGATGAAGATCTTGGAGGGAGAACGTTCCTCCAAGCTTTGTTGTGCCACGCCTGTGAAATGCCGCCATGAACTTCACCTAACTATAGGATTAGAACTACGTGGTTCCGGATTAAAAAGCAGAGGCACCATTACAATGCTGCAGTTCTGGGACACCCACCTGCCCCATACGGAGCGGTTCCCATAACTTCGCCACACAAACTGCATTCTGCAAAGTTGGACTATCAATGTGTCTTTTACTTTCTGTGTTAGAAAGAAAATACAACATATTTAATAAATAGGAAAATCATAAACCCTCAGCAAATCACTCTGCTCTTCCAAATGAAATCTGGTCCACTGCCCAATATCATGGTACTCTTCCAGGGAATGTGGGCGCTTCCCCGTCTAAGACCCACAGCTCTGCTACAGCAGGCCTATTCAGAACCCACCTCCTCAAATCAAAATGAAATTCTAGGCCAACCTCCACTCTGCTATGGTAGGAAGCACATACAGAAGACTAACTGGCTCACAGCGTGCGTTATATAAACTCCTTTACAATATAATGTATAAAATACCAGAATACCCAAGACAGCTAAAGCGGTGCCTTCTACAGATACCTTCCCTGGAGAATCTATGAAGAGTCTTGGAAGAGATTGGGGTTTTTTTTGCTCAGTTTCCGACCTTAGAATCTAGAGATCCCGATTCTAATCCCAGTCAATGTACTTTGCCAAAAGTTATGGGATTCTGTGCGAATCACGTGATCCTCTGTGTCGCAAACTGCAGTGTATAATTGTAATTAAAAAAGTATTTAAACAAAATATGTAAGTAGGATGTTTTGCAAAGCTCTGTAACACGCTGCCTTGGCATCTTCTGTGAGCTCCCACATGGTGATCTTGGTACAAACATTTCAGGATTAGACTGGTGATGTGCGATGGATTGATGCACATGAGTGAGCTGTGGGTGATGGACACAGCAACTGGCTATGAAGGAAGGAAAGGAAGATGCTGCGCATTACTCAATGGTCCTCTCCCTCGTTTAGGTGGGAACAGTTCTTTAAGAAGATCAAGGGGGTAGGGACTGGTCCACAGTCAGGAGTAGTTAATCGAGAGCTTCTTTGTAGACTGCAGTCTAGATGTCTTTCCAGGCTCTCAGTTTGTCCGTGTTCTGAGTGAATGGTCTATGCCTTGCCTGTCCAAGGGTATTTAATGAGCTTCCTCTGTGTTTCTTCAGACTGCTAGAGGATAAGGGCAGACTGGCTTGAGCACCAACATCTCTGGTGATGCAACTGCTTCTGAAGATACTTGGGTATATCTTCCCAGAAAGCTTTGGGCAAAGTGCAGAGGATTTTGGATTCAGTTATTTGCTCTATTGGGAGCCATGGAAGAATTTTCTGGGCTGATTTTGTTAGGCTGTACTTTCCCCAACAACGCGCAGCCTTGCTGCTCCGCTTTGAATCTTCTGGGGGGCAGTGATCTGGGCTTTATGAAGGCCTGCAGAGATGGTGTTAGAGTCTCCAAACCTAGAGCACTTAAATCATCGAGTAGCACCTATAAAGGTCCTGTCTGGGGAAGGGGCGAGATCTTTCTGAACATGTTTAACTGGTATGAACATGCAAAACCCTAACTGGTGTACACAATCTTGTGTCGTCTCCCAAACCCCGCTAGATTACATAGCTCCACTGCTCTCTAGCGTGGCTTGTACTATACAAATACCAACGCACAACACAACCATTTGCTGCAAAGAACAGAACAGCCACAATCTATCGACTCCAGAACATTTAAAATGCTGTGACCAGTGTTTCGATAGGATCTGGTCAACTCAGTCAGGGATTTCCAATCCTGCACAAATTACACTGGCTCCCAGGAGTGGCCCCTGCAGGTAATGGCGGTGGGCCGGATTGGGGGAATTTGACAGACAACCACGAGGTAAAATTAAATAAATAATTTTCCCTCGTCGTTGTCTGTCGAAATCCCCCCGCCCTACTTGGCCCCACCGCTCTTACCTGCAGGGGCCGCGGCTGCTGGCTCCCTAGTAGGGCTAGGATCGACTGCAACTCTTGTATATTAGTCCAGGAATCAATTACTTTAAGGTACCCATTTACCTGAAGAATAGATTTAGTCAGTTCCATCCACAGCTCAACTTGCAATCGTAATTAGTCCAGGGCTCCTTTCTGCAGAAAATGTAAATCTCACTGCATCACACCATATATAACCTCCAAATAATGAGAATGGTCTCCATTTATAGTTTGTGTCTCACCTTCACTCGGAGTCTGTCTTCTCTCGCTCACATACACCATGTCCTCAATGTGTCTAAGTTCCCCTCTCTGGAAAAATGGTGAGACTTTCATAACAGTGAAACTCCAAGATTCAGTGCTGTAAAACCAGGGCATGTGCATTTACAGGCCTCAGGATTCACACAGAGCACTATGGAGAATTCGTACGGGCACGTATGTGATGGGAAGGCATCATGGTGGGCAGTATTAGTGTATGCGTGGATTATTCACTGTGTGTTGAACTCACTCTAAAACACACGTGTATCCGTCTTGGGTAGAGACAGACCTGCAGACTACCCTGCTTCAAATAAAGTAATGCTCTCGAGGAGGCAGGGTCAAGATGGCGGCTGGGAGGCACTGGACGCATGCAATTCTGGTGTATAATTAACCTGTTTGGATCCTGCTTCATCACCATGTGTGTACAATCAGGCTGCATGGGGAGTTAGCGACAGAGGGATGGTGGCACACCGCCAGACACCAACTTGGGAAGCTGGAAGTGACCATGCCACAGCCTGCAGATTCCACTGCTACTCTGTGTAGAGGTGACTAGGACCTGAGGAAAGATCCTGAAGGTGGTGGAGCCCTGCAGATGGGAGATTTGGTGCCGTCACCATAGCACTAGAACCTGAGCGGATACGTCTGTCCCTGGGCACCATGGAGGATTCCACTTTCTTTTCGAAGTATCTGTGTGCCTAACAAAATTTCACTCATTCACTAATAAAATTGTCATTAGAGCAGAAGGGGAAAGAATGTGACACCCATCTAGGATCGGAACTGCACATTGTCTTACCAGAAAACCGGATTTCAATCTAGGCTTTCAAGCTTGACCAAACAGTGTGAACCTGGCCTCTTGAGTCATTAATAAAACGGGCACGGTGGAAAGGGTGCGGTACACTAATTCTAATGAAGGCCACTCAGTGCAGTGATATAATCTAAGGTGCTCAAGTGAAACAATACACTTTATGTAAATGTTCACACCTCAGCTATGGAGAAAGCGGGAGTCAGCGACACTAGCAGCAGGTTAGGAGGTCCAGGATGAGCTAAGAGCTGCTCTCTTTAGCCTCCACCGCACTGATTTTCCAGACAGGATGCAACACAGACGGGGTGCTCAGAATTATGGGACCTGGACGTCACTCCCACTCACCCAATGGTACAAGTAGCGTGGCACGAGATGCTTTAAAATTGGACATGTGGTTTCGCAATCTCAAAGCTTATGCACTCTCACACCAAGCCAGCTGTGAGTGTAGCTTCACAGCCTGAGCATGGCCTGATTCATAGTGCATGTTACGATTACAGTGTCTACCCCTGCGAAACATGCTGCACGATCGGACAGCCTCACCAATAGCACATTGTGAGGCCTATTCAAGGAGTGAGGCCTAAGGAAATTTGTCCCATCACCTCCCTCCACCCTGTTGGAGGCTGGTGAACATGCCATCTGAAGCAGAGACTATTTCACAATACTTGATGCAAGATGCCTATATTCCTGGGGAAGACGCCTGATCCCATAGGGGCAATATTAGAGCACCGAAACATGTTGATGGAAAATAGAAATAAGGTCTGTTGCTCTGCCCTCCTGTTTTTAATCATGTGGTAGGGAGACACTAGTAAACATGTTAGCTCACCCACACACACTCTTAGACTTGTAATAAAATTGTAACAAAGGGAGGACATAAATGTTGATGTAAGAGACATAACCGCACCCAAACTATAGAAGCTATAGCTAGAAGATTGTACAAACAGTGTACAGTTGTACCTATGAATTCTTCCCAATGCAAGATATGGAACCCCTGCAGAAAAGGACCACATTATGGAGGTCAGTGTCCTTGATCCTACACAAGAACATAAATGTGAATTAATTCCATAGGAGGTTTATTTTTTCTTCCAGATATTTTGTACTTCTTGCATGTTTATGGAAATTTTACAACACGCCTTTAACATCTCGCACTCACTTTTTAGTGCATTAGCTACTAGTGTTGTACCTGTCCTGTATGTGTGGGAGAATTGAGTCATGTTCCTTCTACTACTGCCACAGGTCCTTAACTAAATATTTGTGTTAGAGAAGGTTGTGCAGCTGCTATCAATGTTATACCTTAATTGTGTTGTAAAGCTGCACAAAAGAAAAGAACAATATTCATATTGCCAATGCTTGTTTTAATGTGGGATGTGCGTGAACCCTCACAAAATATATGAGTAGAGTTTACTTTTGAATTTACGTGTGAAACAAGCATTTTTTTTTTTTAATGGAGTAATTGACTTTGTAAAATTTTAATACGTAACGGACAACTTAGTATCATTTTTAAAACTTAGCTGAGAAGTGGCCAATTGTGACATTTTAGCCAACAGCACTTTGTATGCTGGGGTTTTGCGCCCCTGATGAAACTGTTTAAAGCAAAACTACAAGCCCCACAAAGCATACATAATGCCCAGCACACGTCCACAAAGTAAAATCAATATTAGATGCGATAGAGTTAACACAAAAATTAGATCAAAGTTGTAGTAATCCTCTTTTCTTTATTCTTTTCCTTTTCCTGTCACTGTGTTGAATTCATAGCCAGCCAACACGTGATTCGTCGCCACAAGGGGAAATTGTCCTGTGACTTTTTCAAGGCTCCAGTATCTAATGTTGAGACTTTTCATATGATGATAATTCCATCCCACATGGCGTTTAAAAGTATGTTCAATGTATATAGATTCCAACCGAACCCAAGTGCAGCAGGTGATCCAAATCCAATCAATTCAAACCAAGCGTGGGGAAACGGACAGGTAAGTCCCCGTAAGGTGTCACCGAGCGCGAGGTGGAGTCCTCACGTATCGGGTATGTAACAGTAGTCCATCTCTCCATAAACACAAACCGCGTCCTCGAGGTTACACTATCACATCTAATATTGATTTTACTTTGTGGACGTGTGCTGGGGATTGTGTATGCTTTATTTTATTGGCCTAGGCCACATCATAGGGAGATAGGTGGTTCTCTCTACCCTGCAGCACCGTCATTCAATACTAGACATTGAACGAATACATGTTACTTTCCCGAGTAGCGCCATCATCCCTATTTTTGTACCACTGATTCGAATGTACCTTACAAGCCCCACAATGCAATGTGCCGGTGGTTGAAGAAAACAAAAATAAATGGTATTCTCTGGCCTCCTGCAAAAGTGCAGAGCTGTGAAAAGCAAAATAAAAGTTAGTTTCCGGTTGTTTTGCATTTTTTCTTGTAGCCAATGAAAGGTTAAACAGCCCAGTGGATGAGAGGGCAGAGATGCCTTTCAGATGCATTTGCAAGCATCTCACACTTAACTGGCTAACATCAACACTCCTTAGAAAACCTGCAATTGTTGTAATTTACCAGAAGGATGCGAGCAGCAACACTTGGACGTGTCTAAAGACACTCAGTGTTGGCAGGACATTATTCTTCCATACTAATACTGTCTGCACCCCTCCTCCCCAACATGTCCTCCACCTCAATGGAGGTGGGATTTAAAGAGGGTCACTGGAATTATGCGATTGTGCGACCGTGTGGAGTTTCACCTAATCATACATTTGCTGCATTTGCCACATAACCCATCATATGACGCATAATCTGCAGTTTGTACCAAAAATATTGTCTCAAGCACAAATGGTTCAAAAGTTACTAAAAATGCAGCAACATGTGTTCCGCACGAGGTAAGGCCCTTTGCAATGCTGGACAGGTCACCTGTCGCATAATTCCAGTGACCCTGGATTTTTAGGCAGAGTGCTTACACCACTATTGTGACACGCCCTGTTTGAACAAGTGCAGCACGGGCGGCAGGCGCTGCCCTTCGAGGGCTGCCAGTGAGTGCCAGGCTATCCTGAAAGGCCAGTCCAGCAATGCTTCCGAGGCCGATAGATGGAGTATCATTGAATTAGATATTATTAGTAACACTTGTTATTTGCAGTGCTTAGAAGACCAGTGCCGGCTTATCGGCACTGCGCCGCGTGTACCTTTGTCAATCTGTGCAAGCTCCTGGTTCTCGCCTTCTGAGTCCTCGCTGTCCTCCTCATCGCTCAGGGGGCGGGAGATCTGCAAGGGAGGCAGACATTAATATTCGGTTACATCGGATTTCCTTATCCCCTCCCTCTGTCCCTCCTGCCCTCCTCCCCAGCTGCTGCCTCTGGCGCGCGCAGCGGTCTCTGGCACAGAACACGTTTTATCTGGTGAGAAATGGTCTCATACTGTACGGCAGGAAATCAAACACAGTCCTGCAGGCCTGACCCCGACCCTGCCCTTCTGCGCTCACCAGAGAGGCCTTAAATCCGGTTTCCATAATGCGCTCCTGAAACAGACTAAAGGGAGCGGGCGGAGGCTGAGAACTGAAGCCTGGAGTCCCAGGGCCCATTAATAGGACAACATCAAATGAATCATCTTTTCAGCACATGTACTACTTAAAAAAACTCTTTATAACCAGGAAAAAACAACTGCTCACCGGAATCCAGTTATTTCTAATAATTGGTTATTGGAGTTCAGCTTTGGCGTTGTTAATGCGCAAGCCAGGGGGGATTCTCAAAGCCGTTCCCGCGCGTAAATGGAGTTTACACGCGCTATTGGCCAGTTTTACCACTGCAAGTCCACGTTGGCTCTCACAAAACGTGGCTTTGCACTCAAACTGATTTACTCCCTCATGCGTGGAAAGGCGGCAGAGGAACCTTGCGGAAACCTTTGAGGGCACGGAGTGGAAAGGTGTCAGGGATTTGAACCCATTACAGACTGTATTTTGGTGGCTGGAAGGTGGACTTACCAATGCTTAATCAATCAATCAGGGAATTGTAAGCGCGCTACTCACCCGTGAGGGTCTCAAGGCGCTGAGGGGGGGGGGCGCAGATCTGTTTAGCCGAAGAGCCAGGTCTTGAGGGTCTTCCTGAAGGTGTTCAGGGAGGGGGCGCGTCTGATGTCTGCCGGTAGCTCGTTCCAGGTCTTGGCTGCAATGTGAGAGAAGGATCTTCCGCCAGCTCTGGCTCTGTGGATGCGCAGGGTTTCCGCCAGTGCGAGGTTGGTAGATCGGAGGTTTCTTTTGGGTACGTGGAAGTTGATTCGGTCGTTGAGGTATTTGGGTCCGTTGTTGTGTAGGCATTTGTAGGCGTGAGTGAGGATTTTGAAAGTGACTCTTTTCTCCATGGGGAGCCAGTGGAGACTTCGTAGGTGTTGGCTGATGTGTTCGTGTTGGGGGATGCCGAGGACGAGTCTGGCGGCGGTGTTCTGTATTGTCTGGAGTTTGCGGAGTAGGGACTTGTTGATGCCGGCGTAGAGTGCGCTTCCATAGTCCAGTCTGCTAGTGATGAGCGCGTGGGTGACTGTCTTCCTTGACTCAGGGGAGATCCACTTGAAAGTCTTGCAGAGGATGCGGAGGGTGTTAAAGCAGCTGGAGGTGACGGCGTTGACCTGTCGGTTCATGGTGAGTGATGAGTCGAGTACGATGCCGAGGTTCTTGGCGTGGTCTGAGGGGGTAGGTGGGCTTCCGAGGGCGGTCGGCCACCAGGTGCTGTCCCATGCAGAAAGGGTGGTACCGAAGACAAAGACTTCTGTCTTCTCGGCGTTGAACTTCAGGCAGCTGTTGGTCATCCAGACTGCGACGTCTTGCATTCCTTTCTGGAAGTTAAGTTAGGCAGTGGTGGGGTCTTCGGTGAGGGAGAGGATGAGCTGGGTGTCGTCGGCGTAGGATACGATGTTGAGGCCGTGTTGTCGGACGATGGCTGCGAGGGGGGCCATGTAGATGTTGAAGAGGGTGGGGCTCAGTGATGAACCCTGTGGGACTCCGCAGGTGATGTTCGTGGGGTCGGAGAGGAAGAGTGGGAGTCTGATCCTTTGGCTTCTTCCGGTGAAGAATGATCGGATCCAGTCCAGGGCTGTTCCTTGTATGCCTGCGTCGTGTAGTCTGGCGACTAGTGTGCGGTGGGAGACGGTGTCGAAGGCCGCTGATAGGTCGAGTAGGATGAGGGCTGCAGAGTGGCCTTGGCCCAGGAGGGTGCGGATGTCGTCTGCGGCGGCGAGTAGGGCAGTCTCTGTGCTGTGGTTGCTTCGGAATCCGGATTGGGACGGGTCGAGGACGGCGTTCTCTTCAATGAATCGTGTCAATTTCCTGTTGACTGTTCTCTGCAACTTTGGCTGCAAAGGGGAGGAGCGAGATGGGCCGATAGTTCTTGAGGTCGGTGGGGTCAGCTGTGGGCTTCTTCAGCAGGGGTCTGACTTCTGCGCGCTTCCAGTCATCTGGGAAGGTGCCTGTTTTGAAGGTGGTGTTGATGGTGCGTTGTAGTTCGGGTGCGATGGTGGCCGCGGCTCTGTGGTAGATGTAAGGGGGCAGGGGTCGGGGAGGGCCCCCCCGAGTGGATGCTTTTTATGGTCGAGGCGGTGTCTTCGGCTGTGATCGGTGTCCAGTTGGAGATGGTGGGCTGGCTGGTGTTTCTGGGGGCGGGGGGCCGTCTGTGGCGCCTGGTGGATGGTCGATGAAGTTGTCGTAGAGGTTTTTGATCTTGAGGTGGAAATAGGTTCCAAGCTTGTCACAGAGGTCTTGGGATGGGGTGATGTCTGTGGCTTCGCTGCGTGGGTTGGGGAATTCTTGAATGACACTGAAAGGTTCCTTGGAGTTGGCCAGGATTTTGTTGTGGATGAAGTTCCTCTTGGTGGCTCTGATCTGGTTGTGGTAGTCCGTCATGGCGTCCTTGTAGGTGGTGTGGTTTTCGATTGTCTTGGTGTTTCTCCAGTTCTTTTCCAGGCGTCTGCAGGTGCGTCTGGCTTCTTGGAGAGCGGTGGTGAACCACGCGGCTTTCCTGGGGCGTTGTCTATCGGGGTTGCGTAGCGTGGCGAGCTCGTCTGCCAGTTGGAGATCCAGGTGTGGAGTTCTCTGGCTGCGTCGTTTGCGTCGGGTGCCCAGGTGTGGTTGTCTCTGGTGAGGGTGGAGTTAAGTTGCTCGTCGGTAACCTTGCTCCAGTTCCTTCGAGGTGGGCGTGGGGCTGGTTTGGGTGCCTTGGGTTTGTTGATGGCGAAGTGTACGCAGTGGTGGTCGGTCCATGGCGGCTGCGTTGTGTGGCTGAATTGGACGCGGTTTCCTGCCACGAAGATGGGGTCGAGGGTGTGTCCTGCTCTGTGGGTCGGTGTGTTGACGAGTTGTTTAAGTCCGATGCTGGCGAGGTTGTCACGAAGGATAGTGGGGTTGGGGGTCGCTGGGGTTGTCGAGGTGGAAGTTCAGGTCTCCAATGAGTATGTAGTTTGTTGAGCGATGGCGTGGGGTGCGATGAAGTCGGTGATGGTGGGGGCCGGGGGGGGTCTGTAGATGAGGGTTCCTCAGAGTGTGGCTTTGGGGGTGGTCTGGATCTGGAAGTGCAGGTGTTCGGCGGAGGGGAAGGTTTCGCTGGAGGTGGTGAGGCGGAAGGTGCTCTTGTGGGCGATGGCGAGGCCCCCTCCTGGGTGGTTGGGGCGGTCTTTCCTCTGGATCTTGTATCCGTCTGGGATGGCGGTGCTGATGTCGGGGGCGGAGGATGCGTTGGTCCAGGTCTCTGTGAAGAAGGCGATGTCGGGCGAGAGAGAGTCGAGTAGGTTCCAGATTTCCATGGCGTGTTTGTGTACGGAGCGTACGTTGAGGAGGATGCATTTTAGGGTGTCGCCGGTGCTGGCGTCGGCGGTGTTGGAGGCCGGGGTGGCGGTGAGGGTCTGGCAGCAGTGGAGGCAGGAGAACTGGCCGTGGGTCGTGTTCGGCGAGGCCTGTTGGCATTCTCTAAGTCTTCCAGGGTTGAGTGCGAGGAGGGTGGTGGTGTCGTAGCGATGGGTAGTGGGAGGTCCAGGGTTCCTGGCGCTGGCCGCGGTCGGGCGCAGACGGGCTTGCCTTTGGCGCGACCGCGCAGCGGCCGCCATTAAGTAGGGGAGGTGGGAGGGAGGAGAGGCGGGAGCGAGGGAATTCCAGGGGGGTATTCCGGGGGTGGGGGGGCAGCAGCGGCGAAAGGAGCAGGCAGGCACGAGAAAATAAAAACAGTGGTGGAATTAGAGCAAGACACAGATGGGCACAATAACAGTGGCAGAACAGGGAAAAATTAAGAAAAAAAAACGGCTGAGAAAGGTTACGGTGGTTGCAGGCAGTCTGGTCCCAGTTGGAGCGGGCAGCAGGCGCAGGAGCGGGCAGCAGCCTCGAACCTCCCAAGGAGGAGGTCGGGGTCTGGAGGCAAGAGACGGCACAGCGGAGCTGCGGGTAGAGAGTGGACCTTGACCGAGGGTCGGAGGTCTTACTTAAGGGGTCAGCAAAGAGATAAAATGCTCTTTAGAGCAGGATGATAAAGCCTGTGGAGCATGGGTACTCGCAAACATTTTCCCAGGGGCCAAAAAATTTGGTCTGTGATGTGACTGAGGGCTGCACTGATGCAAGCAGAGTGGCGGTGGGGCGTTTGGGGTAAGGTGGGTGTAGGTAAATTAAGCATATACATTTACTGCCTGAATTGCACAATATGAAACCAGAAAACCTGGGATTAATCCCGGCTTCCCCACTTAACCAAATTGTGTGATCCTAGGCAATTTTTTAGTGTCATTTTCCCTCATTATCACATATAAGAGGACCTCAAAAAACAAATTCAGGATGTGCGCTGTACAAAACCTTTTCCTGTGTTTGATTTAATAAACTATAATGTTGTTTATGTATAATAGGAACCAGCATATAACAACCGACTTGTGTCTTAGTTCACTATTGGCATTGTTGTCAGGGTGGGGGGAAACAAATGAATGTTTCTAAATTCATGTTTGAAAACTATCACTTTTAAAAAATACTTCTCAATGCACTGATAATCTGATGTAGTAAGGAGAAACGGTTAAAGAAAATACGCATTATCATATTTTTACACTTTTTCTGCAAGATGTCTTTAGAAATGAAGGTGATCCTAAGGGGTGCAGGACACCTGAGTTACTTCCCTTCTTTAAATTTTAATTAACCGCTAAACAAATGATTCCCCGTTTATTTAAAAAAAAATGTTTTTATAATAATGCTGAGTCGTATAGACAGCAGCCCAATGCTGTTGACCAGGGGGCCGCATGTGAAGGTCAGGAGGGCCGCATGCGGCCCCTGGGCCATACTTTGGGTACCACTGCTGTGGAGGGTGTTGGCGAGAGGCTCAGAGGGCCAGCAAATCACCCCAGGAGTTAGCAGAGGGGGGTATTCAGGGGCTGTCAGTGCAGAGTGATTTCTCTTGAGGGTCTCAGGGTCATAGGGTCCACGAGGGCCGTTTGAGGGACCAGTGGAAGAGGACTGTCTTAAGGGCTCCTAGGACCAAGAGGCTCTCGGGGTGGCCAGCAGCACTGGTGTCGGCTGTGAAGCTTCAAAAACAAGTATACATGTTGCACGTGTTCTGTGGGCTGACCGGTTGAGCCGGAAGGTATGGGGGGGCCAGAGGAGGATTGTCAGTGCCTGTACACAGATGATGTATGTATGTATGTGCAGGGTAGATGCAGTCTACCCACTATTTTCAGAGGGTAGAGGTCATCTCCCCTGCTGCAAAGCTGCCCACCTTCAAAGGAGCGCCATGTTCCTTTCCTTCTTCTCCCAGAATACACAGTAATATGCTGAACTCGTCCCGGTGTAATTTTCTTACATTCTGACACTGGGACTCTGATACTGGGACACACTCAGCAGCGCCTGCAGGTTGTCTTCTGCTTTTGTTCCGAGCAGCATTCCAGCTTTGCCCATAACAAAAGCCGAAGTTAAAGGGCCATTAGGCCTCTGTTGGAATATCCTGGCTGAGAGTTATGGGGCGCCTCACAGCTAGATGCAATGGAGGGGAAACAAAGGTTCACATCTTACCACTTAACAGGTACTTAAGAGAGAAATGCTTTGGACTTTGCATATCTCTTATATACAGGGGCTGAACAAACACTAAGAATGTCAGATGTGTTGGTCGCCCTAGTATTTACACAAATACGTTAAATACCACTATTTTGTTTTATTACTTTTATAGCACTTTAGAACTACTCATCCCAATGCAGGGTGTCAGAGCGCTTTACATCACATGTACAGATTATACATTGACAATAAACCATGTGTGAACATCAATATAAAGGATGTCACATAAGACAGGGAGGGTTACAAGGGGTAGGAGGCACATGTCCTTCATACCTCACAGTGCCATATTAGAAGGATTACAAATATGAACTGCAAGTAACAAAAGGATCCATGTCTTAAAAGCAGTAACACACTTACCCAATTACATAAAATAAATCTGTCATCTGCGTGCTTTGCAGGAGACATATTAACCTTCCATGCTACTTATATTTAAAAAACTAGGAATAGGCAAAACACAGATCTCTCCAGCAAATACGTTATCCTCCAGAGTTATTTGTACACAAAGATCTCTGCAGCAGGTGCCTTAACCCCATAAGATATTTTAAAATACAGACACTGCAACAAATTAAACAGAACAGGTTTATTGCCATATTTCTCCTTGTTGCCAATTTCTTTGTGGCAGGATTTAAAATAAATGTATATGTTGGGGCCCAGATTTTGTGTCGGGGTTGCGTCATTATTTTGGCACAACCCCAATGCAAGATCTAATTTGTTAAATATTGTAATGCGTACAAATGCACTCAAGATAGACCTGCTAAACATATGTGAGGTCTTAAGATCTGAGCAGGGCCGGATCTAGGGCGGTGCGACCGGTGCCACCGCACCGG
This sequence comes from Calotriton arnoldi, assembly GCA_963921515.1. Lineage (NCBI taxonomy): Eukaryota > Metazoa > Chordata > Amphibia > Caudata > Salamandridae > Calotriton > Calotriton arnoldi. The sequence goes on along the minus strand of CAWUFW010003877.1, from coordinate 957,192 downwards.
GTGCTGACTCTTCCAGGGGGCGCCACGTTTGGAAGTATTTTATGGCTTTAAAAGCACCTGCTGCTGCATTGCTGGCCTCAGCAATTTCATACAAAAATAAAAATGTCAAGATAACACGGTGATTAATGTTCTTCCTGGAGGGAGAAGGAGTTTTGTCAAGTGGAAGTTTTAACTCATTTTATGGTAGCACAGAGAGTTAATGTGCCTGCTGCAAAGAATGTGTATCATGCAGATCACAAAGTGCATATAGTTTAAATAGGTCAGTGCTTTTGTCAGAGAGATCCCTTTCTTACTAGCAATGTAGATGTTAAAATCCTAACATGGAACAGTGAACTAATAACTGTCAAAGAGCTGCATGCAAACTGTAAGGTATAGATTGGAGCATTATGATGTTTTCCTCCGTCCTCCATTATTCTAATGTTTTAAAAAGGGTTCATTTTGGTAAAAAAAAATATCCTTGTTATTAAATGTAACCCCCAACCATGGGGTTATGTTTTAAATTCTGAGTCTGTGCTTCTCCAGACCAAGCACTCTTAAACTATACTATCTACCAGTATGGATGACATGTGACTCACCTTGTAGTCTTCTGGCTTATGTAACATTTGTTATACACTAATTTACACACATATGATTGATTGTCTCTGTGTAATGTGTGTGTGATGTAAAGTGCTTTGACACCCTACACTGGTATAGGTGGCACTATATAACTAATTAAATACATTGAGAGAGAGTGGTTATGGAGACTTGAGGGGGCACTGTTAAAGTGTGGCAGTGAGGGAGCCTGTGGGGGGTGCCCGTGGGGGGCGCAAACAAACATTGTCGCACAGGGCGCCACCAGCGCTAAAGCCGGCCCTGGATCTGAGGTCACTTCCTGTGAGATCATGGGTTGTGTTGCCACTGCCTATGATGCCACATGCAGTCACACGTCGTGATGTCACTTCCTGTGATGTCACATGCAGTGATGTCACACCCATTCTGCCTAACTTGCTGAGTCCCCCCACTTCTGTTTTTTAGGACTTGAGCCCTGTGTTTGTGGTAAATATATCAAGACTCTAACCAAACGGCAGCATAGGGCTGTACAGGGTCCAATGCAAAGACAGCCAACATGTCATTGGAGGGCTAGCTGGTTTAAACAAGCGAAAACTCTAGAGGCCAGACGAGTGTGGCTTCTGGTGCTCTGAGACTGCAGCATGGATTTCAGGGCAGACTGAATGGTAATGGAGGGATTTAACAGACTGAGCACTGGAAGAATGGGTTTGAGGGAATAGTGGGTCTGAGGGCTAGCTGAGAGTTACTGAGGTTCATTTGAGGGTTTGACAGCTCGCTGGGAGCCATATAGACTAAGATAATAGGATACCAAGACTTGGCGAGAGCAAGCTAAGAGAGTGATAATGGACAACTGAGGGGTCTGAGGCACTCGCTGGCCTTCAGATGGGTTCTGTGGGTGGACGCAGGAGCTGTGGAAGACCACTGTCACTCCAGCGAAATGTCCATGCCACCACCTTCCAAGGTAACCCCTTCCTCCACCATATCTCCCTCGGGTGCATAGAGACCTCCTATCCTACCAGCTCTTCAGTTCACGTTGGACTGTCCCTTTTGGGGGAAACCAAGATGGATTTCACAGGTTGGTCTCCATATGTAAAGGCACAGACTAGCTTAAACATGACGGAATGGCATGTGGTCTCATGTAATTACCAGTGGATGAGATTAATTCATGTATTCCTGCAATCACCTGTTGGACTTCCACTCTTCCTCCGCCACATGTAGGCAGTGGCAGAAGGTCACAGGGCAGGCCCATCACAACAGGGTCCATATAGTGTTAAAAATAGTGTTTTTTTCTGCTTATAGTATAACTGTTCTGTGTGAGAGTTAGCTTTGCATTGCTGCTGCCTGTAATGTACCTTGGCTTTGGAAGAGGGAAGCTTGCACTTCTGCCGCCCTGTTGTACATGATTTGAGGGCCAGAACGCTTACACGTCTGCTGCTTGTACTGTACCTAAACTTTGCTTGTTACAGACGCTTGCACTCTTTCGGATTGTGGTGTGTCTGTTCAGAGTGTGTAAGAGAAGTTGGCGCTACACACATTGTTAGGCCGATTTTACATTTAACTTTCAAAATGCTATGTTCATGGTATTCAACGTTCAGCTAAACATTTTAGGCAGTTACACACCTGGGGAGCTCATACAAATAAATTTTAACTCATGGGGGAGCGGCATAAAAATGTTTGAAGATGACTGCTATAGAATGAAGGGAAAAACGTGGTTAATTTGTGGTTAAAAAGCACACATATGTAAAGGTACCAGTCCTGACTGAGAATAATGGCTGGACACCACCTCCTGGTGGGACCACCACAGTCAGAAGTGTGCAGCAGCAAGGCGGTTTGGGAATGGGTGAGGTAACGGGTAAGTAATCAAGTCATGACATTGTAATTGGAGTGAAACAAGGAGCAGAAGATATGGAGATACACTGGACATATCAGGGGGACACTTCATATGTCAGCAAGACATTCTTCTGGCATCGCAACAATCTGAGGGTCACAAGTTTAAATCCAGGCTGTGGACACCAAGAGCCTCCAGCTAACAACATCCAACCCCTCTCTGCTGTCACCACCCTCCCAAATTGTGTTATTAAAGAGAATGGTACGGAAGGAAATGGCCAGGCGGGTGTGAATTTGCTCATCGCAAGAGTTCAGGGGCGTCTTGGGTCACTTCATGGCACACAATGAGCAGGATTATCAGGCCGTGGGCTCCACGGAGGGTCTCCACCACCCCTCCCACTCTCCAGCCCTTCTGGGACACCTCCCTTGCCCAAGCAGCTTGCTGACAGACTGTCCCACCCAAGAAATAGACAGCAATAACATCTTGAAACTGGTATAACTTCCACATAAGGTTCGATGGTAGCAATTTGCAATTTTGCATGCAAGGCGTGAGCACCTCTTAGAAATGGCTAACCACGAATAACTGTACATATGAATAGGAATATCTTATGTTTCGCTCTGTTCAGACAATTTTCCCAAAACAGCAGTGATCCGGTTTGCATTAGCTTACAAATGCCATCAGCCAACAGAGAGGATCTGCCAAGAATTTGTAAAAGCCAGACTAGATTTCCATATTGCTCCCTGGGAGCAATTTATGCCTTTGTGTTCAAGGAAATTGGGTGTGTCATAGAAGCAATGAGTTTGCACTGCATTTCAAGAGAACTATTTCTACTCACACCAAATGTTACCGCAGTGATAGGGCTCTAGGGACACCACCATCGAAACGACAAGCGCTGGAATAAATGGCAAAAGAGAAGTTGTTGATAGTGGGAGATGGGTAGCTTATTCATTATTCACATTAAAATCTCAGATGAAGCAGTGTGAAGCCCCTACTGCTGAGAACTACATACTTCTGGTAATTTGAAAAATAGTTGCTTTTCCTTCGTGTTTTTGCTTTATTGCTAGGTTAAAGCGGTTATAGACAAAATCTAGGAATTTATAAACCAGAAGGCATATCAAATTGACAAACGTTTCTGAATAAGAACTGTTATACTTGCTGCTCAGCCAGTGTGAGTGTGGAGTGGAATGTTGGTGCGTGATGATGCTGCGGAATGTTGGATGAGTGAGAGGTCAGTTGGAGTATGGGCTGAGCAGCAGGAAGGCTGCTCCTGGTGGGGCTCTCTGTACTTTTAATCTTACCATCTTAATAAATATTACTTAAGCTACCCTGGTGTTGGATCTTCGTTTGATTACAACATTTTTGCGACGATTTTTAAAAGAACCTGCGTGTGAGAACTGGATAGAAACTACGCCTAAGTGAAACATAACCTACTGGAATTTAAAGCCTGAAGTAACTTCCTAATGAAGAAGCTCCTCTTGAACTAAGAGTAATGTGTGTAACAGCAAGCTGGCAGCCCTGAGCCCCCACCAGTGACCTCAAGACCGGTCGGCCCCAATCCGGGCGTGCCAGATCCTGCTATGTCTTCCTGGACTTGGAGTGAATCTGCAGTCCCACATGTGACCTTTGGATCGTCTGCCTCAACCGCGGTGTGGGAAGACTTGCCGCGACATATCTAACCCAGCTGTGTGCTTCCCTGAGTACTTCTCCGTTACCAGTGATGCAGTGTTGCCAGCCTTGTGTGTGGGTACAGGCTACTGGGTCATAACCAGCATGTCAACTGTCTCTGTGGCACAAAAGAAACTCATCGGCAGCCCAGAGGAATTGGCAAGAGCGACCTGTGGAGAGCGACGGAGAGGAGGAAGCGGTCACGCACCCATGCGTCATTTAAACGGGCAGTGTTGGTGCTACGTAGGAAACTGATCACTACACGAGTGACCGTTGACCCAAGTTCCTGTGTGCTGTGTATCGAGCACGAGCCTCGACATTGGGAGTTTGAGGTGAGGAGCCCTTACGCTGTACTGCACGTGCGTGCCTGGAGCCACCCAGGACGCTCCTTGCGTACGTGCTGCCAGAGCGACGCCATCTTGTCTTTCCATCATTGTTTTCAGTAGTAAGGAGAAGGTTATCCTTACAGATTGGTCTTCAGTGAAAGTAACTTTCAGGGGCTCTAATGTTTGGATTTGCCCTTCGGATTGGATTATGTGGCAGCGGTGTTAACTCGTACCACCCGCACCGGTGCTTCATTGTCTTCCGGGAGAGTAACATTCGGGGGTTCTAATGTTTGGACTTGCCCTGCGGATTGGATCATGTGGCAGCTGTGTTTTCTTGTACCTGCACCTGTGCTTCATTGTCCTGTATACCCTCATCACAGGAATATCCGGAGTTCTTCTAGTGTGGGTGAGAGGTCGTTCGCCAGGAATTGTCTTTCTGCAGGGAGCTGTACTTTATCAATTTTGGGTTTATTAGCTCTAAATCATATTTTGCATACTCATGTGCTTTGAGTTGTAATTTGTGTATTATTATTTGTGATTTCACCCTCCTTTGGTGTTGAGTTGGAGTAATGACTGTGTGTGTGTTCTCTTTTGGGTGTAGAGTCTTTGTGTTACCTCTATTGTATGGTTCTGGGAGGTGGGGTGTGTGTGTGTGTGAGGTGGCCTTTAGGTGCTAAGCCTCTCTGATTTTCCAATGTTCTTGTGGGTTTTGGGTTGATTTGAGTAAGTCACCCTGTTGTTGTAGTATTTGAGATGACTTTTAGGTGTTAAGTCACTCTGGGTTACCACTACGGTGTGGTTGTGTATGGATATAAGTGAATCCCTCACGTTTGGTGGTGTGTGTGAGAGATGGCTTTTAGGTGCTTAGCCACTCTGGTCTACCATTGTTTTTGTGGGTGTGGGTTGATTTAGCTAAATCATCCTTTTAGTGTGGTGTTTGAGTTGACTGGGTAGGAGTCACTCGTGTCTACCACCTTTATGTGTTGGTGGTTGACTTTAGGTAACACCCACTTGTGTTGGCGTTAGATGAGAGGCATTTGCGTGTGTGTTTTTTTTTTTTGTTTTTTTTTTTTTTAAGGCTTTCCTTCCTCTTTTGTGTGGTTGTGGGATGGTCTCACGTATTTGTTTTTTCTGTGGGGTGATCTCTACTGCACAGTTGGGGTTTGGTTCCCTGTGTGTTCACATTCATTTTAGTCTGGCCAGCTGGTATGGTTGTGGCATAAGGGATTTGGTTGGTTATGCGTGGCGTAGTAGAATGCAGGTTTGTTTGGTTTTGTGTGGAAAGGGAGTGGATGTGGGTAAGTGTAGTCTTTTTGCTTTCTTAAAGACTGTTTATCTTGCCCAGTTCGTTGTTTTCTTTAATGTGAGTACATGGGTGGGCATTGTCATTTTCCATCATTTCATATCTTATGTTAACTTTCAAGTCAATTGTTACATTCTTCCGTGCTTTCTTTGCATTCTGATGTTAACTTGTATGCTCATTGTACTGTGCTTTATTTGCTTTTGATCTGAACTTGTATGCCCTTTAGTCATCTTCAGGTCTCTGCAATGGGTCCTCATGTTATTTCTATGCATGTACCTTTTACCAATGTGTACTTTTCCTTGGACCATTGCATTGTGTTCTTGTTCACTGTAAAGAAGGGAGATGTGTTATACTTGCTGCTCAGCCAGTGTGAGTGTGGTGTGGAATGTTGGTGCGTGATGATGCTGTGGAGTGTTGGATGAGTGAGAGGTCAGTTGGTGTATGGGCTGAGCAGCAGGAAGGCTGCTCCTGGTGGGGCTCTCTGTACTTTTACTCTTGATCTTACCATCTTAAAAAATAGTACTTAAGCTACCCTGGAGTTGGATCTTCGTTTGATTACAACAAGAACACATGCATATATCTAAATATATCCTTGCAATATATCCATCAATGCTTTATACGGATACAATGTATTCATAAGAACAAATATAAGGTACTATATATGTAAAAAACAAACACGCGTGGAAGTAATAACAATTTGTTTTTGTTTTTTAAATCCACGTTTTCATGTTGGATAGAAAATGTCATTTTCTCTGGTAGCGTTTTCCCACTTTGTTTGAAGGAATATAGGTAGGTGTTTGCACTCCCACTATAGCCAATTAAAATTAAAGAAGATAACCATTAAAGTTTTTTTTGGTACATCAAGTTTACATATTTCATTTTTAGTTACTAGTTTGCCTATAAGTTGGGTACTTTCATTTCCATGATAGGAGGTATACAAATAATTGATCTTCGCTTATACCACTAAATAACGCTGCCCGGAATTTAAGACCTGGGATCCAAATCTCTCGGTTAGCTTTTATGATTGAAAATGGGACTATGTGAGGAATTCTGAAAAACAAGAAGCGTGGACAGGAGACAAAAAATGAGTTTATGCCTCTACAAGGCTTATAATACATCTTCTGGCAATGTCCGAGGCACATTACCAAGATGTAGTTTTGCAGCTCAAGGATAAAGGAAGTAAGGTTCCTGCATCTTCAAAATTAAGAAAACATGGCGATGTCTCTTGGCTTTCCAACAGTTGGCTCCCAAAGGTCCCAGCTATACTTATTCAAAAGGAGACATGGTCATTAGCTCAGCCTCAATGAAGTAGTCATCGGAGTCGAGGAGAATACTTAAAAGTTGCATTGTGTTTTTTTTTTTTCTTTCTTTAAATGTTCTGTAATTAAATTTTTAATTTTAGTACAAGAGAAACAGAATGAAGCACAAGGCTTTTTTTTTATTTATTTTTTTATAAACATCGGACGCACAGGAGCATACGTCTTAAATGCCCTTCTAGCACCATCCATTTCAAACACAGAACCCTAAGCCAAAATGGTCTAATACACAAACAAGCAACACATCTGTTGTGCGGACACTAAATAATACCCAAGCATAGCAGGGATTCACAACTTTCCCCATATTCTCTAAAGCTTCATTCAGCAGAAAACCTGAAGGCACAAGGTTAGGGTAAATGTTAAATTTTGAAATTTCCACATAAAGACTTCTCTTCTAGGACGCCCTAAAAAATGGAAAGTATTTTACGCTCTTTTACACACATACAACACATCATAGTTAACCTATTAAAGACAAAAGGTATTGTTTGTCAGTGATCAAAGCTTCTGCAAAATATTTTGTTAGTCTCTGCCAACAATAAGCCTTAAAAAGTAAATTCACTATAAATGGCCCCTTCCAGGCCTCAATAGATTTCACTTGTCAAGTGCCTGTTGTAATTACTTTCGATCCCACCCTAGACACTAGCCAACAAGGAGTTGGCCAAGACATTCCTCTGATCACTGCACCAAAAATCACACCATCTGGCAAAGATCCAAACTGAGAAGACATTTTTACAATGGTGAACTCTGCAGTAAGGTTGCAGCACAACTTGAACCAGTTTTTAGGTCTGGTGTTGGCCAAAGACCTTTTGATTTTACTAAAACATGTATAAGATAATAACATATAGGGGCTTTAAGCCACCTCTCTTCGTCCATTGGTCTGTTATTGTGTAATTCACATTTTGCTTCTTCCCACTACAGCATACAGCATGGGCAGTGGGTCAGCCTGCTTAAGCCACTGGTTAACTTCACTTTGAGTGACTGGATTTTGCTCTCACAGGGAGCACATCCGCACACAAGCTAGTTCCCTTTAGTGCCAGTATTTTTGTTTTTACTTTACAATTGCTTTAGTGTTCCCTTTGTGTTTAAACCCGGATGTGATAGCAGGGAGATTGATGCACATTCCTTCTTTATCACATCCCATCTCCTGCCAATGCTGTTGTAAATTCCTTTTGAAGTGTTTTGCTTTTCTGACTGCTGCCATTTCACAGCATAGCAGATTGTGTCCATTTGAAACTGTTCTGAATAAAGGTATGATTTTTTTTTTTTTTTAATACTTTTTTTCCTCTCTCCTCCTTTTTCCTACTTTGTTTCCTTTCGTCTTTTTCTTTCTCTTGCCTTTTCATTCTTGCTTTCTTTCCTTCTCTCATGCTTTCTTTTATTTCTTTCCTTACTTTGTTTTTTCCTTCTTTCGTTTTTTTTCTAATTTCCTTCCTGTCTTTTTTTCTTTCCTTTGTCTCTCTCCTTTTGTCTTTTCTTTTCTTTCCATATCTTTTTTCTTTCTTTCCTACCTTCTTGCCTTTATTTCTTTCCTTTTTTCTTTTTTCCTTCCTCTGCCCTTTTTCCTTTTGTTCTTTCTTTCCTTTATTCCCTCTTTCCATCTCTGTCTGTCTTTCTTTACTTTTTTCTTTCCCCAAAGTCAAACGGCTTGCACCAATGCCAGACAGACTGCTTTTTTAAGTGGTTTCCTTCAATGCCACAAAGTACTATAATACTGTGTGTTTTTTAGACCACCAAAAATCATTATAAAACAAAGCAAGAATTGCCAGAAGGCTGGAGGCCAATGCCACACCTTTAAGCTTTGCCAATGCTTGTTACAAAAGGTTACCAATTTCACAGGGCTGGAAATAATCACGTTATTGTGTGCGGTATGCTGCAGGCAGGGGTAGTGCAATGGTGCAGTTAATAAGAATTTAAGATAATGGTCAAGTCTGAAAATCCTGTGGTCTCCAGGAAAAAAGATCTTAGACCCAGAAATGAAGGCTGCTCCAATTTCCCAAGGGAGGTTTGAATACAATGCAGGAAACCTTTCTCAAAATAAAGATAATCCATGTTTTTAAGCACTTCTTGAAGGAATAACGACTTAATCCACAGGGATAACGAGCCCGACTATTGCCCAGTCTGGGCCCTTCTTCCAGTCAAATGCATTTAAGTTTAACAGGCACATGGTGTAGAATCACGATGGAAGTCAGAGGAACATCTCAAAATGACTCGTCTTACATTTCCTGGAATAGAGCGCCTTAATGATATTTTTTTTATTATACCAACCTGCTTCTTGGGGTGCTCCGATATGATTAAACAAAGGCCATTAGAACAACATAATCTAGATAATTCAACCAGAAAACCAGCATGTCATCAATTGCTTGTGAAATATAAAGTGTCAAATTTAAGGCAAAGGGAATTCCAATCACTGCTGCATGAACTGCAGAAACCCAACCACCTGTTCATGTTTTTCTGACCCTTCCCAGACATAGTGCTGGAACTGGCCTACCAGGAAGACCTTATGAACAATGCACAGCACCGTGAAATTGATGTGCACGCTTCCAAGGCAGCCAGTGCAGGGTCAAAGGCAAAGATACAGTCAGTTAGTAATGGGAAAGGAGGCTGGGATCTATGGGTAGAGGTGGTCTGGTACATTGTCGTGATGCGGAGGATGGTGGGAGATGGGGCACCACCGGAGTACTCGGGTGGTTCCTGAACCTTCATGATTTCTGAACACCGGTCTTTTTTAGCTTCGCTATTCATTATAATGCCTTACTTAGTTTCACGCTGCATTGTAGGAAATCTTGTGTTCCTCACACAGCGTTTAATAGAATGCCGCCTTTTTGGAGCAATGGACAATAACGCTTAGCAGAATGTAATGTGAGTAAATAACTAAAACCAAGATAGGACTACAGTTTAAACACCATCGTAGGCGCGGAGATGCCACAGTTCTGCTTCTAGCACCAAGTCCCATGCTCTAACCACACGATGGCCTCTGTGCTCACAAGGAGCCCTCTTGTCTTTTAACTCAGATCATGGGTTCACTTCCCACGGTAGGACCTGGCACAGCTCCCAGGCTGCAGGGTCTGAGAGTCATCATGTGCTGCCTATCTGCCGCCACTCTGCTCTTTTGTGTTCCATAAACTTATTTTATAGGGTCCGGGGTCGACAACATGCTGAATAGCAACAACCACGTCAAATGTTCAAGATGCCCACAGTCAATATGTACGAGCCCAATGTACTCACAAACCATCACCTGCAGGTTAGTGGCCATTCCGAAAGAGCAACTGGATTTTACAAGCTGCTGGTCTAACAGGCCCTGGCCTAATGAAAAAATATGAATGTTGACAGGCACAGGCATTAAAATACCTTTATATTTTAGATCAATGGTCAGGGCTGAGTGAGCAAGTAAGGATCAGGAAAGGCAGACAGTGAAAAGATCCAGTAGGAAGATGCAGAGAACGAAGCGCTCAAGAAGACGTGGTCTAGTGGCTATGATGCTGACTTTGGAACCTGTATACCTCGGTTCTAACCCAAGCTCCAACACTGGACTGAAAATCATACGATTCTTGGGAAATCACGTAATCTTCCGGTGTCTAAAAAGTGCGATATTTAATGCAATTCCAAATATACATGAAAGTGTAATGCAACTATGGAAATTCCCACTTGATGTAGCTGATCTTATAGGTCTCCCACCACTTCCTTCACTCCACATTCATGTGTACAGCACTCTGTTGGTTTTTATATCCTAAGTTAAAGTATAAACCCAGGACAGATCTGTGCAGAATATGTGGTCCGATGCGCTTCAGCTGGCTAGAAGGGTTCTGTTTGTAGAGACCGCTGGAGAGGGTAGCAGAAGGGTTGGGGTGGAGTCGTGCCAACTTGAAAGATTCTCAACTCCACAGCTCAAGGGTACTCTAGATAAATATGTACATTAAAGAACCTCAAATCCAACGTATCAACAAAGCAAATCATTTCCATGATGAGATAGTTTTGCGAGTTGTGCTTCCTGCTGATCTGTGTCGAAAGTTCAAATTCTGGCATGGCCAACCCAACTTTCATAATTCTGTAGCCGCTAAACTGCAATATCTTTCTGATAGCCAACTTTATTGATTTTTATCTTGCTAGCGCCAGGAAGTGCCAAGTTCATAACATTCATATAAAGCCAGGAGAAGCAATTATAAATATCTACAGTGCGTAGACACTACGCAGGAAAAGGTCAACAACGACTAGGCCATGAAAAGGGCTGACAAACAGTTCCACCAAGGTCCACATATCCTATGGTGCACTTAGAACATCCTCTAGCACGATGTATAACCTCTTCAATAGGAGAGTCACAATCCATGCCCGCCAACCTCATCAAGGGGTGGGGGCCGTGTCAGACTGCCAATAACGAGCAATGTTACGCCAGGCCAGGAGAAAACCCAGACCTATCAGGGAGCCCCCTAGTCTTCCATAGTCCCGTGGAGCCCAACTTAGGGGACGAGATCGTAAGGGAACGCCAAGACCCTACAAATGGTGTACTTAACGAACCTGGATTATAGAGCAACTCCAGACCATGTGAAAACAATCACCCTCCCTGGAAATGCAGCTCTCAAGCTAGGGATTGAAACCGACCCATTCACAACCTTGAGCCATATATATTCTGTGGATAAAAATCGATATTGATATGGAGAATAGAGACACCAGGGATTAACAGTGATATAACATGGCAATTTTAAAATATACAATATTGTTACCGATGTTGTACAATACACTCTGAACATATTTTCCCCAGTGCAGTAACCCCTTAAACACATTTCTCAACCAAACGTGACAAAAAAAAATAACCTTGTGGTAAGCCTGCGAGATAGTCCAGCACATTATATCATTACTGCTCAGCTGTATGTAATCAGGTATGTTGTAGGTTTCAATTCGGACTGATCTGGCCTCGATTCCATACTTCTGAAGCTGATAAATTTAATATTGTGATGTGTAATTATGACAATTGTTAGGTGCGATATAGTATAACAATATTGATACAAGAAACAAGTTTGAGCCTCGGCTTGGACACCATCTTGTTTTCATTACACAAAACTGCGATATGCCCCTGCTGTCCGCTCAAGTAAGGAATGATGCCAACACAAGACAATTGAATACCATTCGGTCAGACTCATCAGACCAGTGACAGCATCACAATACTTGGCCTGCGAGGTCTCTTTAAAAGGGATGAGGAAGCTTTAGATAGGAACCAACAAAGACAGAGCTTATTCCACTATTCTGCAGGTTGATTCGCTGGTACATTTATCGTCTAAAGCACTCCGAGGCTATCACCCGGTGGCACGCAAGGCTTTACGAAAAAAGCCCACAAATAAATCTCTCAAGTCACAAAAAAGTTTACTCTTGGAAAACAGGTTACATTGCTAGATAATACAAACCACCTGATGTTTTAAATATCATCATTTATTATTACATGGATTTATTGAGTTCACGAATCATCCCCGAAGGGATTTTGGCGCTTGAGCAGCCCGCACAGGTCACAGTTTGATGATAACATTAAAGAGTAAACAACCATGTTTTCAGAGATTTCTTAAATGAAGGTAGGTCCGTACAAGAACGTAGCTGTAAGGGTAGCTGGTTCCAATGTTTGAGGGCCAAGAGAGAAAAAGAGCAGCCCCCTTACCTAGCTGTATGAATACGACTAGGACGGAACAGTAATAATTTACTCGATCTAAGTTGGTGAGCCGGGATACATTGCTGCAGCTGGTTTTTGAGATAGCATGGACCATTCCCATGCAAAGATTTGAAAACCAAACAAAGAAGTTTGAAAAGAGCACGCTTTTTAATAGGAAGCCAATGAAGGCAACGTAAAAACGGTTCAGAAGGAGACCAAGGAGGAAGGTTGCAGACAAGGCGGGCAGCCGTGTTCTGCACAACTTGACGTTTGGAGAAAAGTACGTATAGTACATGAAAGTCACATTGGTGTCTCCTGAGGAGCTTTCTGTTGTGTATTGGGTATGGTACAGCTTAGGCCATGTGCAGGGAATGTTGAAGGCTTCTATGGTGTAAGGGGGTTCCGTTGTATTGGTTGTTTGAGTGGGAGCCTTGGGGTGCGAGCTGACAACTGGAGTTGGCAGATGTTGGCTGTCTCCCTGTCTGCTCCTCTATACAAATAAAAGTAGCTTTCTTTACATAATTATATCAGGTAAGTGCATCTTTTCAAAGTTGGAGAGGAGTGGGAGGCAGCAGCCTTTGTGCATCTTGTAGAAGACTGTGTGCCTTACGAAGTTCATATCCATGCTTGCATTCTGATGGCTTCCAGTATCCATTGCAGGATGTAACGACAATATGGAGGAGGCTTGAGACAGAGTGTGAACCGGGAAAGAAATCCAGACCAAGGTATACATGAAGAGTGGAACTGCAACATTAAAGCCACTGTTTATAATGAAGTCAGCACCAACAATCCCAATCAACATTCCAGGAGACATTGTCTTTGGCAACACTAGTCAGGCAAGTAGTGCGTCCCATGTCAATCACACTCAGACGCTGCTCTGACATGTCAATGATTCAGATTTTATTCTAGGTCTTAGCAAGATGATGAAACAATTGTAGAGCATGTTTCTGCCTTAAGAGCTCTTACAGTGAATTGTCAATTTGAGACAATGTAATATCCAAATGTTAAGAGACCAGATCTTAATAGAAACTAAAAGTAAAAAAGTGCAAGCAAGACTTTGGGTGGAAGAGAGATACTGTGAAGTCCCACAATAAACACTGAAAAGGGGATTGACCAATCTGAAAGAATTGCATGAGAAATCAGAAGTAATGTGTACCAAAGAAAATTTAACGAAAAAATTAAAAACCAGCGATGTGAATTTCGTAAAAGGATAACAAGTCAACAAGAATAAAAAGGAAGGAAATTTTAAGGGAACAAAGAAAACCTGGAATGTCTCGTTATAGATATGGGAACTTTCACCATGTGAGGAGTTCCAAAGGATGCTGTGCAACAGAAAAATTATTGTACCGGATGGAAGAAAAAATGCCATATTGGGTGTGTATGCAGAACTACCTATAGTAACAAGGTCAATTGTATTTTTCATGATGAGTAGACGACATGCTTCAATCTCAATAGGATTCTGTGTGTTAACAGTAGGCCTAGAGGCTTGTCTAAAAGTAATATTTGGATAGCTGGGAAGGATGTGTTGATGGCTGGTTTGTGAGCGTGTTTCATGAATCTTGGCAAGCCATTAGTGTCTTCTGTGTGGGGGATGATGGTGAGCCTGGTGGTTACACTGGGCACAAAATTAAATTAATTTGTTACTTCTAGACAGAGTTACAATTCAAAGGCATAAACAATGGAAAATCCTATGTGGCTGAAAAAGGGGACTACATTTTGGGGATGGCCCCAGCAGCAAGACTTGGGACTACATCTGGCCCTTAATGCTCCTCCTCTCATTTATGCTGTTGAAAAGAGTTGTGTGTGAAATATTCAAGTTGTTGTTAAAACAAACATATTCGAAAGGCTCCAAGAAGGACCTGGGTAAGTGCGAAGGCTTTAGGCACAAAATCATCTTAAAGGATAAAGCAGTCCCAATCAAACAAAAGGCTGACCTTGAAGAGGAAATTGAAAAACATGCTGCAAGAGTTTGGCTCAAAGGGAAATATCATGCCCATCAAATCTCCTCTAAGGATTTCACCACAGGTCACACCCACAAAGGGCTCAGGAGAACTGAGATATGCATAGACTTGCGCTCCTTTAATGATGAAATAAGAATTGATCGTCATCCATTCCCAAATCTAAACAACATATCTACTCTAGGGGAGAATGTTTTTTATTCATGATATATCACCAGATTGAACTAGTGGAAGAGTCTAGGCACTTAAATACTTTGTGACTCAGTAATGAGGATGTGGCCTAACGGCTAAGGCGGTCGACCTCGAAGCTGGGGAACTGGGTTCGAGTCTCGGCAGGGACGCTCAACATCCTGTGATTCTGGGCAAATCACTTAATCTCCCCATGCCTAACACAATTAATGCGTCCATCTGTACCGCAACAGGTGCTCATGTAAAGCGCTCTGATACCTTCGGGTCGAGTTCATTCTATATAAAATTCCTCCCCCCAAAGAAATTATGTATGTTTCAATACCGGAGGATGCCATTTGGTCTAGTAACCGCTGCCTCAGTCTTTCAGGGCATAATGAAGGAAACTTTGAAAGGGGTCTCCTATGCTACTGCTTTTCAGGATGATACCCTGGTTTTTGGCAAAGACCATCAAGAGCAAAATAAGAACCTGTTATATGTAGCGAATGTACTAGGAAGGAAAGGTCTTGCATTCAAATTGTGCTAGTGCATAATCAGCTGTGAAAAGGTTTCATATTTGGGTCATAAAATGTCAAGTGAGGATATTAAAGCCAAATGTGACTCTTTGCAGGCAACAGTGAGCTCCCACACTTCGAACTAAGGAACAATTAAGTAATTTGGTCTGACAGAATTAAATACTAAATTTGTAAAGGATTATGTGAGCAAGGTCGAGGCACGAAGACTCCTCTTGAAGAAGAAAGCTGTGTTTTACTAGCATTCTGATCAGCAGAGCACTTTCGAGATTTTGAAGAATGAAACTGTACGAGCACCTTTTCTAAGATCATTTGAAATAGGAAGCAAATGTGGGGTGGGGACTAATGCAATCAGCTGTGGTGTGGATGATGTCTTGAAGCAACGGGAGAGGAACACAGATAGGGTTGTGTTGTACGAGTCAAAAACTTTGAAGTAAGCAGAACGTAATTAGTCTGTTATTGAGAGGGAAGAGTTGGTATGTACCTGGACTGCGGAGCACTTCAGGACACTGGTGTGGGGCACAAGGTTTGTGTTTTGAACAGTTCACAAACCACTGGTGAACATGCTATGTCCGGGAGGATGTCTATCCCCAATTTCACCAAAGGTCTATTGTAATAGCAGAATTGCAGGTTTGTCAGTTTGTCATGGAATATGTACCATCTAGAGTAAATGTAAATTCTGTCTGTATGTCACGCCTACCTCAGCATGGAAATGTTAAAATGGAGGAAGAAAAGTGTCAAATGGCATGGACTCAAAGAATGTGAACATGTAGGGAGTTGTGAGAATTCTGCTTCGGTATGACTGAAAATTGGAGGAAATGCAGTGGGGAGGACCATGATATGAAAATGGTTTTTGAGTGTATCATGGTCAAGAGATGGCCTGAGGAGTGTAAGCTGAGTGGTGATTCAAGTGCTTATTTCAAGGAAAAGAATGCAGTAGTGCTGAAGTATAGTCAAGCAGTGAAAAGTGTATTCCCACCAGCACGGCAAAGGAAAAGGATATTTATGTAGGGTCATAAAAGTTACCTATGTATTTCTGGAGCAAAAATGAGAATATGTGAGCATTATCGGTAGCCTGGAGTTGATGAGATGGTGGATGAATAGGTGAGAGGGAGTGTAACTTGTTCATGTAGTGACTGGCCAGCAAGACAATGCGTCACTGAGTCTACTTCTATCAAATGCCCAGCAGGGCCTTGGAGCAAGGTGGCTATAGATATCATGGGTCCCTTTAAAGTGGTGCCCAGGATAGAGGCGTTCACTTTTTAATTGATGACTATTCCACTAAATGACCAGAAGTGAAGACGGTGGAAAGGGTTACCTTAGGGACAGTAATGAGTTTTTGGAAGATGTGTTTTGTGGAGATGGATTAGCTGAGATCTAAAGATCCACAGTTTACTGATAAGGAATCAGAAGTGTACACAACCAGGTGTTGCATTCAACATAAAATGATTGCCAATTACCAACCTAAATGGAACAGGAGGGTGGAGAGCTTTCATAGGGTGGTCAGACAGTCCAATCAATTGGCTGTTAGGAGTGGGTTGTGTTAGTAGAAAGACTTACAGCGTATTCTACAAACTTACAGAACTACACCCAACTCTGCAATGAGCTGGTCTCCCTTTAAACTACTGAGGGAGGAAACCTGAAACGAAAGTAGTCACAGTAAGGACAAAGTGGTAGATTTTGACAATGTTCGTGAACGTGTGAAGGTCTCAAAAGAGAAGATGCACTGATGCAGGGATATATAAACCACACAAGGGGTAAACGTTCTTGTCAACATTTCATGGTGTTATATTTGTGCTTTTTCCCCTTGTAGGTATCCCCATTCTTGAATTCTACATGCTGGTTATTTAGATAAAAATGTTAAAAACATACAAAGTACATTTATCCATGTCATTATTCATGGCAATGTGAAAATCAAGTCTGCTTTAATATTCTCGTTTCTTATGAATCAAATTCTTTGTTCTTGTGACTATTTAAATAAACAAATTTTATGGAAGCTGATAACTTCACTTCTTGTTAACTGGTTTTAAATAGAGGGCATGGTTCTGTAGAATGCAAGAAAGAGGAACGGGCCAAGACCTTTTCTGCTCATTGTTTATTCTGGAAGAATAAACAATGAATTGATGTTGTATATAAGTTATGAACAAAGTGTGAGAGATAGAGAGGAACTTTATCCCAGAGTCTCGAGACACAGGCCATACAGAACTGTCACCTTCCTTTGCTGAAGGCTACCGTGAGGCACACTTAGCCTTCACTCAGTGGGCTTCTCGGTCTGCCTGTTCAGATGAGAATAGCAGATGCAGCTATTTTACTGAACCTTAGCTCTCTTGTTCAGACGAGATATGCAGGGGTGAACCATCTCTGAAACTCAAATTGAGCTCTTTCTTTGCTGCTAAGATTAGTTTAGTGAGCCAAAGAGACGAGGGTGGCATTGTAAATATTAATACAAAGAAAGCCTTATGGGTTTACCTATCTGTTCCAATACAATTTGCTATTTACAATTTTGGTAAATTTGGTAGCTAAAATATTGTCGGTTTGTTTTTTCCATGACAGTTACTATTTATTTTGTGTGCACTAGGATTGCATTCCTTTTCCTAGTGCTGTTGTGTGCCTCTTTCCATAATGAAAAAGGATTTCAGATCCATTAATTATTCCTGTGATACACCATAGGATTGAACGTCACGTGGAGAGGTGTGGTGCAGCGGCCAGGGCAGCTGACTTCGGAGCACAGGGTTCACGGTTCGATCCCCAGCTCCGGCGGCAGCTCAGCACCATGTGACTCTGGGCAATAGCTCACTTAATTTCCACGACGGCCCCCAGTGCCTTGAGACCCGTAAGGGTGAGTAGCTGCGCTATATAAAAACAGACTTACATTTTTTTTACAAACACATCTCACTCAGATATTGCTCAGTGGAGTCCAGTTGACTTTCTGTCTCGGGTTGGCACGTTGGCAAAGTCCTTACTGCCAGGGGGGTTTAGAAAGCCTATTTCCAGGCCATGTTCTTGAGATAAATCTACAAAAAGTATCCATGGTGGAAAAGTGGGTACAGTTTAAGCTGCCTGTGGGTTAAAGGGAAAGCTTCTCCTTGTTGGTCAGAATCCAACAGTGGAAGTTTTCTCCAGAGCAGTCAGGGTGGAAGGAGGTAAGACTGGGAATCTTAGAGTTTCACTGATTCAAGAGCCTGATGCTTCGAGGAGAGTTGAAGATAGTGTTTGCTACCCTTGACGCTACTTTTGGAAACCATGCTTAGTTTATAAATAAAGAATAAAAAAAGTGTGCATGAGCTTCATCACTTTTTGGACTTCCACCACACCCCAAGGTTGCCTAGTCTTGATTGCACCTCATGCCTCTTTCTTCCACCACACTACCCTTCCTGTCCTGTTAACTCACTCTTGCAGGTTTTTATTTTAATCCCTGCTTTCTAACTTTGCAGCTGTTTTCTTCTTTCTCTTCCTCCTCCTTTCTTTTCTGCTTTTCTCCTACTCTGGGTCAAAGTCTGATGAAAAATAAGTCCTAATCCACAAAAACGAGTACCAGTGTCAATCACCTGCACCGCCGGCACAAATTAAGCACGGTTTGTTACCGCTGGTTAATAATCAGTGACCGTAGCAGAAAGTAAAGTTATTGATCCAACCATTTGCAAAAATATCAGTGCTACAGTAATATATTCAGCCATTTGCGAGAATACCAGTACACTTATAATGTATTTGACCATTTGCAAGCTCTCCAGTGCTATAATAATGTATTTGACCATTTGCAAGCTCTCCAATGCGATAATGATGTATTTGACCATTTGCAAGCTCTCCAATGCGATAATGATGTATTTGACCATTTGCAAGCTCGACAGTGCTATAATAATGTATTTGACCATTTGCAAGCTCTCCAATGCGATAATGATGTATTTGACCATTTGCAAGCTCGACAGTGCTATAATAATGTATTTGACCATTTGCAAGCTCGACAGTGCTATAATAATGTATTTGACCATTTGCAAGCTCTCCAGTGCTATAATAATGTATTTGACCATTTGCAAGCTCTCCAGTGCTATAATAATGTATTTGACCATTTGCAAGCTCTCCAGTGCTATAATAATGTATTTGACCATTTGCAAGCTCTCCAATGCAATAATGATGTATTTGACCATTTGCAAGCTCGACAGTGCTATAATGTATTTGACCATTTGCAAGCTCGACAGTGCTATAATGTATTTGACCATTTGCAAGCTCGACAGTGCTATAATAATGTATTTGACCATTTGCAAGATCTCCAATGCGATAATGATGTATTTGACCATTTGCAAGCTCGACAGTGCTATAATAATGTATTTGACCATTTGCAAGCTCTCCAATGCGATAATGATGTATTTGACCATTTGCAAGCTCGACAGTGCTATAATAATGTATTTGACCATTTGCAAGCTCTCCAATGCGATAATGATGTATTTGACCATTTGCAAGCTCGACAGTGCTATAATAATGTATTTGACCATTTGCAAGCTCTCCAGTGCTATAATAATGTATTTGACCATTTGCAAGCTCGCCAGTGCGATAATAATGTATTTGACCATTTGCAAGCTCTCCAATGCGATAATGATGTATTTGACCATTTGCAAGCTCGACAGTGCTATAATAATGTATTTGACCATTTGCAAGCTCTCCAATGCGATAATGATGTATTTGACCATTTGCAAGCTCGACAGTGCTATAATAATGTATTTGACCATTTGCAAGCTCTCCAATGCGATAATGATGTATTTGACCATTTGCAAGCTCGACAGTGCTATAATAATGTATTTGACCATTTGCAAGCTCGCCAGTGCTATAATGTATTTGACCATTTGCAAGCTCGACAGTGCTATAATAATGTATTTGACCATTTGCAAGCTCGACAGTGCTATAATAATGTATTTGACCATTTGCAAGCTCGACAGTGCTATAATGTATTTGACCATTTGCAAGCTCGACAGTGCTATAATAATGTATTTGACCATTTGCAAGCTCTCCAATGCGATAATGATGTATTTGACCATTTGCAAGCTCGACAGTGCTATAATAATGTATTTGACCATTTGCAAGCTCGCCAGTGCGATAATAATGTATTTGACCATTTGCAAGCTCGACAGTGCTATAATAATGTATTTGACCATTTGCAAGCTCGCCAGTGCGATAATAATGTATTTGACCATTTGTAAGTTAGCAGATGCTACAGTAATAGATTTGACCTTTTGTGAATCTGAATTCCTTGGTACTTTGAAGGTGTGACAGTAACGTATTTGACCATTCGCGAGTTCAACTGTACTAGTGTAATTTATCCATTCCTTCATTTACCATTGCTATATTAATGTATTTGTCCGTTTCCTAGTGCTACTTTAATAATGTATTTGGCCTTTCAATTATTTTCTAGGGTATCCAGCCATCTTAAATAGAATCAACAATTAAATAAAATGATCAAGGAGATATGGCCTAGGGGCTGGAGTTGCAGACTTTGGAAGTGAACGACCAAGTTCGAATCCCGGCACTGGCTCAACAGACTGTCATTCTGGTGAAATCATCCAATCTCCCTGAGCCTAAAAAACATATCTACAACATTCTGGTGCTCATGTAAAGCACTTCAATGCCCTCGGGCCAGGTTCATGCTATATAAAACTGCAAAAAAAATAAAAAATGAGGCCTACTATGTAGATTAGCTTTCTCCTGATAGATGTTAAGACACCGACTAGCGACATCTGTTCCCATACCACCCACCTGCCACCTCTGTGGTCTACAGTCGCACTAAATGGTCGTTTAGATTATGTTGATCATAAGAGCTTGTTCCTGCCTGCTCATAGACATCTGGTGAGGATACAGCCATTCCATGACCAGATATGAAGCAGCTGTTTGCGACTATGGATTGCCAGGTCACGTCACCCGCAGGTCCCTGCAGGGATGTCATGATCTCATTATCTGTCTCTTTCAAGTCTGGGGATGAGGTCCCTCCCAGAGAAACTGCAGGCCCAATTTAATCAAATCACACTGGATGTCTGTCAGCTAATTGCATATTGTAGAGGACGTGCTCCTTTGATGTCGGGTGGACTCAGGCCAGCTCTTGGTCTCACGCGTGTCACTAGCCTGTGGGGCTTCTTGGCACTACTCTACACCAGTGGCTTGCATCGATGTTCTGTGCCCCTCCAGGGCAACCAGATTTCAACAACAGCCGGAAAAAGGGGTACGAAGAGAAATAGGACACTGTAGCATCTATTGAGCACAAATCTAAACCAGTTGAACCCAGAACAGAACATCCGAGACACCACTGAAAAAATTACCCAGGCAACAACTTTGGTGGTGCACACTGCCCTTGTATGCGTTTCTACCAGCAACATTGCTTAAGAGCAGGTTCTTGCTCAAGAACCGCACTTCCGGACTGCGGCCTCCTGCTAGGGGTGAAAGGATGGTTCTTCAGGTTCCATGGAACCTCTCTAGTCCACGCCAGAAGCTCACTCCCAAAGTGACATCAGTAATTTCAGAGGAGTACCTGAAAAGCATTGTGATCTCACACCACTTCTGTGATACCAACTTGCATACTCCACAAAACTGTTTATCCATTATTTTTCTGCTGGTGAAACCCTAACCAACAGGTCACACAAATTCAAATGTACCTATAAACACAGAATTGCACACAAAATATAGACGCCCAGACTCATCCTGGAAGCGATCGAGTGATTGATGGCGTCTACATTATTTCAAAAGAAGGAGCCCACATGGTTTGCAGCTTTCTGTGCATCAGCGTGCCCTCAATTGTAGCACACACTGTTTTCTGGTGGAAGGCAGTTCCTTGCAATCACTGGGCTATCTTAGAAAAGTATTTGCAAAACTGCTACTTCGCTCAACATCTTTCGTTAAACTTCCACAGATAGCCTTCGCCTTACAAATGCCCGCCTGTTTTCCATCCTGGAAATAAATATTGCTGCCATCTCTCCATCAAGCCTCCTATGGCCCACTAGATGAAGGTTTGGTTTCTTGAGCCGGTTACCACATGAGCTGAAGGTTTTACCAGTTTAACATCCTGGAAGGCCACCCTTTGCGCATGGAAGAACTCCAGCCAAGTAGATCAGTCTAGCAGTTCTATAGTCATTCTGGAGTCTTTCCAGGGGGCAAAGATCAGCACTCACCCAAGTAGGGTGGTCACAGAACATCACAGTCCTTACATTATGGGAGTAAGTCCCTCTAGCCAACATTGTTTTAACCACAGTAACTGGTGCAGCGTGAGCTCGTGTTGTTAAAATGCCTTCACAACAATGTTTGAGCTACACATGAATGCCAACTGTTCTAAAATGAAAGCAACAGGTCATGTGACCACTTTACACCTGTGTGCCACCATCCTAACCCGGAGCCTGGCGAGGCCAGCTTCGCTTCGAGGAACCTCAGCATATGGGTCGTCAGGAGTTTCCCTTAATAGAAACCAGTGCTGCGCGCCGCGCCCGTCTGCGTCACACCTGGTAGAGTTCCCTGGGCCCTCAGGCAGTACAGGTACACCAGCTTACCCTTGGAAGCAGAGAAAACTGGCAGGTGTCCCCATGGACCTCTCCCATGCTTAAGCTGAAGGGGATCCACACAGGCAACAAACATCACCTGCCAGAGGCTACAGGTGTTTTGTTGCGTTACCCAAGCTGCAACTTCTGAAAATAGGGGCGGGGGGGAGGGGCGCTAAGGACAACAGCCCCCGCACCATACTCTGGGAATGGAGATTTCACTGTGCAACTCCTAAGATGCAGCCTTCCCTAAACTACTAAAAAGCCTTGCCGCAAACACAAAAAGGGGTACTACAGGAAGACCGGTAACTAGTACACAACCCACCCCAACAGAAAGAGCAGTTACAGGGGCCCCAGGCTTTGTCCCCAGGACTCCAGGATATCAGCCCACAAGACAGGCCCCATTTCAGAAAGCCAAAGAATGAAGAAACCAGTGTGGTCTCTAGATGTGCAACCATAGAAGGAGAGCCTCCACAGCAGGCGTTCTAGAATTCAGAAATACCAGGCATCTTTATGCATGGGAGGTCTCTAGCACTTAAATTACGCCGCGTATACTTCCATGTCATCTGCGGATACTGCACTGTAGCAATTACAAACAAAGTAAGCAGTTACCTGGTAAGTGGACGCCTTTCTTCACCTGCCCTAAAGGGAAATGAAGGAAAACTCCGATCTACTTCTATCAAACTCTAGTTCTAAGAACAGTTAATAGCGCCACAGGGACTTAGCGCATAAATAAATGTACGTATACCTCATGTGCAATTAGTTTCAAGAGGCAAAATTACTGCAGCTCCTTTGCAGGATGGGATATTCGTGGGGAAATCTGTGTAACCAGATCAACTTCCATGGGTGAACCCACAGTTCCAAGCTGTATTCTGGGGGCAATTTGCACCAGGTTTGACCTGGAGAGAATGTCTGAGGAAGCATCCGAGGTAACTCAAAATACAAAACTACCACATGCAAAATTACTGCACCCCTCAGAATTCAACTACAACCAGAGAGATACTAGTTGTATCAAACCCAAGATACTTGAAAGAAGGGCCAAAGAGCACAGCATTTGTAAGCACCATAAACAGAAGTTGAAGGCCAGTGCATACTGTGTAAAGTTATAAGTGCAAGGTCCCAAAGTTACATGTGTTGGCAACTGCTGGGGTTTCTGAATACCAAGGTTGCCCAGTCTTGATTCCCCCTCATTGCTCCTTCTTCCACCAACCTATATTCAGTCTCTTTATCCCACTCCTGCATGTTCATTTCCATCCCCGCTTCCTCGTCTTGGTACTGTTTTCCTATCTTTCTCGCTCTTGCTGGGAGTCAAAGTTTGATTATTAAAAGGTCCGATCCCTAAATATGAGTGGCGGTGACAACCACCAGAAGTCACCTGCACAAATTAACTACTGTGGAGATCAACGACGGTGAATCAGCAGCAAGGAAATTGGCATCTCAAATCACTAGAACAGGAAAATGTGGCATACGGCAGCTGAAGTCCACTGTCGCTCACAGGACTAGGTAAACCACGAGACAAATCCAAATATTAGAGGTGGGGCCTCTTAGATGTGAACACAGGTGAACTTGGGACCATGATGCAAATTCCACCCTTCTCCAATGAGTGGAAAAAGGGGTGAGGAAGAGGGGGGTGAGAGATAGGCAGACATGATAATAGTGGGAAGTGAGCAAATGTCTGCGCAAGGGTAGATTCATTAACTTGAACCTAAACACAACATACCCTATACTGAACGTGATGAAACATTCTAGGGATGTGAATGTATATGGTTCCCTTAAGAGGGAGCTTTTGGGCAATGATTGAGACTCGCGCCTCTGGAACTAGCGGGACCCACGAGGCTGAGGTACGCGTCTCACATATGCCCAGGACTCCGTTTCTTCCGGGTTGGTCATGCTGAGAGACGATGGGTCATTTGTGCATTGCAGCAGAGAGCTGTCCATGGAGTCTGGTATATTTCGGATTGTGGCCTGCAGGGCTCTGACCCGTCAACTGCAGGATAACTCTTGATGGATACCTCCTTCATCAAGTCAATCGAGGCCCTGGCTTCATGGAGGACTCCAGGTATGCCAGGCGGCACTTGGACGAGAGCATGAACATGGGCACAGGCGCTTGTCCCGGTGGGCTCACAGCTGTGGTGGCTAAATGAGCATCCCAATATCAAAAGAGGCTTCCACACTCGAAGCTGGAACTTAGTTGGAGTACTCAGTCTCGCCAATACCAGTAGACCACCCTTTCTGGCACTCAATGCCATAGCTGGTGGCAATTACAGGAGGATCTGTTGGAAAGTTGTCCTCACTCTGTATTGTTGGTGGACCCGGTGCTACGGCACCAGAGACCACTACATGGACAGTCGGAGTGATGCTCTCGGAGGACGCCATTTCTTAAAACAGTGAAATCCCTCATTGATCTTCATCCTTCAGGGCCAGGTTCCTTTGCGGCCAGTGTTCTCCTGCACTGCAATCAGCGACAGCTGCCACTGCCGACAGACGTCCCAACAGCAGGGAGGGCCAAAAGCATATTCTGGGTCAGGTAATGGATCACAGGACCACTTACCTATGCCAACCCCAGGATAGCAGCATTGCAGCCCGGACCATACACATAGCTTGCTATTAGCAAACTTCTATTATCACTAGGACTACAGCGAGAAGCGTCACAAGGAGCTCCTTCTCGGTTTCATTTGATGTGGAACAGCTCTCTCACCTTTCTACTTCTTCTCATTATCGCAGAGTCATGACACTTTGGTTTGTCCCAGTAGGCCACAGGCATTAGCCAACTTTTCCCTCAAATCTCCTTGCACTCCCTTTAGCTCTGGTAATCCTCCTTGTGTCCATTTACTTGGATGCCCCCATTTTCAGACCTCTTGTCTCTCTAGTAACCATCTTAACTCGTGTTCACAAATGTTCCCAGACTGTGGGTAAATCAGTTTCTCTGGGAGGTGTAGTCTGACATGTATAGTCACGGTGCATGCAGTGACACAATTTATTTATTTTTATACAGGAAGGGAGAATAAATTCAGTTGTTGCCTTGAGCTATGTGTAGCAGACTCCAAGTGCATGGCCTCGTCTTATGCATCCTTAGTCCACAAAGCCAATGGCACACAAAATTCTGTAATGCACAATAGGTAATGGTCGGTGTGCATGGCTTTGGCCACCTCTTGCTCACAGTCCATACACTGCTCAAACCCATAGCGCAAGGTCTTTGGCTATTCGCAACAGGTTCTGCTGCAGCAACTGGCAACTAATCGGTGCTTGAACCTAGTCATGTATCCACAGAACCTCGTGTGCACACATTTTGGACATGAACTGTGGACTTTCAGTGCATGTCATGTACTCACCCCCTATAGGCAAGGAAGAATGTTCAGGTGCAGGGCCTGGCCTTCGGCCAGAACCTGCACACAGTTCCCCCTGTCCACCGACTCAACTGTGCAAGGCCTTGTGCAGTGGCACTGTTGACCTGCTCTTTCCTAATTTGCTTTTGTTATCCATTGCATATTACTCTTCTATTCACCCCGCCAACAACCAAAGAATTACTCTTTCAAAAACCCTAACATTATGGTTCCATTTCAAAATCGAGATTTCAAAATATATATTTTGCTTTGAATTTTTTCAAATTTGGCGTTTGCTAGTTATTTCTCTTGCAGAGGTTTTTCCCACCCATCTGGCGGCCGTCCTCACTCTACTTAGTCAAAAAATAGCCAACGTGTTCCACTTGGCCCTGCATAATTAACCTCTCCCTGCCCCAACAATGCTGAAATCGCAATTTTGGTCAAATACAAAATTTCAATATATGTCGGAAATCGACAATTTAACTGAGCCCATGACATCTGCTCAAACCTAGAAATAACAAAACTAAGATGAAGACAGTTGCCAGATACATGCAAATCTCTCAAACAAAACCGCCCTCGTCAAAAAATTGAAACATTTTAAATACTCCCAACTTTAATTTTGCCCCCCCCGTAATGGATCTGGACAAAACGTAACATAATAAACCAAACCTGAATGTGCTACGGGTCTCTGGCATTTAATGCAGATTGATCACACAATGTCAAAACTAACAGATCGCATCTTTTCAATAGAAACTGCAACTTCACCATAACATCTGCGGCATTACAACATTTTTCCCACAATCACAATTTCAAAAATTGTGATTTCGTTTTTAAAGTTGTGATTTTGTAATGAAGAACAGCTTTTATTTCACACACAAAACACAGGGCCTTATTTCGAGTTTGTCAGACGAGATACTTTGTTACAACCCTGGCAGACCTCTCATCCAGGCTCTCTTAACGCATTGGCACGAGTGGGTGGGGGGGCTGTTGCCCGGGGGCCCCACGAACATAGGGGCCCCATGCTAATCTATGCACAGACCAGAATTTAATTTTGTTGGAAGTGCCAACAAATAGAAGTTTATTTTGTCGATAATTTACATTTTATTCATGTGAGTGGTTGTGCAGGCAGGGCCCAGTGCACTGCTTTGCCCGGGGGCCTATAATGCTGTTAAGAGGCACTGATTCCCATCTGTTGTATTACAAGTGCTTAATAGCCAGGGCTAGCTGGAATTATGAGATGCGGGAGGACCATATTATGTGGCCGGTTTGAGAAAACTATGCAGACAGAAAAGGCAAATCATGCAGCGTAATGCAGCACATTTACCGATAGTATAGCTCCATTATTTTGCCATTTTTACACGTTAACACTATCTGAGCAAAGGTTCAACATCATTAGTGCCAGCTCCACACCCACATTCAGCAATAAGCAACTGGAAGGTGACCTTTCAACCTTTGAAAAGAGCCTTCCCACTGCACAGCAACACGTGTAGCTGCCTTCTATGGTGACACTTGATCAGTTTGAACTAGAAATTATTTTTTTTGTTGTTGAAATTTAAAAATGATGCGGTAGATTACACATTTAGCAAATCTAATAGTATGGCAAAAACACTGTAGAATCACCTAATCCCAGCGGCTGTAATTAAAGCTTACAACACATGTATTGTAATTGCATTTATATAGCACTTCCTACCCCTGACGAGGTGTCGAAATGCTTTTTTGGCGAGTAGCACGCTACTCCGGAACCCATAAAGGATTAGTGTTGAATTAGTAGCACGCTACTCCGGAACCCATAAAGGATTAGTGTTGAATTACTATTGTGAAATATAAAAGTAATTTGAGTGGTGGCTAGGTTAGTCAGTTATTTGGATTCAGAAGGATAGCGGAAGGATAGAAGAGGGAAAAAAGGTTTGTATTTATATAGCGCTTGTTACCCCTGATGGGGTGTTGAAGCGCTTTTTTGGCGAGTTGCCCGCTACTCCGGAAACCCATAAAGGATTAGTGGTGAATTAGTATAGTGAAATATGAAAGTAATTTGAGTGGTGGATATTACTTGTAAGACCGCAGATGGGATATCCGCCACGTTTTGACGGAATATCCTGCCACCAGACTGTAAATAAGGCCACAGTCATGTACCATCTCTCAGTTTAAAGGTTGCGGTTTTCAATCCTGAAAGAAGAAGAGTTCTAAGAAAATAAAAATAAAAAACGCTTCAGCACAATGACATTTTTATTGTGAAATGATTTACGATCCATTTGCACGGAGCCTCGTGCTGCGTCAAAAACTTCTTGCAAGTTAACCTACTCAAAGTGTCGATAAGTATTTGATAAAACAAAAGCACACAGATTGAGTGCCACCCCCGAGGCACAAACATGGATTGCCCCATTTAATATTCCTGCGTAGGAAGGCCATGCTCCAGTCACGATACAATGCAAAACCAAAGGGGATGATGGACGGAGTGTTGAACATTGCAAGCACTCACCCCCAGTAAACTGATCTGGGTTTAATCCATCATCATTCTTTAGCTCACTCCGCCACCCCAGTTCAGACATGGCCATATGCAAATCAGTCTGACCCTGTGCCTCATGGGAACAGTCCAGCCCGAACTGCCAAGCCATGTCTTCCCTGGACCGGAAACAAGCATCCTGGGACCGGTTTCGGGTTCAAAACCCTCATCAGCCAGGCTATCTTGAATCCAGTGGCAAAGTGAGCAAGGGACCCACGTCTGGGCATACTCCTGCCAACTTAGGGCGAACAAAGAGATACCAAAGGGGATGATGGACGGAGCGTTAGAGCAAATCAAACACTCACCCCCAGTCAACTGATCTGGGTTTAATCCATCATCATTCTTTAGCTCACTCCACCACCCCAGTTCAGACATGGCCATATGCAAATCAGTCTGACCCTGTGCCTCATGGGAACAGTCCAGCCCGAACTACCAAGCCAGGTCTTCCCTGGACCGGAAACAAGCATCCTGGGACCGGTTTCGGGTTCATAACCCTCATCAGCCAGGCTATCTTGAATCCAGTGGCAAAGTGAGCAAGGGACCCACGTCTGGGCTTACCCTGCCAACTTAGGGCGAACTTAGCAAAACCAAAGGGTCCATCATTTGTTTGCTGTAACACTTTTCGCCCTAAGTGGGATGGGTATGCCCAGACGTGGGTCCCTTGCTCACTGTGCCACTGGATTCAAGCTAGCCTGGCTGAAGAAGGGTGACATACCCTGAAACCGGTCCCAGAATGTTTGTTTCCAGTCCATGGAGGACCTGGCCTGGCAGTTCGGTCTGGACTGTTCCCATGGGGCACAGGGTCAAGACTGATTTGCATATGGCTGGGTCCAAACTGGGGTGCCGTAGTGGGCAAAAGAACGATGGATTTAACCCAGATCTTTTGACTGGGGGAGAATGTTTGCATTGTCAGCATTCCGTCCATCATTTGTTTGCTGTAACACCAGTCACGATACAAGCAGCACAAAAACAACAAACACGTTTTTGATCATTAGAAAACGGCAAAGAGTGCTAAGTGGATTGCACGCCATATTCAAAAAAGGCCCTGCTCAGCTATTCCGACAGGATCAGGTCTGGCATTAGCAAAGACCATTTGACTTTACTAAAATTATATATAGAATGTACTTGCATATAGGGGTTTCTCATTCTTCAACACTGGCCTGTTGTATCATTCAAATTTTAATTTCACCCATTACAGCATGGGGCAGTGGGTCAGCCTACTTCAGCCATTGGCTAACTTCACTGTGAGTGACAGCATTCTGCTCTTTCACAAGAAGCGCATCAGCACACAATGAAGTACCCGTCAGTGCCAGAAACTATTACGGAAATGTGCGTTTCTTGAGACCTAAATATATTTTTAATTTTTGCCCTTTTTATGTTTGTGTTGGCCTTCCAGATCTCCCAAAAATAACGTTTTACAAAAATTATAACAAAACAAGTAAGTGGCAAAGCCAAAATTCTGGCAGTCAACACCAGACCTACTGGCCCTGTCAATGCTGGTTTCTTATATGGCTCTGTGGTGTATAGGAGGGTGTTAAAGGGATTAGAAAAAGATACCAAGACACGGCACAGGTTCTCATCCTCTCCACCCTGATCCCAGAGAGGATCGTCCCACCACAAACTAAGCATACATCATCTGGATACAGACTACTTCCTAAGTGGATAGAATTAAATGTCCTGCTCTGCACAGGAAGAGAAGAGCGATTGACAGCCTGGAACGCCAATATAAACTCTACGTGAGGGCACCTGTATTTAGTGTTGTCTTTCATTACTGGGAAAACAAATGGGGTAACCTTTCTTTGCATTCACATCTAAGTCTACAACTGCGCATAGGATCAAGCCAACAAGACGTCTTGTTATGGGCCACTTAGATGACTGCAGTGCGATCTATACAGGCCTCCCACAAAAGAGGATTAACACACCTCAAACTCCCTAACCAGGATATGTCTGGACATGTCAAAGTATGACCAAGACCAACCACCTGTGGAAGTACTCCATTGACTCCTACCAAACGCTGGAATCAAATTCACTATACTCTCTAGTATCTACAAGACATTATTGAACACCAGCCAGGCATATTTACAAAAAAATCTGGCTTCAAGCGACATTCCCGGTAGGAACCTTTGGTTTGGCTGCACCGTATCCTACAAGGACCATGCAAACACGGAGGCTGCTCTTTCAGAGTGCTGGGCCCCAAACTGTGGAGCCACAACTCTGAGCTGAAGTGAATTATCTCTGAATCAGAGAACTCTTAAAAGTAAACTCTTAAAGAAATCCTTTGCCTGAATCCATTGTTTCCCAGTATGAAATCAAAAAAATGCAGTTGGCGGTTTTCACTTAATCCTGCTGGACGCTGACCTGCCTGCTGCTTACTGGTTTCCTGCAACAACACTTTACAAAACTCCTAAGTATTAAAACTCTATTAATAGGGCTCATGCTCCTTGGAGACAGTGTCTCTGCTTGGACTCACAAAGGATCACCAATATTTATCCAATAACTCATTCTCAATCAGGGCTGGACTAACGGCCAAATTGGCAAAGAAAGCACGCAATGCAGTGCAGCAAATAAAGGTTCTCCCATTCATGCAACGCAGCACAGTAAAACAGAATAGTGCCATATCTCAGATGTGGTGCTGTTCTGGTCTCTCCCTGCGTTGGTGCATTTTTGGCTGCCATGCGCCAACGTAGACACCCTTACTCCATAGTGCAAGGGTGACTGTGTTGTGGAAAGTATAGTTTTTGTTAAAGAAGGGGTCTCTTCCTGTACAAAAACTATACTTTAAGACATTTCAGTCTTTGCTGTAGAATGCAGCACACATGGAAAGTGGGAAAAATGAGAAATTAAAGCATTTCCCCTCATTATGCCCGTCTCAAGGAGGAGCAGGAATGTTGGCGCAAATGCCCATCTACGATTCTTTTTAGGTAGATATTTTCATCAAAACCCATGGGTGGTTGCATGGGAATGCCCATGCACCACCCATGGAATGTCCCCTTTAAGCACCGTAAACCAAGGTAGCAAATTGCACTACCTTACAATCCAATGCAATACAATTGGGGAGAGGAGTTGGCCTAACGGCTGGGGCGGTCGACCTCGAATCTGGGGAACTGGGTTCGAGTCTCGGCAATGACGCTGAACATCCTGGGCAAATCACTTAATCTCCCCGTGCCTAACAAAAATGAATGTGTCCTCATGTAATGCAACTGGTGCTATGTAAAGCGCTCCGATACCCGATTCGGGTCAAGTTCGCGCTAAATAAAACTCTATAAAATAAACATTTTTTTTTTTTAAAAGCAAATTTGTATTTGCGTTGTAATTCACTAAACACAAGGCGGTGAGGGCTTGACACATATGCGCACTAGTCGTTATTCTTAAATTTTAATTCGAATTCAATGCCAACGCTCAACTCTCTGTGGACCAGCGCAAACAGGCCACAATCTTCAATGAAACAATGTCAATAGGAAAGGAGCGTTTCTCCGTATTTCAATGTTATCAATAAATTATTGAATTTCTCAAACAAAGTCCAGTCCACAAGCCAATTTTTTCAAATTTAACTCCAATGTTCCAAATTTATTAATGAAAGCACATCATATCATCAATTTCATCATTTCATCAAATTTTTTCAGCCTACGCGTTCCGTCCTAACTCAGGACTTCATCAGGGCTGAAAAAAAGGGGAGAAATATACACCAATCAATTCAATGCAATATAAATAATTACTATGTTGTACATTATATTGATGGACAAAGCACTGCTAACAAAATCAATTAAATTCACAATACTTCTTCAAATTATCAATGCCTGCCTATCTCAATTCTGATAACACTCCACCCAGGACGAGATTTCAATTTTATCAATTTGGCAAAAAGAATACACTTAATTTAATGAATCTTGCAAATTGTTATTTAGCTCTTTTCTAGTTCCTTAACATAAATCACCTTATTTTTACAATTGTAAGTTCAACATGATGATAACATTAAAATACTCAGGTTATTAACTAAACCTAACATCCATTGCCTCATTTAATAAATATTAAGGACATCCCTATTCTCCAACTACAAGTTATTATATGCACATGTTAACTCTTATTGACTACTTATTCTTCAAAATTCGAGGTTTCCCCAAAAGAAATTCTCAATCTGCCGAGAGGTCTTTGTGAGAAGTTGGCCTGGTATATGCTGTTCACTAATTAAAGTGGACTCCTTGCATTAGAACAATTCGACTCTTATGGTAGATTGGTTTAAGACAACCTTTATAGAAAGCTATCCTAGTGGTAGCTGTGGAGAGCAGCCTTCAGGCTAAGTCTTGAAGGAATGTAAAGCAGCTTGTTTTACCACACAATCTCTTGAATCACCAAATGAAAAGACACCACACAGGTATATATATCAAATATATATGTATTTATTAATAAACACTCTCTACTAATCTCTTTATGAGATTAGAAGTCAGGAACATATGTACAAGTCAAATGTTATCAAAATAAGTTTAGCACAATCGAATATCACAATCTTAGTTTGGCTAGACCTAGGTCTAGGGCATCTAGAATCGAGGGACCCCCAAGAACCACCCCAGGTAGTTGTAGGAGACCCACAGGGGACGGACGCGGTGTCCTGGCACCGGTGCGAGTCCTGTACGAGTCTATTCGAATAGACGCGATTGAGATTTCAATGTTAAAGGTCCCTTGCGTGTTCGAGGCGAACACACCGATTGGTCCTTGTACGAGTCGAAGGACGCGGTTACAGATCGAGTTGCAAGGGGGATGGACGCGCTGTGTCTAACACAGACGCGAACCTTGTGCGAGTCAGCGCAATGGAGATTTCAATGTTACAGGCCCCTTCTGTGTTCGAGGCGAACACCGATCGGACTCAGGACGAGTCGAAGGACACGGTTCTAGATAGTGTTACAAGGGAGATGGACGCGATGTGTCTAACACAGACGCGAACCCTGTACGAGTCAGCGCAATTGTCGCACTTAGAAAATAAGAGTTTTAGGGCACTTCTAGGGTAGCTACAAGCAAGTCACTTACAGGGTAAGTAGTTCTAGGGCCCACACCCACAGGAGCACCGTAGTGCTGAAGTTACCTCACCCAGGGGAGCCGGGTGCATAGGTGTTCTTTGGTGTCGGGTCACGGCGTCGTTTTCAATGGGAGCCAGTGAAGACTTGCTGCTTGCGGCGACAGGAGAAGTGTCCGGAGGAATCCAAGCCTGGATTCAGAAGATGGAAGACCTGAAAGCAGAGGGGACAGTGTTCAAAGTCACTTGGCAGTGACTCGGGGCAAGGAAGATGGATGCCCACCGTCGTCGCAAGATTCAGGTCGTTCGCGGGTGCCTTGACTCTTCAGCCACGAGGTCCAGGAGGCGTCGACGACGACCAGGAGCTGGATTCGGCGTGTCCCACGATGTCTGCAGCTTACTGCAGTGTTGGCGACTCGATTGGAGCCAACAAGCCTTGGTAACAGCACGTCTCGGGGAAAGTGTAAAAAGTCAATGGCGCAGACCAGCAAGGTCTGAGGGACTCACCCAGCGAGGGTAAGTCAGGGCAGGCCTGGAGCAACCAGGGGAGCCCTTTGGCTCTGTAGGAAAGTCTTCAGGGGACCCACAAGCCGGCTGGCAAGGGATCGCAAAGACGCCTCGGGAGGATTCGCTCAACAGGTGCCCACGGTCACTCGGGACGTGGTAGGCCTCTGATCTTCGGAGGGATTCCTGCTGGAGGCTAGGACCACACGTGGTCCAAAGCACAAGTTTGTGGAACGTTGTGAAGGGGTTGCACTCGACAATAGTGCACGGTACCCAGGGGTCGCGGTTCCTCGTCACTCTTGGGGTCCACTGGCCTCAGCTTCGCTGGGGACTCACGATGGCCTTTGAGAAGTCAGGAAATCCACTTCTTGGGCTGCATGGACTTCGGACTCCGGCGGGAGCGGCGTAGTTTGCGACCGTCGTTTGTAGTTTTTGGTGCCTGCCAAGCAGGGGAGTCACTCCTTGACTCCAAGGGAGATTCTTCAGTCTTCCAAAGGTAGTGGAACGTCAAAGGTCCGGGATTCTTCTTGTAGAGCGTCATCCAGGGGTATCTAGTTTGCAATGCACAGGTTCCCCCTCTTATACTAAAAGAAAGGGAGGGACTAGCTCTATGACCCCACCTATGGGAGGGTCAGGGGAGTGGGTGGTTACACCTACTTCCCTTTGTCCAGTTTCACGCCAGAGCAGGGGCAGGTAGCCCCTGAGCCGGTTTGAACTGGGGTATGCACAGAGGAGCCTTCTGCTCCCCCAGTGCAGGACTTCAAAGCACTCTAAGAGTGCACCCACCCAGACCCAATACACTAAACCCTGTCTGGGAGGTGGTCACACCCCCTTGGGACAGGATATCTATTGTTGGGCTTCCTCCACTGCGAGTGTTGGTCATCAGCAGGAGGGCAGCCCAGTGTCTGACTGGTGGCATCCATTTTGTGATGCCAGGGCTCTGCAGGATTCTACCGCGTTTCCACAGTAGGTACATGTCTATCTCTCTAGAAGGGTGGAATGCTACCCCCGCCGCCAGGACTGGCGGGGGGGGTAGTATTCCAAGATGTTTGACACCAAACACGACATGTTTCGATGCAGCCATTCCAAAGTTAGCATTCTACCACGAGGATATAATGCACTTAAAAGTATATGGTTTAACCGCATCCACAAACAGCCCCAGAGAATGGACTCTGAGGGCTGCAGAGGGGCCCTGCTCAGGCAGAGGCATCACCTCACATGGAAACTAAGCACCCTGCCCTCAGGATTGATAGGGCCTGCTTTAGGGGTGACTGATAAGTCTCAATGTGTGTGCAGGAGAGATATAGGGACCTATATCTCAGTGAGGGGTGCTAGCACTTCCTCACCCAGGCTGCAGTAGCAGGCCTGTGGTGTCAGATTTAGTCTGCTTCCCAGGGGTGGCATAATACATGCTTCAGCCCCTGGTAGGACTGTGAAGTACCTATGCCCTTGGTACCTAAGGTACCATATACTAGGGACTCATAAGGTACCACAGTATCCAATCACTAGTGCACCTAGAGTGCACTCCAAATCGTTTAGAGAGAACAGAGAGGCTGGGGCCCTGATTGGCAGGGTCCCAGCCAGACTATAGCCAGAAACCAGTGTAAACATCAGAAAAAAAGTGGGGGCAACATAAGAGGCAGATCCTACTCTCCTACACAACCCCCCCAAACGCAGGGACACTAAACTAACCTTGACCAGTTGAGTCTTCGTGTTCAAAGTGGAAATACCTTGAGAGTCCATCTGCATTGGCATGTTGGGTCCCAGGTCTATGTTCCACTGTATAGTCCATCCCCTGTAGGGAAATGGACCACTTCAAAAGTTTTGGGTTTTCTCCTTTCATTTGTTTAAGCCATAGGAGGGGCTTGTGGTCAGTCTGAACTATGAAGTGAGTGCCAAACAAGTATGGCCTCAGCTTCTTCAGGGCCCACACCACAGCAAAGGCCTCCTCTCTATAGCTGACCAACGTTTCTCTCTAGGGGTCAGCCTTCTGCTAATAAAAGCTACTGGCTGGTCTTGACCTTCATCATTCAGTTGAGACAGTACAGCTCCCACACCCAGCTTAGAAGCATCTGTTTGGACAATGAACTTTTTGGTGTAGTCTGGACTCTGTAAGATGGGGGCAGTGCACATGGCCTGCTTTAGGTCTTCAAATGCCTTCTGACAGCTAGCTGTCCACTGAACCTTTTTTGGCATTTTCTTTGAGGTCAGATCATTCAAGGGGTCACTATAGATCCATATCCCTTGACAAACCTCCTATAGTACCCAGTCAGGCCTAAGAAGGCTCTCACCTGTGTCTGGGTGGTTGGAGCAACCCATTCCATTATGGTTTGGATTTTGCTCTGTAAAGGCTGAACCTGGCCTCCACCTACAAAGTGGCCCAGGTATACAACCTGACTCTGCCCTATCTGGCACTTAGTGGCCTTGATAGCGAGGCCTGCTTTCTGCAGAGCCTCCAAAACATTCCTGAGGTGGACCAGGTGATCCTGCCAGGAGGAACTAAAGACAGCAATATCATCTAGATAAGCTGAGCAATAAGTTTCCATCCCTGTCAGAACTTTATTCACCAACCTCTGAAAAGTGGCAGGTGCAGTTTTCAATCCAAAGGGCATCACCACAAAGTGGTAGTGCCCACCAGGGGTCAAAAATGCTGTTTTGGCTTTTGCATCATCAGCTAACCTGATCTGCCAGTAGCCAGCTGTTAGGTCAAACGTGCTTAGATACTTGGCTGAGGCCAAAGTATCAATCAGCTCATCTGCCCTTGGTATGGGATAGGCATCAGTCCTAGTGACTGCATTGAGGCCTCTGTAGTCTACACAAAACCTAATTTCTTTCTTACCACCCTGGGTATGAGGCTTGGGTACCAGGACTACTGGGCTAGCCCAAGGGCTATCTGAAGGCTCAATTACACCTAGCTCCAACATTTTCTGGACTTCAGTCCTGATACAGTCCCTGACATGGTCAGGTTGCCTGTAGATTTTATTCTTGACAGGCAGACTGTCTCCAATGTCCACCTCATGGGTGCACCAGGAAGTCTGACTAGGGGTCAGGCTAAACATATGTCTATACTGTTGCAGAACTTGTCTGCACTCAGTTTGCTGATGGTCAGTGAGGCTGCTTGCCAAAGCAACACCATCTACTGACCCATCATCAGGGTTCTGAGAGAGCAGGTCAGGGAGAGGGTCACTCTCCTCCTCCTGGTCCTCATCAGTTGCCATGAGCAAGCCCATGTCAGCCCTGTCAACATATGGCTTTAATCTGTTGACATGGAGCACCCTCAGGGGGCTCCTGGGAGTTCCAAGATTCACCAAGTAGGTGACTTCTCCCTTCTGTTCAACTATTGTATGGGGGCCACTCCACTTGTCCTGGAGGGCTGCTGGGGCCACAGGCTCCAATATCCACACCTTCTGTCCTGGCTGGTATACAGTCAGTACAGCCTTTTGGTCATGCCAAGCTTTTTGTAATTCTTGGCTGGCCTCCAGGTTTTTGGTTGCCTTTTTCATGTACTCAGCCATCCGGGAGCGGAGACCAAGTACATAGTCCATCACATCTTGTTTGGGGGGTTGAGAGGTAACTCCCAGCCCTCTTTTACCAAACACAATGGACCTCTCACAGGATGCCCAAACAGAAGCTCAAATGGGCTGTAACCAACACCCTTCTGTGGAACCTCTCTGTATGCAAACAGGCAAGGAAGAAGAAGGTCCCATTTCCGCCTAAGCTTCTCTGGGAGTCCTTTAATCATTCCTTTCAAGGTTTTGTTGAAGCGTTCAACTAAACCATTGCATTGTGGGTGATAGGGGTGGTGAACTTATAAGTTACACCACACTCCTTCCACATTGCTTTCAGATATCCTGACATGAAGTTGGTACCTCTGTCAGAAATGACCTCCTTTGGGAAACCCACTCTGGAGAAAACTCCAATGAGGGCTCTTGCCACCACAGGGGCTGTGGTGGTCCTCAGGGGAATTGCTTCTGGGTACCTGGTGGCATGATCCACTACCACCAGGATAAACCTGTGCCCAGATGCAGTTTGAGGGTCAAGGGGACCAACAATGTCAATCCCTACCCTTTCAAAGGGTACCCCCACCACAGGTAGTGGTATCAGGGGGCCTTTGTTGTGCCACCTGCCTTACCACTGGCTTGGCATGTGACACAGGAGCGACAAAACTCCTTTGTGTCCTCTGACATATGTGGCCAATGAAAATGTGGGACAAGCCTGTCCCAGGTCTTGTTTTGGCCCAAGTGACCTGCCAAAGGGATATCATGTGCTAGGGTCAAGAGGAACCCCTAAACTTCTGAGGTATTACCAACCTCCTGGTGGCTCCAGGGGCTGGGTCTCTACCTTCAGAATATAGGAGTCCCTCATCCCAATAAACTTTATGGGACCCACTAGCACTCCCAGCAGCCTCAGCAGCAGCCTGCTGTCTGAGGGGTTCAAGAGAGGGGCAGCACTGTTGCTCCTTACTCAGATCTTCCCTAGAAGGGCCCCCTGCCCCCAAGAACTCAACCTGATCAGGCTCAAGTCCCTCTGGGGCAGTTCCTTCTTCAGGATCTGCTTCACCTCCCTCTGGGGGTGAATCTGCGATCTGAGACAGAGGGGAAGGCACTGTCTTTACCCTACTGCTCCTCCTCTTGGGAAGCATCTGGTCCATTGTTCCAGGATCCAGAGCTGGTTCAGTGTTATACATTCTTGCCTGTGACCTGGTCACAGCAAATACCTCTGCAGGGATGCCCAACATCTCAGCATGAGTCCATAACTCTACTTCAGACCAGGCTGAAGTCTCTAGATCATTGCCCAATAGACATTTCGACAGGGAGGTCTGCACGGACTACAACCTTCTTGAGGCCAGTTACCCCTCCCCAGGAGAAATTCACAACTGCCAGACTATGGTTGGTCCCGACATTGCTTGCATTGGTCACCTGGTACATTTCGCCCAGGATGATCTGTCCAGGGTCCACAAGATCCTCTGCCACCATGGTGACACTAGCACCTGTGTCCCTAAATGCCAAAGCCGGTTTGCCATTTATTACAGGCTGCTGTTTGTATTTGCCCAGATTACTGGGACTTACTAGGAAGGACATATTAATGTCTCCCTCACAAATCAGCATTGCCTGAGTGGGCACTCTGACTAGGTCAGAGTCCACTTCAGAACCCAGGGTCAACCCTACTACACCCTTATTCTGAGTACCACCTCCACCAGTAGCTGAGCTAGGGGGAACAGTTGCCTTAGGGGCAGGAGTGGTGGTGGTTTGGTCTTTGGACTTGTTACAATCAGAAGTCCAGTGCCCTTTCTGTTTACAGAATTTGCACCAGGGCTTCTTTTGGCCTTTCCCCTTGTTGGATTGTGACTCCCCACCAGATACAGATTTTTGGGGCCCTTGTGAAGACTTCTGGTCTTTTGACTTATCCCCACCTTTCTCAGAGCCCTTAGGATCTTGCTTCTTGGTATCACCCCCTTGGTTCTGGGGTTTCTGCCTTACCCTGGTTCTAACCCATTTGTCTGCCTTCTTTCCCAATTCTTGGGGAGAGGTCAGATCCGAGTCCATCAGGTATTGATGCAACAACTGGTTCTGGCAATTATTAAGGATCTGTTCTCTCATCATCAGATTATACAATCCCTTGAAATCAGTAACCCTACTGCCAACCAGCCAACCCTCCAGAGCCTTGGTTGCACAATCTACAAAGTCAGTCCAGTCCTGAGTCTGTGCCTTCTGGGTGTCTCTGAACTTCAACCTGTACTGCTCAGTGGTTAAGCCAAACCCATCTATCAGTGCACTCTTCAGGACTTCATAATTATCAGCATCCTCTTCTCTAACAGTGAGGAGCTTGTCTCTACCTTTATCTGAAAAGGAGAGCCACAAGATTGCTGCCCACTGCCTTTGGGGGACCTGTTGGACTCTACATGCCCTTTCCATAGCAGTTATCCACTTGTGGATATCATCCCCACTCTGGTAGGGAGGAACAACCTTGCTCGGGTTCCTATGGTCTGGAATAGATTCTCTGCCTCTAGGGACACTGTTGCTGCCACCAAGGGGTTCTAACCCCTCTCGTCGAGAAGTTCTCTGGATCTCCAGGGCTTCTCTATCCAGTGCCAACTGCTTGGTTCTGAGGGCAACTCTTGCTTCCTCATACTGTAGCAGTATGCACATCCTTTCAGAGGAGGTCTCTCTTATGGGAAAGTATGAGTTCCTCTGCTGGACAAATTCTCTGCCAGAGTGATAAGAGTGGTCAGATTCCCTGGAAGGGGACCTATGCCTCTCATCCACTCTGTCAGTTCTCTTAGGGAGAATTCCTCTGTCCTTTTCAGGCCCCTTGGAGCCTGGCCCTTCAATCACAGAGTCTTGGTCATTCTGATTTTCATCATCTGACCCAGACACTGTAATTGACCCACCCACTGATTCAGACCCATTAGCTCCTTGAGCCAATCTAAGATCATCTGCTGTCAGCAGATCTATCAGGTGTAGTGTGGAGGGACTCTGTCCTAGCTTCAGGTGTCTTTCAACACACATGGCTCTCAAGTCAGAGAAAGCCATGTCCTTATACTGGCTGAGTGGATCCACTGGTTCCACCCTTTAAGGACATTCTAGTGTTGTGCAGTGTTGTACTACCTACACTAGTTTGTGGCCTACTGATACTAGCTTGAGCTGTAGAAAGGGTGTGCTATCCCTTGGCACACAGCTCTAAGTTCAGTAGAACCTATTGATACTAACCTTGACTTTATATGTACCTTAAGTACCTATAGTGGTTTTCAGTTAGTAATTCAAATAGAGATTTTCTGGTAAAACAATAGCAAGCTGGAATCCCACACACTGCCCACCAATGTGAGAAGTTGGCCTGGTATATGCTGTTCACTAATTA
This sequence comes from Calotriton arnoldi, assembly GCA_963921515.1. Taxonomy (NCBI): domain Eukaryota; kingdom Metazoa; phylum Chordata; class Amphibia; order Caudata; family Salamandridae; genus Calotriton; species Calotriton arnoldi. The sequence continues at coordinate 916,213 of CAWUFW010003877.1, read as the reverse complement.
AAGTTGGCACCTTGCACCAGAACAATTCGACTCTTATGGTAGATAGGTTTAAGACAACCTTTATAGAAAGCTATCCTAGTGGTAGCTGTGGAGAGCAGCCTTCAGGCTAAGTCTTGAAGGAATGTAAAGCAGCTTGTTTTACCACACAATCTCTTGAATCACCAAATGAAAAGACACCACACAGGTATATATATCAAATATATATGCATTTATTAATAAACACTCTACTAATCTCTTTATGAGATTAGAAGTCAGGAACATATGTACAAGTCAAATGTTATCAAAATAAGTTTAGCACAATCGAATATCACAATCTTAGTTTGGCTAGACCTAGGTCTAGGGCATCTAGAATCGAGGGACCCCCAAGAACCACCCCAGGTAGTTGTAGGAGACCCACAGGGGACGGACGCGGTGTCCTGGCACCGGTGCGAGTCCTGTACGAGTCTATGCGAACAGACGCGATTGAGATTTCAATGTTAAAGGTCCCTTGCGTGTTCGAGGCGAACACACCGATCGGTCCTTGTACGAGTCGAAGGACGCGGTTACAGATAGAGTTGCAAGGGAGATGGACGCGCTGTGTCTAACACAGACGCGAACCCTGTACGAGTCAGCGCAATAGAGATTTCAATGTTACAGGCCCCTTCTGTGTTCGAGGCGAACACCGATCGGACTCCGGACGAGTCGAAGGACACGGTTCTAGATAGTGTTACAAGGGAGATGGACGCGATGTGTCTAACACAGACGCGAACCCTGTACGAGTCAGCGCAATTGTCGCACTTAGAAAATAAGAGTTTTAGGGCACTTCTGGGGTAGCTACAAGCAAGTCACTTACAGGGTAAGTAGTTCTAGGGCCCACACCCACTGGAGCACCGTAGTGCTGAAGTTACCTCACCCAGGGGAGCCGGGTGCATAGGTGTTCTTTGGTGTCGGGTCGCGGCGTCGTTTTCAATGGGAGCCAGTGAAGACTTGCTGCTTGCGGCGACAGGAGAGGTGTCCGGAGGAATCCAAGCCTGGATTCAGAAGATGGAAGACCTGAAAGCAGAGGGGACAGTGTTCAAAGTCACTTGGCAGTGACTCGGGGCAAGGAAGATGGATGCCCACCGTCGTCGCAAGATTCAGGTCGTTCGCGGGTGCCTTGACTCTTCAGCCACGAGGTCCAGGAGGCGTCGACGACGACCAGGAGCTGGATTCGGCGTCTCCCATGATATCTGCAGCTTACTGCGGTGTCGGCGACTCGATTGGAGCCAACAAGCCTTGGTAACAGCACGCCTCGGGAAAAGTGTAAAAAGTCAATGGCGCAGACCAGCAAGGTCTGAGGGACTCACCCAGCGAGGGTAAGTCAGGGCAGGCCTGGAGCAACCAGGGGAGCCCTTTGGCTCTGTAGGAAAGTCTTCAGGGGACCCACAAGCTGGCTGGCAAGGGATCGCGAAGACGCCTCGGGAGGATTCGCTCAACAGGGGCCCACGGTCACTCGGGACGTGGTAGGCCTCTGATCTTCGGAGGGATTCCTGCTGGAGGCTAGGACCACACGTGGTCCAAAGCACAAGTTCGTGGAACGTTGTGAAGGGGTTGCACTCGACAATAGTGCACGGTACCCAGGGGTCGCGGTTCCTCGTCACTCTTGGGGTCCACTGTCCTCAGCTTCGCTGGGGACTCACGATGGCCTTTGAGAAGTCAGGAAATCCACTTCTTGGGCTGCAGGGACTTCGGACTCCGGCGGGAGCGGCGTAGTTTGCGACCGTCGTTTGTAGTTTTTGGTGCCCGCCAAGCAGGGGAGTCACTCCTTGACTCCAAGGGAGATTCTTCAGTCTTCCAAAGGTAGTGGAACGTCGAAGGTCCGGGATTCTTCTTGTAGAGCGTCGTCCAGGGGTATCTAGTTTGCAATGCACAGGTTCCCCCCTCTTATACTAAAAGAAAGGGAGGGACTAGCTCTATGACCCCACCTATGGGAGGGTCAGGGGAGTGGGTGGTTACACCTACTTCCCTTTGTCCAGTTTCGCGCCAGAGCAGGGGCAGGTAGTCCCTGAGCCGGTTTGAACTGGGGTATGCACAGAGGAGCCTTCTGCTCCCCCAGTGCAGGACTTCAAAGCACTCTAAGAGTGCACCCACCCAGCCCCAATACACTAAACCCTGTCTGGGAGGTGGTCACACCCCCTTGGGACAGGATATCTATTGTTGGGCTTCCTCCACTGCGAGTGTTGGTCATCAGCAGGAGGGCTGCCCAGTGTCTGTGACTGGTGGCATCCATTTTGTGATGCCAGGGCTCTGCAGGATTCTACCACGTTTCCACAGTAGGTACATGTCTATCCCTCTAGAGGGGTGGAATGCTACCCCCACCGCCAGGACTGGCGGGGGGTAGTATTCCAAGATGTTTGACACCAAACACGACATGTTTCGATGCAGCCATTCCAAAGTTAGCATTCTACCGCGAGGATATAATGCACTTAAAAGTATATGGTTTAACCGCATCCACAAACAGCCCCAGAGAATGGACTCTGAGGGCTGCAGAGGGGCCCTGCTCAGGCAGAGGCATCACCTCACATGGAAACTAAGCACCCTGCCCTCAGGATTGATAGGGCCTGCTTTAGGGGTGACTGATAAGTCTCAATGTGTGTGCAGGAGAGATATAGGGGACCTATATCTCAGTGAGGGGTGCTAGCACTTCCTCACCCAGGCTGCAGTAGCAGGCCTGTGGTGTCAGATTTAGTCTGCTTCCCAGGGGTGGCATAATACATGCTTCAGCCCCTGGTAGGCCTGGGAAGTACCTATGCCCTTGGTACTTAAGGTACCATATACTAGGGACTCATAAGGTACCACAGTATCCAATCACTAGTGCACCTAGAGTGCACTCCAAATCGTTTAGAGAGAACAGAGAGGCTGGGGCCCTGATTGGCAGGGTCCCAGCCAGACTATAGCCAGAAACCAGTGTAAACATCAGAAAAAAAGTGGGGGCAACATAAGAGGCAGATCCTACTCCCCTACAGTCTTCTATATAACTTTTAAATATCACCTATATTTTAGCTGTCAGAGACATACCTTTATTATTGTTCTTTTTAGAGCCTTTCTTACATCCTTCATCCCCCCTCAATTGGTGTTCTTGCTACGCGCAAAATCTGCAAAAACAACCTTATGTTATTCAATTTATACTTAACGCCTATTTATGCATTTTCCTATTGTCCTTGAATAATCTGGAAAGATTACCTTCTTTAATTCTTATTGAGCCTTTGTTCTTGATCCCAAGTCCAACGAGTATCTTGTTAAAAGCTCCAGTAAATCACCTCTATAAAAGTTCCAAATCTATAATTACCGCTTTGATTATAGAACTGATTCTCAAACTATTAATATTCTAGCCACCATGTACTTAATTCATGGGAACCATTTTTTACCACTTAGATAATTAAAACTTCTACTTCAACCATATCTATTTATATTATTATTTATAATGTACACGTACCTTATTATATATCAAAGAATTTTTATTCACTTTTCACAATCTTCCAAATTCTTTATCCTGTTGTCATCTCTATCTCAATCACGCATACTGAGTTCTGCGTAAAGATATATGTACAACAATGTCATCCTTTAGTGATAATCAACTAACAACAAGTGTTACTAAGCTTTATTATCAAAATCAGGAGGCTACCTCTGCCCCACCAAGCAAAATTATAACCAACCTAGTGGTTTATTCAAAGTACTTATTTGTATTAACACACTGAATTATCAACAATTCCCCTTGTCCTAACTGTTAATAAATTCCAAAGGAAATTAATCCATGCTCTAAATCGATATGTCTCCCTTTCCTTCCTGCGTTATCCTTACTAAGGCCCCAAGCACATATTTTTCTCACCGTCGCGACATAAGTAAGTCACTCCCCTGAACAGCCGGTCCGATAACTCCCGCTGTCTCTGAAGCACCCGCTCACTCCTTTTAAAAGACGTTTACACCAATCATCTTTCAGTTCAAATAATAGTCTAAACCAATAGCATTCGCCTCCTTTGAAGCCACCGTCATAACCATTGTGTTCTGTTTCCTCTGTGGTCCGATACCGTTCTTGACCAATCATATCTCACGCTGCCGACACCCACCTCCGTGTACCTACTTCCTTTTCCTACGTCGTTTAACCCAAATTGTTTCCCGTTTGTAAACGCGCAATTTCATTGGTTCGCACGCGCAGCCTATTCAACGCATTCTTCTCCGATACTGTTTTACGCTTGTCTCCATAATTCAACCTCCCCTTAACTTGCGCAACCTGTTTAACACGCTCATCACAGATGACGTTCTACGCTGGTTTCCATGTACCAAACGCATTCAATATAAATCAAACCCTCCAAACTCGCAAGGGTCAACATCCGGCCTCCTACGTTATTTTCAACAAATTTCCACCCTCCTTTATTTTGAGTATTAACCATTTTATTCGATTTCCTCTGTGGTCCGATACCGTTCTTGACCAATCATATCTCTTACTGTTTCTCACGGTTATCGTGCAGCCTTCAGGATTTCTGGGGGGCGGGGCTTATAGTCACACTTTAATCAAAGTCAACCGCCCGTATGACACCTGCATACTCCCTTCCATAGACCCCGAGGATCTATGGAAGGGAGTATGCAAGTGCCCCCCACCAGGACCCATGTTGTGAGGTTATTCAATACTTCACATACTAACAGCTTTCAGAAATCCTGAAGGCTGCACGATAATCGTGAGTTTATTCGGTTTATTCCACCACAGGTTAGGGTGCGCCTTAGCGTGCGCATACCGCCGTGGTGTGCTGGTCCTGACGAATGCTTCAATAAAAACACTTAGAAGCAGAAACATGTTGACCAATTGTTTTTCACATTAGGATGTACCTGGTCATTTAAAGCCAGTCATTGAAACATCTGACGCACTTGTTTTTAACAGTGCCTAGTTTTCCACCATTAAAAATTCTTTTGGATAAAACAAAGGCATTTTTTAACCACTCTGTTCACTCACTTATTGCACTCACGCTATACATTAAGAAAAACCTGCTCCGCTGTAATCAGGCGTCGTAGCACACCAGAGAGGCACTCAGCCTCGCTGCTGGGAACCCAATGATGAAGCAGGTCACCAACTAGGTTGGTGAGTGAGGGTTCTTTTAGATAACTATAGTGATTCCTCCTGCTAGCTCTTCCTTTGTTGGTTGCACTCTTTTGTTGTTGAATTGAAAAACAAACAACCACAGGTTCCCTTGCCCAACAGCAGTCAGAGGCACAAAAATGAATGAATCATCTAGCCAACTACAACAACCCTACGGCCTATCATGGCATCCAGGGACACCAGTACCGCAAATGTATGTTCCATCTCAAAATTGAGAGCCATGTTACATGAAGGGCAATGAAATGGCCCAAAAAGACAAGTAATTCGCGAGACAATAGAACCCCATGAAAGAACTCATCCTGGGCTCCACCCCCTCTGCCTAGGACGAATCCTGGTGGCCTGCAGCGCTCAGATCCCCCCCCCTCCCCACACACAGACACACACATTCACACAAATCACCCCCGCAGGAAACCTCAGCATCATCCTGGACCCCTTCTCTCAATGAACCGCCAAATCAATGCTGTTTCGTCCTCCTGCTGCCACATGCTCCGCCTGCTTCGTAAGATGTTCAAGTGGCTTCCCACAGAGTCCAGGAAAACGGTCACCCATTCGCTCGTCAGCAGCAGACTCTACAACGGCAACGCACTCTAAGCCGGCACCACCCAGAAACTCCTAAAGAAACTGCAGAACATCCAGAATGCCTCCGCCAGACTCATCCTGAACATTCCACTGCACAGCCACATCACAAGCCACCTGCGAGACCTTCACTGGCTACCTATCAACAAAAGAATTACCTTCAAGGTCCTCTCGCACGCCTACAAAGCCCTCCACAACGCCGGACCTGCATACCTCAACCACTGCCTCTCCTACACTCCCAGTAGACATCTCCGCTCCGCCCAACGGGCCCTGGCCCCCATCCCACGGATCAGCAAGACCAGGACTGGAGGAAGATCCTTCTCCATTCTCGCTGTGCAGACCTGGAATTCCCCGCCTCTGCACCACAGGCAATCACCATCGCAGCCACAATTCAGCAAGGACCTCAAGACCTGGCTCTTGACTGAACCGCAGAATAAGTCTTCCCCCCCCCCCTCGCCCCCACCCACTCAGCGCCTTGAGACCCTCATGGGGGAGTAATCACGCTTTAGAAGAAACCTGATTGAGTGAACGTCTGCAGGTTCGTCCATGAATTGATGGAAACATTGCTCATGGTGACGCAGACGAATGTGACTCGCACCAACCTGGCCAAGCTTCACAGCAGATATTTCTTAGCCTCAGAAGGAGAATTACAGCCAATTACTTCATTCCTTACATTATTCGTGTTCCCAGAGGGCAGCGAATTCGCGGTCAATCATCCCCTTTGCCCACAGACCTGGAAAAAGTCTGCAAGTATCTTGCATGGGTTTTCCACAACGTTAATAAAAGAGATGCCCTGTCTAGAAACGTGGAAGGGGAGCTTCAGTCACCCCCCTGGAGGTATGAAGGACCATCTCTGGCATCCCCCGCACAGTCTTAAGACCACGAAGAAGGTGCCAGCTGCGCCCGGCTTAGCAATCCGCTCTTGCCTTCTGCTGCTCAGTGGATTGCAGGGCAGAGTGCAGGGCATGGACAGCCAACATATGCCACAAGTGATGCTCAGAGCACGACCCCCTCACTGAGACTACTCAGAAGTTATTACAGTTTCTATGCAACGTGCAGAGTATAAAGCTAATTGGGAAGGGGGGGGGGGGGAGGCGAGTGGGAGGGGGAGCTTTAGTTCCAATGCCGAAGAAATGTTATGCTGCTATGGATCTAAGATTGGGGGCCCGGTGTAATGCGAAAAGATAACAAGCATGCAGGATGGTACTTGCACCATAACCTATGTGGATGTATGCCGACTACCTGATGATATGATTTGTACATGATCATGACTTCTTTTTATTGAAAGGCGAATAAAAAAAATTTGAAGAAAAAAAATGTGATGCTCAAATGCCCCAGCGTCTCCAGGGCACACTCAGGCTAGACAGCCAATCACCGCACGGACTCTGCGCCCAGGACACAATTACACACCAACAAGCGGACACAACAGGGGAGTACAATCGTTAAGCATGCTGAGCAAATTTCAACTCAGTAAAAAAAAAACTCATGGGGTTTAACATCCGCTGCGGGCATCGGTTAGTAACCAGGTGACGAGCCGAAATCTCTCCCTTTTAAATTTGCACGGTAAATCAATCAGTACCATTTAATTGAGGGATAATTATAGATTTTAGTAGCAAGCCAATTCGGCTTTCAAGCGCGCCTGCTGTAGATGTAGTGATTGTTTTTTTGTGTCCCTCTTCACGGGTATTTTAATTTTGCCCGGTTGACCACGGATAATGGGTGCACATCTTTGTTGTCGCTGCCTATACGGCTCTCCAGTCTCCACCCCACTGGTTACAGTCCCACGCCCTGGGAACGCCTTCATTTAGGACTGAAGTGGTTTATGAAAAACCGTGGCGGTCTCGGCTGGCCGCAGCCCTCCCTCTAACCAGACGGGGCTTCACATGAAGCGGCTTGAAGCAGCGCTGTGCGAAATTAGAACTTCACCCACAAAATATCTGTGAAGATGACAAACTTTACAGATTCCGCCAGTTTGTTGCTTTTGTGAAACTTCACCTTCAAGTGAAACTGACAACAAAAATAAACTCTGGAGGGCAAATGTTTTTGTAATTTTTCTTCTTGTTTGTCTATTTTTTTTTTTGTTTCTTCTGCAAAAATGTTGCTTTTGCTAGGATTTTGCTTTGATAAACCTAGCTGTTGTAGCACTAAAGGCCTATTCAAATATTCTTTCTTTTTTTTTTTTTTAACTCTGTCAAGTTAAAATTGTAGAAAAAATAAAACGCGATAAAGTTGGCAAAAGCCAGAACTAGTTTGAAGATGGGGACAGTAAGCTCATGACTCAAACAGAAGCGATTGTCAGACAAGTTGCGCTTCCAATCCACACTCACAAACACGGCGGGTCCGAACAGTAATTGAAGCTGTAGATTAATTTGTTGACGGACTTGATTTTTTAATCTTTAAAGTGTGTGTGACTATGGCGTGGATTTCTGATGTTGGATTCCGAAGTCAGGTGAGAGAATATCTTGGGATTTAAGAAGATCAGAAAAGGAAAGTGGACTCAAAACTGAACCAGAGGAGAGTTCCAGAGGGCGGCAGCACAGAACCAGAAGAAGTGGGCTCACAAGTGGGCTCAACAGACATGATCAAGCAAAGACAGTGAATGCGAGCATAAGGAGTAAACAGCCGGTACGCCTTGACTAAGTGATGGACCTTTCAAAGGACACTGATCTGGTCATCAGACGTCAGTGCATATTAGCGAGATGAGACTAGACGGAGTCCTAGCTTGCTAAACCTAGGAGATGGGCAGCAATATTTTGGAGAGTTTAAAAGTCTGTTGATTAGGGACCAGTGGGGTCCCAGAAAGAACGCGACCGTAGTCCAAGCACAAGGATACAGCAGCTTGAGTGACATGGCGACTGCCTGCAGGATAGAGAAAAGGAGGGATTTTTTTCAGGACTTTGAACAAAAGGGCGCAGTTTGCAATCACAGTCAATACAAATAACAATGGATTAAGGAGCATCAAACGTGATCCTAAGGTTGTGGATTGTCTGCTGGTACTTAGAGGCTGTGGGTGGGAGGTTGGGGTGAGAGGTCAAACTAGGTGGGCCACTAAGCTGTGATCCAGACACTGGTAGAGGCTCCCAAAATATGCAACGTGACTTTATCTAAGTTGAGCTTCAAAGAGTTATAAGACATGTCCTCTGCTACCTGTATAAGGTGCTGGGGAGTCAGTCAGATGTACCTTCCAACTGACCATCTAGTCGGACCCACAGTGGGATGTCATCGTTAGCCTTAGAATACAAACCCAGAGGAACAAAATCGGTGCTGCTAGTGGCACTACAAAAGCATTGTACTGCATGGGGCTAAAGAATTACCCGGAGCGATGCAAGAAGTAAGCGGTTTAGGAGCAGAACCACAATAAAAAAAGCTAGAGAGACTGCCTGAGACCTATTCTCAAGAGGATTGAACACGACGCCCTCCTTGTTGCAGCTTCAGGGGAAATGTGGAAGAGTCAGCGGTGTCAAAAGCCATGAACATGCCAAGGTGAGGAGCAGTGACACTTCCCCATCCAGGTTGACCATGTCATCCCAGGATGCAACAAGGACTGTTTCCTTGCCAAGGCCTGGTCTAAACCCTATTTGTGATGGATGAAGGGTACCAGTGTCTTCCAAAAACAAAAAAGTAGAGCGTTTATATGTTTATCAAACTTTTTGCTCGAAAACAGAAAATGAAATAGGTTGATCGCTGGTTTTTTCGTTTTCTTTCAACTCATAAGGACGTGGAGCAGCACTCTGCTTCTTCAGAAGTAGTATGACCAGCTTGTTTGGGGCAGTAAGGATAATCGGCAGTGACAGCTGACTTGTTAAGGTTGTCCCAGATGATGGGAGACGAAAATAAAGAGTCTTTCCTCATCTGAGCTGGTGAACAGGGGTCCTTAGGTGATTCCACTCTGAGAAAAATTGACTGGATGATATCCCTGTGGGAGAGGCGAGAACAACTGGTCAAGAACAGGGCACATCATGTTTAAAGAAGAGGCGACCTGAGTAATGACAGAAAGAGCTGCAAATGGTTTGAACTTTTGAACAGAATTAGTAATTTCTTTACAAATCTGAGGGGGGATACTTGGACTACAGACAGGGCTGCTCAGTTCTCAAGTGAAGTCAAATATGTCATTGACAAATCTGATGGTGAGTAAATGAGTTCTTGGTACTCCTAGTATACTTCAGGGCCCCATCCTATATAATCCTGATTATTGCTGCATTTGGCTACCCACACAGCACTCTGGAGGCCAGCTTTCCTTGCTTGAACTAGGATCTGCACCCCACTCATACCCCACTACTTTTAGGATTTCGAAAATTTCATTTTCAGTGGCTTCCTTTTCACGTAGCACTTTTTAACCCCTGACGCTCCTCATAGTAAATGAACATCAGTAGCCACGCTAGGTGTGTTAGGCACCAATACAACACTCCGCTCCCCATTTGCACCTTTTAACATCAAAGACGGCTAAGTAGCTGGCAGAGTCCTCAGCCTGAATACCAAATAACACCCCCATCCCCTAATACATAAGACATGGCAACCTAGCCGAGAACAGGACCAGAAAGACATATGGCGACCTAGCCGAGAACAGGACCAGAAAGACATGCAGGCAGCACATCATCGCTAGCAGGTCTGACTCTGGTATGTGATGGTGATCTTGGACAATGTGGAAAGACAATGCACTACCGAAAGCGCTATGAGACCTTACCAACGACGTGCGTAATTCAACACACTACAGCGTGGCGATATACCATCTATGGACAGCAAGGCCGGCTTTAGCACTGGTGCCACGCAGTGCAACAATCTTTTTTGGCCTCCCCATCCCAGTGACCTCTTTCTTCACAGATTCCCTCACTATCACCCTCCAACTGTGCCCCTCAGCTCTCCATAGCCCCTCTCACATGCATTTCAAATGTTTTATAGCGCTAATCATACCAGTGTAGGGGGTCAGAGCACTTTACATCGCACACACATAATACAGAGACAATGAATCATGTGTGCAGTACAGTCTATAGGAAATGTTACACAAGACAATAAAGATCACAAGGAGTAGGGAATCACGTCATCCAGACTAGTAGACAGTGTGTTTTGAGAGTTTGGTCTGCAGAAGCAGAAACTCTGGATTTAAAATGTACCACAGTGGTTGGCTTTACTAATAAGAATTTTTTTCTACCTAAAACTAACCCATTTTAGCAACATTAGGATAATGAAAAACTGGGGGAAAGCATTAGGTTCCAAACCTAAGCCTTGCAGTTTGCTTGCAGCTCTTGGATGACAGTTCATAGCTCACTGTGCTATATTAGGATTATAATTTATGATCTGCAAGTAGCAAAAGGATCTTTGTGACAACTGCAGTAACCCACTGAGCTATCCATATAAAATCCAGTTCTGTGATCTGTATGGTACACGCTCTCTGTAACAGGCATATTAACCCTCTGCACTGCTTTATGATGAGCCAGAACTGCCACAGGAACATTAAATCACCAGAGTTATCTTGACATTTTTATGATCGTCTGTAAACTGTGGGACACACAAGGAACTCTAAAGCAAGCACTTTTAAACCCATACATTATTTCTAAACAGAGCCCCTCCCCCACCCCCAGGTTAGCACCAAGGTGCAGCTGCACCAGTCGCACCACTCTAGAACCGGCCCTGAGGGATACCAGTAATTCCAGGGCACTGATTCCTTTATATGTATGTAGTGTTGCGCTCTAGTGTTCAGCGGTCACGTGTGGCCGGGAACGCTGGGAGCGCGGCCGCCATTTTGCGGAGGCATTTTCATCGGCGGCCGAACGGAGGCGAGCAGCGGTGCCCGGCGCTCCTTACAAGGAATATAATAAAGTGAGCATTCACTGAAACCTGGGTCTGTCTTCATTACCAGAAACCACACACTACAAATTGGCGACGAGGATGGGATGGCAACAAAGGCCGGAGACGAGAGCGCAGGCGAACACACAGGTCCAGCGAGAAACAAAGAAGGGATGTTACAGATGTGGCAACATAGCCCATGCCGCATCCGATAGGCGATGCCCAGCCTTCAGGGCGAAATGCCTCTACTGCGGGATAATGGGACACTTCGAAAAAGTCTGCAGACGGAAAACCGGCAAGCCGACGGTCAAGTACGTAACGCAAGAGTCGGACCAGGAAGGAGAAGACGAAGAAGAAGAAGTACTGTGCATAGAGGAACACGTGTTAGGTGTGGATGGAGCGCGCACGAGCAAGCCAATGTGTGAAGTAACGATTGGAGGTGTTTCAGTCTCCACGGTGGCAGACTCAGGCTCCCCTTACACGATCATACAACGTACAGTGTGGGATAGAGACTTCGCCAAGGTACCAGGCATGCACCTACTTCCCCAGATATCAAACCAGTCACCTTCACGGGGAACCTATACCTATGGTGGGGTTCCAGAAACTACAGTTCCAGTTCAAAGGGCGCATGACTGAAGGAAAACTGTATGTGGCGGAGAAAGGACCATCAGTGTTGGGGTGGATGGACCAAGGAGGACTGGGAATCAAACTCAATCCGGGAGGCGCAACCCAAGTACTGATGACCGGCCAAGAACAGGAGTACGAAGCAGGCAGATGGAAGGAGAAGTTCCCAAAGGTTTTCGGAGGCACGATAGGAAAACTGACTAAATTCACGCACAAAATATGCCTCAAGGAGGGGCGCAGCCAGTGAGCCACAAAGTAAGGAACATACCGTTCAACAGCAGGGAAGCGGTGCAGCAGGAATTACAACGCCTGGAAGATAATGGTGTGATAGAGCCGATTGAGAGCGCGGAATGGTTGGCTCCCCTGGTGGTGGTACGGAAACCTACTGGCAAGGTGCGTTTGTGCATTGACTTGCGCGAACTCAACAAAAACATAGTTGTGGATAAATTTCCTCTACCACGGATCAATGAAATGCTGGCACAGACTAAGGGCGTTCAGTGGTTCTCTACCATAGACTTAACCTCCGCGTACCACCAGATAGCACTGCATCCGGCAAGCAAGAAATTGACATCGTTCATCACGCCATTTGGTTGCTATCAATTTCAACGGATGCCCTTTGGGCTGGCGTCCGCCGCGGCTGTGTTTCAAAAGCTGATGCACAAACTGTTCAGAAGCACGGAGGGAGTGCAATACTTCCAGGACGATATCCTGATCATGGGGAAGACGAAGATAGATCACGACACGAAACTCACAGAAGTCCTGCGCATCCTAGAGTACAATGGCCTCACGGCAGAATGGAACAAGTGCAAGTTAGGAGTGTCGACGGTGACGTACCTGGGTCACGAGATAAGCAGTAAAGGGATCACTCCCAAAGAGGCCAACATGAAAGCCATCAAAGACGCACCCATCCCCAGGAATAAAGACGACGTCCGGTCTTTCTTGGGTATGGCAGAGTTCTACAGCAAGTTTGTGCCTCATTTTGCCACCAAGACACACAGCATGCGTCAGTTGCTAAGGGACAAGACAAACTTTGAATGGACAGAGGAGTCCGATGGAGAATTCGTCTGCATAAAGAAGGACATATGCGATGCAGTACCCTTACAGGGTTTTGATCAGGGAGCACTATCAGTTCTCACCACGGATGCCAGCGACAGAGGGTTGGGAGCAGTCCTCATGCAAAGGTCGGAGAGAGGAACATTGACGACGATCAGCTTTGCATCTAGATCACTGTCCACTACAGAGGAGAAGTTCAGTGTGGTGGAGAAAGAGATGCTGGCAGTGGTATGGGCAATGGAACGGTTCCGCCAATTTCTGTGGGGATCAAGGTTCTTGCTAAGGACTGACCATAAGCCTTTGATCAAAGTATTGACGTCCAGTGGACATGCCAATGCCACTCCTCGCATAGCCAAGATGACATTGAAGTTGTTGGACTATGTGTATGATGTCGAATACATTCCGGGGACAAAAAAACAAGGTAGCGGATTTCTTGAGTAGAGCAGCAGCCATGGAGGATGCGCCACAGCCAACAGAAGAAGAAGACTACACCATTGCCTTTGCCGAAGATCAAGAGGTGGTCATAAGTGCGCAGGAGTGGAATACAGCCTATGCAAGCGACGCATCTCTCAAGGAAATAAAAGACTTCGTGATATCAGGGTGGCCGGAGAAGAAACGTCTCACATCGGACCAACGGAAGTTCTATGAAGTCAGAGGAGAACTGTCAGTAGAAGACAAGAATGTGTTCTTGCTCAGAGGAGACAGAGTGGTGCCTCCAGAAGCACTAAAAGGAAGAGTAATGGCCATACTACATGAGGGACACTTGGGCATAGTAAAAACCAAACAGAGGGCCAAACAAGCATATTGGTGGCCGGCACTGGACAACCAAGTGGAAAGATATGTGAGAGAGTGTGCACAGTGCAGTGGAGCAGACAAGAGCCAAACCACGATGAGACCTCCATTGGGGAAGTTCAGCCAACCGGTCAATCCATGGGATGAGGTAGCGATCGACATACTGGGCCCGATCTTAGACACACAGAGCATACCCATGTACATAGTGGTGCTAGTGGATAGATATTCCAAGTGGCCAGAAGTGGAAATACATGAAAAATGGATACGGACACGGTGTTGAAATTCCTCACGTCCCTCTTTCTAAGAGAAGGTATCCCCAGGGTCATTACTTGCGACAATGGACCACAATTCACGTCCGACAAGTGGAAGGCATTTATGGAGAGGAATGGTATCCTGATAAAGCACACCCCGGTATACCACCCGGCGGGAAATGGCCTAGCAGAACGCTTCAACAGAGTGGTGATGGGGTCTGTGCAATCCGCCATCAATGCAGGAAAAAAGTGGGACATAGAACTCCTACGAACCGTATGGGCATACCGCATCACGCCCACGCAAACTGGGTACAGCCCATTTAAGATCCTGAGAGGTCGGGACCCATTCACAAGGGACAATATTGCCTGGAAGCAAAGAACCATCCAAAGTAAGTGGTCACCAGCAGTAGTGCGGAGCAACTTAGAGAAAGCTCAAAAGCTGTACACAGACCACTACAACCAGAGACGTAGAGTAAAGGAAGAAGTGTTGGAAGAAGGGGAATGGGTCAGGGTAAAACTGGCTCAACTGAAGAAGAAAGGTGAAAGCAAATTCAGCACACCGTTAAGAGTACGAGAGACATATGCCAGATCAGCCTTACTGAGTGATGGGAAGGTGTGGTCCAAGGATAGGATGACACGGTGCAATAAGATATTGCACTGGGATAAGACAGGAGACAAGTCAACAAGAGTGAAGGAAGAGGAACATCAAAGTATGGAAGGCCAGACACCCAGAGCAGAGGAAACAAGAGGAAACAAAGTGAACATCAGAGCGGAAGACACCGGTATCAGGGACGACCGGGAGAGTGGTGAAGAAGAGAGTCCCCAGGGGCCGCAAGAGAGTCTGGAAGAAGGAAGATCGGAAGCAAGAAATCTACCAGGCAATCCCAATGAAGCGACTGGTTCCCAGGATAACAGAGACACTAACATATCGACACCACCAAGACACACCAGATCGGGCAGGGCCGTGGTGTTCCCGAGGAGGTACCGTGAGTATGAAGTGTAGAAATAATACTGGTACACTCGCCCCCAAAGACACTATGTTACAAGACAATATATTGTAAAGGGAGGAGATATGTAGTGTTGCGCTCTAGTGTTCAGCGGTCACGTGTGGCCGGGAACGCTGGGAGCGCGGCCGCCATTTTGCGGAGGCATTTTCATCGGCGGCCGAACGGAGGCGAGCAGCGGTGCCCGGCGCTCCTTACAAGGAATATAATAAAGTGAGCATTCACTGAAACCTGGGTCTGTCTTCATTACCAGAAACCACACACTACAATGTAGTGCACTAAAAAGCTGGGGGGGTATGGGAGTTGTCTAGCTGCTGATGTCATCAGGAGTCAGTGTGTGACGTCACTTCCCCTACCCAAGCATTTTGATGATTTGATCTCTATAACTGTGGATGGGCTGTGTGCTCACGTGACCAGGCTCCCTTTCTCACCATGGGCCGCCCCAGTGTGAGAACGTGCCCGCGGCGCTCTCACATTGTCACGTGCAACACTATTCTTTAACAGCAACTGTGCCTTATCTTACAGACAACTAGCAGTTTTACCGAATGTGCAAACCTGCCACACACAATCTACTAATCGCTTTGTTACAGTGTTCAGTAGGGCTGGGCTGTGGAAACTCCCCACCCGCCACCAATCCTTCCAACAACTTACGACACACAGTCCCTCCCAGGCCGACCCTAAAGCAGCTACGCAGCCGTTTTCAAATCTCGGTTTTGTAATATTTATTTTCAAGCACAGGGAGAATAAGCGATTTGCCCAGAATCACAGGATGTAGAGCAGACGCAGAGACTCGAAAATGATTCCCGATTCTGAAGTCGGTAGCTCCCTCCTTTACGCCACATGCTCTGCCTGTATATCCCAATTTTTTTAAGTGACAGTAAAAACAAACTTATTTATTAGATTTGATGACATCTAAAATGATAGCACTGGAAAAAAACCGTCTAGAATAGAAAAGAAGAAATGGTGCACAAACGGGGAAAGTAAAGATAAAATGAATTCCAGAGTAACTAGCACCCCCAATTCTATAAACACAAACTCCATCATTCAAACTAAGCATCTAGGCATGAAACGGTCTCATCTCTTGGGTCTGTCCCTAGCAACATGTCATCGCTTCCTTCACTACAAAGCACTATGTGCCTGCTATTCACTCCTCTGAATTACAGGCCTCCCCAGCACTCCTGCGAGTTTAAGCCTTCTACATGCACATCATAAGCAGGGCCACTGGAATTATGCGGCAGGAGAGGGCCAAATTATGTGGCAGGATTGAGTAAATTATGCTGCAAGAAAAGGCAAATTATACAGCATATTTTGTGATAGTTTACTTCATTATTCTGTCATTTTTACAACTTGTTAACACTGTCTGGGTATTAGTTGCACCTCTTTAGTACCAGTTTTACACTCAAATATAGCAATAAGCTACAGAAAGGTGATCAGTCAATATTTGCAAAGTGCCTTACATTGCGTGGCAACATGTGCTGCGGTGTTTTAGTAACTTTTGAACCATTTGAGCTTGATTCTGAACATTTTTTTGTTGAAATCTGCAGATTATGCAGCAGATGGATTATGTGGCAAATGCGTCAGATCTATAATTATGCGAAAATCACCACAGCTGCACAATCGCATAATTCCAGTGGCCCTGCTCATAAGCCTTCAAACTGAAGGTCCCACCTTGGTCCACAGAGGCGAGGGCAGGAGTCATGCAAAATTTTGAAGATAACCAGTGATTAACATTTAAAATTATTGTAGAGAAATGTATCTTATGTGGATATCATGAAAATATGGTATGAGCCCAGCTATCCTTCATGGACCAATGCTGGATACCCCTTACCTGGTAGTGAATTTTCAATTTAACAAATGGGTTTGTTTTTTTCTGCTAGAACCAGGCCTTAGAGGCCCTTTAAGGAGTTGGTCTAGCATAGCCATTGTCCTCCTGCCTCTTCGTGCTCCTGAATACTTGCAAATGTGAGTAAGCTTCTCGCCAGACGAGCCTCACTGGAACAGGGCCTTGTGCCAGGGGAGTGTCTCACAGTGGGAGGATGGTTTGTGAATAGTTGCTGGAGGAGAGTCACACTGGAAACCATGATGTACATGTACGTCCTTCATCAGCCGGAACTTCCAGCCACTATCTTCGGAACGCTTATAGGCCAAAATCGTCACACTCCCGGAAACCTTCCCCCTCCTCACCTCTGGGACTAATGAACCTTATATCTCATGCGGAGAGAACAACAAGGCCCTGACTCTCACAGTCATGTGTGGCTGCAAGTCTGTTTACTGTTGAACCTGGCGCCATTTATGCCTGAGAACTAGCCACAAAATGATAGCCGTTATGCACTAGTAAACAATTTACGCCTAAGAGTACACCACCATTGCGTACAATTATGCAGCAGTAAATAGCATACAAGGGGCGAAGTGTACAGATAAAGACATGACTTTCTTGAAACTTTGAGAGCCCCCACACACTCATGTCGCATCGCCAACTCTCCTGCCATCCCTGGAAAGGGTCAGAGTTTTACTCCAGTTAGGGCTCTATCAGAAGTGGAATGGAACTGTATCCCATGGGGATTCTGCTCCCAGCAACTAAAAGTTGTGTGGGTTCTCCAAGCGCATAACTATTGAGCCCTAAAACTCTGAACCCGATAACTATGAGCCCAGAGACACTGGACATGAAACCATCAGCGGAGCAGGGCGGGCTGCAGCCAGTGCTGTGCTTAGCCCCGCCCACTTGCTTTCAGGCCCATCCACTTCTAAGAGAAGCAGAAGCAACAAGGCAGCCAGCAGCGGAAGCGGAGCAGCAGGTAAGTGATATATATATATATATACACACACACACACACACACACACACACACACATACATATATATACACACATACATACACACATATATATATATTTTTTTGGCTGAAACGGTGGTGGCAGTGGTGTAAATATGCGCTTGTAATAAAGCGAAATATATGAAGATTCGTGGAGTGCGGTACTCTCTTTTGTTGGTTGATTATATATATATATATATATATATATATATATATATATATATATATATCTATCAAATTTTATATTTATTTTTTTATTTCCCAAACCCCCTTAACCGCCCCCGCGCGCCGCCCTACCAGTTTCAATTGGCGGCATCCGCCACTGCTGTTTGGCATTATCCTTCTAATGAAGACAAATTGTAATTCCTTGTATCTAAAAAAGGAGAGATAACACCCTGTATCATACATTCTGGCCTCTGTATCTCCCCGCTGAGATAACGGGAATGTTGTAACAGGGCCCTAAAGAGCTGGAATCAATCCCCTTCAATGATGGGGAAAGGAAATGGAATAACTCATAACATTGTGGGTGTGTAAGGGAAAGCAGTTTTTCCACTTGGAAAAATGTTTACCACTTGGTTAAAGAATACAAATATGCATTTGCACACCTGGCTGCCATTTCTCCCTGTGTAATTATGTACAATATATAATTATGCTTTGTGGAAGATTTTCAAATGGCTCCCAATCAGGCCCCAGAAAACCTTCTAGACACATCCACTTGTCCGGACTCATACTTGCACAAATCCCACACATACAAAAATACAGATCCGGCGGTTGAGCCTTCTACATCACTCCTAAAGCTTGGAACTAACTGCCACTGCACATAAAAGCCTCCTCCTCACTTCTTGAATTCTGCAAGAAGCTGTAGACCTGGTTTGAGTAGTGCAACTAGGCCCTAGTTGTGGCTAGACTCACATAAGCTCAGCTTCAAGATACCCTCCTGGGAGATAGTGCGCTATACAAATCTATATAACAAATATGTTAGACCTGGCTTTTTTTTTTTTTTTTTTCCAGTGGGCTTTATCACAAGACTTTTTGCTTTTTGACCTGTACTGACCGGTTTTTGTTGGTTTTATTACTCTGGGCACTTTACCACTGCTGATCAGTGCTAAAGTGCTTATGCTCTCCATGTAAATTGTGTTTATGGATTGGCGTTTCCATGATTGGCTTATTTGACTTACTACTAAACCCCTAGTACAGTGCACTGTGTGTGCCCAGGGACTGTAAATCAAACGCTGCTAGTGGGCCTGCAGCACGGATTGTGCCACCCACACAAGCAGACTTGCAAACGGGTCTCAGACCTGCCACTGCAGTGTCTGCGCGCAGTTACTGCCATGTCAACCTGGCAAGTGCACCCACTTACCAGGCCCTAACCTCCCTTTCATGTAAGACACCCCTAAGGTAGGCCCAAGGTACCCCTGTGTACAGGGTAAAGTGTATTTGAAAGGTAGGGCATGTACTGGTGTGTGTGACCTGTCCGTATAGTGAAATACAGTGTATTTCGTTTTTCACTATGGAAAGGCTATCTGTCCCATAGGAAGAATATAACTTCCCATTGGGACAAGGTAGGGAGATGGGGTTTAGTATGCCTGTACTCAATATAAAAATGCATCTTTTAGTAAAGATGATTTTTATATTGTGTGTTTGAAAATACCACTTTTAGAAAGTGGGTATTTTCTTGCTTAGCCATCCTGTGTGCTTCTACTGGTTTGTGGATTACAGTCGGGCTTTGGAGTGGCAGGGGATGTGCATTCTCTCAGACAGCAACTGAGGGGAGGGAGGGGGGGGGGGGCTGAGGAGTGTCCTGCCTTTCCTGAATGAGTCAGGGCTGAATAGACCTGGGCTGCATTTAGAGTGGTGGGAGGAGATTTCCTTGCACCTGAATAGGCCTCGTCTGCCTTACACAATGTCGTCTCCACCTCCTGTCAGGAAGCTGGGCCAGAGAGGACAGAACTGGTTTGGACTGAGCACAGAGCCTCTCTGCCACAAGAGAATGAAGAGAAATGGAGTATAAATATTGGGTGCCCAGACCATACGACTTTAGATTACTTCTGCCAAGGAGAAGAACTGGGAAAACTGAAGAAGAAGTAACACAGCACACAGCCCCTTTGCTGTGCGCTGTGTAGGGCTGGCCTGCAGTGGCGGTTTCTGCCAAGGAGAGGACCAAGACTTTGCTGTGTATCTTGAATAAGATCTCCAAGGGCTTGGTGTAGAGCTTGCCTCCTGTTCTGAAGTCTCAGGGACACAAAGACGTCATTCCCTCTGTCTTTTTGCATCTGGAACCTCGGTTTCAACGGGTGCAGAATGAAATAACACAGACGCCTGCGAGCGACTTGACATGCAATGAAGCCCCGGGTACCGCTCGTGAAGTGCACAACACACCCCCCGACTTACACCTTAGCCCCAACGCTTGCCGCCGCTGCACTGTACCGACTGTCACCAAGGCCGCTGCCTGCACCGGAGCCCGAGGGTACCACTCATGACGCACCGCCCGACTCGCACCGCAGCCCCGACCCCACTGATGCCCATGCTTCATCATCATCGTGGAGCCGATACCGGACATGGGTGACCTCCCGAATCCATCAACCCCGCATCTTTGTAAGGAGCCGACGCCTAGACGCCACCGTGACGTCACAGCCCCGGCAACAGTAAGGAATCGACACCTCACCTCCCCTGCATCGCACTAAGGAACTGAGGCTTTGAACCGTCGACGCCCGGAGCCAACGAAGCATCACATCCCCGAGGCCAGGCACCATCTTGGTTTTCACCATTTACCTAGGTACTGTTCTTTGGGGTCCGTGTGACTCCGGGCCCGACGCCACGCACCTCGCGATCGGCGCCGTACTTTGGGATTTTCAGCTGTCACAATGTCGTAATAGCCCCAGGTGGAGCCATTTGTTGCTACAAGCTTTATTTTGTGAATAACCTATTTTTGATGATATCTTGATATATGTATTGTGGATTTTTGTCATTTTGGTCTTGTCTTATTTAGAATAAGATTTCCTATTTTTCTTAACTGGTGTGGTGTCCATTTGTAGTGTTTTCACTGTGTTACTGTATGTGCGCACAAATGCTTTACACACTGTCTCTCAGATAAGCCGGTCTGCTCGTGCCAAGCTACCAAGGGGGTGAGCAGGGGTTGTCTAAGGGCGCAACACCCTTATCCTGACAAGAAGCAAGGATCCCTACTTGGACATGGGTGCAAACCATTGCCAACTAGAGACCCCCCATTTCTAACAAAATAGCAGTCATTAAAAAAGAAGTATAAAATGACATGACTCACTCTGTAGTATGTCTAAAATGCTGCTTCTGCTGCAGTTAGTTTTCCAAGTATATTACTGCTGAGCTTTGTGACTAGGGGCAAAATGTAAAGTTCCATCAGTGAGTTACTGTGCTTCCAAGAGTGCAGATTTACAGTTCCCTTTGTGAAGAGGGGCCCAATAAGGCCATTTGGGCATCATGATGATGTAAGCAGGACAGGTACCCTGCTTACGATTTTAGAATATAAAAATGTACTGGCTGTCTTAGTGCAAATGTAACCTCCTGATACCAAGTTTCCTTGATCAGGCTGTCTTAGTGCAGAGTTCTCCAATGTCAGTCCTGGAGAGCCGGATCCATGCCAGATTTTTAGCATATACACATTTAGATAAATGAAGTTATCATGAAAATCTGGGATGGATCCAGTCCTCTAGGACCGACATTGGAGAACCCTGTGTAAGTGCATCCACTGCCCAGAGATGGGCACATCCAGTACGCTGTGACGTAGCAGCCAAAGACCTGAAAGTGGGAAACTAACTCCCCTAGCCAGAAATGTTTACATTTTTGTTACTCGTGAAGGCCATCTACTAATGATCATGAGATCAGTGAAGCATCTGCCTGTTCTCTTGGTGGGAATACAGTCATGTGATCAAGACACTAAAACCCATGTGTGTAGTATGATGTAAACGTAAGTTACGCCTTTGTGTCAGAGAGGGGCTCAAAAATGTATGAGTGATATCCTCGTAAATAAACTCCGTTTCAAAGACTTCATTTTTGCAATAAACACTTTCAGACTCAATCGAAACATGAGACGGAGCTTCAACACACTGAAGCCCGCTTTACAGCAAAGAACTGACAGACATTTTTTTCTTCCACCAACCATTATATATGTGACAATAATCATGCCATCAATACAAGTCTCTTCTATATAACTGTCAGCTGGTCCAACAACATACTCGGCTATCAACCAGAACTGTTTATTCAGCTGTCAGTGCTTATCCGACACAAAGTTGTAGGGCCATACTTTTAACGGGGAAAGTGAAACTACAAGCGCCAGCATGCTTAGCTGAAATGGCTAAAACATCAGGAAGAGCTGAAAGTCATCCTCTAGACAGGATGCTGGTTGTTTCTAATTTCCCTCCTTAAAAGTGCTGTGGCCACCCTGCGCATCCCGGTCGGAGTAGTAAGTGTCTGCAGCCCCACTGGAGCCTTTCTACATTCGAGCAGCTAGCATCCTGCATCGGTCACAACGGTACAATGCTTCTATTGCTTACCGGTAATTACATTACTCTGTGTTCTACTCTCGCTCATCTCCATTATGCAATGAGGCCCCTGTGCCTTGTAGACACACCCCTACCACTATAAAAAGTTAGCGCCACCTGCACACCTCCTGAACGTAACAAGCCTCCGTAGACACAGTTGGCCTGACAACCGGAAGGGTGGGCCGTAATGGAGGTGAGCCACGGAGTAATGCAATTACCGGTAAGTATTAGAAGCATTACCTCCTCGTCCCTCTCGCTCATCTCCATTACGCAATTAGACATACCAAGCCAAAACAGACCAGGTCAACTGTACAATTTCATGCCAAGAAATACCCCAAAAAATGCAAAGAAATGGTCAACAAAAAGGGAAAGACAGCCTGATCCCAACACATTGGACAGAATTGTGGAGCCAAATACCAGACCCCAAACACACGCAAGAAAGGAGAAAGACAAGACAAGTCGAGCTCCCCCCTCCCCCCAGGTGGCGAGCAGACGTTAATTTCCCCGAAAGAACCAGGACACCAGGCCTAGATCGACTAACAGACCCCCCCCACAAGGGGACCGGGTCGCCTTAAAAGCCCACCCTGGAGGGAATCCAGCACCCAGGGCTAAGAAAACGGAACCACATGCGGCTGAACACACCAAGCCCGAAAAAACTCCCAAAGCAGAGCACAAGAAGACCTGGCAGAAACCTGCCCGACGCCAGCACAGAAGAGAAGACAGTGGCTGAGAGACCCTGCACACGAAGCCACCCCGCACAACAGCCTAGACATCAACCAGGGACTCGCCAGAGAGGGCATCAGGAGACTCGGAAAACTCAGGAGAGACTGAACCAAGGGAAGCCGTCACTCCACACCAGACATCGGTACCTGCAACAGCGGAAACCAGACAGAGCGGGACCATGCCGGAACCCCCATCCAAAGCAGACCACCGGATCAAAGGAAATGGAGGGACGCGAACAACAGACCAACGGACACAGCAGGGCATTCAACCCTGAAACCAACAAACTGTGGCAAACACCCGTGGAAAAAGGCAAACTGAGATAGCCTGGCCAGGAGCTGAACCAAGCTCCAGCAGACGTGAATGAACCCACAGCATCCATGAGGCCTGGCCATGTCACCCAACGCCCAGAACTGCCCGGAATAGGGCCCCCAACAAAGACGTGATCCAGAAGGGAACCCACTGCGACCACAGCGCAGTCATACAGAAACCATGAGAAAACAGAAGACGCAGCCCAGTCAGCACTTGTGAACAAAAAAACAAAAAAAAGAGAAGCCCCATTCACCCACAGTCATCCAGACATGGGAAGAAGGAAATTCCCTGCAGACGAAGAACTGCCAACAGGGCAGCCAACATGAAGGCATGCATCATACCAAACTTGTGCAGTCAGGCAGACCACAGGGAAAAGAAAATGCAGTTGGAAGGACAGCCACAAGAATGGAATGGCTTCCACCCAGACATTGCTGGGTGCCTTGGACCAACTCAAGCCGAAACCCGTCCGACACAAACAGCAGCAGGAACCAACACAACCAGAGGACTCGCGGCCCCAATTACAGCCTTAGGCAGGAGAGCCGACCCGAGGGCCCCTGCCCAGGCGGCGACATCCAGTAGCCAACCTGGTCTGGGCCAAACCAGAACCACACGGAAAGATCAGGAACAGAAGCCTCCACAAGGGAAACCTGTACCCCCACAGCCTTCAAGCGACACTAAGGCACAGAAGAAGTGCTGGAAGGGGACCATCCCCTCCTGGAAAAATGCCTTACAGGTCCACAACCACAGGAACCTTCTGGCCACGAAGAATGGTTGCGGGCAAAGTATAGCCGCAGACATATCAGCCAGGATACCAAAGAAACAAACCCTTGCTAGAGCGAGCGTGCCACACTCACCCTACAGACACAAAAGAGGAGGTGTGCAGGGGGCAGTAACTTTTTTAGTGGTAGGGGGTGCGTCTACGAGGCAAGGGGCCTCCTTGCGTAATGGAGATGAGCGAGAGGGACGAGGAGGTAATGGGAACTTCTACCGCACATTGAGAGCTATTGAGTAATTATAGGTTTACTCGGGTACTTTGAAAAGACGCGGAGTACTATATAGCATCGGTGATTCCACCAAATGTCCATGGCCTGCGAGTATGAAGGGGAGAGCAGCTGAGAGGCCATTCACAGTAGGTACAGGAAGAGGGCAGAGCAGGTGAGAGGCCAGGGTCAGCAGATATGGAACGAGGTGAGCCCAACTGAGAGGCCAGGCTCACCAGGAATGGGAAGAGGGGAGAGCAGCTGAGAGGCCAGGCTCACCAGGAACGGGAAGAGGGGTGAGCAGCAGAGAGGCCAGGCTCACCAGGAATGGGAAGAGGGGAGAGCAGCAGAGAGGCCAGGCTCACCAGGAACGGGAAGAGGGGTGAGCAGCTGATAGGGCAGGCTGACCAGGAATGGGAAGAGGGGAGAGCAGCTGAGAGGCCAGGCTCAGCAGATATGGAACAAGGTGAGCCCAACTGAGAGGCCAGGCTCACCAGGAATGGGAAGAGAGGAGAGCAGCTGAGAGGCCAGGCTGACCAGGAATGGGAAGAGGGGAGAGCAGAAAGAGAGCCGCTGGCAGGCCATGTTTCCTCATCTCCATCGACTACTGATCTACAAAATGTTACCCACAGTAATAACACGTGTGATATGACTAGTCAAATAAAAACATATTTTAGAATTTAACCTTAAACCACACTGTCCCTAGTCTTATTATGTTTAAAAAACAAATTAGAAAAGAAAATCAATGGAAAGAAAACCATCCTTCTGGAACAGGAGGCATTTTTAAACCAGCCATATTGAAACGTTTTTATCAGATCATATAAAAACTTTTGTATACCTTGCTTGCTACTGTAAACGCGCCAGTATGCTCTTGTCAAACTCAATGGTCTCAGAAGGATAAAGGTCCGAGTTTGCCTTGCTGCAATTCTAACGTGCCCGTAGATTAGATGACATGGGGCTCTTAGCAGCAGGTTAAGGATCTGTTATCAGCTTATCGGAGCAGAGCAGCTACAAAGGTGCCCCTTTCAGCACCTCAAATTAATGGTCACTTTTTCAGCAAGCCGTTGATTGACAGAGGCTCATACCATCATGGTGAGAGGCGGGGGCCTGAATTATGCATCTTTCTATTTTAAAATAAACACGTTACTCACGACTTGAAGCCGAGAGGAAGCGGCTACAGCCCACACGTTGGTTAAATGCGGCAGAAGCTCTGGATTGGTTTTGAAGCCAACAGAAAGCACACGCACTCTGTAATTATGGATGTCAGGCCCGTTCGGAGAGCAGAAACCACGCAGAGCAGTGCAGACTCCCAGCACGCGCTCCAGCCTGGAGCCAGCCGTGGGCACAGGGGGCAACAATGGCGCAGACCGATGACGTCATTTCTGTCCCCGAGACTCTAGGCTGAACGAAGACGCAACAGTAATTATCGACCCTTAGGTAGGCAGTGAACGGGTCATGTGAACTACTGGGATACACATATACAGTCACCAGGCCGCGGCGGGGGTGGAGGGGGGTGGGGCGGGGGGGAGGGGTGGTGAGGAGGGGGGGCAAGAACTAAGAAGGGGGCGAGTTGGAACTTCATAATAAATACTTCAGTTCAGTTTCCTTACATCATAAAGTGTCTATGCCTTGAAGAGCAGTAACCTGCTCATACAAAAGAGGGGGGGAAACTCCTCCTCTAGATAGGTCTATAAAGAACTACCACTAACAAAATACCTCTGTAGTCAAATATACCGATGCAGCCCGACAGACCACGATCAAAGCCAGGCATACAGAAGGGAGGATGGGAGAATCTCAGGACTTGGACGAGGAAGTAGAATTGGAGTAAAATGATTCCCAGGAAGCAATTGATGCATAACCTCCAAATAACTTTGTAGGCCCAGTCCTTATCAATCACCCACCAAAGTAGCCAGCCAGAGAATGAAAGCCTAGACACAAGAGGAAAGACCAAACCCAATTATAGCCCTATACATAAATGCGATAGCAATCAACAAGCACCAGCAGCCCAAAAGGCAGAAAGAACAGCCAGTGCACCCAGAGGAGCAAGGTACCAAAACAGGGACAGCTTCCGTCAGAGTGTTCTCCAAGAGTCAGGCGCAGTCTTGCTGCCTTGACATCTCCGGCGTCTCGTCAGCTCCGTAACCACATAACTGAACTCTTTTCTGGAAATTACAGTGGGTTAACTATTCCCTATCTGAACTCTGAGCGTTCATGCCGGAGGTCCTTTGACAATTGAATCACTCCTGATACGTACAGACGGAGGCGGCTGCCCCGTTCTTAAATCACAATTAATTACGTGATACTTTATCTATCCAACCTATTCCGAGCGCGTAACGCCGGAGACTCGTGGGGAGCGCGTTGTGCCCCTTAACTTCCGAATATTTACCAAGAAATAATTGGTCACCTTGCATGAGAGGCAAGGTTTGCATTCTTTTGGCTACCCACTAGGACAACCATTAACGGCAACACACATTGTTCCTAGTCCCAAAGAAGACCCCGTGGTGATGGGTTTTGAAACTCACACGGTTTCTAGGGGTCGAAACGTCGACGTATATTAACAATCAAGCGTTACTGCGCAACTATACCTTTTGATGTATGAGACAAAGCTAGGGTCTCCCATTGCCACTAAGAACGCTGATCAACTGATTTGGACAGTGTTATATGTGTATTTTTGTCTATGGATTGTGATTTATGTATTGAATCTCACTGTATTCACTGATGTGGTCCTCACCAATGTGCAAAACTCAGATTGTTCTATTTTGTGTGTGTATGTCCTGGGTCTCATTATTATATTTCTCATTTTTGAAAAGTTATGATTTTTTCTTATATAAAGTCTATCTACATTTCATTTGTTGCTAGTTGTTTGCTTTACTTTATCTGACAAGAGAATCAATGTTGTGTTTCTTTATACCATTAATTGGAAAGTGTGGGAACATAAGCAAGGTTTTTTTTAAAACTCTTCAGGGTGAGGGCACACTTCATGACATGAGGACCGGGACAAGCATTCTGACACATAACTGGTGAACTTGTATGTCAATATACCTCATGCTAATGTACCGCCCACCGACCTAGAACTGACCCTCTCCCACAAGGAAGGTGGTGTATAGAATATCATAGCATTGTTACTGGTAGAGATGGTAGTCTGGCATTCCCAACTTAAAGAAACAAGTGAGTCCTAAACCAATTCTACACATGATCTCTTTTGCTGAAGTCCCACAGAGACCTAGATCACTCAGGAACCTGTGCTTAATGATATTGCACCTATAGGGTATTTTATGGATCACCCGAGTAAGCTTACACCCGTGTGTTAGGCCTGAACTAATAAGTGTAAACTCGTTTATCTTTCTATGTGAGAACTGCTCTGTAGAAACGGGTTTCCACACTATGAACTGAAAATCCTTAGTCTTCACCATGGCTTACTGTGAACATACTAGAACCGTTGGCAAGGGCTATCTTCACCGAGATCAACATTTAAACTAGTCATACATATTTATCCAATCAACAGTGACACAAACCATGCACTAAACATTTTACATCTATTTGAGGGATTCTCCAATTCATTCCTGCAAGGAGTTAACCTCCAACATGTGTTTCTTCCTCAGATACAATATGTGAAGGGTATGTCAGTCCTGTGGTCTTCAGACCTCAACACTTCCCTTATACTCATTGGGATAACCTCTGATCTCCTTCAGACTCTACGAGAGTGGCACTATGCACTGAGTTTTAAGGCATGGCACGTCCTCTACAGGATCACAGGGTAACTCAAATTTAAGGACTATAACCCCAGGGGAGATATCCAACATCTACAGTCCTCAGAGCTCCTGTTAGCTCAGTGCCCCCAGCATCTGCCAACTATCCTGCTCTAAAATCTCAACACAAACTCACCTCTTGCCCACCAAGTCAGCCAATCAGAGGAGGAAACTGCACATGCCATGGCCAAGGTGCCACCAATCTACTCAAACAAGATTATTTATTTTTTAAAGTATAAAACAAGTGGAATTAATCTCTAAAATTGCCAAAAATAATCTCAGTAATAAAGTAATTTTTCAAGATGGCATTTCCTTTCGAATTCATTGTGCAAGAACGGATATCACTTCCTTTAAAATCAACCATGGAATGATTATAAAATTCAGTGCAAGTTCTTTTAAAACAGAGCAACCTATTACAAGCCGTTTTAAGGATCCAATGAAACGGTCATATAACCAGCATATACGATTATTATATGGTAAACATTACTAGCCACACAGTATCTCCAGCACTGGTAGATGATTGAAGCTAATGTTCCTCAACTTTCGATTTTTTTTGTAGGCCTTTGAGTAACTCTTACTGCCTTAAATTATTGATACCCGCAAAACAAGTATGGTAATTAAGGTGCAACTCTGACTGTTTTAATTCCCATAAACCAGTAGACTTCGTTAGTTGACTAATCATAATTGAAACCATTCTTCTAAAGCCATCATAGAGGTACTGCTTCATCCAACACACTTCTCAAACTTAAAATATGCAGCTAAGTCGTAAAGAATAAAGTGGTATGGTGCCAGAATATCACGGTCAGAATATCACCGGGCATAGATATGGTGTCCTAAACACAGTTTACAACCATTTCGCTCAACTGGAGTTAATAGTAAAAATTCAACAACCAATGGGATGATTAGATTTGTAATCGATATTTAGGAAATAATATTTATGTCAGACAATATTTCTGAAATTGATATTCTGAAGTACAACCATAAAACACTCACAAGAGGAGCGTTTACAGCTGTAGAAAGCTAAAAGAAAGTATAGTGGTTTTTTATTGCTGTTTTTTTTGCAGATTTATATAGCGTGAACTCGACCCGAAGGTATTGGAGTGCTTTACATGAGCACCAGTTACGTTACACAAGGACACTTTCATTATTTGGTAGGCGCGGGGAGATTAAGTGATTTGCCCAGAATCACAGGATGCTGAGCCGACGCTGAGGCTCGAACCCGGTTCCCCAGTTCCAAAGTCGCCAGCTCTAGCGGTAAGGCTACATCCTATCCCCCAAGAGATAGTTTTATTTGGTTTGATAGTTGCTGAACTAACAGAGCAGCCAGGACAGGGTAACCGCCAGTGCCACTGCCCAGCTAGATCTAAACCAGAATTGTAAGCCAATCAGCTCAACAGATGTGTTGCTACATAATTCCAGCAAATTTGTGATCAGAGCTTTCCAATAGGTCGCTCGGGTACTTCAATGAAGGAAGCCAAACAAGAGCTCCACGGATGAGCAGTGGGGTATTTTGACATGACGAACACGCAGCAGCTTAGCGTGGGTTGCCAGCGCCTGGGGCAAAGCAAGTATCCTTCCACTTTCCTTTTAAAATTTTGTGCCCCTAAGAATTTTGCGCCCCGGGCAACCACCCCTGTGGCCCACGCCATTGCCGACAAGTTCCTGAATTCAGCAAAAGCCCCACAGCTGAACTGAACAGAAAATAGATGTAATGTGGCATGGTTTCAAGGGTGTGTAAAAGAACACTCCTGCCACCACCAAACCCTCTTTTTCATCACATCTCTTCACAGAATAGGCAAATGGCTTTTCAGTGGATGTGAAGAGATGTTACTTTTTTATAATTGATTTGTCTCTTTTCCCAGTTGCAAATGGACAGAATGTTTCCTAGGAGGAGAAACCTTGCTTCATAACACCTCACCCACACCATCACTCCTGTTACATATGTTTTTTCTTATGCATGAAGTTTTTGTGTCTCAGTACTTTAGTGCCAGGCGATCATGTTTTTGTTGTGTTGCTACACGTGGCAACTGATCTTTCTTATCATCTTACCTGGACTTTCTAAGAAGAGGAACTCTGGTCCCCTAAGGTCTCTATAGGGTATAGAGAGCATGTTTTCCATGTACACTTCTGCAAGTTGAGCTTTTGAAAGGAAAGCTGCATTTGGTTAAAAGCCCTTTTCACTACCATCGCAGTTCTCCCAACCACTAAAATAGCTATATGGATAACCCATAACCGTGGCGGCAGCGAATATACTTTCCTCTTATATGTTCATAAGATCATATTCTTGCAATGACATCCTTTCTACAGGATTTGTAAATCCCAGATACTGCTTTTCTAGCAGTATATGATCATGCCATAACTTGGGAACATACCACTTGGGTATCCTTAGGGGAGATTCTTAAAGGACAGGAATTTAGATCTGAATCAAGAGATCACATTAAGGAATATCTTACTCGTAATCCAGAAAGGGACCTTTCATTGACCACTACACCAGGTACTTTCAAAACAATCATTTGGGAGGATAGGTAACTGCAATAACATCTAATCTAAAATGGTTGAAACACATGGCAATGACAAACCTAGAAACAGAATTTAAGGCTCTGGAATAGGCATATAGAGTTCACAAATTTCAAGTTTATATGAAAACCTATGGCGACTAATGGTTAAATCACTAGGATTGCAGAAATTGGAGCCAAAATCTCATTTCTCCCTCTGAGACACGAGGACTCTCAAGCATTTGCCCAGGGGCCACAAAGTATGGTCTGTGGTGTGACAGAGGGTCGCACTAATGCCAGCAGGGTGGGGGTCGGGCTCAGAGTGGGTCAGGGATTGTGTAAGGGAAGGCGAAGCATATACATCTTGTGGCTGAACCGCACAATGTGAAACCACAAAACCTGGGATCTATCCCGGCTTTCCCCTAGACCAAACTGCGGGATTCTAGGCAATTTCTTTTACACACTCTTTTTTCTTCATTATGGAAGGTAAGAGGCCCTTGAAATACATTAGTTCAGAATGTGCACTGTACAAAATCTTCTCCTGTGTTCGATTACAATTTTGTCTATGTATATTAGCAACCTAGGCCACCAGAGGGTGCACATGACAACTGACTTGCCTCTAATTTCACTATTGGCATTATCAGGGTGGGCTGGGGAAGCATGAATGTTTCTAAATTCATGTTTGAAAACCACCACTTAAAAATAACCCTCTCAATGCAGAGGCATGCTAGAAAGCTTTTGCATGTCAATGAAATATACTTTTTTGAATTTAGAAGAAACCTAATCCTTTTTTATACATTTGTTGCAAGAGGTCTTTAAAAATTAAAGTGTTCTTAAAGTTAAGAGGTGCAGGGCACCACCATAGTTACTTCATAACTTCTGTTAACCTGGAAATAAATGCCTGCCCGTTTATTTAACAGTTTTTTCAGAATATTTGTCCTTATTAAGTAAATAGCAGCCCGTGCTGCTGTTCACAGGGGGGCGTGTAAAGTTCAAGAGGGCTGCAAGCAGCCCCCTTGCCGTACTTGGAGTATCGCTGCTCTAAGACCATGCTAGAAAGAACAGGGTAAGGGGGCTGGCAATGGCTTGGCACAAAAACCTAGAACTAAACCTGAAAAATCACAAATAATGCAGTTGATTACAATGGTTAGCTGAGCAATTAATAAATTAGAGCGGTTTTGAGCCTTATGAGGCGCTGTGCAGGCCGGCCGGCCGGCCGACCGACCGACTCCAGCTCAGTACCTGCAACTCCATCTGTCCACCATTAACCTTCACACCATTTCACGCGCACCGATCTCACTTTTAGAAAACCCGATAATGACAGCAGAAGTAGCCGGCTAAACTGGGATCTTTTACAAAACCTTTGAAGGACAGTTAATCCTCCATCGAGCTTCATCGTTTCCTTACGTCAGGCTAGCTTGATGAAAGTCATTGAGTGAAGTGGACATGGCTGATCTCCCTAAACTGTGCAAGGATCACAGACCCACTGACATTACAAATCAGGAGTTACACAGAATGAACCTACTATTTACCTTTCTGATACAACTAGATGAATCAGGACTCAGAATTGGCCATCAGACTACTGACAAAATGAGATGAATTCATCTGACACACAAAATAGAGAGGAATTGGATCCATGACATTCTGAACTCTTTAGGTGCCAAGATGGCACTCGATAGGGTAGAATGGTCGTTCTTATCCAGGATTTAAACAAAGTGGGAACTGGTCTAGAATGCAGACCCAGGTTGGTTGCCAGTGACATTAATTCTACAAAGACAGGCCGCAGTAGCGCATTTTCACGAAAAAGTGATCATGAGAAGTAGAACCATTTCATGAGTCCTCGTCCGGTATCAGACCTCTCTTTAGTTCAGAATCTCCCCTTCTACTTGCTTCTGAGTCATTGCGCATCTCTGCTGAGGAGGGCAAGACAGCTGCTTCGGTCATGCTCAACCTACGTGCAGCATTTGACACCGTGTCCTATGGTCTGTGTTAGAAATGGGGGTCTCTAGTTGGCAAGGGCTTGCACCTTTGTCCAAATAGGGACCCTTCTTCCTAGTCAGGGTAAGGGAGTTACACTCCTAAAATAACCCCTGCTCACCCCCTTGGTAGCTTGACACGAGCAGTCAGGCTTATCTTAGAGGCAGTGTGTAAAGCATTTGCACATAACCAACAGTAATACAGTGTAAGCACTACAAAAGGACACCACACCAGTTTAGAAAAAAATCCAATATTTTTATATACTTAAGACAAGACCAAAAACGATAATCCACAATACAGTACTTAAAAATCTTCAGTTATCAAAATATGCTTTAAAAACAGTTCCTTGATGTCGATAGCTCCGTCCTGGGGCTATCACGGCGTCGTGAGCAAACAAATCCAAACAGTTCTGGCTGACCGCGAGCGTCGCGGGTCAGATACGGTGTCGGGAAGACCCGCAAACAGTACCTTTGGAAATGCAGGCGTCGGCGACCTCTAGTTGGGCTTCCGAAAGCACGGTGTCCGCAGGCGTCGGTTCCGGAGGTCGGTGCAGGAGTCGTCGGGGCCCTCGAAGTCACACGTGTTGCAGATCGATCTCCTCTGTTGAAGTCAGGAGCGCTGGCGTCGGCAGGCGCCGGGTGCTATAGTGCGAAGTGCAGCGGTGCGGTGCAGCGTGCGGTGCCCTCAGGTCGCGGTGCGAGCAGCGGCTCGGTGGCGGCGTCGGATGGCGTCGTTGGTGAGACCAGGGTCGCGGTGCGAGATGAAGGCGGTGCTCGTCACGGTGCTGGCAGGTCACGGTGCAAGCAGCGGCGTCGTCGTTGCTGAAGCGCTGTCGTCAGCTGACGAACTGGAGTCAATGGCGCCGGTAGGCCAAAACTGCGGTGCGGGATGAGGGCGGTGCGTCGTGTAACTTTACGAGCGGTGCCCTCGAACCACGGTGCAAGCAGCGGCGTAGATTTCGGCATGGAGCGGCGGCGGGGATACCAAGGCGTCTTCGTGAAGCGAGGCGGTGCGGAGCGCGGTGCCCACAGGTCGCGGTGCGAGCAGCGGCTCGGTGGTGGCGTCAGCAGGCGTCGTCGGTGAGACCAGGGTCGCGGTGCCCTCTGCGGTGCCAAGGCGTCGTCGTGAAGCGATGCGGTGCGGAGTGCGGTGCCCACAGGTCGCGGTGCGAGCAGCGGCTCGGTGGCGGCGTCAGCAGGCGTCGGTGAGACCAGGGTCACGGTGCGGCGTTGCGGCGGTGCCCTCTGCGGTGCCTTCGGGACACGGAGTCGTCGACGTCATCGAGTTGCTTTTCTTCTGTTGCAGCGCAAAACACACAGTCCCCAGTGCTGAGGGCAGAAGAACTTGAAGTCTTTGCTGTTCCTGAGACTTCTTGAACAGGGGGCAGGCTCTACCTCCAGCCCTTGGAGAGACTCACAAAGTATATTGCAGAAAGTTCAGTCCAGTCCTTTCACTGCCCAAGACAGAAGCAGCCACTGCAGGCCAACACAGCAAAGCACACAGCAAAGTGGTAGTTCCTCCTCACAGCTTCTCAGGCTCTTCTTCTTGGCAGTCTTCTTGATCCAAAAGAGTTCTAAAGTTCAGGGGTCTGGGCCCCAATATTTATATGCAAAACACACAAGATGATGGACGGAATGTTGCACATTGGCAAACATTCACCCCCAGTCACAGATCTGGGTTTAATCCATCGTTATTTTGCTTCACCACGCCACCCCAGTTCAGACATAGCCATATGCAAATCAGTCTTGACCCTGTGCCTCATGGGAACAGTCCAGACCGAACTGCCAAGCCATGTCTTCCCTGGACCGGAATCAAGCATCCTAGGACCGGTTTCGGGGTTTCACCCAGACGTGGGTCCCGTGCTCACTATCAAGACTGATTTGCATATGGCTATGTCTGGACTGGGGTGGCGTGGTGAAGCAAAATAACGATGGATTAAACCCAGATCTGTGACTGGGGGTGAATGTTTGCCAATGTGCAGCATTCCGTCCATCATCTTGTGTGTTTTGCATTTCGCCCTAAGTGGGAAGGGTATGCCCAGACGTGGGTCCCGTGCTCACTACGCCACTGGAGTCAAGCTATCCTGGCTAATGAAGGCTGATAGCCTGAAACCGGTCCTAGGATGCTTGATTCCGGTCCAGGGAAGACATGGCTTGGCAGTTCGGTCTGGAGTATTCAGCCCTTTCCTGACTCACCTAGACTATCGGGAGCCACTCCTGCTCCCCAGCCTTCTGTCATCCAAAACCTAGACAGGCAATCCACATTCCAATAGAGGCACAGGATGACTGAGCAAGAAAATACCTACTTTCTAAAAGTGGTATTTTCAAACACAGAATGTAAAAATCACCTTCACTAAAAAATGCATCTTTATATTCTGAGTTCAGGCATACTAAATTTTATTTTCTTACCTAGTTCCCAGGGCCAGTTATGTTTATAAGATGTTATAAACAAACTTCCCATTCTGTCCTATGGGGAACAGGTAGCCTTGCAATAGTGAAAAACGAAATTGGCAGTAATTCACTATCAGGGCATGCCACACACAACCAGGGCATGTCCTACCTTTCACATAAACTGCACCCTGCCCACAGGGGTACCTTGGGCCTACCTTAGGGTGCCTGACATGTAAGAAAAGGGAAGGTTGGGGCCTGGCAAGTGGGTGCACTTGCCAAGTCGACATGGCAGTACCAGACTGCACGCAGACTCTGCAATGGCAGGTCTGAGTTTTCTTTTCAGGGCTACTCACGTGGGTGGCACAATCAGTGCTGCAGGCCCACTAGTAGCATTTGATTTACAGGCCCTGGCACACTCAGTGCACTTTACTAGGGACTAACAAGTAATCAAATATCCAATCATGGAAACACCAATCCATAACACATTTTACCATAGGAGCACTTGCACTTTACCACTGATCAGCAGTGAGAAAAGTGCGCAGAAACACTAAGCCAGCACAAACCGAGTCAAAACCGGGAGGTCAGAAAGCAAAAACTCAGGGGAAACACGCCAAAAGATGCCAAGTCTAACAGTCTGTTATTAGTTATTAGAACGGCTTTGGAAGCTCGGTGTGGGGGGGTTGCGCACTCGGCTGGATTATGGACTTTCTCCAAGGTCGGACCTTCCAAGTATTTTTTCTTTTCTCTAAAAGCAAATTAATTTTTATCATAATCTTTATCATAATCGATTTTAAAAAAATTGTATCCGACTTATGAAATATCACTCCATAGATATAAGAAAATAATTATTTTAAACTAATTGTTTTTCAAACAAATCCCTTGTAGGCATCTCTACCTTTCTTACTTTATTTCCCAAGCCCACAAGGGTAGATTGGGTTGCCCAGTTACCTCACATATTAAATTAAATGCAGGCAAAACAGAAATTCTGGTAGTAGTAAAGCAACCATCTTTATGACCCACTGCCTGGTGGCCGAATGACTTAGGCCCTATGCCCACTCCCAAATTATAGGTAAAAAACCTTAGCATCTGGTAAGATGCCACCTTGTCTTTTGACAACCAGATTTCCGCTCTTGCTAGAACCTGCTTTGGAATACTAAAAATGCTACGAAAAATCCTAGGGCTTCTGCCAGATTCTGCCCAAAAAAATCTTTAATCAAGCACTTGTGATGTCACGTATTGACCACTGCAATGTAATCTTACTAGGGACCTCTAAGGGGAGGCTGAAAATGCTCCAGAGAGTGCAAAATGCGGCTGCCCGTATGATTCTGAAAATTCCAAGAAGCTTGTCCATTGGCACCGATTTTGCTAAGCTCCTTTGGCTTCCCATCGAGGACAGATTTCTTTCAAAGCACTATGCTTTGTTCATAGAATTCTAAATCAGAAAGGTCCTCGCTACCTTTTCCCTCGGATTAAACCCTAACTTCCTAGAAGGTGCCTCAGATCTTCAGGGACTGCCCGGACAGTGATCCTTAAAATTCGTAGAGTACGTCTCGATGGAAGCTTCTTTAGTTTTCTGGCTGTAAGACTTTGGAACTTACTCCCTTTGAATCTTAGCCTGGAACCTTCTGAAGTCCTATTTAGAATAAAACATGAAAACTTGGTTCTTCTGACAATCCTTAGGTGTACTAGTCAGTCTAGGTTTGGCTTTTCCACCAGGCTCTTAGCTGTATTCCAGCGCAGGGACACTCTGAATTGGAGTAACCAGGCGCTTTACAAAATCATAACATAAGCAGGTACAGCTGCCCGCTGTTTCCCCGTTAATCGAGAAAAGCATAGAACCACCAGCCCAGCAAATCAGAGGAGACAGAAGAATCAGAGGTTTGAAGTGCGACTCAAACCTTTGCTCTTCACGGGTGATAAATAGGACCACATAAAATTCTCAATCTGTGCCATGGTCTAGACAATGCAGCTGATCTGCGTCATCTATGTTTATTCTGATAGACGACTGCTTATTTACAAGAGCAGCTGACCACCTTGACTTCTACCTTCCTACAGCCAGTTACCCAAGATTTTAATAAAAAAGTAGAAAAAGATTTTTCAGTATTGTGTATCCTCTTGTGCAGTCATCAGTCCAATGTAACACGGAGTGGGAAGCTTCCATTGAGGCTTCATGGAATGTGCAACTGCAAGCCTCAAGGATATTGGTTCCTAGTTAAACAGAAGTAGTGAATCTGTCAAAGTGTTCTACCAATGCAAAGACTGTGCAGAAATTTCTCTCTTTGGTGTGTCAGGAACCTGGCTGGACTGGCGGCTGGGCAGAGGACACACTCCAAGCTCACTGGAAACATGGAAAGTGTTTGGCCGCTTGCTTTGTTATAATGTTTCCTTAGTTGGCTGCAGAGTCCTGCTGCTCTATAGAAAGATGAATGCATAATGTTTACAGGGAAGTTATTACCATGCATTGTAAAATCAACTGCATAGTGGCCCGCTCCACGTGATCATACATTGAACCTAGGAGATGGCTGTGGAGAGTGTGAAGAAGAGAGCGGGAGCTGAGCTGGGACAGTCTGCAGTGCCAGGATGCAGCACAAAATAAGTGATGGATAGAATGCTTGAATTAAGCTAAAAAAAGAACAATTGATGGATGGAATGCTGAACAATGTGAGACATTCACCTCCAGCACAGAGATCTGGGCCTAAATCCATCGTTTTTTGCTCACCATGCTATTCCAGTTTGGACCCAGCCATATGTAAATCAGTCTTGACCCTGCTCCCCATGGGAACAGTCCAGCCCGAACTGCTTTTTGCTTTTGAATTAATCTCAGCAACTGGGAATTACTCTGGCCTCATCCTGGTCCATCATAGTTTAGTATCTTAGACCAGGTTGCAGCACCATTGGCATTTATTTTTAAAGGGGCCAACTACTAAATTATGTTACAATAGGTGTCAAACGCAAGCAGACATGATCAAAGTGACATCCTGGAATGCCTACTGTCTGTGGTGGTTACCGATGAAGGACTTAGTAAAAAGAAGTCTCTTCACTAGATGGTCCCTTTAAAGCACTGGTATTGGCTGGCTGCTGGCAGGAAGAGGTCGGCCTGTACTCACCAGAGACTAGAGGACAGAGAAAGGTGGAGATGAAAGGCAAGGATGAAAGGACAACAGTAGGGTTCTTGACTGCAGGTGTGTGCAGGATGGTTTCATTGTATATAATACACGCCTTGCTTGATCGCCTGTGCCAGACCCCACAGTGCAAAGACAAAGCTCTGACTAGTTTTCAGTGTATGGGGAGACCTCCAGCTGGAAAAACGTATACTCCTGCATATCACATTAGGTCGGTCCTGATTGGCTGCCACAATCCCATTGTGGTATTCTTTAGGATGTGAGGGTCCCACAGGGAGAAGGCTGGTAGAGCAGGGGCTACTCTGCAAGCCAGCCGAGGGACAAGAAAACAAACCCAAACCACACATCAGACCAAAAGAACCCTTAAATGGGAGCCAGGCTGCTCTAGGAGTGTATTTTAAGCTGGTAATAAAAAAACGGGAGAGCACTGCTGCTTAATGTATCCCTATAAAAACAGCGTGCCTTTATGATTAGGTTTTTAAAAATCCATAATGTTAAGTTGCACCGAAAATTAAAGTGATTTATGAAAAAAGAAAAACAGTGGTGGGTAAAGAAACGATTCTGTTAGGGTTATTTTAAAATTTTCTCGAAGATTGTGCTTTTTTACCAGCATTAAAATAACAAATAATCAAATCCGGATAAGCAATAAAACCAGATATTACAACTGAGAAAAAGAACTGCAAATATCCTTTAAAATAGCATTCTTTTTCAGAGCTTCTTAGCACAAGTTAGAAGGGGTCCCATAACATGTAGCCTAACAGAGCGAATTTCTCATCCAAAAGCCACACTTGATGCCTCTCACAGGTACACGCCAGAAGGGAAGAAACATCTCCCAGGGGCCAGATATGCACAAAGTTTACATTTTGATGGGCAAAATTGAGCATAACCAGTTCAAACTTTGGCACCTGCTTGAACACCAGGGGCCCTATCTCAAGGGCACACTGCTCCGATCTGTGCCACGGCACATCTTTAACAGGGTGCACCCGACACAAACCGGGGTAGTGCACCCCATTACCATCAATACACCGACTACGGGGTACCAGATACTACCTACCCTGGCGGCAGAGCGGCTGCCTGAACCAGTAACTCAGTATTTCACTGTGCAGGTGTCATCTGTCTGCACTTAAGAGGAAGTGGGAGAACTGAGATCCCCTGCAGGTGGGTGCAGTGAGTGAATACACTCGTCTGCATGGGATGTCGGGGGTCCATGGAACCTCCTTGAACCCCCCCTCCCCCCCCCCCCCCATCCTGGGAGCGCACGGATGCCTTTAATTACGCCTTCTGGCAGCTTGCTTGCCTCTGCGCTCGTAACTTTAATACGGCGTAGAGTCAAAGGCAACATTTTTTCTTCATTTGCATGCGACCATTCACCCATGCAAATGAGGGAAATCCCTTTGGTTCGGGCCAGCGCTATATTACTAACCCTGGGCGTAGTGGGGCTGCGCGGAGCATCACGGAGTGGGGGGGAATCTACGCACTCCGCACTCTCCGCGTAGCCCCACTACGCGTCGCCCGCCTCCCTCCCGCCCTCTTTTAAATGCCCTTACAATCTTTAAAAGTGTTTTAAAAGTAATTAAAATGACTTACCTGAGCTGCGGCGTCCCGGGGCTCCCTCTTCCTGCTTTATCGCCGACTTCTTCCTCACAAATGCGCATGCGCGGGCGTCCGCATGCGCATGAATGGAATTTGTTTGTCGACAAATTTGTCGCTAATATGTTACCGGAAATAGCCAGTCGCTTAAAGGCTAGCGAGAGTTTGTGGACCACGTCTTCCCCAGTTTCCCTTTGACTCATGGCCCAATATTACTGAGCGACAAGAACAGGAAGCGAAAGGCAGGGGAGGATAAGAAGGTTAAAGATTTAAAAGACAAAAGTTATGATGGCTCAAGTATATGGTCCACCATTTAGGGGAGGTGGAAGAGGCGGACGTGCAGTGTATACACCTGGAGTGCCCCCTCCCTCAAGAAATTTGTCCCCTGATCAGTGTGCTTATTGTAAAGAGACTGGGCATTGGCGTTCTGAGTCCCCTCTTTGCGAGGTCAGCAGTACCAACGGGGAAGGGGAAGTATGTGAGGACGCCCAGGGAATACAGGAAACAGGGGAGGTACAGGAACTCGTCCCAGGTTTGAAGCAGTTGAACAAGGACCAAATTATCCTAACACTTTTGATAGACGAAATCAATATCAAGTGTCTGATTATTCTGCTGATGCCCTTGCAGATTCCGATTATGGATAGGGATGCCTAGGATGGGGTAAGGAATCGGTTGAGGTGCCAGTAGATCAAATGGGTCCTTATGTGGACGCAAAAGTCTTAGGATCTACTGATCGATTTCTGGTTGACACAGGGGCTACCCGTAGTGCTCAGTCTACAAAATTGGTTCCTAGGGCTCCCCTGTCCGGCACAATGATAACATCGATAGGTTGATAGGATGATAACATGAATTCGGACTTGACAAATTCACTGCAGCTTGTCCATTTTTGCTTTCCTCTAACACGGCGGACAACATTGTGGGTATCGATATGCTTAAATATTTTCGTGCTACAATACGTTGTTCCCCAGAAGGTGTGCGTGTTATTTTGAATGATAGTTATCCAATGGTTGAAAGATCCTGTCTTATTAATGAGGATACCGCTCTGGCGTCCCTACCTTGTACTTTGTGGGCTACATCAGATACCGACGTGGGTCAAATGGTTATTCCACCTGTGCACATTCAAGTAAAAGATGGTGTCTCACTGCCTCGTTTGCCGCAGTATAAGATATCCCGAGAAGGTGAAGAAGCATTGACACACATTGTTCAGGACTTGATTAAGGTGGGGGTAGTGGAAGAAGTCCCCTATAATACCTGCAATAGCCCTATTCTTCCTATTTTGAAAAAAGACACTGACACTAAAATTTATAGATTCATTATTGATTTGCTAGAGGTTAATAAAATTGTAGTGCCTCAATATCCGGTAGTCTCTGATATCACAACCCTTCTCACTATGGTCCCTCCTACTGCCACTACCTTTTCAGTAATAGATCTTAAAAATGCATTCTTCTCAATACCCATTCACCCAGACAGTCGTTATCTTTTCGGATTTACGTTAAAAAATAGATCCTTCCGGTTCTGCAGGGGTATACAGAGAGTCCTAGTATTTACAGTCGGGCACTAAAAAGACAGCTTGATTCCTTTCTGTACCAAAAGGGGTGGCCCTTATCCAGTATGTTGACGACATCTTGTTAGCTGCAGATACCCCTGAGCAATGTGAAGAAGGAACATTGTCATTATTATCATTTCTTGCCTCCCATAATCACAAAGTCTCCCGGAAGAAATTGCAATATTGTAGACAGCAGGCTACCTATTTAGGCCACCTCCTGTCTAAGGAGGGACGTGCACTCACACCAGACCGCATTCAGACCATTTTAGATACTCCTGTGCCCCGTACTCAGAAGGATGTCCGTGCACTGATTGGCCTCAATTCTTTTTGTAGGCAGTGGATCCCCAGTTTTTCACACATTATTAAACCTTTGTTGGCCCTTTTGACTAAAGACACCCCGATGCCCCTCCCATGGACTACTGAATGCCAGAATGCTCTTCCAACAGTTACGCCAAGCTCTTTGTTCTGCACCAGTATTAGGGACTCCAGACTACACTAAGCCTTTCACACTCTATGTACACGAGAGGGAAGGTTGTGCCTTCTCAGTCTTAACACAAACATACGGTGATAAGCAACGTCCTTGTGCCCATTTCTCAGCTGTTCTTGACCCAGTCGCTCGCGCGCTGCCTGGATGTTTCCGAGCGGTGGCGGCAACGGCTGTATCTATCTATACGTCAGAGTGAAGGAATAGTTTTGTCACATAAGCGGCTTGTGTTAGTACCCCATTCTGTTGATGCTTTGCTAAATCAAACAAAAACACAGCATTTGACTAGTGCCCGCTTGACAGGATATGAATTGACACTTTGGCCCCTCATATTACACTGAAAAGTTGTCTGACCCTAAACCCTGCTACACTATTGCCATTTCCAGCTACTCGGTCTCAGTCGCAAGAGTTACATGATTGTATATTCCTTACTGAAGAGCAAACAAAGGGTTGTGTTGACCTACAAGATACACCTCTTGCCATTACTGATGGGGAGTTATGGGTTGATGGGTCATGTTTGAAATTGCCTGATGGCACTACATCTGCTGCCTATGCGATTACGACACTTCAGACAGTAGTTGAGACAGCTCGCATCCCACAGAAGTCGGCCCAAGCGGCCGAATTGATTGCACTAACGAGAGCGTGTGAGCTTAGTACAG
Source organism: Calotriton arnoldi (assembly GCA_963921515.1). Classification (NCBI taxonomy): domain Eukaryota; kingdom Metazoa; phylum Chordata; class Amphibia; order Caudata; family Salamandridae; genus Calotriton; species Calotriton arnoldi. The sequence goes on along the minus strand of CAWUFW010003877.1, from coordinate 873,666 downwards.
ATTTGCTTGTTAATATTTTTACTGACAGCCAGTACGCTTTTGGGGGTGGCACACAATTTTGGCCGCTTATGGAAAGAAAGGGGTTTCCTCACCTCACATGGGATACAGATAGTGCATGGAGAATTAGTACATAATCTTCTTACTGCCTCTAACCTCATCCTAATGAAAGTGGCAATTGTTAACTGTAGTGCACACAAGAAAGTGACTGATAAAATAGGAGCAGGTAATGCCTTCGCAGATTACACAGCCCGTGAAACCGCAATGCAGCGAAGAACCACATCTATGTATGTAGTGAAGTCACAAGCTGAACGCTGGCATGATGCCAGGCAAGAGGTACTGGACATGCAACAATCTGCCTCCACTGATGAACTAGACCAATGGCTCCAAGGAGGGAACACTGGATGATGAGGGCTGCTGGAGGAATAAAGATATGACCAAATGGAAGTTACCCACAGCATACTTATACCCTTTGATTCACATGGCACATGGGCCGGCACATGTTGGAGCATCCTCAATGGCAAAGCAAATATGCAAGTTTGGGATCATCCTGGTATTGCTGGCACTGCTAAAAAGATAGTTCAGTCTTGTCTGATCTGTCTCCAGTATAATCCTGGAAAAGGAACGCAAACTCCAATAGCAGGGTTTGCGACAGCAACTGCACTATTTGAGGTCCCAAAATGGACTACATTCAGTTTGAGCGTTGTAACAATTCTGAAGTATGTCCTAGTAGTGGTTTGTGCCTTCAGTAAATGGGTGGAGGCGTATGCTACGAAGGATAATACAGCTCACACGACAGCGAAAGTTCTCCTAAAGGAGTTCTTTCCTCGATTCGACATTTGTCGGGTCCTGCGGAGTGGCAACGGACCTCATTTCATTGGGCAAGTTGTGGAATCATGTCATAGAAAGGATTGGGGATTAAGCAGAAATTTCATGCTGCTTTTCACCCCAGTCAGCAGGCCTGGTGGAGCGCTACAATTCCACCCTGAAACTAAAATTGGCTAAAATACAGGCTTCCACTGTCTTTGAAATGGCCTGATGCGCTGCCCCTGGACTTGCTTTCTATCAGATCGATACCACATACACGATCTGGCCTTACACCACATGAGGTGGAAGTTTTTGGGCGGCCCATGAATATTTGGGGGATCCCTAAGCCTCGCCCATACATGATGCACTCGTGGTGTTGATGAGTGACTATTTGTCTCCGTTAACTGACAGTTTGTCTTCTATTTATCAGCAGGTACGGGAAGCTCTTCCAGACAGGTCTCTGGGTGAAGGCCATGATCTGCGGCCTGGCGATTTCGGGCCCTAACTGAAATCGCTCCAACGAGTGAACTCCCTGGCACCTCGGTGGCGCGGAGCGGAGCAAGTTCTCCTTGCTACCCGAACTGCAGTTGGAGTGACCAACCGGAAACTGGGTGCATGCTACGCATTGCCAAAAGGTTTCGCATGCCCTTGTGAGCCCAGCTGCGCTGACAGATCACCGCGACATCCTGGTCACCGAGAGAGGATGAGCTGCGTCACCTGAAGGACCTGAGGAAAACTGCCCAGACCACACGATCCCTGGTGCATCTAGGTATCTACTTCGATCCAGGAAGAAAGACACTTCATCGCAGAAAGACTGTTTGAGCCACTGTCCTGGGTGGTTAAAGACTGACTACAAAGGGGGGTAGCCTTTAGTGACTACTGCCTCAACGTTAGTGTAGAAACCAACGCCTGCCCAGGACCTTAGGGCACCATCTGTTTTGTTGTTTGCCGATCTAGATGAACATGCCCTCAGGAGAAGAAATCGAATGCTGCAAGAGTCTGGTGAGCAAACGCTCAATGTTTGTTACTGGACTAACTTTGACTGCTGTCATCATTGCTGTGATAATGTGGGCTGTGGAGGAAGTAACTCCCGCTCGAAACTCACTGACTGCTACTACTCCTGTCCCCACAGAACATTACTACTTTACTCTTCCCTATCATGAGAGAAAACACCAGATGTCATATCTCAATAACACTTTCATACAAATGTTGCATCATACTCCTAATGCTACGAACACTACCAACTGCTGGGTATGTGGAATGATGCCAGCTCATCAGAAGGAGTGAACGCCTTCATTCCCTTGCCATTCTCAGGCATAATGGCCCTGTAGAGCCTGATTCGCACTGCTGCTGTGAGCCTCTGAAATGCATATTACTCTAGCTGATGTGTAGGAGGACTTGGATGCAAAAACTTAATAAAGTTTGTTACCCCGATGAGGATGGCCTTCCACAAGCCAAAGGAACTGTATGGGAAATGGAGGAGTATCGCAAAGGAAATTCCTCCACAAGCTTATGTTTTCCCAACACTCGAACAGCCAAGGTAACGGGCCTCCTGTTATTGCTGTTACTAGAGCCCGAGCAAGTCTGTGTGTGAGCAGTTTTGGCAGTATCCCAGTGGGGAAAAGTGACTGTACTACAGTATTGGAACATTACTGGAACTGAACAATAGCAGTTTTTTATCATCGCATAATACTTATTTTGTTTGTGGAAGTAAAGTTACTATCATCTACCCATCGGATGGTCTGGAATCTGTTATATATCCTTCTTGCTCCCTCCTGTGTTCTTAGCACCTGCATCTTATCATAAAGATCAGAAACTGTTTAATGACATTTCTTTAAACCGATTCAAAAGAACTATAAACAATGATGAAGTGGATCAAACTGACACTGCATTACAACAATATGTTGATTTTAATTTGGGACTCTTTTTCTTTGTTGGTGCGGCTTTAAACAGCAGGAAAATTAGACGGTTAACACGTGTAGTAGAGGCTGTGACTAATCAAACAGCAATAGCTCCATATCACGAGAATCGTAACTTTGCAAAATAGAATGGTGCTGGACGTCATTCTGGCCGATCGTGGTGGAGCATGTCGCATTATTGGGAGTAGTTGCTGTGTGTTTATCCCTGACCACGCCCCTTCTGTTTATGATGCCATTACCAAAATGCATAAAATAGCCACTGAGATACATCAAGACCAAGGAACATGGACTTGGACTGGATGGTTCTGGAACATATTTTCTGTATGGGGTTTGAAAATATTGTTGGCCTTATTTATAATTATTGCGATTCTCTTTTCTTGCTGTTTGTGTATTCAATGCGGGCCAATGTTCTGTTCCCTCTGTATTTCTACTTGTACTACTTGTTTACCATCAAAAATGAATGTCCAAAATGTAAATACCCGTTCAGCAATGGAACAAGAAATTTGTGATATAATGTCAATTGACATCCATGATATTTATCGTACTCCCTTTTAAAGCATAAGAAAATATCTTCAGCTTATGCTAAAAGGGTCGCCTGTGGAAATGTGTAATATTTTACGTTCGCATAAGCTACAGCCATTTTGGCTGTGGTGTCCATTTGTTAGCTTTGTAATTCTTTCTGTCCTCTGCTCCTCGCTCTTTCACTCTGCCTGTGTCATCTATTTTAGTTGATCTCCTGACTCGGCTAAAGCAATGTACGTGCTGGGGGGTTTGTAAGCTGCCAGTGCACCTGGTCTTGAATGTAACTGTCGACCATTTACTGCTGCTGTAAACATTCTGCTCCACCCTCCCCATTTCCTGACTAAGTGGTCATTCATCTGCCCTTGTTTGCCGATAGCTATTCCTATGTTTAAACTTGTTCCTTTTTCTGTCATGTGCTTACATTGCAACAAAGTCTGTATAAAAGGACACTGGTTTGTGAAGCCAGTGTACTACCTCCTGCAACACTTGAGTGTTGTATGGACGTGGTCCCGCTCATGAGTGATTAATAAACTTGTTATTTATTCCAACTCCAGTGCTGATCTCTATTTTGTTGGTCTTTGAACCCATGGACAAGAGGGTGACCCAGCACCAGTGTACCCCTAAAAGGTATATTTCCACATTAAAGACAAAGCCTACTATTTGTGTGTGTGTGTGTGTGTGTGTCACTAGTGTGTGTGTGTGTGTGTGTGTGTGTGTGTGTGTGAGATACAAGTGTGTGATCTCTCAGTAAGGCCCTCATTACGACCGCCATAGTTTCAGGCTTGAAACTGTCCGACAAGGAGTCTGCGATACCGACAGCCCTATTATGATATGACCGCCGTGCAGGCGGTCGTAAACATCGCTTTTTTTATTGCGACTTGTGCTGCAGCCAGGAAAAGGGTGTTACAGCAAACAAATGATGGACGGAATGCTGACAATGCAAACATTCTCCCCCAGTCAAAAGATCTGGGTTAAATCCATCGTTCTTTTGCCCACTACGCCACCCCAGTTTGGGCCCAGCCATATGCAAATCAGTCTTGACCCTGTGCCCCATGGGAACAGTCCAGACCGAACTGCCAGGCCAGGTCCTCCCTGGACCGGAAACAAGCATCCTGGGACCGGTTTCAGGGTATGTCACCCTTCTTCAGCCAGGCTTGCTTGAATCCAGTGGCACAGTGAGCAAGGGAACCACATCTGGGCATACCCATCCCACTTAGGGCGAAAAGTGTTACAGCAAACAAATGATGGACGGAATGCTGACCATGCAAACATTCTCCCCCAGTCAAAAGATCTGGGTTAAATCCATCGTTTTTTTGCCCACTACGCCACCCCGGTTTGGACCCAGCCATATGCAAAAGGGTTGCAGCACAAGCCGCACTAGAAAAAGGGATGTTTTTGAACATCCATGCACCGGGTATCAGGCACTATGTGGTGCCCGGCACATGGTGTATGGATGTTTGGGGGCACCACATGTGCCCCCCCCAGGCCACATAGCGGAGGCCTAGGGGGCCCTGATAGGGGCCTCCAAAGCCACTTTCCGACAGCCTTTCCATGGTGGTGGGACCACTATGAAAAGGCTGTTTGAAAGGGACATCGTATCTATGGCGGTGCCTGTGCTGGCACCGCCCCCACTCTAGGAATTTCGGTCCGACAGACTTGCTCCTTGAGCCCGTCTGAGGCGTCGGTCTGTCCCTCCAACCGCTGGGGTCTGACGGACCGCATCCTAATGCAGCAGTCGAACCGCTATCCTGGGTGTCGGGCAGATTCCATCGAGGGCCTGACGGTGGCGGTCTGCCCAGCATCCTGATCAGGCCCCAAGTGTTGAAGAATCTAAGTTAAGCTAGGCTCTAGGCTGTTAGCTTGTCTTTCAGTGGACCTCATGGCATCTGACCTACAATCTCTGAAGGTCAGGTATTTATGGTGTCCAACCTTAAACGTAAAAAGAAATATTTTCATCACAAAAAGCCTATCGCACACAAATATCTTCTCTCTTGGGCCATTTTTACAGATCAATAAGTTTGTCTCAGGGTAATATGTTTAACTCCTCTGCTGTGTTTATAATTTGTGTCATCTGAGGTTTTTTCTGCTTTAGAATATCCCAGGCATATGCTTGAAAACAACCACTGCAATGACAAATGTCTGAACCATAATGTTGACTAACTTAACTTATTTGAATTTATATTGAAAATAATTTCGTCTATAATGTTCAGTGAGGCAATGGGGAGAGGTCCTGTAAGTACTAGAACAATAAAGGGGCAGAGAAACGGGTAAGTTATTTTGGAACCAGTATTGAGTAAAAATGGGGATGGGGTGGCAAGTTTAAGGGTGGAGGTTAAATGGGCAGAGGATATACGGGTGTAGCAGCTCTGTGCTCGTGCGCTCAATGCTGACTGGATATAGTCAAGATGGGAGGCCAGGAGACTACAGAAAAAATAAAAAGTCAATTAAAGTAACTGTTCGAATTTTTTTTGTTCACGTCATTCAGTTTGGTTTCTTCATTTAAAACTCAACTTTTATGAATGAATGAATGAGGTAACATTTCTAGAGCGCATAGTTACCCGGAGGCATGCCAGTTGTATCGTATTCACTGTAAACCATGATTATATCATGATAGTCCTTAGGTGCTTTCACAATGTTTATGAATAAAAGACATTCATTTACAGATGTAAACTTCTGCCCATTCTCTTACTGTTTTTTTTTGTTTTTTTTGTTTCTGAACAGGGCCCATTGTATGCAATTATGAGAAATTGGGTGCAGCACAATAAACTCTGCTTCCTTGTTCTTCAGCTGTTTGAGTCTTTTTGTATTCTGTGTGGAACGATTTTCTTGCACAAGAATCCCATGCCGAACCAGTCCCAGAGCTGAAGATTAGAGCCATCTGCTAACACCTTGGCAATGGGGCCTTATATCACTGGTTCTACTGTGCAATGAATGAGTCCCTGAACTCTAGGCCGCGGCTCGGCCATAAAGTGACAGCAGATTGAAACCGGCTGCACTGGTTAGTGAAACCCACAGGGTTAGCGAGGACTTGGAAGTGAGCTTGGGCTAACCCCAGATAGTGTGCTAAGAGAGGGCTGGGAACACAGACCTGCTTAAAATATCAAATTATCAGAATGAGGCGTGCCAGCAGGCCCTTGGGCCCAGACTTTGAGCGGTCTGTTATCTCCTGAAAGAGGCTTATCTCGGGGTCTGAACAGCTACAGGTTAGAGGTCGTTTGGGAAAGTATTTCACAGATTAATTCCACTTATAGTTGTTTTCCTAGTAAATCTTAGGGTACCTAAAGGATTCGGAAAGGGAGACGCGGTGAGATCCCTAGAGGGACCACCTATGTTTAGAGTCTTGCAGGACCATCATAAGAAAGCAGTGTTGCTTCTGGAATAGTAATAGGACTGGAGAGGCCACACCCCATAGAGCAAGTACTTGCATCGGTAATGTAAGGCAAGCGGCTCTACCCCATGAATTGAGATCTGGGATCAGTAATAGACATGGGGCTTTATCCCGTAAAGTAAGCACTGGGTGCGGGGATGGAAGACAAGTGGCCTGATCCCAGTGGCGTAACATTAGCCCCCACTGTGCTGGGGGCCACCTCTGGCACTGTGCATAGGCCTTGGCCGGCCTGAGAGCTCTTGACTGGGTCTGGAAATGCGGGGGAGGGCCACCCATGTACTCTGCAGGGGGGATCCCCCTCAAATTTCGTTACGCCACAGCCTTATCCCATTATGTAGGAACTGGGAGCGGTATGGACACTGGGCTGTATCGTACACGGTGTGCACTGAGAGCACTAATAACAGACACAGGGCTGCATTTTATCTAGTTAGCGCCAGCTTAACACATGTGCACGCCCATGTACTTTGCAGGGGGGGTCCCCTCAAGTTTTATTACGCATCTGCCTTATCCCATTATGTAGGAACTAGGAGCAGTATGGACACAGGGCTGTATCGTACACGGTGTGCACTGAGAGCACTAATATAAGACACAGGGCTGCATTTTATCTAGTTAGCGCCAGCTTAACACATGTGCACGCCCATGTACTTTGCAGGGAGGTCCCCTCAAGTTTTGTTACGCATCTGCCTTATACCATTATGTAGAACTGGGAGCGGTATGGACACGAGCGGTATCATCAGTGCTTGAAATGAGAAAATAGAAGTGCAGGTACTCTGTACCAGAGTACCTGCTTGTTTCTGAGAAGTGCCGGTATTCTCCAATTAAAAGTATTACCTCTGTCTTGAAGTGCCGGTACTCGACCTCTCAAAATAAAGTGCCGGTACTCCGTACCGGACAGTACCGGCCCATTTAAAGCACTGGGTATCATACAAGGTGTGCACTAATATAAGACACAGGGCTGCATTTCATAAAGTGAGCAACAAGGTAAGACTTGGGCACGTATCCCGTAAAGTGAGCCCCAATATAAGAAGACACGGTCTCTGCCACAGTTTTGGGCTGACTCGCGTCTCTAATGATGGAAAAGCGGGAGAAGCATTATTGCAGCTATTTTACCACCTTAGGCGGTGTTAAATGGTTGGTTGTTACTTGGCCTATAAAGGAATGTGCCGATTTTGGCTGGCCATGTGGCAGCATTTGTTGACATCTCTAAAGTAAGCACTTAAGAACACAGTACCACGGCGTGAAGCAAAATTACGCAGTGAACTGGGCACAACAAAGTAGTCAAAATAGAATGCAACAAACACAATAAAATGATGCGGTACAAAAAAACCCCACTAAAAACAAAGCACATCGCCACCGGAAACAAATATATGCAAACCTCCTTGTAGGATATTACGGCCTCCACAAATCTGCATTCAATATATGGGGGCAAAAAGTGTTTACACCAATCACAGCCTTAGTCCCCACCAAGGACATGCAATAGCGCCAATCAAAAATGTCTAGTGGTCTGGACCTCGGGTAAACGTTTGAAAATCTGGCACAGCTGCACAAATGGAGCAACTGGTGTATTTGCCCGCTAGTTTATAATAAAGAATGGATCAAACCTAGATTGCTGAAGTTCAAATTACAGACAGATGTTTGCACAATGAGAAGAAAATAAAGCAAATTGATTGTGCTCGGATTTTGCTGCCTGTAGGAAGAGGAAAACATTAAGTTGTCTGCACGTTTGAAGTATGGAAGATGAAATTAAGTTCAGGGCAAACTCAGTTTGCTATGTTTCTTACTACAAATGCAGCACAAATAGAGTGGGGTTTCATTTTCTTTCAAATGTATTTATATTTTTTTTTGTTTTTGCGCTAACACTTATTTAAGTGGGGTTTCATTTGCTAAAACTATTTTAGGAAAAATATGATTATTCACAAACTATATATTTTTACATTTATTTACATTTTTTTTTTTTTTTCCTCCTTCTCTGCGCTGGCGAGAACAGGTTCTACTATAGGTGATGTGACTCCTGGCACACCCGTATCATCGGCAAATGACTGACCCCTAAAATCATTAAATGTCTCTTCAAATCTTGAAAAGAAATCAGAAACTAACTCAACCTTTTTCTGTTTGCAGGACGCTAACTTAGTCCAGTCTATTAGGTATGAGAGTTTTCAACTTAGTTACAATAGCTTTAGGAAGATCTAATATCTCCTTCTGGGGTTTCTGCGCAGGCTCCTTTTCCGCATCTATTTCTTCTAAATGTTCCCAGGTATCACCATATGCTACATTATCATCTATTTTATGTATTGTTCTCCACATATCAGGGGGCAAAATAAGTCCAAAAAACATATCAATATCTGGCAGGATCATAGTGCAGGAGCGGATGTCTCCTTCCACCTCCTCAAAAAAGCAGCGGGATTTTTCCGGGGGTCGGGCAAAGCAGCTTTAAGAGCCATAACATCTGCTCTACTCCAAGGAGTGTAAACCCAATTATATATAAAATATCCCTTTGCATCATCCGAAGTTTTATCATCACTAGTTCCCGCACCCTTCGGGGGAACATACAAAGGTGCAGCTTCATGCATTGGTTTCATAGCAGTCTCACTACTACTGGGTTTGTTCATATCTACCAAAGCATCTACTTTCTTTGTCTGCAATTGAACTTTTTCTACAACATTAGATTTTCTAGCTAATTCTTGCTCCTTACGTAAACGTAATGTTTCATCTCGTAATTTGACCACTCGTCTAATCATATCAGGTAAGTTTGAAAAAGGAAAGTCCCATCTACTAATTGTTTATAATCAGTACTTATATCATCTGCCTCGGTTTCATTAGAAATATGCCGCCAACCATATATTACCTCCCAAGAGAATTTCTCTACAAAATAAAATTGGTCTATATCTTTCCACTGTTGAACCATAGCTACAAGGATCGATGCAGTGGTAGTCCGACGAGCTTCTTCTCTAGCAGCGTATTTTAAGGTATCTTTTTCTGCTCTAGTCAAAGTAGAGCGAGTCTGCCGCCCAACTTGCTTGTCTATCTTTATCGTCTGAAGAAAAATGCTCCTCGTCAGAAGCCTCATCCTCCGGGGCAGTGGGGATTTTATACGGGGGTGGAGGGCGTTCTAATAGGATGCAGTCATCCTGGGGTTTATTAAGTATGGGATAAATAGGGCGCCTAATAGGGTACTGGCCTTTTACCTCTAATCGACGTTCCCTATCTTCTTTTTCTTTTAAATCCGTTATTTCTTTATTTTTTAATTCTAACGCTTTTTGATATATAGTTTTCCGCTGTTCTTTTTCTGCTATAGCTTCCGCTCTCTTCACTCTCTCTCGCACTTCTTTATCCCACATACGTACACAATCAAACATATCTTGTCGACTTTCTTTTTAAATAAACACTGCTCTACATATTGAACCTTTTTAGAATCAAATGACCCATTCACTGGCCATTGTAAATCAGACTCTTTCTTTGTGTATTTGTTCCATAATGTACCATAAATTATGGGAGAAATACCATATTTAATGTACATCTCTCCGTTAGGGGTCCCTTCCGGAGGAGCCGGCTGACTTTGCTCAAAACTATTTTTGGTACCACCAGAACAGCAACACCACCTACGGAGTGTGCTAAGAACAGGCATGCTTACCAAATGTGTGTAAAATATTACTACTCCAAAATATTTCCGAAGAAAAGGGAGAAAAATCTCCACATTACCTGCCTTCGAACTTTGCAAAGCACGAATAACAAACAAATCCAAAATCTTGGCCAAGCAAATCAAGAGTGCCGCTTCAGCGACCTTACCAGACAAAAGTCTCGAACTCCCACCTGCCAATCTCTGGTCGACCTAATGGTCACTGCAAAATATGCGCCAAAGAGAACCCCAGTCGAGACCGGCCACCACCTGGAGGGTCAAATCAGGAAAACCGGAAAAACCACTTCGGTCTGCAAAGACAAGGGTCTCCTCATGCAGGGTACCTCCTCAGTAATATTTCGACCCTCCGTCGAGACCACTCCTTCGGACGGCCGCGTCTCCGATGGGGCCCCACGTGCTGGGCGCCAACTGCAGAAATGTACCTTTTAGGGGTACACTGGTGCAGGGTCACCCTCTTGTCCACGGGTTCAAAGACCAACAAAATAGAGATCAGCACTGGAGTTGGAACAAATAACAAGTTTATTAATCACTCATGAGCGGGACCACGTCCATACAACACTCAAGTGTTGCAGGAGGTAGTACACTGGCTTCACAAACCTGTGTCCTTTTATACAGTCTTTGTTGCAATGTAAGCACATGACAGAAAAAGGAACAAGTTTAAACATAGGAATAGCTATCGGCAAACAAGGGCAGATGAATGACCACTTAGTCAGCAAATGGGGAGGGAGGAGCAGAAATGTTTACAGCAGCAGTAAATGGTCGACAGTTACATTCAAGACTAGGTGCACTGGCAGCTTACAAACCCCCCAGCACGTACATTGCTTTAGCCGAGTCAGGAAATCAACTAAAATAGATGACACAGGCAGAGTGAAAAGACGAGGAGCAGAGGACGAAAGAATTACAAAGCTAACAAATGGACACCACAGCCAAAATGGCTGTAGCTTATGCCAACGTAAAATATTACACATTTCCACATTAACACCAATCAGCATTTTAATCTTCAGCAATTTGGAAGCCCTTTAGGCATCTGAGGACCTTTTATTGCATTAGTGAATTGTATTCTTATTGCATATAGTCTTACTGCCAGTTGTATTTGGCTGCTACAGAATTACACAACTACTATGCAATAGAAAAAGTCGCAGAACACCCAAAACGTTTAGACATTTGAGTGCTATATTAGTTGACATTTTTTAGTTATGACCTCAGGAATTTCAACGTCAAGGGACCAGGTACAAGTATTGAACAGGCCAATCTACATGTCCTACCTGTTCAGAAAACAGTCCATCATGAACAGGTAATTTTGGCATTCTAACCGGTTTTTGTGTTTTCTTGCATGCCAGGTGATGTTTCATGCCTAGTGGCGTGGTCTCTTGGGAGCACTAGGGGTTGCTCCATTATGTTTTTTTGATCCTGCATCCAGGTGCTAGACTCTGCCGCACCCTACAGATATCGCCACTCTTGGTAGAGAGTGACTGCTCTCCCTGGAAGATGTTATGAGGAGGTTGAAATTTATTGGACCTCCGATACACAGTGAAGTGATACAAACCTTTTTACCTGTGAGAGGGGTCTAGATAACCTCTCAATAAAACACATATGGACTCCCTAGCTGGGCCTATTCTAGGGCCGGATTGGCCATTCTGCTGCTCTGGCATTTTCCTGGTGGGCTACAGGCCAGGGGGCTGCTTTCAGAGTTGAAGAGGAATACACGACTCAACCATGAAAGCCCTTTTTGGCCCCTTCATGTTCTGGCCACCTGCAGCACGGAGTTGGTTTAACATTTTTGCCAGGGCTGTATTTGTTTTCTAGTTTGGCCCTGGGCTCCTCACTTCAAAAGGAAGTGTAATTGTGCTTATGGGTGGTGTGCATAACAACTGAACAGTATGAAAGACTCCCACTAGAAGGATACATTGTCTACAGTGTAAAAAGATGGCTCCATAGTCTGGTTCATGCCATTCTGGCCTCCCTGTCCTTGGAGCAGCCCCTCAGGCTGGACTAGAGACCTGCTAATAGTTCAATCCTTGTGAGTTTTCTAGGATTCAATCTACATTCAGCCCGAGACCCAAACAAAACCGACTGACCCAGGACAGCTGGGATTAGAGCAAGCCAAAATTATCATCTCATACAATATGACAAGAGGCACCTTAATATAGTCAACTTGATTGCACTTTACTCATTGGCCATTGTTCCGGGGCGGTGAAGCCACAGGAAATGCCCAGTGAACAGCAGCAACCGGCTGAAGATCAGGCAGCTCCAGGACAGCAAGGAACACAGTGAGTCGAAATATACAGGATACAAGACACTGCAATATGCACTTTATTAAACTCATTTTGATTGTAGTTGCCATCTTATTCCTTGGCCTATGTCCCTATATGGCTGGAGGGGGTTACCATCAGCTCCTGCTCTCTAATGATCCTCGTGTTACTGGTAGCCCTTTTGAAGAAGCAGTACGTTCTCATTCTCTGTTTTTGAATCGGATTTTAAAGACACAAGGAACACGCACTTTTAGGATGTCCTAAATTAATAGAAGCAAGCATAATTGAGCTAAACAAGACATCTTCTTACTTCATGTTGTTGTAACTGTTTTCCTCTAGGCATTTGTTATATTGTGATGGTTTTCAATAACTTGAAACAATAAAAATGTATCTACCAAGTGAAACAGACTGAAGCAAATATGGTTTGGCTGCCTCTGGTGCCATATCCCATGAAAGACCCAGTAATAGGCTATCCCTGCACAGAATGTATAACCTGTAAAACACATGTTGGTGCCTTTGTGCAGTGTTGAAATCTGTCTAGAAACAGCAGAGAGCCCATTTATGAAGTTTGTACTGCCTCACCTGTCAGCACTCATTTTGGGGCACTTCAGATGTTCAAAATAATGTGGATCAGTTCTCGTTGCCAGCAATTATAATTTCTACATGTAGCACACGGTCTTTTTGACTCTGGCCAGGACCACCAAAAATTGATAAGAATTGCCCTCCACAGCTACTACCCCCATATTCACTCCGGGCTGGAACGAGACCTAGCGCTCATCCTGCTGTTCCTCTGAAGGCTAGGACTAAGGGCCTGGCTTAGAGTTCAGAGGGAACTAAATATCCTCCAAAGAAAAAAAAAAAAAAAAAAAGTGTAAAATCCACCACCTTAATTTTCTCCACCATACTTATCCCTGTGATGGAGGAAATTCAGCCGACGGACTCTGCTTCGTATTTAGAGATTCCCCAGAAATTTGAGTATTTTCAGTTACCACAGAAGGCTAAATCAGGCCCAATGTCTAGAATCCGACATGAAGGAGAATCTGAGAGATAAGAGCTGTCGAAGCTTGAGAGCAAATACAAGGCCCAGCTAAAGGGAGGCCTTTGTAAATGGCACGCTAAGTGGAAGTGCCTGCCCCAGTGTAGATACACCCAAAAATACACTTCACAGCGGCTGACCAAAGGTTCAGCATCTCTATCCCTGTCTGTACAAATTAAGAGTCCTGTGCATACGCTTCCGGAACCCGCCGCAGTTGAGCTCCACTGGAATCCAGAAAAAAACAATTTTTAGAAGATGGAAAGTGCACCAGGAATGGAGTCAAAGCCATATAAATGTGTCCATCAAGTTTCTTTATTTTTCATTGTAGTAAACAAATGGGCATCAGCCAACGCGTTTCGTTCCTATGAAGGAACTTCATCAGGGCTTTGTGTACTTGTCGTTTATTTTGAAGGAGAACATCCAGATCAGAAGGCTGTATCTAGTATACTTGGACCCTTCCTGTGGGGCTCCTTCTCGAACTGTTACCAGTTGACTCTTTGCTACACTTAGGAAAGTGTTGGATATTCCACTTGCTATACAAAGCCCTGATGAAGTTCCTTCATAGGAACGAAACACGTTGGCTGATGCCCATTTTTTACTACAATGAAAAATAAAGAAACTTGGACACATTTATATGGCTTTGACTCCATTCCTGGTGCACTTTCCATCTTCTAAAAATTGCCTGCCCCAATGCCTAGAACAGCCTGTCTTGGTGCCCACAAGATCTCGCAGTCCAGCTCAGCTACTTAGCCAAAGCACATATTGCCCTCTTTTTCCAAAGAGGACTACAGCTTTTTTTGTTCCTAATTTCTCACACTGCCTATTCCAGTAAACTTCCAACTCCAACTAAATTTCAAGGTGTAGGCAGATCATAGGAAACCCCAAACTAGGCCTAAGATTAATATTTTGAGGGGGGGCTGCTGACCCTTTGAAACTCTTGGTGGGGTTTGAAAGATTAGAGTCATCTTAGTAAGCACTCCGGAAGGAGACTCAATAGAGTTGTACTGTTGTGGGTGTGAGAAAAGGATACCAATATAACTCATTTTGGCAGGTGACAAGGGGAAAGGAAAGGCATTTTCAGTGGGGAAAAAAAAAAAAAAAGGAAAAAGTTTTTGGATTTTTACATTTACACGCAATAGTGAAGCACAAAGTTCCTGTTATTCCAGCCATGTACAAAAAAGAACTTTTAGTGAAAAAAATATTTTCATAAAAATCTAAAAAGGTCAATCACTCACCTACCATTCATCAACAAGATGATTGAAAAAAAGCAGTCAATGTTCAACTCCAAGATTACATCATCGCTAAGTATATACTGGGTGACTACCAGAATGGCTTCAGATCACCTTGAAGCACGGAGACTGCCACGTTACACAGTGTAGACAATGCTCTTTTTACCACAGATGCAGATCTGCCTCCTGGAATTGCTGGACTTCTGAGCTGCCTTCAACAGTGGACCATCCCACCCTCATACGCACCCAGAAGTTGTGAATGGGACTCATCAACAATGTCTTTCACTGGTTCTCCTACCTTTCCAACCGACAACAGTTTATTCACATGAGCACATACAGGTCAGAAAAGATCACCATCACCTGTGGAGTCTCCAGGGTACCATACTGTCTGACATCTTCGACATTTGCATGGAGCCAATTGATGCATTACGGTTCACCAACATGATGATGATGATGATGGGCAACTCTACTTGAAAGTCTTCTCTCCTTCAGACATCCAAAGTCTCAAATACAACTTGCACATCACCCAGACCTGAATTTCAAGGAGCATCGACTGGAAGCACAACCCATGTACCTCAACTCATTTTCCATTAATTGCCAAGAACCAGATCACTTGGATTCACCATAGACATCAACCACTCCCTCAATGAAGACATGGCCAAAAAAAAAAACCACAAATACAGCATGGTACCAGCTCTCTCTAAGAGAAGACAAGCAGTTTCGTCCAGAAACGGACTTCAGAAATGCCTCTCAATCCCTTGTACTCTCGTATCTGGATGGTTGTAACGCTCAACTCTATGGCCTCCATACTCCACACGGTCACCACCTGTCAGCATCCTACACGCTGCAGGATGTCTCATCCAGGGCATGTAGAGATTATCACATCGCCCCACCCTGATAGAACTCTGGATCCCCTTGCCAGCCCGTACTCTCTTTAAAGCCAGTTGCATCATTTACAAAGCCTTCACGACCAGCACCCCTGGTTATCTTGCAGGCAAGTTCTCCATCTCTGGTAGTTGTAAGCACATCCGAAGCCAGGACACTATCAGAGTGCTGACTAAGAAGTGCAAAAAAGAAAAAACAAGAACAGGCCTTTTAGACCTATGCACCCAGGAGCTGTAACAATATCCTTGTATCCATCAGGACTGCCCGAAAGGTGCTCTAAATGAAGACGCACCTGTACAAAAGACACTACATCACAATGCATTACCTGTACACAACTCAGCTTCCTCTCCCATTACTCGCAGACTTTAAGACTACCTTTGACCATGGACAGTGCTCCACTGCCTTGGACTACTTTCATGCCATAGAAATACCATATACACACAAAAATAAAGAAAACCTGCTTTGTTTTCTTTCACTGAGGGTCACACTATACAAATAGCACACACATTAATTTCCCAACCCTACAAGTGTATTAGCTTAAGTACAGTAACTCTAGCAAAGTACAAGTCTGGCCAGTGAGTGATTTTTTTGTAAAAGAGAAAATAAGCCACACAGGAGAAAAACAAATGTTATTTCCTCCAACGAGTACTTTACTGTACTATTTGGGGCCAGATAAAAAGAAAAGCTAGACAGATCCAGCAGTGAGTTAAAAGGAATGTTAGCTTTACAAATAAAACAACTCAGAAGGGCTACAGCACAAGGCCTTTACATTATTAAGTAAAAGTATCCTTTTTTGACAGATTAACTAGACCCTGAGACTTTGGGACTACTTTCTTTTCACTACACTGTGTAGGTTGGGAATCCAACTTTACTTGGCGTGTTTTTTTAATGAGCCCTTTGAGAAGTTTTCCACCTTCTCAGCTACCAGCCTCAAGCCCACTAAGTTGCCCACTTTCCACCCTGAGTCACTGAGAAACTAGGACAGAGAGCAGCAGTGTCATAGCACGCTGAATGATTTGTAACATTACTACGGGTGTGCAAAGTTGAATAGTTTTTCCTTTGTAGTTTTTGTGAGAATAACACATATGTTACGAAGAGACGCGTGAACAGTGCTTAATTTGAGCCGGTGCTTTCCGGTGCTAAGCACCAGCACTTAATTGGTTTCCGGTGCTCGGCACCGGCACCTAATTGTCAACACCATACTTAGAACAGTCCACCACATGGTGGCGCTGCTCATCTAATTTAGAGATGAGCAGAACTACGGTTGTTTAGGAATACAATATATATTAAAATAGTGCTAATACCTGCCTCCCCAGCCATTCCTTTAGCTTTCGGGACCTGGAATAATCTGAACTGTCGCACTTGCAGGTGAAAGAGCTGGTTAGTAGTTGTTTTGCCAGCGATGACAGGGGTGATGGGTGGTGAAAGCTGCAGTGGCCTCCTGGTCAGAGCCCTGGCACTTAATATTTTACAAATTAAGCACTGCGCATGAAGTAGCCATGATTTAGGGCGACAATAGCTTTGGCGTGAACATCAGAAGTTTCACGATCATTTTGTATTCAAGTGTCATTTGTGTAGAGTCATTCGCAAAGAAAAAAGTTACCAGGGCGAAACGATTTCAGAGTAAGCAAAAGAAAAGTTAAACAAGGAAATCACTCACAAACAAACTGCTTGAGAGTTACCAGCAATCAACTTATAACTGGTCAGAGAAATCTAAACGAGTGCCTAAGCCTTTGAGAAGTAAGAAACGCTGGGTTTCTACCGGTAGGCCAACAACTACGAACTACGCGTCACAACGCTCGCGTAACGCAAAGTTACTACAGCCGGAAATGTTGTAAAAGACAGAGTAAGAAGTTTTCCAGGGATTGCCAGGATCCATGAGCTGTGGCCCATAGCTTCATATTATTCATACTCAAGGCACAATTACCAAGGAAAATAGTGGGGGAGAAAAATTATATCAAATTCTCACATACATCACAGGAAGTGACATCACAAAGGCTAATTACACTTTTAAGCCTTTAGCAAGTAAGTTAAATGTGCTGGGTGTTTTTTGTATACATTATTAGCCTTGATGTTAATGCAGGTTTTGTTTCTTAATTGTGTTAATTGCTCCAAAGCATAAGAGTTTTTCACATTCGAAGTTCATTAAGCAATAGAAGGGTTAAGTGTCTGCTCCTCAGATAAGAGATTAAAACCTACCCCCGCACCCTCCTCTGCCATTCTGACAAATAAAGGCATGCTGCCAGTGGCATGGAGGTTTACAAACAGAGGCATGTTAAACACTTAGGGGCAGATTTACAAGCCCCTTGCACCGCCGGTCCGCGACGTTGCGTGACGCACTAGCAGCGCAACCTGCTGAGTGATATTTACAAGCACAGGTAAACCCACCCTGCATGAATTTACCTGTGCTTGCTAGAGGCGTGACATGGGTGTTGCTGTGGGTGTTACCACGCAACACCCATGTCCACTGATGCCTTTCCAGATTTATGAGGAATCGTAAATCTGGAAATGCGTCGAAATGCTACATCACCCTAGGGGTGGCGTAGCTTGGTGCAACGAGGAGAAATGTTTTCATTCCTCCCTGTTTTTTTCCTGTTCCAATACGTGCTGCATTCTACTGCATACACTGGAGGAGGAAATCACTGCAAATTGGTTTTGTGCAGAAAGGTGCCCCTTCCTGCACAAAAACAATCTCCCCACGATGCAGGCATCCTTGCACCATGGTGCAAGGGTGCCTGCATCGGCGCATGGCAGCAGTTTGTGGCCAGCGCAGGGGGAAGCACAGAGATGCAACATATTGTAAATATGTAGCATCCCTGTGCTTCGAAACTAACGAAGCGTGGCGCAACAAAATTACTTGCGGCACCACACTGCGTTCATTTCTTGTGTTTGTAAATGAACCTCTTTAAAAACATTTTTTTATTAAAAAAAAAAAAAACAGAAACACCCGTGTCCCTCCTGACTTGCGCCCTGTCCATAGAGGTCAAAGTTACCTCCAAACCACACCCATCACCAGAACATTGCCCTCCATTCACTAAATGTCTCAGGACCTGGATAAAAAGCCTGACCTCTTTTAGGACAGGCATTGTACAAGTGCCAGGCTGCTGCTCATCTTTTTGGCTATGGCCCCAGCCCGAACACTTACATCAGTGTGTCAAACATTCAACAGCTTACATCACAGAGTGAGCCACTGCTTAGATGACTCAGTTTTAGTATTGGGCCAGGCGAGTAGCTTGGGCAGGAAGATTGGGGCGGGGGTGGCGGGGTGTAAGTTTAAGATTTTCCAACAATCACTCTGGTTAACATTCAGTATGAGAGGCAGGGCATGAGGGGGGATTAAGGAGCAGTAGACAGGGAGAGGGTGTGGATTGTTAGGGGTACTTTGTAAAATAACCATTTTTAAGACCTTTAAAACAAAGATGAATGTGTATGTTTTTGTCTATATGTATATGTAAAAATCCCAAGTGAAATCCGACAAACACCTCACAAATCTTGACTTAAAGCACTTGTACCCAACTATTTACTATAAAATACATTTATTAGGGGGGGTGTAATACCCCAAACAACCCCCTGAAGCTCTGCCCCTGTATTCAACAAACAACTTTGAAACAAACTCCAAGGATATGTCTGCAGCCCACTTCTAACGTAGAAAATCTTTGGTTGTGGGCCGGCAACATGCTCAGTTAGCAGTCACGGATGACATCACCAGTTATCTGAAGACAGACACCCACATTCTATCATCAGACATCAGTAAATTAAGTAACAGACCCATCTATTATTTACAGCGCTTACAACAGCAGAGTGTGGTGTGAGGCGCTACATATAAGGGGCGTCTTAAAAACTAATAACAGCTTGTTTATAAGACAGCACGTTGTGAGAAACCAGTCCTCACAGTGAATCTTGGGGAGGAGGAGTAAGCAGAAGGGACTTTTGGCTTTATGTAAGCCTTGGCGAGCTGCCCGCTGTCCCACCCACAGGGTGTAGGTCAGCTGCATTGAGGCGATCACCCTGCTGTAAAGGGCGCCACTTCTACATCCAAGCTTAAAGCCCCCCCCCCCTAGGAAAATGTTTTTTGTTCCTAGAAAACAAAACTACCAAAGTGGAAGCAATCCATGGACGTCATTTGGAGGTAGTCAGGGGTCGCAGCTGTGACTTCTAGCGTGCTCGCTGCTATGCCTGGCACTTTCTTTGCAACAACTGGCCTCAGATGGGGCAAAACCTTTGGCTCCTCTCAGGCCAGGGACCGCAAGGAAGTGCCAGGAGTAGCAGGGAGCAAGCTAGGTCACGCCTGCTTTTTCTGAACAAAAAAAAAGTAAAGCACATAGATCTTTTTCCCTGCTTATAGGGGCCCTTTAACATTTCCCCAGCCTGTTTCCACCTTCCCTCGCCTGGTAGGCACACAAGGAAAAGGAGAGATCTTAATAGGGCGAGATGTTGACCACAACTGGGACCCAGTAGTCCTGTGGCAAACAGAATGCCGGGTCAAGAGTTGCAGTCTACAAAGCCAGCAGAGGTGCAACCAGTGGTAACCCAGCAGTTTCCTTAACTCTAAACAGGGCGGAGAGAGCATGAGTTTGGTAGGGCAGGAGCAGTGCTTAAAATGGGCAGGTACTGTCCGGTACGGAGTACCTGCACTTCTTGAATTTGGAAGGGAGAGTACCAGCACTTCTCAGGAGCAAACAGGCAATCTAGTTAGGGAGTACCTGCTATTATATATTTCCATTTAAAGCACTGGGCAGGAGGACTGCTGGGTTACAGCTTTCCTCCTACTCAGCCATGCCCTCACGAAGACCCTTTGTTTATTGGAAAAGCTTGGCATACAAGAGGGAAGGAATTGTGCCCTTCATGCGACATGGGCTTGGCCCCAAACCTTCAACGAATGCCCGCAGCACATAAGGTCTAGCTTGGGAAAAAGAACAAAAAGTAGTCAACTGGCTTGTCTGCAGACTGAGCACTCTGGGATATTGTGCCTTTAAGTTTCAAATTTTGAATGTTGGGCTACACCCACCATAGGAAAAACACAATTTTCGTAATTTTACGAGTACTAATGTAAAGCGAGCCAGTACCAACTGTAAGACATATTGCATCTATACAATGTATATACTGATTAGTGACCCTCTTAGCAATACCATGCACAAGGCTGTGTGCGCCAGACTCACAGCTTTATACCATGTTGTTCTACAGCAGCCTCGGACCAGCCAGTCCCTGATTCTATTCGATTTACATACACAGCATTTAATAGCGCCTGAAATTTATTATAATGAGACTGTGCTGGGCGCTATAATTTTGCTCAATAGCGGAGATGGTCAGTCCCTCCACAGATGTAGCTCCACATGTCAGATGTACACAATTGATTAACTTTTTAGACAACCTCTGAGGCACGGGGTAGACAGGTGGCTCAAACCTCCTGTAGACCAATATATTATTTAGATGAGCATCACAGGTTGTGCACATGGTTTGCCTCACCGTGTTTGAAGTGGGTTTTAACACCTGTGTGGTATGAAATGGTGGATATTACAAAAGTGCACAAAGATGTCTCTGTTTTGTTTTTTTTGTAAAAAAAAAGACAATAAAGTGATATTGCTTATTAATATTATAAAAAAGATCTTTGCTAGGTTCTGTCCTGTAAAGATAAATCAGAGGATAAACAGGATTACCTTGACAGATCGGTCACTTTACATACTCACTTATACAAGACCGATGAGACAAATAGGCAAGGGTAAAATCACTTACAAGGGTCGGGGTCCTGATGAAGGCCCAGGTGATGTCACACATTAAGAAAGGCAGAAACATGTTGACCGTCTTTTAAAATAAAAAATAAATAAATTTAAAAAAATATATATATATATATTTATATTCACTGAAAAAACCGTAGGTTTCAGACATGTTATAGTTACAAATTAGCATTTAAAAAACCTTTGAAATTCACTGAAAAAACCATAGGTTTCAGGGACGTTATAGTTACAAATTAGCATTTAAAAAACCTTTGAAATTCACTGAAAAAACCATAGGTTTCAGGGACGTTATAGTTACAAATTAGCATTTAAAAAACCTTTGAAATTCACTGAAAAAACCATAGGTTTTAGGGACAGTTATAGTTAGTTGGACATTGCACTCGTACAAAACCCGTGAAATTCCCCCGTTATAGTTAGTCCAGCTAACTATAACTCGCGCCCCCGCAATGCGCTGCTGATGACGTCACATATTACATCACTCATGACATGGTCAGTGACATCTCAAATGACATCACTGATGACATCATCCAGTGACTGTTTCTGTAAAGTTTAAATATTTTTAATATATATATAGGAAAAGACGTATTGAAGAATGAGTGGGTGTGTAAGTGTCTGTATGGATGATTTAGTAGGTGCGTGACTGACTGTATAAGTGAGTGATTTAACGTATCTTACTGAATGCATGGGTTAGTGACTAAACTGGGTGAATGTCTGTATCCGTCTGTCTGTTGCTGTGTAAGTGGCTGCATGTGTTTGAGAATAGCTACATGAGTGTCTATATGAGTTATTGAATGCTTGTGTGAGTATCTGTATGGGTGCCTGAGTGTTTGTGTGGGAGGGGTGTGTGCGACTGTGCATAGATGTGTGAGTGGGTGATTCACTGGGTGGATGGTTTCAAGAGTGCATCTGTGATAGACTGTATGGGTGGGTAAGTGTGTGTAAGAGTGTGTTAGTGAGTGAATGTATGTCCCAGTGGTACATGTGTGAGTAACTACATATGTGAAAGGCAGTATATATGTGTGTTGGAGTATATAAATAGCTATAAGCAAGAGTGACTGATTGTGATAGTGGCTGTATGGATGAGTGTGTGCTTGTATCAGTGATTGTATAAGAGCGTAAGAATGTGCTAGTATTTGTATGAGTAAGTGAGCTGGTGTGTGTATAACTGTATAGGTGAGTAAATGGTAGTGTGTTTAATTATTTGCATGACTGACTAGGTGTGTGAGTACCTCTATGGATGAGTGGCGGTGTTTGAGTGTCTATATAGGAGTATGAGTGCATATGATAGTCCTGTACTGAGTGACCGTAAATATGAGTGACTGTTCGGGTGAGTGAGTGGATGTGTGCGTAGACCTAAGAATCAGTGAGTGGGTATGTAGTTATTGGTGTTGGAGTGTCTATGGTTTTGCGAATGGCAGTCTGTACTTTAGAGTGGGTGTATCAAAGGTTATATTAGGGTGTGAGAAGATGCATGAAATTATCACATGGATGATGTCATCAGTGATGTCATCAGTGATGTCATCAGTGATGTCACTGACCATGTCATGAGTGATGTAATATGTAACGTCATCAGCAGTGCATTGCGGGGCGCGAGTTATAGTTAGCTGGACTAACTATAACGGGGAATTTCACGGGTTTTGTACGAGTGCAATGTCCAACTAACTATAACTGTCCCTAAAACCTATGGTTTTTTCAGTGAATTTCAAAGGTTTTTTAAATGCTAATTTGTAACTATAACATGTCTGAAACCTACGGTTTTTTCAGTGAATTTCAAAGGTTTTGTAAATGACAATTTTTAAATGTATTAATTGTTATATAAATTTTTAAAATACTGATTTACTACATTTTTAGAAACAATTTTTTTTAACATATTTTATTATTTAAATTACATTGTAATTACATTATACATCACATTACAAAAATACTTTCTCTTAATGAATTACTTTAGTTTAAATACTTTGCAGATAGGCAATAGACTTTTAAGTACAGTAGTTACAGTTGTTGCAATGGGCAACACATTTTAAAACACAATGCTACATTCAGCTCAATGTGAATTTCTAGTTAAATGCAATTAGTTACTTTATGGATTACTTTTCTAACCAAAGGACTGGATCCTAGATTCAGTCCTGGTACATCTCCTGTAAACAGTTGAGTAAAAGCGTTTTGGTTACAGTCGTGATTAAGGAATATTATTCTATTTTAAAAGTTGACACTTTGAAACTTTTTCTCATAGAATCACCAATGTTATCCTATGGAAGGAAATTCACTTAGCAGGTAAAAACTGTTATCGTTACTTTTTCTTACTCAGTGTTGGATCCTGGATCCAGCACTGGTGCATCTCCTGTAAACAGTTGAAAGAATGCGTTTAAGTCATACAGGCGATTTTTAAGGAATATTTGTAATTTGTGAAAATCGACACTTTGAAACTTTTCTGCTGAAAACCAGACAATGGATTCCTATGGAAGGAAATATAAGTTACTGGTAAGTACGGTTAAAATTACTTTTCAGGACCAGTACTGGGCTGAAAGATGCAGCACTGAGGTCTCTCCTGATAACAGGTGAGTAAATCAGAATTCGGATTTCGGCTGATTTTAGAGGAATATTTGTATGTTTCAAAAATCAACACTTAAAAGAATTTCCAAGTGAAACCAGTCAATGTTAGCCTATGAAGGAAATTCAAGTTACCAGTAAGTACGGTTAAAATTACTTTTCAGGATCAGTACTGGGCTTAAAGATGCAGCACTGAGGTCTCTCCTTATAACAGGTGAGTAAATCGGAATTCCTATTTCGGCTGATTTTAGAGGAATATTTTAAAGTTCCAAAACTCCACACTTAGAAGAATTTCCAAGTGAAACCAGTCAATGTTAGCCTATGGAAGGAAATTCAAGTTACTGGTAAGTACGGTTAAAATTACTTTTCAGGACCAGTACTGGGCTGAAAGATACAGCACTGAGGTCTCTCCTTATAACAGGTGAGTAAATCGGAATTCCTATTTCGGCTGATTTTAGAGGAATATTTGCACAATGGTGAAGGGAGGGGCGGGGCCTGAGGTGACATCTTTGCAAACGCGCCCCGTGGCGCGTTTTAAGTTGGGGGATTAAGTCCCCTTGAATCCTGAGGGTCCCTAGGGGCCAACTAGACCACCAGGAACCTCCAATATGCGCCAGGGGCTGCGTTGCAGAGACGTGTAGAGAGGCCACACCCCTTTTACACCTCTCTGCAACGCAGCTCTGTGGCGCATTCTGGATGTACCTGTTGGGCTAGTTGGCCCCAGAGACCCTCAGGATTGAAGGGATTTAATTCCCCATCTTAAAACGCGCCACGGGGCCTGTTTGCACACATGTCACCTGAGCCCCGCCCCTCCCTTCACCACTGTGCAAACGCGCCCGTGGCGCGTTTTAAGTTGGGGGATTAAGTCCCCTTGAATCCTGAGGGTCCCCGGAGTCCAACTAGCCCACCATATACCTCCAAAGCGCCACAGAGCTGCGTTGCAGAGAGGTGTAAAAGGGGCGTGGCCTCTGTACACCTCTCTGCAAGGCAGCCCCTGGCGCATACTGGAGGTACCTGGTGGGCTAGTTGGCCCCAGAGACCCCAGTATTCAAGGGGAATTCGTTCCCCTCTGCAAACACGCCAGGGCGCGTTTGCAGAGTGGTGAAGGAAGGGGGCGGGGCCTGCGGGCCCGATCGTTTTGTTTTTTTTTCCTCCCCTGAAGGGGGCTGTGTGGCCCCCTTCCTTTTTCTCTTTTTGGGACCTGGGGACCCCATCCCCCAGGGCCTTACCCCTTTTTAAATTACACTTAAAAAAAACGGGGAAGGGGCCGCGTGGCCCCCTTCCCTGGGCCTGTATTGGCCCCGGGGACCCCATCCCCGGGGCATGGCCTCTATATTTATTTTTTGAGGGGGCAGCGTGGCCCCCTCCTCTGGCCATTTTAAGGCCCCGGGGACCCCATCTCCCGGGGCCGGCCTTTCCATTTTTTTTTTTTTCTTTTTTGGGGAGGAGGGCCGCGTGGCCCCCTCCCGGGCCACTACTTGCCCCGGGGACCCCATCCCCGGGGCTGGCCCTCTCCGTTGGGGACTGTGGGGGGGTCCCCAATCCCCCACAGTCCCGCCGGCTCCCACGTCCCTTGGGAGCCGGCATTGCTGTTCCACATGGGGAGCAGCTGACATGCTGCTCCCCATGTGGAAAAGCAATCGCTTTGGATATTGGAAGAGAGAGCAGGTTTCCTGCTCTCTCTTCCAATATCCAAAGCAGTTTGCTATGGCAGGACGGGAGCCGCGAGGCTCCGTCCTGCCATAGCAAACTACAGTGTCCCGGGGTAGGCACCCCGGGACACTGCAGGAGCCGGCCCTGGGGGGTGGTGGTCCCCAGGGCCATCAAGGGCTCCAGGAGGGGGACGGGCGGCCCCTCCCATTCAGTACACAGCCCCGGGGAGGTGGTGGTCCCGGGGCTCTGGGGTCCGTAACGGACCCCCATATTAAAATGTTTAGTGCCCCGGGAGGTGGTGGTCCCCGGGGCGTGTGGGGGGGTGGAGCCCCCCCACACAGGTTTAATAATGTATTTAAAAAAAGCCCCGGGGAGGTGGTGGTCCCCAAGGCTGCGGGAGGGCTCAGAGCCCTCCCGCACACATTTAAAAAAGCCCCGGGGGGTGGCGGTCCCCGGGGCTTGGGGGCCCTTTGAGGCCCCCACACATTAAATTATCCCCCACCATGCCCCCGGGACTTGGGCCACCCGGGGCCAATTACATCGAAGCGCGGGAGACCGCGCTTAGATTTTTTTTTCGGCAGGATTCGCGCACCCTGAGCGCATCCTGCCGATTTTTAAAAAATGTTTTGTTTTTTTTGCCCAGGGGTCCTTGTGGGACCCCTGAGCAAACCTAGGGGTCAGGGTGTTTCTACCCTGCCCCTTTGTGCGCTTTGCGCACTTGTTTCTGTCCCTCGGTTCTACCGAGGGACAAAATGGCTGCCAACATTTCCTGAATCGGAATGTTGACAGCCAGCTGACAGGCAATTAACATGCAGCTCGTGATCGGGAGGGTACGCGGACCCTACTCGGCCATAGATATCACTAACTTTTTACTTTTCATTTTCTCAGCAACTACTGAACGGATTTACACCATTTAACAAAAGGGTTCTTTCTGAACCAAGAACTACCTCTTTGCCAAATTTGGTGTAATTCCGTTCAGCAGTTCGAGCTGTAGCCGTGTCTAAAGTTTCCTATGGGAAAATGCATGGGAAAACACGTTTTGGGACCCCCTTTTTTCTCGGCCCCCGCTTGACGAATCCCCCGAGACTTTCAGGGTAGGAGCGGACCGGAGCGGGCCACAAAGTTTGAAAATTTCGCGAAGATACGTCAACCGGCAAGAGAGTTATTTCAAATAGAATGTCGCGGATTTCCTATGGATAATAGGTTGTAACTATAACTATCTACTGGCGACCGCCAGTAGATTATATATATCAGAAAAACTCCGCCAGAACATGGATTGTTTTCCAAATAACGGAGCACGGACCTCAATTTTGGTGCAGCAAGGAATGAAATGTATTGCTCTCCAACCTTTACAGCCATGACGCGTTTCAGCCCCTCCTCGGGCCTTGATCACATGACACGCTCCGTCAGGTGGGTAGGTTATTTATACTATATTTTTAGAGTGAATGCTTAAAGTGACAGTGACACAAAATTACCATTGACAACAATAAATAGTAAGAATGGAACTATTTGATCGTAAAAAACTGATGTCAACACAATAAATACAATAAATATCATCATAAATAGCAGAAAAAAATTGAATTAAATTGGATAAAATTGAACACCAGAAGAATAATAAAAAAGCAGTAAAATAGTAAAATAACAGTACAAAAAGAGAGTCCGGGTAAAATAGCAAAGCAGTCTATTGTCCTGAGTAGTTACTAATCTGCTCAAAATTCTCCTCATACATTTGTTCACTATTAATACATCTGCTAAGTGTATTCCGGCTTGAATGCCCAATTGTGTTGACAATTCCAAAAGAGACAACCTTCTACTGGAAATAATGTAAGAGTTGTCAATTGCTATGTTACTTTGGTGACAAAAAGTGCATGTGCTTAAAGTTAAAAAAGTTATTTATAAAATAGTGTTAAAAATTTCTAAAACCACCTGTGACTTCTAATAAAAACACCCAATGTGTGCGGCTTTAATTTAGCAGCAAATTGTTATCGGTCCCTTAATGTCCAGGTTTACCTATCATGTTCAGTTAAACTAGAGAGGGACCTAAAGGCCTGACTGCAATTTAACTCATCCTTAGTAACCATGTCAGTTTTAAAGACATGCATGCATTTCCTCTGTGGCATTTAAACCCCGTGGATACATGGTATCGAGGTTAATTATATAGCTGGATTCTAGAAGTCTCAGAGTTTTGACCCTATCACCTCCTCTCTTATTTGGCAACACAGCATCAATTAGAAAGTAGCTCAAACCATTGGGGTTGGATCCGTGTACCTCGCTAAAGTGTCTGGCTACTGGATAGGATTGATCTTGATTTTTGATCGCTCTTAGGTGCTGGAGCACCCTCTTGTGTGCCTGTAATATTGTGCTACCAATGTAGCGTAATCCGCATGGGCACTCCAGCACAGATTGCATGATCGGATTTACAACTGAGCGATTTATTCATCAGAATTTCCTTCTCATTAAAAGGGGTTTGTATGAGATGGTATTTTTGCCATATTGGCATGCTTTACATGTCTTGCATTTGTAAAAACCCTTTCTTAGAGATAGCCAGGAGGTAGTACCTGGCCCACTGGGGTCATTTTGAACCAAATGCAAGGCCTGTTCCTTTAGCAAAAGAACACTCACCTACAATGTACCAGGTCTGGAGAGGCACAAAACTATAAATAAGTTTTTAACGTGTAACACTGCATATACTGTGTATTGCTTAATGTGTCCATGTGGACTGAGGTACATTGGAAGCACAATTCATCCAGTAAAAGTACGCATTTTAGAGCATATGCGGGCAATAACGAAAAAGGATGTAGCATATCCTGTGGCAAGGCACTTTTCTGAAAAACATCGTAGTGATAGGGATCTATTACGCTACTTTGGAATTGATTATGTGCCACCGAATGCAAGAGGGGGTGATAGAGTGATGAGATTAAGAAGACTCGAATCGAGGTACATAATAGATTTACAGACAAAAATCCCGAATGGGATGAATAGCGGTGAGGAGCTGTTGGTACATTTAGGGGATCGAAGGTAACTCTATATGGATATGAATTATTGAAGAATTACACACTGTATGGGTTTTCTCCCTTCTTTTTAATCATGTTCCTGGGTCACACGAGTTTATATAAATCACTAGTGTCGATTGTTATTCCCAATGTTGATTATTTGCCGATATACGGCTTTATAATTCATGTATTATTAAATCCGCTGATCGTACCTTGAAGCCAATATATGGCGTGATAAGCTTTTGCGATTGCGAAGTGGGATTATGATCTGTCACGTTGATATATGAGAACTCTTTTGCAGTGCAATAAGTAAATTGTTGATAAAATCAATAAATGTATGTGGTGACAAACGAAAAGAAAGATCAGGGCACACAATGTTATAAAATATGCCTGTTAGCTATAAGGTGAAGGTATACATACCAATATGGCGCTGACTTTGGCGCGCTGTCCAAACATTTGAGTAAGGCGGATGCCGAAACGCGTCATGTTTGCTCCTTAATAAAACATTGACTGATATTGAGAAGAAACCCCCGTGAGTGCTTCTTTCTTGGACACGATTTACAGGAAAATTGAGCGGATATATATATATATATATATATATATATATATATATATATATATATATATATATATATATATATATATTAGGTAACCTAGGAACTGCAACTCCCCACATTCTCTTTAGCTTTCTAAACCTTGCATAAGATAGGATTCATCTGACTAAAATTTCATTATTTTTCCTATTATTTTTTCTCATAACTTTATTTTTCAGTTTTACCACAAATTCACAATTTCTCCTATTCTTAATACAAATTTATATTTACTTATGACCCTTCACACATCCATATAACATCTGCTTTCAGGAAGATCTCTGAATGACACGATCTAAAGCCAGTGGGTGCTAACAAAGGAGCACCCCTCGGATGCTGTTCGGCACCACCGCAAGGGGTGCTCTAAGACTGCTGCATTATCTCACCTCCTGGAAGCGCCATTCCCACTTGTAGGTGTTGCTACTTGTTGGTGCTTGGGGATCCCTCACAAACAGGATAACCACTACACTACAGGTCAATACAAACACTGGCCTGAACTTACGCATCATTGTTTTCAGGTATGTTAGACTAATTAGTTTAATGTAAACAAATGAAGACGACAATCCCCACAATGCATTGTGATCACTCGAAGGTTTAGGACTGGAAACAGTGTCTGCAATCACCTGGAAGGTGGTGGCCACACTACTCCTATTACTGACAGTCGTAGGGCAAGGAATTAATTAACAGAGAAAATAACTTTTCCAAGTAAGAAAGAAAGAAAAGAAAAAATAAATCTACAAGCACAATGTGTACTTCAGCACGTGGAAAGATACACTTGCTACATTTCTGTATGTGCAAAGTTTTAGCATGTGATTTCTCCTGAGAAACCGTTGACTGTTCGCATCCCCAAAGTGCTCTAGAAAGTCTCGGAATTCCTTAAAAAACAGATTCAAATGTATGAGTAACCCTACAGGTATATATTTTTCTACTTCAATCAAACAGCATTTGTAAAGCGCAACACCATCACCCGTAGGGGTATCTGGGTGCTCCGTCTCCGAAGAGCCAGGTCTTGAGCCTCTTTCTGAAGTCTGACAGCGAGGAGGTTCTATGTACGAGCGGGAGGGGAAAGTCGTGCCAGATCTTAGCAGCAATGTAGGAGAAGGAGCGGCCACCGCTGCGACAGATGCTGGGGGGTGGGAGGGGTGCGAAGGCAGGTGAAGAGGAGCGCAGGTGTCTAGAGGGTTGGTGGAAGTTCAGTCGATGGTTGATGTAGGCAGGTCCTAGGACTTGGAGGGCTTTGTAGGCGTGCTTGAGGATTTTAAACTGGCATCTCTTCTGGATGGGGAGCCAGAGGAGGTCTCTCAAGTGGGGGACAGGTTCCAGGAATATTCTATGAATCTGATCAAAAGTTTTGTATTACGGCAGATTCTGAACCACCAAGAGGCCAAAACCTAGCAATTCATGATGACCAAAGGACTTCTAGGTGCTGTCATAGTCTGTATCAAGCCTGAAAGTTCTGAAGAGTGGAGACCTTCAGGTATCCAGCCCCACATGCTTCACTAAACCGGAAGTTCTCAGATGGTGCTTCATCAGTAAACCTTTGGCTCAGTCACATTACCAGGATAACTCAAGGACCTCGCCAGTTGAATGAAGTTACAAGCGTGGATATTGGCAGTGCTTAACTTGTGTCGGTGGTTGTAGGCGAAGGGCACCGGGACATACTTTTCCTAGTCAGACTTTGATCCTGAGCAAGAGAAAGAAAGACCCAAGTGTGCGAAAGATAGGAAGACCGTGACAGGTATAAAGCAGCAATGAAAAAGGGCCTGCAAGCACGAGATAAGAAGGCAGGAAGTGTAGGTCGGTGGAAGAAAGAGGCCTGAGGTGGAATCAACGAAAGGCATTCTTAGTATTCAATTAAAAAAAAAAAACTTTATTCGGTCACAATAAATATAGACCATAAAAGTGTAATACATACAGTAAAAAAATAAAAAAAATAATAAGACAAGCTAAAAACAGCACAATTTCATATGAATACCCTTAAGGAATAGTAAAAAACCAGGAGAAATACCAAATAAGACTCACAGCAAAATAAAAAATAAAAAAGTTGCCCCCCAATCAACAAATTGAACAGTCCATTAACCCCATAAATCACAGAATACACAACCAGAAATAATCATAGACTACAAAATCCTACTCGAGATTTTCTAGCCTTAATTACAAGCCTCAAGAAAGTGTACACAATTTATATAATTTCATCTGAGGAGAAGGACTGCAGAAAGTTTAGTGCTTCTGTGCAGTGATGCAAGGAATATTTAATAAAAAGGGTTTAATAGTACAGTATCTGGGCTCGGAGTAAAAAGTGGAAAACAATGATGTGTAAAGTGCTCTGTGCTGACTTCAGGTCTCAGGGCCACTGTGTGTCCAGTCAATGCACCGGGGAAGAGTGGCTAACCTATGAAATAGGTTAAGCCGAAACCTAAGTAGGATAAAGTGTTGCGCATCCAGTAACAAGAATGGCTGGGTGCCCCTAGCTGGTTCAAGCTGCATATATGAAATAGCAGATGGTAGCATGATTGCTTTGCCCCACCTTATATCCTCCCATAGTTTATAACCTATATCCTCAAGTGCCTCTTGCCCACCAAAGTCCGGGATAGGGAAGGATCTTCAAACAAGTCCTGCCTACACAAGGCCACGTAATGTCCTTCACTCCGCTCAACCAGGGATTCTCTAGTCCTCGGCCAATGACAGACAGTCTTCAATTATCATTCTGTTCAATGATTGGGCCTCGTTAGTCCAAACTCTGTGCCAGAGCATAATTGGGCACATCCTTATAATATATTCAAGGTAGGATAACCCTAGTTCCTTGTGGCAGATAAAGGTGGAAGTATTCAGGGGGGGGGAGGGGTTGAGTGGGGGGTCAGGGAGAGAAAAAAAATATAGACGGCAAACCAATATATTTTCAGTTGCCTGAACGGAGCAGCCTGGATATTCAGCACCCACGGCATTCAGCAAGGGCCGGCGGCGGGCGGTCAATAAAACCTTTGGATCCCTTTACTTACGTTTCACAGATGACACTATTTTTTTGCCTGGTGCGGGGTGTAGCTTCTACTGGTGCAGCAGGAGCAGTGGCACTGGGGCCAAAAGGCCTGAGGGGCCCACTGAATCCCGATTATTCTTGTATTTCACAGTTCAAATAGCAGACGGGGGTCCATTCCCTTCCTTGCCCTCGAGAGGGGTTCGGGGTATTTTTTTAGGTGTTGTTTTTAGGGCTCAGGGAGGAGGATGGGGTAGTTTTTAGGGATTAGGGGAGGGCGGGTCGTTTTTAGGGGGAGGGAGGTGGTAACCTTAGCCACGCATACCCCTTTACCATGCATGCCTCTACCACGAAAAATCGTGGTAAAGGCATGCGTGGTAAAGCAATGCGTGGTTAAGATGTGGTTGTTATACAGACCGCGTTGTTTAGGTATGCGGGGTTGAGGAACTCGTTGCTCCGACATACAACCCTCCATGAACATTAATTAGGGATGCTCCCCACCAATAGGCAGCTGCTTCCCCAGACTTGTCTTCTGGTACCCCTGGCACTGTCCTTGCTATCTCTGGTCTCAGGCGCCAGGATGGCAGCAGGAAGAACAGGACGTTAACAGGGCTCTAAAAGCTAGGATTTCTTTTTAAGGTTTCTGCTTATTACCCTTCTTCGAGGGAGTTAACCCTTTAACGTCAGTTCCAAACCCCGTGGCGTTTTCGGGACTCAACGTCCATGGACCCAATCTTCCCAAGGAGGGATGGGGCCTCTTTAGTCTGTCTTTGCATCACAGCCCTCCTCTCTTGTTCGTGAATACATGGGGGGTGGGAGTGGAGTGGGGGCAGAGGTGTGGTAGGAGGAACCGGAAACGCGTTCTGGAATGTAGTTCACGTTGTATTTGAACAGCTGAATGCCCGTGTTCCTGGGAGGGCCAGAAGGAGTGGTTTTAGCCATGCAACAACATCATCAGAAATAGCCCACCAGGGCACTCCTTAAAGATGCGTTTTCTTTGGCCAGCATGCAGAGAAGATATCAACCAAAGAAAATACTGCAATTTATTTTACTGCTGGATCCCTGCCATCCCCTGGACTCCAAAATCCATAACTGAGGCAGTCTGGTCGCTATTTTGAGGATAACATCGAAAACAAAAGCTGAACAGCATTCTGTGGCGACCTCCCACAAAGTCAATATGTCAAAAACAAAAGTGAATGAGAAAAGTGTGATGTGAGTGTAGCTAGCTCACCCAGAACTTTATTTACCAGAGCCAAATTCATTTTAACGCATGGGCAAAGTGGACTCTGGCCCAGGGCCCCAGCCTTTCAGGCCCCCTCCTCCTCCTCTGTCCCTCCCCCCCCCGCCAGCTCTGTTCTCCATAGTATTGCCCTGTTGACCTTGAATAATTCCTAAACAGATTGTTTTAAATAAGGTTTCCTTCAATTTAATTTTATGTGGTTGATGTGAGAGTCTGTCACAGACATTATGCAGAGGAATGTTTTTATGTTACGTGTAATATACACAACAAAGTTGTTAAAATCAAAACAGTACCTCACATATGAGAATTGGGAGGATGTCACAAAGATTATTTGCAGTAATATTAATGAGATCCTTCTGTGCTACAATATTGAAAACACACGTCACTATCCTTGAATATTATATGTAAACAAATTTAGAGTTTGGACAAGTGTGGCTGTGCACTAAGTTACCTGGCCAAAGACGGCATTTAAGTGCTGAAACCTGATCATAAATTCAAAGTGTTAAGAACAGGAGCCCACAAAATAAATTTTGCCCAAGGCCCCCCAAATCCTTCAGATGTCCCTGGGCCCTGGCCATGGCATGGGCCCCGGGCTCATAAGCATGTTTCTTCCCACAGTACGGTCTCCCATGGCAAGAGGACGCACGAAGTCCAAGGCACCTGGTGACGCAGAGCGCAGAACGGTGAGCCCAGGCTCGGGGCCTGCAGCGTGCAGCAGCGAAGGGTAAAAATAGCTGAGCCATCTTGGCGCGCGCTTCTTACACAGCTCGACCTGCAGCTTTCTTATGCAACCGGGGATTATGGCCTATTTATATCAGACTTTTCAGTGCTTTCCTGGAAGACAACGACTCTTCCTTTAATGGCTTTCTGAAGGAAGGTGGATGCAGTTCAGGAAGCGAGGCATTTTCAGCTGCACCCCTTCCCAAACGGATTTTAATAAAGCCACACACATACACACGCAGCCCAGCCAAGTTTCCCGGTTTCATGTGTGACTAGCTGCTCCAGTTCAGGCTTTATCTTTGAATTCTGAGTAGTCTTCTTTATTCCATTATAAAACCAGAACTACAAGTTTTAGAGTTAAGAAAAAACATCTGGCATGGAGAAACTCGTCATGCATGGACCTGGGAAGCTTGGCCAGAGACAGACAGACAGACACACACACACACACACGTGCACGGCTGGGAGCAGAGTAATGGCCATCAAAGAAGCACAGGATAACGTGCAGCAGGGGCACAAGAGATGTGCAGCAGGGGCACAAGAGATGTGCATGGGGGGGCACAAGAGATGTGCTTCAGTAGAGCACAGAGTGCTGTCCAATACTTAAGCAATGGGTGATGTGCGTCAAAAGATTACCAGGCGATGGGGCCAGCAGAAGCGCACCAGGCGATGGGGCCGGCAGAAGCGCACCAGGCGATGGGGCCGGCAGAAGCGCACCAGGCGATGGGGCCGGCAGAAGCGCACCAGGCGATGGGGCCGGCAGAAGCGCACCAGGCGATGGGGCCGGCAGAAAAGCACCAGGTGATGTTCCTCACAGAAGCAGCAGATGGTAGGCCTCATAAGCACAGGAAGACACCTCACAGGAACATGAGGCACCAGAAGATACGTCTCACCGGAATATTGGATTATGTGCCTCACAGAAGCATCAGGTGATGGGGCTTGCAGAAGTACTGGATGATACGCCTCACTGATGGGCGTAGGTAGAGAGCTGGATGTTGTGCATGGAGCAAGCAGGGAGTGTGTGCATCATAGCTCAGGGTCACACACACACACACAGAAGGATGCTGCGGGTGCACAGAGGCATGCACCACGAGGGCACTGGCGACCGTAAAACAGGGGAAACACCTTGATGTGCCATTTGCCAAGTCAGGATATTTAAGCCTGTATTAGAACAGTAATATCAAAATTACAAGTCTTCCCAGAATGAAAATTTAAGTTGGCTAGAAATCCAGAGCTGGTTTGTGTTTTTGCCCCATGCCATGGCCATGTCATAGGCATTTGGTTGCTATGTCCATGGATGGAAGGAAATAAACAAATATGGAAGTTTTTGTTTTGCCGTTTTCTCCAATTTTCCCCTTCTCACATTCTTAAAGTTTCTCAAATAGCTATGTTACCCTGTTTTGGTTACTTTCACATACGTGCTCCTCCAATTATTAAATATTATAACAATTCATAACGTAAGATACAAGGGTAGCAGGCAGTTGGTGCAAAGTAATTCTCTACCTACATTTGTCCCTGCACAAGCATAATTTGTAAAAGACATACATATAAAAACATCATTAGATGTACCTACTGTCAACTTGTAAAGCAATACAGTATAATTGTTAACTGCAACTCAATGAATGTCATGCAATAAATCTTTGTAGTGAGTCGAACAGGGACAAGACTGTCAGCAGCGCAATCACTGTGCAGCCAAAGGCATGGACGTGAATGTAGACAGCACATTCTAGCAAATGACTGCGTTCAAAATGGCCGCTCTCAGGACTTGACATAGTATCTACAAGCACTGAACCAATGGAAACAACGGATTCTGTTGAAAGACCAGTGTGAAGAAGCAGTAATCCGGCATGCCAGCAGCTGTGGCATTCCGAAAACCAGCACGTCCTTCTCACAAGACCGCTTTCGGCTATCTGCAGCGTTCATAAAGCCGCACCTGAAAATGATGAATTGTCATCTGTACGCAAACTCATCCCAAATTTTCTTACTCAAAGATGTGTCACTGTTATCATTGCAACATTCATCCTGCATAGTTTCCGTTCCCATTGTGAAGGAAGGCAATAACTAGAGCTACATCTGCGCCATAAAAATGTTAAAAGCAGATGAGCACTTGCACCCCCAGGGAATGCCGACACTGGCTCAGCCAATCAGAAGCCTTTGAAACTGGGGCAGTAACTAGAGTTTGCCTGCATTCTACGTCCAGTGAAAGTCTGCCTTTCAGGGAGTGGAGAAGAAAGACCAGTTGTGTCATATGGGGTCAGACTTCGGACTAATAAACGCACATCTCCGCGAACTTGATGAGTTTACCGCAAAACGGCGCGAGGCGAGCCTTCCAAATCTACACACACACAGGTATAAAATGCCACCAGCTCGACGATTCCACGGTAGGTCACGACTCACGAGCTCCCTAGTTGGCCATAGTAGCATTGCAAAATGTGCCCCCGCCCCGAATCCTAGAACTCATTGTTTGGTGGGACAGAACCAAGGAGTTTTATGAAATAGAATTTTAAATCCCAGCTCAGCTTCTGACAAAAACAAATGTGTGGTTCTGGGCAATTCACTTAATCTCCTCATCCCTTAAATGTGGAATATATGTAATTAAAATATGGAGTAAAAAATAAAAAAAAATAGATGTGTGCTCTCTAGCTCTGTCCCAACGGTCTATCGCCTAAGACCCTCAGACTCCTCATCACGCCCTGCAGTGCATACAACAAGAACAAACCATAAATATGTCCAGGTCTGTTCAAGTTACTAGCGGCCAGGAACTAAAAACAGCCCTAGAAAATGTTAGAATACCGACCCATATTACACCACTTAAGCGCAGCAAGGGAGTCGGACCCATTCCAGGGGTGTCTGGTGGCGTGGCGGTTCCCACAATGAAAACTTAAAACTAATGGTGCCAAAAGATGCATTCTTTACTTCCAGGTCTACGAGGTACACGGGAATGTTACTTCTCTGCAGTAGCAAAACCAATGTACAGTGTAGCAAGCCACGGGGAAATCTCCCGCCTTCTCTGTAACCCTTTCCTGCCCAGCTACTAGTACCTGAGCCGCAGTGACTTTCCCTGGTAGTGGTAACAGATCACAGGCTTATGTGAAGCAATCAAAACAAGAAATGTAATTACATTTTAACACAGACGTACAGCTCTTAGTCATGTTTGCAATTTAACTACTTTTTTAGATCCAGGTTTCATTTCCTTATTTTTTCAGGCCATTGCCAAGCAATACAATTTTTTTGTGTGTGCATTTTATGAGATTTCAAACGCTGCTCCTTACACCTGCAAACTAAGGTCTTTATTTTACTACCAAATATAGATTTTCAACGTTCCTTTTTAGGTCGAGCCTCGAGTAGCGCGCAAGCGCTGCACTGGCAAGACTTTGTTAGGGGTTTCAGAAAGCTGACCACACGCTCGTGCACAATGGCCTTTTCCCTGCGGTTACCCGCACGCAAAAGGCCATGGTGCACGAGCGTGTGGTCACTCCTGCTGCACGCAAGCGCACCACTCGTGTGCTTGTTATTTTTTCTTGACGACGCTGCAGCGGCTTGTTTTTAAAGGAAGCAATATGAGCGCGTGGATGCGATAGATCATTGCGCCTCCGCCGGTATGGGTGTACGCTTAAATGACACTTTCACTGTGTAGACAAAAACAATTGGAGTTGTGCGGAATAACCAAATAACCAGACAAGCAACCCCTTCATCCAGTTCCAAACTCGCCTTCTCTCGGTCTCTCTTCCCTCATTCTGCTCCTCACAGCGCTTAATTGCAGCCACAGTGTGTCTAGAATCAGTCCTGTGACGGGACCATCAGTTGTAAAACGAGGAAGAAAATGTTAATTTCTTAGTTACAGTGCCGGAAATTGAAAAACATTGCTCAGTGTGCCCATAAATAGGGAGTCTGGGAAGGGAGCCACAGGGGGCGGAGTCATGTGGTGCGGCGCCACCGGAGCGGGGTGAGCCGTTGAATGCGCGAGCCGGACACCTGGATTTGCTCGAGCTCCTCTTGGAGGCTCAAGCCCAAAACGAGCCGAGATTTCTCGGAAGGTTATCTGCCCTAGTGGCTACAACTGCTGACTGGCCATGTGATATGCGGAACCAGGCTGGAATCCAGGCCTCGGCTTAGCGTCCTGTAAATACCCGCAAACATCCCTGAGCATAACATGTAACGTGTCTGTAAAGCGCTCGTGTATCCTCGGGCAAACATGCACCATTTCACCTGTCACCCGCACTCTAACCTGATAGCCCAACAGTTAGGAATAACTTATTAACATTTGATGCCAGAAAGAAATGCCCATCTCGTGGCTGTACTGCACAGTGTGAAAGTGGAAAACCTGGGAATAATCCCGGCTTCCCTGCTTGCCCAAATTGTGTGATCCTAGGATACTTTTTCACCGAACCTCCTTTTTATTCACTATCACACAAGAGACCACCTTCAAATAGGTGAGTTCTGGAGGTGTGTACCAAATTCTCTTGTGTTTGATTTATTAGCCTGTAACGGTGAGCCCTCTATAAGAATCTAGGCCACATATATACGGTACACTTGCCTGTTCACTAAAAATACAGTCGTCAGGGCTATAGGAGGAATGTTTGTCAGTGCACAGATATATACTAAGGTGAAATTCTTCTGTGTGTTAAAGAAATACACTTTATTGAATTTTGAACAGACCGTATAATTTTCTAACATGTTACTTGCATGACAAATATTTCCAGGGCGCTGCTAATGCTCAGGCTCTTAGAGCACTTTGTGCTCAAAATTACTACAGCATGTGGATCTGAGCCACCACGGCTTCACTCTGCGCCACCACGGCATCACTCTGCGCCAGCACGGCATCACTCTGCGCCAGCACGGCATCACTCTGCGCCAGCACGGCATCACTCTGCGCCAGCACGGCATCACTCTGCGCCAGCACGGCATCACTCAGGGCCAGCACGGCATCACTCAGGGCCAGCACGGCATCACAGCATCACTCAGTGCTTCTTACACTTTTTAATTACAACTTCTCAGCATGCTGCACAGCAGCCACACTTCTCTACAGCACAGCTTAGAAACATTGGCAAAGTCAATAGCTCTACCTAAACACTTATAAGGCCCCCACAATGCATAGCCAATAGGTCTCGCCTTTGGGACATTATAAGTGTTTAGTTATCCAGCACAATATCCTTCATTAAACAACATCACGTGTTACATGGCTAATCACTTATAAGGTCCCAAAAGCGAGACCTATTGGCTATGCCAATGCTGGTTATTTAGGGTGTAGCGCCGAGATATCACCAAAAAGCAACAGAGCGCTTTTACAGGGAGCATTTTTAATATAGCAGGAAGATCTCATTCACAAGTAGCGACCTAGCTCCCTCCTCTACAGTAAGTGACGAGTGCGCACTCTTCGAGTTGCTCTTGTAAAGTGCTAGGTTTGACTGGCCATGGGGCGAAGGTCTCCTGTTGGGCAGAGGACCACGATGCTTGCAGGCGCAATTCCTCTGTGGCCAGAATAGATCATTTCAGGCACTTGGTCTCCCACTACATATAGATTCCTGTCCAGGTGGGCTTACAGTAACATTTTTGTTGCCAAGGTAATGGAGGGTGGAGAGGGGCTGCAAGAAAATAAGTTCCTTTCAATCCACCTCCATCTTCAAAATAAAGGAGGTTCCTTGGCCACCATTAGTGCCCCGGAAAGTGACCTTGCCAGGTAGGTCGCTCCCCCACCACACAGCTCCGCCTGTGCTGCCCTGCTGCTGCTGGTTAGTGCTCTTGCCTCTGTCCCCCACTGCCTCCTCGTTGCTGTGCCCGTTTTTCCTGCTGTTACCCTTTGCCTTCTGATCCCCTCGTGTGCCTGACACTCAGCACCGCCGAACACATGAACTTCCAGATCCACACGGACCCAAACACCACCCTAAGAGGCACCCTCATCTACAGACCTCCCGGACCCCGACCCCAGTTCAGGGACTCCATTGCCGACTTCATCAGCTCGCACGCCCTAACCTCCACCGACTACATCCTCCTCGGAGACCTGAACTTTCACCTGGAGAACAACAACGACAGCAACTCGACCACCTTGATCGACAATCTCGCCAACCTCGGACTGAGACAGCTCGTCACACCTACCCACTCCGCCGGCCACACGCTCGACCCAGTCTTCTCCTCAAGCTCCCACGTCTCCTTCAGCCACACCACCGAACTCCTCTGGACCGACCACCGCTGCATCCACTTCACCTTCCAGAAACGCACCACACACCACCGCACCCAACAGATCCCACGCCGCTGCTGGAGCAAAGTCACCGAAGACCAACTACAGGCAAATCTCGCTCTCAGCCCACCCACCGACCTCTCCAACACCGACGACGCTACCCGCAACCTCAGACGATGGATTGACGACTGCGCCAACACCCTCGCCCCGCTGAAAAAACCCACCTACAGAGACACCAGCAAGAGAGCCAGCTGGTTCACCCCGGAACTCCTAGCATCCAAGCGTACCTGCCGGAAACTAGAGATGAAATGGCACAGTGAAAAGACACCGGACAGCCACGCAGCCCACAAAGACGCCATCCGCAACCACCATCACCTCATCAGGGCCGCCAAGAGGATCTCCTTCAAAGACCGCCTCAACAACAACGCACACAACAGCAAGGAGCTCTTCAACATCGTGAAGGAACTCTCCAACCCCAGCTCCAACACCAACGACATCCCGCCGTCGCAAGCCCTGTGCGATTCCCTCGCCACCTTCTTCCACTGCAAGATCACCGACATCCACGACAGCTTCAACACCCGGACAGCCCCAACAGACACCGACACACCAGACTCGCCACACACCATCGACCACGACCCCTTGCCAGCCTGGGCCAACGTGAACATCGATGAAACCATCAAGACCATGAGCACAATCCACTCCGGATCCCCGTCAGACCCTTTTCCGCACCACATCTTCAACAAAGCCAGCAGTTCCATCGCACCCCACCTGCGCAACTTCATCAACCTCTTCTTTGAGACCGCGACCTTCCCAGAGAGTTGGAAACACGCCGAGATCAACGCCCTGCTCAAAAAACCCAAGGTGGACCCGAGAGACCTCAAGAACTTCCGGCCCATCTCCCTGCTTCCTTTCCCAGCCAAGGTCATCAAGAAGATCGTCAAACAGCTAACCCGATACCTCGAAGAAAACAGCATCCTGGACCCATCCCAGTCAGGGTTCCGCAGCAACCACAGCACCGAGACTGCCCTCATCGCCGCCACCGACGTCATCAGGACCCTGCTGGACAACGGTGAGACCGCAGCCCTCATCCTCCTGGACCTCTCCGCCGCCTTCGACACGGTCTGCCACCGCACTCTACGCGCACGCCTCCACGACGCAGGGATCCGAGACAAGGCCCTGGAATGGACCACCTCCTTCCTCTCCGGCAGAACCCAGAGCGTCCGCCTCCCCCCGTTCCGATCCAAAGCCTCCGAGATCATCTGCGGCGTACCCCAGGGATCATCCCTCAGCCCAACACTGTTCAACATCTACATGGCCCCGCTCGCACGCATCGCCCGACAGCACAACCTCAACATAATCTCCTACGCTGACGACACTCAACTGATCCTTTCCCTCACCAAGGACCCCCTCACCGCCAAATCCAACCTCCACGAAGGAATGAAGGCCGTCGCCGATTGGATGAAGAGCAGCCGACTAAAGCTGAACACGGACAAGACGGAGGTCCTCATCCTCGGCTCCAACCCTTCAGCCTGGGACGACTCCTGGTGGCCTACGACACTGGGGGCAGCCCCGACACCCACCGACCACGCACGCAACCTGGGAGTCATCCTCGACTCAACCCTCTCCATGGCCAAGCAACTCAACTCAGTCTCCTCCTCCTTCAACACCCTCCGCATGCTCCGCAAGATCTACAGGTGGATCCCGACAGATAAAGAAGAACAGTCACCCAGGCCCTCGTCAGTAGCAGACTCGACTATGGAAACGCCCTCTACGCGGGAGCCCCGGCCAAGCTCATCAAACGACTGCAACACATTCAAAACGCCTCGGCACGCCTGATCCTCGACGTACCACGCCACAGCCACATCACCCACCACCTGAGAAACCTGCACTGGCTCCCCGTCGACAGGAGAATCTCCTTTAAACTCCTCATCCACGCACACAAGGCACTCCACAAGACCGGCCCAGCCTACCTCAACAGACTGCTCTTCTTCTATGTCCCCAACCGCCAGCTCCGCTCCGCCGACCTCGCCACCGTCCCCCGCATCCGAAGAACCACCTCCGGCGGCAGATCCTTCTCCCACCTCGCCGCCAAGACCTGGAACACCCTTCCACTCAGCCTACGGCAGACCCAAGACCTGCTGACCTTCAGGAGGCTACTCAAGACCTGGCTGTTCGACCAGTAGCGGCACCCCCCCTTTTTCCCTTTTTTTCTTCCCCAGCGCCTTGAGACCCTCGCGGGTAAGTAGTGCGCTCTACAAATTCCGTGATTAATTGATTGATGGACGCAGGCCCGTCACCAAGGACCGAGAAGGATCACAATATCAGGCTTTGCGTCTTGCCTGCTGCACAGCCTCGCACCATGCTGCAGAGGCGAATCTGTGCTATGCAGCATACCCCTCCAGTACAAAGGACTATATGTGGGCAACCGTAGAAGGGTCAGACCTACTGAATGTGTGTTGTGCACTGCAGCACCCATGTAGTGCGTCAGTTTGAGGGTTATCAAATCATTCAAGTTGTTTGCGCCAGCTTCTGCCAGGTAAAGTTTTGGAGACAGACCAAATCACGCTACCTTATTAGATCTGGCTCTGTGCCAAAACCTATGGCTGTTTTCACTCCTACACCCCCACCGTAACCCCTTCACTGCCCGATGCAAAGTGGTGCTATGAAAAGGCCACCTTTCCACCACAAAACACCTTTTTACTGGTAAGTAAATAACCGTTGTCCTCTGAAGCGCACTAGCACCAGTAGAAAGCATCAGTAAACCAGAGCTACGCTGCGTTCTTCAGGGGTCTCAAATACACACAAAAAGAAGGACTTCGAGTCTGGAAGCTGCTCTGATCTAACAAGTCTTTTCCTGCTTTGCGGGTCTATGTCTGTACAAGAGCCTTTGGAAGACGTCTGGCCAAAAAGCACACTCCCAGGACAGGAAATACATCATTTTATTGCAAAGAAAAAGGTGGTTTGGTGTGAGGATTAGTACTGGATTGAATTGTAGGAGCCAACTCGAATGCTAGGACGCAGGTTGACTGCACGTTCAGCATTCCAGCTCAAATCTTTAGGCTCAAAAGCATCTTCACCACATGAAGAATGAAGGACTTGGTGGAGACTCAAAAAAACATGCCTGCGAACGACTGTCACACCTCGATATCTACAGAAGTGGATTCCGTTCCATGGCCTCAGCTCAGCTTTCGGGCACTTCTACAACCTCAAAACAGTTCAATGTGGCTTGATGCCTTCTGCAGCTGATTGATCAGTTGTTTCATCAGCTTCACCAAGTGCTTCACTCAAGAGATTTAATCCTTCGTCTTCCAGTTTGAGCACAGCTCAGAGCGTAAAACTATCAATTCGATCACAGGTTTGACACTTTGCAGCTACCCAGGCCCTCGTTTAAAGACCTCTTGGTTAACTGCAACCATTAATTTTCATTTCTACGGCTTTTGTTTGTTAGTAACTCTTGATCCACTTATCACAATGTTTGCTCATTAAATTTGATCATTCGTTTTAGCAAAACTTGGTTTGTGCCCTGTAGAATTTTATTTAATTTGGTTTTACTGCTTTTTTGTAAGTCCTGACACAAGCCC
The DNA here is from genome assembly GCA_963921515.1 of Calotriton arnoldi. Classification (NCBI taxonomy): domain Eukaryota; kingdom Metazoa; phylum Chordata; class Amphibia; order Caudata; family Salamandridae; genus Calotriton; species Calotriton arnoldi. The sequence goes on along the minus strand of CAWUFW010003877.1, from coordinate 829,783 downwards.
CATACGCATTTTCCCTAAAGTATAGGCTTTCTCTTTAAGCCACATTGACGAAGGTAAGCCAAAGATTCCTTATGAAGAAGTCGGTTTGCACGTTTGGGCGCACCTCACGCACAGACGGAACACCCTCACCCAGCAGTGCTTCATTTGTAAAAAAATTAATAAATTTTTATATAATGTAAATACTCTAGGGCTACTTCAAACAATAAATTCTCTCAAACCATAATAAGAAAAAGGACAATAGTGACACAAATAATTAGAAAAATATAAAAAAAATTATTTATTCTATATCTTTGTCATCCTAATAAATATAAAACACATATGAAGAGGAAAAAGGGGTCCTACAGAGACTTATACTTAACAACATTCTGCCCACATTCATTCAATACACAAGCATACCACATACATATACTCATACTGATATATATGATCTCCTTAACAGTCATCATTTGATTTTATATGGATATAGCAAAAAAACAACAAGTGGATGAACAAATAATTCTTTTGGGTGGTTTCCAAAATGACTCATTTTGGAAACCACCCAAAAGAATTATTTGTTCATTTGTTATTAGGATGACAAAGATATATAATAAATAATTTTTTTTATTTTTCTAATTATTTGTGTCACTATTGTCCTTCTTCTTATTATGGTTTGAGATAATTTATTGTTTGAAGTAGCCCTAGAGTATTTACATTATTGTATTTCCCTGCCTAGGTGTACTTCTCATCAGGGTGCCCCTTTTCTATATTCTCTCTCTCTCTCTCGTCAGGAGGCCACTGCAGTTTGCACCACACATTGCCCCTGCCAGCGCTGCCAATGATAGTAACAACAAAACTACTAACCATAACACTCCTACAAGTTTTGCAGTTCGTACTATTTCAGGCCCCTAAAGCTAAAAAAAAAAATGGTTTGGGCGGCAGGTAATAGTAATTTTTAATGTATATTGAATTAATAATTAATTGTTGTTGCGGTCATCTCTAAATTAACCAGAAATCGCCCCCTTGTGGCAGACTGCCACAAGCGTTGGTGTTGACAATTAAGTGCTGGTGCCGGGCACCGGAATCCGCCATCTCAAATTTAGTACTGTCACCCAGTGGCAATTACATTTTTTAAATTAAAATTGTTCACCTCTTTTTCCGATGTGTAGCTAACCCAATATGGTGAAAGAAAACCAGTTAATTATAATCACCCCTCAATGTATCCAAATGAGGGATTACTTGCATTAAGGCAAACTGATCACGGTTTTCCAATTGGTCTGGAGAACAAACAATTACAGGCCTACGCTTCCCCACGCAAAAAATCCCAAACCCATCAGTCAATTACCCCACAATCAAGGTCCTTCTTAGAGTCTTACCGAGTGTGCACATTTTTAATGACAACTGACCTCATACTGAGGTTTCCAAGCAAAAGTCCATATTGAAAGCATTGAGTTATTCAAATTGATCTTTGCTGTTCTAGCACAGATCACCGGACCCATCAGAATTACAATGTCCATGGTAAAAGGAGAAAAATTGTGTATTTCACAAGGACATGCGCAGTCAACATATTCAGCGGATATATGGGGAGTGATGTAAAGAGGAATGATGCTGGAGCTCTGGATCGAAATTACGGATTTCTCTTGTAATTCCTAATTTCTAAGGCTTGTTGTTTGCTGCAGATCTGGAACTGAAAGTCAGTCTATAGAGGTGGACAGCTTAGCTGGGTAGTCAGCGCCTCGCCTGTGTCATGCACGCCATACGGAAACGAACTGTCTGTCGGGAGCACTTCAAAGTGCACATAAGTGGTGTGATGTGGTCTGAACCTTTCATAGTTAAGGCAATTCTTGTTGGTTAGTTAAAGCTGGTTTGTGGGGGTTTTTCAGGAAGCTCTCTGATGTGCATTAAAGTGCAGCAGCCACTAATAAAGCAGTGGGGCTCACACCAGGCCTGCCTTGCACTGCAAGCTTGGCAGGAGCAGAATTTTGCAAGATGGAGGTGCATGCGTTTAGTTACCACGCGGTGAATGAAGCAGAGCACTGGGTCAATGATAACTCCAAAATGTTTTAAAATTTCTAACTTTGGTAGCCTGGGTAGGAGTGGTGCTCAATGCAGCTGGACATCACAATGGTGGCAAATGCTGCTTCCTGTACAAGCGTAAGGCAGGCAGAGTTGTCTGGGTGATCGTCCATCCACACCCCAGTAAGTTGGAGTCAGGTAGGCCATCTTTTAAAGAGCCATAATTGCTGAATGGGGTGGGTCCATATCTGCGCATATCCCTCAATCTCTCTGTGACATCAGATACCTTGCACCATGGGCGGCATCTTAAAATGTTGCCCAACTCATGAAAATCGTCAAGGTGGGCCTGTAACGGCAGAGGCTGGAGCAAAAAGCAAAACTCTTGGGGCGGGTTGGCATCATTAAACCTGGTCATCTGCAAGTTTAAAAAAATAAATTAAAAAAAGAAACCAAACCAACAAGGCACGCTTATAAGATCTGCCCCACAGTCACTTTATTTCAAAAGGCTTTCTCGATTTTTGAAAGTCCAACTAAAGTTTGAAAAGTAAATTGCCATACCGCCATTTCATTTTGTGGGTAAAATGAAACCGACAACTATGTGGACCAGGGAAAACTGCCAAACAGAGGGGGGGAGGGGGAGGTAACAAGAAGATGAAGAGAAATCGAATGGGAAGAAAAATTACAAGGTTGTAATATGCCCGGATACTTGAAGGAGCATCATTACGATTGGTCTCTGGAAATTCCTGGCAGGTCAGTTCCATGTATATTCCTGGCATGAGTATTTCTTAAATTTGTGGTACACAGTTATCATGGGAGAACGGGGGTGGAATATAGAGTATCATAGCACATTACTCTCAGAATGTGAGGGCGGTAATTTATCGGAATGCGTGGTGTGTATCCGACAGTTGCTGGGCGGACCATCATCTTAGCAATTTTTTTCTCTTTTTTGTTCTCCACAAACTTTATGCTAATCTCCATCTATCATCGTCTTACCTGCATGCATAAAAATTGTGAAGTTGTTTCCATTTAAATTATTTAATTCATTGCTCTCAGAAACATTTTAATTTTTGTCTGCTTCTTGGTTTTATGGAGACTGCCAAGTATTTGGTCCCTAAAATGATTATGTAAATAAGGCATGAGCGAAATTTAAGTTAGGGGGGCGTAGTTCTGGAACCTAGCATTATGATCATTACATGAAAGTCCCGAAAGTATGCCACTTTCTGTAATTAAATGGCACTAGCTGTAAAAATATACTGTGAAACGCGCCATTCGCTTTAGAAATTTACAGCAACTCACAAGGTCAACAGAAAGTAAGCGGCTGTTCGCAGTGCTTTTGTTAAAAGCGTCCATGTCGGGAATGGATGTGTGGGCCCATTTTGCGCGAAAATATAGCACGAAAGGATGGATTTGCATTTTGAGCAATTTCGTGCAATTTTGCCAAAATTCTGCGTAGTTACGCAAAATCAAACGTAAATGCAGAAATCTACTTTCTGCAGCTTCATTAGAAAAAAATGCAAAACAAAATCGAGATCAATGAGCAAAAACAGTTATGGATAAATACAGATATATATATATAATTTTAAATGGCATAAAATAAAACTCTGAGCTTGGTTTACAATTCAAAGCAATGAACAAAGCCCTATATTGGTGTCCGGTTTCAGGTGTACCATAAAGTGCACCCACGCCTTCAAGAGCAGCAGAATTAATAGCACGGCAGCCAAATTACATTTTCCATTTCTCCTGTTGTAATGGTTTCCTGGTGTTTGCAATTACACAACACACCCTCTACATCTTCCTTACATCATTTAGTTGATGCAATATTGCTCGGTCATTGTTTTGTAGGCACTGGGTACCCATCAGTTCTCTTTAATCACATTTTAAAATCATAGACCTACATTGTACCAGCTTAACAAGTTCAACACCAATGGAAGAATAACTGCAGGTTGTTGCCACCATGTTCTATATGTTTTGGCTGCAAGATGCCCCAAGCGTTTCCTTTGGCTCTAAATCAAATAATTGTTCCTGTTACTAGCTGTTCTAACTTCCCAATCCCTACCTATCATAACATTTTCAGAGAATAGCCATGAATCCATAAAACAATCTGAATAGAGCAAGATATTAAATCTTTAATAAGAAACTTCACTTTTTCCAACCAAGTACAACGCCACCACTGTCCATGATTCAACTCAAGCAGAAAAGACTCTGTCCAGGCCCTGCACCCAACCACGTACAACTGCCTAACTTTTGGCCAAGCCCTGCGCTCACTCCCCCGCGGGTGTCCAACCCCCACAGCTGCGCCCGGCCAAAGGTTGAGCACAGGGCCTGCCCCACAGATGCCCAACCCCCTACTCTACACAACTGTGTGTAACAGGGGTTGGCTGCAGGGCCTGTTCTCTGGCCAGAGTCTGGTCCCACAAGTGCCTAAACCCTGAAAGTGGCCAACGTCCAGCTCTGCATAGCCTTCAGCCATGCACAGCAGGCTGGCCCTGCACCCAACCCCCGCAGGCAGCCAACCTCCACTGCACAAGACTAAACAAGGGCGACTGGCTGGATGCAGGGTGTTGTCCCAAACCCCCACCAGTTTCCAAATTGCCCCATATCCCCAATGTGCATGGCCTTCGGTCGTGCACAGCAGAGTTTTGCTGCCAGATCAGAAGGCCAGGTCCTGACCCCCCCACCCACCCCCTCCACAAACTCCCACCCCGCACCCTTCTGCGCATGCCCTTCTGCTCCCAGCCCTGAGCTGACCCAACTGCTGGTATCCAACGCCCACTGTGCACTGCCTATAGCCTGGGCAATGGTGGTTGGCTGTAGGGTCTGATCTATGAACAGACCCTTCTTGCTTTTAAATAGGTTTTTTTGGTACCACAATACTGTGGTACTGCAATACTGGTACCACAGGGTGTGCCGCCCTCATACAGAGGTACCCGAAATATGCATGTTTTCAGAATTTTGCCTTAAGAGCTCTCCACCCCCACATGGTCCTGGTGTGCCCATCATACTGCCTTGTTTAGCCACGGATTCCTTTTTTTGTCTCTCCAGGATTAGGAAACCTAGTCCCAAAAGCCTGTAATGGTTTCTACAAGATGTTCTCCATTTTGAAGCCAGCCAATCAGGAGCTGTCCATCCACTTTGAATGGGCCAATCAGACCATATCACAGACACCAATGGCCAAGATAGCTCTAACTTTTTACCAAAGTTAACCCCTTCATGCCCACCCTGTGCACGTTATTAAAATGCCAATTGCTAAAAAAGGCTGAATGAATTTACACCAAATCAGAAAAGCATGTTTGGAGTAAAGTTCTAACTTTTTTGCCAAATTTGGATTTGGTGTAATTCAATTCAGTTGTTTCTTCTGCATCACAGAACAATGTTTCCTATGGTAAATCATACTTTTGGGACCACCCTCCCCCATTTTCATTGCCATCGCTTGATGGATCAATATGAAACCTATCATTAAGGAGGCAAAGTAGATGATTAATTTTTTTGGGGGGAAGTTTTGTGCAGATTAGTCTAACTTCACCATTGTTATTTAAGAAACAAAAAATGCTTGCTCAATGGAATCTCTGACCTAACTATCACTACACATTGGCAACTGTGAGATAATAGAGAGCATGTTTGCCACCTCCAAAACTGTAGTTTTTGTGTGTATATATATATCTACTGGCGGTCGCCAGTAGATAGTTATAGTTAGGACCTATTATCCATAGGAAATCCGTAACATTCTATTCCCAATAACTTTGGCGTCGTTTGACGAATCATCGCGAAATTTTCAAAACTAGTGGGGCGCTCCGGTCTGCTCCGGTCTTGAAAGTTTCGGGGTGATTCATCAAGCGGGGGCTGAGAAAAAAGGGGGGTCCCAAAACGTGTTTTCTCCATGTTAATTCCCATAGGAAATTTTAGCCACGGCTACAGCCCGAACTGCTGAACGGAATTACACCAAATTTGGCAAAAAGGTAGCGCTTGGCTCAGAAAGCGACCTTTTTTTTTTTTTTTTTAAATGGTGTAAATCCGTTCAGTAGTTGCGGAGAAATTCAAAAAATAAGAGTGAAAAAATCTATTTCCCATAGGAAACTTTATGCAAGGCTACAGCAAAAACTGCTGAACGGAATTACACCAAATTTGGTAAAATGGTAGTGCTTGGTTCAGAAAGCACCCTTTTTAAAAATGGTGTAAATCCGTTCAGTAGTTGCTGAGAAAATCCAAAATAAAAGTTTTGATATCTATGGCCGCGGTGGATCCGCGCACCCTCCCGACCACGAGCTGCATGCTAATTGGCTGTCAACACTCCAAACCAGGAAGCGTTGGTAGCCATCTTGTTCCGCGGTAGAACCGAGGAACAAGAAAGCAGTAAAACAAGTGCGCAAAACGCAAAAAGGGGGCAGGGTAGAAACACCCTGACCCCCTAGGTCTGCTCAGGGGGTCCCACAAGGACCCCCTGGGCAGAAAAAAGCAAAAAAAAAAAAAAAAAAGACCGGCATCGTGCTGGAGGCCCCGCCCCCTCCCTGCAGCAGTCTGCAAACGCGCCCCCTGGCGCGTTTTAAGAAGGGGAAGTAATTCCCCTTGAATACTGGGGGTCCCTGGGGGCCAACTAGCCCACCAGGAACCTCCGGTATGCGCCAGGGGGCTGCGTTGCAGAGAGGTGTACAGAGGCCACGCCCCTTTTTACACCTCTCTGCAACGCAGCTCTGTGGCGCTTTTTGGAGGTACATGGTGGGCTAGTTGGACTCCAGGAACCCTCAGTATTCAAGGGGACTTAATGCCCCAACTTAAAACGCGCCACGGGGCGCGTTTGCACAGTGGTGAAGGGAGGGGGCGTGGCTTCAGGTGACATGTGTGCAAACAGGCCCCGTGGCGCGTTTTAAGATGGGGAATTAAATCCTCTTCAATCCTGAGGGACCCTGGGGGCCAACTATCCCACCAGGTACCTCCAGTAAGCGCCACGGAGCTGCGTTGCAGAGTGTTGTAAAAAGGGGCATGGCCTCTGAACACCTCTCTGCAACGCAGCTCTCTGGCGCATACTGGAGGTATCTGGTGGGCCAGTTGGCCCCTAGGGACCCTCGGGATTGAGGAGGAATTAATTCTCCAACTTAAAACGCGCCACAGGGCGTATTTGCAGACATGTCACTTCAGGCCCCACCCCCTTCCTTCACCATTGTGCAAATATTCCTCTAAAATCAGCCGAACTACGAATTCCGATTTACTCACCGGTTATCAGGAGAGACCTTAGTGCTGCATCTTTGAGCCCAGTACCTACCCTGAAAAGTAATTCTAACCGTACTTACCAGTAACTTGTATTTCCTTCCATTGGAATCCATTGTCTGGTTTTCAGCAGAAAAGTTTCAAAGTGTCGATTTTCACAAACTACAAATATTCCTTAAAAATTGCCTGTATGACTTAAACGCATTCTTTCAACTGTTTACAGGAGATGCCCCAGTGCTGGATCCAGGATCCACCACTGAGTAAGAAAAAGTAACGATAACACTACTTACCTGCTAAGTGAATTTCCTCCCATAGGATAACATTGGTGATTCTATGTGAAAAAGTTTCTAAGTGTCAACTTTTAAAATACAATAATATTCCTTAAAAATCACTACTGTAACCAAAACGCTTTTACTCAACTGTTTACAGGAGAGGTCCCAGGACTGAATCTAGGATCCAGTCCTGTGGTTAGAAGAGTAATCCATAAAGTAACTAATTGCATTTAACTAGAAATTCACATTGAGCTCAATGTTGCATTGTGTTTGAAATTGTGTTGCCCATTGCAACAACTGTAACTACTGTACTTAAAAGTCTATTGCCTATTTGCAAAGTATTTAAACTAAAGTAATTCATTCTGAGAAAGTATATTTTGTAATGTAATGTATAATGTAATTACAATGTAATTTAAAAAATAAAATGTAAAAATAAATAGTTTAAAAAAATGTAGTAAATCAGTATCAAAAAAACAAACAATTAATACATTTAAAAATTGTCATTTACAAAACCTTTGAAATTCACTGAAAAAACCATAGGTTTCAGACACGTTATAGTTAGAAATTAGCATTTAAAAAACCTTACAAATTCACAGAAAAAAACCATAGGTTTTAGGGACAGTTATAGTTAGTTGGACATTGCACTCGTACAAAACCCGTGAAATTCCCCCGTTATAGTTAGTTCAGCTAACTATAACTCGCGCCCCATAATGCACTGCTGATGACGTCACATATTACATCACTCATAACATGGTCAGTGACATCACTGATGACATCTCAAATGACATCACTGATGACATCACTGATGACATCACTGATGACATCATCCACGTGATAATCTGATGCCGCTCCTCACACCCTAATATAACCTTTGATACACTCACTCTAAATTACAGACTGCCATTCGCAAAACCAGACACTTCAACACCAATAACTACATACCCACTCACTGATTCTTAGGTCTACACACACATCCACTCACTCACCCGTACAGTCACTCATACTTACGGTCACTCAGTACAGGACTATCATACGCACTCATACTCCTATATAGATACTCAAACACCGCCACTCATCCATAGAGGTACTCACACACCTAGTCAGTCATGCAAATAATTAAACACACTGCCATTTACTCACCTATACAGTTATACACACACCAGCTCACTTACTCATACAAATACTAGCACATTCTTACGTTCTTATACAATCACTGATACAAGCACACACCCATCCATACAGTCACTCTCACAATCACACACTCTCGCTTATAGCTATTTATATACTCCAACACACATATATACTGCCTTTCACATATGTAGTTACTCACACATGTACCACTGGGACATACATTCACTCACTAACACACACTTACCCACCCATACAGTCTATCACAGATGCACTCTTGAAACCATCCACCCAGTGAATCACCCACTCACACATCTATGCACAGAGTCGCACACACCCCACCCACACAAACACTCAGGCACCCATACAGATACTCAGACAACCAATCAATAACTCATATAGACACTCATGTAGCTATTCACAAACCCATGCAGCCACTTACACAGCAATAGACAGACGGATACAGACATTCACCCAGTTTAGTCACTAACCCATGCATTCAGTAAGATACGTTTAATCACTCACTTATAGAGTTAGTCACGCACCTACTAAATCATCCATACAGACACTTATACACCCACTCATTCTTCAATACGGCTTTCCCTATATATATTAAAAATATTTAAACTTTACAGAAACACAGAGTCACTGGATGATGTCATCAGTGATGTCATTTGAGATGTCATCAGTGATGTCATCAGTGATGTCACTGACCATGTCATGAGTGATGTAATATGTGACGTCATCAGCAGTGCATTGCGGGGGCGCGAGTTATAGTTAGCTGAACTAACTATAACGGGGGAATTTCACGGGTTTTGTACGAGTGCAATGTCCAACTAACTATAACTGTCCCTAAAACCTATGGTTTTTTCAGTGAATTTGTAAGGTTTTTTAAATGCTAATTTCTAACTATAACGTGCCTGAAACCTATGGTTTTTTCAGTGAATATATATATACTATATATATATATATATATATACATACACATACACACACATATATACACACATATATACACACACACATACATACACACACTGTCAAAAATAGTGTCAGAAATATAATTCTTATACTTATAACAGTCAGTACAAAGATATCGGGGAAAAAAATCGTTGATACCAATATCGTACACAAATAGAAAAAATATGGAATTTTTAATATAGAGTGTAAAGTAGTACATGTTAAATATTTCAATATAGAATTTTATTATAATGTAAATTAAATATATTCCATGATTAACTATACTAGCCCCACTCCAGTTTCTGCAACAGTAGGGGAAGTGTTGGACTTTGGAGGGGTAAAATGTACTATTCACACTCCAGTCTGCGCAACAGTAGGGAAAAGTGTTGGATTTCGGAAGGGTGGAATTTACTATTTCGACTCCAGTCAGCGCGACAGTAGGAAAATTGTTGACTTTCACAAAGGTATTTCCTACTCCCACTCCAAACAGCGCGACTATGAAAAGCGTCAAATTTCCAAGAGGTTACTTTTACTATTCCTACTGCAGTCTAAAGAGTAGGGAAAGTACTTCACTTCAAACACCTTACATATATAAGTAACATCATAAACGTAGAATTTAAAAAAATCTCTTAATATAAAAATAATTAACTATATAATAAAAAACATCAATTTATAGTTAGTATACATTAAAAAAAGTAATCAATTATTAACTAATTTTTATTCTATTATTAACTTCCCAGCCTAGACTTCATACAAACCTAGCACCCCGTAACTAAACTATAATTAGATAGTCAATAATTTAAATATTTAAATTTCAATTAAATCATTTACAAATAATAATTAATACATTAAATAACTTCCCACTCAAAACCCCTAGAACCTAGCCGCCTGCAAATAAAATACAAGTAAAATAAATATTCCATAAATTATATAATTGAAACCACTTAAATAATTAACAATTGTTAACTATTACTTAATTTACTACCCACCCTATTCCCCCTACAAATCCAACCACCCTCTCCGAAACTATAAATTACTATATAAATGACATTAAAAAAAAAATCTAAAAATCACTTAAAATTACAAAAGGATTACAAACCATATATATCCTAAACACAAAGTTAGCCCCAATGAGAGAAGCCAGCCGGCAGCTCAGTTATTCAATTTATTGACGAAAAACTTGCAACCAGGCATCTGCATGAACACCAGCCTCAACAGTACATAGCCTCACCAGACGCGTTTTGGGAAATCTTTCCCTTCTTCTGTGGCGGCCTGTTGCAAGTTTTTCGTCAATAAATTGAATTACTGAGCTGCCGGCTGGCTTCTCTCATTGGGGCTAACTTTGTGTTTGAATATATATATGTATAGATATATATATATATATATATATATATATATATATATATATATATATATATTTTTTTTTTTTTCCCCCTCCATTATAGCTGCCATCTTGGAAAATGGAGGAAGGGTTCCTCTGAGGATATATTTTCTGTCTCTTTAAGACTACTTGACCCCCAAAACCTATATTTTGACACCAAAATGAAGTATATAGTGAAGTATACTTCATGGTTCCTAAAATATATCACTGCAACAACATCCATTTTTAAAAATGTCGTCCAGAAAATCAGCAATGTCGACTCAAGCTAAATTACTTCTGTAATGCTCTAAAAACACAAATTAAAAAAAATACTCTGGACAACAATTTTTTCACGGAGGTAGATCAGGGGGCCAGTATTAATAATAGTATACGGGGAACTAGAATCTGCCAGAATCTCTAAATCTTTCCCATCAATATGGATTACACACAATTGAGGTACATATGGTTCGTTATCAACATCACTTGTTTCTATAGTAGTACACACTAATTGACCGTGCACATTTCCATCCATGTTTCCCACTCTCACGCAAAGTACAGTATTCTCCAAAACTATTTAATCCTCTACAAGATCTTCCACTGCATTTTCCAACACACTAGATACTCTCTTGTCTGCACTACGACACCTTACCCCAAAATGCCCAATTTTGTTTACATTTAAAACATGCTTTACCCTTAGCTGGACAATTTTTTTAAATTGAAATGTGTGACATTGAAGTGCAACGGGTACACAGCTCTCTACCAACTGAAGCATTTGGTAGATTTGGCTTAAATCCTCTCTTTATGCACTGATGACTTTTGTACATTTTTCAGTGTCAATGCCGCCACTCCAACAGTCTCTCTCAACATAAATTGCATTAAATGAGGTAATAGAACATTCTACGCTCTTTGCAATTTCTTTGGCCTCCAGCAATATTGGATTAGGTTGTCGCAAAAGTTGTTCCTGTACTTTCTTATTGGAACAACGTATTATCAAAAAAGCCACATAAGAATTCACCGACTCAATCAACTGATGTCGCGTATAAAATGAAATCTTTCTAAAACAATGTGTGGTTGTTCCAGCAGCGGCCGGTGCAGGTAAGCCTGGTGGGGCAGGCGGGGGAATGTCGACAGATGATGGAATAGGGAAAATTAAATAAATCCTATTGCGTTATCTGTCGACATCCTCTCCGAGCTTACCTGCACCGGCCGCTGCTGGGTTGTTCTATAAATCTGTTTGAGTCTATCTAGCGCATCTGTGAAGCAATCATAGCCTCCTGCTTCCATTCCTTGCTTTTCCTTTGTGGATTAAAAGCATTCCCATTAACGGCTAACAAATAGTTTCTAAAATTTCTTAACCACTTCATGCTAGGTTGATTTGCCCCTTAAAAAATGGTGGTGGTGGGTTCCCACATATATTACTCATGGTGAAAGCAAAAAGATAATAATACTAACAAATCCAACTTAGCACAATTAACCCTTAAACATATCAGAGCTGCTGCTAAATGCCAGAATATATAATATATTATATATATATATATATATATATATATATATATATATATATATATATATATATTCAAACCTTAAGGATCTGCAGAATAAAGGAGTCTCCAACTTCACATATGTCAAAAATAACCAGAAATACAAACAAAATTGTGCATAACACCTTGAATGTAACATCCACTGAGCACTGCTCCGAGTCGCTTCACTCAGCTAACTCCCTTATAGTGTGCGCATCACTGGAGATCACGCTGCAGACTCTCGTCATTACACGCAGGTCAAAGTGTACTTTTCACTGGATGTCGCGCAACTGCCAATCCTAGCTCGTGGCTCTTGAGGTTGCGTTGGTGACGCACAGTGTCATACATCTTCCGTCACGTGCTTTGAAAAACAAGGGGGCCCTATTACAATTGGTCAGGGACCTTGGGTAGTTTACTAGTTTGAAACACAATGGTCCCTACAGAGAAGATTAAACAAACAATGAATCTAGACTCAATCAGTACTATATTTGAATAGGGGACCCCTCCTATTGATATCGTGACCATGCACGCGGCGCTATCTCTACCAGCCTCTTGAAGGGTTGACCGCACCAGGTCCGGATGTCAAATCTGTCCCAGCCCGGGCCGCTCCCACCCCAGTGGCTTATACTTCTGGACATTAGGCAAATGTACTCCGGTATGCTATTGTAAAATCCTGATGATGATCCTAATATGTTTTGTAAGGATCGAAACGCAGTCGACTTAATATACACCATATACACTTCTCAACTAAATATCGCTCATGTGTAACGGTGTCCCACTATATTTTGTTTGTAACATCAGTATGTGCTATATACAAAACAACTTACTCTGCCTGAGCCTTTTTTGTTACACGTTGTTCGTCCTATTTTGCTGAGTTGAATGCAGGCTTGTGTCCCACTTTAAATGTCTTGTGTTCATTTTTGCGAAACTAATTGAATATTAAAGTATCTGTCCGGCTGGACAGCTTCAAATATAGTACTGATTGAGTCTATTTATTGTTTGTTTAATCTTCTCTGTAGGGACCATTGGGTTTGAAACTACTTTTTCAGTCACAGCCTGCACGAGTTACCTGTGGTTACTTTCTTCCTTGTGTCACATTCCTTCATACGCGGACGCTCGCTCCCACACAGCACGAAGTTGCCAAGATGCCAAAACTGCTAATTACACATCTCCTTGCATCAGAATTTGTTCCACTTTAGCCCGAAAACACTATTTATTTCTCCTTAGTCCGAAGACACCAGACAATGCCAGACTCCTGCACTGTGGCACACCACACCCACGTGTCTGAGCCCAAACACTCGCAACTCCTCCATGGCAACTCCAAACAAATTGGGTGACGGTAGCACTCTCCAATCGGATGCCAGTAATGTCAGCTGAAAAATTCCCAAGGCTCTGAAGTCGCCTTCGCAGGTTCCGTATCTCCTCGTTACGCCTGGTGCAAGTAGGTTAATCAGCTTGCAGCATCAAACATACTACATGGATGCATCTATTAAATCCCTGAGCAACACAACATTCAAACGTAGGTGCAAATAAGTATCCGTATTCCTTGGTTATAATTAATTATTTCTTTATTCTTCCATCGTCACAGTAATTTGCAATTCACTTCTGGAGTTCTCAAAATATGCTTCAGTCACAGCCTTAGGCTACGAACTGTTACTGTTTACGAACTGTGACTGAAGCATATTTTGAGAACTCCAGAATTGAATTGCAACTTACTGTGACGATGGAAGAATAAAGAAATAACGGATTACAACCAAGGAACACGGATACTTATTTGCACCTACGTTTGAATGTTGTGTTGCTCAGGGACTAAATAGACTTATTCTGGTTGTGGACTTTGTCCACTCCACATTAGAGGGTATAGGTGGCTACTCTTTCCCCTTGGAGCACCATAGGATTATTCACAAATTGCATGGGAATACTGTTAGGTTTGGACAATTGATACCCTTGCCACTGAGGTTTCTTCACAATATTACATGGATGCTCCCTTTGGGTCTGAATCCCATCCTCGTCACCAATACATGCTAGTGTATACTCCACAAAGGTGAATGATTGACTCTGCTAAATCTCTAGGAATAACTCTGAACACATACCTGAATATGCACGATCACATCAGTGCAACAACTAGGGGAGCCAATCATCATCTCAACACATTAAGGAAAATTAAGCCATTACTGCCCGCTGAGGACATTAAGTCTGCAGTCCAATCACTAGTCATCTCACGCTTAGAGTATGGAATTGTGACCCTGGCTGGCTTACCCAAGGCTAGATTGGCACCTCTAAGAGCTACTCTGAACTCTGCAGCCAGACTCATCACCGGTTCTAGGAAACATGATCATATCACTCCTGACCTAAGTCAACTCAATTGGCTGACTATCGATGCAAGGATTTGGTTCAAGATAGCCTGCCTGATGCACAAAACTATTAACTACAACACCCCAATCTACCTGGCTAAAAAAACATGAACTATCTTGTTTGAATAGGGCCCTAAGAAGCTCTAACACATTCCTGTTGAAACCTCCCAAATTCAAAAAGAAAAGAACCTACAATCGTGGTTTCTCTGGTCTTGCACCAAGAATATGGAACGCTCTTCCTCACGAGATCAGATCTAATCAGTCTCCTTCCTCATTCAAAAAACAATTCAAATGGTTACTCCTGAACCACCATCTACATCAATAGATTTTAGCCACCATAACTAACGTTTATCTCCTGCGGTTATTCTTTTATATCTCATTCAGCGTAACAAATTTTTGTGAATCTACATGAGTCATAGGTTTGGTTGCTCTTTTGCTACTTTACTTGTCCCACATGGTGGGTTGCTGCTCCTGTTTTATATTTAGGCTTGTGAAGTTACTTTTTGCAGTTGTATTTTTGCCTTTTCCTCCTTTTCACTTCTACTCCTTTGTACAACGCTCTGATACCCTCTCGGGTCATGTTCGCGCTTTATAAAATTTTTCAAATAAATTAAAACTTTACTGGAGCATCCATACATCAAGAGGGTAGCAGTGCAACTGACACTGGAACGCTCCACAGAATATACCTTGAAGGTAAACAATGAGTCCAACAACATTGAAGGAATACAAAGTTATACTGGCTGACTAGTGTACATACACACTAGCATGTAATAGAACACTTATGTGGAACACATGTCAAGAACAATCTGTGTTCTGACTAAACAATCTATATTACTACATAATGTGTGCTTATTGTGGTTTTCATCGTTTAAAAGGTGTGAGATTTCCATATGCCTGTGCATAGGGTTTTATTTCAATGTTGTGGTAACTTATAGAACGCACTATCTCCCGGGAGGGTAGTCTGACGCTGACTAATGCATTTTACATCACTGCTGTACCCCTATGGTGACAGGAAAGTGCAGCAATGGGTCAGCTGTAAGATGAAACTTTGCTGCATTTTCATTATAATGGTTATTGTCATGTCTTAATGACTTTTCTATTGTAAGATGGCAGACTCTTTCGAGTCCTCACGTATGCAGCCCTTGTTTTTTGTCTATGATAGGCCTACCTTGCAGTGGATTGCGTCTCTGGTTTCCTAGGTTACAATTTGTGTGTTCCGAGCCTGAAGGGTCTGCTTCCTGCTCTGCTAGCCAATAAGAGAGAGAAGAAAAAAAAAAAAACTGTTTGTTGACGCTTACTTCTGATATACTCGTACACATGTCCCAGTACGTGCCCAGCACGGACTGAAAGATCCTGCAGAGATAGGCTGTACCTCCGAGTACCGGGCCTTTGGTTAGGTGTGGCTGGCACGCGCTTGGCACTGGTTGGTGAAATGAGGCTGCCCGCAGCTCACGCAGTGGGCCACCTCAAAAGGGCAGCCACCTTAGTGCCACATTAGGCACACCGCCACCCCTCTAGTTAAGGGGACCCCAAGGAGGAGTCCCCCAGCCTAGCGCACCGGCCGCGTCACTTCGGGCGCGCAGAGGGTAGGGGCGTGGTATTTATACCTGCCCCCGCACATCTGGCGCCCTCTTTGGCTTTGGACACGCCATCCATGGGTGCCGCGGTCGCGCTGTTTGGCCAGGGAGCTGTCAGTGTTTTTGCGCGGTGAGTCCTAGACCGTGGGTTAACACCAGGAACCTTTGGTGAATAGAGGTGAGGATCCAGTACCCTACATGAATTGACGGCGCCATTTGGCCGGTGGTTGGCCCGGGCTTTTGTGGAAAGGCTGTTTTAATGCATTTCATGTCCAGGGGGAGGGCCGGGGCTGTCCATGTGGGAGAGGGTCCCTCTCCGGAGTTCAGTGGCAGAGGCAACGGGTGAAAGGTTAAGCAGGACCATCTGCAGTCGGTGAGGTCGGCCCGCGGCCTCAAACCGTCTCTTAAGTAGAGCCCGATCAGGGCGGATAACAGGCATGGCCCCAGAGTGGTTTAGTGTGCGGTTGCGGGGGCGTTCTGGTTGCAATGCCGTGGTTTCACCGTCGCCGCGGCATTGTGGTGTTGGAGGCCTACTGGCAGGCTTGTGCCCAGTGTGAAAACGGACTCCCTTCCTTGTTTTAGAGGGGTGTCCATTGATTGAAGTTCTCCTCCTGGTAGTTGGATTGTAAACGAGGGAGAATTCCGCGTCATTTTCTGTCTGGTTTGGCAGGGGGTTGGGAGAGCGACATGTGCATGTTCTGGATTGAAGGGATTCCCCTTTCTCTTCTCCTCCAACTTCTACAGTGTTGTCCGACATTGGTGACCTGGACAGCGGACAGGCTGGGGTGCCGGTCTCGGGGTCGCCCCATCCTGCCTTGGTTTGTTTGCTGGTTTGGCCCGCAATGATGCACCCGAGGGGGGCTTCCATAATTTATATAGACTGTGCCTTTCCCTTGACATCAATGCATGTCGTAATGCTCATGCTAAAGGAGGATCCACGTGTTCTAATGTTTTCCATTAGACAGCGATACAGACAGAAAGTCAAAGTATAAGGACATAAAGTACCCTTTTTCATGTATATGGTACTCTTCACTTCTGACTGATTTAATCAGAAACGTTTTATGTATTTCTTGAGTCTTCCACAGCCAGAGTCTTGGTGCGGCCGTGCCCCAGTGTGGTGATGTTGATTATTGTACTTTGTGGCACAGCGGGGAACTGGAGCCAGTTTGGGCTGTGGGATGATGGTTTGGTCGGACGCCACATGCTCCATGAGAGCGCGGGGTTTTGGGCATTAACTGGGCCTTGGTTTACAATGCTTTTGTTTTGTTGGCCAACCAAGGCAGAATGGCCTGGGCAGGGGCAGGTTAAACATTACCCCTAAGTCGCATCAAGATAGTTTGCCTGCCAGCAACAGTTGTGGTTCGGCAAAACACTCGAGAATTTACTCAAAGTGCATCTGTCCTGCACCAAAAGTGGGCTGTGACAACACGTCTGGGATTTGGTTAGTCGCACTATTGGATAGTACAGGGGCAATTTTCGCTGGCTTTGTTTTATCCGTAGGATTGGGCCATTTTAAATTAAAAAAAATTAAAAAGGCAAATTATGTTTGTGCGCCAAGATTTACACTTCCACTAAGGGTGGAAGAGCAGAAGGCAGGAGAGCTTAATTTACATATATTGCTGGCCCAATGGTAAAGCAGGTGAAGTGAGAGCCAGTGCTCTTACAATTGCTTGTAGCTGGGACTCAGCAGCCCGTGTCGCTAGGCAAGTACTTGATTCCCTTGCGCTGAATATGCAATGTAACTGGTGCACATGTATAGCGCTCTAACATGTTTGCGTAGCTTCTTTCGCAACATTTTATCTGGTCGTGGATCCGAACCAGAGGCAGTGTAGATGGGTGCAAGGGCCGAATTTTGTTACAAGAACCAATGTGGATGAGACTCACGTGGGGCGCAGGTGGCCACATGCCCAAGGGGGCATGGGGATATTGTAGCCCCTCTTCGATTCACTATCTGGGGCACCGGTGTCTTGAAGTGGAATTGTGATGACAAGGAGCTTCAGGCGTCTGCAGACAGTACTTATGCAGTAAATAAGGCACGGCTTCAAGTCCTGGCAGGGGCAGCCAGTTCATCTTTCTGTAAAGGTTTCTTGACGGCAGATTAGGAGATGCCAGGTATAGAAAGAACCTCATATGATGATCTTTCTTAAAGAGCCTTTGGGGTGCCATAATGCTCCAGGCCACCAAGTCCCACTGTGCCGGAGCGTACTGTAAACATGCAGGGGGACCTTGGGAATGGTGCGTCTTAACACTCTTGAATGTCTATCCTGCCTCAGTGAGAGGGGACAATGTGCTAATAGCCGATACTGCTCTTTTAAGTCTCTTTGCTTGGTGTTCTGTTAATGACTATCTTGGTACAGATAGAAGGTGCCTTTTGAATTTACTACGAGTCATAGAATGGGTGCGAGTGGTTGGATTTCGCAGCGCACCGGGGGGAGTACGCGGTTTCCGGTGGCTGAGGATGGTTTTTCCAGGCACTACATGCTCTACAATAGTTTATTGAATGTGAGGATGGTGGGGCCTGCAGTGTGGTAAGCATGGATTCGTTTCCGGGTTTGACCTTCATTGTGCTCCCTCCTAGAGTGCACATCGCGGCGTGTGTGCTTTGGGCATGGCATGGACGTGTTTCAAGCTCGGTACGTCTCGTCGCTTTCTGTTGTGTATTGTTTTCTGGGTGCATCGCCTAAGTGTTGGTGTGACGCCTGTTGGGGTGTTTGTGTGGGGGCACTCGAGGCTCATTGATAGTGTTTCTGCCATTTGCAGTGGGTGAGGGTTGTGCTGGATGGTTGTCTGCCGATGGTTAGGGTGAGCACAGGTTCCGAGCACGTGGCTCCGTGCTGCGTCGCACTCTGGTGCCTACAGGCAGCATCAGGGTTTTCCTCATGTTGAGTTCGGGGCCCGTTGGGGGTGTTTGTTCAGCCTCCTGGCGCCGCGCTAAAACACTAAGCCTTTATTGTCCCGGACACACTGGTATGCGTGGCCCGGAGCCCCATTGGCAATTGCGGCGGACCCGAATACCACCTCCTTAAGTTTTGTGGGTATCGACGCGGTCACAGGTTTGTCCTGTGCAGACCCCTAAGCGGGCCCGCTTACAGCAGAAAACGGGCAGGGCGGGGGAGTGTTGTTGTGCGGTTGCAGGTTCTTGGATGCAGCATTGCGAACAGAACTGTCAACTTTGGTACGAAGGAACTGGCCTGAGTCCCGATGTCAGCTCAATTGACCCCTATGCTTGGCTTTACGTATTCTCCATTGATTGGTTGGTTCTTTATCATATGCAATTGTTTCGAAGGTCTGGAATGTTATTTAAAGGAAGTGTTGCAAGATTTGTACCATGGCTGATTATTAGCGTGACTGGTACCGCACGTTCCTGCGTCCAGCTGTGGGTGGGCCTTTAAGAGTTATTCTCTTAATAAACATTGTTTGATCACCTTGTGAGTTCTATCATAACAGTAGTGTTCCAGATTTATGGGAGTGGAACAGTTGCAAGAGGGCGGCCAATCACAGCCTCTGGGTCACACATTAATAGAAAGACGCAGGGCGGTTATGTCAACTTCCATGTCAGGTGCAAAGATTTTGGGGAATGCTGCTTTTTTAGAAAGGTATGGGAGGTTTGAGAGCATTATAATATGTCTGTTGGCATATATTTGCACGGGGAAGGACATTGGATCGAATCACCCCTCATGTTCAGGGCGGTGATAATTTAAAATGCGCCTCCGTTTTTTTAAGTGTCGCAGCCAGGGTGTTCGGTGGTGCAGATGTGTGTCCGAATCAAGTATATCCGAGGTAATAGGAATGGGAGAGAAGATAGCATGACGCTCTCTTCAACTCAGAAGTGGCAGATGTTTACTGGATGAGTTGACATTTGTCCCAAAAAACGCTCATGTTTTCCCCTTCGGGCAAAAAAGTTTGGAGGCCACAAGGTGGCACTGCCCCTTCATTCCTCAACCTGTTTGCATTTATTAGGTAACGTAATTTAGGCACGGTTAAACGTCACAGCCCAGGCTCTGCCACGTGCTGCTCTCAGGGGCCAGGAGAATCGTTGATGTGTCGAAGTTTCGCTGCTTCGCCGGGCGCATTTGCTGGGTGTATCACAATTGCCCCCCCCCCCCGGTGTGGTAGAGTTGACGGCGATTCTGTGCCTTCCGGAGCAGGTCAGGGATTTTTGGCTCATTTGGGCCCGTGGGCAGGGTGCCACGTGCTCTCCCTGGCACAGGGGCGGTACTGTCAGGCGAACGGCGGGAGATGGACATTTCCTTGGTTTGCATTCGTTGGGCGACAGGGGTCTTGCACTCTCCATCGCAGATTGCGCCAATAGGCGGGCATTCTATGGTAGTAATGTTGCGAAGGGGCGCTGAGGCCCCGAGGTTGGATCACTCCTTGTCTCGGTCGTATCGCATGCCCGTGTGACTCGGGGGTCATTGCCTCGAAGGTGTGGGGTTGGGGGCCTTGTTGACTCGAACTAAAATCCCAGCCATTGCTTGCCATGGGCAGGTATTGATGGGTGGATATCTTGTCGAGCGCTAGTAAGTGTGCCACTAATTTAACTCCTTGCCTTCCACAGGCAAAAGGCAAGCAGAGCTCTTAGGATAGTGGTGGAAGGGGGCCTGAAGAAACCTATGGTGGGGCAAGTTTGCTAAAACTACGGGTACATCACAGTATGTGAACCTCAGATTTAGGAAAGCCTAGATGGAGCATGGGCAAATTCAGGTGTTAGTAGGTCAGCAGCACCCTACCAGTCCGAACTACAGCACCGGTATTAATTTGACTCATTTTCAGTAATAAAGAGATTGAGTTGTATAATTTATTTTCAACACATGGGTCAACAATCACGGGATGCATTGCAGTTATCTGATGCCCAAGCCTGGTTACCTTAAGAAGCCAGATGGCTTCATCCTTCAAAGCTGAAACTTCCTCAAGCTCCAATATGTGATTTGAAACGCAGTGCTTTGTGGACGAGAGTCGAAGTTAATGCCTCCTTTTCTCGTTCAGGCAAAAGGCTGCAGAGTTTGAGGGTAAAAGTGGAGCTGAACCGGTATGTTGGTGTCAATTCTATTAAATCCTAAGGGGTACTAGGAGGTGTGTGAAACTGGTGCTTAGGGAACCCTGCCAGAGCAGGGGTAGATGCTGGGATTAGGTCCACAGCACTACACCAGTTCGCCCCTAGCAACGGTATTAAAATTACCCAATTTTATTACGAGGATGAACAACATATTAGCTCAATATTCAAACACAATGGTATGATTCATACAGAGGATATCTTGAACACAGGTATGTCATGGTGCCCTTATGTCAAAAGAAGGGACAAGTAACTCAGGTAGGGGTCTAATGGCTAGCAGACGATTGCGTCCCGGTAGGGGGCCGGGTTTGACCCCCAGGGTCACAGGCCAGCCCGGTAGGTCCACCCAGCCCTTCATCCTCCTGGGATCGATAATGAGTGCCACCAAGTTGGGTAACAAACACCTGTCATCCAGCGCCAAGATACCGGTCGTGTGATGGGTGCTCAAATACACATTAGGGTTGACACAGCCAGGGTCAACCTCAATACTTGTTGGCTTGCCACCTAGCTCCGCTGATTGGTCCTTCCCCCTGCTTGGTAATGACAGGGAACACACAACGCGAGTAGCATCTGCCAGACTCTGTGCGGAGATAGCAATGCAAGTTCTGGAGCGCTGGATAGAACACTTTATTGGGTAATTGTCCACTTATTAGTTTTGTACGAAAACTTCTCGTCCAACGTCTCCACGAGTCGTGGGGACAGCATTGTCAGGAAGGCTTTTTGGTACTCGAAATAACTGCAGGAAGTCTATAATAGCCTCCAGGCCATCCATGTGTGGTTAGATACCTCTCCAGAACGTACCTCTCCAGTGAGTGGTGCTTGCCACGAGTGCCGTGGAGATGTGAATTAAAGAGCAGTTCAGGGTTCCCATTGGTTTTTTTTAGTCAAAGGACCACTACACATGAGGATGGAGGGTGATCACAATGGGCAGAGGATGGGTGATGGTGATGGCAATGCTAGACTGCCAGCTTGCTTACAAAAATGTATTGTATCACCAAGTAGATGGGTACTGGGAGGCAACCCAGTGAATAGGCAGGTGAGCATACCTCAAAGGTGTATCTGTGGGTTTAAGATATGAGTATCTCTGGTCTTATGGCTGTGTAGAGCCATTCTCATTTGGCACACTGCCTGTGTCTTGTGTTCTTCGGCCGCCCCGCCTCAGACATTTAGAGGTATGTCCTTGGTAAATTTGGCGCTTATCAAGGTCCTCTGGGTCAAAGCGGTTTGTTGCATCTTTCAAGGGGAAAAGATATGTTAGGGACTGAATTGCTTACAACGTGGCACATTAAGGTGGGCGGTAAAAAATTTCAAGTTGCAACCGGGAGATTCCCCCATTAATGTCAGCAACTGCTCACATTGCTACCAGTTAAGCAGCCTGGGAATTCTGGGGGCATACACCACAGATGAAACTGAACAGGCAAAATTCCTGTAGGAAAGGAGGGATACATGGCAAGTACATGAGGACACCCTTGCTTAATGTCACATATGTCTAAGCTCATCGGATAGTTAGACGTCACACATCATTGTAGGATAGTCACCAACGTGAAACAGGCTATTGGGTACGGCTTGCCAGGACATTGAAACACACTCCATACGGACTGGAGCCTCTATAAAGGATAAATGCTGGAAACACGGAATGGGGTAAGTTTGGCTCGAAAATCATTTTCACCAAGCAGCAGTGCGTCAAATTGTTGCCAGGTGTCTTTCAGTGACAGGCAAGTGCATTAAGAGAGTTGTATTAGGTAGCAAGGTTACTTGCAGTGAGGCAGAGGGGTCCCAGCGGTTCCACCAAAGGTGGGCTACGGCAATACATGAAAATGGGAATTTAGATTACAACAGTATCATTGGTTTAATAAGACGCAGGACTCTCTGGCTATGCGGGGTATAAATGTTCCAGCTTGAATTACAAGGTGACTAGAAGGCAAGCCGAACTCAGCTTTGATTTTGTGGAGGGCAATCAATTCCAGGGATAACGAAGTAACCAGGTCTATAGCTGGATTAAGCGCCAAGGGTCACAGCTGGTTAGCAGGTAGTGTGTATCTGTGATCGGACTTTTTTTAGTTAAGCAAGCCTGGTGGGCGGCGTAAGTTGTCACTCCTAAAAGGGTGCTGGGACTGCAATAGTGTGCACAATACGAACACTCCCTTAAACCAGATTTGACACCATTAGGTGTTCGCCATGGTTTAGCAATCAAAAAGGTCTGTGCAAATGTCTGGTCAAATTCAGCAAAGTATGTGCACTCTGGAACCGAGGGCATGTTACAGGTTGCTTCAGTTAAGCAAAAAATTCCCCGCCCTGATAGCCATAGTAGCTAGGCTGGTTGTGGAAGCTGTCATCTAACAAGTGTGCTGCTGTCCTAAAAGTTGGGGAAACAAGGTGTTAAAGCACATAAAGTGCTAGAAGGATTGGTAACTACAGGTTACAGGAGGTTGGAGCCTGCAGTAGCTTGAAGGGTAATAAAGCTGTGGTTAAGAGTAGAGCTCCCTCCAGGGAGGCCATCACATTCCTATGGAAAGGTAAATAAAGCCAGGGACAAGCCCACCAAGCTGGAGGGCATGGTTCAAATCAAATTAAAGTTAAAATAAGAATGGCTGGTTAATTTGGCGTGGCCTCTTCGTGGAACACCACATGGTAGTGATAGGGACGGGGTACACCTGTCAGAAGTAGATAAGGAAATGATCTACCTAGAAGGGCTAATGGCAGGTTGCAGGTGGTTTAGGAGAATGCCATGGTGGGGGGGCCCGGATATGACGGTGGCCACATCCTGGGAATTGGCGGAGTTACAGGGCGATCCGGAGGTGGAAGGGTATGGAAGGGTACCTCTTCAGGAGCATAGTAGGGGTGCCTGTGCCAAACCCCAGGAGTCTTTACGGCAGGACCCTGGAGAAAGAATAGTCGGCGCCCCGCTAGTCCTTCGGGCGGTTGTAAGCCTGAGCAACCGGGGGCTTGCCTTGCAACGCTCCGCCCTTAAAAGGGCACGAGTAAAGTGGTGGACCAGTGGTTCACGGTATTCAAGGGGGGAATCACCTCATAACTGATAGCACCGATTGGATTGGCCACAGTGCAATTTGGCTCTTCAGGCGGGCAGGGCAGCGTAGGTGAGTCCCCGCTGCCTGCCCTTGGATCGCCCGTAAGTTAACCCACCACGTTTGCATACTTTTGTATGGAATAAACCTGCAGCAAATTTTTCCCAACAAAATTGTGTTGTGTGATTTATTTATTCCAATTGCATGTTAGGTTCTGCAAAGGTGGGGCGGGTTACTTATATAGGCACTATGAGGCTGCCCGCGGCTCACGCAGTGGGCCACCTCAAGAGGGCGGCCACCTTAGTGCCACATTAGGCACACCGCCACCCCTCTAGTTGAGCGGACCCCAGGGAGCAGTCCCCCAGCCTGGCGTGCCGGCCGCGTCACTTCTGGCGCGCAGAGGGTAGAGGCGAGATATTTATACCTGCCCCCGCCCATCTGCAGCCCTCTTTGGCTCTGGACACGCCGTCGCCCGCCCTACCGCATACCCGGCGTGTCAGCTGGTGAGCATGGCTAGGTAGGACGGTTTAATGATTTTAATTTGTGTTGCAGGTGGAGTTACAGGGCGATCTGGAGGTGGAAGGGTACCTCTTCAGGAGCACAATAGGGGTGCCTGTGCCTAACCCCAGGAGTCTTTACGGCAGGACCCTGGAGAAAGAATAGTCGGCGCCCCGCTAGTCCTTCAGGCGGTTGTAAGCCTGAGCAACCAGGGGCTTGCCTTGCAACGCTCCGCCCTTAAAAGGGCGTGAGTAAAGTGGTGGACCAGTGGTTCACAGTATTCAAGGGGAGAATTCCCTCATAACTGGTAGCACCGATTGGATTGGCCACGGTGCAATTTGGCTTTTCAGATGGGCAGGGCAGCGTAGGCCAGTCACCGCTGCCTGCCCTTGGATCGCCCGTAAGTTAACCCACCACGTTTGCATACTTTTGTATGGAATAAACCTGCAGCAAATTTTTCCCAGCTAAATTGTGTTGTGTGATTTATTTATTCCAATTGTATGCTAGGTTCTGCAAAGGTGGGGAGGGTTGCCTATATAGGCACTAAGAGGTCTGTACATTTTTCATGTTTTGGCATTGTGGAAAGCCTAAGGACTGACACTTGTGGGAAGGGAAGGGAAGGAGAGAAAAAAAAAAAAAAAAAAAGAGAAAGAAAAAAGTAAGAAGTTATTAACCACAGCATAAATACTAAAATAAAATGGGTTTTTTGAGAAGTGTTTTAACCGCATATTGTTTTATATCTGGTCGTTTAGTTGTGGTCATCCTAAATGTGTAATGTGTGTTGATGTGCTGCACTTTGGAAGCATTTGTTGCTTTAAAATAAATGGCAGCTGTAAAATCTCTGCATTTGGGTTGGCAGCGTTCTGCCGTTCGGTGCAAAAGTGGCTCTTGTTTCCAAGGCCCCGATCTCTTTACTGACTCCGATGAGGAGGCAGGAAGAGCCTGAAGGGTACATTATTCCATCAGGGCAGGTGTGGACTGCGAGGTATCTCAAGCATGTGCGCAGGCTCCTCTCCGGAGTGATCTCCATATTAAATGTCCACTCAAGAAGAGCAGGTCTTGAAGCATATCTACCCATAGGCTAATGCCACAGAGCATGGACTGGGTGCGCTTCCTTCATTTTCATGTGTTGAAGATTTGGGTAATTCTCTACTGCAACAGAGTGTAATCTGAGGCTAGCCCAGCTTCAGCATTCCTGGATAATCCGTCAGCATGTGCCCCAGAAGCAGAGGTGTTGAATGCCCCCCTCCACCCAGCCACCCTTCTAAATAGCCGATTCCTGCTCGTAGGGATTTACAGTGCAGATAACCTGCAGCGGGAGCCATTGGTGATAGACTTGTTAGACCTGAGATTTCCCCATGTGATGTAACACTGGAACTATAGAGAAATGGGTGTGTGCTTGCAGTCAGGTGGCTTTTAAAAGCATTATTGGCCCACGGCACAGCTTCTTCAAAAGTTAATTGATTGTGTAATATGTTCTTGGAAGCCATCAATGAACCACTTTCATTTATATGTTAATCACACCTACTGGCTTTGATCCAAGTTTAGCCAGTTCAGCGCCCAACCCTGAAGGGATTCCTCCAGCGACTGTGCTGTGCAATGCCCTGCCAAAAAGGGCTGCTGCCATTCTGCCTGTCGCAGCACCCTTCTCCAAGTCCAGCTCTCCAATGCATCGCCTTGTCTTCGAAGCATGATCCCATCATCGGATGCTCGTCGATGCAGCCCTTTGCTGCTGAAGCATGCTCCCATTATTGGCTGCTCGCCAATGCAGCTCTTTGCTGCTGAAGCATGCTCCCATCAATGGCTGCTCACCGAAGCGTGCTCCAATCATCAGCTGCTCGCTGATGCAGCCCTTTGCTGCTGAAGCATGCTCCCATCATTGGCTGCTCACTGAAGTGTGCTCCCATCATCGGCTGACCGCCAATGCAGCCCTTTGCTGCTGAAGCATGCTCCCATCAATGGCTGCTCACCGAAGCGTGCTCCAATCATCAGCTGCTCGCTGATGCAGCCCTTTGCTGCTGAAGCATGCTCCCATCATTGGCTGCTCACTGAAGCGTGCTCCCATCATCGGCTGACCGCCAATGCAGCCCTTTGCTGCTGAAGCATGCTCTCATCATCGAATACTCACTGATGCAGCCCTTTGCTCCTGAAGCTTGCTCCCATCATAGGCTGCTAGTCGATGCTTCCCTTTGCTGCTGAAGCATGCTCCCATCAATGGCTGCTCACTGAAGAGTGCTCCCATCATCGGCTGCCCGCTGATGCAGCCATTTGCTACTGAAGCATGCACCCCTCAACGGTTGCTCACTTAAGCATGCTCCCATCATCGGCTGCTCGCCGATGCAGCCCTTTGCTGCTGAAGCATGCTCCCATCATCGGCTGCTTGCCGACGCAGTCCTTTGCTGCTGAAGCATGCTCCCATTAACAGCTGCTCACCGTAGCATGCTCCAATCATCGGCTGCTCACCGATGCAGCCCTTTGCTGCTGAAGCATGCTCACACAAAGGGCTGCCCGCCGATGCAGCCCTTTACTGCTGAAGAATGCTCCCATCAACAGCTTCTCGCTGATGCTTCCCTTTGCTGCTGAAGCATGCTCCCATCAATGGCTGCTCACTGAAGCGTGCTTCCATCATCGGCTGCCCGCTGATGCAGCCATTTGCTACTGAAGCATGCGCCCCTCAACGGCTGCTCACTGAAGCGTGCTCCCATCATCAGCTGCCCGCCGATGCAGCCCTTAGCTGCTGAAGCATGCTCTCATCATCGAATACTCACCGATGCAGCCCTTTACTGCTGAAGAATGCTCCCATCAACAGCTTCTCGCGGATGCTTCCCTTTGCTGCTGAAGCATGCGCCTACCAACGGTTGCTCACTTAAGCATGCTCCCATCATAGGCTGCTCGTCGATGCAGCCCTTTGCTGCTGAAGCATGCTTCCATCAACGGCTGCTCACCGGAGCGTGCTCCAATCATCGGCTGCTCATTGATGCAGCCCTTTGCTGCTGAAGCATGCTCCCATCAATGGCTCCTCGCCGATACAGCCCTTTGCTGCTTCAACAAGCTCCCATCATTGGCTGCTCACCGATGCAGCCCTTTGCTGCTGAAGCATGCTCACACAAAGGGCTGCCCACCGATGCAGCCCATTGTTGATAATGGATTAAACCCAGATCAGTTGACTGGGGGTGAGTGCTTGCAATGTTCAACACTCCGTCCATCATCCCCCTTGATTTTGCTTTGATAAAGCATTCTCTCATCAACGGCTGCTCGCCAATGCAGCCCTTTGCTGCTGAATCATGCTCACACAAAGGGCTGCTCGCCCATCGAGCAGCCCTTTGCTATTGAAGCATGGTCCCATAAAGAGCTGCTCTCAGATATAGAATTCATCAGTTAGAACAATAGCTCAGACTCTGAACAGGAAGAATACCCAGACCACTCAGGAGACTACACGGACTGCCTTAAGACAAACAAATCCAGTTCAAGATGGCCAACATTTCAATATTTTTTTTATTCGGCACACATCAATTTATGGGCTTAAATTAGCATACAAACGAGTGCTGGTAGCTGCTAGATATAGCATATCTGCTGAAGAGCCCTACATGCGATTTCAGCTACAATTTGAAACAAACTTCCCTAGGAAGTGAAAAGGTGGCAGTCTGATCCCTTAGGATCCACCTTGACTTGATCATTTCTTTTTGCACTTTTTATAGCATAGGCCTGGCTCATTGTTCTGTTATTATCTCGTTATCATTCACAATTTTCTTCTGCCTATCATGGCATACACGTGGGTCCCGTGCTCTCCATGCCACTGGAGTCAAGCTATCCTGGCTGATGAGGGGTGAAACCCCGAAACCGGTCCTAGGATGCTTGTTTCCAGTCCAGGGAGGACCTGGCTTGGCAGTTCGGGCTGGACTGTTCCCATGAGGCACAGGGTCAAGACTGATTTGCATATGGCTGGGTTCAAACTGGAATGGCATGGTGAGCAAAAAAACGATGGATTTAGGCCCAGATCTCTGTACTGGGGGTGGGGAATGTATGACATTGTTCTGCATTCTGTCCATCAACTGTTCTCTTTGCATTTATCATGGCATACACAGCAGTCGGTCAACCCTCTAACTTCACTGTGAGTGACAGCATGCCACTTTTTCACAAGTAGCACATCCACACAAAGTTGTTCCTTTAAGTGCCATGGTGCACTACAAAAATGTGTGCTTTTTAAGACCCCAAAAAATTGACTTGTAGTCAATTATTATTTTTTTAAGATGATTTGGGGCCTGGCAGCTGCCCCAGCAATAAAGTTTTGCAAAATCCATGACTGAACAAAACACGCATTAGCAATGCTAAACAGCTGGCGGTCAACATACATATTGATTTTGGCAATGCTGGTTTTTTTTCCCTTTTAGACACAGGGAGATTACATGATTTTCCCAGAATATTGAGCTGAGGCAGAGGTTCAAGCTAAGTTCTCCATCTTTCAAAGCCTGAAGCTGTAGCCCCTAGGCCACATCTCCACCTTGCATGGTTTTGGCACTTCAGAAATATACACAAAACTACATATAAACCCTAGGATTGGATTCCCCCTGCAATTTATTGGGGGACACTGCAGAAGTGGGTGCTTAGAGTTCAGCTCATCAACACAAATATTGTTACCCTACACCACCAAAAATGCAATTTTCTGTATAACATTACATTTGTACATCTAGCTATTTAGAAATACATTCCTACTGGTGTACAAAGTAGCAAAATAAAATAACCAAGGCAGAAATTCTGTAATATTCAGATGAATTGTAAAGAAGTATGGATGTCCCTGAGAAATAATACCCAACCAAGAATCCCAGGATTGGCCCAAAAGTCACTCGGAATCTGGGAGAAACTCCAGACATGTCTAGGTAATGAAGACAGTGGTAAATGGGAGTAGGGGGGGTACAAACATAGGAAATGCAAGTCTCCCAACAAGAACTTGTGTGCCGGGGAGTGGACGGAGTTCTGACATGCACAGTACCAACACAAGTGAAAGAATACAGTGGTGGTCCCCCACACAGAGTGCATGCATGGACACTAGGGTGGAATGCCAGCCCGATTTAGGAGACCTTTACCCTAGATCGGGTGTTTCAATAGTGAGATTCTGTGCACCTTCTGCAATTCTAGGGAACCTAGGGATGATTCTTACATTTTTATGGTGACTGCATCGCTCCTCTTAAGGACAGATCTAGGGGTTTACTTCTCAAGACCCTTTGGGGGCTTTTAATATTCTTCCAACTCAAGATGAGATACAGGCATTTTGCATGGTCAAACTTCAATCTTGATCTGTTTTCTTGGTTCTAGATTCCAGAGACTGAAAAACAGGCTCTGGGTCCATTTCTGCATATCGGTTGCCATTCCCAACAAGCATTTGCTGTCTGAGTGTCATAGCTTGCTCAGTGCTCACCTTCAAGCAGTATTCCTACTTTATGAAGTTTCGTGCCCCTATTTCCCACTGGATCCATCATGGCTCGAATCCGAAGAAACCTGCATTGTCAATATGTCGGTCGGTGCTGGGCGGCATTTCTCCTGATAATTCCTCTTATGAGAGACTACTTTGTCAGGGTATCAATCATAACCATATGGAAAGGAGGGAGTGGTGGGGGATGGGAAATGCACAAGACCACCAATCGCCTTTACCTGTTCTCTTTCTATAATTCTTTTAGCAGATCCTTCTTAAGCCAGCACGCCTCTTGGGTGTGCTAAGGAAGAACTTCACAGAATATGGTATCAACTTCTAGAAGGAGATGCGTTTCAGTGGAAAGGCGACAGATTTTGCAGCTAACTTTGGAAAGATGGGTTCTAGTCCCAGCTCCGTCACCGGACCCAAAATAAATAGTGGCTTGCCAATAATTCTATCTTCCTGTGCTTCAAATTGTAAAATACGGTATTGTTTCTAGTACTGTCACAATTACATCTGGGCAGACCCTAGTTTTGGCAATTTTGTCTACAGTGGAACCTACATACTATAATTTGTGGCCGGTGGTCATTTTTAAATGCTCCTGCTACAATATAAAATAATGAGCAGCTACTTGCCTCTAGACCACACCTACATCAGATATCTAAAGAATAAAAGAGCGGAATAAATAAACGTCACAAAATGTAGGTGCTCACTTCACATTGGACTAAAAGAAGATTTCTAAAGGTGTTCCTGATCTTTCACTGGTGTGTTAAAAAGGTTAAATCACGTTAAGCTCATAGGGGCATCCGTAGAACATCGAGCAAAAAGTCAAATATAGATTTTCCAAGCCAGCCACTGAGACCAGCTTCATCTGACCCCATGACTGCCCCTGCATTTAAATTTTCTACTAAATGGAGGCAAATAGTTTACCACCTGATCCACAAGCTCAAGACCCGTTTCCAAATTCAGAACTTCGACTATGCCATGAGATTGTTCCCATTCACATTACTTAACTCAACTATCTCACCAACCTCTCCTACCAGGAGGCACCAACGCTGGCCATGCTTAACAAGTCCCCCACACATTTATTCATTATCATCCTAAAAACCCTCCAGTTCTACATACCTATTTTGGTTTCAAACGTTGGGCCTCATTTAGATCTTGGCTAACGGGTTACTTCGTCACAAAAGTGACGAATAGCCCATTAGCCGAAATATAAATCCCATAGGAAATAATGGGATTTATATGACGGACAGAATAGCCATCACCGTTGTGATGGAGTAACCCATCTGCCAAGATCGAAATCAGGCCCTTAGTCAGCAGTATTCGAAGAGCATGTAGGTGTTTATGTGGCATTAACTACTCAAGTGTGATAGCATCCCTTCCCCGTTCAAGCTAAACTGCGCTACCGAATTCTTGCTTGTTACACATTCCGAAGGAGTTTTAATGCAAAGGTGCAATGAGCAGTTATTCATAACTAAGGTTTAGTAAAAGTTCTTTTAACACTTCTTATGGAAAAAAAGAAATGGAACTCATTACCTTGATTAAAACCTTGAATAGAACCCCCAGCGTCTTGTTGAACCCCAAGGTTACAATTTTACCCCACATTTTCTAGCCTCCAAGATGGAGAATGCTTAGTGCAATGTAACTTTACTTTGCACTCTGCTGGAGTACTTAAGTGCACAGCAAGGTGTATGTCACTCCTATATGCACTCTTCCATGACACTATGCATTGGCCTCAAAACATCTAAAAAAGGGAATATTCATGGAATATTCATATGCACTTAGTACAAACAGAAAGGGCTATGGCCTGTTGGCCCTTGTACTAATGGGGAGCGGAAGGTTCGGGGATGATTCACAAAGACATGTAAGAGTATCTAAAACAAGCATTGGCATAGCCAACAGGTCTCGCCTTTGGGACCTTATAAGTGTTTAACCATGCAACAGTTAATGTTGTTGCACCAAGGATATTGCGCTGCATAACTAAATACTTATAAGGTCCCAAAAGCGAGACCTATTGGCTATGCCCAGGTATGTAAGGGGACCCAGGAGGACAGAGAGGGCACCAAGGGACAGAGTGAGGTTCGGAGGATAAACTGAGGTCCCGGGAGGGCAGAGAGGGCACCAAGGGACAGAGTGAGGTTCAGAGGATAAACTGAGGTCCCGGGAGGGCATAGAGGGCACCAAGGGACAGAGTGAGGTTCGGAGGATAAACTGAGGTCCCGGGCCACCAAGGTTAGGTATTAGGCCTTTTCACAATTGTTTGAGGGGTGTGAGAGGATGAGTTAGGTTACGTGGAGGAGCATGCTCATTACTCATGGGTATCCAAAATTGTTTTCTTAAATGTTCTGAATTTCCACACATCGCTGCTGTTAGAAGCCAGTTTACCACTGTTCTATAAATGCATTTGTTTGCTTCTACTGAACATTACCCCAAGACGTCATATTTCATGATCCTTTTCCCCACACAAGTATTCCAATTAAGTATATACACTATGCTGTCTGTAAAACATTAAGTTAAATTCCACAGACGTAAGATTTTAAGTTGTAGAATTTGTTTCTCCATGCTTCTAGAAAGTATCGTTACTCAAACCTCTCCCGATAATAATATTCACGTATGTGATACATGCACGGGAATTGGGCCTGCGCTGCATGGACTTCAAATGACTAAAACACCAAAGTGGAAGTGACATCAAACACCCTTTCACCACAAATGGCTATTCACGGGTGACCCCTTCATCCACCTTTGCTCCTCAACAGACTCCCCTTAACCCCTCAGAGTCCAACTGGAAGAAAAGGACGGAGAACCAAAGGACATTTGAACTGCGGTTCATTTCTGATCCTGTCACTGTATTGATGAACCCCAAAACCAGCCGTTGCAGGACAGTGCCACATTAGCAGACGCCCTAGCAAGGTTTACCTATTGATCTGCTAGTTAAGTCTAATTTTTGCAGTTAGAGGCGCCTTTGATAATCACACGTTCTGCTCAGTTTCTGCACTCCGTGTGCTGTTAACACCAAATCTTTCCAAATGATAGATGCATTTCAGGCAATGGCCCTAGCCACGTGTATCAGGCAATCAGTACCTGATGAGAGATGGAACTCAGGGTTACCGTTCACTACCACTGAATATAGATTCACTATCGTGTGCGTTACCACTGAATATAGATTCACTATCGTGTGCGTTACCACTGAATATAGATTCACTATCGTGTGAGTTACAGGGCTGGGCACGAGGCGTCCTCCTAAGGACAGCGAGAGAGCTGCTGCTTCTAATCAGCTTGTTTTCTGACAAACAGACTGTGTGCTGAGAAACGACAAATCAAATGCGTTTAAACTGCACCATCAGCTACAGAGTTTGAAAAGTCTCCTTTATGGGAGTTTACCCGAAATATCCTGTATGCTGTAAGTCCCAATAGGTTAAGACCAACTCAACTGGCCCGTGGCACTCTGGGATGCACTATTTGCCATTTATTGTTTCTCAAACTGCACGTCCTACTTGGTTTCCTGGCCAAATGTGCATTTAAATGTAGATTTCACCGTTCATTTTGTTAACATTACTTGATGGAGAAACCTTAAACTCACTAAAGGATATTAATTTGAGACCAATGTTACTGGCCGAGAGTGCTTTAAAATGCAACAATGGCTGTATCTTGTCCAGAAAAATGTTCCCCATAGTATTCAGAATTCGACAACAGTGAAGAGAGCCCCGAAAAGACATTTCGACCCAGGTTCTGGATACGGACCCCCGCCCCATTGCTCAAAGTGACCCCCCGCCCCCAAGTTTGACTCTAGTTGCGCCCCTGCTACTGACTACTGACTACAGACCGGGGTTCACGGTTCACGGTTCGATCCCTGGCTCCGGCGGCAGCTCAGCACCATGTGACTCTGGGCAATAGCTCACTTAATTTCCACTACGGCCCCCAGCGCCTTGAGACCCGTAAGGGTGAGTAGCTGCGCTATATAAAAACGGACTTACATTTTTTTTTTTTACTTACTTACAGATTACTTCCGGTCAGAGGTTACCGCGCGCGCGAGGCGTGTGCACAATGGACCTGTCTCCATCACCATCAACCCTCTGGCTGAAAGCGGCCTGGACAGGAAACCATGAAGGGCCGTGCCCTCCGCTGAGCTGGCATCCCATCCCCCTGCCCAGTAGCCCTGCCAGGGGGCCACAATCAAACACACATCCGGGATACGTGCTGTGTAGTAGCTCGTAGTGCTCAGGGTCGATGTGGCACAAGTGCCAGGCCGAAAGGGCTGGGGCCGAGTATCTACTCGGCCCTCGGTGGCTTCGTCTGTATGGATGTGAGGGGTAACTCCTGTACCGCGAGTCTCTTTATATCAAAGCATCTTGTTTTCATGAGCCCTCTGTCTGCGAGTGTGGGGGTACCTCGGAGGGCATTACATATGTCCTCTGCTTGTGAGTATGGGGTTATGTCGGAGGGGCAATTTCTGTGCCCTCTGTCTGTATGAGTGTACCTTGAAGGTGCATTTCCCGTGCCCTCTGCCTGCGAGTATGGGTGTATCTGTGGTAGGGGCATTTCCTGTGCCGTCTGTAAGCAAGGGGATAACTCGGAGGGGCATTTCCTGTGCCCTCTGCCTGTGGGCATGGATGTACCTCGGACGAGCATTCTCCGTGCCCTCTGCCTGTAACTGTGGGTGTATCTATGGGAGGGGCATTTCTTGTGCCCTCTGTCTGTGAGTATGGGGGTACCTCAGAAGGGAATTTTCTGTGCCTCGGTCTGTAAGCCTGGAGGTACCTCGGAAGGGCATTTCCTGCACCCTCTCTCTCCAGCGCCAATGGCTGACTCAAGAGCTGACGCACCGTGTTGACTTGGTGCTCACAGCTGCTTGGATACTTTAATACGCCGAACACGGAGAAGCTCTCCACGTCTCTGCCTGTAATTCTCTCCCAGCCTCTCCATTTTCCTATTAGCCTCTGATGAATTCTCGGCGGCGCCGGGCTTTGGTAACCTTTCACGGTCCTCTTATTAGAGGCTTCAAACGACACCAGATGCAGACACCCTGCTTGTGATTGGAGTCACTTAAGTTTGGAATCTGCATAATTCCGAGGAAGTAGGTGAGAACGTGACCTTTCCCGACGAAGGCGACATCTTCATCAATCAAGGTTACCTTGTACCGTGGCGAATCTATCTCTGCGCGCAGAAAGCGCCGGGGATCACACAACGCCTCAGGGAGCGAGCCGGGAACCATTGCGGGGAGAGGAAGTGCGCAGCGATTTGGTGACCGAGACCGGGGATGGAGGGAGGGAGTTGCGGCGGCATGGGCAGCGCTGCGAGGCTCAGGCTGTGGAATAAACAGCGCTGCGAAGACCCAGGCACGAGGCATCAATAGCACTGCGAGGACCCAGGCAGAAGACATGAACAGCGCTGCAAATACCAAGCTGTGGTATAAACAGCACTGAGAGGACTTAGGCTGTGGAATAACCAGCGCTGCGAGGGCCCAGGCGTGAGGCATGAATAGCGCTGCAAAGACCCAGGCTGTGGAATGTACAGCGCTGCGAGGGCCCATGCGCGAGGTATGAATAGCGCTTCGAAGACCAAGGCTGGAGGCATGAATAGCGCTGCAAAGACCAAGCTGTGGAATAAACAGCGCCGTGCGGGCCCGGGCGCGAGGGATGAATAGCGCTGCGAAGACCAAGGCTGGAGGCATGAATAGCGCTGCAAAGACCAAGCTGTGGAATAAACAGCGCCGCGCGAACTTAGGCTGTAGAATAAACAGCGCTGCGAGGCCCAGGCGCGAGGCATGAATATGGCTGCAAAGACCCAGGCTGTGGAATGAACAGCGCTGCGAAGACCAAGGCTGGAGGCATGAACAGCGCTGCGAGGACATTGGGGGATGATTAACATATTTACAAACATTAAAACCTCTAGCTTCAGTTTGCGGAGACTTCCTTAAAACCATCGTTCTTTTGCTGATGCATTTCTGGCATTAACATAACTAGCAACTTAACAAGCAGCCTTTGTACATGCAGCACAGCATGGCACTGACCCGTGCCGGATCAGAGAGGAGCGGGGGCGAGCGAGCGCTGCAGCGTGCTGAGCTGACCACACGCTCGTGCATCGTGCCTGAAACGTGCGGGTAACTGCAGTGAAAAGGCCATTGTGCACGAGCGTGTGGTCAGCTTTCAAAAGCCCCTTACATAAAGTCTCGCAGAGCAACGCTTGCGCGCTACTCGAGGCTCGACCTAAAAAGCACTTCTGTGGCACTACTTCCCCTACTCCTATGTGCTTTTGGGAATCAGCCCACAAAGCGCTTATAGAACAGCTAGGTATCAAATAGTCAGAAGTGCACATCATTCAAAACTAAACATTCCTTTCCAGAAGCATGGTGCTCAACTGTCTGCAGTTCGCATTAACACTTAATTAAAAATAAAAAATTTAAAAAAACACATCTATTCACAAAGGCATTTTTTAGAATATGCAAACTACCACTGCAGTACTCGGAGCTCATTCTTGTTCACCTTCGTGAATTGGCACCAAAACACATGAAACTAGAAGAAAGTGAGAATATTCTGGGACTATTCATATACAGCTAGTAGAAATAGAAAGGAGTGTGCTTGTCTGCACTTTTACTAACTAGGAGTCGGGCACTTCAAGGCCAATTGCCAAAGGTATGTAACAATGTGTAAAAGAATACTCCTGTAGCACTACTTCCCGTGCTCATAAAATAAAGGATTTTTGCAAAGACCCCAGTGTTTTATTACAAAAAGCATTTCGTGCTCCCAAGTTACCAACTTACTGGAGGGCAAGACCCATCAGCGATTTAGCTTGTACACAGAGAAGCACAGTCTTTTGGTAACCACTGTACCAGTCCTTTCCATTAAGCGCACTTCTGAGTTGTCACTCAGTGGAAACCCCCCTTATTAAAACAAAACTCAGAGGACATCCTGGGTACCACAAAATGCTACATCAGCAGGCAAACAAACTACCTAGGACTTGGCAATGAACAAGAAGCATGCTCAGATCAAAACAATAATCTCATCATATACAACAAAGATGGCAAAGGATTCGGTTTATAAATATAGTACACCAATATCTTAGTGCTCAGAGCTAAAGTTAGGGAATGTAATATGGATAAAGAATTGTGCTTCTGTGATTCGCCGTATTAGTCAGAGCACTGATGGTCACATCAATGTAATTACACCCCTGACCTCAGCTTACTGATGAACATGTCAACAACATCTTTAAACCGAGAAAGAGGAGAAAACCCAATACCATCTGGGGTAAGAGCACATCAGCTAACACCACCAATGGCAGCGAAACTACCGAAAAAATTGCTCATTGTTTAGACTTTATTCCATAATAGGGTTTATGCAAAGATTACAACTCACTTTTTCCTCTTCCTCTTCACTGTGTTTATAAAACTTCTCCAGCAGGGCTCCCATCGCCCTCCAGCTCCTTTGCCTCCCAGCTCCCTCTACATTCTATCTGATGTCATCGGCCTCCCACGCCCTACAATCCCCACTATCTGCTGATCACCACACATCTCCCCCTTAAAAGATCTAAAGTTTTAAAATATAACATTCCTATAAACATGTAACAAGTAAAAGATATACTTTACAGCTTAATCCTACATTATAAACAAATACCGATCTGTTCAATAAAACTTATCGTACAGGGCCATCGGACATTACATCAAGTGTCAACAATGTACATATCTTTGCTTACCCTCCAACCTTACAGACATCTCCGATACTTCATGTAGTTCCATCATCTAGAGTTACTACACTACGTTTGACTTACTTTTTTCTGCGTGGGATAGAGTATTTGCCAGCTCCCTTGCGAACAAAACCTCCTTTTCTCACCACAACCCATTCTCCGCTTGGTACACAACACTTCTTCACACCTTTTCTCTTGTAAAGCTGCACATTTTTCTCTTGCAAATCCTTGACTCCCAACTCCTCACGATTCACTCTCACGCTCCCCTTCCTTTCAACCAAATGGGGCATTCTATTACTTCAGGCTCCCGTCCTTTCAAGGACACAGTGACATACCTGTAACTAAATGGGGAGCCATTCTATGCGTCCAAATCATTCTCCGTAATTCCTTCCTCCATGAAAGATGATTGGCCAAAGATAACTGAATGTTTTCCATTACTAACCACTTTGATTTTTCCACCAATCCATAGGTCTTTGGACAGAAAAGAGCAACTCTCATGAATAATTCCTATCCTAGAAAGACAACTCATTTCTCTGGACACAAATTGCACTCCATTGTCCAATACAATAGTTTTTGGATACCTTCATCCATGAAAACTTCCTCCAAAAATTCAATGACCCCTGCTGTATTCACTTGATCCATTGTTTTTACCACGATTTCGTATAATAATCAGCCAATATTAGTATGTACCTATTCCGTAGTACCAATCTGGACACGGGTCCTAGGAAATCGATGGCCAACTTTTCCCATGGTCTCTCTGGAGAATCCATGACCTCTAACAGGGGTTGTCTCACACCCTTAATATTGTCGCTATTGGCACATGCATCACAATTTCTCACTTTTTCCTCAATATCCCTGTCCATACCAGGCCACCAGTATGACTACCTTACTTTATCACTCCACATCCCAGGTGTCCTTGTGCAATATCAATAATGTGCATTCGAACATCACTTGGAGGAACCAATAGGTTTCTCCTGATTGATTTTCCACTGACTATGCTTAATTCATCCATGATTTTAAAATATCTTTGATAACTTCACTTCCCACTTTCCAACTACTCACAACTCTCGCCTCGGCATCCCTCATCACCATATCACCATATCACTTTCCTTTGCGGCATTCCACTCTTTCACTTATGTCCACAACACTTCATCCACAACTTCTTCCACTCCTACTGCCATCCTTGACAAATAATCCGCCCCCACATTTTTACTTTCCCTCACAAACTCCACTTCAAAATGATATTCCATCATGGATAACAACCACATTGAAATGTGTGGTGTAACATTCCCTTTCAGGCCTCTTTCCCATTTAAAAATATAAGTCAGCGGTTTGTGATCAGTCTTCACTTTAAAAGCTATACCCCACACATAGAATCTAAAGTAGTTTATACCCCAAAAACAGAATATGGCGTTAACGCACCCGCCAGACTCCTGGATGCAAAAGCCACCACATATTCTAGATCATCCTTGACCTGCGTTAGTACTGAACCAATGCTTAAATTACTAGCATCAGTTGTAATATACGTTCTTCGTGTAACATCAAAACGTCCCAATGTGTGAGCTTTAACAATGCACTCCTTCACTTTCTTGAATGCACATTCACACTCCTTTCCCTACTCAAACTCTACCCCTTTTTTCCTTAATTTCCTCACAGGTTCCACCACCTCAGTGAAATTCCTTACAAACTTTGAGCAATATTCTGTCAGTCCAATCAATGATTTTAACCTTTCTTTAATACTCTGCCCTGATGCTCCTTCGATTGCCAACACAACACTTTTCTTTGGTTTAATTTCTTCCCCATTTGTGACATGTCCTAAATAGGTTACTTCTTTCTTTCTAATTTGACATTTCTCTTTCTTTATCGTCAGCCCATGGTTTTCCGATCTCCTCATAACTTCTTCAAACAATTGGTCATGTTCACACCTTCCAACGTGGAGTATATCGCCATTGAAACATAGTACTTGCTCCATATTTCCAAAAATGCTTCACTGTTCTTTGAAACGCCGCTGAGGCAAGCCCAAACAGCATCCTTCTAAAGCAGAAGGCTCCAAACAGAGGGACAAATGATGTTAGAGGTCTAGATTGCTCATCTAAATTAACCTGATGATCTGCAGTATACGTATCCAAAACGCTAAACACTACTCCCTTACCCTTCATAGTCATCATTTCAGATCTATTAGGAAGTGGCTGTCTATCTACCCAAATGATTTTGTTTAGAGCACAGAGATCTCTAAATAGACAAATCTTCCCTCCTTCCTTTGGTGCTACCACAATTGCTTCAAGCCACTCACAGGCTTCAATGGGTTCAATAATTTGTTGTTGCAGAAATGTGCCAATTCCTGCTTCAAGGGCTCCCTCATCAGATTAGGAATATTTCGTGTTTTGTGAACCACAGGTTTCGCTCCATTTTTCAATATTATTTTGTGGGACAAACCCTCTAGTAGACGCAACACCTGAAAATACTTTTGGATACCTTTCTATCAAACTTTGTTGAACATCCTCATCCACTTCTTCCACTACATACCTTTCTGCCAACATCACTGGTTCCTTTGCATTAGGATTTATCATTATTCCCAAATCTCTCTGATGACACCATCTTAATAAGTCGGACCCATATTCCATTATGTACACTCTTCCATGGACAGCTTTTCCTTTAAATTTGATAGTCATCCACTTCATCCCCATTTCTATTCTTCTTCCAGCATAACCAACAGCTTTTACATCTGGTTCAGACAAATGGGACTCTTCAACATGTCTCAACTCGCCCTCATACGTTTCTTTGGATATGAGGGTAAACATCTTCCAGGATCCTCCAACACCTTTATGGACATACCGTTCAGAAATATCTGACAATGTGGCTTTTCTAACTCGTCAGTACTCTCCAGTTTCACATTTCGTGTTTCTGCCTTCATTTCGTTCTCTGGGTCAACATTGTCTCCAGAACTTCCCAACTCCTCACTGACCATTGTACCCATCTCTTGAACACTTACGCAACAGTCTTGAACTTGTTGGTCAATTTCCTGAATCTTCCGACCATCTTTCCCTTCACTTTTGGTCTAGCACACTTTTGCAACATGCCTCTCCTACCACAGCTTCTGCATATCCCATTCCTGACCGCACAAAATGTGCTGGATGCAATGTGGACAGACGCATCACATCAAAAACATCTCGCATCTCTCCAACTGTTACTTTTGTTTCACCACACCTTCCACTTTAAGTTTCGGCACTTCTACCTTCCTCCTTACATCACTACTTTTCTTCATTTCTTAGATACTTCCAATCTCGTTTATTACACCTTCTAATCACACCCTGAATATCCATTTCTTTTATCCACATTGCTGTGCGTTCCATACCTTTAGCTACTTGTATAGCTTCTTCCAGATTAGGATCCTTCATTAAGAGTCTCTCATATCTTCTTACTATTAGAGAATCTCACAGTCTGATCTCTTATTAAACATCAGTTAGCTGTTCAAATTGACAGGACATTGCTAACCCTCTCAATGCGGCCACATACGATGCAACGTCCTCACCTTTTCTTTGTACCCTTGAAGAAAAAAAACGTGACGTTCTACAACAAAATTAGTTTTAGGGGTAAAATGAATGTCCAACATGTGCATGGACATTTCAAAACCAGTTAGGTTGACAATCACCCATGCCTAAAGAAACCCCTGGTAGATCTTTATAAATTCTTCTTCCTTCAACACCGAATGATGAAGAATAGCTTGACATCTAAGGGGTCTATATCGATCACCTCCAATAGCTAGCATGCATGTGATAAATACTTTTTTCCACTGCTTCCATGGTTTTGGAGGCTCTCCTGGTGTTGATAAAAAGGGTGGAGGTGATGCCATAGTTTGATCTGCCATTTTCCTGTAAATGAACATAATACAACAAACGAAATATAAATTTAAAATAAAAATGTAATATAATAAATCCACTCAATAATTTACCATAACAATCTAAAACAACACTTGAATGACTGAATTGTAATTTCCACAACTGTTGCAATACTTGATCTTTCCTTGTTGATAGGCACACTAGCCAGATTAAAGTCCTTCTTCTGTGTCTAGTGCACTGCTTGCCAATGTCTTTCCTCCAAGATAGATTTCTTCTCTTCCTGTTCAGTTTCAGTTACACCAGCATATTGATGTCATACGAGCAGAATGGGACAACACGATTAAGTCATTGCATTTATTATTTATTGGAGACAAATACTGTACTTTATCTCACTATGTGCCTCATATTGCGCGTATGACTCAACAGCGCTTTTATTCACTTCCTCCAGGCGAACCTCCTCGCGCTGCCTTTACCAAAAGGCGCAGAATCATCAAAATGCCCAAAATAAAATTAAAAGGATATCGGAAGTCGCAAGGGGTACTCCTGTTCACTTTACATTATATTGGGAGCGCTAGCCCACCTGCCTCGTGATTTTCTCGTATTGTCCCAGTTTCACAGCCATAGATCAGTGGTCTTCCAGGGGTGGAGATGTCAGGTTTCTGGTCCTGCACAGACGTTCTCCTCGTCACCAGTGTAAAGATTACAACTCACTTTTTCCTATTCCTCTTCACTTTGTGTTTATAAAACATCTCCAGCCGGGCTCCCATCGCCCTCCATCTCCCTCTACATTCTATCTGATGTCCTCAGCCTCCCACGTTCTACATTCCCCACTATTTGCTGATCACCACAGTTAACTTAAAAATTGTAAATTAACTATAGAAAATATTACTGCACAAGGATTCACGTTTTAAGGGGTGGAAATGCGTTTGTTTTGTCCCACAGCTTTGGATTTTCACGAATGGAGCATTTTACAAGAGCCACTTGGAGGCTTTCCACAGGAGGGAAAAACAGTTTTGTTAAATTGTGTTTAAGGGTATGTACTGGCCAGACAATACTGGCTATAAAATACTGGACAGAAGAGTAAAAACCTGCACGTCCATGTGCTGTGTCTCTACCTGAAGATCCATTTCTCAAGCAACAAACATTCTTAAGAGGCAAAACTCTTCGCACGGATTACAGCAAAGTAAAGATGAGCTCCCTTTGATTCTTCACACTTCCTCATTCGATATAAGATTGTGCCAATCACCGTATACGCTACAACATGCCCAACAGTGGCTTAATTAATTCAGTATCTAACAACTAAAAATGAGAAAATGGCCCTACAATGTCAGGCTGGACCTCTGGTCCTCCACTCGACTCTACTTTTTACACATATCCTCAGA
The DNA here is from genome assembly GCA_963921515.1 of Calotriton arnoldi. NCBI lineage: Eukaryota > Metazoa > Chordata > Amphibia > Caudata > Salamandridae > Calotriton > Calotriton arnoldi. The sequence continues at coordinate 786,527 of CAWUFW010003877.1, read as the reverse complement.
TGCAGAAGTTAGAAGTCCTGACTTGGAGCTACAGAGCAATCATCACGATACACAAAAAAATCGGGAATGAAGGCTGGTGCATTAAGTGAATTCCGTTAAATAGCAACAATTGATTAAAAAAGATCTCCGCTTGAAGCTCTCATCAAGAGGGGTAATTATACAGTATTCAAAGGCACCATCTTTAAAGGTTCACAATATACTGCATTATTGCGGTTCCATAATCGGTAACATACCACCCGACATTACAGCAGGTGGTGTGGGGGCAGAAGAAAAATAGTGTTGGATCAAGTGAGACCGCATTTACAAATCACAGCTAGTTATAAGACATGGTTTCTAAACTATAGTTTATGGTCTGCTTTTCTAAAAACACATTCATCAATAACATGATTTTTTGTATATCTTGTACTAAATGGCCATGATCTAAACATCTTAATCTTGTAAGAGTATTAAGCAGATAAAGACCATTATTGTTTACCTGGATAATGCATGACCTATTGGGAGTTATTCATACTTCCACCAGCAGTGGAGTCCATGGGGTTTCGTAGGCACCCGCTCCCTGATGAAGAATCGGGGGACCAAGATAGCTCATTAGAGTACGCGCCTGTAGGTCAGGAGGCTGGAGAGTGAGATCAAGTGCATAAGCTGATGCTTCCTGGCCTGGTGGTATAGGAAAAAGGTGCTCCCTACAAAACCGTCAGTAAGATCCTTGTAACAATATTTCAGGCTTAATTTAAAACAGTGCAATATATTGAACAAAATCAGATTATGATTTTTTGAACTGAATTTTGGAAACACTTTTGTCCTTTTATGCCCATGACACAGCACACCCACGCCTTACTCCACCATTCTTCTTACCCCTCTGATGTTTTCCATCATGATCATTGGGGCAAGCCTGCTCACTCCATCATTTCTTGCTTATTCTTCACATATTACCTTCCCTGGTCTCAATTACTCAGTCATGGAGCGCATCAGGCGAACCAGTCTTTGCACCAGAAAGTATTAAAAAGTCAAATATTTATTCTTTAAAATTTTCTTTTAATCACTTTGTCAATTTTATTAGGCCAGTGCAAGGAAGTATGTCGGTCTGAATGGGTGCATGTCGTATTTGTACAGCAGAAACCTAGCCACAAACCAGCAGAGAACTATACAGTGTCAAAGGCAAAGATAGAATCAAGGGACGATTGGAGAGGATCTAGGTTCTGGGAGCAGAAGCGGACTTGTACTGCGTCATGATGTAGTGTTCATCAAAAGTGCACCTTCTGCTCTTTCAATTGCAAAAGGGTTAGGGAGGTCCTAATGGCCACAATGGAGAAGGCTTGTTTTATGCACTTCTTCGCCTGCAGTCTGATGCGACCTGGCTAGGATTGTGCCGAGAGCGATGGGAGCTTGTCAGCCAGCTATCTAGGAGTGTTGGACGTCATGACTGTGAATGATGCAGCTGGTTTTAAAGATGGCGTGGGTCAGAAAGGGGAGCTGTTAGCAGATATTGCAAGACTCTGATCGTGACAATAAGACGGTGGTCATTACCTACTGACGCAGAAAGAAAAAAAATTAAAATATTCAGGATAAGCTGGTGGGCCACCTGGTCAGCCCTCAGTCATAACCCCAGCAGGCGCAATCCCTCATGAATGATTGTTCACTTTGGGTGCATCATTTTGAGCCTGGATGCCAGATGAGGATCATCTTGAATAAAACATTTAATACATAATTTAATGCACAGAATAAGGGGTTTAGGCAACTGCCAACATGATGTTTTAGAAGAAGAAGCCAAATCGTACTTTATCTGAATACTTCTCTTAACAACCCAACAGACGTAGTCTTTCCATGCTGTTGAGGGTGCACCACCATTACCTTGAATCCTCTGCACGACTTTGGTCTACATCTGTACTCCATCGAAACTACCGCTCTAAGACCAAGACTGCAACCCTTAGGTCCAGTACACAAGCAGGTGTTTAGGGCTGGACGAGTGGTGGCGTAGGGGAGGGGAGGCTGAAGATACAGGATATGCCAAGGGCTTGAATGAGGCTTAGAATTAGAATCAGGTTACGGGGTACGGTCAGGGTGAGGCTTATGTCTAGGCAAAATATAAGGTTCAAGGTTACAGCTAATGATGGGGTCTGAAGTGGAATGGAGTATAGGACTTGGGGTTGGTTTATGGTAAATGTAACAAATTTGGCTTCGGACGAGAGGTTAGAAATGGATTGTGTAAGGTTTGAAGTTAGCGCCAGGGTTAGTGTAAAGGGTCAAAATATGATTACGGTCGAAGTAGGTGTATAGTAGTTAAAGTATGGACGATGTAGTGGGTAACTGCAGTACATGCTTACATTGTCAATGTTGTGGCAGGCAGATATTGCGGCTCCGATGTGCTGTAGGTTTAGGTAGTGTACCTCGATGTAATAACTCTTCCCCCATACGACAAGATCGTGTTGGAATGAACAAGAGCCTGGGTAATGGCAAGACTAAACTATTACAACCAAGTATGCACTAGACGTCTCCCCCAAAACACTCACAGTATCAAGGGCTCCAAACCAGGCAGCCCGACTCTGCCTGAAGCTGAAGAGGAGAGATAATATAAAGCGAGCCTTGAGGGATGTGGTCACTGGATCAAATTTAAAGTACTCTACAAGGATCAAGCTTAGCATACTCTGCACAGTCAAAGAGGCCGAAAGGGACAGTGCCATGTTGCCTAAAAGCGCTCACCACTTTTGCCCCCACTTCACGCCCAACAAGATTTTGCACTGTACATCAGAACACACTGAAGTCAAGTCAGACACCAGGACCCAATTATGTGCATATCAAGAAGGGTCAGAAATCGGAACTTTTCCACCTTGCTATCAACTGTGGTTCTCGTACCTGGGACTGATGAAAATCTAATATATGGCACCCACATCATACTATATCTGGTGCCCCCACTCTCCCTTTTACGCTTCAAGCGAATTATACCAAGTTGTGCGCCCTGAAGTAACCAAAGGGAGGCACGCAGCACTCTGCAAAACTCCCCAATAAACATTCAATCTCTGCTCGCATCATTCTCAGAATGAAACACTCTTTATATTCAAACTAATATTAACCTTTCAAGTTACACAACTTCTACAGCAATCATTACGTTTAGTTTCTAATGTTTTTTCTCGGTTATAGGCATCATAGATCAATAAAAGGCACAAGATGGGCCTGGAGCCACCAAAGGGACATTCACCGGGGATACAAATTAATTAAAGGGACATCAGCAGATTGTGAACCTAGAAATATTTCTACACTACGATGTACTACAGATTAGTCCCTGGCAGTACAATGACTGGGATTACTTCTATTATTCAGTGGTCGCTGGAATGTCCCAAGGGTGGAGGAGCATGGGGAATAAAAAAAATGAAATAAAAAGGTACTTACCTTTTCTACGAGCTCGACTTCTACCTAGATCCTTCTCTCCTCAAGGCAGGCAGGCTCCCATCTCCAAACCAGTCCTGGTGCTGCTCTCATGCAGTGGTGGGAACGGCCTCCATCAGCGCTCAGAAGAGCACTGGAGGCCTTTGCTTTCTCTAACCCAGCTGTCTGGGTTAGAGAAGTTTAAAATGCGCAGGCCAGCCAAAGAGACATGCGCATTTTAAACTCGAGAGCACAAAGTTCCCTGCTGTCACTCAGCAGCAATGGCCCCGCCCGGTCTTGACGCTCAGTTCAGGATGGGTCACTTGCCGAAAATTAAATTGGTAATAAATAAACTTTATTACCATTTTATATTTCAGCTCTGGCCTGGGGCTTTTGTTTGTGGGGCGACGCTCCTCCGCTCAGAGCCACTCCTGATATGATTCACTAATAGATAGTTTGGCATAGTATTGCCTCCTCCCCCCCCGCCCCAGTGCTTAATTTGAGGCGGAGCTTTCCGGTGCTCGGCACCGGCATCTAATTGTCAACACCATACTTAGAACAGTCCACCACATGGTGGCGCTGCTCATCTAATTTAGAGATGAGCAGAACAATGGTAGTTTAGGAATACAATATACATTAAAATTGCTAATACCTGCCTCCCCAGCCATTCCTTTAGCTTTGGGGACCTGGATTAATCTGAACTGTCGCATTTACATGCGAGAGAGATGGTTAGTAGCTGTTTTGGAAGCAATGACAAGGGCGATGGGTGGTGCAAGCTGCAGTGGCCTCCTGGTCAGAGCCCTGGCACTTAATATTTTACAAATTAAGCACTGCCCCACCCCCCACACCTTCGTGCTCTTACGAAGCACACACACAAATATATTTTCCGACCATGTGTGCCCCTGGCATGATCACATTGGTGCTTGCTTAAAGGTCAGCTCAGACCTTCAATGTCCTGTATCCAATGCCAAAATATGACCAGACCAAGACCCGTGATGGTCAAAATGAATCTGTCTTTTTGCTCTTTTGTCACTTTAATACAGAAATTGTTCAATATACCACCTTGGTGTCCCATTGAGATTTTTCTCATTTATGTGTATAAATGCCAAAATTTGAACGGGACAGACCTAGGTGGCACACTGAACAATTTTATTCAAGTGACAAAAGAGCAAAAAGATAGACGCGTTTTGACTGTCAAGGGTCTTAGTCAGGAAGTAGTACACTAGGAGTACTCTTTTCCATGCCTTTGTGAAAACTACTCAAACATCCAACTCTATTAGTCACAGTCAGGGCCACTGGAATCATGCAGCAGGAAAGAACAAATTATGTGGCAGGGACGAGTAAAATTATGTTGCAAGGAAAGGTAAATTATGCGGCACACTTTGCAATAGTATTACTTCATTATTTCATCATTTTTAAACTTGGTAACACTTTGTGGGTATTGGTTGCACCCCATTAGTGCGCGTTTAACATCCAAACATAACAATATGCATAAGAAAGGTGACCAGTCCAGCTTTGTAAAGGGCCTATCACTTTGCGGGAACACGTGTTGTCGCACTTTTAGTAACTTTTGAACCAAGTGAAACATTTTTTTTTGGTTAAAATCTGCAGATTATGTGGCAGATATTGGATTATGTGACAATTCTATAATTATGTGAAAATAGCTGTGGCCGCACAGTTCCAGTAGCCCTGGTCATAGTATAACCAGTAGTATACTGAACGAACACACACACACACACACACACACTTCGTAAACAACTTAATTGCACTCTTGGAATGACTCGCATGTCACGTGTTAATTCCGTCAGACGGTGCAAGGATAATGGCCATCAACGAGTTAATAAACTCGTGCAATTTACGATAATACAGTTTTATCTAATTAGCCTCATTATATTATTAGAATCACCATATTGCTCCGGTTAAGTTTCTAATTGTAAGCATCCTTTGATTTTTTTGTTGTAAATTTATGTAGCGCGAACTCGACCCGACGGTATTGGAGCGCTTTACAGGAGCACCAGTTACATTAAACAAGGATACATTAATTTTTTGGTAAACACGGGGAGATTAAGTGATCTGCCCAGAATCACATGGTGCTAAACCGACGCCGAGGCTCGAACCTGGTTCACCAGCTCCAAAGTCGGCAGCTCTGGCCGTTACACCACATCCCCGTCCTTCCCTCACACAAACTCTCTCAAAGTTGAAGCTGTATCAAATTGGACACTTGGGTATGGAGTAATTAATATCAACAGATCATAGAAGGACGGGAGGAATAAATGGTGAGAAAAAAAAATCTCTCCTCTTCACCTCCCCTCTACTTTAGTTTTTAATGAACAACTCATGTTCTTCTGCACTGCGGATCAAGGGTGCCCTCTAGACACTGCACAGCGTCCATTCCAGTGGGCAGCAGCCGCCCCTTAGGTTCTATACGGTTATGTGTGAATCCGGGATTTATATCTCAGATGAATATGTATTACATACTGGTGAGCACAGACTCCGAGATACACTCTTCTACATCACTTGGGGAGTTATTAAAAAGACTGCCAGGTTCTTAATCATTAATTTATACGCATACATTAGTGTCTGAAAATAAATTAAGACCTTAAAACAGATGAAAATATGTTCCACTTGAATGCAATTGGAACTGAGGCAACTGTAACTGAACATATCTGCAGAGGAATACATGGATTTAAACATGAATTATAAAGCAAAACATGTTAACGGAATAATACAAATGAAAGATAATTGGGCAGTCTGAAAAAGTTCACTAGAATAGCTTTTTAGATTTCTCTGGATGCATAAGCTGCCACTCCCAGTACAGAAGAACAATTCACAATACAAACTCATGAGGTCATACAAAATACATGTGTGATACAGTACACCCCAGCGTACCCACTAGGAAGAGTGCAGGTCAAAAGGAAATCTGAGGGGCAAAGTCACAGTCTGAGAGCCTTTATAGGATAATGGAATGCCGAGGTGACTTGCAATATTCCCATAAGTCCATTCGGGGTATTTTATTCCTTCTAGTGCTCGGACCTTCAGATGCACTGAGAAGGGCATTTTGGAGTGCGCACAGTAGAAATCCAGCTCAGGTGGTCGTTGGACTAATACATGCACTGCAGGGACCGGCGTTGGACCTTATGTTCGCCAGTGCAAATACGGGATAGTAAACCCAGCCTTTCATCCTTCCTAAGGTGGTAAAATGAGAGCCACTGAGATGGATAATTAACATCTTTTTTTCAGCGCCTAGATTCCCTTCTGGGTGAATGTGCGCTTACTACAGGAATAACAACCAGTATTTGTACACGTTTAGGTACTCTTACACGCAGTGCTTTAAACGGAGAGGCATTCTTACTGGGGGGGGGGGGCGGAGCAGAGCACTGATACTTACTCTCCTAGAAGAAGGGTCTGCCCATGTAAAGCACTGTTTACACATCTGTGTGAATTGGTCCAGAACATCTTTATTGGGATAAAATGGGAATATTCATATACAGTTAGTACAAACAGAGGGCTGTGCCCCCTTTGTAGTATTACTAATAGGGAGTTGGAGGTTTGGGGCGGATTGTAAAGAGTACTCCTTGCTGATGCTATTGTGACTCGGCCCCAATACCTCCACATCCTCACTTCTGATGCACTGTGAGGTGCTTATAGCATCTTTGACATAAGAGGTGCAGCGCAGCGCTGCGCGGCCTCCGTAGATTGGCATTCACTGACAGCTCCAGGTAAAGGTTTCTGCCAAGCTGTTTTAGGGATTAAAATCCAGGAGGCAGCGGCTAGTCTTGTTTGATGTTCACACACCAGGCACGAGTAGAGCATTTTAGGCTGACCCTGCCATAATCAGGGACGGGACCTCATTTAGGGCTCTCCAAGGGTCGCAGGTGCGACCGCTGGCTTGCTCCTTGCAACCCCTAGCACTGCCTATGCGACCCCTGGCCTCAGACGTGACAAAACCAGTGCCAGGAACACAAAGGGCAACACGTCCTTATGACGGTTGGGACTACGATTTGTTTTTTGTCAGTTTTGTATTACACTAATAGGGAATATTATATTATTCACTATTATTGTAATTTAAAAAAATGGAGCTCAATTAGCTGGAATATGTCCCTCCCTGGCAGCTGAGGTAAGTAAAAAATGCTTTTAAATGTATGCTGTGTGCATGCTTGCGGATGAGTATGTGAGAGACAGAGTGTGTGCATGTGAAAGCGTAAGTGTGTGAGTGAAAGTAAAGGTCAAATGGTGTGTGTGATGTTACTTTCACCACCCCTGGCATTTTGGTGAATTGATGGCCACAATATCTTGTAAACAGAAGTGTTTTGCGGCAATAAATAAATGTATGCAATGGGCTACTGGTTCATGCTATGTGTGCTTTCTGCAGCAGAACGCAGTGGCGGTTCCTTTGAATGGGCTTAAGGGCTGCGCCCAGTTTGATTTCTGGCCCATTTGTTTTTGTTATGCCAAGAGTGAATAATATGCTATTCACTCTTGGTATAACAAAATAAAAATGCAGAGCTCCTTCAGTCCAGCAGCAACAGGCTCTGTCTGAAGGCTGGCGCAGGCGCACAAAGGTGCCTGCACCAGCCTTCAGAGACGTCCAGGGCTGGAGAAATTCCATCGCACGCCTCAGTGCCTCACCTATATGTTACGTACTGAGGCGTCACAGATAAAGGTAGCCATGGGCACTGCAGGCTTAAGCCCTGCAGTGCCCGTGGCTACATGTCAATCAGCCTGTCACTCCACCCTTTCCCAACTGGACACAGAGTTGAGAAAGGGTGGGGTGAACAAGCAGAGTGAAGCCTGGTACTTGCGACCTCCTGCGAGGTTTCAGTGTCCCCCAGCGCCGGAAGCAGAAAAGAGACAAATGGGACCTGTGCAGGAAAGAAGGTGAGCAAATAAAAACTTTTTAAATGTGATCTGCGCATGGGAGAGAGTGGGTGTCTGTGGGAGAGAGTGTGTATGAGTGTGTCTGAGATAGAGCGTCTGTAGGTGTGATCATATCTGTGAGTGTGAGAGAAAGTTAGTCTGTCAGTGTCAAATTTCAGTAAATGTGTGTGATTGAGGGTGATAAATGCTGGCGCCAGCCAATACTTGGTCTGAGCAACGATGATAGTCTTTCACTTGATCTTAAGAGCATCCAAACAGATATGTTGTTCCCTTTTGTGTAAACTAAAGACTGTTACACTCAGGCCAACTGATCATTTATTTCTGTCTTTACCGCTGTGAACTTTTTGAATTTACTTTGTGCGTCTTAAGTTTCCTGATCATATGGGGAGTCTTTTATGATCAACGATAGGAAGTCAAATTTTTTCCACACCAATGTATTTTCTGTATACTTTGGATACTTCATAAAGCTGTAGATATCATACCAAGCATGCGGTTTTATGCACAGTTTTAAAGTGGTGTTGTGGTCACAGCTCGCTCTCTCTTTAAGAGCGAGCTGTCCCTCACGCGCTTGTCTCGGGCGCAGTTTTCCTTCAATGTGGGTTCTCCGTTCCGACGCTGTTATGCAAACTGCCTCAACTGTTTTCCTGGGCAGTTTGGATAATAGCGCCGGAGACTGTAGTTGTGGGTCGCAGTGTAATCTCTTATTTATTACAATAAATCTGTTTAACCTCATCTCTGCCTCATACCTACTTCCACATTTAGCGACGATTGGAAGCAGCGACCCACCAACTGGATTTCATCGTACCTTTCTATTTAATGCAATTTCTTCGACGCTTTCGAGCCCACGTTTGCCGTTTCCTGTCTCCGCGCTTCAGTCTACGTTGGATTAGCACAGTCTCCACCCACCTCTTTCATTGGCTCACAGTGCCGAGACGTCCTTCATGCATCACGCCACAAGGGGAGGTATTTCCTGTCAATTTCAGGAAATCTCTATCGCCCGTTTTTATTGCATTTTCTGCACGTTGTACTCCGTTTAAAAGCAACGCGAGTACCTCCTTCCTCTTACCTTCGTCCAACTAAAGCTCTGCTGTGCTTTTAGCGCGCCCTCGTATTTCAGGACTCAGCGCTCATCGGAGTGTGGGATTTTCAGCTACAAGCTCTCACAGGAGGATCTTCAACTTCCATGCCAATGGTGCGGTAAGATTTGCCTGCACTTCGGTGACAGGCACACCACTCTTTACTAACTTTATTACTTTTGTGGCACTGCCTGCTTTCAATTACAGGCACACGGTTTCGTTTTGATTGCCTAACTATTTACTTCTTGTTTTCACGTGTTTTATTTAATTGTTACTATGGCTACCAACAGTCAGCTACTTTCTATTCCTCATTTCCTGCCAGTGCCAGGTAAACCACATATCCCCTGGAAACATTGGTTGGGTATGTTCCAGAATTATCTGCTTGCAAATGACGCTATTGAGTATGATCCTAAAAGGAAGTTTGCATTACTATTTGGTCATTTAGGCTATGAAGGCCAACAAGTTTTTAACAACTTGCCTCAAATCCAACCTCCTCCAGGCGCACAAGAGGGATGGAGTGTGTACTCAGAGGGCATTGCTAGACTCAACAGAAAGTTCGCAGAAGAACCCAATGTCCTTTTAGAACGGTTCAACTTTATGCGTAGAAAGCAAAGCGCTGATGAGTCTGTTGAAGATTACATATCAGCATTAAGACTCTTGGCATCTACCTGCAATTTCGGACCTGTTCTTGACACTTGTTTAAGGGACCAGTTTGTTTACAGTTGCTACTCTAGGAAAATTCAAGAAAGACTTTTGGGATGCAGAGACCCCACCTTAGCAGAAACCATTGAAATTGCTAAAGGGATTGAGAGATCAATTATTTCATCTAGAGTTATTTCTAATGATTCTTCCTCCAACAACGTTTCTGTACTCTCTCAAATAGGAGATCATATTTCCGCTTTAGAGGTTAGAAAAAGGCCTAATAGAGTACCTTTCAAGAAACCTATTGTGAATATGTCTTGCTACAGGTGTGGTTCTCGCGACCATATTGGGAACAACCCAAATTGCCCAGCTTCATACAAACGTTGCACTAAATGTGGAAAATTGGGTCATTTTATGTCTGTCTGCAAAAGTACTAGAAACACAGTCAGAATTAGCTCCATTGAAGCCACTCCTGAAACATGTGCACATGATTTGGACATAGTGTTCCTTACTGTCTCTTGTGAAAATTCTGAAAAGATTGTTATCGAAGGCCCCTTTTGTGAAGCTATAGTTGCCAATGTGCCTTTAGAAATGATGGCAGATTCTGGCGCACCAATTACTATTATTTCAGACAAACTGTTTCTTGACAAATGGGAAAATAGACAGCTGGAGAAGCCTGATGTACACCCAAAGGCCTTTGGGGATCAAGACATCGATATGCTTGGCTATTTTATTGATACTTTATCGTGTTTAGGCAGACCGATTACTACAAAAATTTATGTTGCTCTCAAGGGGAAGAACATTATTGGTTGGAAGGATTTAGCTAGGTTGGGCATTATTCTTGTCCCAGGTGCCAACAAGCCAATTGTTCTTGCTGAACACTATATTTCATTCATAGAAGAGGATTCTGACACCAATGTACACAACATTTTGAATAAGTTTAACAAACTTTTTAAAGAGGAAATTGGTAATATTCATAAATTTGAACACCTTATAAAGCGCAAATCTAATTCTGTCCCCATTGTTCATAAAGTCAGGTCAGTACCACTTAGTGTTAGGCATGACCTGAAAATCTTATTGGACAAACTGTGCTGAAGGTGTTGTGTTATTCAGGCTACCGACCCCTCGGAGTGGGTCAGTCCAGTGGTTATCGTAAAAAAAAAAAAAAATGGGGAGATCCATCTATGTGTGGACCTTCGCACACTTAACAAAAACATAATCATTGACTGTCACCCATTACCGAAAGTTCAGGACCTTCTAGCTAACATTGGTTCTGCCAAAGTTCTCTCTACTTGACCTTAGGTCTGCGTACCATCAAATACCCCTTGCTGCGGAGAGCCAAGACCTTACCACTTTCATCACGCCCTTTGGAGCATTGAAATACTTAAGAATGCTGTTTGGTCTTGCGTCCGCATCAAGTGTATTTCAGAAATTCACGGACAACATCCTTGCAGACATATCAGGTGTTCAAGCCTTTCAAGACGATGTTCTCATTTTTGCAGATTCCCAAAGAGAACATAACCTCATTTTGGAGAGGGTTTTGTCAGTCTTTGAGAATGTGGGCATCACATTAAGGAAGGAAAAATGTAAATTCATGGTTGAAGAATTAGACTATCTTGGTCACAATGTCTCCAAACAAGGTATCAGTCCTAAAATGTCTCTTGTATCTGCCATCAAGGACACTACACCTCCAAAAAACAGACACACTCCGCTCCTTTCTAGGTCTATGCGAGTATTCTCGTTTCATCCATGGGTACTCCATAATTGTTCAACCTTTGAGGGATTTGTTACACAAAGGAAGGGCGTTTGAGTGGTCCGATGCTGTTCAGAGTGCTTTTTCACAGGTTAAGAACCTTATAACCACAGCTCCCATTTTGTCTCCATTCAATGCAGATCAACCTTCATTTTTGACAGTAGATGCTAGTCAATTAGGTTTGGGGGCTGTCCTTTCTCAAAATTTTGGAAGTAGGGAAGGTACTGTTGCTTATGCATCTCGCTCTTTGTCATCTGCAGAAACCAACTACAGCACGATTGAGAAAGAGGCACTTGGGCAGTAGAGAAATTCAAAACTTATTTGTGGGGTACTCATTTCAAAATTTTCACAGACCACAAACCTCTAATTTTCATGCTCAATGGTAATGGGTCTGGCAAGGCTTCCGCAAGGTTGGTGCGTATCATTTCCAAATTACAAGAATACAATTTTACGATCCATTACTTGCCCGGAGGCAAAAATGGACGCGCTGACTGTCAAGAATGCCCGTTGTTGATTCCACTTCACCTGTTACAGATGATGTTGAGTGTGTGGTAGCCCTTGTTGAGCATCATGAAGAAAGACCTGTCTTTCCCCCACATCCAGATAGGAACTGCATACTCCCTTTAGACACTAGCCCTTGTTGAGGACATCTTTTCAGAGCAAGCCATTGTTTCAAAGGAGTCATGGCTCACCGCTCTTGAAAAGGATGTTTTGCTCCAAAAGGTGGTCAATTACATCAAACAAGGTTGGCCACATAACAGGAATTTGTCTTCTGATGTCAAACCATTTGCTCATGTTTTGGATGAGTTATCAGTGGTAGATGGCTTACTTCTACGTCATGACTTTTTGATTCCCCCACTCTCTCTGAGAGAGTTATTATTCAAGAAAAGTCATGAAGGACACATGGGGTTTTCTGCCACTATCCGCAATCTCAAACAGTTTTACTGGTGGCCAGGTATTGATTCACAGGTTAAGTCATGGATTTCTGGATGTAGCACTTGTCTAATTTCAGACAAGTATTGGAAGGTTCGTGAGCCTAACATTCATATGGTGCCTTTTCCTGATTCAGCTTGGGACAAAGTTGCCCTTGACTTTGCAGGCCCATTTGAGCTTTTACCAGGAAATCAGAAATCTCATTGTTCTTGTAGATTATATGTCCAAATGGGTTTATTTTAACTTTGTTGCTTCACCGGATACCAATTTGGTCATTAAGTTCCTTGAACGCATTTTTGAAATTGAAGGCTCTCCAAAAGGTACTTGTCACAGACAATGGCACACATTTCAAGTCACAGAAGATGCTAGATTTTGTCAACGGTTTTGGTATTAAACACCTTATGGTCGCTTTGTATTCCCCATCTTCCAATGGCCTTGTTGAAAGGATTAACACATTTCTTAAAGAGGGTATACAAACTGCACTGTCTAGTGGCTTCCAGGTAGAAGAGTTTCTTAAAAAAAAAATGTGGAACTACCATCTCACTCCTCATTCTACGACAGGTGTTTCACCTTTTAATTTGTTGCGCAACAGAGTCGCTACCTCAGGTTTATGTCCCAATTGGGTCAAAAATCTCACCTCCTCTGCCAATTCACAAGATACTTGGGAAACCATTAGGGAAAAAGTCAAGAACAAGCAAATAGCTATCTCTAATTATCATAAGGTTGCTAAAAACACCAAGGATCTAGTGTTTTGTGTCGGTGATTGGGTCTTAATAAAGAAACCCAATAGAGTCAGAAAGGGTGAGTCAAAATTTTACTACCTGTCAAAGTTGTTAGAGTTTCAAATTGTGCAATTTTATTAAATGGCAGAGGATGGTGGAACAGGAGAAACCTTGTTAAAATCTCCAACGAACAAGCCATCAAAATTGTTAATGCGAAAAAAAGGGGTGTGTGTTGCTGACATTGTTGGTGTAGAGTTTTTCTTTGACAAACCATCTACTTCTTCTGTTTTCCCCACCCCTCGGTCACAAGACTGCTCGAATACTGATGTTATTCATGAGGGTTTGACAGTTTCCTCACCTATCCCAAGTACGAGCAATGTAGGTGCTTTCACTCCTCATATTTCTCCAGCTAATCGCTCAATTGTTGATTCCATTCACAGGGCACCACGTAATGTATCTGCACCTCTAAGATTCAAAGATTTCTATTTGATGTAAAATTCTTATCCTTCATTTTCCTTGTAACCTTTTATGTTAGCACATTATCTGTTGTCACCATTTATTGCCTGTATAGTTTTGATGCCTTGCATTCTGCTTTTTGTTTAAAAAAAAAAAAAAAAAAAGGGTGATGTTGTGGTCACAGCTTGCTCTCTCTTTAAGAGCGAGCTGTCCCTCACGCGCTTGTCTCGGGCGCAGTTTTCCTTCAATGTGGGTTCTCCGTTCCGACGCTGTTATGCAAACTGCCTCAACTGTTTTCCTGGGCAGTTTGGATAATAGCGCCGGAGTCTGTAGTTGTGGGTCGCAGTGTAATCTCTTATTTATTACAATAAATCTGTTTAACCTCATCTCTGCCTCATGATACCTACTTCCACAAGTGGTTTTTGAAATACATGGGTGAGGTAAGTATTCCTTTCATGCCATGAGGTGCTCAAGTCCCTTACACAGGAGTGTGCATGGAATCTTGCCATACAAACCGGTCAATCCTTGCTTCAAGTTTGGTTAAAAAAGTAGTAAGGGCATATACATAAAGAGTAAGCAAAAATAATATGACCATTTTTACATAATTACCCAACCAATGAAACTCAACAAAATCAGTAACTCCTGATTCTGATCTAGTAACATTTTAATATCTCACCTTTTTTGTGGATGGGTATGAATGAGCAAGACCGTCATCAAGGTTTGCCAGTACTGTCATTTTCCAATAGCAGAGTTTCTCAGCCATCTTAAGTATGCGTGATACTGAGAGGCAGTCTGTTTTTAAGCAGCGCCTACTGCTGTAGGTAAAAGAACAGGGGCACGGGAGATAGCGAGGCACAGGGTCACACAGTTTTGATCATGAGAGAGCCTGGCATGGCCGCCGGGTCACCCTCTAGCCTCTTGGTGGGGCCATGTGGTGTTACATTGGTACTAATAAGGTGAACTATTTTCCCAGACTGGGTTACCAAGTGTAAATTGACACAACGAGGTAATTTTGTCACAAAATTGCCACGTTATGCCGCATAATTTGCCTTTTCTTGCGGCATAATTTAGTCAACCCTGCCACATAATTTGTTCCTTTCTCTGCCACATAATTTCAGTGGCCCTGCTTATAGCTGAAGACTGGGCAGCCGGGAAGGCACACAAGTGTGTTTTTCTGAAAACTGTACTGGTGAAATTTTGTGTTGACATGTGCCAAAACTAACCCTGGGCAAAGCACTACGCTACGCTCGCGTAGTTTGCGCTACTTCGCACTAGGCGAATTGCACGTAGCACAGTGCAAACACGCGTAGCGTAGTGCAGCGGTCATTTTTTGCTTGCTCGCGGTCCTCAACGTCAAGTTGGCGACCGCGAGCAAGCAAAATGACATCCCGGCGAGACTTTTTCCTCGTTCGCGATCAGCAACATCAAGTTGCCGATCGCGAGCGTGGAAAATAAACCTCCCGGCGAGATTCTCAACGCGGGGAGGTCAGGTTTCTCATTGCGAGTGGTCGCGTATGCTCGCGACCGCTCGCGATGAGAAACTACCAGTCCGCGTTGAGAAAGCTGCCGCTCGAGTAAAAATCTACTCGAGCGGCAGTAAAAGACAGCTCGCACTGTGCAAGATGCCGTTTTCAATGATTGCACAGTGCGGACAAGCATCCGGCACTGTGCAATCATCGCGAACAGCGCACTACGCAGTTCGCGAAGTGCACTTCGCGTAGCGCTACTTCGCGAACTACGCCCAGGGTTAGCCAAAACACCCTTCACACCAATTCATAAGTGCAAAACCGATTTGTTTAGCAATACGTGTTACTTGATTATTAACCCTAAATGTAGTGTATCCATCGTCCGGGTTTACACGTCTGTCATAATTATTTTGGGTTCATTGAATTGAACATGCGGACCAAACATTTAATGCGATATAAACTGTGGGAAAACATTAGGCCCCTAATTTAAGAATAAGGACTAGCAGCAAATGGCATGTTTAAGACTATCGGATGCCCACTTCTGATGATTTTTCAGCTATAAGACAGTGTTAAACTGAATAAGCAGCTACCTGCGCCATTATCATGAAATCTCTTTATTGATGTCATAACTACTGTTACACAATTGCTTTAGTAACCTTGCTGATTTCTCAAATTGTTTGAAATTGCACCATTTGTCCACCCTTTTTAAAAACTTTCCCAGGGGGAGAAATGCCCCCTCCCACGAACTCTCCTTATGACAGTTGGGCTCGCTTCCAACGCTCGTGCCACAGGGCACTCATCCCGAAGTTTTACGTCTCACCACTTTCAAATGTCACCAGCCGCCATTGGCAGAAAGTCCCTCACACGAGAGATTACGATGTTAACATTTTTTTTTCTTTTTTACTTTGGAAATGAAACTCCAGGTCAAACAAAACGTTCAACCACGCATGCGTGCTCCGGCCTTCAGCGATGTGCACAGGGTTCAGAACTAAGAGGCACTCAGGTGGCAGCAGCGAGTTTAATATGAACATCATGTAACACACTGTTGAGTCTCACCGGTAGAAAGCGGTCAATCATGTTACTTAAAGAGGTAAAAGGCAGAGTTAAAGGCAGCTGCATGTCAGAGGTACCCTGTGCCTCCGGGAGCACTGTAACATCGCCAGTATCATGAAATAAATTATTATAAACTAGTATTTTTTCTTTTTAATTTCGCTTGTTATAAAAACGTTCTGTCACATATAATGTCATTACACTTATATTTTATAGTCCACCTATAAAAATAAAACTAATCGTCCGTGTAAAAACAGATTTCAATTCCGCACTTAGACATTTCTCCAGCCAGACACAATTATACATTCTCTGTCTGATGTAACAGGTCATATTTAAATTATTACAGAACGTGCGTAATTCATCCTGCGGAGTTTAGTAGTGCAGATGAGGGGCTACCTCTTCCAAGGAACTCCTTCAAATGGATCTAACCCCTTCCAGTAACTGGATCCCAGAATGGATCAGGCTTTTCTAGGGCTGGCATCAAATCTAGGTTCTCCATGTGGGGATGTCCAAGTGGTTGGACAAGACGGAACCACCTCGGAGGGTGGGATATATTACAGTCGGTCAAACTTTCGACGGACACAGTAAGAGCAAAAGAGCTGCCATATGATGGTGTGTTTCTGGGCCTGGGGGGGGGGGGGGGAAAGAGAGGGAGAATTAGACCTCTGAAGATGAAGGATTACAAGTTCAAGATCCCTCTAATCACTCAGATAGACCAGTGAGCAAAATCTCAACATGGCCCTGGAGGAACCCAGGTGGGAGGAGAGCTTCGTAATGGGCAGCTGTTCACGCAATGTGGAACAGCCAGTGCAGGAAATGGAGGGGGAGGGGGGGGGAGGAGAAGGAAATCCAGCACCTATGGTTGAGCCGGGCTTTGATTGGAGGGGGGGGGTTGACTTTTCAATTCCCTGTATGGAGATATGGATGCACGTCGACATTTCAGATGTATCTTTCTCTTGGAGTAATGAGAGAGCACAACAGTTTTATTTAATTCAGCTACTCATCACTACATAGCGTGTCAAAGCACTTCCCATCATACAGAGACAGTGAGAGGTACACATAATTACGTGACTATGCAGTAAATGTTACATAAGACAATGAGGGTTACAAAGTGAGGAGTCATATCATCCATACAAGGCATTACAGAGCGCTTGGTCTGGGTTTAAAAAAAACCTCTGTGGGGGTCTACAGAACTGAGCGGGTGGGGTGGTCTGTACACAAGTCCTTATTACTACCCATAAGAACCCTTTTAACAAATCTCTGAATTACGAAAGAGTAAGGAAAACAAAACATAAGGTTCTAAAACTTATCTTTCATTTTGCATGTAATTCATAGATCCTGGTTCACAACTCACTGTACTATACAAGGACTGTATTTTATGACCCACACGTAACACAAGGATCTCTGCAACAAAAGCTGTAACCCACTTACTTATCTATATAACATACAAATGGGTGACATGTATGTTACACTTTATGCCTTGCAGACGTCATACCCTCTTTGATATTCAATGAGGAGGTGCACAAGTGACTCGATCATACACAGATAACTTCAGCAAATTGTTGGGTACACAATGATC
Source organism: Calotriton arnoldi (assembly GCA_963921515.1). Classification (NCBI taxonomy): domain Eukaryota; kingdom Metazoa; phylum Chordata; class Amphibia; order Caudata; family Salamandridae; genus Calotriton; species Calotriton arnoldi. The sequence goes on along the minus strand of CAWUFW010003877.1, from coordinate 768,609 downwards.
TCTGCAGCATGTGCCAAACCATCCAAGGTTTTTTTTTTTGTTTTTGTTTTTTTTAATGCAGGACGTTTATGGCTCACTAGGCCAAAACTGATCTTCTGTCATATTTGTCCTGGTTGCCAATTTGTGTTAGATTATAACTAAAATGTATAAAATGACTGTTAGACTGTGCTCATCATGAGTCCTCACCTCATGGCTTCACCCCTTTTTTGTCACCACAGCAGTTTATAGGATCTCCGAGTACATTTGTTTACAAAACTAGAAACAACATTTTTAAACAAGTGACAGAGATAAAAGACAGACTACTAAGAAAGTGCATGCCCAACAAGCAGACGTTCCTGGTTAGTAAAAAGAAATACTTTTAGACTTATCCCTTCTATCCTCGATGCTCATACAAGTGTCCAAGCATTGTGTAAAAAAATTAAGTTGGATCCCCACAAATGCAGCGGCCATTCACCCGTCAGCTTTCTTCATGACGAATGCCAACTTCAGTCGCCAAACTTATACTCCCATATCAGGCACAAACTCCCAGTTGTGTCTGATTTGGGATACGCACGGCCCCGGAAGCAAAGCCCTAATGTGGTTAATCCAAATATCAACCGTTTATATTTTATAGTGTCAAATTTATTGGAGAGGGTGAGCTGAAAGTTCATTAAACGAGCATGCAAGCTTCTCAAAATAAGCGAGCAAGCCTCTAAGTAGGTAGCAGCTGTTAATGCGGACACTGTTTTAGGATTGCCAGTCTACAATGGAATTTCAATATTTCACATTAGGTGAGCAGTGTCCCCTCAGGACTATGTATGCAAGTCTATGGCGAGCATGCGGCTATTATTACAATCGTTTTTTTACATACTACCCTTCAAAATGCACACAACGCACAGTGTATGATAGTGGAATCTTATCTGGACAGCAGGTGGTATTGTCTGCCTATAACATCTGTATTACACTTAAAGAGCCAATAGACTCAACTACAGATCTGGTATAAATAATCAATCTTGCTATATTCAAGATAAAATGTCCTAAGGATTAGCTCGGTGATGAGAGTAAATGCGTTTGCCGTTTATTTATTTACTCTGAAGTTCATATTGCATCAGTAGTCCAGCCATGTGGACAAGTGCCACAGAGCTCTAGGGTGGCCACAAACTACAAGTGAGGCCATTATGGCCAGCACCCTATCTATGATAATGCCAGAGAGCAGAAAAAACCTTACTGACCACCGTCCTGATTTTAATATACATTATCATATTGGGATGAGCTAGAAAGGTGTGAATAATAAAAAGGGAGCGAGCACGTTGTACCAGTCTGTTACCCCAATAACCCAATCGTCTGTTAGCCTCATAACTCCCTCTTGTGACTTCCGGTATGATGTAGAACAGACTGGGACACCTGCCTGCAAACATCTCAGTCATCACCCAGGTAGCAGACACTCCACATTTCCCATCATTTCTCAATAACATGTACTTGTCACTGGTCGCCCACTTCTATTCCACCCTCCCTTGAATTCCACGGGTAGAATCGGTTTCTAAATAATGTTCTCAGAGGGAGAATTCTAGGTTCAGAAATTCCCAGGAAAACAGTGTTAAAGTGAAAGGGTTTTTTCCATTTGTCATTTCATTAAGGTGTTTGGATGTTAGACACAGACTCGGAGTAATGTTCAATGTAAATAGAAATCACCGATCCCACAGGCTGTGCTAAAACCGACAGCCACAATGAACAAGGCTAAAAAGCACCGCCTACTCACAAAGGCATTTTTGAGCACGTAAAGTAGTTCTCCTGTAGTACTTTATTTAGTTACTCTCGCACGCCTTTGTGAGTTGGCCCCAAAACACGTAAAATAGGAATATAATGGGAATGCTCAATGAGTATAATGAGAAAGGACTGTGCAGTCTTTACATTTTTACTGATAGGGAATTGGGCGTTGCGGGGGAGCCTCTGAAAAAGGCAGGTAGGAGTATGTAAAAGAGTACCTCTGTAGTACCAGTTCCTGCACTCAGAAATGCCTTTGTGACTCAGCCACCATCTCTTTAGTTTAGGTCTTAAAATTAACTAGTTTGTTTCAACACACAGCAATTGGAAGGGGATTTGATAGTTGAGGCCAATACTGCAAAGACAGTCTGTGCCTTTAGGAGTTCCCAGTGAGAATAGGAAACAATTAAAAAAACAACAATTAAGAAGATGGATCACGGACAAAGAGCTCGAGAGGGCACGACTTGAACAGAAGCCAATAAAAGTGTTTCATGCCCCAAACCTTAAAGATGTTCTTTTAAGGCAGACTCAATATTTGCTCTAGAGAGACATATCATTCTAAATAAGATGTAATATCTATCAAGGTGGATCTAGAACCATTTAAGAAAAGCAGAACAATCGAGGTAAAGCTCTAATGCAAGTACTGTAACCAAACCAATCTAGAATAAGCATTGGTAAATACAATAGGTCTGACCTTGGGAAGCTGGTGCAATGGTTATTTATTTGTATGTAAGTAGATGCATTCAAAAAAGTAAAAATATGCCGCCAACTAAACATGGCCGCCGTATGCTTGCAATTCAAATGTTACATTTCAAAATCATTCACTGATGTTATACTGTTTTATTAGTGGGTTTTTTTTTTTTTATAGCAAGCATTTCAGTTGCCCCATACATTATATTATTTGTAAAGGAGAGGAATAAATCTCCGACTAAACAAGCACCGAAATTTCAGGCAGCTACAACGTTACTTTATAACTGCAAATTTAACAAGCATTGGCAAAGCCAACAGGTGTGGCATTGTCTGACAGTTTTTTTGACTTTGTCAAATGTTCGTTTTAATTTGCCATAGTTTTTGTAAAAGTTGAGATGCCAGACACTCACCAATATAAAAAACAAACATTGGCTAAAAGCTAAAATATTTTTTGCCCTCATAAATCACTCTTTGCCACAGCAATCCCTGGTACTGTTGGGAACTCTTTTGTATGTATGTGCTCTTTGTGAAAGAGCAGTATGCCATCACTCAAGGCAGACTCAAAGTGGGCTGACCCACAGCCCCATGCTGTATTCTTAGCGGGCAGAACAAAAATGTGAATGGCGCAACATTAGACCAATGGATGAAGAAGGCTGGATGAAAGCCTCTATAGTATCATGATTATATATATTTTTTTAATATATTAAAATCAAACGGTCTTGGCGAACACCAGATCTAAAAAGAAGAAAGAAAATCAATCATCATTTCACTGGACACCTGAAGTGCAGGCAAAATATCTGGTCACGGAAAATAAAGGAAATGTTTTAATAGAAACTGAACGTGCACAAGCTTTGTGCAGTCATTCAACGTGAAGAGACAATGGGTGAAGGTGGCTGCCCCACTGCCCTGTGGAGGGAAGAAGCAAAATGAATGTACATTAAAACAGACCAATGGATGAAAAACGCTGACCAAAAGCCCATGTATGTATGTATATATATATATATATATATATATATATATATATATATATATATATCACGCTCACTCTCCGTCTTTCTCCCCTTCCACTCACGATCGGGTGCTTTGTTGCGCGGTGACGGACACCGCGCGGATCCACACAATCCCCAGCTCACGGCACAACCATAGATGTACCAGCACTCACAGGAACGATATAACCCAAATTTATTAGGTTCTTTTACACGACCAGACGCGTTTCGGCTGCCGCCTTTATCAATAGTGGCCGGCGCCGGCTTGAGACAAGTATAAAAACACCAGTACTGATGAACACAAACAAAGGACACCCTGACTTACTACAGTCAAAGGGGTCAGCCATTACTAAACAGGTTACTTGGCAACATATAACATTTGTGTGATCCATCAAACTAAGAAAATGCTTATAACATAATTCCTCAAATGGACTTAAATAATAAAAGACATTTTCTTCTCCCACTTTACACATACTGGTCATAATAAATACTCAAAAATCTACAATCTTGCCTCATTAAATTTGCATGGTGCGATAGGGAGCAAGCACTACATGATATCGAGGAATTGGAGAAGCAGATTGCTATAGACAACGATAAGAACAAGCAAGATGAATTACGTGAGGCTATGAAAAAACGCCTTAAAGTGTATGAACAAAAAATAAAACAGCGAAAACAGGACAAGTTTGAAAGGGACGAGAGGGATTACTCACAGGGTCGGATTTTAACATTTGCAAAGAGATATGATCAATCAAGGAAGCAGCTTCTAAGTAACAAAAGTAAGACTGTGGTGGAACATAGAGAAACCTCTGAGTCTGAGGTCACAGATATTGAACAGAGCGAAGACGAAAGAGAAGGCGGAGCTTCCGGATCTGCGCAAACGACAGCCCCTGTATTGGCCCCTTTTTGGAGGAGTTTCAAGTCATCAGAGAGACATGGGGCAAAGGGGGAGAGGGAAGCCACCGGAGAAATCACAACAAAGAAAAAAGAAAGCAAACGTCGGACGAGGAGAGGCGGGTGGCGGAAGCACCAGCAACGCCTCCCCAAGAATGACTCGGAGCAGGAAACAGTGGAACAAAAGAGGAATGTAGAAATGCTCACGGTTGTAAACCTAACATCTAAGAAACTGAAGAAGGTAGAAGAAGAGGTACTGCAACTAGGTTTGAGCTTCTGCCCAACGAAAGCATCTGAATATACACAGACCAAAATCGATCTATTTAAGTTCTGTAGGAAAATGAAATTGCTGAAACACTTTAAAGGCAAGGAACGTCTTGCTCCAACTAGAATCACCAATGACCCAAACAGCAGTAATAATCTCACAGCTGGCGATGTTGAGATTTTAGCAGTATTGGAGGATCTGGCAGAAGAAGGGAATCCTACATTACTGATTCCATCATCGGTGCTCAATGTGAATTGGACAGAGGCCATACAGATTAATCCTGGTAGCCCATTTAAACCCAAGTCAAGGTTTTGTCCTCTGATGCCAGCAGACTCCATAGATGTCTTCACTGACATGGTGACCAAGGATCTTCTAAAACTTCGCAATGTAAACAATAAAAAGAAAGGCGGAGGGAACATCACGGAACTGCAGAGAAAGGCAATTGCAGACTTGAAAGAAGATAAGACCATTGTGTGCAAGCCGTCCGATAAGGGCAGGAATGTAGTCTTGATGACCAATGACTACTATATAAAGGAGGCCCTGATGCAGCTGAATGATGTGACAAGCTACACTAGAGTTACAAGGAAAGTATTTGAAGAAAGTATCAGTGCTTATCGGGCACTCCTGAACAAGTGGTATCACAGAGGGATGTTAAGTAAGGAAGAGTTTGCCTTTTTGGAATGCAAGTATCCCCGTATACCGACCTTTTACCATCTTCCGAAATTGCACAAGCATGCGACCTGTCCACCAGGCCGCCCAATCGTGTCGTCCCTAGGGAGCCTGACGGAGCATATGTCAAGGTTCGTGGACCACTTCCTTTTTGTTTTTGTTAAAGAACTGGTTTCATACACAAAAGACACTAAGGACTTTTTGAATAAAATTGAGAATTTGGTTTGGGATGAGGACTTGGTTATGATAACACTTGATATTTCAAGCCTATATACGAGTATTGGTCATCTTCAAGGAACAGAGGCTGTGAGATGGTTTTTGGAAACTAGATCAATGAATTTGGCTGAACACAACAAAATGATATTGGAGTTTGTGGAATTTTGCCTAGAGAATAATATTTTTCTTTTCCAGGATCAATTATTCAAGCAGATACGCGGCACTGCGATGGGCACCTGCTTCGCCCCCAGCTACGCGAATCTCTTCGTGGGTTGGTGGGAGAAGCGGGTGGCCTGGGCAGAGGGGAACGCACATTGGACCGGTAAGGTTCTAAGCTGGAATAGATATATAGATGATTTATTTATCGTCTATAGAGGCACAGAGCAATCAGCCAAAGAATACATTGAGGTTCTCAATATGAATAACCTCAACCTTAAGTTCACAGGTGAAGTTAGCACGGAAATGGTTAGCTTTTTGGACCTGAAGGTTTTTCCTGCGGACGGAAGACTGTGCACGGCATTGCACAGGAAACCGACCGCAGGGAACTCCGTGTTGCATGCAAGCAGTTGCCATTCTGGGAAAACAATAACTAGTATCCCATATGGCGAATTATTGAGAATAAAAAGGAACTGCACGCGTCCCTGCGATTTTCAGGCAGCAGCTAAGGACAGCATGAACAGGTTCGAGGCCCGAGGTTACCATAAAGAGACTCTAGAGGAGGCCAAGTCCAAAGTTGAAAGGAAACCCAGAAAGGACTTGATAGCTAGCTGCGCGCCTAGTGTACAGGAAGTCAAAGGAAAAGACACTAAAGCTAAGAGTCTGAGGATGATCACAGACTATTCTGAGGATGCCTCGGACATTAGAAGAATTTTTGTCAAGAATTGGCATGTCCTGAGGTCAGACCCAGTTATAGGGAAGGATTTACCAAAAGCACCCCTATTGACTTTTAGGAGAGCAAGATCCTTACGTAGTAGCCTAGTCCAGAGTCACTGTGGAAATGAGTAGAGCACCGCCATTTGGGAAATTGGCGGGGTTTTACCCATGTCTCAAGTGTAGAGCATGCAAAAATAGCAAAAAAGTGCTGGAGTATGCAGTGCCGGGATTGAGGGAACCTAGGAAAATTAAAAGTCTGATGAATTGTAACACTAGCCACACGGTGTACTGTTTGGTATGTCCGTGTGGCTTACGTTACATTGGAAGTACGATCCATCCAACTAAGATAAGGATTTTGGAACATCTTAGGGCCATACAGAATAGGGATCCCACCTACCCAGTGGCGAGGCATTTTGAGATATGTCACCAGAGCAATAGAGACCTTTTAAGCTTTTTTTGTATGGACCAAGTGCCCATGAATGTGAGAGGGGGCAATAGACAACTGCAATTACGTAGATTAGAATCAAGGTACATTATTGATAACCAAACAAAGAAACCAGGAGGTCTCAATAGTGGCGAAGAAATGGCTGTGCATCTGTAATGTTTTCTGGAAAACTGTGAATCTGGGAGAATAAAGTGTACCGTTATGATGAAACAAGTGGGATTTTAACAGGAAACCTAGGTACGGTGATCTGTCAGACATCTTCCATATTAGGTGAAACGAACACAGAAGGGTCTAAAAAAAAAAAAAGAATAAGCTCATCCAGGGCAAGATTGTAGATTGAGTATTTATTATGACCAGTATGTGTAAAGTGGGAGAAGAAAATGTCTTTTATTATTTAAGTCCATTTGAGGAATTATGTTATAAGCATTTTCTTAGTTTGATGGATCACACAAATGTTATATGTTGCCAAGTAACCTGTTTAGTAATGGCTGACACCTTTGACTGTAGTAAGTCAGGGTGTCCTTTGTTTGTGTTCATCAGTACTGGTGTTTTTATACTGGTCTCAAGCCGGCGCCGGCCACTATTGATAAAGGCGGCAGCCGAAACGCGTCTGGTCGTGTAAAAGAACCTAATATATATATATATATATATATATATATATATATATATATATATATATATATATATATATATTTATTTATTTATATTGGGTTTTTATTTATTTTTTGGAGGAAAAAACAATACCCTTGTGAAACAGCTAAAGCAGGCTCAAAGCCCAGACCTTTAAAGCAATTAAATGAATTGCATATATAAAAGGCCGTTAATGAGATGGGTCAACATTCAAGGCAAGCCTTGAAGATTACAGAAAATACATGATTATTCTTATTCTTTAACACACTTAGAAACCAGACATAAAATCTGTAAACTGTGCTGTGGTAAACCAACTTCCTTTTATCTTGCTTATTTACCACATCTTCCGTTTTGAGTTTCCTCTTTTTTTCTGCTAAAACAGTCAAAACATTGGCAATGCTTTGCAGCTCACAGGCCACTGACTTGGGGATAATTACATTAAGGAAACTAAATAATTAGTCAATCTAATTACTCTATCCAATTAATATATCCAATCTATACAGCTATTTAAGATAGATAAACAGATTAGATAAAAAGAGATAAACAGACACAAAAAACTGCTCAGTATCACATTTTTATTTACACCATAAAATAAAAAAATAAAAAAATCTGAAAACCTCAAGCTTATTCCGTATTACTATTTCCTCTTCAGCTATTGTCGCAGAGTTCTACTGGAGCAAACAATGGATATAAATTAAGTATGTACACTTATGGATAAAAGACCTTTTTTGTATGTTTTTTTATCATTAATGATAATGTTGCAAATATATCAGAGGAAATACTATTATTGTTGCCCCTTGACCAGTCTACGGTAAACTCATGATGGAAGATAAATGGCGAGACGCATGTGAATTCCAAGATACTGGGGGAGAGGCAGCATTTTTATTTTTTAGAACATTACAGTTCTTTCACCCAAAATACTGCAGCCTCCATCTCTACTGCTCCTCTGCAGGAATATTATTTTGCACTAGCACTCAAGGGACATTCTTCAAAAGCTAAGCGAGCTTTCTTCATCTGCCATTTGGTGCAATAAGGGGATAGCACAAAGGTTAACATTGGCAGGTCAAGATCTCACATGTAGCGTTCTGCTAGGAAAGGGCTGCACGACAACATCTAAGGCACCATCAATCCGGGCATCCGATGCATGGCGTGCTGCAGAGGAGTTCTGGGAAGGAGGGTAGGAGGTGCCAGATTGGGGGGGGGGGGGGGGGATTATGAATGAGGAGGAGAGGTTACAAGCTGTGAGGCAACAGCCATGGCAGCACTGAGCTAGCCATCCAGCATCTAGAGCAGTGCTGTCTTAACGCATGGGCACGCTGGGCAGTTGCCCAAGGGCCCCACAAGCGTAGGGGCCCCATGCAGACCTGAATTTAACACTAACTTTCCATTAAACACTTTTATTCCTCTGAGTGGTTGTGTAGGCAGAGTCTAGTGAACTGCTTTGCCCGGGGGCCTATAATGCTGTTAAGATGCCTCTGAACTACAGAATTGTAGAGGAATACCAGGAAAGAAAGTGGGAGAAGAGAGGCAGGGAGAGAGAAGTTTCGAGAAGAAAGGTAGAGTGCAAGCAAGCATTAGAGCAGCGGAAGGAGCAGGACATGCACTCCCATGGAGTGCTAAACAAGAAATGAAATGGGAAAAGAAAAGAAAAGTAGTTCCATGATGTCACAAGTGAGAGGATACACTTTAAGCTATGCTCCAGGGAGGTGACAAATGCAGAATAGGGAATGAAATCATCCAAGAAAGACCAGGAAACCGACAGTCAAAAAAGCCATCCAACTATGAGCAAGGGGCTCAACCAAACCACCAATATGTAGTATTTACCAAATGCAATATACAACAGACCGCTGAAGCTTTCTGTAGCAAGACCGTAAAGAGACTAGCCTGGACACATGCACCAGGAGCCGATACATGGAGGAAAGGTTCTAAAATCGGCGACATGAAGGATTTTAAGAAAGAACAGAGCGCAGCATGAACAATTTGTTAAATCACAGAAATGTAATGAAAGGAGGGCTCCTCAGCCTCTTCATTCATTCCCATTGCTAAAGGAAGTACCGCATAAGGAGAAAATCAGTGCCCAGGAGGAACAACAAGCCAATATGAAAGACATCCATTGGATCCACCAGCCTCCTCGTCTTACAGACAATGCATCTACTATGAGTTGCCATAACTTCCAAAACTCCCAGGGTATATCCAACAGAAAAGAGGGTTGTTTAGAAGGAAAACTCTCCTGTTTTTGCTATTACGGATCAGTCAATGTTACAAGTGGAGTATGATGGCAATACGGGCGTTCCGATAATGACTAGTGGGACGTTGCACTAACGTCCCGCAGAGGGACTGGTTTCTTCCTGTGAAAAATAGCTCAGGTTACCTTCAGGACCCAGAAGTACCCGCAAATGTAGCAACTTAGAAAGCTTTCCTTGACTCTCTTGACGTGGCAGTGAAGGCACTAAACTTGCAGTCTGATAAATTAGATCTTCAAGTTGACATTTTGCAGAATGCAGCAACACATATTGCAGGAATAGATAAGTCAAACCGCCTGAATGAGCTCATACATTGGGCAAAGAGAGTCAATACAACCCATCAATTTTTATTTGTGCTCCCCAATAATCAACAAACTAGAAGTTCTACTGAATATTCTAAAAGCACTGGCAGAAAAAATGAATTGTAACTAGAGCGTATACCCCCACAGTGATAAACAACTTAGGTTCAATTAAGTTAGTGTCATCAACAGGGGCAGAAAATTGTCCAATAGCTGAGCAGAGCAAAGATGGTAAATTGGATTGTAAAACCCTGCAAAAAACACATGAGTAGTAAAAATACATCTTCAAAATTAAATAACTTTCACACAATCTTAGTTCATAACTCCCCCATACACTGAGGAACTCTCCGTACTAAAAACCCTGACGAATTTGAATGAGCTGGAGTTTAGTGAAGGGTTCTGCAACGTAAAGAGAGAGAATTATTCTCTTGCAGTTTTTGGGAATTCAAGCCCCAAGTCTTCCTATAAAAAACGCAATCTGGGAAGCTAAGCATGTTGCTTTGAATAAAACCTGGGCTATGCTTTACGTATTTTGTTCTACAAACAAGAATTTTTTAAAAATTGGTACTCTATGAACAGCATAACAAGGAGAAACCGAGCGAATAATGCAAATTTATCCGAGGATGTGCGAAATAACTATATTAAACAACTTTACAAGAACAATCTTTTAGTAGGTATGACCTGGGTTCCATTGATAATTCAAAAGAAAGAGTCCGACAGTTTTTAATGGTAACCAAGTTCGCCCTGTCATTATAAAGTCAAAAAAAAACATGATGCGCCTGGCCCTGATGGTTTGCTTGCAGCCTTCTTTAAGGAAAATGTGACATTTGGGAGGAAATCTTGGCTTCCTTGTAGAATTATTGCCTTTGTTCAAATGATCTCCCTGACTTCTGGAGAGGTGCAGTTTTACATCCAACTTTAAACTCTGGTCACCTTGGAAATCCTGCAAATGACAGGCTAATTGCTTCGATGGATATAGAGGCATAAACGTTTGCATGTTTGTTACTGAAGGACTTAGAGGCACGGGCTGCTCATCTTAAACTTATCCCAGTAGAACAGATGGGCTTTCAAAAAGGAAGTGGTTCAATTTCTAACTTGACCGCCCTATCAATTCTTATTGAAAAGCTTCATGCGGGGAAGCTTTCCTTTCATGCCTGCTTTATAGATCTAAAAAGGGCATTTGATAGAGTCCTGAGACAAAGGCTGTGGGTTAAGCTTAAAAAAAAAAAAAATGGAATATCCAGTCTAAGTTGGTGAGAGCAACTGAGATGCTATACATGGACAAATGGGTTGTAGTGAAGTTGGGGGATGGCTCTACTGTCTCAAAAAAAAAAAAAAAAAAAGAGTGAAGACTTAGAATGGGCTTAAACAAGGATGTGTCTAGGCACCCTTATTATTCAATCTGTACATAGCGGACATAAATGATTGGGTTACTGATTTTTCTCTCAATCCTCCTAAATTAAATGGTCAGACGATTTCAAGCTCCATTATGTAGACGATATTGTATTGTTAAGTAAGACCCCTGTGGGTCCTCATAGGATGTGGACCTCACTTGCCGCAAAAATTTAGTTATATAAAATAGTCATCAATTTGAAAAACACAAAAGGTGCTGACCTTTGTAATGGTTTTAAAAAGCCAGTGATCTGTTATCTAGATGAAAAGTGGGAAACTGTCTCTAGTTTCACTTATTTGGGAGTTAAGTTTGACAATCGGGGGTTCTTTTAATTTACATTTGCAAAGAGTAAAGCTGAGGTCTAAAACCTTGTGGTTTGCTTTTGCTAGGCTTCAAAAGAAATTAAATTCTCCTTCCTTTGAACCAATACTTAGACCTATAAATGCAAGCTTCTGCCGTCTTTGACGTATGGATCTGAAATCTGCAAAGGAAGGATGCTAAACTGCTGGATTCCATTCAAGCGTCTGTTTTTTAAGTGTTTGGATTACTAGGGCTCACTTCACCAGCCCAAGTGCGCCTAGAGTTTGGGCTTGTGTCATAGCAGTTAACCTGGCGAGGTGCATATATTAAGTTTTGTAAAAGGATGAAGGAGGCACCAAAACGTTCTTTGGACTACCATATATGGCAGGGGATGGGACAACCATTGGGCAAATATTTTGAATCTTCAACTGAGTTGGGTCTGGATGAACTTTGGTCTACGGCTGTCTCCCCTGCCATTGTCAAAAGGATGGTAAATAGAAGTGTAAACCTAGCCTCACAATTGATTGAGAAAGCAATTTTAGTTAAATAAAAACAAACAACTCATGGTTGGATTGTTTTAAATTCTTATACTTTCCCTGTTTCGCAAGCATACCTAAAATTGAATTTCTAAATTACCTTGTAGCAAAAATTCTTATTACTTAGAATGGGTAATTTTCCATCTAAAGACTATATCCCTGCATGGAAGCGCATCTGGGTAGACAGAAAACGCAGACTATGCGGTTGTATTGAAGAGTTGTTGTTGCACATCGTATGTATGAGCCCAGTGCTGCTTAATGCACATAGGAAATTGTTAAAATCATGTTTCGTTGCGCAGGCAGGCGCTGATTGGTAACCTGGAAGCCTGAGTGGTAACCATATTAAGCGCTCTTGAAATTTGATTAAGTATTTTGACTATTTTTTAAATTACTGAATGACTGATCTTCAGTTTTGAATGTTCTATTGTGTTATGGAATTTGTATGTTTTTTTAAACTTGTGTGTTATTATATTGTGATGGTTTTAATTCGCCTAATGCAATAAAGTATTTACTTGCACGATTGCGCATTTGAAGAGGTTGGAATCTGCAAACAAAATAGCAATGTATTACATTTCGTCAATATTTATTCTATAGTCTAATTTAATCTACTTTTCCTGCATTCAAGCAACACTTTTATACAAAGTCATTTTTAAATTGCTTTTAATCTTTGTACAAAGGCCATACACCCATTAATCATGCAAAAGCACAACTGTTCCATTATACTGCTACCAACAGAACAACCATAAACGTCATCATAAATACCAGCCTATTGCAAATGCAGGTCATCTGTTTAAGGTCATGAAATCAATCAGGGGTTTACCCTTCACACGTTGGTTGTTCAATTACATAAAATTAACATTATCAAAATATTTTTTTCAGTAGTGCACCTTTCCCATTGGTCTATTTTAATTATTTGTCAATTTCCACAGCTAAGTTACTGCCCGGACTCCTTCAGAGTCACTTAACATATAGAATTATAGATGTGTAACGTGGAATAGGGAGGATCTGTCCCACCTCGGGACTCACTGCATCAAATAGACAACAAGAGCAAAGCTCAAGAGGTCCATGACGTCACTCAGAACCCTGAACTGAAAGTCATCCCGTGTTCACAGTTACCCGTTTTATGTTGTGTGCCCTCATGCTATCTCTACCCGCCTTCATCAGCGGTGTATGGGTAGAAAAGTCATGGGGAGCCATGCAGAACTTTAACTTTGTCTGCATCATTTGCCTACACGTGGAGTCCTGGCACCCTCCTCCTACACCCTCATGACAAGATTCTCCTCTCCCACACAAATTTAAAAATATAAATAAATAGAACATACAGATCATCATGCTACCCTCTTACTGCATGGTCATATTAGACCTAAAAGTTGCTTCTTTTTCCCTCGCTCTATTGTGCAGTGCAGAACAGCAGTCCTAAACTTTCAACAGAAGCATCAGTTATGGTAGTTTCCAGCCTGCCCTTAGCCCTTTCTTCTGTCCCTTGGCGTTTCACCTAGATTTTATGCATCATGCAGCCAGCCTTCAGTCTAGGGGCATTTGCATAATTATTGACTTAACATGCATCTAAGGCACCAGTGCCTCACCACCTCAAACTGGCTGTTTCCCTCTCCATGATCTTGGTTTTTTGGTCAATTTCGAAAAGTCATCTGCACTCTCAGACCATAGTTTTTTCTGTTTCACCCTGGAAACCACCGTCTGTACCTTCAGTCTGTCCGTGAAGGAAATTTCATAGATCCAGCAGTAGCTGCTGACAGCCTTCTTGACCCATCCATGCCCTGAGGAGTGTCACTTTTCTAATCTGCTTTTGGAAGCTTCGATCTAACCCATCTTCCGATGCTCCCCTGCAGTATCAACCACGTCACTGCTGGAAGAACAACCTCGAAGGCATCTCATGGTCGACCATACTACCCAAACTTTTCTGGTGACTCTCAAACATGGTAGTCTGGAACAGAAAGTTAATTTTTGACAACTTCAAATCTCATCATTTACGTGAATGGTAGCAGGACGGTCTTGGGAAGGAGGGGGCAAGGGGGGTGGGGGGTGAATGTTTACTGGAGGCTTACGGTTCTCAGTAGATCATTCGCTCTACATCGATGCTAGGGAACTCTACGCCAGTACCATCGCCATCAGCACACTACTCTGCTGCACACTACTCTGCATCGGCTCTTTCAGACATCTCCTCTATGTTCTCTTCTGCAGGCTGCATCTTTCCTTTCCGCAGTTTTCCTCGGTTTGTTTCAGCAAGTAAATTCTAGAGTACCTTTGTATTCATTCATTCAAAAATACTTTATTTAAACAATGAAGTCTGTCAAAGTGCATTAATTTCAAATAAAATCGGAATGATAGCTATTGTCACAAATTTTTTTAAGTCTCCATAATTTGACAGGTAATTCATAGTTCATCCTCAGGATTCCTCACTGGTAAAAAATGGTTATAATACACTTCGATAAAAAGCTAATGACTTAATAAGAGTGCCTTTGGTTAAAAAGAAAAGCAGTACTGACTGTTTATTGGAGGCTAATTTTTTTAATCCTACTAAGGTTCAAGAATCCTCCCCTTCTTCATTTTGGGGTTCTAAATTGATTTTTAGTTGCTTCTCCACACACACCAAGAATTTTACCAGTTTTGTGATCACTAATATTTTATAACTGTATATCTTCGATGTTGTCCTTCATAACAATTTCACTGCATTGTTTAAGTATAGCATCATTACTTTGTGCACATAAAATAACTTCTACAAAGTCAATACTTATCCACCTTCTTTAAATGCAACATATTTATTTATTTTAGGAGTTTTAATTAGCGCTAGCTGGACCCGAGGGCATCAGAGCGCTTCACAGCAAGTGACTTATATGCAAACAAGCAGCACAGAGATCATAGTAGAACATAGTGATTCGTAACGACTAGAGTTCAAACAAAGGAATAAAAAAAATTTGAACGAAAAGAAGCATGATGAGTGTAGGTCACACAGAACGAGTAGCTGCTAAGTTTTCTCATTCGGGGCAGAGGGAAGGGGTAGGGTTCCGGAGGGGGTTCGGGTGGTAGCGGAAGTCAATGTCACATGACACAGAGTTAAAGTCAGGTGGAGTGCCGGCTAAGGCACTTCCGTGGATCCTATCGGTTCGCTAGTGCGCGATCGAGGAAGAGGACTTTAAGCAGGCTTTTGAATTTACATATACATACATTTCAAAAAAATGTAAATTAAAAGGTTTGTTAAAAATGTCAGGTACACTTAAACAATGCAGTGAAATTATGATGAAGGACAACATCGAAGATATACAGTTATAAAATATTAGTGAATTGTCCCTTTACAATAGGGATTGCTAAACCCTCCTGTATTGTATGCTATGAACGGCTGCTATTCTTTTATTGGTGAATAAAATTAGTATTTCGAACAAAAGTACAGTTGCCTTTGCAATTCACAGACTTCATTGTATGAGTGATGGAATGAAAGTAGTGCCGACTATGGTGTTTGTGATAAGTTGAAGGAATTAACGGGTGACAAGAGGGACCTTTTTTCTTGCGATTGATGGCCTCTACTGGCCAGTGGAAAAGGTTGCAGGGTCTCCGAAGGGTGACATGGGGGGGGAGGGGGGGTGAGGAGGGACTGAAGGTAGGTGAACCGACTATTCCTTGAGCCTCATGGAGAGACAAACTAAGCACTTCCAATATGGCTTCCCACCTAACTTGTGTTAATATTGACAATAAGAAGCACTGTACACAATTCCATTGCGCACGCTAACATGACAATGGCTTTAACCTTCCAGTCTAACCTTGAAAATTCTACTTCCGGTTTACACATTGACTTTCTATTCACAGCCACTCCACGGTTTGCAGTGTCCCTGTCAACCTCGCAAAGACACATTAACCTACCTCAGAGTGATACTAAGATGTAGGCCCGCTTTGTTCCATTATTAAAGATAATAGCAATACCAGCATTACACATACCATCACATAATGGTGAACAAACAGTTCGGCAATGTACAGGCCCAAACCACGTAACATTATCCAATTACAGACTGGCTGTAAGCAGAACACAATTCCGAAGGTATCCGTATGGGACATATCCTTGTGATTTTCTGACCTTTTCTGGTGTGTTTCCACTATTCTCATTTAGAATTATTGGCAAGGATTCCATAAGTGTGTCACATGACAGTACCTATGAACAAGCACACATACCAACATTTTACTATAACCTGCTCAATCATTTTCTCGACCAGCAAGTTGTAAACAACACACTGAAACCCTGTATTTGGAAAAATGTGTGAGCTCACTTAAAGTCTGCAGTGCTGTGCGATCCCACAAAAGTAAAAAGTTTATTTGGGATCCCTGTTAGTATCCGTTAGCGTACATTCCCAATCAGTGTCATGCGTGAGTGTTAGCTTTCTTCATTTTTGCCTTGAGGAAGTCCCAAGATTAGAAAATCCATAGAGGCGAAACGTGTTGGCTAATTGCCCAAGACCTTGATATTAGAGAAACAAATATTATTAGTCTACGTAGAGGATTAAGAATACGTGCAATACAAAAGCTCCTGCTTTCTTCTAGAATAATGTGCAAATATTAAGGTCAAAAGTGCATAAGAAAATATGAATATATTATCCTATATCTTGGGGTTACTGATCCTTCTTTCTTCAACAATTTGTTTACTGAGTACTGTGGCCAATCCAAGACACAGCAGAGAAACACCTCCAACCAAATAAACCTTTGAGGATACTGCAGTCGGGCAAGGGAAGCAAGATGGCGGCCGCTTAGGAGGCCGGTAGCAGCACAATGACCGAAGGGCTGTAACAGCAACTACGAATGCCCTGTGGTGATACCCGAATAACTAGGAGGCGGAATACATAGAATTGATGCCCCCCGGAATCAGAACCCGCCCTTGCCGCTGTTGTGTGTGGGC
The DNA here is from genome assembly GCA_963921515.1 of Calotriton arnoldi. NCBI lineage: Eukaryota > Metazoa > Chordata > Amphibia > Caudata > Salamandridae > Calotriton > Calotriton arnoldi. Next base: position 751,530 of record CAWUFW010003877.1, on the reverse strand, counting down.
GAACTGGGTCAGATTAGGGCTGTGCATTTTAAAACAAAATCGCAACCGCGCACTCACCCTGTGCAGATTGCGGTGGGCTGAGTCAGCTCTTCGAGGCGATGGGGGCCAAAGAATGCAGGAATCAGAGGCGCCTCCAAGGCAGGAGGGGCTCGACAGATGCGGAGCAGACCGGCGGCGGAGCATGATCTGGAGAGTCCGGTGGAGTCAGCGCCCGGGCGTCGGACACAGACGCTGACTCAGCACAATGAGCAACCCCCGGAGAAGAGGGGAAGAGGCGGGACTACAGGAAAGCTGCGTCCTGCCGGCCCCTCGGTGGCTGATCTGTTTCAGAGAGGTCAGGAGCAACAGCCGGGAGCCGAGGCAGACCGCAGAGGAACCAGCAATCCTGGATCGGAGCAGAAACCGGAGGAGTGTCCTGGACCAGCATGTTTCCAAGATCAACCAGCAATAGAGGCTTCAGATCTTCCGCTCTCTGAAGGCAGGCTGCCAGAGATAGATACGCTGCTCACAAAAACACTGACCCTGAGCGATTCTGTGCAGTCTGGGGGGGGTGGCATGTGAGACCATAGCCCCTGCCAGGATAACGACAGGCGGGGATTCTATTGGGACAGGTGGAGCGGGAGGGAGCACTGAGCCCCTGCTTAAGGACATTGTAATACCCCCGGATCAGAAGAAAATGGCCCCCTCAGCAATATGTAATAAACCCACACAACTAAGCAATATTATCAATAGACAGGAAAATAAGAAAGGTACGGATCAGTATCCGGGGGTAACACCATTGGATTGTCAGCAAGGTGAGGAGGAGACTGATAAAGGAAACAAAGGCCTGGGAGTGACAGACGCGATTTTTCTCCTCCGAAATCAAGGCAAAAGAATTCCTGGATGGTCTGGATAAATCAAAATGAAAGAGACACAGAACTCTGATGGGGGGCATGATTAATAGGTTTAACTTATCGCCTTTCAGGAGTAAACGAGACTAAATTATGAATGTATAGGATCACTAACACGGGGGAAGCTAGGAAATAAAAAAAATATATATGGGAAGATATATAAATATATATATATATATATATATATATATATATATATATATATATATAGTAAAATATAATATAAATATAAGTACTAATGTATATACAATGCAGTAATCTTTTGTAGAAAATTTCACAGGGTAGTATATGAATATAGTCTTAAATATACAGCCCCTGGTCAAGTGTGCTGTGCTCATCTCACGCGCAGACCTAGGTCTGAGCGCTTCACAAGGGTGGTGGTGGGGAAGGGAAAGTGGGTGGGGGGAGAAATCAGGGAGAGGAGGGGGGGGGGGGTTAAAACAATATATACCCAGAGATGAATTTAAGGTTATTGAAGAAACATTATGCTGTGAATGGCTTAAGGTAATAAAGGCAATGAAGGCATATCAGGCTGGCTCAAAAAACAAGTATAAATGGGTAAGAAATATATGCACAATAATGTGGGTGGTTTAAATGATCGGAATAAAAGACAAAGAATGGCCGAGTTTGTTAGATTGAATACTTTGGATGTCGTGTGTGTACAAGAAACGCATATCCCCTGGGGGAAAAGGAACCCGATGAGTATGGGAGGGTACAATATGCTGGCCTGTACATCACAGACCACCAATATTCAGGGAGTTGCAATTTTTGCAAAGGTTGCTATGGGGGAAGCTAAGCGTAAAGCAACTGATACACTTGGGCGATGGGCAGTGGTCGAGCTCGAGATGGGTTATACCCAAGACTCCCAGTTTTTACTGATTTTTACAGATAAATACAGACAGAGAACATTCGTTTTATTGTCTGTATTTATTTTTAAATGTGGATAAAAAAGGGAAATTGGGTTGGGTTGCATTTTGAGTAATTCTAAATACTGTCTACTGTGACTGTCAGGCCAATAAAAGTGTGGATTGATAGATAAGGGGGTTAAAAAGAAAGGAATTTTAGTAAAGAGGCTTTAACAGCAGTAGATATGCACAAGGTTGAAACTGAAATTTTGCACATTTTCATATAAGTCTACTGATTTATCTTCTGCCTGTGTTCACAGCACTGAAACCTGGCAGACATTCAAGCATCAATGAATATTGATAGGTTAAATAAATGTGGAAAAATACTAATTTCAGCTTACTTGTTCCACAAAACCCAAAATAAATATGGATAAATACAGATACAATTAGCAAAAAATAAAAGATGGATAAATACAGACAGAAATGGCAAAAAAATTCCTCATTCGCTTGGCCTGGAGGCCATTGAAGAAATGCTTTTGAATTCTGACCACAATACGGATTTTCAACTATTTCTAATGGAACTAATGTATTTTACCTTATATCAAAGCTATTTTGAATGGGATGGTCAGTGTTACCTTCAACTGTCAGGAACTTCTATGGGCAATTGTGCCGCGCCTTCGTATGCTAACATTTTCATGCGAAATTTCGAGGAACACAACATACTCACTGACACACAATGGAGAAAACATGCCATTGTTTTTCTCAGATACATTGATGACGTTTTCATAATATGGAAGGGCCCACAAGCCAGTCTATTGACAGCTTTAAATGCCTTGAACACCATCAACGACAGGATTCAGTTTACCTTCAATTATGATCAACGATCTATTACGTTTCTTGATGTACTCATTTACAAATCAGACACCACCCTTGAAACCAACATCTACAGCAAAAGTACAGATAGGAACAACTTATTGCACTACCAGAGTTTTCATCAGACATCCCTCAAGAATAACTTACCGTACTCGCAACTTTTGAGAGTGAAGAGAATAGTTTCTAATCCAGACAACTACATCCTCCAACAATCCAAGGCGATGCTGGCCAAATTCAGAAAACGTGGCTATCCCAATGATATTTTGGAGCAAGCTAACACACACTGCGGTGCAAAAACGGCATGCAACTTTTAACACCTACAGTCAAAAAACGTAGTCAACGCACCGTGGTGGTTTCGAAACTTTCCACCTTGAGTCAGCAATATAAGCAAACCATCCGAAAACACTGGTCGATACTGAACATGGAAGCAGATTTTAAAGATATTTTTCATGACCCTCCAATTTCTGCTTACAACAGGAGTAAGAACATCAAAGAATTCTTTGTCAAGAAATCTGAAACAGTGACTACAGTGGTCTACAAAGGCAATGCTCCCTGCCTGAATTGCAACAATTGCAACAATGTGATTAAAGGACCAATTATAACCCATCCAATGAAAGGCACGAAAATCAAGTTAAAAGTGAATGCCAATTGCGACACCAAAAACGTCATTTATATGTTGAAATGTCCTTGCGGACTGGTCTATGTCGGAAAGACAGAGAGAAAGATCAAAATTCGAGTGAACGAACATAAAAGCAACATTCGTACCAACAACATTAGATCAGTTATAGCTGTACATTTCGCAGAACATCGACATAACATCAGTCAACTTCAATTTGCCACCTTGGAAATCATCACCAGACGAGAGGGCAGAGACAACAGTAACTTTATCCTACAAAGGGAGAACTATTGGATCAAGTTTCTGGACTCGATGAAACCCAACGGTCTCAATGACCGGATGGAATTCCAATGCTACCTGTGACTTCTCTACCACTGTGCTGGACCCTATATATTCAGTCTATTCTTTACTCTTCCATTTACTTTATGGCTCTTCTAGAATGATTTCACGCACCTATATACTTTATTGCACCTTTTTCGGTTTCTAGCACATTTCCCAAAACTTTCACTCATAACACCTTCTGGTGATGGTCAGTCTTTTCAGGACTCTTTTTAGTTTGCACACAATTTCACTGTATGTCATCTTCTGGTACCTTTACGGTTCTTCGTCTAAGCTTGCTTCATAAACCTATATGGGAGTTTTTCAATCACCTGCTTGACGGCTTTCTTATCTTGCGAGTAACTTTCAACCTTCATGATTGATTGGTGTGGATGATGGTAACCCGCCCCAGGGCCTATTTTGAGACTGTTATGTTAATCTTTGTCGACATCTGACGGGTCAATATGGATTTTGTCTGATTAATTGACGATTATTTTCATGTACAATCATTACCAAGACTGTCAAATATCACAATTTTGGGAAGATGTATGGCTAGTTCTATACATACACGTTATGTTGCTGGGTTATCTATATTTAGACGTTTTTGAACAAGTAGAAGCACACACACCATGTTGTATAAAGTTGATTGCTATTATGATGATATTTGTAACCACTACAAAATGGCACCCATGTTTATCATGTTTTTCGTTGACAACCATAAAGAATGGTCCGTTTTCTATTTTGGTTATACATTCACACGGCTTGGTTCAAGCCTACCGTTCACAATCACTCGAGGCTTTCGGATCACTCGGAGCACGCTGCATCCCCGTGTGGCTGATGTGAGTTTCTAGTACTCTGATCTTGATATGATCGTTTAACAATCGTGGTTGCACTATATTCAATATTGCCCGCTTTAAACCTTGCGTGCAATGATTGGGCACTTTCGAACATCTAGGGTGATATGTTATGTTCACTGATTTTACACACTCGGTTTCGTTTTTTGATTCACGATAATGTTGGCGCACAGCGTGTTGCATGAGCATCGTTCTACTTGATATTTTTAACTCTTTTGTTTATCAGTTCACACTTTTTAGCAGACCACACTTCGCGTTGAATGGTACGCAGTGGTTACTTTACACATTTTTTCACCCGTGGGTTCTGGCACTGTGATGTGCGCACTGTTTCGACTTGGCGTGATTATTCGCGCAGACAAGCGACTGAGACCGTTTCACTCACCGCTTCATGTTCACAATCACTTCCTTAAGTATGTTTTATTAGTATTAAACACCTTCACCGGGTTCAGTCATTTTTGTTCGGAACTTATTTTGAAAATAGACTGTTTAGACATTTAGCTTTTTGTAGAACATAGTGACACTCTGTTTATTTATGTATTTGATTTCAGATTTTTCCCCTGACGAAGGGCTTGCATGCCCGAAATGCATTGGGAAATGAAATACGATGCCATCGGCATCCAAAGTAACTTTTTGAATCACATGCAGTGAATGAATAAAATTCAAGTATTCAAAAGATTTGAAGAGAAGTGCGTGGATTTTGCGTAACCACTAAGGAGTTGATTACCCTAACCTTAAAGATTTGACACCTGCTTGGTCAGGTTTTCTGCTGCGCACAGAGGGTTACCACTCACTCAGAGTGGCACTACCTTATACAAAAAAAAAAAAAAAAATACCATAAAACCGGGAGCCCTAGTTATACCATATGCACAATATACGGCTCAAACCAAGATGATCCAGAGATCTTCGAGGATCTCAAGATAGAACTGGCAACCTGGCCCAGTCCTCTAATTATTTGTGGTGATCTTAATATATCAGCCGAACTGGGTAGAAATCAAAGATACCTAGGGCGAAAACCCAGAGTACACAGAGCACTGACATCCCTCATGAATAACCATGGCCTGATTGACATCTGGGGGAGTAAAAAAAAAAACAACAAAAAAAAACCACAATCCAGGGCATACCAAAATACACCAGACTTGATTACTTTCTCACTTCAATAAGTCTTGCTAATAAAGTGGGGATTAAAAAACTCCCGAAAGTGATTTCGGATCATAATCCGCTAATACTGGATATTGATGCTGATACACCTAACAAGACATACAATAAGTGGACATTTGACAGGAAGCTCCTGGTTAATAAGCCCTATATAAAACATATCAAGAAATGGGCTCAGGAATTCTTAGATATTAATAGATATAGTGCCAGCCGTAATATAGTATGGGATACTTTCAAAGCTGCTCTAAGGGGCGAGACGGTTAGCTTTGTAGCACGCAAAAGGAAAGAGTGTCAGCTAGAGAATGAACGGTTACTAGCGGAGCTGGCCAGGGCAGAAGAAGATCATGTAGCCTTAATAACTCAAGGACAGGAAGCAGCAGATCTCCAACTACGAATCATCTCCCTTAAAGCCGAATTAAACAGCTGGCTTACGCAGAAATCGGCCGAAGTATATCAGACGCAACAGAGCAAAGTATACGAGACCGGGGAACAAGCTGGGAAACTGCTAGCGCTACGCATCAGGCAGAAAAACGTTAAGAATCAAATATCGGCCATAAGGAAAGACGGCCAAACATATACAGAGATTAATGATATACTCAGGGTATTCCAGGAGTACTATCAGCTTCTCTATAAAGAAGATGGAGGGACAATGCAGGAAGCCACACCTAAAATAACAGACACTGAATTGGGACCCCCTACTGGATAGCCAGGCTAAGGAGGAGCTAGATAGGGACTTTTTACTAGAGGAGGTATTAACTGCGCTGCATGAGTTACCATCAGGGAAGGCTGCCGGTCCCGATAGCATTCCCCTAGAAATTTATAAGCAATTACAAACAGGGATCGCTCCTTTATTATTGGATTTGTTTTTAGGGATACAACATAATGGGCAAGTACCTGAATCCTGGAAGGAGATAAACATTATCTTTCCTAAGAAAGGCAAACCATCAGATAACCCATCCTCATACAGGCCTATATCATTGATCAACACGGACACAAAGCTATACTCCAAAGTATTGGCTACCAGGCTGGGGGGGGTTATTGGCCATCTGGTCTCGCCCTGGCAGCACGGGTTTATCCCCGGGAAAGGGACGACTGATCACATTAGGCAGGCTATAACATTATTCGACATCCAGGCTGTAACGGGGGGCGGATGGCCATGATCCTCCTCGACGCTGAAAAAGCGTTTGATCGGGTGGCCTGGAGGTTTCTATGGGGGTTACTAGAGCTAAAAGGATTTAGGCCAAGAATTATCAGGGCCATTAAGGCAATGTATATGAATCCCAGAGCCCGGTTACAACTGATGGGGGAAACATCAAACAATATTTTTATATCAAGGGGAACAAGACAGGGGTGCCCCATCTCCCCCATTTTATTTGCCTTATATATATAAACCCTCTGATAGAAAAAATTTTAGGAAGTCAGGTCATTAAACCAATTATCTCTAGAGGCTTCGAAACCAAGGTACTGGCGTATGCAGAAAATATAGCTATTTTAACTACCGACCCGGCCGACGCAATTAGGGAGGCTACGGCTATCGCCAAAGAATTTGGGCAGGCATCAGGCTACTCGTTGAACGAAGGGAAGACACTGATAATATGCACTGATAAACTTTAATGATCCTCGTTGTGTAGGGAACGCTATCTACCTGGGGGTTTGTATTAGTCCAACAGTTGACACAATAGTTAAGACTAACTTTAACCCTCTGATAAAGGCAATCTCGGCAGATCTTAAGAGGATAAATGGATTGCATCTGTGTGTTGTAGGAAGAGGAAACGTTCTTAAAATGACAATGCTGCCCAAAATTTTATATCTGTTTCGCTCTATTCCGCTCATGATAGATGCAGAAATTTTAAATACGCTTGAAGCCGTGTTTTCAAAATTTACTTGGCAATATGGAAAAGTTAGACGCTCTTTAAAATATCTGACACTCCCGCAGGCACAAGGCGGGCTTGTATTTCCTAATATTATATTTTATCATTGGGCGAGTCTTTTACACCAGATGGCGATTTTATTTTGCTCGGCTATAAGTGGAGAAACAGAGGAGGTAAGAAATGGCAAGACCCCAACAATATATGAACTTATCATAGGGAGGGAGGCTTTGGGGCTGCTATTACGTCAGGGGGAGTCAAGCTATTATAGGAAGGTGTGATCTAAGGTCATGCGTAGTGCCTGGGAAGTATGGACCAAGGTGCGTAAAGCTATGAAAAATCCTCAAAATCAACTATTATACCCCATTGTGGCGATCGCAAGCTTTTCCGTACTCCTTTTATGATACCATGGGTAGGCACTGGGAACAACTCGGCTTAACAACGATAGGTGATATATATGATTCAGGCCAGCTACTCCCCTTCGGTGCCCTACAACAGGAGTATGGGATTTCAACCAGACAATATTTTAAATATGTACAAATTCGAGAATTTCTTGCTAGTCGAAGACCAGTAGTATTTCCGGGGGGGGAAGAATACCGCTACTGGAGCCAATTGCAGGGAGAGGTAACAGGATTAAGAATATCTATAGCATATTGCAAAGAAGTATCCAGGATGACTTGGAGAAAACCGAAACTAAATGGGATGGGAAACTGAATGATCCGGACGTGGATGTGACTCTGTTATTAGCGGGTAAAGTCTTTCGTTCAACAAATCTTAAGGCACAACATTATAAGACTCTGTTCAACCTGTATTTCACCCCTGCTAAACTTTTTAGCTGGGGCAAGAGAGCAGACGATAGCTGTCCGAGATGTGGGGGGAAGGGCCCGCAACGATAGTGCACATGTTTTATGACTGCGTTAGGCTGCTTTCTGTAAAAAACACGAGGTGGTAAGCTTCTGGGAGGGGCTGCTAGGACGCAGGGTTAACCTATCCCCTACCCTGATGCTTATAGGCTTTGATAGCGGCATTGATCTGGATACCACAGAGAAATATTTTGTATTTATTTGCACAGCTGTTTTTAGGATACTGATAGCAGCAAGATGGAAGGATGCGGATCCCCCCCACCTTTCAAATGTGGCTAGCACGCCTCTTGGGGGTTTATAACCAAGAGAGTGCATTACATGCGTGCAGGGGTAGAGAGACCAGGAAACTGGGGTGGGCAATTTGGTCACCCATTGCAAGGTGGAGAAAGAACGTGGGACGTCCTGATAGGAGAAGAAGTGAAGGAATATGGGATGTGTCAAACTATGATTTACTAAGGGATTACATGTACTTAGGAATGGATATTACCTAGCCCTATCTATTTAATTGGTTTTACCCAGTGTATGATTTGGTTGATCTGTACTGTATTTATAATGTTTATAATATTTATAAGCTCTTTAAGCCTGATTTTAATATTCATAAGAGCCTTGATTTATACACTCTTAAATGTAATGCATTGCCTTATTCTGTATGTAATAATGAATCGATGTACTGTAAATTGGCTTTATGGGTTTATAATAAAAATAAAAAGGATACTGCAGTCATGTAACTGTATTTTCACTACAGACCACCTGCTTTGATAAACCGGATGCATACATTGTTGGGACAGAGATGACCCCAGAGGAGGGCCCGGGCCCCGCCCTCTGCACATGAAAAAAGAGCCCCATTGGAGGCTTCTGAGACCGAGTTGACCTCCACACCTTACTTCTTCAAGGCCAGAATACACGGTTTTCGGCTGCCTGCACGCTAAACAAATTTAAGAAGTCAGTCAAAGTAAATAAACTGTTGGGGACGTCAGAAGGCCCACAAAGTAGGTCCCGTGAGCCATGGGTGGCTTTCGAGTCCCCATGCTGTATCTATTCTGGCTCGGGGGGTAAGGTCTTATTTCTACTGCTCGCACAGGCCCTCTTCGGTACAGCGGCAGCTCGCGCCTCCACTGCTTTACCTGTTCTCCATTTGAGGGAAAGCTTGCAGTGCTCCTGCTGGTCCATCTATTTGTATGCAATGGAAGCTTGCACTGCTGCTGAATATACTGTCTAGAATATGTCGCATTTAATATGAGGAGGGCGGGAATAGAAGCACAAGGCTGGCCAGAACAAATAATGCTTATACGTATAAAAGACCGATATAAACATTTTAAGCAAACTGTTAGATGTGTGTTTATAAATGAGCGCACACACATATAGAGATAGATAAACTGAAAGATACACAAATACTCACACACCTAATCTTTGCAGGTGGCCCCACCAGTCTTACCCAAGGCCCAGTGTGCCCCCTCCCGCCATAAAAATCACTTCGAGACGCCATTGATTTTGTCCCTCACGTAACCCAGTAGAAGTGGAGGCACGGAAACGTTTATTATTCCAACTCATGGGGTCTGAACAGAAAGCAGTCTGAAGGCCACGCAGATTCAACATTACAATAAGTTTCCGAGGTTAATAAAAATGGAGCGTATTTAATGAGAATTTATCACGCTGCATAATATTAAAGCACTGTGCTCTGCTTCAGTCAGTACATTTGTTTATCGTTACTACACATTAATAACTGGCATAAACTACGCGCACAAATCGGCTTATGGCAACCATAGCCGACAGGCTTGACGTCATTTCCGTGAATTACCGCAAATAAATAGCTAATATTACATTATTTCCATACATTTTGAGTTTTAAAACTGCTGCTGTGTGTGCGCAATAGGAGTAGCCTATATAATATGTAATTATAATGTAATAATAAAATAATAATAATGTAATATAAATGCGCGTGCGTGTCTAAAAACTAATGCTGTAAAAGACTGCTGAGCCCAGTTTTTCATAGCCGGAATTAAAACCGATCTAGTGGTTTAACGCATTCTGTCAAATTTCATTTGAACTCATAAGCATTATCTGCCTTTCAGCAGCTCCTGACGCCACCGACTCCAGAGCACTGGAAATGAACCAAAGAGGCACTCGTATTAAACCTTCCATCACAGCTGTTACTCGTTATCGCCCTCTAGTGGCCGTTCCCAGGAGCACACTCTAAAAGTACAAGAATACAACAGTGAAATGTGACGGGGGACCCTGCCGGGCGTTTACACTGCCCTGGAGTCTAGAGGGCCACTGCCCTGGAGTCTAGAGGGCCTTCCGTCTTTCTAAAGTGGACTACTCCAGTCAGTGGTCGATGCTGAAACACAAAAGGCTCACTTTTTATACTAAGCCCCCACATGATCTTAAAGTGTCACATCCCCAAGCGTCACTCCTTGACCTAAACAAGTAGCCGTCGGCGGCTGCAAAACTGCGTCATATCAGTTCTTAGCGCTATGAAGTGGTCTCCGCCACAAGATAGCACTTGACAAAACAAATATATATATATATATATATATATATATATCTCCATACGGTAACCGAAATATTACAGTGAAGAGAACACGTGGAAAGGTTATCAGAAGTATTTAGCGTTCTAGAAATGCACGCCGTGCAACATATACAGTCAGAACGCCAGCGGCTCACTAAAACAGTTGTTTTGCACAAATTACAATTTCTTTCATAAAATGAGATTTGACCATTTACAACTGGACCTGCCCTCATCAAATGGATTTTTGGACATTGGGCCATAAATGCTAAGCAGGAAAAAAAAGCAAAGGTAATTCTGCTGATAAATTACCAGCTACAACCGACCGGCACCAATAACTAATCACAACATAAAAATATATTACACCCGTATTTCTGGATTCCACTACGCCCAACCAACCCTCTTCCTCCTTCCACCACACCACCTGGCTCCTTTCATACCACAAAACCCAATTACAGCTGCATCACTGCAAAGACAGCGACACGTGAACTACACACCGAGCACAGTGTGCGTGCAAAGCAGCAAGTCTGTGTATGTACTTACTAAAAACGCAACAGAGTAAACAGGATATGCAAAATCAAAACTTTGACAATAAAACACCTGCGATAACTGGTGTGTGATCATTCTGCATTGCACGCCTGGTGCAAACAAACTGCACAGGCTGTGTGCAGCAAGCATGCAGCGAGCCTTGCGAATAGCGCCCCTCTGTGTGTTGGCCTCTGTATGCGCGTGCTCAGGGCACAGGCCCGAGACATTTTAGCTTCCCTGCAGAAGGCTAGCCTGCCTTTGTGTGAGCCCTCAGCCCAGCCATGAGGCGTGCTCGTCTCACACAAAGTAAAGCACTTTCAGGCCACGTTGTTACACCAAACGAGCGCCCAGTATGTTAAATCCCACCGCTGGGCCTTGCGGCGAGTGCATCACAGGTGCTAGTGAAAGTTAAGGTGCACTTTTCTTACCTTAAGTTGGAAGGGCTGGATTTCACTTAAACTCTGGTTCCTGAGCTTTCTGGTTAAAATCTTCAGCATTGTATTAGTCCAAGGGTCGTGGAGGGGTTGAACATTCATGCACAGACACACACACACTCACACACAGTGCAGCAGCCCTGCTGAGCTGAGGGGTGTCAAGGAAGGTTTGCAGGTACACATATTGTGTTTGCCACTGTAAGCTCTCAGTGGCAACAAAAAACGCATCCCGGTTTAAAAAAAAAACAACTTAAAAAAAGTCAAAACTTTCCTGCTCCCGTCGGCTTCGGAAAAATGTCTTGCAACAAAAAAAAAAAATCAATGTTTAGGAAAAAACGTGGCCATAAGTGTCAGGATGGTCAACTCTCTTCATAGAGAGCCCCAGGCCCTGCTCAGTTCATGGTGATTTGGAAAGCCATGCTCGCAGAACCCTGTCTCCGGCCCGGAGCAGCCATCCCTCCTCAGCCGGGCAGCCACACTCACTCACACATGCACACTACACTGGCTCTCTGTTCCTCTCAGGCTTCCAGCAATGTGAAACTTGTAGCAAACAGCACACCCCAGCCGCCGGTCCCATTGGTTGGCTCGGGGGACCGTGTCAATAGCCGTGGGCGGGGCTTGCATTTAAAGAGAGACTGGTGATGTGCGGAGATGGGCACTCTTCTGACAGTGCCGCGTCAGAGCGGCAGGGTGCCCCGAGTCCTCGTGTAACCTGAGAGCACAGCATCCTTCTCCAAGACAGGTGACAGACAGACCATCGTGTTTCACGTGTTTTTAAGGAATGCTGAAACTGGCTCTCAGACAATCTAATGGTCCATAATGTAGGTCACTGCTTTTTTTCTTTCAGTTTTATATATAGCGCGAACTCGACAAGAAGGTATTGGAGCGCTTTACATGAGCACCAGTTACATCACAACACAACACGTTAATGTTTGGTAGGCACGGGGAGATTAAGTGATTTGCCCAGAATCACAGGATGTTGAGCCGACGCTGAGACTCGAACCTGGTTCCCCAGTTCCAAAGTCGGTAGCTCTGGCCGTTACGCCACGCCCTGCTTGAAAACATTATATGCCTGCACATTTGAACAGGCAAAATGGAGCTATTCATAAAGGAAAAGGAAGATTTTCCACTTAGCTAGTAGTGGAATGGGTGATAATTTTGTAGGGGGGACGTGAAAAAACACGTTACTATCGGCACCGCAACTGGCCTGTGTATAAAAAATTTTTTTTTTTTTAAAAAAGGGATTCTACCTCCTAAACAGAGAAAGTTGGCACTCCCAGAACTCAGATGGAAGGCTCTCCTCGGCCAGTTTGCCAGGGCGGTTGGCTCACCCTATTGGCTGCCGGGGTCTGCTGTCAGTGCCATAAACCCCATGGCCCCGCCCGGTGGCAGGCGCCCAGCTCTCTCTAGCCCGGTGGCAGGCGCCCAGCTCTCGGCGCACCGTGAGAAGCCGTCACCGCGGAGCTGCGCGTTACTCAGCACTATTAAATAAATGCATGTTTGCAGGGTTTCACAGAGGCCGCGGCTTGCTAGAAAGCGTGGAATAAGCCGCGCTGCAGCCAGGAGCTCTTCTGCAAAAGCACGTTTGCTTCTGTTGTGTGTTTTTTCCCCTCCAGCTTTGCTTTTTAATGAGCTCGCAGCAGGCGAGGCTTTCTGGAGGTTTCTTGTTGCCTAAAGCCCGAGGGAGTTCCGGGTGAGCCCTTATGCAGTGTTATGCCAAACGTAACACACTGTAATGATGCTTCAGTGGAAGCCTTTTTGTTCGTTTTTAGATTCAGAAAAAAAAGCCCCAAAAGTTACACGAATAGAAACCGGAAACGCAAAAGTTTTCCTAGGTTTAAAATAATCCCAGCGTTAGACCTACAGAATATTCTTTTTCGCTGGAACGTTCCAGAGACGCTCTCGCCAAACTCTGTGCCCCCATTGGATGCTCCGTTCAGTGTCGTAACAACTACAACTCCTTTAGCCAGCAAAGTAGGCTGACGGGGCCCCTACGGTCGCACTGGGGCAGAAAATAGGCACTGGCGCCAAAATAAAAGTATTAGATAGCTAAAAGTGGCCCTTAGCTTGCAAATTGGGGAAGTTTTGAACTTGCAAAGACTTGCTGTGTAAGTAAGAAAGTGTTTGTTAAGGTATGGAAGACTGCAAGGCAATTATTGTTTTAATATCAGGGAAGTCAGCGTAAAACCTGGCCCAGCAGAGCGTAAAGAGAACTGTCAGATCCGCTGACCAATGCACTGACTGCAGTGCGACTGGTGCTGTCTCACTGGGCGTTGACCTGGAAGACGGGGCACTGACGGGGGGGCTCTGCTTAGCAATAACATGATTTAAAAGCACCTGCTGTAGAGTTCCTTGTGGTCCAGGTTTCAGGCAGAAATAAAAATGTCAAGGTATCTCATGTGGTTAATGTTACTGCTGGAGAGGTAGTTCGGAGTTTTGTCTAGTGGCAGTTTTGACTTCACATAAAGTAGCGCAGAGGGTTAATACGCCTGCTGCAAAGAACAGGCCTGTGTTTTATGTTGATAGCTGAGTGGATTTGTAAAGTTAGCCTTTACTAGTGCTTTAAAACAAATTAAATATATGCGGGAGGGGGGCTATGGAGAGATGAGGGGCAATTTGGCCGGGTGGTAGTGAGGGAATCCGAGGAGGAGGTCATAGGGGGCGCCAAAAAAGACAGTGACAGCGGGCACCACCAGCGCTAAAGCTGGCCCTGCTGGCAGATTGCCCTATAGGCCAGTCCGGCCCGGGCCCCTTCATTTACTCCTCTTGCTTTTAAGACTTCCTTCCATTGCGCTCAGGTACTGAACCACTGACCCGATCCTCGAGATATCAAAAGGCATTTCTGTTGAATGAGCTTCAAAGAGACCAACATGATTTGTAGTAAGCGTGAGAGCAGGATATACCAAAAGCTATTTTGGGTGTTGTTGAGTTAAAAAATGGGAGTTGATGGCATGACCGTGTTTGTCCTTGTTGTCAAGGGATGTTAAATAAATGCAGCCGTCAAGAACAAGAGCTTTAGGTGGCAACTTTGTAACGGTATTGCAGATACTGATGGAATCCATTCAACAAAAACTGAAGGCTAATCTGTTACGCCAAGGGGGGGGCTCCTCTGTTATGGCGAAGGAGCGTTGCCCCACTGAAAAATAAAATGATAATAAAACCACTTTATTATAGCAGATGTGGCAGTTTAATAAACACAGGAAGTATGATGGCTCGCGCTAAGTGTCGTTCAGTAAAGAATCCAGAATCTTTGCGGTGCACAAAGTGAGGGAAAACCACAAAAAAAAAACCTAAATGCGGACCGAGGTCCTGACAACTGCAAACAAAGCCTATGCACACGCTACAGTGTTAAGTGAAAGTTCAAATGTGTACATATGAAAAGATGCAAGCAAATGAAGTCTTGTAAGATGTTCTTCTTGTTTTAATTCAATGAGAAAACGCAAGGTCCAGCCAACACGTGTTTCGTCCTAAGGGTAGTGACCCTGGACTTCTTCAGGGCTGTCAAGTGAACAAATAACTTAGACCTAAAAGCCAGTGTTAATTCCAACCCGGCTGGTCATAGGCAGAACCAAATGGATCTTTGTAGTAAAGACTCCGTCAATCTAAAAGCCGGTGATAATTGCAACCCGGCAGGGCATCGGAAAAGCTCAAAATTAATTTTGAGTACACATTTGAACTTTCACTTAACACTGTAGCGTCTGCGTAGGCTTTGTTTGCAAAACCACTTTGTCATTTTATTTTTCTTACTGAGCCAATAGCCAGCCTTAGGGCGGGGCCATGCTGACCGAGCGTCACGCAGCTGCAGGGTGGAGGAGAGTTGTGCACTGTAAGTCCTCATGTCAGTCTGGCCGGCCGTCAGGACGGCCAGACCGACATGCACACTTACATTTCTCCAACCCAGCTGTGTTGCACAGCCAGGTGGAGAAAAGGCACAGACTCCCAGTGCCTGAGCGAGCGTTACTTCAGACCGCTCAGGCCAATCACGGCACTGCTCTCCTGCTGGTATCACCAGCAGGAGAGCAGCGCCATGATTGGCCCTGGGAGCCTGTGCAGTGTGCCCAGCGTCAGGAGAGGAGCACCAAGGCGGTGGCCGCAGCGGCAAGTAAGTGCTTTTAATTTATTATTTTCCCCTCATCTCCCCTCCTCCGGCGTTTGCGTTGCCTCACCACTTTGAGGTTAGAGCAGCCACCACTGCTGTTACCATCACTGCTTTGACACCTGTGTGCAGTTCTGGCAAGGGCAGCTGAGCTCAATGACAGCCAATTACGAATCAACAACAAGTTATACTCGTAGACCGTAATTCGTGATTCACTAATGGTGCACACTAGACACAACTCTTGGTACAATCAAGAAAATATCAGTGCTTCCAGCCAAATAGCTGGGCAGTGGCATAACTCAAAATGATGGGACCCCAGCAGAATGTGATGAGGGACCACTGAGTCTCCCATATCTCACAGGTATGCATAGGTCGTTGGCTCAATGAGGGCCCCATGAAGTGTTGGGGACCTCTAAAATGTCGGGGGCCACCCCTGCCCTGCAAGGACTGAAGGGGCCTGCATTATGCCCCTGTAGTTGGGTAAACGTTTCCCACCTCAACGGCACATCCCTCAAAACTTGTACCCATACTTCAAACGAAACCTACTTCTATGCATTTGAAATCTCTTGAGCCCATCACTCAGACCTTATGGCTACAAGCTGTATAGAAACTTCAACGTGACATCCATAGTCTCTCGCCAATATTTACATTCAATATAAACTCAAAACTTACTATACTCACACACACATAGAAAAACAGAGCCATTTATTTGGCAAAGATGCCTCAAAACAATAACAGCTGTCTACTGCCAAGAAATTGACAACACGAGTGGAACAAAACAAACAGCGATGTCCTTTGGCACACATGTCCAAATACTCCATTTAAATTCATAAAACGATGTTGTCGGCCACCATTCAACATCATTACCACTAGACAATTCTGACCTCATAGAACAACAGCAAGTATGACTCACATCTAAGCATCTTAAGATACACACAAACACAGTTTCATCAGAGCCCTTTGGATTTGATGAACAATTACCCAGAACTGGAAAGAAAGCCCAGATTCTGGATTCATTAAAGGACGGTACAAATGTTAGTAAACATTGGCGTAGCCAGGATGCTATGAGCCCTAACGCAAGCACATGAAAGGAGCCCCAATAACTTCCTTTTCAGCAGTAAAAACATCCATAATTGGGAAGCAAAGATCCGTAAAGCCCTAGGCCCCAGTGCCACTGCACCCATGGCACCACCTCAGTATTATACAATGCACATAGCATAACTTATGTATCCCCCAGTTTCCCATCTCCTTTCACATCTTAGACCATTCCTTGAGTGACATGGCCTTGGTTTCATCACATCTAGCTCTAATTCTGCAAGTGACATCGCCTTGGTTTCATCACATCTAGCTCTAATTCCTTGAGTGATAGCGCCTTGGTTTCATCACATCTAGCTCTAATTCCTTGAGTGACATCACCTTGGTTTCATCACCTCTACGCCTAATTCCTTGAGTGACATCGCCTTGGTTTCATTGTGAGAAGTTGGCCTGGTATATGCTGTCCACTAATTAAAGTGGGCACCTTGCACCAGTCCAAACGACCCGTATGATGTATGAGGTCAAAGATAACCTTTAGAAAGCTATCCTAGTGGTAGCTGTGGAGAGCAGCCTTCAGGCTTAATCTTGAAGGAATGTAAAGCAGCTTGTTTTACCAAAATCTCACTTCTTGAATGATCAAATGAAAGGAGAACCACACAGTAGTTATGTAAAAATATGTATTTATTACTATAACACTCTCTACTAATCTCTACACAAGATTAGAACATAAAGCACATAATACTGTATCAATAGAACATACGTAAGTAGCAAAATGTACAACGGGCTCCAGGGGGAGACCAAACCATATACTAAAAAAATGGTATAACAACAACGACTTCAATAGACAGAGTGCCTAGAGCACGTAGAATCGCTGGGACCCCAAGGAACCACCCAAGGCAGTGACACAGGGCGCCCACGGAGGACGGGTGCAGTGAGGAAACACGACCGCGTGCTCCGTGCAACTCTATGGGAAAGTCGCGGTTGGAAAATTACAGTTTAAGGACACTTCTACGAGGACTTCAAGCAAACCCTTTGGAACATAAGAGGTTCTAAGACCAGCACCCTTGTGAGTACCGAGGTACCCGTGTTACCTATCCCAGAGTAGCCGGGTGCATAGGGGTCAAGTGGTGTCGGAAACCTCTGTCGTTTTCAATGGAGAGCTGCAAGAAAGTACTGCTGCCAGGAAGGCGAAGAGTGTCGGGTGGAATCCTCTAGCTCTAATTCCTTGAGTGGCATCGTCTTGGTTTCATCACATCTAGCGCTAATTCCTTGAGTGACATCGCCTTGGTTTCATCACATCTAGCTCTAATTCCTTGAGTGACAGTGCCTTGGTTTTCATCACCTCCTCCTGTCATTCTCGGACTCCTATCACTTCAGAATCCCTCCCCTCTCCTATACCATTCTCTTACATTCATCGTCTAGCTCCTTCAATTAGCTGCCACTTTAATTCTCTTTTTCCCATTCTATGCAGTTCCCTTACTCACCCTCTCAGTCCTCTTGGCCCTCACTTCCTTTCTCTTTCCAGTTCCTCTGTTCTATCCAGTGGCACTTCTTTTTTGTTGGTGTATTTCCCTAGCTTTCTCCGTTCTTTGTGTTTATTCCACATTTTGCATTGCTTTGTCCCTCTGTCTCGCTCTTTCACCCTTGCTGTTATATAGTTTTCAGTCTATGTACCATTTTCTTTCAATTTTTTTTTTTTTGCAGAGTTTTATATAGCGCGAACTTGACCCGAATCGGGTATCAGAGCGCTTTACATAGCACCAGTTACGTTACATTAGGACACACATTCATTTTTGTTAGGCACGGGGAGATTAAGTGATTCGCCGAGAATCACAGGATGTTCAGCGTCATTGCCGAGACTCGAACCCAGTTCCCCAGGTTGGAGGTCGGACGCCCCAGCCGTTAGGCCAATCTATTACTTTCCCACTAGTTTTTCTCATCCCATCACCCTTCTCCTCATAGTTTTCTATCATTATTTTTTCTTTCTTTGCTCCTCTGTTTCACTTTTATCTCTTACACATTCCATCTCCACTGTTTTTTTCACACCCTTTAATCATTTCTCAACCCTCATTTGCTGCATGGTCTCTCTTCCTTTGCCTGCGTGCTTCCTTCTTTTTCTTTGTTCCCTGTCACCATGTTGGATTATTTTCTCCCAATTATCCCCATCAGGTCAGGGCAAGTCGACAGAGGCCACAGACCTAATTTCAACACTTAACAAAACATAACATAACATGTATTTATAAAGCGCATGTTCACCTGCAGGCCTCTTGGCACTGAATAACAGATGTTTATTGTTACCCAACTCAATGGTACTCATTTTATTGACCTCAGAAGGATGAAAGGCTGAGTGGGCCCGCCAGGATTTGAACCTATGACCATGAGGCCGAACACAGGTCCCTACAGTGGACACATTAGTCCACTAAGCCACCAGACCTGGCTTAGACACTTGCAACAGGTTGTAGTAGCAAAGAGAGGCATGGAAAAGATTTCCCAGGAAACACATACAGCACAATCAGCAACAGGGTACACTTGGCTCCTAACTCACAACAGGCGCTGCATATTTAACTGAATGTCAAGTTTCATACACACAAGGAACAGGTACTGTGGAAGAAGAAAAGCGTCAAGCCTTCTTGAAGTCTAAAACATGCGTATTATACGAACAAGCAAAAATAGTGAATTAGTGCTATTGAAGCACAGAGACAGAGTTTCACCTCTGCAAGCAGTTGAGAAGCTAATGTTGGCACCGCCCCACATTTCCCCACAGTTACACGTTTTCTTGACAAAAGTCATCGAAGAAGGACACACATGACAGAAACCAAAATTAAAGAGTGTGATGTTAGCAGGTGCATGGCTTATTCACGAGAAGAGAGCAAAAAGGCCCTGAAAAGAGATATGTTGTTATGTTATGTTATAATAATTTGTATAGCGCACTAATACCCATGGGTGTCTAGGCGCTTCCGGTTCTACATGCTGTGTCAGGAAAAGCTAGTTTCTAAAAAGCCATGTCTTGAGTAGTTTCCTAAACTCAAGCAGGGAGGAAGTCCTCCTAAGAGAAAGAGGAAGGGAGTTCCATTCCTTGATGGTATTGTAACTGAAACTCCTCTCCCCCCCCCCCCCCCAGTTGGTCCTTTTAAATCTGGAGGTGGGCATCAAGTTGGCATTGGCCAAACGTAACGGTCTATTTGGAGAATACCAGCTGAAAATGTCCCAAAGAAATTGTGGGCCTTTCTGTGCAGTGCCTTATGTGCGATACAGAGAGCCTTGAATTTAACACGCTGACCAACTGGCAACCAATGCAATTCCTGAATACCTGACCTAATGGACTGATATTTGGGAACGTCCAGGACTAGTCTAGCGGCGGCGTTTTGCACCGCCTGCAGCCTTCTGAGTAGGTTGGATTGTAGGTTGATATATAGGCCATTGCAATAAACCAATTTTGATAAAACCAGGGAGGTCAACACCGTTTTTCTGGTGTTTTTGGGGATAAATGGGAGAATCTTACGTAAGGTTCTGATGGTAAGGTATGGGGAAGACACCACCTTAGAGATCTGAGATTTAAAGTTGAGTTTCTCATCTATACAACAAAGGAACTCCCACATGCTGAGCTAGCTCATTGAGAATTCTCACTTTGTTGTGCCAGGCATGAAAGCGAGGCTCTGTACGTCAGAAGCCAGAAAGCCCTAGAGGCTTGGTTTAATGAACGCATACAACATGGCTGCAAGTTAAGCAACATGACGTTCAGTAAATATGCTCTATGTCAACAACATTTGCACAAATTCACAAACTAGCACAGGCAGCAGCAGTGTAACCTCCCTCCCTTCAACATGAGCAGAAGAAGGGGTGTAGCAATGGTACACCAGGTGCAGTGGCACCGGGTCCAGTGTACTAAGGGACCCACTGGAGCCTGTTTATCGCTGTATCCTCCTACTTTACTAGCAGTCGGCCCATTTTTGTTGCTTGCACTAAGGCACATGGCACCCTGGCTACACCGCAGAGCAGAAGTAGGGCGCTGGACCGGAACACCACATAGAGCTGCACTACAAGCCTCCCAGACACAAATCAGAAAAGAACAGCCAGCACCTGTACACTCTCCCTTCAGGCACACAGAAGACCCACCATAGACAGCAGCAGTGCAAGCTTCCCAAACACAGAAAAGGAACAGCCTGCCATCACCTTTGGAAACCACTGTTGCACAAAGCACCTGTAGAACTGGAACCAGCTGTACCCTCCCCGTGCAGAACGGAGACCAGCAGTGGAAGCCTTCCTAACAAAACAAGCAGTGGCAACTCCTCCACTACGGTGGAGGAGCGCTGCCCCACTGCTTTTCAGCACTGCAAAAAAGGAAAAATAAAATGATGATAACGCAATGTTATTATCATTTCATTTTTCCCTACTGAGGCAGTTTTGAGGGTCGGACGGGGCTGCTCACAGAGCAGGGGCAGGAGTGGTTGGGGCACTTTCTAAGCGTGCATGATGGTTTGGCCGGCTGTCTTGGGCCAGCCAAACTGTCATGCGCATTTTGCATGTTCTCCACCAGGCTGTATTACAGCGCCTGGGTGGAGAACATGCACAGGCTTATAGGCCCTGTCTGAGCGCCGAACCACAGTGCTCAGACCAATCACGACGTTGCTGTCATGGTGACAGCAGCGTCATGATTGTCTTTGGGGAGCATGTGCTCTTCCTGCTCCCATTCCGGGACTCGTCGGGAAGAGATGTGGAGGAGAGACACAGCCGCAAAGAGGTAAGTGTATTTTTTTTCTTCAAACCCTCCCGCCATCCCGATCCGTGCCAGCCGCCACTGAAAACAAGTGCAGCTTGGAAGGAGTGGTTCATGCTTACCCTGCACAAAAAGAAAAGCATGTGTAGCAGCTGTGTAAGCGTCCCTCAGTGAATAGGTACAGCATGGTAAGCGAGCAGCAGAGCGAGCTTCCCTCACAAAACAAGGATCCGATGGCAACAGCTATGGTCCCCTACCTAAAAAAAAAAAAAGCAGGTAAGAGAAAGGTAGATGAAATGTAGGCCTAACTCACAAAAAGTACAGCATGTGCAACTGTGAGGGGAGAGGTGTGCACAGCTGCCACGTGACACCCTATCCCACACTTAAGGTCAAAATTATATTACGAGTTCCAAATGTGTAGCTTTTTTACTATAAGCTAGGGCTGTCTGAAGGTGATGTTATACATGACATAGGGTCCACTTAACAACTATGACCCAGGTATTCTCAGCCTTTGTGTCACCCTGCGTCATACAGGTGATCCAGCGCGATATTAGCAAACAGCATTCATACACGAAATACTCACTTGGGCCCATACATTCATACTACGCTAATACTTACGCTGGGTTTTATCAGTTGTTACTCTTTATCAAAATCCCTGCTACCAATTACCTTCTGAATGAAGAGTAATGACTTACCAATGAATCCTTTGCTAATTGGGAAGTTTAAAATGAGTGACATTCATTATAGTACGTAATCTTGAAATAACCACTGAGTCAGGAAGTTTTAAAATGTTTATCTAAAGATTTAGCAGAGTAAATTACAGAAAACACATGGTACTTAATCGAAATACCCAAGATGAAGCATAGAATAATTATTGCTAATAAATGACGGTGTTTAAGGAAAAGGAGAGAATAGAGACAGCAGCGCAACTAAAGGTTGCATTATATTTACCTAAGTGCGAGAACCAAACCCCTTGGCCAAGGAGTTGGAAAGAATAGGACCCAGGAAGGATGAAGAGCAAAGACCTCCTCCAGGATCAGGACAGGACCGGTGACCTCTCTACAACGACGCCTGCGTCGTTCCCCTCTCTGATACTCGACTTCTCCTCGATTCTCCCGTGCCTTCCTTCTAATGGACTCCGCCGCCCCCTCCTCAGGACCTCTCTGGACAGCGATTCGGTCTGCAATCGATCGGCTTGGCAGTTTGGAGCTAAGAGCGCTCTGGCAGCATGGACACCTGTTCTTCGTGAACGCCTGCTCTAACTAATTAACTAATGCTATATTCTATTATACCCTTCTACGCCCATGTACCTCCCCTTAATGTTGCTAAAAGATGGGGCCACTACTTCTGATTGGACAGGGACAGGGGGTGGATTCTCGTACCATATTGATTTGGCTTAAATTGTAAAGCCTATTGTCTCTAAATTCCCACCCATTCAATTTAATACATTTGCTTTATTTCCCACCCGTCTCAAGACAAAATTGACAATTTATTCATATAAAATGTTGCGTTTTGACAAGAACATTTTGGTATGTAGTGGTGTCGGCCAGCAGGTCATGGCCTTGGGTGATGTCCAAGTTGACTTCATCTTTTTCTTTCTGGTCTGCTACTGCAGGGCGCATGTGCGAAATCTTTGTCACACGAGCTTTCAGTTCACCAAACCCAGGCCCAAATTTACGAACTAATAAAAGTCAAAGAAGAAAACATTAAAATCACAAATAAAATGTTCCACTGTATGCCCACCTTTTCTACTCTATTCCCATTTAATTATAATACTGTCCCGCATTAGTAGCGTTAAGAAAACGACAAATTAATAATAACATGAGAGCAAGCTGAAGCATGTGAAAACATCAAGCAGCCATTTTAATACACACTGCGCAGAAGCAGAAATTTCCCACCAAGCAAAGAGAGATGTCACAACACGTGATATGGTTGAGACATGCGCAGATAGTTTCCCACGCTTTAGCGGCCATTTTAGATTACAGACAAGCGTTATTCATTAGTAAAACACATAGGCAAGCATCCTTTCTATTCGTATCGTGTATGCAAAGGTTAGTAAAACAATACAAGTTTAATAAACTAATACTATGAGGAGGATTGTATACAAGCAAGTTTCGTTTATGAAACCTTGCTCCATCAATCCCTCTCTGATGGCGTTTCTGAGCCATCAAAATACTACCCACAATCAGATGCCAACTTCTAGCAAATTACTTCATTCTCATTCTTACACTTTCCATTTTTGCCATCCCCTTTCAATTTCTTGTATAATTCACTTCTCCATTCTTCAAGTTCTATTTCTTCAAATTTTCGCTTCTTTCCTCTACCTGTCACTTTGTATGTTCCACTCTTTCTACAACATTTGCACCATATTGTTATTGCCAATATTATTATTGCTATCCCTGATAAGGGTACTAATATTTGACCTATAAGTCCTTTTCCTATATTAGCAAACCAAGTACCAATTGACGCAATACTATTTGTCAATCTTTCCCATACACTATCAACTTCCAGTGGTTTAAGTTCCTTCTCAAGTTTAGTTATATTCTGTATATACGTTCCAATTTCTGCACTCTTATCAGGAATATAAGTGCAACAGTGTTTTGTCTTCAATAATTTACAGACTCCGCCCTCTTTTGCCAATATTATATCAAGAGCAAGTCGATTTTGCATAACCATAGATCTAATCGCAACCATTTCCGCATTAATCATTAGAAAACCTCCAGCAGTATCCGTTGATAAACGATCAACCACTGTAGACAATTTACATATTTTCCTTGAGTTCAGAATTATTCCCACTGAAGGTATCAATGCACCAAATATATCGCCTACAATTTCTGAAAAACTAGCTCTTTTACTACGTATTAATTCGCTATTGTTTTCATTGCTCCCAGTGTTTCTTTTTACGTGGTATATCTTTGGAAATACTATTCCAAAATAACAACTTCCATACCACCGTGCAGGAAGCCTAAAGTAAGCCTTATTCCCACACACATAATAGATTCCAGGAAAAACTGAATCTGTTCCTCCTTTGAGTCCCCAACCTCCAAGAATTAAAAAATTGTGTTCACATTCACTGGTACCGATGAAAACATTGTTATATTCAGTCTTTAGCCTATGAAGACAAATTTTTCCTGTCTTTACAAAATCCAGAGCCATAGCAGCTTTTGCCTTGCCAGGTGTGTAACTCCCTTCTTTCTCCGCCCAAGGTGGCAAATGAGCCTTATGCTCAGAAGCTTTCTTTTGAAAATCTTGTCTTCTATCTTCTACTAAATTCAAAAATATCTTCTCTTCTTCAAGTAAAGAACATGTTAGATTGTGTCTATGTGCATGTGTTATGTCTATTGATTTCATTGTTAAGAAAAATTCTCCCATAAACTGTGTGTCTTGACTACTAAGCACTGGGTTCATACTCTTACGAATCGGAACCTCAGAAAATATCACATCTAAGTTTGAATAATAATACCGAAGTCTCCCTGTTCTATAAAATAAACTAGACAAAACACTACATGTTATGCCATATGTCAGTGGTAAGTGATGGTATGTTAATCCTTCTGCTACTGATTCAGGTAACTTCATACAGACATAACAGTTACTAACTTCCATGGTGTCTACATATTGAAACAATAACTTTGTGAAAACGTTTAAACTAGTGTCGTTGTCAGCTATTTCATGATGAATTTCTGGTTCATTCTCTGCCATTAGTTCTACTCTATTGCCCTTCATGTTTGCTGTCCTCTCCTTAGTTTCATTATTAATCTTTTTATCTATTATCATAAGGTAAGGAACTGCTACAATCAGGACTAACCATACTATAAGCACCATTACTAGACTACATATGCATATTGCACAGCATCTTCTACAACATCTCTGTTTTGGTCTCCCAGCAACTCTATCGTCAGGCATTTTTCGACAAGGAAGATCGCTCTTCTTATCTATTTCCTCTTTTTCTTTATATGATTCTTTTGCTTAGTCAAGGTGGTCTTGTTTCTTTTTCGTACGTCAGTTCTGTACTTGTTCCTTCGTCACCACTTTCACTTGACTCTGAGCTTTCGAAATCTTCAAGAATGATGTAAGTCCAGTCAGGACCCTTGAATTTGTTATTCACAAGTTTCAGTCTTTTACTTCTTCTTTTCTCAGTTTTATTCTGTTGTTCAGTTTGGCTTGTTACTTCATTTACTTGATCTGGATCGTCACTTCTGGTTGTTATGTGGTATTTTACTCTTTTAATGACACTCGGCCAATGATCTCCTTTTCTTGTTTTCTTTGTTTGCACTGTTTCTTTATCTTTGTCTTCAGAAATCTTTTTATTTTCACTGCTTAGTACTGTTTCGTGTTCTGCAATTACTGTGTTTCTTGTTTGCTCTTTTTCAGGTCTGATTGGTTTCTCTGCAACAGCTCCACTGTGAGTTTCCAATAACTGACCTTGTTCTTTAATTAATTCTTCAAGTTCATGTTTTTCAAGGTTTTCTTCTTCTGTACACTCTTCTTGATCTAACTTGTTCTGATCAGGGCTTATTGCACTGTGAACTTCTGCAGCCTGACCGGATTCTTCTAAACCTGTCTGTCCCTGCTCAAAATCTATCAGATCTTCGTTGCTTTGAGCCCAGTTTCCTTTCCCTATCTGCTCTTGTTCAGGTTCTCTTATTGTCTCTTCTTCTTGTCCCTGAACTGCTTCGTCTTCACCTATCTGATCTTCTTCAATTTCTTCCAAATTTGTTTGACTTCTTGTTCTGTGGTAAACTTCGGAAACTTCTACCACCGGTATCCAGTCCTGACTTGTGCTCGGTTGTTCTTCTTCAGCTTCTCTTGAATCTCGAGCCTGAGATTCCTCGGCTGGGCAACCTTCAGCTTCCTCAGTGATTGGTGCTGTCTGAGGATTTTCTTCTTCAGGATCTGGTACTCTTTTGGTGTGGCTTACGTGAATCCAGTTAGGAAATCTTGCACACTTCACTGCTGTGTTGGTGGTTAGTATGACTTGACAAGGACTGCTCCATCTGGGTGATAGACACGTTTCTCTGGTGTGATTCTTCACTACCACCCAGTCACCAGGATTCAGATCATGTTCTTGTTCGGGCTGCCTGGAAACTGCGTCTTCTCCAACCTGGTGAGAGACAGAATGCACTAGGTCAGCCAGTCCTTTACAATAGGCCAGAACCATATCATCAGATATATTCAGTAGTTTGTTTGTGGGAACATGTGTTTGTCTCATTGCTCTTCCCATCATTATTTCGTGGGGGCTCAATCCTGTGTTTCTGTCAGGTATGCTTCTGAGTCCCATTAAAACAAGTGGCAATGCATCTGGCCATTCTAATGATGTTGAGGCACACATCTTTCCCAATCTTGACTTTATAGTGCCATTCAATTGTTCAACCACTCCAGAAGCTTCTGGACGATATGCACAGTGCAGTTTCTGTTGGATTTGGAATGCTTCACAGATTATTTGGATCACTTCACTGTTAAAATGTTTTCCTCTATCTGATTCCAAAGTTACTGGGAAACCAAACCTAGGAATAAGCTCTCGTAGCAACAGTTTTGCGACTGTAATGCTATCATTTCTTCTGGTAGGGTAAGTCTCCACCCACTTTGAAAACAGACATACTATGACTAGTACATATTTCAGCCCTCTGCATGGTGGTAACTGTATAAAGTCGAACTGGAGTCTTATAAAAGGACCCTCTGCCTTTCCAATTTTTCCAAACCCAATTATTGTTTTCCTCCCGGGATTGTGCATCTGGCAAGTTAAACACCTTTGGCAAAGACTCTCTGCAACCGCCCTGAACTTAGGATTATACCAGTTTTGTCTGAAGAGCCTAATCATTGCATCTCTCCCTATGTGTGTGTCTCCATGATGCATTCTAGCCATTTGTGATAGTAGACAATCTGGCATGACTGGTCTGCCATCAGCACTGATCCACACTTCATCATCTCGTCTCTGGGAACACCCTACTTTGATCCACAAATTCTTTTCACTTTCATCCACTTCATCTTGCAGTCTTTTAACATCATTCCATGTTTCAGGCGGCATGTACAGCATAAGTTGGCAGCTGATTCCCATTCTTTCCACCCTCTTATTGACTGACAATCTATTTTTGGCACAATGTTGAGCCACCAGATCTGCGTATCTGTTGCCGACTACCACCCAGTCATCTCCCGACTGATGTGCGGCACATTTCACCACAGCCAATTCTTTTGGTGATTGTATTGCTTCCAGCAATTCCTTTACAAACTGTCCATTTTTAATGGGGGATCCTGAAGAAGTCAGGAAATCCCTCTGCATCCATAGTTGGCCAAAATCATGCACAACCCCGTAACCATATTGGCTGTCTGTAAATATAGTTACTTTTTGATTCCTCCCAATTTTTCAGGCCTTTATCAATGCAATCAATTCAGCTACTTGTGCAGATTTGACTCCTGGTAAATAAGATGCTTCAACTATTCCAGTTAATTCACATACCGCATAGGCAGCAGTTAGTTTACCGTCTTCATGTCTTTGACATGAACCATCAACAAATAGCTCCCTGTCTGGCTTTTTAAGAGGCTGTTCCTCAATATCTGGGCGTGGTTTTGTGCATAATTCTGTAATCTGTAAACAATCATGTTCATCTTCTTCGTCATCTTTAATTTTCTCATGATATGGGTCTGGTAGAAAGGTTGCTGGATTTATTATAGTACACCTTACCATGGTCACATTTTCAGCACCCATTATGATTCTTTCGTATTTAGTCAACCGACTAGGAGTAAGATGCTGAGTTCGTGTTCTTGTCAACAGAATCACAACCGCATGTGGAACATAGACCTTTACAGGATGTCCCATCACAATTGACTCACTTTGTTCAATGCTCAAACAAGTAGCCGCCACTGCTTTTAAGCATCCTGGCAACGCGGCTGCTACTGGGTCCAATGTAGCAGAAAAATATGCTATAGGACGTCTGTCTAATCCGTGCCTTTGAGTTAGGACAGAAAGTGCACAATTTTCTCTTTCATGACAGAATAATGCGAATACTCTTTTATAATCTGGCATGCCTAGGGCTGGTGCTGAGCACAGAGCATTTCTCAATTTTACAAAAGCTCCTACACTTTCATCATCCCATTCAACAGGATCCTTTGCTTTCTTTTTCGTCATGTTAATTAAAGATTTCGCTAGTAGGGAAAATCCTGGTATCCATTGCCTACAGTAACCTACTATTCCTAGGAACATTCTTACTTGTCTTTGGGTTACAGGCATTTGCATTTTCTTAATTAATTTTACTCTTTCAGAGGTTACTCTTCTTTTTCCCCTCTCAATTTGGTGTCCAAGATACTTAACAGCTGTTGTACAAAACTGCAACTTTTCAGGTGAGACTTTATGCCCTTCTTCTGCCAAAAGATTTAATAATGCTATGGAGTCAACAACACAGTCCTCTCTGGTGTTCGATGCCACCAATAAGTCGTCGATATATTGCACTAGGACTGAACTTCCTGGCATCACTAGTTTCTCAAGGCACTTTTTCAATATTTGATTGAAAATGGAAGGACTTTCCGTGTACCCCTGAGGAACACGATTCCATACATAGACCTTGTTCTCAAATTTAAATGAGAAAAGATATTGGCTGTCTGGATGCAATGGTATTGAAAAGAACGCTTGACACAAATCAATTACTGTGAACCATCCTGCACTCCACGGAATCTGGTATAGGATTACTGCAGGATTTGGTACTATGGGACAACATGGTTCTACAATCTTATTTATTTTCCTCAGGTCCTGAACAATCCTATATTTTCCACTAGGTTTCTTTAATCCCATTATTGGTGAATTACATGGGCTACTCATTACTTCTTTTAGTATGTTTTGTTCAACCATTCGATCGATTTCTTCAATGACTCCTGCTTTTACTTCTGCACTCATTCTGTATTGTCTGGTATTTGGGAAAATTGCACCTTCCTTTACAGTAATTTTAACTGGGTCTATTTTAGCCATAAGTCCTACTTCTTTTCCTGTGAAATCCCAAACTATGGGGTTTACTGTGCCTTTTAATTCTTCTGGCAACTCGTCTTTTGTTATTAATGAAAACATCTCATCTACTTCTGTACCCTGTTTTGCAATCATAATTTTATATACATGGTCTTCATCTGGTGTCTGAACTGCCACACCATCCGGTGTGCAGAAAATTGTACAATTCATCTTGCACAACAAATCCCTACCTAATAAGTTTACTGGACTAGAATCACACACTACAAATTGATGCATTTCTCTGAAATTTCCGATTTTAACTTCCATGGGTTCGGTAAGAGGTGTTCTAATCCGCTGATTAGCTACCCCCACTACTTGGATATTTTCACCAGAGAGAGAGGAAGGTCGGGAATGTCTGCTGTTCTTACAGTAGACCTGGTAGCACCAGTGTCCAAAAGAAAAGTAATATCATTACCTTTCACATTTCCTTCAACATATGGGCCTGACTGGTCTACCGGTAGGGATGTGCCAAGTACGCACTCCTTCTCCCCCTCTCCTAGGCATCGTCATGAACTGTTTTGACAGAAATCGTCCTGAAAAAGAAACTGTGATGTTATATAATCATTCTTACCACTTCCTCCTTGATATCCGATGTCTGTACCATGCTTTGCTCTGCTTACATTACCCTGAATAGGTGCAGGTGGCAACTGACTCTGAGGATTTACACCCTGCTGTGAGTCATTCTGCGTCTGTGGATTTAAATTTTGATTTGGGCCATTATTATTCCGAATCTTTTTACATTCATCCTTCCAATGCCCCAATTTCCCGCATCCATGACAAGGAAATTTCTTTTAGCTTCTTCTCTACTCATTCGTCCTCTAAATTTTCCACCATTCCCAGTATCACCATTCGTTCCAGAATCTTTTCCTGGATTTTCACTTGAATTTTCCAAATTAATTCCCTGTTTCTCAGCCATTTTCACCTGAGCCCACATCACTTTTTCCTGCAATTTCTTGTGTCTATCCTCAATATCGTCTCCACAATATTTTGCATACTTCAAAATCTCATCAATGGGCTTTCCCTGCCAACACAGCATGTGTTGTTTAATCATCTGACAAATCTCTGGCTTCAAACCGTAAACAAATCGATACACAAACTGACTCATGTTCTTGTCTCCAATGTCCTCAAATCCACTATACTGTTTAAATACCTGCAATAAACGCTCATAGTAGGAATGCACTGATTCATTAGCTTCTTGGGTAGTTCGATCTATTTTTACCCAATCTGTTTCTTTCGGGGGTATTTTCCCTTTCAGGTAAGTTATCACCTGCTGATACTTTTTCATCACTTCATTTGACGGGGCACCTGTTTTCGGATCTCTTGGATATTCGTCACTTGGCCAATCCACTGTGATTTTGCAATCTGTCCATAAATCGGCAGGTACCACTATGTCAAACAAACCATCCAAATCCTTCAACAATACCTTCGACACCTTCACAAACCTGTCAACCTGCTTGTACCATTCAATTGGTTTTTCTCTCAACTTTGGAAAATCATTCGTAAATGACAAAATATCCTGTCTGCTCCATGGGACATGTACATATCCTCCTCCCGCAACTTCTCGCATTGGATACATTTGATCTGCTTTCCCTGTTTCCTTCATCACATATTCAGATGCTGTTCTACTTGTTCGTGCTTCTTCCTTTTTCTTGGCCCACCTAGTTCTCCATTTATCTAGGTCTCCCCATTTTTGCAAAACTAACATTAATTCTCTTATTTGCAATCTTCTTCCAGAGGCATTCATATTTTCTAAATCTTTGTCTGAAAATTCTGCTCTATAGGGTTTCTGTAGTACTTTTGATCTCCCTATTTCTATTCCCATCTGTAGTGCTAAATTGGATAATTTTTCATGAAATAACCTTACATTTCTGGTGATACTCCTGCACAGGAATAAATAATTCTTCATCATCGTAGGTATTTAAGCGTTCTAGTCCTACATTTCCTGCTATTATTTCTTCTAATTCGACTTTCAATTTATGAATGTCTATTATTTTCGGAGGTGTGCACTGTTTAACTGACCCTTGTACCCATTTTTCTAAATCTTCAGGTGTTACTATGGTGGCACTTTTTGCTCCCGATGAAGTTATTAAACTTACATCTTTTGAACATCCAGGTACATCTTTTCTGGGAGTGCTATTTACAGTACCTCGAATAGGCAAGTCCATGAGTGATATTGTGGATTCACAGTCACTAAATTGATCCTCAATTATAACTGGAGCTTCAGTTTTGGAATTATTCACAGGAGTAGGTGCAAGTATCGGTGGAGGACAGCTTCCCTGAGTACCATATAATGGAACTACTGGACCAATTGTTACAGGTATGGTCAATGAATCAGGATGTACTTTTATCTGTGTTATTTTCTGTATTAATTCTGCTCTGGTCTTCTCTAAGGCTTCCTTTTCTTTGTCATGAAGTATTCTACTAGGGGTAAATTCATGCATTACCTGTGGCACTAATGGAGTTTTTATCGGTGGTGCACTTGGGGTGCATCCACTTGTTCCTTCCTGATATGGTGGAGGGTTTCTTAACATTTCCTCCATAAATTCATCTTCAGAGTCATCATTTCTCATTAAATGTTTTGTCTTTTCTGTGCATTTACTTCCTAATTTCTCCTCTTCTGTAATCATTGCCCTTCTCCATTGTTTCATCTGACCTTCTCTAGACTCATGTAGGTATCTGGGGAAAAATCCTCGATAACCCCTATTACTCCTGGATCGGTCACGCTCAAATGCCTCGGTTTCCCATTCCTCTAGAGCATGGGTACTCACAAACTTTCTCTCTGGGGCCAAATTTACAGTGTGGTTTGTGGCCGAGGGCCGCACCGGGGGGGCGGGGTCATTGGGGGAGGGGGCGGGGCTAGAGCAAAACAAAACTGTGACCATGAGGTGGAACACAGGCCCCTGCAGCGGACGCCTTCGTCCACTGAGCCACCGGACCCGGCATACACATCTCTCTCTCTCTCTCTCTGTCTCCCTCCCTCTCTCAGTCTCCCTCCCTCTCTGTCTCCCTCCCTCTCTGTCTCTCTCCCTCCCTCCCTCTCTCTCTCTGTCTCCCTCCCTCCCTCCCTCTCCCTCCCTCCCTCTCTCTCCCCCTCCCTCTCTACCTCCCTCTCTCTGTCTCCCTCCCTCTCTCTGTCGCCCTCCCTCTCTCTGTCTCCCTCTCTCTGTCTCCCTCCATCTGTCTCCCTCCATCTGTCTCCCTCCATCTGTCTCCCCCTCTGTCTCCCTCCCTCTGTCTCCCTCCCTCCCTCTGTCTCCCTCCCTCCATCTGTCTCCCTCCATCCGTCTCCCTCCATCCGTCTCCCTCCATCCGTCTCCCTCCATCCGTCTCCCTCTATCTGTCTCCCTCTATCTGTCTCCCTCTATCTGTCTCCCTCTGTCTGTCTCCCTCTGTCTGTCTCCCTCTGTCTCCCTCTGTCTGTCTCCCTCCTCCCTCTGTCTGTCTCCCTCTGTCTGTCTCCCTGTGTCTGTCTCCCTGTGTCTGTCTCCCTCTGTCTGTCTCCCTCTGTCTGTCTCCCTCTGTTGCCCTCCCTCTGTCTCCCTCTGTCTCCCTCCCTCTGTCTCCCTCCCTCTGTCTGTCTCCCTCTGTCTTCCTCCCTCTGTCTGTCTCCCTCTGTCTTCCTCCCTCTGTCACCCTCCCTTTGTCTCCCTCTGTCTCCCTCTCCCTCCCTCTGTCTCCCTCCCTCTGTCTCCCTCCCTCTGTCGCCCTCCCTCTGTCGCCCTCCCTCTGTCTCCCTTCCTCTGTCTCCCTTCCTCTGTCTCCCTCTGTCTCCCTCCCTCTGTCTCCCTCCCTCTGTCTGTCTCCCTCTGTCTCCCTCCCTCTGTCTCCCTCCCTCTGTCTCCCTCCCTCTGTCTCCCTCTGTCTGTCTCCCTCTGTCTGTCTCCCTCTGTCTGTCTCCCTCCCTCTGTCTCCCTCCCTCTGTCGCCCTCCCTCTGTCGCCCTCCCTCTGTCGCCCTCCCTCTGTCGCCCTCCCTCTGTCGCCCTCCCTCTGTCGCCCTCCCTCTGTCTGTCTCCCTCTGTCTGCCTCCCTCCGTCTGTCTCCCTCCCTCTGTCTCCCTCCCTCTGTCTCCCTCCCTCTGTCTCCCTCCCTCTGTCTCCCTCCCTCTGTCGCCCTCCCTCTGTCGCCCTCCCTCTGTCTGTCTCCCTCTGTCTGTCTCCCTCTGTCTGTCTCCCTCTGTCTGTCTCCCTCTGTCTGTCTCCCTCTGTCGCCCTCCCTCTGTCGCCCTCTGTCTCCCTCTGTCTCCCTCCCTCTGTCTGTCTCCCTCCCTCTGTCTGTCTGTCTGTCTCGCTCTGTCTGTCTCCCTCTGTCTGTCTCCCTCTCTGTCTCCCTCTCTCTGTCTCCCTCTCTCTGTCTCTCTCTGTCTCCCTCTCTCTGTCTCCCTCCCTCTGTCTCCCTCCCTCTGTCTCCCTCCCTCTGTCTCCCTCCTTCTGTCTCCCTCCCTCTGTCTCCCTCCCTCTGTCTCCCTCCCTCCCTCTGTCTCCCTCCCTCCATCCGTCTCCCTCTATCCGTCTCCCTCTATCCGTCTCCCTCTATCCGTCTCCCTCTATCCGTCTCCCTCTATCCGTCTCCCTCTGTCTGTCTCCCTCTGTCTCCCTCTGCTTGTCGCCCTCCTCCCTCTGTCTGTCTCCCTCTGTCTGTCTCCCTCCCTCTGTCTCCCTCCCTCTGTCTCCCTCCCTCTGTCTCCCTCCCTCTGTCTGTCTCCCTCCCTCTGTCTGTCTGTCTCGCTCTGTCTGTCTCCCTCTGTCTATCTCCCTCTCTGTCTCCCTCTCTCTGTCTCCCTCTCTCTGTCTCTCTCTGTCTCCCTCCCTCTGTCTCCCTCCCTCTGTCTCCCTCCCTCTGTCTCCCTCCCTCCCTCTGTCTCCCTCCCTCCATCTGTCTCCCTCTATCCGTCTCCCTCTATCCGTCTCCCTCTATCCGTCTCCCTCTATCCGTCTCCCTCTGTCTGTCTCCCTCTGTCTCCCTCTGCCTGTCGCCCTCCTCCCTCTGTCTGTCTCCCTCTGTCTGTCTGTCTCCCTCCCTCTGTCTCCCTCCCTCTGTCTCCCTCCCTCTGTCTGTCTCCCTCTGTCTGTCTCCCTGCTGTCCTTCGTCACCTCACCCGGCTCTCACTCCCTGCCCTCTGTCACCCTCTGTCACCTTACCCAGCTCTCACTCCCTGCTGCCCTCCGTCACCTCACCCGGCTCTCACTCCCTGCAACCCTCTGTCACCTCATCCGGCTCTCACTCCCATCTGCCCTCCGTCACCCTCTGCCATCTCACCCGGCTCTCACTCCCTGCTGCCCTCCGTCACCTCACCCGGCTCTCACTCCCTGCTGCCCTCTGTCACCCTCTGCCATCTCACCCGGCTCTCACTCCCTGCTGCCCTCCGTCACCTCACCCGGCTCTCACTCCCTGCCCTCTGTCGCCCTCTGTCACCATACCCAGCTCTCACTCCCTGCTGCCCTCCGTCACCTCACCCGGCTCTCACTCCCTGCTGCCCTCCGTCACCTCACCCGGCTCTCACTCCCTGCTGCCCTCTGTCACCTCACCCGGCTCTCACTCCCTGCCCTCTGTCACCTCACCCGGCTCTCACTCCCTGCCCTCTGTCACCTCACCCGGCTCTCACTCCCTGCAACTCTCTGTCACCTCACCCGGCTCTCACTACCTGCTGCCCTCTGTCACCTCACCCGGCTCTCACTCCCTGCTGCCCGCTGTCACCCTCTGCCATCTCACCCGGCTCTCACTCCCTGCTGCCCTCTGTCACCTCACCCGGCTCTCACTCCCTACTGCCCTCCGTCACCTCACCCGGCTCTCACTCCCTGCTGCCCTCCGTCACCTCACCCGGCTCTCACTCCCTGCTGCCCTCTATAACCCTCTGCCATCTCACCCGGCTCTCACTCCCTGCTGCCCTCCGTCACCTCACCCGGCTCTTACACCCTGCTGTCCTCTATCATTCTCTGTCACCTCACCCCGCGTGTGTGGCAGCCCGGGCTGAGACAGCTTCCCGGGCACACACACAGCCGCACCCCAGTACTTCACAGGTCTTTAAAAGACAATTTGCATGATAACGAGGCTTTGCTGTATTTCACCTCTT
The DNA here is from genome assembly GCA_963921515.1 of Calotriton arnoldi. NCBI lineage: Eukaryota > Metazoa > Chordata > Amphibia > Caudata > Salamandridae > Calotriton > Calotriton arnoldi. The sequence goes on along the minus strand of CAWUFW010003877.1, from coordinate 715,871 downwards.
CTTAGCGCCCCTGCAGCTCCACTCGAACTATCGCTGGAATCGCCCGGCCCCCATAGAGCAGAGTCTGTGTTTGCTGGCACTCTGTAAAAAAAACAAAAAAACACAGGTACGATGTCTGCAAGGTCCGCGGGCCGCCAAGGAAGGCTTGCCGGGCCACTGGAGGCCCGCGGGCCGTACTATAAGTACCCGTGCTCTAGAGCTTCGTACTGAGTTAATCTAGGTCTGGGTTCTAAGTCAGTCATCCTCAATCTCAAGTTTTGCAGAATTCGCCCATTGAACGTGCCATTCTCGGGAAATGCTAATATTCCAACATTTTTGGTATATTCTATCCAATTCTCCATCCATACACAAGTATGATAACCTCTCTCCTTCATCATGAATGAAGCGGGCGTTTTAGCTGGTGGAATAATAATTCCTTCTCTAGTTTTGATTGGTTTGTCCTTTTTAAAATAATTCTTGATATTTTGTAAAAATGACATTTTTCTCCTTTCTCCGTACATCTTGGGTAAGTACCGATGTATAAAATTATATTCTGCAAAGCCTAAATATCTCCTATCCTGACGAATTCCTGTTAAAGTCGGATCGCGTTTTAACATGCAATCCTTATCCACTAAGAATTTTGCTTCTATAATTTTGACCAATCAAATGTCTGCTATCTTTTATTTCCAAGCCAATCCTTGCGCGGCCTTTTGGTGACGTTTATCTGTCAACCCCTCCTTTACAATCTGCTCTTTCCTGTCCTTGCTGGTTCAACCAATCCCAGCGCGGCACCTGTGACGTCAGTACTACTCTTGACTACTGACCCCTCCTTTACAGGGTCTTTCCACACCCGCTGATTCAACCAATCCCAGCGCGGCGGTTTGTGACGTCAGCTCCCTCTCCGGCAGCTGACCCTCCCTTTACAAAATCTTACGCAAACTTTATTTTCTCTATAAATCTTAATTAAATTTCAGTAACAACATAAAACATTCGCTATCGTGCCAGTTTCTCTAAATTCGAAAAGATAGTTTTCTCTCACACCTAGTAAAACCTTTCCGTTTACTAACATATACTACGAGTAAAACCCTTCCGTTTACTCTTCACACAAGCTCCAGAAGTACCTGTTACTTCTTCAATGTTACCCTTTCTAGGTATTATAACATCAAATTTTCACCAGCGTACTCTTTTGCTATTACTCACACGCATAGAGTCCCTAACGAGTACTGAAAGTCCTGCTTAACTTTTCAGTACTATTTCTGCCTGGCAGATAACCTCACTGCAGTATGGCTTCCACTTACCATCCGCTATTCCTTTTACCCCGGGGATTCTGGACAACATAAAACAAACTTTGAATATACGGATGTTAGTTCATAAAAATAAAATTCTCATTACCCAATTAACAAAGAGTAACCATCCTCTGATTACCAGAAAACTGATCCAGCGCGATATTAGCAAACAGCATTCATACACGAAATACTCACTTGGGCCCATACATTCATACTACGCTAATACTTACGCTGGGTTTTATCAGTTGTTACTCTTTATCAAAATCCCTGCTACCAATTACCTTCTGAATGAAGAGTAATGACTTACCAATGAATCCTTTGCTAATTGGGAAGTTTAAAATGAGTGACATTCATTATAGTACGTAATCCTGAAATAACCACTGAGTCAGGAAGTTTTAAAATGTTTATCTAAAGATTTAGCAGAGTAAATTACAGAAAACACATGGTACTTAATCGAAATACCCAAGATGAAGCATAGAATAATTATTGCTAATAAATGACGGTGTTTAAGGAAAAGGAGAGAATAGAGACAGCAGCGCAACTAAAGGTTGCATTATATTTACCTAAGTGCGAGAACCAAACCCCTTGGCCAAGGAGTTGGAAAGAATAGGACCCAGGAAGGATGAAGGGCAAAGACCTCCTCCAGGATCAGGACAGGACCGGTGACCTCTCTACAACGACGCCTGCGTCGTTCCCCTCTCTGATACTCGACTTCTCCTCGATTCTCCCGTGCCTTCCTTCTAATGGACTTCGCCGCCCCCTCCTCAGGACCTCTCTGGACAGCAATTCGGTCTGCAATCGATCAGCTTGGCAGTTTGGAGCTAAGAGCGCTCTGACGGCATGGACGCCTGTTCTTCGTGAACGCCTGCTCTAACTAATTAACTAATGCTATATTCTATTATACCCTTCTACGCCCATGTACCTCCCCTTAATGTTGCTAAAAGATGGGGCCACTACTTCTGATTGGACAGGGACAGGGAGTGGATTCTCGTACCATATTGATTTGGCTTAAATTGTAAAGCCTATTGTCTCTAAATTCTCACCCATTCAATTTAATACATTTGCTTTATTTCCCACCCGTCTCAAGACAAAATTGACAATTTATTCATATAAAATGTTGCGTTTTGACAAGAACATTTTGGTATGTAGTGGTGTCGGCCAGCAGGTCATGGCCTTGGGTGATGTCCAAGTTGACTTCATCTTTTTCTTTCTGGTCTGCCACTGCAGGGCGCATGTGCGAAATCTTTGTCACACGAGCTTTCAGTTCACCAAACCCAGGCCCAAATTTACGAACTAATAAAAGTCAAAGAAGAAAACATTAAAATCACAAATAAAATGTTCCACTGTATGCCCACCTTTTCTACTCTATTCCCATTTAATTATAATACTGTCCCGCATTAGTAGCGTTAAGAAAACGACAAATTAATAATAACATGAGAGCAAGCTGAAGCATGTGAAAACATCAAGCAGCCATTTTAATACACACTGCGCAGAAGCAGAAATTTCCCACCAAGCAAAGAGAGATGTCACAACACGTGATATGGTTGAGACATGCGCAGATAGTTTCCCACGCTTTAGCGGCCATTTTAGATTACAGACAAGCGTTATTCATTAGTAAAACACATAGGCAAGCATCCTTTCTATTCGTGTCGTGTATGCAAAGGTTAGTAAAACAATACAAGTTTAATAAACTAATACTATGAGGAGGATTGTATACAAGCAAGTTTCGTTTATGAAACCTTGCTCCATCACAGGGAGACACCCGGTAACACAAAGGCTCATTTGGGATTTGCGGAGCCAAGCAAGGCCTGATTTGCGTGGCCTTGCATGGCTTTGTAAAGAAATATAGTGCAGCCGTTTGTGCTGCATTGCCTTACATTTCTTAGTGGCTGGCGATCCATGGGTAGAACATATGCATTCTCTTGCATCCACCCATGGATTTCATGCAATTTCAAATTTACTAAGGTTTGTAAAACTGGAATAGCGTGAAATCAGTAAGCCTTCCACAGAAAGGCATAAAGATGAGAAATGCGTTTATTTCTCCTCGTTACTTCCTCTTTCTATGCTTGATGCATTATGCATCACGCATAGAAAGAGGAACGTGCCGCTTTGGTTGTTTTTGCGCAGGAAGGTGTCTCTTCCTGCACAAAACAATCCTGCCCATAACACAGGCACCTTTGCAGCATGCCGTAAGGGTGCCTACATTGGCGCTATACAGCCACAATGCATCATATCTTTGTAAATATGGCGCTCTTCAGCTCTCTTCCATTCACACAACGCAGCGCAGCAACTTGCCTTGCTGCGCTGCGCTGCGTTGCATGAATTCTTAGTAAAACTGCCCCTATGTGTATGTCCATGCAACTCTGTCAAAACATTCTAGGTACTCATCTTTAAATGTAATAATTCATCTGCAATTTGGTGCATATTTAGGGCATGATTCTCAAAGGTAAACTTATACTTATTAGAAAATTTGCTACTTTTCTGTATTTATAAACTACGTGCAGAGTTTTACAACACTGCACTCCCTATACTTATCTGTGCTAAGGTCTCCGGACCCAGAGACTCCGCAAGTATAGGGAGTACGGAGTCGTAAAACTCTGCACGTAGTTTGTGAATTGCATTTTGTAGTACATTTTGTAGCATTAGAAAATGTACTACAAAGGGCAGTTTGAGAATCAGCCCCTGTGTGTCAAATGTGAACCAGATGGACCCGAGTAGCGAGCTTTTAAGAACTGGGCAGAGGGCTCTGAGAGATTTAAAACATAGATTTCTCAGCAATCAATATGATTGAAGAAATGCATTTTAAAAATCCTATATTTTAATTAAATATTTTTTAAATGCACGTGAGGCATTGTCAGGGTTAGGAAACCGCTATTCACATGTTAATGTACAATATAAGTTTGTAGTGGTTATCATAGTGCAAAGCAGGGGCTATGCAACTACAGAAGGCACGTTTTTCTAGTATCTCTCCCCAGGCCCATGAGGTCATGAGGAGACACTGGGGCGCTTGTTGGAGGGCAGGGCCGGACTGTCCATAGCGGGCACCGGGCGTTTCCCCGGTAGGCCGCTAGGGTGGGGGCTGGTTTTGGGCCCCTGGGGGGCCGTTTTTGTTACCGGGGGGCGGCAATATCGGCCCCCTGTAACAAAATCGGCCGAAACCGGCCCTCGCAAACTGCTCGGCTGCACTCCCCCTCACCCCAGGGGGGGCCGGCTGAGCAGTTTGACAGGGCCGGTTTCTGTTCCCAGTCCGGCCCTGTTGGAGGGCCTACCAGTCTGTGCCCCCCTGGACCTGGCCACTCACTTGAGACCTTGTGTAGGCCTCTGGTTTCCCCTGTTCTCCTCCAGTCTTCAGGCAAGAGTCCTTAAATAAGCACATGTAAGCAAGAGATGTAGCATAGAAACTGATTCAGCCAGTAGCACACAGTGAACTTTACTGCAGGTAGGTATTGGACACCCACCCACCTCGGAGGGGAGGGGGGCACAGTTCCGTTGACTGATTACATGCAGCCATGAAGAGGACCCTGTAGCCCTGTCTCCTTGAGTGGGCTTGGCTAAGATGCAAGAGCGTTACATCCTTTTACATACCTGCCAACTTACAAATGAATGTCACTGTGTGAGGAGGGGGCGGCGCCTTTGAGGGGACAGGGCCTCCTACCGAGAGGTACCTAAAAGGCACTGTACCCCTCACAAAGCCCCCAAAACCTCTTCCGAAAAAAGAAAGGGTCATTGAGGCTGTCACTGATGTCCTAAGGTGTTTTCACACCTTTTAATGGACATGGGCTGCGTACTGCCTCTGAAAACGAGCTGTAAATCTGTTGTTTACGGTGGTTTTAAGATCGTTTTCCCTGCCACTGTGTGATTTCAGCTCCTCACCGTGTGTGTTGGCAGGTCTGCTTTTAAAACGTGCTTTGGAACCTGGGTCCCACTGAACAGCGAGTGGCCACCTCCCATCAGGACCTACAGGGTGATTGTTACACCCTTGCCTCAAAGATATATATATATATATATATATATATATATATATATATATATATATATATATATATATATCTCTCTCTCTCTCTCTCTCTCTCTCTCTCTCTCTCTATATATATATATATATATATATATATATATATATATATATATATATCCCCCCACCCTATGAGGCACCCTTGTGTTGGCTACCTCTTAAATAGTAACATTCAATCAACAATGTTGCAAATTTGTAACTTTCTGTTTGGAAAACACTGTGCTGTTTCCAGACTGTTTTACTGTAACTGCAAGCATTCTGCAGAGAAGACTGGAGGGGTTAGTGCCCCCTTCTGGAGGTGGGAAACCTGGGGGGCCCCACGCACCCCAAGGGCTGCAGGGTCATGTGTTACGCCGCTGGCTCTGTTTTCCATTTCTTCTCAGTCATAAACAGCTGATGGAAGGGACATCCACTCTGGAATCGCACCTGACAATCGTCGTCAAGTACACTGGCATGAAAGTATTCAGGCATATAAAACAATGCAGAGTTTTTTTGGTCTTGTGTTAGCCAAGGCCTTTTGATTTTATTAAAAATATATGTATAATATACTTACTCAAAGGGGATTTTTTGCCAGCCTCTTAGTTCTCTGGTCTGTCTTTCAAATTTTCCTTCCGCCCACTACATCACACAGCATTTGGCAATGGGTCAGGCCACTTCAACCATTGGCTAACATCACTGTGAGTAACAATATTCTTCCTTTTCGCAAGGTGCACATCCCCACGTAGTACCCTTCAGTGCCAGGAACCACTAGACTACACGAGTGTTTTTGAGACCAAACTGTACAGTGTGTTTTTGAGAACAAAAAATATTTTTGCATTTAGCCAAAGTTTTTTTTAGACTGGCAAGGGCTTGGCAGCTTCCCCAACAATAAAGGTATGCAAAAATCCTCCATGCCAAAACAAGCATTGACAAAGCCAAAAAGGCTGGAAGTCAACCCCAGACCTACTGGCTTTGTTGCTAACAGGAGAACCATAGGCTCAGCAGAGAATGACATGCTTACAAGGGATAGGCTACCTGCTTTGCCAACAGTTACAGCAAAAATGAACTGCCCTTCCAGGAGGTCATTACAGGTCTTACAGCCTTAGCCAAAAAAGGGAAGTACTATAGTTATAGGTCTTGACATCTTGGACTGGCATTCCCCTGATTTTTGCTGAACTAATTTTTGTTGGCATTAGAACTCTGTGCACTTTACCCCTGCTGACCGTTGACAAAGTGCTTGTGCTCTCTCCTTCAAACATGGTAATACTGGACTACACCTGATTGGCACATTTGATTTGCTTTTAAGTCCCTAGTAAAGGGTACTACATGTACCCAGGGCCTGCAAATGAATTACTACTAGTGGACTGCCGCGCCCATTGTGCCACCCACTAAAGTAGCCCTTTAAAATACGTCTCAGGCCTGCCACTGCAGACTGTAGTGCACTGTTAAAACTGATATTTAGACCTGCCAAAATAAACCTTTTGCCAGACCTAAACCTATCTTTTTAATACTTTTATGTCACCCCAAAGATAGGCCCTAAAAGCTTGTATGGTGCATAGTACTTAAAAAGTAGGACATGTATGATTGCTCATAAAATCGTTTTTCACTGTTGCAAGGCCTATCTCACCCATGGACTAATACCTTTAATAAGTGCTAACTTAAGATAGGGAGCAGATAGAGATATGCTGTTTGGACTCAAATGAATTGTAATTTAGAATCCTCTTTGATGGAGAAGTTGGATTTTAAGTTACAGTTCTGAAAATGGCACTTTTAGAAAGTTGTCTTATTCTTGTCCCAACCAACTGTGCCTTTCTGCTAGTGTCCTGGGTCACATGACTGTGAATGGCTCTGTTGTTGGGGTTTGTGTATTGCTTCCAGACAGTGAAACAAAGGGGACATAAGTGTGAACAAGATGGAGCATCTTGACAGGACGGCCGGGGAGGAGCTGTACTAAGCCCCACTTACACTTCAAATGGCTTTGCCTACAGCACCCTAGACCAGGGTTCTCCAAAGAGTAGCTCAGAGCAACTGTTAGCTCTCCAGCTACTTGTAAGTAGCTCTCCTGTGTGCAGCCCACCCTACTAAATTAGAAGCTTTTTCTTGGTTGAAATAATATTTTTACCAACATTGAGAGAGTGTATTTGAAACGAGAATAGAGGTTTAAAGAAACATCGCTACATTTCCAAAATATATTTAAAGGTGATATTTGAGTGGTAAATAATGTGGCATTGTTAAACTAAATGTAAGGTGTTGGAAAGACGCTGGAGGAGGAGCTATGCATCCGATTCCAAATTTGCCTATAAGAGGGCCAAAAGAGAATACCACACTCTGTAAGTCAGCTCGCGCGGAATATGTATCCGCAACCATCTCCAGTGCTCTGAACTGCTCCAAGACAGTATTTAAAATGGTCAAGGAGCTTTCTGGCTTGGAAACTCAATCTAGGCCCCCATCTTTGAATAGTCGGCAATGCGAAGACCTGGCTAAATATTTTCTCCAGAAAGTGGAGAAAATATGCTCTGAAATAGAGGGGATGCAGTCTGATAATTCCCCCCAGCCGCAGCCTGACAATCCCCCCCAGCCAGCATCTACACTGCTTCTAACAGACAATACCTACTCTGATCGAGATAGGGGGACCTCTGAATCCATGACTAAATTGGAAACATGGTCTCTACTAGACATGGGCTCCTTTAAACGTCTTTTAGACAGTGTTAAATCAGGCTCTCCCAGGGACCCTCCCCCTAGCTCTGTGCTCCTGCAGCTTGAGCCGCCATCATTGATTGTAATCATGGAACTCTTGAATGCCTCCTTACAGGAAGCAATAGTCCCACCAGAGTGGAAACATGCTATGGTGCTCCCCCTCCTGAAGAAGGCTAATGCAGATCCTGATCTGCCCTCTAACTACCGGCCTATTTCTTTGCTACCGGCCTTTTCAAAGATTTTAGAGAGGCATATTAATCTACAGCTGTCCCAATTCGTAGAGTCACAAAAGTTTCTACATCCATCTCAATCTGGCTTTAGAGCCGGCTTTTCAACGGAAACAACACTCCTTGGAGTAACGGAAAGATTGCGTCGCCACCTAGACTCTGGAGACACGGTGGCCCTCATACTACTTGACTTAAGCGCAGCTTTCGACACGGTGTCTCACACCGTGTTAGTGAAAGCCTTAAGATCATTGGGCGTTAGTGGGTCGGCTCTCAATTGGCTTATTTCTTTTCTCACTAATCGGACCTTCCAGGTCTTCTCTCCAACAGCCAGTTCCGATACCCATTCTTCACCTTATGGGGTACCTCAGGGCTCCATTCTTAGCCCTTTATTATTTAATCTATACGTCAGACCTTTGGCTGATGTTGCAGAGGAAGCAGGGCTGTCCTTGTTCTCCTACGCGGACGACACCCAAATTATCTTTTCTCTTTCAGTGGAGAGGGCCTCTGAGACTTCCCCCCTCCAGTTGGGCTTGGGTAAAATTGCTTCGTGGATGCACGCAAATTGTCTCAAGCTCAATGGAGAGAAGACCGAGGTCTTGGTTCTGGGGAAGAATAAAGATCTTTGGGGTCCCCAGCATTGGCCTACTGAAATGGGTGCCCTTCCTCAGCCCTCCCGCCAAGTTCGTAACTTAGGCTTCATCATCGATGGCTCATTAACTATGCAACATCAAGCAGTAAAGGTGGCTGCTACATGCTTTACCATCCTGAAATGGCTTAAAAAGATTATTTGGATGCTGCCGGATCATACCCAGAGAACCGTAGTCCAGGCTCTTGTCACCTCTAGACTGGACTACGGTAACATTCTCTATCTGGGGACGAACAAGGAGGTGACATGTAAGTTGCAGGTGGTCCAGAACTCCGCCGCCAGATTGATATGCCAGGTTCCTAGAGCTGCCTCTGTCTCTGGCTACCTGCGTGATCTTCATTGGCTCAGGGTGGAGAACCGAATTAAGTTCAAAGCCCTGAGCTATGTGTTCAAAATCAAAACTGGAGTGGCCCCCCAGTACCTGCAGGCCTTGGTTTATCCTTATGTGCCTTCTCGTCTCCTCCACTCATCTACTCAAGTGAAATTCTTTGTGCCCAGAATTAGATTGTCACGGATGGGCGGTCGATCTTTTGCCTGTCTCGGTCCCTCCTTATGGAACTCTTCCCATATCGATTCGTAATGAAACTGTGTATGCCCAATTTCGTAAATCCTTAAAAACTTGGCTTTTTAACCAATAATCTTCAACTTGTTTTGTTCCCCTTCTGGTTGGCGCCGGGAAACCCTTTTTGGGTAGCTGTTGCGCTTTACAACTTAAAATTAACATAACATAACATTGTGGAGACTTATACCTAATATTATGACAATGGTGCCAGGAGCAATGCAGCTGATGGTGTTACGTATTACCCATGTAGAGGCATTTAAAATAGACAAAGCCTTTTTACATTAGTGAAGGAAGTGACCCGATTAGGGTCACTCGCGACCACCTCTCAGCCTTCCTCACAAATGAAGAGTCGGTCAGACAGTAGAGAATACAAACCAAAGGTATTTAATAGAAGTACACTTGAGTAGAGTCCGGTCTGACCAGCCTCCTTGGATTGCTGCAGAGGGACTGGCTTCAGCAAACATGGAGTTACATTAAATACATCTCAAACCAATGAAAGCACCACCCAGGATGGAAAATTCCAGGCTCACACAGCTAAAACAAAGAGGTACAGTAGGATAAGTTTCAACTCTAAGGCTGGGTACACGCTATCTATAAATGAAGGTCGTCCTGCCCGTGCCCGCAGCTGGGCTGGTTGGAGAAGGCCTCTATCTAGTCGGAAAGGCATGTGCTAACGAGGACAATGTACTCAGCGAGACAGCGTTAAACCTTGAAGAAAAAGAGGAAAAAAATGAATGGAGACATTTCTCAGCAAGCGAGGGTTAGTTTCAATCACGGTTCAAAATGGCGGCTCAACTTAAAATGGTGCCGCGAATGCTAACTTTACATAGAGCAATAGGCAAGCAAAACGAGTGCATAACATTTACATTTCAACAGACCCTCCTTTTAGCAGAAGCTAACCATTTGAAGTTGAGAGAATATGGAGTGTAGCATGGCATGTATATAAGAAATGATCTTCAGAATTCAGAGCAATCCATGTATTCAGCATCAAGGGAAGATGAGTCCTCAAATACACCCTCGTCTATCTGCATAAAACTATCTATTTCTTTCTGAGTCATAATCACAGCATGGGTATCATGGATGGGCGTCTTCTGCTTTGGGGTGAGAGGTGTAACACAATAAGAGCAACAGGCCGGGAGACATTGTATACAGATGCAACATGTGAGGAAAATACCAGCGACTACAGCTAGGAAAGCAAGGATCTTTCAACCCCAGGACGTAAACAGACCCCAAAACCACCCAGATAGGGTCCAAGTACCATTTTCCTGGTGAATGTCAGAGGAGATTCTGTGTAATTTCTGTATGGCAGCATATACGTTGGGGGCGTGGTCAGGTATGTATACGCAACAGCTACTACCAATGACGCGACAGGCCCCTCCCCGATCAGCAAGGATGACGTCTAACACCATCCGGTTTTGTAAGGTAACGAGTCTCGTAGCCTGAAGCTCAGCAGTGATATTGGTCAGAATTCCTGCTGTTGTATTAATGACCCCTTCTACAACTCTTGTGAGCCAACAAATGTTAAGGCTATTAGACATGGGGCCCCAAAATGGTATAATACCCCTCATGGCATCTTCAAACTGTTGCAAAGTGGTATCTGTCTGATCTATATCTTCTGTTTTAATAACCCTTCTAACTCGGGGCAAATGTACACTCCGACGCTGCAGCTGATGGTCTTTATGGTAATTGGGCGGAGCAACATACACTGTGGGAAGAAGGAAAGAGAGGTAACACATGCCTGACCATCCCCTAGGCAGCCAGACATAAGCCTGGGATCCACAAACGAAGTAGACATTAGGGGGCAAAACCAAAGGTGGACTATTAACCGTGCTAAGTTGGAAGGTAAAATTACATTTGCTGTCCCCCACCTCTACCTCCCCCCTTCCCTGAACACAGAAAGCAGCTGTGGAGCTGACCACAGACACCGGTATTGGCTTATCCCTAGTCACATTACGGTCTTGGAAGGAGCGGAAGTACTCAGATGTATTGAATTTCTGAAAATCAGCCATTTCCATCTGAAGCCATGTGCTATTCTTCACCTTGTCATATTTGCGCATACAGGAGTTTGGGGACAAAGTACCAGAGATGTTTAGTCCTGCCTTACCTATGGGAATAAACCCATGATGGAAACGTATATAATCAGTCACATTGTTAGAATCAGCAGGGGTCATAACCTGACGGGAGTGGTGATGGAAATGGTGGTGTACCATTACAAGCAATTCGAACCAGCCCTCACAACTTGCAAGGTATGACAAAGGCATAGACAATAAATTATCTCTCTTATGAGTAACTGAGGGGAGCAGCCCGCAAACACAACAATTTGTCATGTTAGATACATTATGAGCTTGATGCAGCATTTGTATAAAAACATTATCAGTGTAAGTCTTGCGATGTTCTTCTTTGTGGGGGGCCAAAGTAACAAAGATGTGTTCGGGGGGAATGGGTGTTGCACCAACCAAAGAATGCACAGGATACTTCTCGTCCAGAAAATAGGATATCCCCAATACAACTATTAGTGCAATGACAACTATTGATGCAAAAACTATTTTACTTTTCGTGGATCAACCCCGCTCGGGGCGCGGAGGTGCAAATGGCTTATCCTCCTCAGTATTGGGCCGACCAAACGGATACATTGCAAAGCAAGGGAAAAGGGAATGCAATGGAACTGGTGACAAAGGAAAAAGGGGCAAGTGTTCCCAGTGTCCGTCTGAGCCTCACTGGTAGACTCCTATTGTTCATCAACGTTGGCGCTCTTGAGCACCGGCGGTGGAGCTGTTCGATCCTAGCTCTTGAAGAAATCCCACGTCACACAGGATAATGTACCCCCCCGTCCAGGGGAGCACGTTCAATCGATCCTGTCCAATGTCCGAACAATGCACCAATCTTGCCTCTCCCTAAACTACTGTTGCCTGACTTGCGCAGTCCATCCCTGCTAATCTGACTTCTCCTTTGGTGCACTGTTCCTCCGTCGGGGGCGCAAATTATACCTGGCTACTCCAGGCACAGAGGGGTCAGTAAAAAGGGGCTCAGACACAGAGGGGCCAGTGGAAAAGGGCTTTTGAATAGCCTTGATCTCTGGGGGCACTGCTGCGTTTAGTACCTCATTGTTCTCGGCCTCTGTTTGGGTCCATGTGAGCTTGGCATCCGAAAAGGGGACAAATTGTGGGACTTGCTCCCACTCCGAGTCCCCAATTCCTTCCTTGACCCACTGATCATAAGGCAAGGGTAGACGCACTCTGCGGCAGTGTTGACTATGAATCCAGTTCTTTCGGCCGGTGACCTTCACTGCAGTGCGGGTGGCAAGGAGGACCTGGACTGGTCCCTTCCACCTCGGCTCCAAGCACTTCTTCATGAAACAAAGGGGGCATAAGTGTGAACAAGATGGAGCATCTTGACATAATGGCCGGGGAGGAGCTGTACTCAGCCCCACTTACACTTCAAAGGGCTTTGCCTACAGCACACATATAGGAACCTGACACCAGGCCTGCCCTGCTTTTTGTCACCCTAGACCAGGGTTCTCCAAAGAGTAGCGCAGAGCAACTGTTAGCTCTCCAGCTACCTGTAAGTAGCTCTCCTGTGTGCAGCCCACCCTACTAAATTAGAATCTTTTTCTTGATTGAAATACTATTTTTGCCAACATTGAGAGAGTGTATTTGAAACGAGAATAGAGGATTAAAGAAACATCGCTACATTTCCAAAATATATTTAAAGGTGATATTTGACTGGTAAATAATGTGGCATTGTGGAGACTTACACCTAATATTATGACAATGGTGCCAGGAGCAATGCAGCTGATGGTGTTACGTATTACCCATGTAGAAGCATTTAAAATAGACAAAGGCTTTTTACATTAGTCATGGCCCTGCCTGGTGCACTGATGTGATTATTGCTAGTAAAGTTGTATATGGGGGCCACTAATGTAATATTGTTTGATATGGTCACTATTGTAACATTAATAAAGTTACTAGCTCGGGTTGAATTTCATTTATCGTAAGCAGCTCATATTACAAAAATGTTTGGAGAGCTTTGCCCTAGACAGCTTGGAGCCTGGACCAGGGGGCAGAGGTAGAACTGACCAGAACCAGTTTTGGTGGTTGGTCAGGGGATTTCCCCCACAGAAAGGCTGGCACCAGGTATACAAATAGGACCATCGGATCCACTCTTCAGAACACTCCTGGACCTGTGGAAGATTCAGAAGAAGGACTGCCCTGCTGCTTGAAGGACTGCCTCGCTGTCTGTAGAAGGATGATTGAACCTGCCTGCCTTATTCCCAGGCTGCCCAGAGTGCACTCCAAGAGTCAGTTGGCTGTGCCCAGAAGTCGCAGCTCTTTCCGCTTGGAGATCTGATGGCGATGGACCCCGGATTGCTCCCGGGGCTCGCTCTACCATGGAGTCTGGAGGGAGTGCACTACCTGGGAATCAGGATAGCCACTGGAAAACAAAGATCCCTGGACATGAACATTGGTAGGGTGGTTACCGGTCTCCGTGCATCTGTTCAGTTCTAGAGAGGTCTCCCCTTTACACTAATGGGAAAAACGGCCCTAGTCAAAATGGTAGTGTTGCCTTGTTGCCTCTACACCTTAGAGGGTGCACTTTATAAGATACCTCGACGATACTTCAGGGAACTGGACAGTATGCTCACTGACTTGTTGTGGTCCATGAAACGGAAGAAGATAGGGCTGCACATGTTAAGGCAAACATGGGAACGGGGGCATCAAACTTCCTAACTTAGAACTATATTATATGGCAGCCCACCTCCAACATGCAGTCCACTGGTTCGATGAAGAGGATAATTGGGAAAAGAGGTTGCTGGGCGACCCGGGTGGGCACTACAATCTTCCAGAGCTCCTCATGCATCGGGCATGAATTCCAAAAACGTATCCACACCTGATTAGACAGGTGGGCCGAGTCTGGAAGCGGGTGGTCAAGACGATCCTACGTAGAGCCCCATATGCACAAGACATGCCAATCTGGACGCTTAAACCATTTCTGGACATTGAAACTAACATGTCAATGCAAAAATGGAGAGAAGGGGGATGTGATGTGTTTGGAGACCTATACCTGGGGGGGTCCAATTAATTACCTGAGATCAAGCGAGGCGCCGGACAATATTTACAATATAATAAGATATCGGCTACAGCACATGAGCTATGGCCTAGTTTCCCGGATGAGCCCATACCCTCTCAAACACTGAGCAGACTATTAGATATGAACGGGGGCCGGAAACTTATAACACACATATAAAGAGCACTGCGAGAGGACTCCCCGGTACTATCCCCAAAATTACATAACCGATAGACAGAAGGACTGGGTGAAGAAGTGACACCACATGACTGGGGCAAGATTCATGAGGGAACCCGCACAATGAACTCCAATGCACGCTTTAAACTTGTACAGTATAATTATGTACACCAATTACCTCACCCCTAGAACCCTGCACGCTATCTACCCTACACGATCAGACCGGTGCCCGCGTTGTGGAGCGCCAGAAGTAGACTTTTTTCACATGATATGGCACTGTACAGAAGTTATACCCTTTTGGAGGGAATTCCTACAGAATCTAAAACAGCCCACTGGTTGGGAGTTTGAGGGTATGCCTCGGGAGGTACTATTGGGCCTACTCCACGCCTCCGCAAAGAAGAAACTCAGCCATAGATTCCTAATATTAGGGATGGTACTAGCCAAAAGACGATAGCCATCAAGTGGATGGATGCATGCCCACCCAGATATAGAATGGGCAGTGGCTGAAGAGGTTTGGATGAAAGAAGTCCGGCAAGACGAACAGCTAGAGGACGACCTTCTGGCATGGAGGCAGATGCTTCTAGATTTACGAGCAGATGAGACTGTATCGGATGTGGGAAATGGGAATGCATGAAAAAAAGGGAATGTACATGGCATATATCTCGACAATGTGGTCTATAAAGGGATATATCATCTCAAGCTCAGGGCTTAGACCGTAAGGCTGCGAAGAATGTTCAATGTATAATGGGATGCTGAAATGTCACATACATATATGTAGTTAAGCAACAAGTTCTGTATGAAACCATACCTTTGCTGCACGGGGGTGGGAGAACCAGGGAACAAGTTTGTGTTGAGTATTAATGATTTATCAGTGAACCTACTGTGCAAGGTATGTTGGAAATTATATTTGACGATACTGCATAATCAATAAAAGATATGAAAAAAAGGGTCAGTTGGCTTCTCCTTTCGGCCTCTTCCAACATGAACGGAACTCTTTGTGCCGGACTAACCTGGTCCCTGTAACTAGCCCACGTTTCATCGCGGTTGGCCAGAACCTGTGACTTTCCCTCCACGGCTAGATAACCCCGAGTGCCACTTTCTGCTTCCTGGTACTATTTTCACTAAAAACTTTAAAATTCAATATGTCCAGTTCTACTGATTGAATTTTTGTCATTCTGGTAAAATGTATTTACTACAATTTATTCTCTGTGTCTAAATTGGTTTGGGGGTTTTCTTCTGTTGTGGGACGAGGAGGCGATAAAAGGAAAGTAGCCTACTTCAGTAAGACCATAAGGTGTTGCTGCCATGTGATTATATGTCACGTGTATTGTATTGTGGTATTTATATAGCGCTAACTGCTCTTATGAGAGGCGTTGGGGTGTATACGTGGCATATCACACCATGTAGAGTGTATAGATGGAACTGTGTTTTTGCTTTGAGCCCATTTGGGAAATTTTGCATGTCGTGCATGAGTGACGAGAGGTGTTCCTATCTTATCTTGGGACGATGCACCCAACTGTGTGATGTGTGATGGAGCTTGAGAAATAGATGCACAGCTTATGGTTTGTAGTGCAATGGTATTTGCGATTAGCTCTGTAGGACCCATTACTATGTTTATGAGTCCTTTACGGTCTGAGCCTAAATGTATATGCTGACTATAGCAACAGGACACCCATTCTGAGATCTTATGGACCTGGCAGGAAAGCTGTGGTATAAAAAGGGAGGCAACAGGATGGACTGGGTTACAGGCGTCCTTTATATGGTTGCTACTATAGGTTATAAACTATTAGAATCAGCTGATTAAGGTTGTTGATTGTCATGTGCTGGTTAAATGTTGGCAGGAGGTTGTAGTTGCAGGCTGTTTGTCAGGGCAAGTGGTTTGTGACACTTTTGGCCAGTCCTAGCTTTTTATCCAACACCACTTGCATTCCGGGATTTTTGTACCTTATGTGAAGAAGTGTGGATTATTATAAGGTGGGTTTTTGTGACCGCACCATGTAAAGTGGCGCTAACCCATATCCAGTCCAGTCAGGTTCGTTTATAAAACCTTAGCTCGGTCCTGGGTAGCTGTGGCTCAGAGCATTCAGGCTTTATCAAAGGAACAGATGTAAAGCATTATGAAGTACCAACACAGTTGAATAAGAAGAAAACAGAACACAATAAAAATCTGACACCAATTAATATAAATAGGTTGTATTTTTATCTTAAAATGGACAACTCAATGACAAAAATCGCCAGGAGGGCCCCGGAGATATGAATTTTCAAAGAAACAATAAATCATTGCTTTTCACTGAATGCAATCAATCATTGTAATCTACAGTGATTTAGGGATTATGATTAGCCACCACAAGTACGTTGAAAACAGCTATATGGACACTCTTGGGGGTGCCAACTCTGATAGGGAGCCAGTCACGTGGACCAGTCAGGTCTCTCTGCTTAAGCAGTCTCCTGTTCAGGTACGTGTCCTATGAGTGAACCGCCATAGAAGTCAATGGATTGGTCCTGATGCAAGTGATGCAGGGTGCTGAAGATGCTCAAGGATGCTGAATATGCGGAGCCGGTGTTGAGGGTCTTCCTGTGGCCACTTCTTGGTCCTCGAGCTTGTGGAGGTGACTTTGGCCTCAGTGTTCGATGTCCCATGAAGTCCAGGTGAAATTCAGCACAAGACCAGTTGCCACTGGTCTTTGGTTACAGCAAAACCAACAGTTCCATTTAACTTGCAGTAGCTTCTATGCTGGGTAAGTAAACTGCACTCTGACGACTCCACTGTGCCCAGCAGAATCGGGTGTAACTTTTGAGGGTCAGGGCTTGCTCTCCCAGGATGCACCTTGGCATCCAGCGGTGATCAGGCTTCTTGGCACTGTGCTCTCCAGGGTGCATGCTTCTCAACTTTAATGGCCCTGTGGCTGTAACCAGGAGTCAGCCAACAGACCCTTGGAGTCACCTTCTCTGTCCGGGGTTCGTGGGCAACTTTTCCATGAGCGGGGCACCACAGGCACCATCCTTTCTTTCCTAGTCCAAGGTGCTGCAGCCTCCTTTGCTGGATCCAGGGAACTGCAGCAGAGTCCTTTTTTGGTCTTTCTCCAGTACAGACGTGATTTGAGGTCTGTGTGCCAGGGTTACACTTTTATGACCACTACGAGCCTAGAGTGGTGTGGAGACGAACTACTCAATGAGCTACCAGGTCTCCTCCCACCTGATGATGACCTCCTGTGAAGTGTGCAAACACAAGGAGATAATGGACGGAGCACTGAAACCTTTCAGACACTCATCCCCAGTCACAAGATTTGGGTTGAATCCATCATCGTTCTTTAGCTCACTACGCCACCCCAGTTCAGACCCAGCTATAGGCAAATCAGTCTTGACCCTGTGCCTCATGGGAACAGTCCAGCCCGAACTGCCAAGCCAGGTCTTGCCTGGACCGGAAACAAGCATCCTGGGACTGGTTTCGGGGTAACACCCCTCATAAGCCAGGCTAGCCTGAATCCAGTGGCAAAGTGAGCAAGGGACCCACGTCTGGGCATACCCTGCCAACTTAGGGTGAACAAAGCAAACACAAGGAGATGATGGACGGAGCGCTGAAACTTTTCAGACACTCACCCCCAATCACAGATCTGGGTTGAATCCATCATCGTTCTTAAGCTCACTTCGCCACCCCAGTTCAGACCCAGCTGTATCCTAATCAGCTGGGTCATGGGCAGTTCAGACCCAGCTATTCGCAAATCAGTCTTGACCCTGTGCCTCATGGGAACAGTCCAGCCCGAACTGCCAAGCCAGGTCTTACCTGGATCGGAAACAAGCATCCTGGGACCGGTTGTGGGGTAATACCCCTCATCAGCCCGGCTACCTTGAATACAGTGGCAAAGTGAGCAAGGGACCCACGCCTGGGCATACCCTGCCATACCCAGAATCTTGTGTTGACATCTTGTGTGCATTTTGAGTGCAAGCATGTGTTGAGTGAGCTTGTGATATCTTTAGGGAAGCAGGACTCTCTGTGTGTGTGTGTGTGTGTGAGAGAGAGAGAGTCTGAATACTGAAGCCAGTAGAATCTATTTTTGATGCCCCTGATTAAGCATGGCATGAGATGGCAGATAAGTACAGCTTCCCCAGACAGTGAAAGTGTATGACCTGCATTCTCATGATTGGAGGGTCGAAACCCAGACACTGAAGTGAGGAGAATAGACACAGGGCTATCTTTAGCAATTCCATGAATAGTTTTGTGGCAAGGAGCTTCAAAGTAGTTATTCCTTTACACTGCCATTTGGTGAATGATTAATGTGACTGGTCGGACTGTTTCTGTTGTTCAAGGTGAAGAAATTTCTAGGCCAGACCTCCACTTTTGTCTGTCCCTAAATACTGCTTGAGGAAGGCTGATGACAGACAGGTGCTGAGATCTCACACTTCATTGTGCTTGTGTTTTTGGTACTACTGCTTGGCGCCAGTCCCAGTACTACCTGCCTTGAGAAGCATCACTTTACACAAAGGCTGTGTCTGGAGAGCAGCCTGAGAAGGATACTTGAAAGAGAGCCACCCGTGTCTGGTTCTGAATTTTGAGGCAGTGCACCCTCACACCCTGTTTGGAAAATGTGTATAAAATTGGGCTACAAACCAACTGACTTCTTGACCAAGAGAGTGCTTTACAGAGTACTGAAAGAGCTGTTGTATAACTGGGATTGTATTTGCCAGACAGCCAATCTCCCAGAGGTGAGAGGACATCACCTGAAGCCTGCACTTTCTGATGGAGGATTTGATTGTCTGTCTAGTGCCTAGATGCTTGCCTGCCTTCTGAGAGAAGGAACAAGGGTGCCTGGTCCTGCAGGATGAGACATTGTCCAGGAGGAGAAGAACTGCATGTTCCTGATATGATTACACTCAGAGAAAGGGGACTGCACTAGAGAGCAAAGCCAGGAGTGTCCAGAGAAATGAGTGAGTCTCTTAGTCACCCTAAGTGGTTCCTGCTGAAAACTGCTCCAAAGACTTCACCAAATCAAGTGTGTATACTGACAGTCGCTGTGGGCCACGAGCTGCTGCTGCCAACACCAAAAAGAACAAGCATTGGCATAGTAAATAGGTCTCGCCTTTGGGACCTTATAAGTATTTAGTTATGCAGCATAATATCCTTGGTGCAACAACATCAACTGTTGCATGGCTAAACACTTATACGGTCCCAAAGACGAGACCTATTGGCTATGCCAATGCTTGTTTGTATTTGTCAGAGCATAGGGCCTGTTTCTAGGGTTGGACTCTTGTCGAGATTACATTGAATTTTTTGAGGATGTAATGGCCGCTGTAATTTCCAGTTGTTTCACATTCAGACAAGGAGCATAGACTTTCTTTCTTTAGCACTGTCTGGACTTAGAACTCCAAAGTGGTGTTTGATGTAAAGAGAGCCCTCTTCATCCCAGTGGGATAATGTTATACACTTCAGAGGCCGCCCTTGCCTTCTGAAGTGTTTAAAGGAGAAATCTGTTTTTGAACGGAGTCAGTGTAGAAGGAAAAAAGAAGCTTGCTCCAAAAGTGCATCCTTCGCTCAAAGATAGATTAAAAAAAATATATATATATTTATATATATATTTATACCTTTTGAATTCTCAGCTGCTGAAGCCATTAGGCATTCAGTAACTCCAAATAAAAGCAGACCGGAGAATAGCTGCATATCTGCTCTGTAACTAGGACTTTTTGGGCCCAAGTATTGCTCTTCAGAGAGTGCTGAGTGTGTCTGTAAAATGTATGTGACACCCTTTGGTAAAAAAAAAAAAAATCATAGGCTCCCCCTCCAATGACCAACATATTTTCTAACAATAATTCTATATACTTGGCAGCTTTTAACATATTTAGCAGTTAAAGCATTGCAGTTGTTTTCAGTTATTCCTTTTAAAAATGCTAGCAAACACCTAATTTCCAGGCTGGTCTTTATCAAAGTGCTCACAGTGTGACTTAGAGGGTTTTTGTTCCAACACACAGTTAAAGAGTCCGAATAGGAGAGGACACCAAATTTGCTGTCCCTAGGGCGCTGTCTGATCAAAGGCCAGCGCTAGTCACTTTATACCCAGGAGTAATGAACATTACCAGCAAATAACGTAGACAATACTTCACTGTTTTCCGATTTATCTGGGCGCCCTCCAGCCTGCCAAGCTCGCGCGCTGCGGCAGACTGTTTCTGTTGCAATGCGCATGCTCCAAAGCACCTATAATTATATTTATTAATCACAGTTGCTGCTTTCATGCTGTGCCGCCACGGGAAGTTGCTCTCGGTAACAGGTGCTTTCTATCACCGTTGCCGCACTTTAATGAGGGAACATTTGTTTGCACCAAGCTGTCACTGGCAAAAGGGGAGTTGATTTGTGGGAGGCAGGTTGCGGTTCCTTGGGCTTTCCATAATGTGCTTGTGTCACGCAAACTAAGCTGGGAGGACTGCTAGCAACAGCGTTTCTATTGAAAAAATAAAAGAAACGACCAGACGATAGAAATGTAAATAACTGAAGGTAGATAAAAAGAGGTGAGAGAGTCTTTGATATAAAGAAAGTGCTGGGACTCGGGCTCGGAATGTTTTTTCATTAAATCTGTGGCGAACAAAAGGAAAAGCCAGGAGGAAATTCGATCTGAGCCACTGCTCTAACTAAACAAGCGCTAAAACACAACCGCAAAAGTTAATTGTTGTGAGAGAGAGGGGGAGCAGGAGGTGAGCCCGCGCGCGCGCTTGGGAGAGTCTTCACTTTTTAAGCACTGCACTCATGCTTGTGGCGCGCCCCTGCTCGCTCCCGCAAGGTCGATGCCGCCACAAGCACGAGTGCAGTGCTTGAAAATGAGCAGAGCGACGGCTAAAGGCCCTCCTAAGCAGTGCATGCGCGCTGCGTAGGCGAGACCTAAAAAGGATGTGCCGCAGCTAATTGGATCCTGGTTGACCTGGAAGGCTTCACTACACACCACACCTAAGTTGAGCCAGGTCAGCCGCAATTGCTAATGAAGTCATGCAGTGATATCTGGACCTGAAGCCTGGCTGAGCTGTAATTTACCATCGACGCTGGTACTGAGGAGAGGCTGCCACGAGGATGGACAACACGGGCAGTGCCCGTCACAGATATCTAGACCTTTTCAAAAGTATCATGATGTGAGAAAGTGCCATCTTTCTTGCATGGTATGCCCCCACTTTTTGCTGAATTGCTGATGTACTTTGACTGAGTGTGCCCTGGGCTCCTGCCAATCAGGTGCCCAGGGCCTGTGTTCCTTCCCTAAAACTGCATTACAGCCTAAACCCAATTGGCACCTCTAGCCACATGTCAGCGCCTGGTAAATGGTACCCTAGGTACCCAGGGCATTGTGACCAGAGAAGGCCTCCAAGGGCTGCAGCACTTATTGTGCCACCCTTAGAGGCCCTGTACCCTGACACCCACACACTGCCCTTGCAGGCTGAGTGTCTTGGTGCAGAGCAAAACAGACAGTCGACATGGCACACATCCCTGTGTGCCATGCCCACAAACACACTGCCCTGGCATACCTCAGTCACCCCTCTAGCTGGGTGCCCTATGCCAGTGGTGAGGGTACAGGTGCATGAGCCCTGTGCCCTTACAGTACCCATGTCCATTCATGGGCACTGTAAGTGCAGTGCTGCCATTCCGAGTATATGGTGCTGGGAGGTCGTCAGCACAAACTCCACAGCACCATGATGGCTACACTGAAGACTGAGAAGTTTGGTATCAAACTTCTCAGCACATTAAACCCACACTGATGCCAGTGTGGGATTTAATGTCAGATGCACGACAGAGGGCAACTTAGAGTTGCCCCCTGAACCTAACCTACAATCCACGTCCTGTCTGAGAGGCTGCCTAGGCTGCCACCCAGCAGACATGTTGCTGGACCCCTGGGTAGAGAGCCATCCGCTCTCCCGGGCCTGCAACAATGCACGTCCTGGGCGAGGTGCTAGGCCTCCTCCCCCAGGATGGGCAGGGGGAAGCTTCAAAGGCATTCCGCCTTTGTGAACTTCCCCAGACCACTTGCTGTCCTCAGCAACTGGTCCCTACTGGTTCTAGCCCCCACTCTGGCGGGAAGACTGGCGGGAAACACCAAGGGAGGAAAGGGGGTGTGCCAGCCTCTGCAAACCCCACCCCTCAGGTGGGGGAGGCGAGGTGAAGCACATCTCCGGGCTCTCGCCATCTTGAAGATGGGGAGCCCTACCCAATCAGGACTAGGCTCCTGCCCCCCTCCCACTGGAGAGTGGCAGGATAGGGGGTGTACCCACCCCAGGGAAGGGACCCATTGGTCCCTGCCCTTTACCTACCTGTAACGCCCCTAAATCTAGTATTTAGGGGCACCCTGAACCTTCCTTCCTTAGATCCCGATTCTGCAACAAGAAAGAAGAACAAGAAGAAGACCTGCCGTGCAGCTGCTAACAAAAGGACGACACCAACTGACTTGGCCCCAGCCCTACAGGCCTGTTGATCCTTGAACCTGCTCCTGCTAAACCCCGGCGTCTCCAGCGGACAGCAACCTCGAAAACCCCGGAGGACCTGCCTGCCTTGCTCATCTAAAGACTGGGACTCCCACGAGCAGTGGTTCTGCTCAAACAAGCAACACCCCTGGTGCCAGCCAGGAACCGCGAATCCAGCACACTCTGCACCCGTCGAGCCCGGCCTGTGCCTGAGTGAACCAAGACCACGAGGACGTCCCCCCGGCGATTGTGACCTGGAATCCAGTGCCCAAGGACCCTCCACGACGACCCCGACGACGCCTGCAGCCTCACAACAAGGGACCCCCCAACCGCGACCAGCAGAGGGTAAGATTTCCCGACGCCAAAAGACACCCCTGCACCCGGCGCCCCACGGCCCCCTGTGCCCAACTCCTGGGTGCCTACCTATCCTCCAAGATCCCAACTTACCTCTCGAAGTGGTGGTCGCACCTGAAGAATCTCCGTCCCCGAGCCTGCAGCCTTTGTTCAACTTCCAAGTCTCCCATTGAATAACATTGAGCGCCCGATGGCTCAAAAGCACCCTGCACCCAGCCGCCCGAGTGCCCCTGGCAGTGCAACCTCTACTCTAATCTACTTCCCCATTTGCCCTGAGCAAGTGACCAGGAGCCCAGCTCCCACAGCCGCGTGGCCTGCTTGCCAGCAGCCACCAACCAAAGGCCCCCTGCCTTCCATAGGATAACATTGGGCCTACTCACTCTGCACCCGGCCGCCCCTGTGCCGCTGAGGGTGTAACAGTTGTACCTACCTGACCCTGGGAGACCCCTGAGTCTGTGCCCAGAACCTTAACTCTGCCAGTCGAGTACTTACCCAAAAGCCGATAACTCACTTTTCTTCCATAGGGTAACATTGACTGGTTTCACTTGGAAATTCTTCTAAGTGTGGAGTTTCTAAACTTTAAAATATTCATCTAAAATCAGCCGAATTACGAAAACGAATTTACTCACCTGTTATCAGGAGAGATCCCAGTGCTGGATCTTGGTGCCCAGCACTGACACTGAAAAGTAATCATAACTGTACTTACCGGTAACTTGAATTTCCTTCCGTAGGATAACATTGCCTGGTTTTTGCTGAAAAAGTTTCTAAGTGTCGATTTTGCAAACTTACAAATATTCGTTCAAAATCGCCTGTATAACAAAAACACATTCTTTCAACTGTTTACAGGAGATGCACCAGTGCTGGATCCAGGATCCAACACTGAGTTAGAAAAAGTAACAATAACCCCACTTACCTGCTAAGTGAATTTCCTCCCATAGGATAACATTGGTGATTCTATGTGAAAAAGTTTCTAAGTAACTCTTAAAATACAATAATATTCCTTATAAATCACAACTGTAACCAAAACGTTTTTACTCAACTGTTTACAGGAGATGTCCCAGGACTGAATCTAGGATCCAGTCCTGTGGTAAGAAAAAGTAATCCAAAAAGTAATCTATTGCATTTAACTAGAAATTCCCATTGACCTCAATGTATTATTGTGTTTGAAATTGTGTTGCCTATTGCAACAACTGTAACTATTGTATTCAAAAGTCTATTGCCTATTTGAAAAGTATTTAACTAAAGTAACTCATTCTGAGAAAGTATATTTTGATACCTATTGTTGGTTCTAAAATAAAACAACTATATATTTTGATACAAAACCATTGGCCTAGAGTTCAGTTCTTGAGTGTGTGAGACCATTTGCTGACTGAGTGTGTACAACAAATGCTTTACACTGTCCTCTGATACTGCCTTACTGCTCGACCAAACTACCACTTTAGAGAGTAAGGTTCTATCTAACTTTAGCCTCTGCCAAACCTCTGGGGACTGTGGACTCTGTGCACACTGTACCTATTTGGGAACAGTATATCCAGAGCCACTTTCTTACACATGAGCCTTCACCTGCAGCCTGACCAAAGACCTTAGTTGTGCTCTTAGGACACTGAGTGCAAGGATTTGAGACTTTATTCTCATACTAAACCAGGGGTAATAACTAATTAACTGAGTTGCACTGAGTGACTGGAGTAACAGTGACATAATTAACACCTGTGCCTAATTTATGCCTCTCTACAGAATACTGGAATTGGAAGTGTCACTTACTGAGACCTCACTGGCACTTACTGAGACCTCAGGGGCACTTACTGAGACCTCAGCCAGGGAAACAAACCTGTATTCGCTAATCTAACTGAATTGTTTAGTATTTTGTTCTGCAGTGTGATTAAAGTACTTGCTTTTACAAAAAGACAAGCCCTGGGATAGCCATTAAACTATTCTGTGTGTTGGTTCACTGCTGAGTTGTGAACTCTTGCCTCACCACACTACCTTCCGGAGAAGCCTGTGATTGCTCACCCTCACTACCCTGAAAGTCAAGTACGGAATGGGTTGTACTTGGCCCAGTTTGCAGACCCATAGTAGGTCAGGCCCCAAGACACCAGTGGCAAATGACCTCAACCATCACAGTTGGGGCCCAGTAGTCCTTGTCTGCCTTGTGGTCACTGAGTAAGGTCTGACAGATGGCATTTGACTAGGCAATTTGCTCAACCTTCTGGGCACCCAACATCTCTATGCATGCCTTTATGCTGTATGCAGCAGAGAGTGGCAACAGGCTGTGTGCCCAACCATGCACACAACTCCTAAAGCATAACGTACAGCCATACACTCAGCCATTCCAAGTGAGAGTTGGGTGTCCTGTGCCACTGAACCAGTAGCATATGGCATTCAGCGGTGCACATAATGCTCTAGGTGCAGGGCTTTGCCACCGTGCACAAGCCCTCGGTGGCACCAAACCAGCTGTGCATGACCTTTGGCTGTGCATAGTTGATCAGTTGTGCAGTCTTTGGCCATGTACTGTGGCCTCTGGGCACAAGGCCAAGCCAGCCCTGACCTGGCAGATAACTCCACAGTGCTCACTGTGCATGGACTTTGCCATGCATGGTTGCACCGTGAATTGTTTAGTAGTTGTTACTTTTTATTTCAGGATTTGCAAAAAAGATATATTAAATATTTATTTGCTTGTGAATCTGTATTCATAACATTAGATCTGTGAATCCTGCAAGAAAACAAGGGCTTGGGGATGTGGCACCATCTTTCTCTCTGGTGCTCCATAAATCCTCCTTGAGGTCAGGGTATGACTTTAACTCAATTTTGCCCCAAGTCACATTTGCAGGAAACTGGCTTCAGTGTTTGGATGTCACAACATATATTTTCAGTTGCTGCCAGCCAACCAGATTGCCGCGATCATCAAATTCTCTAAGAATCTGCAAATCCTGGATTGAACAAAGGGAAACAAAGCTTGACAAGCTGATAGGGCTCTGCGGTCAATTCCTAAGGCCTTAGCTGTAGTACTAATGTCAAGAATATAAAATGATTTTCTTGCACCGAATGCAACCCACAACTGCTCATAGTTTAGACTCTTTGCAGTGTATAAAGCTAACACAACAACAAAGCTGTCTACAGTACATATGAGAATGTGCTTCTCTTAGCGCAAATTGCACCCTTGTGTCCATTTTGGACACAAGGGTGCATTTTGCATTAAGAAACTAGCATTAAATGCTAAAACTAAAGTTGAGGAAAATCCTACCCCAAGTGCACATTTAGCGAGCACCTGCTTACACCCGCTATTCATGTTCTGTTGAATTTAGCGCAAATTATTAGTGCAAAATGCACCCTTGCAGCCATTTTGGACACGAGGGATAATTTTTGTACTAAGAAAATAGCGCTAAATGCAGAATTACTCTTCTCGCATAATTCCCTGTAATTTTGATTTCAGGGGGTCGGAATGTCAACCGCTTGGGAAATAATACAGATGCATCTGTCAAGAAGTGAGTTGACATCACTGTTCTCAGAAAAAGTGAGCAGTTTGCTTGAGATTGTCTCCTTCATCAGGTTAGAGCAGAGATTTTTAAGGATCACTTCATAATGATAAGGATGGGGGGGACAAACCTTGTTGAAGATGATGCGTGAGGGAGAATGAGTGAAAAGGGAATATGAAATGGTTAGACCAGTCAATTTTAATTGGATGTTGGCAATGGGTCGTTTTGGCATTGGTTGAGATAAGGTCAAGGGGATTAGCTTTGCAGTGAGTTGGAAGAGTAGAATATTGTTTTAGGTCATGTGTTTGAATGAGGGAGTTCAGGACATTGTAGAAATTGCATTTGGTATCACCCCTCTCCGAAGAATGTATTGATCAGAGAAAGTGCTTGTTCAGAGGTAATATAGTCAGCTATGTGCTCTAGGAAGCATGATTTCAGACTAGGTGGGTGGTACATGACGTTAACAGCCACTTTGAGACATTTGAAGGATGCTGAGTTAATGGATGGTATTGAAGCGCACACAAGGGATTTTTTGTGTGTATGATGGCTAAACCACCTCCATGTTTGTTGTGTCTGTCTTTGCAAATGCTTTTGTAATTAGAAGGCACGATGAAGTTCAGAATGATTTGAGAACTTATTCTACCAATATTCTGTGATGTATGTATTGTAAGTTATGTATAGGGAAGAGGACAGCATAGTGGGTGTTTGCAGGACATGAGTTGTGAAGTTTGCATCTCAATTTAAAGTGAGTAGGCGTGGTCAAGGTGGTTACTTAAGAAGGGACATAGTAAGGAAGTTTTTGAATTTGGATGAGGTGTTAGGACGGGGCTTTGTTATGTTGTAACTTTTGTGACTAGCATTGGTTCGTGGATGTTTGTGGCTATGTATCACACGAGTACTTGAAGGTGGGGATGGAGTGTGACTTGTTGTGTAGAAAACCTGATGGAGTGTTTGTTAGTCAAGATATTGTTGCCTAGGGAAATTATGGTTGGCATGCAATAACTGAGACTAGGATATGTGAATCTGTCCCTGAACATTTGAAGGTATGTTTAAGTGGAAGGTGGCTGCAGCTGGTCTACTATGGCAGTTCCCCTCGTCTATGCTGATGCAGTTTTGTGGTAGCACCCCTGAAACATCATCACAGAAATCTAGTAAAAATTGTATCTACTATAGTATATTTTTGTTGCTTTTCATTATCACTTACTGTAAGTTTTTTTTATATTTCAGTGATGCTATTTTCGTTAATGACAACAGTATCAATGACTGTGGAACATCACTTGCTGTGACTTCACCCGGGGCAAAGGTCAAATGATGTCACTTCCTGTGATGTCACTATGGTCAAAGGACATGTGATGTCACTTCCGCTACCCCAGGCATTTTGGTGAATCGACGTTCATGCCGGCCACACTGGCTGATGAAGGAGAGATCCGCTTCTGGTCGAGGCAGCTCCCCGAGAGAATCAAGGGTCTCCAGGCCGCTGGCCCACCTCAACAATTGATCTGACAAAGGAGCGCAGGAGCGATACCGTCCTGAGGTCCAGGTAGTCATTGGTAGCAGATCCGGCTGCTTCAACCCACACTCCCAAAGGAGGATGGATGGCTTACATGCCTAAGACTTCGGTCCCCAAGCAGGGCCGTCCAGCAGCGTTCATGGACCACAGCTGGCACCCCGGGGAATCAACACAGGTGAATTTCAGTCAAGTTGTAAATATGGAAATTTTCAGTGAAGTTGCGAATTTTAGTCAAGATCTTGTCTGATGTAATCATTTGGACAATGGCAGGTCCGTCTGGAATCTTCATATCAATAGCAGGATTATGTCATCAGCCTCTTCATCGTATACAGACATATAAGGGGTCAGACTTCCTTTACTGTTCAATGAGCCATGATCTGGTAAAGATTGTGGATAAATATTATTTTCCTGACTGAAAATGTGACCTGCATTTCCATGACAAATTTAAAAATTATGTACAGTCTGAGGGATGCAATTCTGTCTTGATTTGACTGCTACTGAAGAATGCCCAGATTTTGATGTTTGTGATTTACAGTTGAACAGAGTGAACTTGTTTTTGGTGATATCCGTTTCAATGGCTTTTCACATTTTCAGAGTCTTTCACTGAAGACTCAGAACCTTTCCCAGATCTTTTCATTAAATGTATGGAATCAAAAACAGTTTCGAATCAATATTTAGAATCAATAGATCTTCAACTGCATCTTTTAAAATGGATTACCTATTTTCATTATGGCAGCAGATCTGTTAAAGACTTTGTCCAGAAACCTTTGTTGCATGCTAAGAGTGTTGTCATGGTGAGGGCATTGCTAGTTTAGAACTGGTTTGATTGGCCTCACCATTCATCCAAAATCCTGGCTACCTCTGGCACACACACACCATCCATTTAAGCATAGAATCTGGATTTTCTCTTAAGCCTATTGCTCCTCCATTGCATTTTACTAGGACATTATTATTACAGTGAACTCTCCTTTCATAAATTCTTCAAAAGCACCGGGGGGCTTTTCCTGGATGTATATCATGCCCCTCTGGTGAACAGCAACATAGAGTGTTTAGTTATGGTGCTCAAGGGCATGGAATAGACACTGAAGTGCAGACAAAGAGTGTATGTGCAGACCAGTATCACCCTCAGGCACAGGTGTATTCCAAGTCAACATTTCCAGGAGTGTGGTGGGCATAAGTTTCTAAAACTGAAACTGAGGGCATGTTTTCTCTTAGCACTTCAACCAGTCTGCCTAAGAAAGGCAGTCAGTGTGGCCTTTACTCTCATTATAGTACTCCTGGGAGCCTTTCTGCCTAAGCCTGGCATATGCTGTTATGTGATGTGCTTATAATTCTTCTTAACATGCGTGGCTTTCAAGCAAGAGTCTACTGTCCCTTTGTCAGAATGCTGAACGACGCAACCACTAACCTGAAGGTCCACCCAAAGAGTGATCCTTTAGGAGCGATGTGAATTTCCTGTACCCTCCTCTCACCATTTTAAGAATGATGAAGGGGAAACAGATGACTCCTTGAGGCGAGAGAGGGGAGTGGGGTTAAGAATTATGTTCTTGCTGGAAGCTGCTATGAAGGATATTCTCGAAAGAATGATGTCTCCTTCATAGTTTTCTCTTCGCTCTCTGTTCTGATAAACGAGATACATGAATAAGATCAGTGAGGGTTCTTTATGGATTCTACATGGCTCCCTCCCTGGCACCGCTTTGGCTTTTCTTGAAGATATCCACCTCTGGGTCATCTTGCTTTGCTCCCATCTTGTGAAGGATTATCTGGATCGTTATCTCAAGAAGTCTCCCGGTTGGACTCTTTGCTATTTCTATAATGCTCTTCGATATATGCACCCTTAAAACCCCAAAATAAACATGCTTTTGAGATCTTCCTTATCCTCAGTTTCCAAATATACTCGGGATTGTACGAAACCTTCACACCTATATCTGAACACCTTCAGGAAGACCCTCAAGACCTGGCTCTTCGGCTAAACAGATCTGCGGACCCCTCCCCCCCCCAGCGCCTTGAGACCCTCACGGGTGAGTAGCGCGCTTACAATTCCCTGATTGATTGATTGATTGATATCTAA
Organism: Calotriton arnoldi; assembly: GCA_963921515.1. Taxonomy (NCBI): domain Eukaryota; kingdom Metazoa; phylum Chordata; class Amphibia; order Caudata; family Salamandridae; genus Calotriton; species Calotriton arnoldi. The sequence continues at coordinate 685,407 of CAWUFW010003877.1, read as the reverse complement.
CTAACTAAGGCAAACTGTTCTGTAAATCCCCAAAAATATTCTAGCATTGCTATTCTGTGAAATTTAGGGCCTGATTTAGATGTTGGCACCACGAGTTACTCCCTAACAACGGTCACAATATCCCGTCCACTGAAATATAAATCCCATTATTTCCTATGGGATTTATATTTCGGCGGACAGGATATCCGTCACCCTTGTGACAGAGTAACCTGTTCGCCAACATCTAAATCAGGCCCTTAGTCTCCTCTCCAGAAACCACAAGTTTGCCAATCACTTGCTTGAAAATATTAATTGTTCAAAAAATCATTATCTGATTGACACACAGATAGTCCGGCACACCTTCTTCAGGATCTGTTATGCTTAAGTTTGCTGCACATTGATTTTTCTAGTCAGAAAAGAGCGATATGAGCTTCTGTGTGGTCCATCTGTTCTCAAATACAGCTCAAAAGCGGGTCAAAAAATTATCAAAATTGACAAGTCAGGGCTCTTGTTTGAGGTAGCTCAATTCAAAGCATCTTCTGTAAAATAAGAGAATGAATGATATTTTGGCTGCATCGTTTTTAAAGAGCAGAGATCTGTTCATAAAATGCAGTTGACTTTGTGCCAGGAAAGCAGAGAATGTTTTTGGATCACCGGTGTATTTTTCAGGACTGGATAACCCATGGTTGACAACACAAGGGTTTAATGAATGTGATACAACTGAGAGTGATCCTAAGTCACTATCTTGTAGACTAGAATTAAGAGTAGATGGACTCATAGAGATGTTTTGGAAAGGTCCCGGTAAAGCAGCGGCCTGACTTTGTAACCTGGTTGAGTCTATCTAACAAAATGATTAATTCAGATTGTGCCATTTCCATTTTTTTGTGCAAACTGTCAATGGCTTGTATCAGAGAGGCAAAGGGGTCAGCGGTGGGTTCTATGAGTGGCCTAGCAAATTCTCAGAAATTTGTAGGATGGATGCCAATGCTCACCCCATACTTCCCCTGGAGGCTAAATATAAGTACTCTTTAGGAACAAGTATTTCATATAAGACACTGTGGAAACTGGGCCAAAGGGTAGGTAAGGGAGAAACACTGGAGCACCCCTGCAGACTTCAGAAGTGCCGACTTGTATGAAATTGGGTTATTAGTTATGCAGGATGAGAGGCTTGCGCAAGTAAAAGGGCCACAATTTCCCGTTACTGTATTCAAAGCACCGCATTGTAGCATTTGACTCTCTCAGGGTAGGGAGGCAGAGCACTCCAAGGCCTACTCAGGGGAGGTGCTGTCAATTAAGCATTTTAACATTGATCAAAACCACTGTAAGCATAAAAGGTTACTAAAGCATTGAAAATAAACGTTTCATGTGTCTATGTCTTTTTTATACATGTTCAGGTTACATAAAATTCAGCCATAACACCAGTCCCTAGAGGGCACTGCACTCCCAGCTGTAGAGCAAAAACTCCGGCCTTGGAAGTGCTTAAATATTACTGGAAATATTAGGGGTATCCTAATTTGGTGAACCCTGCAAACTTAGGGTTAGATTGTAAAAGGCCTGGGGGGAGCTGCTGCACTCCTGCTGCCCCCCACACTTTCTCTCTTATGTTGGTGGTGGCTCTGCCATCCTGGGGCCTCAACAGAACACCAGTTGTAAATCAGAACAAATCCTAGCAGTGCACTATGGGGGGCTCTCTCACGGGTGCTAGACCTTTAATTAGGCACCTCTGGCCGCTCTGTTTACAGCTGTGCAGCCTTGCGCTGCTTCCTTTTTGTTTTAATCCTCCTTTTTAGGGGTGCATGGTTCCACCTGGGCACTCCAATGTGCTTGATTGATGGGGGAGCTCGGCATGCTCCCCGCCCAGCTGGCATTCTCCTCTGCTGGCACGGGAGCCGGCAGCATGCTTCTCCCCTCCCTGCTCCATGCGGTAGCTACTCCACTCCCCCCAGACACAGGTGCAGGGAGCTGGGGTGAGGTCACTGCTATTGGGGGGTGCGACAGCATTCCTCCTCCCTTCTATGCTGACCAGGGGCCAAGAGATGGGGTACCAGGCCCCTTGTTTCTTTCTGAGGGGGGGGTGCGGCTGCCCTCCCCTTCACCATGCGAAGCCACCAGGGAGATGGGGTCCCCCGGGTGCCAAAGTTGAAACGGGGTTGGGGGCCCCATGCATGCCCCTCCTTGTAATTAATTAAATCATCTTGCACCAACCCCGGGCCCTAGCCCTCCCTGGGATCAATCTACAGAACCAGCAGCAGAGCCCCATGCGCTCGGTGGCCTGAAAAGGTCAAAAGTCACAGAGCTTCAAATGTGGATATCTCAGGCACCATCTTGCATATTGTTGGGCTCATTTTACTCCTGAAGGTGAGCTCTAGCCACCAGGGGCAGTTTTAACAGACCTCCTCACCTCCAACTGTACTGTGCAGGGAGCAGGGTCCACTGGCTTCCTGCACCAGCTCCCCTCTTGGTCTTTGTCTCTGGTGCACCTCCCCTTCTTTTGGGGCAGAGAAGTCTAAATCTTTCCCACAACTGGTTCTCAGGGGGCACCAGGGGGCCAGCCTCATGGTTCCTTGGAGAGACCTACTGGTCATGGGGTCAATTGGGGGTAAAGTCCTTTGTCCTTTATGGCATCAGTGGGTTTGTCCTTCCAGTTGTCCATGGCTGCTACCGCCGTCGCAGTCCGAACAAAAAAGCAACTTTTTCTCCATTGTGCATGATTTTTTAAATGGGGGTAGAAGGTTCTAAAAGCCAGGCACCCTGGCCAGTCCTAGGGTGTCAGATCACTTCTCCACCCCTAACCCAAACCTCCTGCACAGAACAGTCCATGATGGTGCCGTCCAGAAGTAACTGGTCACATCTCCCCCGAGAGCCTCAGCTCCACCCCCTCGCTGACATCTCTGTCAGGTCTTTCCCACCAATACTTAAAAGAGCATCCCTTTCCTGGGTTGACTCCAGTTGTCTGAGTTTCTTCCTTTGTTCAGTGGGCCTGGCCTGTCCCCAGCCCTGGTATAGTGCGATGGCTAATTAAAGATGCTGACTTTCTTCCCCACCCCTTCCTACTTAGGAGCTGATGGAAACAATGTTAATTGCACCTTTTGTGTGGGGAGATAGACTCAGAGGGTGAGCTTGTGATCCCTGAGGGTGGGAGTCATCACTTCCACCAGGTCAGAGGGAATGGGATACCTGTTACTGCTCTGGGGATACCGGTGCCAGCCAGACCATGGTAGTGGAAAGGCTGGTTTCCCTAGATCAGGACACCGACAAGTGCGTAGGGTAACTCAGACCCAGGGGCAGGCTTTTCTGCCCCTTGGCCCTGGTATCCCTGGAATGGGGTGGGGAAGTAACCCAGAAAAGGGTCATAGATAGTCCCTCGATGTCCCTAGACTACATTCTGGGGAATGTGTTGCCACCGGTAGTTGGAGAGCCAGGTGAAAGCTCAGGCTTCTGGGGGGTACCACTCCTAAACTGAGGGTACAGAGGCACAGCTGGAGGGACAGGGGGAAGAAAAGATCTCCCCTGACTGCTGTTCAGCCCCAGGATACAGACCGTGGGCTGGAGAACCAGTCTCAGGCTCCCACCCCTAGACTGGTGGGAAGGTGAGTGCAAAAAGGGTGCAGAACAACCGGTGGCTGTGCCAACCCTCCCCCCCCCCCCAATCTGAGAATCCTCAGAGGTCAGAGTGCCTTGGATGACCTGTGGCCTGGCCCTTGACACTGACAGCTGTCAGTGGTCTCTGTTGGTTGCTGCCCTGAGTTTTCCTTGCTTTCACTTTGCTGACCATGGTGGTACTGTCTGCCTTCTGGGATGCATCTGTGAGCAAGTTAAGGTTAGATGCTTCACAGATGGGGTCTACAGGTGAGGAGAAGAGATCCTCATGGGTCAGTTCTATGGCTCAGGAGAGTAAAGACAGAGAGATCCAACTGAGTTCAGAGGGCTTTTGGATGAAGGGAGTCATGTTGGACTTGGTCCTCTATGCAGGGTCACCCCAAAACTTTTTGCCGTCTTCCCTCCTGTTTTGCTGAATTAGTTTTTGTTGGCATTAGGACTCTGTACACTTTACCACTGCTGACAGGTTTTGTGCTCACACCCTAAACCCTGGTAAAATTGGCTTACGCCTGATTGGCATATTTAGTTAACTTATAACTCCCTAGTGAAGTGGTATACCATAAACCCAGGGCTAATAAATTAAATGCTACTAGTGGTTCTGCAGCATTGATTGTGTCACCCACTTAAGTAGCCCTTTAAACATGTCACAGGCCTGCCATTATAGCATAAGAGCAGGTTTAAACATAGGGTAGGGTGGTTTGTATTTAAAAATTTGGACATATACTTTTAAGTTTTTAAGTTTTACATGTCCTACTAGTGAAACCCCCCCCCCAAATTAGTTTTTCAAAATTGTGAGGCCTACCTCTCCCATTGGATAACATTGGGTTACCTTATTACATTTAATAAGTTATAATGTTTGTTTGGAAGCAGGTAGAAATATCATGTTTGGTGTATATGGAATTGTATTTTAAAATCCACTTTCATTGTAAAGTCTGATTTTAAGCGACAATTCAGAAAATACCACTTTTAGAAAGTTAGCATTTTCTTGTCCTAACCATTTGGTGCCTGCTGCCTGTTTCCGGGGTCACCTTTCTAGGGGTAGTTAACAGTTGGCCTTTCTGTATTCCTCCCAGACAACCACACATTAAAGGTACTGGAAGTTGACAGGATTTGCCCCGGTCAATAACGACCAGATACCCTCAGTTGGCGCTTTGTGCCTTTTGGCAATACTTTTATCTAAATCTGTAAAAGTGCATATCTCTAGTTCTACTGATTGGATTTTTGTTGTTTTGGTCTCAACATTTATTAAAATGTACTCCATTGCGCTAAATTGGTGTAGGGTTTTTCTTGTGTTGCTTTTTCACTTTATTACTGTTTAAATGCTGCATAAATATTTTACACATTACATCTAAGTTAAGTTTGACTGCTTTTGTGCCAAGCTACCAGAGGGTTATGTGCATGTTAATTTAGTGAATTGTGGTTCACCCTGGTAAGGATTTTGGCTTTTGTTTGAGAAGGGGTCACACCTCCTTCAACCAACAACCAATTTCTCACACCACTATTCTACCGGTGGTTACCGAAGTTCTGTTAAAACAAGCATGCTAGCTTGGGTCTAAGAAAATAATGACAACAGTAATTGTTTTTGCCAGTATGTATGTATATTTTATGCATACTTGCTCCTATTGGTTAAGGGTAATGCGTCACCCATAGCTTGAGTAAGATACTCAAGTAGCGGACTCTGAGAAGTTAGAAATGTAAGTGCGGTAGAGTTTCAGGAAGTAGCAGAACATCTGCAGCACAGCGAGGAGAAGGCTGAACCTCCGAAAGGAAGCTACAAAGGAGCTGAAGGGAGCCGGCAAAAACAGCAACTGTGTATATGGAGGGAAGCTGGGTGTGTACTCGAACGACAGCAGAGAAACTCAACAAGACATACAGTTGCTAGGCAAAGAGGTATTGACCTAGTCTGCTTATATACTGTCTCCACCACACTTGACCAGGAAGTACCATACCTCCGCCATCTTGAATAAGGAAGGTGTCGTAACCCTAAACAGCAAAAGACATCATGATGGAACAGGAAAGATGCCAACCCTTTTTCCATGCAGTCTTTCAGTGTTTTTTCCAACATGCTATTAGGGCCCATATTCTCCATGTCTTCCTTGTGAGGTTTATGTCTCCTATATTTTGTGAAGTTCTGATTTCTTGCACAATGACAATGGAGACCTTCAAGACAGTGAGAATTCCTTACAACCCTGACACTGAAAATTCTAAGCCCGAGGAACGACGTTCTAGAACACCTACCTGATGTAACATCCTTAATCTTGCACACTAAAGAGAATTTGATCAGATCCGCACCAATTTCAGCCATTTCTAATCCAAAGTCATTTACACCTTATGGCCCATCCACAGCAATTTGCTACTGATCCAGCCAAAACTGCTTTTGTACTCTCATACCCAAAAAAAGAATTCCCTTGGTTGTGCAAGATCTTTAATCACTTTGGTACAGCCATTGAACCATTGATGACAACTGCACTACTTCTCCAGTATGGCTGTTGGCATTGGTTTGACACTGGGTGGGAGCTCAAGGGAACCTCTGGAGCAAGCACTAGAGGCTTTCCTCTTCAATTTCCCTGGTGGGGGCCAAAGAGGAATCACTCCCACTTCAGCTCAAATTCCTCCTCCTGCCCATCATTGACATCAGCATTACGTACAGTTTGAGTTGCTCTACTCGCTCCCCCCCTCAGGCCACACCCTCAAAATGTGAGGGAGACATCACTGGGAAGGGGATAGTTTCCACTTTCCAGCAATTCCTCCACTTTCATGTGATGCCTCTTTCAAACTATTGCCTGCTAGTGGATGCACGAGCAGGAGCCTGATGCAGCGTATACAATAAAAACTATTTTCCTCCTAGGTCACTTATCGGTCATCCAGGGGCGACTTATATTTTCTCACATCCACATGACGATGGGGCCCATAACATCGCCTATCACACACACACACACCTGGATTTCCTCTACACCTTTACGAAATTCTATACTCCAAGGAGAATAGGAAAACTAAATGAAAAACATCATGATGTACCGCTGGAAGGAGCCGGGATACCTTATTACCTTAACCTATCGCTTTCTTAGTTATTTCTTAAGATATTCCTGCTCATTGTTTTGTCGATGGATCATCTAGTAAGAAGTCAGTTCATAGTGATTAAGACCAGCTAAATCACAATAACCAATTACTAGTTTCACAATCATTTAGTAAAATAACCACTGAGTCGTTTGATTTAAGAATCTTAAATTTTATATAATTTTAAAGGCATGAAAAAGAATTTAGACTTTTTATTCAATTATTCATTCATTATTAATTCAAATATTTATTAAGCAAAATCAATTTTATTGCAGAAAGGAAATTTTGTCATGAAGCAAAACCCTAATTACCTGCCTATCTTCCTAATTTAGCCTAATGATTTCTAACCTAAGTTTAAGATTTAAAAATAACCTGATTCTCATACTCAACTGGAAAAATAAGACAGCAACAGAAACTTCAGCTCGTCAGCATCAGCTACTGCAACCCGTCTCATCTAACAGTCTTTCAGCATCTCCCGCTCAGTAAAATGGATCGATCTGGAACACCAAGCACTGGAAGCCACCAACTCCAACACCGACTCTGACTACCCCCTCCCACTAAGAGTAGGCCTTCTTATACCCTAATTCTAACTTTGCTAACTAATTTGTTGCAACATTAATAACGCGCTTTTCTTTCATTGGTCCACTCATTTCATCTATTCATTCTTAATCAAGTTCTCCCGGATCCAGCTTGTTCTTTTGGAATGTATATGTTCATTTCCTTTCTCACAGTTCAAGACATGTTTCCATCCGCTTCGATCAGTACATTTGTAACTTCTTTCGATACATTCGAGAACTCTGCAGGCATTGTCCTTTCTCTTAAAACGGTTTCCCACGATTCTTTGCTGATCACCACGGCACACTATCAGTTCAATTAGGTCACATCAGCCTTGACCATTCTTGCATCCTAGCCTCTCAGCACCATCACGTGGTTAGCCTTTCTCCAACTTTTTCTCCCTTGTCACGCGTTTTCTCAGCGCATGCGTACTCTAATAACCGGCAGCCATTTTATATCGCCACTCGATTAGACTTAGAAGCACTATTTAGAAATAAACAAAACATAATTAAAATAGAGAAACATAGCCTTTTCGTTTCCCTCCCGTCATCTACGTACCCCAATTAGTTATTACTTAGCAGAAAGCAACATTTAAGCTGTTCCTTACTTACCATCACTATTGTTTTTGCAATGACACGTTTATATTCTATGAAGCACAAATCATGCATTTATTATTTATTTAGTACGCAATTATTTTATGTTATAATTAGACACACAGACATTCGTTAATAGATTATTTAGCATATATACTTGCGTGTTACCCTTCCCTCACGTACATTGTTGATTAATACATTTAAACGAACATTTTTATTAATTATTTATAAAATTTCTTAGGGGTTAAATTTTTTTATTTTTCTCTGCTCCATCAACTCCCCCCTTTGGTGATTTTTAAATCACCACATAAAACCCAAGTTATACTTCTTTTTCAGGCAGCATATGTCTTTCATCCTTTTGCTTTTTGTTAGTTATACATCTGTTTCCATTTCATCTTGTCTTCTTGTCTCTTTATACATGCTTTCTTTCATTTTCTCTAACTCAATTTCACCCATTTCTCTCTCTCTTTCTTTCATTATTCTGTTATTTCTTTTTATCTTATTTTGTCTTACTTTTCTTTTTATACACGTTATTACAATTTTCAACACCATGGCTAACAATATTGCTACCGTTGCTATTATTATAACTTTCCATATCATTAGTCTACTCATTCTTGTTAACCAATTTGCTACTGAAGAAAACCCTCTACCAAGTTTTCCCAGGACACTTTCAACCTCCAGTGGAACTAGTTCTTTGTGCAAATTTGTAATATTTGTAATATACTTTTGTATATTTTCACTTTTATCAGGAATGTAAGTGCAACAATGTTGGACTTTCAGCATTCCACAAACTCCACCCTCTTTTGCCAAAAGAATATCAAGGGCAAGCCGATTTTGCATCACCATAGCTCTCATGGCAACCATTTCGGTATTTACCATCAAGAACCTTCCCGCAGTATCTGTAGACAAACGATCTACTACTGTGGATAACTTCCGAATTTTAAATGCATTCAAAGATATTCCCACTGCTGGTATTAATGCTCCAAAAATATCACCTACAATTTCTGAAAAACTTTCCCTCTTTCTACGTGTAAAGCTATTAATCATCTTGTATGTTCCTTTTTCTTCTCTGTCCATATGAAAGATTTTTGGAAAGACCAGGCCTACATAACAAGTTCCATACCAATGGTCCGGTAACCTGTAATAAGCTCTATTCACACAAATATAATAGATACCTGGAAATATTGGATCTTTTCCACCTTTGAATCCCCAACCTCCCAAAATTTGATAATTGTCATGGCAAATACTGGAACCTACAAAATAATTGTCATAGACTGTCTTATTTCTCCTAATACACAACTTTCCTGTTTGCGGCCAATCTAATGTCATTGCTGCATTTATCTTTTTCCCTTCATGATTTTCTTCCTCAAACGTCCATAGATGTGTTCCTTTCTCTTTTATTGCTTCTTTTTGAAATTTCATTCTCCTTTCTTCAACCATTTCTAAAAATACCTTTTCTTCTTTCTTTAACTCACAGGTAAGGTTGTTTTTAGCTATTTCTTCTAATGTTAAAATTCTATGCTCTAAAAAAAATTCTCCTAAAACCTTTGCTTGTTTTACTTTGTTAAGTTCTGGAACTACAGGAACATTTGCAAAAATCTTATCTATATCAGTGTAATAAAACTCTAATCTACCTGTTTTATAAAATAAACTTGCTATGACACTACAGGTTATTCCATAAGTTAGAGGTAGGTGATGATAAGTCACACCTTCTGACACTGATGCAGGCAACAGCATACAAACATAACAATCTCTCACATCCATTGTCTCTACATATTCGTACAACAATTTTGTAAAAACATTTTTAGAAAAGTCTGTTACTGACTTATCCTTATGTAATTCTGCACTACTTCTTAAAATAACTGGTTCTTTAATATTAGTTTCTTTTTCTGGTTTAGTATCATTCTTTGCTTCTATTACAGCTATACTAATAGGAATTGTGATTGCTAAAACTATCCATACTGTCATTAATAATCCTGTACAAAAGCAGCACATTTTACACCATCTTTTTACAAACTCACATTTATCTCTTCTATCTCTAGTATTTTCCATTTTGCTTTTATCTTTTGTTAAATCTCAGAAAATTGTGTCACTACACCTCAGAAATGACTTAGATGCCACTCTGCTTTCAAAAGTCTTTGCTTGGTACTTTCTTTTAATTCTTTTCAGAATTCTTTCGTTGTCACATCCAGTGATTTGTCATATCCAGTAAAATTGTCACATCCGGCAGAAGCACTTTAAGTCTTCACTTCAGGTTTGTTGCATCTCACCTTTACCCATTCGGTTTCTTAGTCTCGGGTTCTCGTGAGTGTTTCTTTCTTCTTTGTAATCAGTTAGAGCGATGTACAACCACTCAGGTGACTTGTATTTCGAATTCACTTTCTTTGTTCTTTTAGACTTTTGCAATCGTTTTCCACTTGGCTTTTCTTGTTCCTTTTGACTTGTTATTTCATTCACCTGTTCAGCACTTTTTTCTCCTGTTCTGATTATTCTGTATCTTAATTTTCTTATATAGTTGCTGGGCCAATTGTCTCCTTTTCTTGGCCTTTTGGCTTCACCTTCTTTTTCTCCTCTTTCTGATTTCCAGTTTCTTTTTCTTGATTCAGTTCTTGTTTTCTCTTCTTCTCCGCTTTCTTCAGATTCTGTTTCAACTTTTTCACAATTGTCTCTTATTTTGAAACTTATGATCTCATCTTCTTTTACTGGTGGATCTGTCTTCTCCTTCTTGTGTTCCCTTATTACTGTCCCTCCTCGATGTTCTTCCGAATTGGTATTTATCTCACTCTCTGCTTCTAATTTTCCCTGTTCTTTTGTTTCACTATCTGTCCCTATTGCTCCTCGGGGTTCTTCTCGATTTTCTAACTTTTTATTTGTCTCTTTCCCTACTTTGTCTATTAATATTACTTTTGAAGGATTTCCACCATAACTTGTACTTGGTTGCTCATTTAGATCATTTTCTTGTTCATTCTCTTCTCTAATTGGTTTAAATCCCCAAGTTCTCCTTAGAAATTCTTCACAGTTTTCAACTGAATCATCAGATCCTGAACTCGTGTCAGATATTTCCAGATGTCAACTTACAGGTCGATCTTCAAGTTCTGTAATTTTTGTAATTTTTCCTTCTTCTTCTTCTTCTTCCTCTTCCTCTTTAGAGGTGCTTGCAGTTGGGGTTTCCAGATGTCGACTTTCAGGTCGATCTTCAAGTTCTGGCACCCTTTCTCTTATTCTTTCTGTCCCAGTCGCTGAACTCTTATCCCACACTTCCAGACGTCGACTCACATGTCGATCTGCAGGTTCTTGAACTCTGATTGTGTGGCTGGCATGGACCCAGTTTTTCACTCCTGCACACTTGACTGCAGTTGTTGTCACTAAGATTACCTGTCGTGGCTCGTCCCAGCGAGGAACTAGACAGTTTCTTCTCCTGTGGATTTTTATGCGGACCCAGTCTCTTGGATTCAAGTCGTGGGCTGGTTTTCTTTCAAGAGTGGTCGCATCCGGTCCAACCTGATGAAACACAGAACGCACCACATCAGCCAGTCCTTTGCAATAATCCAGTACTAGATGATCAGTTATAGTCAATAACTTGTTGACAGGTACTTGTGCTTGTCTCATTGCTCGTCCCATGATCACTTCATGGGGACTAAGTCCAGTTTTCTTTTCAGGAATGCTTCTGATGGTCATCAGGACAAGGGGCAGTGCATCGGGCCATTTGAGTCCTGTAGCTTGACACATTTTTCCTAACCTGTTCTTAATTGTTCCATTAATTTGCTCTACTACCCCAGAAGCCTCTGGTCTGTATGCACAATGCAGTTTTTGGTTAATACTTAATGCTTCACAAATTAATTGAATCAACTCATTTTGAAAATGTGTTCCTCTATCTGTCTCAACCGTGACTGGAAAACCATACCTTGGAATGAACTCTCGCAGCATAAGTTTTGCTACCGTTATTCCATCATTACTTCTAGTGGGGTATGCCTCCACCCAACGAGAAAACAAACAGACGACCACTAGAACATATTTTAGTCTGTTACAAGGGGGCATTTCGATGAAGTCTAATTGCATTCTAGTGAACGGACCTCCTTCTCGTCCTATTGTTCCTAGACTCACTATTGTCTTTCTTCCTGGATTAAACTGTTGACAAATAAGACATCTTTGACAAAGACTTTCAGCTATGGCTCTGAATTTTGGGTTATACCATGTTTGTCTAAAAAGTCTGATCATTGCATCTCTCCCAATATGAGCTTGTCCATGATACATCCGTGCCATGTCTGCAATCATGCTATCAGGCATAACTGGTCTTTCATCTCTGTAAACCCACACACCATTGTTTTCCTGTCTTCTACACCCTGCTTTTATCCAGTAATCTTTTTCCTCATCATTTGCAACTTCCTGTAACTGTCTCACCTCATCCCATGTCTCGACAGTGTTAGTAAAAAGCAAAGGAGAAGAGATATGCTCCCTTTCGCGATTCTTATTTAGGGATACCATGTTCTCTGCACAATATTTGGCTATCTCGTCCGCGTAATTATTACCAACAGCTATGTAATCTTCATTTTTCTTATGTGCTTTGCATTTCACTACAGCTATCTGCTTAGGCAGCTGTATCGCCTCAAGCAGTTTCTTAACAAAATCTCCATTTCTGATAGGTGTTCCTGCAGACGTCAAGAAACCTCTTTGTGACCAAATCTGACCAAAATCGTGCACTATACCGAAACCGTACTGGCTATCGGTCACAATCGTAACTCGTACATTTCTTCCCAACTTACATGCTTGAATCAAAGCAATTAGTTCTGCAACTTGGGCAGACCTTATTCCTTTCAGACAAGACGCTTCCATCACAGTTGCCACTGTGCACACTGCGTATGCTGCGCTTAGAACTCCTTCTTTCGTTCTCAAGCATGAGCTATCCACAAACATGACATAATCTGATTCTTTTAAAGGCTCATCCTTTATGTCAGCTCTTGGTTTTGTGCAATATTCCAGCACATTCAGACAATCATGATCTACTTCATCTTGTTCAATTATACTCTCTTCATCTGGCAATGATGTCGAAGGATTCACATTCATACATCTATCTATGGTCACATTTTCTGCACTCAAGATTACTTTTTCGTACTTAGTCAGCCGACTATGTGTCATGTACTGTGTTTTTGTTCTTGTCAAAAGAATCTCTACTGAATGGGGAACATATACTCTCACTGGATACCCCATCACTATACCTTCACTTTGTTCCACACTTACACAAGTAGCAGCAACAGCTTTCAGACATCCAGGCAACGCTTTTGCTATAGGATCTAAAACAGCTGAAAAATAAGCAATTGGTCTCTTCATTGTTCCATGTTTTTGTACCAGTACTGAAAATGCACATCCATCTCTTTCACTGCAGTACAATTCAAAATCCTTTTCGTAGTCAGGCATTCCTAAAGCAGGGGCCTCACACAATTTCTTTTTCAACTCTTTGAAAGATTTCATTTCTTCGTCATTCAATTCAAAAGGGTCTCTTACATCCTTCTTGGTCAGTTTTTGTAATGGCTTAGCAATCAAGGAAAAACCACTTATCCATTGTCGGCAATATCCAACCATTCCCAGAAACATTCTTACCTCTCTTTGCGTCATTGGTGCTCTCATTCCTTGAATCATTTTTATTCTTTCTGTCGCTATCTTTCGCACTCCTTTCTCAATTTTATGCCCTAAATATTGGACTTCTTTTTGACAAAATTGCAATTTCGAAGGGGACACTTTATGTCCTCTTTTCTCTAGATGGTTCAGTAAAGCAATTGTATCGCTTACACATGCTTCTTTTGTTTTCGATGCCACCAACAGGTCATCGATATACTGCACCATCACTGACTTTTCTGGCATTTTCAAATCTTCCAGGGACTTCTTTAAAATCTGATTAAAGATTGAGGGGCTTTCTGTATACCCCTGAGGAATTCGGCACCATGCCAAAATACGCTCTCCGAACCGGAACGCAAATAATGGCTGGCTATCTGGATGTAAAGGAATAGAGAAAAATGCGTGACACAAATCTATCACTGTGTACCACTCAGCTTCATGTGGAATTTGGTATAGAATTACTGCAGGGTTTGGCACTATTGGACAACAAGGCACAACTATTTTGTTGATCTTTCTCAAATCCTGTACTATTCTATATGTTCCGTTTGGCTTTTTCAGTCCCATATTAGGTGAATTACATGGACTGCTCATTATTTCTTTTAGAATTCCCTGTTCGATCATTTTATTTATTACAGGAGTTATTCCTTCAATTATTTCTGGAGTCAATTTATACTGTGGCGTATTTGGGTAAGTTGTTCCTTCTTTTACTGTTACTTTTACGGGATCTACTTCTTTCATCAATCCAATATCTTCTCCTGTAAAATCCCACACATTTTCTTTCACTGCATTTTTCAGTTCTTTTGGAAGTTTTTCTGCATCAAATGCAGGAAACAAACCATTCATTTCAGGTTCCTGATTCATCAATGTTACTTTATACAATACATCTTCATCTGGGGTCTGAAATCCAATTCCATCTGCCGTACAATAAATTGTGCAATTCATTTTGCACAAAAGGTCACGACCTAAGAGATTTACAGGACTACAATCGCACACTACGAATCTATGCATTTTGCTAAAAGAACCAATTTTTACTTCCACTAATTCAGTAAGTGGTGTTTTAATCTGCTGATTCGCTACTCCAACTACTTGGATGTATTCACCTGAGAGAGGAAGGTTTGGAATTTCCACTGATCTAACAGTAGAACGGGTAGCTCCAGTATCGACAAGGAATGTTACATTTGCACCATTCACTTCTCCATCCACAAAGGGACCAGACTGATCTACCTTTAGAGTTGCGCCAAGTACGCACTCTTTTCCCTCTCCTAGGCACCGTCAGAAACTTTCATCCGACTCATCCTCACTCTGTCGCAACCAATACTGAGAAATGTTAGCTGCTCGCGGCAACTGTGTTACCTGCTCTCCTCCGTAGAATCCTGTTTCTGTACTGTATCTTTGCTGGTTAACAGTGTTGGGAAGTGGTGGTTGTGGCACCTGACCTTGTTGAACAACTACCTCATTCTGCACCTGTGGAGTTAATGATTGATTTTCCGGATTAGGTTTAGGTGGGAACTTACACTCGTTTCTCCAATGCCCTAATTTTCCGCAATTATGACAGGGCCATTTTTTCTTTGCCTCCTCTAGACTCATTTGACCTTTCCCTCTACCTATGTTAGGTCGGGATTTATTCTGTCCTGTTTCATTCCCACTATTATTGTCCAATTGAGCTTCTTGCTTTTCTGCCACTTTCACCTGTGCCCACATTGCCTTCTCTTTCAATTTACGCTGTCTACTCTCAATATCATCACTACAATACTTAGCATACCTCAGTACCTCATCTACCGTGCCAATTTGCCAGTTAATCATATGTTGTTTAATCATTTCACTAATCTCTGGTTTCAGTCCAAACACAAATCTATATACGAAATGACTCATATCTTTCTCACTGAACTCCTCATATCCACTATACTGCTTGAAAACCAACAACAACCTCTCATAATAGGCATGTACAGACTCCTTACTTTCCTGTGTAGTTCTATCGATTTTTACCCAAACTGTTTCTTTAGGAGGAATCTTATTTTTCAAAAAGGTAATCACCTTATCGTACTTCCTCATCACCTCAGGACCTGGAGCTCCTGTCTTAGGATCTCTTGGATATTCTGTAGTTGGCCAGTCAACTGTAATTTTACACTCAGACCACAAATCAGTTGGCACCACTATGTCAAACAATCCATCTAAATCTATCCACAACACTTTTGAAACCTTCACAAACCTCTCCACTTGTCGGTACCATTCAACTGGTTTCTCTCTCAGCTTCGGGAATTCATTTGAAATGACAGTATATCCTGTCTAGTCCAGGGAACATGCACATAACTACCACCTGGAGTTTCTCTCATAGGGTATTCTCTTGCAACAGGTTCTTTTTCAGTTATCATAAAAGCCAAAAAAGCTTTGTCTGCAGTTTTCTCATTCTTTTTTGTCCATCTAACTTTCCACCTGTCCACATCACCCGATTTTCTCAGTAAAACAATTAACTCTTTTATCTGTGTCAGCCTTCCTGCTGTGTTCAAGTTTTCAATATCTTTCTCACAAAAGTCTACTCTGTACGGTTTCTGCAATGTTTTCACTTTCGCAAAATCTACTCCAATTTTACTTGCTATCTCTTCTAGCTTGTCATGTAAATTTTTAGCTCTCCATGTAATACTTTTGCACAAAAACATAATTTCATCATCCTGGTAATTTTTTAGCTTTTCTGTACCAATCGTCCCTAAAATTAATTCTTCCATGTCAATTTTTAACCTAATTACATCTAATGGTTTTTCTTCTGGTTCTTTTATTTTAAATGCCTTCATCCATTCATTTAACTCATCAGGAGTCGGACCTATGGGTGTATTATTTAGTTCTATCCAATTACCACTCTTTTCAGGGGTCTCTGTTGCAGATTCTGTTACCATATGCATTTTTCTACCATTACACTCATTCACAGTCAAATTTGTAGGTGGACTTGGTCTGTAGGTACTAGCCAAATTACTTGTACTTGCACTTGGTTCCATCCTTTCTTTTTCTCTCTGAAATTGTGAACTCATAGGAATCACTAAAGACCGTTCATCAATTTTCTGATTCTCAAAAACTGGTATTACTGGACCTATTGTTACAGGTACAGTCACAGCTTCCATGTTTTTCGTTAATTCCCTAATTTTCTCAGTCAGTTCCTTTGTTGTTCTTGCTAATTCAGTTGCATTGTCACTTTCTACTCCTTCATTTTGTGAAGTTCTTATTTGATCTTGTGACCTATTTATTTCAATTCTTTTTACCGGACTTTTATTTCGCACAGTCTCTATCTGCGGCGCATTTGGTGTCACCACTGTAGAACTCTGCTGATACGGAGGGGGATTTCTATTTAGAATATCTTCCAGCAATTCATCATCCGTTTCACTCTCATTCATATATTTTTCCCTCTCCATATGTTTCTTTTTCTCAGTACGTTTTCTCTTAGTCTCTTCCTCAACTGTAAAAGCCGGAAACAAACCTCCTGTCATGTTAGCACATCTCCATCGTTTTATTCTATCCTCATGATTTATTCCCCACATTCTTCCAGGCATAAACTCATGATCCCTTAAACCTCTGAATCTCTCTCGTTCATACATCTCATCTTCCCATTCCGTCAACGCTTCAAATTGTGTCGGTCTAGGTCTAGGTTCTAAATTTGTCATGTTTTCTCTCAAATTTCGCAAAACCGCTACACTAAATGAACCATTCTCAGGGAAAGCTAATGCTCCATCATTCTTCGTATACTTTGCCCAATTTTCTAACCATATGCATGTATGATATCCATATTTCAGCATCATATGTGAAGCTGCTGATTTCGGCGGAGGAATTACTTGTCCCTCTCTAGTCACAACCTTTTTGTCTTTCTTAAAGAAATTCTTAATTTTTGTCGTCCATGACGTTCTCTCCCTTTCATACTCGTAATACGGCATGTTTTCGATTGGTTTTTCTCTTCAAACCAGCACTGTTCCGTGTACGGAACTTCAACCAATCACAGCGCGACTCACACCAACACACCAATCAGAACTATTCCCTTCGTCCGCGGACCAACCAATCCTAGCGCGGCACTTTTCTACGTCACTCTTGTCTCTGTGTTCACGTGACTAGCGCACTATCCAATCCTAGCGCGGCACTGTCGATGTCACTCCTGCTCTTTTACCCCTCCTTTACAAAAATTATCGGCAATTTTCTTTTCACTCTTTCTTCGTTAGTTACAACAATTAAAACAATTCCATAGTCTGATTCGCTAAACCAAAGTGACAGCTTTGTCCTTTTACACAAGAATCCTGTATTTCCAGTAGGCAGCGCTTACCTCTACCCTACCACAGAATTATTAACTTTCGCCGATAAAGTAGCACTTCCCTCTACCTTACCCTTCTTTCAAGCAAACAGTAAACCCGTTTCTCTGGGGATAAGACACATGTGGAGACTATGCTCCTGAGAATTAAGGCCAGAGTTTCACAAGAAAACGTGATTTGCTATCTCAGTTACACACCTTTCGTACAGAATCCCTAACATAACACAACCTGTGTTATTACCAAAAATTGAATTCAGACCATGTACCAAATTCCATGTGACTTCTCTTGCCACACGTGTTCCACTTCCTACATCCCAGAAGCGTGAAAACTCACATATAACATAACGCTACTCAACATATAGTATTAGTCATCAAAAATAATCAATAATCAATAATCACCAAACTAATCTATAGAAACCATAACTCTGCTACCAAGAAATCTGATGCAGCGGATACAATAAAAACTATTTTCCTCCTAGGTCACTTATCGGTCATCCAGGGGCGACTTATATTTTCTCACATCCACATGACGATGGGGCCCATAACATCGCCTATCACACACACACACACCTGGATTTCCTCTACACCTTTACGAAATTCTATACTCCTAGGAGAATAGGAAAACTAAATGAAAAACATCATGATGTACCGCTGGAAGGAGCCGGGATACCTTATTACCTTAACCTATCGCTTTCTTAGTTATTTCTTAAGATATTCCTGCTCATTGTTTTGTCGATGGATCATCTAGTAAGAAGTCAGTTCATAGTGATTAAGACCAGCTAAATCACAATAACCAATTACTAGTTTCACAATCATTTAGTAAAATAACCACTGAGTCGTTTGATTTAAGAATCTTAAATTTTATATAATTTTAAAGGCATGAAAAAGAATTTAGACTTTTTATTCAATTATTCATTCATTATTAATTCAAATATTTATTAAGCAAAATCAATTTTATTGCAGAAAGGAAATTTTGTCATGAAGCAAAACCCTAATTACCTGCCTATCTTCCTAATTTAGCCTAATGATTTCTAACCTAAGTTTAAGATTTAAAAATAACCTGATTCTCATACTCAACTGGAAAAATAAGACAGCAACAGAAACTTCAGCTCGTCAGCATCAGCTACCGCAACCCGTCTCATCTAACAGTCTTTCAGCATCTCCCGCTCAGTAAAATGGATCGATCTGGAACACCAAGCACTGGAAGCCACCAACTCCAACACCGACTCTGACTACCCCTCCCACTAAGAGTAGGCCTTCTTATACCCTAATTCTAACTTTGCTAACTAATTTGTTGCAACATTAATAACGCGCTTTTCTTTCATTGGTCCACTCATTTCATCTATTCATTCTTAATCAAGTTCTCCCGGATCCAGCTTGTTCTTTTGGAATGTATATGTTCATTTCCTTTCTCACAGTTCAAGACATGTTTCCATCCGCTTCGATCAGTACATTTGTAACTTCTTTCGATACATTCGAGAACTCTGCAGGCATTGTCCTTTCTCTTAAAACGGTTTCCCACGATTCTTTGCTGATCACCACGGCACACTATCAGTTCAATTAGGTCACATCAGCCTTGACCATTCTTGCATCCTAGCCTCTCAGCACCATCATGTGGTTAGCCTTTCTCCAACTTTTTCTCCTTTGTCACGCGTTTTCTCAGCGCATGCGTACTCTAATAACCGGCAGCCATTTTATATCGCCACTCGATTAGACTTAGAAGCACTATTTAGAAATAAACAAAACATAATTAAAATAGAGAAACATAGCCTTTTCGTTTCCCTCCCGTCATCTACGTACCCCAATTAGTTATTACCTAGCAGAAAGCAACATTTAAGCTGTTCCTTACTTACCATCACTATTGTTTTTGCAACGACACGTTTATATTCTATGAAGCACAAATCATGCATTTATAATTTATTTAGTACGCAATTATTTTATGTTATAATTAGACACACAGACATTCGTTAATAGATTATTTAGCATATATACTTGCGTGTTACCCTTCCCTCACGTACATTGTTGATTAATACATTTAAACGAACATTTTTATTAATTATTTATAAAATTTGTTAGGGGTTAAAAAAATTTATTTTTCTCTGCTCCATCAAGCCCACTAGTGCCAGTAATTTTGTGTTTATTTTGGTGGTAGTCCTGGCCTGCTTACCACCATCATCCTCCATCAGATATTGGCAGATGTCCCCTCCACAGTATTATAAGTGCATTTCAGTCAATGCACTTCACATATTTGCGGATGGGACATACACCACGCTTTCCGTGCGTACCGTCAGCCAACCCTCAAGGTTCTTAGTCTTTCTGGAAGTGCTATTTAGGGAAATTAAGACAGCCTGCCCCGCCATGTTTACCTCCATGTTCAAAAGTTGATATGTTCACACAGTCCAAGCAATGTGCCAGAGCCCAAAGACATACTCTGATGCACTCCAACTCACACCCTCACACTGGAAGGAGTTGGATTTAGCACCGCAAGTGCACTAAAGACCCATGAGATATGTCTTCCTGAGTCCCAGTTGGTTGGCATGGGGAGGCGTTAATAAACATTCACTTGGCACTCGTACGGTATTAGTCAGGACTCTGAGGAAGAGAGTGGAAGAGATAGTCAAAGCTTAGTCTATTTTTCATAGGGACGTTGTGCAGGTAGAAGGCAGATGGTCAAGGTACAAGTGACGGTCTGAACACTGCGCCCAGCACTACACACAGTGCCTAGTATGGTCTGTTTCCTACCTTCATCCTCCATCAGAACAAAGTGGATGTTCTGTCTCCTGTATTACAAGTGCATTGCAGTCAATGCACTGCACATACCAATGGACAGGACTTACACCACATTTTGATAGAGTATCCTGTGTGCCAAACCCTAAAACTCTTAGTCTTTCTGAAAGTGCTATTTAGGGACCTTAAGAGAGTCTGCTCCAGCATGGTTACCCCAGTGTTACCCAGCATGTTTGCTCACAGTGGCTGATGAATGAGCCTCAAAGGCATTCTCAGACACCCCAACCCTACTTCTGCTCACTGGAAGGAGATGGATTTAGTGCTGTTGGTGCATTTAAGGCGCATGAAAGACAAGTCTGAGACTAAGCGGACTGCCACAGCGAGGCATTAGTAAAGGTGCAGCTGACACCTCACACAGGTCTCTGAGTGAGACAGACATAAACAGGTGGTGAAACCTTAGCCTAGGTTTATTTTCATAAGGATCTTGTGTACATAGAATGTAGATAGTCAAGGTAAAAGTGAAACTCCTGTCAATGCACTAAGCCCCAACTGTGGCTGGCAGAATGTGTGTAGTGGCGACTGTGTGGTTGTTGTCTGGTGGAATGTGTGGCTGTTGGCTGGCGACAAGTGTGGCTGTTGACTGGTGTAATGTGTGGCTGTTGACCAGTGGTCTGTGTGGCTGTTGGCTGGCGGAGTGTGTGGCTGTTGGCTGGCGGAGTGTGTGGCTGTTAGCTGGTGTTATGATTGGCTGTTAGCCGGTGGTATGTATGGCTGTTGACTGTCAGTAGGTGTGGCGGTTGGTTAGTGGTATGTTATCAGTCCCCACAGATTCTGGAAGTTTCCTTAAAGTAAATTTGAGAAAAATGCATGACTTTATGCAAAGTTTGAGGTTTGCAGAGCATAATAGGCAAGAAATTCACAGTGGGATACACGCAAGGCACTCCTCTTGGAGTCCAGTTTTTAAAACTTTGTGGGTTTGGTAGGTTCCCTGGGTGGTGCCGAGCCTGGGCCCAAATACCGCAGCTACACTATCATCAAATCAGGTCTTTCTTTTTTTTTTTTACAGGTAAGGCTGATGTATTCACACACATTTTGGGGTATTTTGTGTCAGGAACGGTAGCCCCAGCCACACAAGTGGGGTAACGTTTTTATAGGGACAAATGTGGGAACACAGAATAGTATAACAATTTCTATTATGAACTGAATTACTCTCCATTATTGGCTTCGCAACGCAAGCCAGTATGCAAGAAAGATCACATTTTGCAAATTGCCCTCTGAATCACATGATATCAAATTCAAAGTTGTACAAATAACTACTATTCCTATGATCAGTATCCTGGGTAGGTTACAAATCTGTGTAGGACTCCTTCAGACCCATTTTTCATTCATTACATTTTACCTATGTATTGATGCAGGAGCAGTACATAATGCAATATCATTTTAAGCTGCAGCTCAGGTATTGGCTCTGGGTATTACGTACTTTTGGACAACCAATAAACACTATATATTCCTGTGACCAGAAGGCTATGAGGGACTGTTAGGAAATGATAATTTCTGAAGGGTCACCCCAAACTTTTTGCATTTCTTCTCCTATTTTTGCTGGACTATTTTTGTTGGCCTTAGGACTTCGAGCACTTTACCACTGCTGACCAGTGCTAAAGTTCATGTACGTCTTGCCTAATAGTGGTGCCATTGGTGTATACATGACTGGCATATTTGAATTACTTGTAAGTCCCTTGTAAAGTGGTATGACATATACCCAGGGCCTGTAAATCAATTGCTACTAGAGGGCTGCAGCACTGATTGTGCCACCCACATAAGTAGCCTTTTCAAACCTGCCTCAGACCTGCCACTGCAGTGCCTGTGTGTGCGGTTTACTGTCACTTTGACTTGCCATTTAAAACTACTTGCCAAGCTTCAAACTCCCCTTTTCTTACATATAAGTCACCCCGAGATAGACCCTAAGTAATCCTAAGAGCAGGATAATATGTAAGTAAATGGTAGGACATGTACATTTATGTTTTACATGTCCTGGTAGTGACAAACAGCCTATTTCGTGTTTCACTACAATGAGGCTTACTCCTCTCATAGGCTAGCATTGTGAATTCCTTAATACACTTTTAAGCTGTTATTCGTGATCCAAGAGGAGTAGCTTTTTCATGTTTCATATGTTTGGATTGGTAATGATAAATCCTCCTTACAGGTGAAGGTGGATTTAACATTACTGTTTTAGAAATGCCACTTTTAGAAAGCGGACTTTTCTCGTACTTACTGCTCGGTGTGCCTAACAGCCTGTCTCCAGTACACGTCTGGGGTGGGTGACAGCTACACTTTGTGCATTCCCTCTAGACAGCCACAACACAGGAAGGAAATGTGTGTCTGGGTACCCATCTACATACATTTGAATTCTGATGGCCTGGCATGGGCAGGGTGGATGGGAGGGGATAACACCACTTGAATAGGCAGTGTCCTGTCCCCACACAAAGGACTGATTACCACCCACAGAAAGCCTGGCAGACAGGAATGGGTTGAAAGGAATACTTGTGCACTTCAGAGAGCTGCTTTGAAGTCACCCCAACACCAAAGGCACTTTTGGGTATAAGTATGGGGTCTCTGACTCCCTAAAATCAGACACTTCTGGATCTTGAACTGAACCTCTGTCCGAAGGACTGCTGTGCTGCATAAAGGACTCATCTTTGGACTGCAGACTTGGAAGGCCTGCTTTTCTCTTGTGTTGCTGTGCTGCCTGCTGCTCTCTGACTCTGCAGAAGGAGAGCTGGACTCTGCCTTTCCTCCAAGTGATCTCCAAGGGCTTCGGTAATAACTATGCAGGATGAAATGCCCCCGTGTGGTTGTGGCGCTCACTAATACCGGTATAAGGTTACTTAGTGTACCTATCTGTTGGTGCTCAAGGGGAGAGGAGTCATCCACCCCTCAAAACTTGCGACCCATGGGGATCACGCAAATCTTTACTACAAACCCGAGCACACACATATCATCCAATAGTTTTAGCAAAGCAATATAATGCACAAGACAGTATACAGTTGTTTGTATTTTAATTTTCTTTCATCCGTTGGTCCAGCCAACACGTGTTTCATCGCCCGGGAGTACCCACGACTTCCTCAGGGCTAATTGGCATTGAGGTGAGCGGTCAACCTTTGGACCGGTTATACTTCCGTCCCGGCCAAGAGGGCAGGGAAAAAGATTCTCAGTTCACGTATAATTGGTGTCTCTTCAGTTAGATGCTATATCCACTTGCGTTGCCGTAATAATTGGTCCGAGTTAGTTCCGCATCGGAGTAAAAGAAGGTACGCACTTTCGTGCTCAGACGTGTTTCCGCGTCTCTCACCGGCACCCAGTATTGCCGTTGATATTAGCCCTGAGGAAGTCGTGGGTACTCCCGGGCGACAAAACACATGTTGGCTGGACCAACGGATGAAAGAAAATTAAAACTATTGGAGGATATTATGTGTGTGATCTCCAAGGGCTTGTTGGCTTGCCTCTTGTTGCTTGAGACTTAGGAAAATCAAAGTCTCTATCCCTGCTCCTGTGCCTGGCTCATTGGAAGTGGCCCAGATACTTGCAGCATGGATTTTGATGCATCTCCTGTCAGCGTGTTACAGAACCGGCGCGCCGACCCGGTTGTGGGAGTAAAATTGGCGCATCGCCTCAGAACCAGTGCTTTACCTCCAGACATAAACGCAACGGACAGCGTTTTGCCACCACTGCAGCTTGGTGAGATCAATGCATCCCCTCAACTGCGTGGCAGAATCCAGTGCATTGCTTAACGCCTCTCGGCTCTGGCACCCATCTTCAGAACTGACGCATCGCCTTCACTGTGTGGAGAAGATCAACACATCCTGCACGCCTCGACATCAACTCATCTTGCTGTTCACGACAGGAAATGGTCTTTGTTCACTGGGGCCTGCATGGGTCCTCTAGCTGCCAGTGCTCCACCACAGTCGGCCCAAACTTTGACTTTGCCCCGGTCCAGCATGACCTAAAGTAACCTTTTCAGTTCTACTTGCTTCTAAGCACATTTTTGCCTTTATTCCTTTAACATTCAAGATCTCAACTTCTATACTTTGGAGTTTTGTAGATTTGGTTTTGTTTTCTTTATAATATAATAATCTATTTTTATAAACCTGTGTGGAGTCCTTGTGTGGTGTATTCATTGTGTTACTGTGTGTATCTGTTGCACAAATACTTTACAAATTGACTCTTTAGTTTAGCCTCACTGCTCTGTGCCAAGCTACCAGAAGGTGATCACAGGTAAACTTTTAGTGTGTATCTTACTTACCCTGACTAGAGTGGTGGGTCCTGCCTGCCCTGGGTGCATACCTCAGTCAACCAGGAATCCCATTTCCAACAGGGACATAACAGTATACAGTATAAATGAGGTATTAGGGCAAAAAAGTACAGATGAAAACATTGTCGGCTATTTATATTTTTTCCCATTTTTTTATATTTCAATGACTGAAATTAGAATATTGTATAGTTTTCAGAATGTATAGCTTTCTGGTTTCACCCATAGGCTTCACACCTGTTCCATCTGAAAGTGTAAGCAGGGTGCGTATAAGGAAAAATGCACTACCAGTTAAAAAAACGCAAAAACCTGGTAAAAATGATTTTTTACAACTCTGCGTTCTCCTGAAAGGTTGGTTATTAGTGATCTTAGCACTGCAAACCTGTAATTGATGGCAATTTTATTTCCCATTTTTAATAAAGAAAACCAAAATGTAGCTATATTTTGGCTTTTTTCTCTGTTGCCTCCAGGAAAATTGACAAACCCTGATTACCTTTAAAATCCCCAGGATGTGGGGAAAAAGGATGCAAATTTAGCATGGATATCATTTGTGAAAAACAGTTATGAAGGCTTAAGCCAGAAGGTCCACATAAACCAGAAAAAGGATTAGTACCTATGGGGGGGAGGTGAGGATGAGGGGGAGCCTCAGCAGCTAATGGTTAATAATACATTGGAGTCCATGACTTTTCAATTTGAATCAGTGCGTCACTGAATTGAAGGCCATTTTTGGAAAACGGCACATTGTTCAAGCAGCACATGCCAGTTTATTAAACCACAATCCCATGTATTATATTACAATAAACCATATTCACCTGTGGTTTCTCACTTCCTTACAGCCGGTACAGCCAATCCCCACACTCCTACCAAAGGCAGGCATGCAGTACTGCTTCCGGCCAAAGAAGTGGGCAGTCCAATGTTTCTCTTTCCCCAGGTCATCCCTAGATCACTACAGCGAGTAACTCCCTCATCTCTCATTGCGCGTTTGCGCAGTATTTCAAGGTTGGTGAGGCTTCCAGCGCATCTGCTCACCCTCATCTCTCCACAGACTTTGATAACCTTGCTTTTGAAACTCACATGGTATTAAGGTATTAACGAGGGGTGGGAAAGTAATTGCCTGCTGTCAGGTGAACTGCTATACATGTATTATGTTGCAGTTTATGAACCTGTTGCTTTGAACATGATTTGAATCGGAGCATGTTCACAGAACACCAAAGGTAGTTTTTTCTGTGAAAATATATCGTATTAATATTTCATAAATGGTAATTGTATTTCAGCTCTAGGAAGACACAGAGATCAGTCAATCCTTGAAGAGTTGGACATACAGACATTGCTAAAGGTATATCTTATATCTCATATTAGGAAGTAGGTGTTATTGCAAGGTCGGTCAAATCACCCAAGACTTTCTCTTGCCTTTAAATTGTACATCCTTCCAAGTGAAGTCCGTGTGCAGCTGTGTTACCAAGCAATATCCAGTGTCTCTTTGTCTATCTTTTCCCATTCCCCTTTTCATGAGTCTAATTCTAACCAGCATATTATTTTGTGTATGATTGGCAGTGGATTCGGAGAAGTGTGGAGCACACATCACCTGGATTGCAAGGTTAGTGCATTCTGACATATATTCTCTGGCCAAGGCATCAGTGTGGACCCTAGGAAAGCAGGAGACATTCAGAAGGCACTGCCACCCCAAAATGGGTCCAAATAGCACAGTTTTTTGGGGATGGGAAGCTACTGTGGACACTTAATACAAAATGTGGCCACTGGAATGG
Organism: Calotriton arnoldi; assembly: GCA_963921515.1. Classification (NCBI taxonomy): domain Eukaryota; kingdom Metazoa; phylum Chordata; class Amphibia; order Caudata; family Salamandridae; genus Calotriton; species Calotriton arnoldi. The sequence continues at coordinate 658,929 of CAWUFW010003877.1, read as the reverse complement.
AGTCCTTTGGCATCCTCACCAAAAGAAAGATGATGTGGAAATGGTCTGAAGAAACATGATGCAGTGTTTCAGAGTACAAATGCATCCATCTTGAGTGAGACCACAAAGTGGTATTTTGACATGAAAAAAGACACCAAGCCGATCGTTGACGCTAGCCTTGTACACCTGGGCGTGGTGTTGCTAGTTGAATATTCAAGGGTCCAGTAGCAGGTCTCTGACACAAGGTAAAAAAAATACTTGCAGAGTGAAAAAGAGGTGCTTTAAATAAAGTGGGGGTACTTTCATTTTCTCTTATACCTATTTAACTGTGAATGCTTAGTTGTGTCTGACCATAAACCCCTGGTTCTGCTGTTTCATGGCACATACATGCCAATAGTCCCGAATCATGTGGGAGACTCCTAACTTTTAAAGCCAAAAAATTGCTTTATTTTAGCTGTTTCCTGCTTAAAATGTACTCTGCTACAATATAAGCCAATTGTAAAAATATAGTAACCCAATTTTATTTTGAAAATCTCCACTTTCCAGTTTTAAAATATTGGCATGTATACGCCCAAAATCGAAAAATGGGTCCTCCATCTCCAAAACTACCTTCCTACATTGCTGTCTGCAGTCGGTGTCTCCCACCTCTCATTTGTCCAGGACTGCAGGAAAACTGTCAATTTTCCATTGCATCTTCAAAGAAAAGGTTAATTCAATGTTGTAGGAATTAGGGGTGTACAGAGCTCTTGGAGTTTCTATTTGTGGAATTCCGCGGAGTTCCATAAAAACTCTGCAAAGTTCCGCGAGTGGTAGAATTTCAGCATGTCTCGCTGCTCGTGCTGATTTTTAGAGCCGGGACCTTGTTCTGTGCTGCAAAATCAGTGCACATGGCACCACGCGATGTGCCAGACGGCGCAGCTTATTTCTGCCGCTCAAGTAGATTTTCGACTCAAGTGGCAGCTTTCTCAACATGAACGGTAGTGACCTGCGGTGACTGCCCACATTGAGAAATTGCACCGGGAATCGTCCTAGTGCTCGATATTCTCACTTGCCAACTTAACGTTGGCGAGCCGCGCGTAAAAACTCCGCCAAACACTGCGTGGTGGAGTTTTTACGGAACTCCACGCTCCAGGCGGAGCGGGCAAAACTCAGCAAACTCCGCAGGCGGAGCAGAGTTTACCACCCACCCCTAGTAGGAACGCAACATAAGAGACATCCATTAGTTTCCACTGCATCCTGAAGTTATGATTTCCGACCTGCAGAACTTCTTATAGGACTTGCTCACTATCAGCCATCGTTTTAAAGCAGTACATTAAACATAGCATTACATGAAAAGTGACACAACATTAAAACAAACAATGGCAGCAAAAGACATGATAAACAAACTCTTGAGTAAAAAGCAGGATGTGAGCACAGAGCACCTGAGGCGGAGGATAACTCTGAATGTTGTCACCCTTCTGGTGGCTAAACCTGCAGGCTCCACGCTCGCTTCAGCCTGTGATCCGCAAGGGAGATGAGGTCCTTTTCAGTTGATACTTTAACGTGATTAAACGCCCTAAAACCTGCCCTGCCTTCCCCAACTATTCCTAATTGAAATCTTTTTTTTCTCCATTGGTGCCTGTAAAAAATTGGGTTGAATGTAGCTTATATATTATATTAAAGGCAATAGTAACATCTGGTGGTCACTCTGAGGTACCGCAGCCATATATTTACGTTACATTAATATTCCAGCAGTGGCGGCTGAGGAAAGGCAGGCCCACTTTCCTGCTCGCAGTATTTTCAAGCAATATCCAAGTGGGCAAGAATAAATCTGCTGTTAATTATGCTTTGGTCGCAGCCCTTTCGTCATGGTCTGCAGTAACTTAAAAGAGCACAAAGATTTTAAACAGTGAAAATGCTTTTGGGGGAGCCCAACCTGTGTGCCTTAGCTAGGACTGCATTTCATTTCACTGTATATATTTATTCTTTTATAATAAATGGAAGCTTGCAATCTCTGTATAAAACTTATTTCAAATTTTCTTTTTTTGCACTCTCAATGACGTAGCTGCCCCACTATAGCCACTTATTGCGCTTCAGTGGTGACTTCACGCCTGCTACACGAGCCAGTGACAAAGTGCAAAGCAGATCATGCAGCACAATTACAACTATGTTTAAATAATATAAGAGAGAACTCGCTTTATAGCTCATATAAACTATATTTGCATTAATTTCCATTAAATGACATCATTAGCAGGAAGCGGACATTTCTGGCAGTGTGTTTATTTTTTGCACAGCTATAGTTTATTAAATGAAAGGTGGGATCTCCATGTGTAAAGCGAATTACATTTAACGGCTTGTAATATGTTTTGGCAAGAAATTACTAGCCGCATTTTGGTGTGTTTAATTTGGTGCTACAGATTCGGCTTTGTATTCTACATATTTCAAGTCAAACTCTTTAAGATGAAGGAGCAAAAGACCGGAGATTGGATAAATGCTAGTGGTGTAACCATAAACTATACATAGGGCTGGACTGACCATATGAGACAAAAGTAAACCCCCAGCCCCCCTTCCCCGATAGGCTGAGGACCAGGGGTCTGCTTTTAGGGGTGGATACATGGGGGCTTATCCTCTGGCTGGCCTGACGAGTGACCCTGATGGAACACACACACAGTGCTTAATTTGTAAAGATAATAAGTGCCAGGGCTTTCGTCAGGGGGCCTCTTCAGCTCACCCCACCCATTGCCCCTGCCAGCGCTACCAATGACATCACAAATACACCTACTAACGATCACACTCCTACAAGTTTGAGAATTCAGACTATCCCAGGCCACCAAAGCTATTATAATGGCTTGGGTGGCAGGGATTGGTCATTTTCAACATATATTGAATGTATAAACAACTTCTGTTATGCTACTCTCTAAATAAGATAAACAGCACCACCATGTGTGAGACTGCCATATGTGCTGACAATTAAGTGCCGGTGCCGAGCACCGGAAACCACCAGCTCAAATTATGCACTTGACACACAGTTTTCTTGTAGACACATATAATTAGTCCTCCTCACCCTAAACCCTCCTGAAGATGGTCTTGCTATACTCATGCAGACACGGTGCTTCTTTGAACACATTTTCCAGGGTTGCTTTTAGCTCCCAGGCCACTGCTGATTATAAGGAATAAGATACTCCCTGCCATATGTTAAAAGGATATTGCAGGTTCACCTCAGGGTTCCATGACTTTATGAAGGAACTCAACCTCCTTCCCTGTTCCTCAATAAGGTCATGGAACTCTTTGGCAACTTGCAATATCCTTATAATTTACAGCAGCATTTATTTTATCACAATATTGTCATAGTAGAGTCTGTAAAGAAAAAGTGTATGTTATTTGAATAGTGTCAGTAGTGCAATGTCCAAGGTGAGTGGTTACAATAGAAATTGGATACTAATAATGCTGTGCAGAACAGACAGGGTAGAGGGGAGAAACGCTGAAGTGTGGACTGTGAGCTTTATATTGATGAATTTGGCTACAAAGCGAATGGGGGAAAATATGTGAGGGAAGATAAAGAGGGAAGGTAGGTGGCAGTTTCACTAAAGAAGCAGTTTCAAAAGGTAAAATAAACACAGTCACTATAACATGTTTACTCAAATGCACAGATGGACAGGTTGCAACATTATAAGGAACTGTGAAGTCTGTAGGGGGAAGCAAGTGCGAATAGTGACCTAGTCCACTCAGATTGGTCATGGTTTCCTCATCAACATGTTTCTGGGCTTACTATAGCCGTGCAATGGTGGCCATCTCTGCTCCAGCCTCACTTGCCTTTGAGAGTCTCAAGTTTGACATGTGACTGGCTCTTCCCCTCCTCTTCTAGCCTTTGCGAGGCATGTGTCTTAACACGTCGCTGACTCTTGCCCATCCATTCTGCCCTTTTAAATGATGGAAGCCTGGGGTGATGATTCTGTTCTAATACTGTGCCCTAACAGAGGAACTGGCTGGAAGTGACCCACTCCTCTCGTGCTCAGGTGACCCTTCAGAGAGGCACAGGCTGTACACGCCACCTGCTGCTCCAGCATTACTTACAACTTAAAAGGCACGTGCCTGAAACTAGTAACTCACTATGAGCTTTTCAGAGGCCCAAGCCAAACTATTTCCAGACTTACTCCAGCTTTACCTACCTTCTAGAGGCACAAATGTACCATGTGACTGACTCTGCCCAGCCGTACCAGCCTGTTAGAAGTACTAGACCATCATGTTATGTTATGTGTATTTGTAAAGCATGCTATCACCCCTTAGGGTTTCCTGGCGCACATGTCACACTCCTGCCTTTTTGGACTTCTGAAATACACAAATCTGGCATGCGACTGACTATAAAGCACTTTCAAGAATATGCCTGACACGAAGGTGTTGAATGAATGTCAGGCAAGCAAATATGAATCATTTTTTCCCAGCCCAGTTCTCATGTCAAAGGAACACGCCTGACACTGGCTTATTCTGTTCCAAACATGCATTCCATTTCAGAGGCACAATATTATCTGTGGCTGATTCTGCCACAGCCCCAATAGCATTCAGTGGCCCTAGTGTGACATAATAACTTTATTCCAGACCTACCAGTCTTTTCGAGGTTTAACTGAGACATGTGATTGGATGTGCTCCAACCGAACCGGCCTTTCAAAGATGCACTGGACACATGACTGACTCTTCTCCAGTCATTCCAGCCTTTGTGACAAAGGGCCTGATTATGAGTTTGGTGGTCCATCGGACTGCCAAACCCGTGGTGGACGTGCGGTGGTGGTCTGGGACCACCGCACCAGTGGTCTGACTGCTGAATTACAAGTACAGCTGTCGGACCATTTTGGGACCCCCGCAACCGCCAGGAATCCATGATTCTTTTTGGTGGCGCAGCAGCGTGAGGCCACAATATGCGTGGTGGGGCCTCTGCGGCCTGCCAAGCATATTACAGTTATCTCACTGCCAGCGGTCTCGTGGCGGGTACACAGACAGAATATCTAGTTTAAAATGTCGGCATGCACAAATATCGAGTTTAAAATATCGTGATACAGAAATATCGACAGGAAGAATATCGTGGTCAAGAATTACGACTTGCAGGTAAGAAATATCGTTTTGGAAATATCGAAGTTGTTAATATCGTTTGCAAAAATATAGTTGTTTAAAATATCGATGTTTTAATTAAAGTTATGTAGATTAGTATGTATTTTAAAAGTATGTGATCTATTTTTTGTATAAGAATTTGTTTTGTTTTTTAATGTGTTAAATTTTTAGTAGTTATTCATTTTATCGTAATTAAATTTTGTGTTTTTAAGTTCTGTAGCGGATTGTGGGTTTATAGGGGAATAGGGTGGGAAGTAATTTAATTATAATAAATTAATGATTATTTTTTATGTATTAGTATTTATTTAATTTAGATTTTATAGTGTTCTTTGTGGGAATTAATTTATTAATAATTATTTATTAATTGGCTGTTCATTATTTTTATTAATTAATTGGCAATTATATTAATTGTGTCATTTTTTAGGAGCTGGTTGTGGGTTTATAGGGGAATAGGGTGGTAAGTAATTTAATTATAATAGATCAATGATTATTTTTTATGTATTAGTATTTATTTAATTTAGATTTTTTAGAGTTAATTGTGGGAATTAATTTAGCATTAATTATTAATTTATTGGCTGTTAATTATTATTAATTAATTAATTGGCAATTATGTTGATTGTGTCATTTTTTTAGGAGTGGGTTGTGGGTTTATAGGGGAATAGGGTGGGAAGTAATTTAATTATAATAAATGTATTCATATTTTTATTTATTAATATTTATTTAATTTATATTTTATAGTGTTAATTGTGGGAGTTATTTTATTAATAAATATTTATAAATTAGTTGTTAATTATTATTAATTAATTAATTTGTAATTAGTTGGTGGGGTTTATAGGAGAATAGGGTGGGAAGTAATTTATTTAAAATTAATTAATAATTGTTTGTTAATTAATGCTAATTAATTAATTAAAAATAAAATATTGCAATTAATTTTTGATGTAAGCTGTGGGGTTTACAGTGGTAAAGGGTGGGAAGTAAATTCTTTTAAATTAATTAATAAGTTGTTAATTGATATTAATTTATTAATGTAAAATTAGTTATGGAAATTGTGTAATGATTTTTAGGTGTGGGTTGTGTTTATTGGGGTAGAGGGTGGAAAGTAATGTATGTTTAATTAATTAATCATTAGTGGATCATTAATTTATCAATTGATAAATATTTATGGTAAGTGTTTATTGTTATTTTGTGTGTGTGTGTTTTGGTTTTATAGAGGTAATGTTTGGGGAGTAGATTAATTTTCATTTGTTTTAAAAAAATTTTTTTATAATATTTGTTTAATTGATAATTATGTTAATTGTGGAGGTAATTTTTTTTAAAATTTAAATATGGGTTGTGAATTGTGGGGTGCTATAGGGTAGGAAATAAAAAATATTACATTTATGTAATAATTAATGTTTTTGTTTATAAAAAATTTCTATTAAAAAATAGTGTTTTGTTTTTAAATTATTTTTGAATTTTTAAATCTTTCTAGGTATTTGTTAGATCTTTTTCACATTCTAATCTGTTTCTATCTTTTGTAATTATTAAAACTTTTATATATTTATTTATTTTAAATCTTTTGTGTTGTAGTTGTTAATTTGTTTGTTTTTAAATTTGAACTGACTCCAGTGGAAATATTCATTTTTACCCCTCCGCTATCCAACATTTCCCCTCTGTTGCAGTCACTGGAGTGGGAATATTAAGTTTTACCCCTCCGCTATCCAACACTTTCCCTACTGTTGCACTCACTGGAGTGGGAAAAGTAATTTTTACCCCTCTGCTATCATACATTTTCACTACTGTTGCACCCATTGGTGTGGGAATATTAAGTTTTACCGCTCCGCTATCCAACACTTTCCCTATTTTTGCACTCACTGGAGTGGGAATAGTAATTTTTACCCCTCCGCTATTCAACATTTTATTTACTATTGTACTTACTGGAGTGGGAATATTAAGTTTTACCCCTCCGCAGTCCAACACATTCCTTACTGTTGCACTCACTGGAGTGGGAATAGTAAGTTTTACCCCTCCGCTATCCAACACTTTCCCTACTGTTGCACCTACTGGAGTGGGAATAGTAATTTTACCCTTCCACTATCCAACACTTTCTCTAATGTTGCACTCACTAGAGTGGGAATAGTAATTTTTACCCCTCCGCTATCCAACACTTTCCCTATTGTTGCACACAATGGAGTGCAAAATTTAATTTTAAAGACTATTAAATATTTCAATGTTTTAATTTATAACATAATGTTTTTTCATTAGATTTTATGGTATAAGTGTACGTAAATATATATATATTTATTTGTAAATTTTTGTATATTTATAAAATTATAAAATAAATTAAAATTAATAGTTTATTAATTGTTTTAAAGGAAATATATATATATATATATATATATATATTACATTTTATATATGTATGTTTAAATATTTTCAAATTAAATGTATTTTATTATATTTGTTAAAATGTATATTACATTGAAATAATTTTTAAAAGTTAATTTTATTATTTAATATATTTAACATTGATTTTTATTTAAATAAAAAAATGATATTTTGAACATCTATATTTTTACATCGATTATTTTTGTTTCGATATTTTTGTAATTACAATTTAAAATAAAGGGTGTCGATATTTTTGACATCAATATTTTTGCATCGATATTTGTGTATGGGGATATTTTGGGAATCGATATTCTATCAGTGAACCCTCGTGGCGGTGTTCACACCATGAAACTGCCTGCCAGACAACGCGAAACTCCTAATCAGGCCTTATTTCTCCTCTATCCTCCTTGTCCGATGAGAAGTTCTGACACTCTTGGAAATCTTGCAGTGCCCTGAAGGCCAGTTCACCTCTGTTGCTGGAGTTTCCTTTGAGGGTCTGCGTGTCCCACTCACATCATATGAGTCTCACATATTCTCATTTTATTCTCTTAAAATAGAAACTGCTATAGGAAATGTGAAAAACCCTGTCATCATCCTGCTTTGAATTATTGTGACTTGCGATGCCTGGTATTTAGAGCTGGTTACTCAGTCTTCAGTGGCAGTAACTGAGCACAGCTTGTATACAGTGCGATAATCAAGATCTTCCATTTAACATCCTAATGGATTCTGGGAGTTGAAGTTCACAACAACACTAAACCACAATTTGTGAAAGAGAAATCCATACTAGGACAGGGGCAATAGCACTAGCGCAGTGTAAGAAATTGGACTATTAGTTGAGGGGGCTGAGAACCCATCTCAAATAATAATCACAAATCTTGTTAAGGGCGAACCACAAAAGGCACTCAATAAGCCTGTGCTTAACCCTCCGGTAGCTTGGCACAGAGCAGTCAGGCTTAACTTAGAGGTAATGTGTAAAGTATTTATGCAACACTTAACCGGTAATAAATTGAAAACACACCACAAGAAAAATCTCAAACTAATTTAGAAAATATAGTAAATTTTAATAAATACAATGAGACTAAAACTACAAATCTAATAAATAGAAATGGAGATATGAATTTTTAAAGTTTGAATTAAAAATAGTGCCTAAAAGCACAAAGCGCCAACTGCAGTTATTTGGCTGTGCTAGACGGGGTCAAAAGTTAAGACTGACCGTGATAGAACACTGGTCAGATACAGTTCGTCCTGGTGGAAGGTTGACCTTTGGACTTAAATATTTCAGCAGAAAAAATTGTTGTAGACAACACGTCGGTGGGACATGCTGCAAGCTGGATCCAAAGCAGAGCTCGATGATGGTAAGTTACTGAAGCAGTCGTCAATGAAGTTAGGAAAGCTCCAAGTGGGCGAAGTTCGGAGTCCAAGCCCAGGAAGGCCTTGTAACAAACAAACATGCAGAAAACAGAAAATAAGTTCCTTTGTTCAGCGACAGCCCAGGAGCAGCTCCAACCTTTAACACGGATAGTAACTGTCGTCTCTGGAACCCTCAAGATGCTCACATTCTACATAGAGTACCACTTCAGTACATTCCATATAACAGAATGCTATTTGAAAACAGAACACGTCCCTCCTTAAGTTGTTGAAAATAACTAAAAGATAAAACAAAAAACTGTGTATACAAAAGCACTTAGATAAGTCTACACAATGTCACCAATCATAACACAATTGGACTGAGCTATTAAATATTATTGTATGTTTGTTAGATAAAACATACAAAATCTTCAAACTTATTGGGATGAATAACCGATTGCCCACTTCTGGTCTTACTCTCTACATTTGCCCATTGATACTCACACCACTGGTACTCACATCATAGCTTCTGCTAGAAAGTGGGTTTCTGGTTGGCTGAGGTATGCCCCCTGTCCAACCAGGATCCACAATCCTAGTCAGTGTAAGTAAGATACACGCTAAGGGCCTGATTCACAAAGCAAATTACAAGTTGTAACTCTCCGAATGCGGAGTCCCCGCAGTCGGGGCGGAGCCTCCGCACTCAGGGCAGGGCTCCAAAGTCAAGGTGGAGCCTCCGCACTCGGGGCGGAGTCTCCGTATGGCGTTTTCACATTGGTTGCAATGTGATGCGCCGGGTTCTGCTCCTGCCACTGGGACGATGTGTCGATTTCTGCTTCAGGCAGTCAGCGGAATGCGTCAATTCTCTGAAGCAAGTATTTGGGTCCACTTCCAGTGAACCAGGCGCAGCGGTAGAGACTTTGCCTTGCAAACAAAGTGATCTTCAATGGCTTGTTAGCTTCGCTCCTGTTGCTTGAGACTCAGTGCTATCAGAGTCCAGCTCTCCTCTGCAGGGTCAGAGAGCATCAGGCAGCACAGCAGAAAAGCAGGTCTTCCAGATCAGCAGTCCAGCAGAGTGTCAGTCCTTGATGCAGCACAGCAGTTCTGCTGACAGAGTTCAGTTATAGGTCCAGAAGTGTCTGATTTGGTGGTGCCAGAGACCCAGGGGCAGATTTACAAGCCCCTTGCGCCACTTTTGCGTCATTTTTAACATGGGAAAAGTGACACAAAAGTGGCGCAAGGGGCTTGTAAATCTGCCCCCTAGTACTTATACCCAGTTGTGCCTTTGAAGTGGGGTGACTTCAAAGAGGGGTCTTTGAAGTGCACAGAGTTCCTTTCTCCCCAGCCCTTGCTCCAGACTATCAGTAGGGGTAATCAGCCCTTTGTGTGGGGACAGGGCACTGCCTATTCAGGTGTGTCAGCCCCTCCCTCCCTTCCTTCCAGGAAGAGCCATCAGAATGCAGATGAGTACTCAGACACACCTAACATTCCTGTATTTGTGGCTGTCTAGAGGGAACGCACAAAGTGTAGCTGTCACCTACCCAAGAAGTGTACTGGAGACAGCTGTAAGAGCAGAGAAATGTCCACTTTCTAAAAGTGCAAAAAGAACAGTTGATGGATGGAATGCTGAACAGTGTCAAACATTCACCCAGTACAGAAAAAAATCGACATACTTGCAGAGGGGTTCTAGCAGTTAGCCGCAGCCCGAGACTATGGGCCGTCCAGGCGGATGTTCCATGTCCTTGTGCACTTTGGGTAAACTGTATATTGTCGGTAATCGAGGTTGTTTTTGATTTAGATTTAGATTTGCCTACACAAAACCCCTGGGTCGAAACGTCGACGGCTTTATTTTCATTTACCTTATATGGATGACAGTGATAGATTCACTGTGTCCTCTCAAACATTATGGTTTTGTAAATAGGTTAGCCTTGGATAAGGCTGGATAGGCCATTTATGATTTGGATGTACATATTGTTCACTTCCCTCCCTCTCTCACTTACCTTCACATTCGCACATTGCTGCACTTATCCCTCCCTTCCCTTTTGGGGCACCTCTTCACAATTTTATTGACAAATGTGGTGTTTTTTAACATGAGGATACATGTTTAACATGAATAAATATGTTTAACATGAAGAAGATTGTTTGCAATTGATTTAATAGGTGATGTTGATGTTCATGTTATAGTCTTAAGTTTGTTTCCACTAGGATCATTCCCTTCTTGTACCGAACGTTACCCAGGTCCTAGTGATGTGTCTGGGGTACCCCCTTTTGTTTTGTAACCCCACTGGATTCAAGCTAGACTGGCTGATGAGAGGTGATACCCCGAAACCGGTCCCAGTATGCTTGTTTCCAGTCCAGTGAGGACCTGGCGTGGCAGTTTGGGCTGTACTTCCCATGAGGAGCGGGGTCAAGATTGATTTGCATATGGCTGGGTCCAACCTGGGGTGGCATAGTGAACAAAAGAACAATGGATTCAACCCAGATATCTTGACTGGGGGTGAGTGGTTGAAAAGTTTCAGCCTTCTGTCCATCATCGTGTTGTGTTTGCTATGTTTGCCCTAAGTGGCCAGGGGTATGTCCAGACATGGTTGCATTGCTCTGTGTGCCACTGAATTCAAGCTAGTCTGGCTGATGAGGGGTGATACCCTGAAACCGGTCCCAGGATGCTTGTTTACGGTCCAGGGTGGACCTGGCCTGGCAGTTCAGGCTGGACTGTTCCCATGAGCAGCAGGGACAAGACTGATTTGCATATGGATGGGTCCAAACTGGGGTGGCATAGTGTGGGAAAGAACGATGGATTCAACCCAGATCTCTTGACTGGGGATGAGTGGTTGAAATGTTTCAGCACTCTCTCCATCATCTTGTTGTGTTTGCACTTTCTAAAAGTGTCATTATTAAAATAGTAATGTTAAATACAACTTTACCAGTAAAGAGGATTTATCACTACCAGGTGCGGCCGGCACAGGTAACAGCGGTGAGGCGGGGTGGGGGCGGGGCGTGGAAGTCGAGAGAATAGGGAAAGTAAAATAAAAAAATAAATAAAACCACTTACCTTGCGCTCTCCGCATCGCCGAGTCGGCGATGCGGCGAGCGCAAGGTTAAGTGGTTTTATGTATTTTTTTATTTTACTTTTCTTATCCTGTTGTCTGTTGGACTTCCCGCCCCACTGACCCACCGCTGTTACCTGTGCCTGCGGCACCTGATCATTACCATTCCAAAGATATAAAACATGATACAGCTACTCCTTTCTAATCAGGAATTACAGTTTTAAAGTATTTAAAGGAATTCCCAATGGTAACCTATGCAGTGAAACATGAATTTGGGTGTTTTTCACTACCAGTACATGCAAAACTTTAAAAGTACATGTCCTACCTTTTACTTACACATCACCCTCTCCCTATGGGCTAACTAGGGCCTACCTTAGGGGTGACTTATGTGTAATAAAAGGGGAGTTTAAGGTTTCGGAAAGAGGATTTAAATGCCAAGTCGACATGGCAGTAAAACTGTGCACACTGGCTCTGCCATGGCAGGCCTGAGACATGGTTAAAGACCTACTTGTGTGGGTGGCACAATCAGTGCTGCAGGCCCACTAGTACCATTTAATTTGCATGCCCTGGGCACATGTAGTGCACTTTACTAGGGACTTACAAGCAAATTCAATATGCCAATTGGGTATGAGCCAATAGTATCATGTTTAGAGGAGAGAGCACGTGCTTTTTAGCACTGGCTAGCAATGGTAAAGTGCTCAGTCCTAAAGCCAATAAAAACGAGGTCAGAAAAAGTGAGGAAGGCTAAAAGTTTGGGGTGACCCTTCAGAGAAGGCCACTTTTCAACAGCTTCTTTAGATTGGACTTGCGTATACTGCTCATGTTTTACCTGTTCATGAATATCAAAGTTATAGAAACTTCTACATGCCCACGAATATTGAGTATAGATGTTTTAGAAGTGTGTGATGTTGGGGTGAATACTAGTGAGGTGAAATGCGGCGCTCACATCCTATCTCGCGCTAAGGTAGGAGCCCTTCCTATATGTTACGTGTTCTAAAGGAAGAGGGATTCACCCTACCCCCCCTTAAATGGGATCAAACAGATCACTAAAATTCTAAATACAAACCCTTGAGCACACGCTGAATAGTGTTTACTGTTTTGGCAATCAAACCATTTCATGGGGACAATCTCCCCTCCTGAAATTCTCTGCCGACACTGCAATACCTGAAAGCGAGTATGCTTTCAGAATATTACATAAGAAACAATTGATGGACGGAATGCTGGACAATGCAAACATTCACCCCCAGTCACAAGGATCTGGGTTAAATCCATCATTCTTTTGCTCACCACACCACCCCAGTTTGGACCCAGCCATATGCAAATCAGTCTTGACCCTGTTCCTTGTGGGAACAGTCCAGCCCGAACTGCCAAGCCAGGTCCTCCCTGGACCGTAAACAAGCATCCTGGGACCGGTTTCAGGGCATCACCCTTCATCAGCCAGGCTAGCTTGAATCCAGTGGTGTAGTGAGCACGGGACCCACGTCTGGGCATACCTTTTTTCAGAATATTACGGCGCCGCAGAACCACACCGCCCGAATTCGACTGCAGCGGTTCCGGCGGTGCGGTTCCGAGACGCCATAATATTCTTCAAGCGTACTCGCTTTCAGGTATTGCAGTATCTACAGAGAAATTCGGGAAGGGAGATTGTCCCCGTGAAATGGTTTGATTGCTGAAACAGAAGGCACATGATTCCCGGGCGTTATAACCGACTTACTAAGATTCTTTGATTGGTATTTTCATACTCACACTATACAGAAACGGGGAACAGAAATGATACATAGTGGATATCCGGGACGGAAGTAGAACCAGTACCAAGGATTGAACTAACAAGCTTTTCATGAGAAGACAGCCCTGAAGAAGTCGTGGGTTATTCCCTACATGACGAAACACGTTGACTGGCTAAAAGAAGAAAGAAAATAAAGATAGCAAAGAAGAATTATTGTTTATTAAGTGTCCGCATAATTTGTTACACTATTCAGTGTGTGCTCAAGGGTTTGTGTTTAGAATAGATGTTTTAGGTCCCATTCATGAGTCTGATTAACATTTCAAGTATTAGTACTAGAAATCAAGATAGTGCCCAATGTTGATGCAGTTGTTGAGGTATAATTTACAGAGGAAATATTTTTAAGACAAGGATTACCTAAGAGAGTGATTGCAGACAATGGTCTGCAGTTTCGTAATAGAGAGGTCAAAGATTTTCTAGGCAGAAATTGAGTTAAGCATTATTTTATATAGGTGTACCATCCTGCAGGGAATGGCAATGTGGAACGTTTCAACAGAGTTATCATGGTAAATGTGCAAATTTCTATCAAGAAGAAGTTTTCATGGTTTGTGCATATCGCACTACGCCTACAGTAACGACGTTCAGTCCTTTCAAAATTTTGACGGGCAGAGAACCGTACATCGAAGACAATTTGTGTTGGATGTCAACTCAGAGACAGAGAGACTGTTATCCCAACAGAGTTAGATTTAATATTAAAAAGGCACAGGAGGTACACAAGAAATACTATGATCGCAAGCATGGGTTGTCTGAAGTAAGGTTATATGTTTGTTACTTGGTGACTGACTGGGTGAAGGTTAGAATTGCAGGGAAGATGAGTAAAGGAAGTATCAAATAGAGCCTTTAAGAATACTGGATTTGTACACCAACTCTGATAAGTTAAGTGATGGGAGCAAACACAACAGGCCTCCATGTCGATTGGCTTCGGCTGGGTGTAAAAAACGCAAACAAACGGTAGGAAGGACAAATTCCAACACACAGCCAAGCTATGTGTCTTGCATTGCTGGATACACGAGGGAGCCTTTCGGAACATTGAATGATGAAGGGTGCAGAGTTAGGAAGGGGACAGATAAAAATTAGAAAGCACTAGATACAGGCTGTGATGGGAAGAATCACAGGGGCATATTATCAAGAACGGCGTTAAAATTATCGCCGGTTTAGCGGCAGAAAACTGCTGCTAAAGCGGCGATAATGGGCTTGATAATATGCCCTGGAGAATTCCAATAGAAGCCCATGTTCACACCAGAACATGGACTTCTATTGGAATTCTCAAGGGCATATTATCAAGCCCATTATCGCAGGCGCGGCCCGTGGTAGGAGTGCCGGTCGGGCGGTGACGTGGGGCGGGGAGGGGCAGGGTGGGGGTAGTAAACTACGGATTAGGCCGAATACAGGTAAGTGAACATTTAAATAAATAAAACGAATTTCGTTGCGCGCACTGCATCGCATTTGGCGATGCAGCGCTCACAACGAAATTCGTTTTATTTATTTAAATGTTCACTTACCTGTATTCGGCCTTAATCCGTAGTTTACTACCCCCCACCCTGCCCCTCCCCCGCCCCACGTCACCGCCCGATCGGCACTCCTACCACGGGCCGTGCCTGCATTATCGCCGCTTTAGCGGCAGTTTTTTTCCGCTAAACCGGCGATAATTTTTAACGTTGTTCTTGATAATATGCCCCTCAATGTTTAAAAAAGACAAACGAAATGACCATCAAGAGCCTGGTATTGGTTAGGGAAGCATCTCCCTATGAAAGAGAACTTTTTATTATATGGCTTCCTATCATCACCATCATGAACTCACACACAGGACCAAGCAGCCCATATATGTTTTTGAAGGCTTGAGTTGCCTTGACTTGTGCATTTAATTGTTGCAGCAACTCAAATATTATGTTTTACTCCTAGATTGTGGAGAACACGCTGGATTAAACGCAACACGCAAGGTGTTCATGAGAAGCCTCAGTGCTAAAGTGCCTTCATTGCCAAACTACAAAGGCATCTTTGATGGTGTTGTACCTGTTTCTCTGATTTGGTGAGGTCTTGTGACTAAGGCACAGCTGGCCATGAGGTACATCTTGTGTTAGAGTAAAAGCCCATATGGGTTTCCCTTTAGCTTTGTTTTGTAAAGAGACATACCCATAACAGCATCCTTATGTGGAGGTTAAATCTTCGTCGTCTATTCTCTTGCAATGATTCACTCTGGATGTCTCAGTGAAGGTGTCTTCTGGAAGCACTATAGTGTGTAACACACATCTTTTAGATCTCCTGCTGTGTATACATACACAGAGGGCATGCTTTGGGTCACCCCCTTCAGCCATTGGGTAGTTTTGGTCAGAACCTTTCGGTTATTACTTGTCTGAAGTGCGCATGGCATTTTGTGGATGTCTACATGTGTTGTCTTTACATTTGTGGGTGTCTAGATTTTCTGTTTACATATCACCGAGGTGATTGGCAAGGAAGTAGCCCATGTCCGGATCCGCAGCTGGTGTTTGCAGTCACAACCCACTCTCATCAATTTGCAGTCTGTGTCATCTAAGACAAAGCCACTTGCAGTGCACACAGGACAATGTAGGTTTGTCTCAGCCTTTCTATGGAGAACATCAGCCTCTTTATTCTTGCCTCAGGGGTGAACCTAAATACCCTGTAAAGTGCCAGGTTCTGCTTTTAATGTTAACCGTTGTTTTGCCGGTATGGGCGGGGGCGTTTCTAGGGTTAATAAATGTTTATTAAATATTTTGTGGTCTGCCTTATTATTGATCACTTACAAGATTGCAAAATTGTTTTGATTACAAGTTCACATCATGTGCCCTCTGCCATTCTTACAATGCAAATGATCACAAAAGAAACAGTATCGAAATACTCTAGTTATAATGACGTTCTGCACTTAGCCAATCCTTTATTATGTTTGTCACTAAAATGTGCACTGACACATTGTGGTAGGGTAGCGATAATTATAAATGCGGGGCCATTTACCAGTAGCCACACACGGCGGTTGCTGCACAATGCTCCTAGTCTGTTTCTGATGGTCCCATCAGCCCCTGGTTGTGGTGAAGGCCAACATTCAGGCTTCCTGTTGTTACTCACCAGCCTCCCATCAGTCAGTGGAGCTATCGCCAAGATGGCGCATTCTACTGAAGGACACACATAGCAACAAAGGTTTGTTACTCATAGATGTTACTCGTCCTCCCAGCCTCTGTTATAACTGCTTGTTTGCATCTAGTTTGTGTTGAGTGCTGACCCGATTTGCATTTGAAAGCTCCTCTTTGGAAGGAGTCTCCTGTTTTGTTTTTTTTGGATAGTTTCTTATAGCGCGAACTCGACCCGAAGGTATCAGAGCGCTTTACATGAGCACCAGTTGCATTGCAGATGGACACATTCATTTTGCAAGGCACGAGGAGATTACGTGATTTGCCCAAAATCACAGGATGTGTAGTGTCCTTGCCAAGACTCGAACCCGGTTCCCCCGCTTCGAGGGCGACCGCTCTAGCCGTTAGGCCACGGGGATTTGCTTTGCTGGATGACATGCACTATAGGTTGGCCAACCCACGTTTATCTGCATTTGTCAGTTTCAGGTCAGGACAGATGGCACAAAACCAGTATCGTAGCTAGACTAGGTACCGCCAATGGCGGTCCCTGCAGCGGCCGCCCCGCCACCGTAAGAGCCCGCGGGGATAAGGGGAGGCTGGTGATGCCATAGGTAAGAGCGGGGGGGGGAGGCTGCCACCCCTAACACTCATGGCGCCCGGGGAGGACGCCCCTCCCCCCTCCTTGCTACGGTACTGCACACAACTAGGCTGTTTCGGACCATACAGGGCACAAGTCCTAAAAAAAGAAGTGGGGGGACTCTCCAAGTTAGGTGGTGTCACAGGAAGTGACGTCACGACAGGCAGTGACGTCACGACAGGAAGTGACGTCACGAAAGGTAGTCCCCTCTTATTACAGGGAGTCCTACTTTAAGTCCTGGCGCTAGAAATGCCAGACAGCCAGGCAACACCTCCTCCTCCGATTCCCTCCTCCCCCAACAAACACCATTGAGTAAAGGGAAAATCACTCAGGACTTTTGTATCTGTAGGAAAATAAGGAAACTCCGCCTGCTCACCGCAGGCTGAAATATCCTAATAGTCCGCAAATGCGCATAAGAAATTAAAAATGTGCACACTCTGAGCTCTGACTAAAGAAAAGTTTTAAAAAAACCTCCTCGTTTGTTTATTTGATAGATCCAAACCAGTTTACGTGAAAATGTCACTGTTGTAACGTAATTATCTATTTACCATAGGCGTGCTCCCACCTGTAGCCCTGAAAAGCGGTTAATGTAGCGTTGCACATCGGCGCCCAAAATGCAAAAATATTCCCACGACGATGAGTATCTCGGTGAAATTAAAGCGGGTTAGAGGCAAACGCAGTAGTACCGCGGTTTCAAGAAAAAAAACTGCAAACACACCCTTAAGTGTATATGTTAAAGAGAGGCAGTTATTATGTTAAAGTGAGAACTAGGTGGCCGCTCCTCGTGGGCAAACAAACAAGCAGTCGAAGCGGAAGGATACTCGTGCCGCTGGTTGCAAGGTGCACTTGTAAGACGTTTGGTTGCTCATTGAAATGTACATTTTAAAACCCAAAAGTGATATATTTCGGCACAGGTTACCACCAGTGATAAAAAAAAAGTGGAGACGATTTAGAAATGCGTGTACTACTTCATGTACCAGTAATGCCTTTATAGACTTTCAACTGTTTTTGAACCAGTGTGTGGATTAAATGATGTGTGTGGATTAAATGATGCATTTGCACAAGATCACGTGGTGTGAGCTGTGAGGTGCGGTGTTGTGCAAGTCAAGCCTGCTATAGCACCCCGTTGTTCAGTGTTGGCAAGTTGATAGCGCACCTGCCTTTACTGCAAAATACTTGAATGAATGAAAACATGTCTAAAGCGCACAGCTACTACACGAGTGTTTGGGGCGCAGCTCTCTTTTCCCAGAACACCAGCAGCGCGCGAGCACAACTTAAGTACCATGGTGCCAAATGCAACCAAAGGAAAGGGTCCCACTTGCCAGCCCTGTACTTGGGAGATCGACGGGGCGGCCGTGCGGGCAAGTAACGCCATCATTGAAAGTCCAGCTTTTGGGCAGGGGGGACGGCGTCCACCCAGTAAAATAAGTGGGGGGACGCCGTCCACCTGCGTGGTACCCCGACTCGTGCCCTGGGACCATACAACAACTGGGACGGCATATACCAACACTACTACTTATATATTGCAAGAGAATACTCTGCTACCGAGGTACAGGATCTCTTAAGACAAATGAGCAGGCTTCTCCAACAAGTAGCTCTCCAGCTGCCTGTAAGTAGCTCTCCTGTGTGCAGCCCACCCTACTAAATTACAAGCTTTTGCTTAGTTAAATTAATGTATGTATACTAAAATTGAAAAGCTTGCATTCGAGATGAACTTTCAGAACGCATAAGCTGATATTTGGAGAAAATGGTTTATTGTGTAAAATATATTTAAAGCTGTTATTTAAGTTATAAATCATGCGGCATTGAGGGCAGACTTATTACTCCTATTTTCACCTTGGTACTAGGGGTATTACAGTTATGGCTGTATGTATTAACCTACGTAGAGGCATTCAAAAGAGACAAAGCCATTATTG
Source organism: Calotriton arnoldi (assembly GCA_963921515.1). NCBI lineage: Eukaryota > Metazoa > Chordata > Amphibia > Caudata > Salamandridae > Calotriton > Calotriton arnoldi. The sequence goes on along the minus strand of CAWUFW010003877.1, from coordinate 639,691 downwards.
GTGATAACCTAAGATGAGGGAGGAAGGTGATCACTGCTGGTAATTTTGCATGGGGTGTAGCGGCCACCCCATGCAAATCTTGTCTGATATGGCCACTTTTACAACAGTAGTAACAGTGGCTCGGGGTGATATTAATTGAACATAAGTAGCTCTTATTACAGAAAAGCTTGGCAACCCCTGTATTAGAGAGTTAGGGCCTAATTTAGAGTTTTGAGGACAGGCTACTCCTCCAGAAATGTGGCAGAGAACCCTGTCTGCCAAACTGATGGTCCACCCACTCTTTTTAGAGTTGGGCGGACCTTCGTGTTTCTGCCAGAGGAGCTCCTCTGGCTCTGCCACCTAAAACCTTCCACCAGTGGCAGAGCCAGTAACCAGTGTCAGTGTACATACATCAGACCGTCTATCTGCGGATGGTCTGATGTCCTTTATTTTCTCTTTGCGTTCGCTGTGAAAAGCCTGGTTTCACGGTGTCAAGGTCATTCGTTTTTTGTTTTACAGAAACAAACTCCAGCTTTGGGAGTTTGCGTTTGTAAATCAAAAAAGTTGGTGCTGGGCATCTGCATGAAACGTATAACCAGAGCCTTTGAAGAAAGAACAGAATGGCATGTGCATCCAGCAACAGAGAAGAAGGACTTCAATAGAACAGAGAACTAGTTACACAAAACAAGGGGCACATTCAATAAGTGACAATGAAGAAGGATCGCAATGACACAATGAACCGGCGACATAGAAAAGGGACTACAGAGGCACAGCTAAAAATCAGCATTAAAGTAGGATAACAATGACAGATACAAGAAGAAGCACTGAGAAAGGACCACCATGGTAGATACAAGAGGCAAGGAAGAAGGACTACAGTGGCACCCACAACCTGAAACGTGAAAGAAGAACTACAATGTTATGTTATGTTAAAATGAATTTATAAAGCGCACGTACACCGGGGAGGTTTCATGGTGCTAATTTGGTTGAGATCCAGGTCATAAAAGAGGGTTTAGAAAGCCTGTCGGAAGAGCCAAGTTTTTAAAAGACTTCTGAAACCAAGAAGATTGGTACAGGAGCGAATTTCAGGGGGAAGAGAGTTCCAAAATATGGGGGCCAAGGTGGAGAACTTAGCACCACCAGTGCGCTTTAATCTGAAATGAGGAATAAGTAATACATTTTTGTGAGCTGAGCAAAGATTTCGTGTAGGAGCATATTTGTTAATCATATTATCAACAAATTTCGGGCTCTTTCCGCAAAGTGACTTAAAAATAAGACATCCAATCTTGAAAGCACACCGCTGAACAACCGGAAGCCAATGTAATTGCTTCAAGAGAGGAGTAATGTGATGATGCCTGGGATGGTGGACAAGCAGACGCGCAGCCTGATTTTGTACTATCTGTAAGCGTCTGGAAAGATAGAGAGGGATGCCAAAATATAATGAATTGGCATAGTCGACATGAGACATGACGAAGGCGAAAATCACCTGAGTCCGGGCATCATGAGTGAGAAATCTACAAATCTTTTTTATTTTGCGAAGTTGAAAAAAACAGGTGGAGATCACAGAACTAATCTGAAGCTTCAGAGTAAGATCCTGACTAATAATCACCCCTAAGCTTTTAGCCGAACTAGAAGGAACAGGGGGCTGACCCAGCTCCATAGGCCAGAAGTGAGGTCCCCATGGATTTTTAGCAATGCCACCTGTTAGAACCAGCTCCGTCTTGTCCGGATTGAGTTTTAAATGGTTCTTGTTCATCCATTGGCTAATGAACAGCATGGTCGATTGAAAAGCATGAACCGACTCTGAGGAGTTACTGGTGGAAAAAATAAGCTGAAAATCATCTGCATAGTTGAAAGTGCAGACTTTGCGCTCCTTCAGAGCTCGGACAAGATGGAGGAGGTAGAGATTGAACAACAGGGGAGAAAGAGAGGAGCCCTGAGGGACTCCACAAGAGATTTTGACTCTAGGGGCAGTGAACTGGGCTGTACAGACTGCCTGGGAGCGGTTTTCCAAAAAGGAGCTAATCCAGCTAAGGGCAGGACCCGCAATTCCTGCATCCCTCACACGGTCGACCAAAAGAGAATGGTCGACCGTGTCAAAGGCAGCGGAGAGATCAAGCAGGACAAGGGCCTGCGAGGAGCCGCTGTCGACCTCACCACGGAGGGTGTCTAGAACTGTGAGGATTACCGCCTCAGTAGAATGCGCTGGACGAAAGCCAGCTTGATGGGAATCAAGAAATTCGGATTCCTCCAAGAAGTCTGTAAGACAACCTGTAACATAAGTTTCCAAAATCTTAGCTAAATAAGGAAGAAGGGAGATAGGGCGATAGTTTGTCAGGATGAGTGGGTCTGATCCCACCTTCTTTAAAAGGGGAACAACAGTTGCCTCTTTAAAGGTTACAGGGACAGTTCCTTGAGACAAAGACTCATTTAAGACGTTGAGAGCAGGACTAGGAAGGATGGTAAAAATTTCCTTCAAAATGCTGGGAGGGCAACAGTCAGTGGGAGAGCCCGATTTGACTTTTGAAAGAAGGTTTATAAAAGTACGCTCACATATTAAAGGAAAATGTGTAAAAGAGCTTCGGTTTAAAATGGGATGAGAGCTAAAGTCCAGGTTTTGACAGACTGGGATACTGGACTTAATTTTATTAATTTTGTCGATAAAAAAGAGGTTCAAAGCATTGCAAAAAGTTTGTGAGGGGGAGGGTTTGTGTAGTATTCTGTCAGGGTTAGATAACTCATTAACAATATGAAAGATCTCCTTCGAACGATTGGTTGCCGATAGGATTTTGGATGAGAAATACGCCCCTTTAGCAGTTAAGATAGATTTCTTATAGGTTTTCAGAGAGTTTAAGTAGAGCAATTTGTCTTCGAGTTTGTAGTTGCCTCGCCACTTTCTTTCCAATTGTCTTAGAGCTAATTTTTGGTGTTTCAGCTCAGTGGAAAACCATTTCTAGGCATCATGGCGGCGAGGGGCATGGATGTTCCTAAGAGGAGCGAACTTGTCGCTGGCGGCCAGTAACCAACTGGTTAACTGTACATCCGCCTGGTTAATTGAAGAGTTACCCGGAGGAGTCGAATTGGCAAGTGAGTCAAAGAATAAAGATTTCTCAATCTTATTCCAATTTCTGCGAAGAAACCCAGCACGGCTGGGGTTTATGTTCGCGAAATTATCTTGAACGGTAAATTTGATTATGTGATGATCGGACCATGTACAGGGAAAGACTAGGACAGAAGACATAGTGATGTTGACGGTCCAAACCTGGTCAAGGATATGTCCCTTAATATGTGTTCATAAATTCAGGCCCAAAATGGCAGATACAGTCTTTGTGAGGGACATACACAATCAATAGAAATATGCTGATCTGACCTTGGGAATGAAGCAGGAGCCTGAATAAAGTAATGACACAGCTCATCGAGACAAGAATCCTGGATTATATTTGGCAGGATTATTTACACATAATCTAAAGCACGAGTACTCACAAGCATTTTCCCAGGAGTCAAAATGTGTGGTCTGTAGTGTGTCCAAGGGCCACATTGATGCCAGCAGGGTAGGGGTTAGGGGTGGTGTAAGGGTTGGGGGTGGTGTAAGGTGGGTATAAGGGAAAGTGAAGGATGTACACAGTGTGGACAATGAGTCATGGAGTTATTTTGAGGGTTTCAATACATACTGACCTCTAAATTAAGCCCCCAGTCTCTAGACGTATCATAGATTTGACAATACGATGCTGTGCTGTGTCTGAGTTGCTATCCCTATACCACACCTTAGTGGAGAGGTGTGGTGCAGCGGCCAGGGCAGCTGACTTCGGAGCACAGGGTTCACGGTTCGATCCCCGGCTCTGGTGGCAGCTCAGCACCATGTGACTCTGGGCAATAGCTCACTTAATTTCCACGACGGCCCCCAGCGCCTTGAGACCCGTAAAGGTGAGTAGTTCGCGCTTTACAAATACGGATTTTAGATTTATTTAAGCCTTCTGTGCTTCCTATTGCTACCATGGGTGAGTCAAGTGTACAAAGGAAGTAACTTGATTATTGAATTGGAATGAAATAGAATCTTAGGCCTCACAATCTACTTATGTCTTTAGTCGCTCATTCATAAATGTTAGCAGTGCTTAGAAACAGGGTCAATTAAGGTGGCAAGTGCTATAAAAATCACTGACAAAGACCCCCCAACAAGGTGTGCAATTCACTGATGTGGAAGACACAAACACCCATCCTCCACCGGTAGACAAGGGACAGTGGGAAAGTTCTACCCATGGCATCAGGAGACTTGACGATTAATTGTGACGTTGCCAAAATATGCTGGCTCTGAACTTTGTATTTAAAGTCTGAGCACAGTTGCATTTCTTTGGTGAGAGTTGTCTTTAACCATCAGAACCACTCAAACCCTTGTTGTTGTGTAATGAGCAAGATGGAAACTATAGAATCAGAGGGCGTGTATTTTATTTATCTCGGCTGCCCCTTGCGAGCTCTTTGATAATTACTTTTGCAACCTCGAAAACATTGAATCCAACTAAACACTGGTAATAAGTTTGCGATAAGAAAACAGATCTTTAGCCCAATAATCATTTGATTTTACCTATGAGGAGAGAACATTGAGTCTCATAGTCCACTCACTAAAATATTGTGTATTGAGAAAATATGAATCTTGAAACAAGCAGCCCTGCACTGTGGCGTTAATACTCCTACTTCATCAAATAGTTTGATGGATAGCCAAATCATATCCTTCTGATGCCTTTGTCCCCTTAGTTGTCATTATGTGATAGAGGTGGGTGAGCCACACATGGCTCAGGTCAAGCTCGAACCAAGTGTCTGGCTGTGGCTCACTTCGAGCTTCTCTTGGATCCTCCTTGAGCCAAAACGAGTTGACCCTTCATGTAGCTTCTGTCTCCCACTCAGGCTCTAACCTGATGCACCAAGAATTAAAGAAAATCAATAACTTTTGATGTAAAATGAGAGACGGATAGAGATACTCATCCAGCGGCTGAATTGTACAATGAGTAACCAGGAATCAATTCCAACTTCCCCACTCGACCAAACTGTGTGATCCTAGGCAATTGTTTTATTTCGCTTTGCCTCCTCTTGATTCATTATCACATAGAAGAGCACCTTGAAATACAAGAATTCAGGATGTGCGCTGTACAAAAACCTTCTCTTGTGTTTGTTTCAGTAAGCCATAAAGATGTCCATGTATAATAACAACCCAGGCTACCCTGAGGGTACACATGATTAACGACTTGCCTATTAGTTCACTATTGTTGTTGCTGTTGGGTTGGGGGAAGCATGAATGTTTCTAAGTTCATGTTTGAAAACTATCACTTTTAAAAAATACTTCTCAAAGCACTGATATATGTGGTAAGGTAAAAAGCTTCTGCATGTTAATGAAATACACTTTTTTGAATTTTGAAGAGACTTTATCATATTTTTACACGTTTGTTGTAATCTACTATTAAAAATTAAGATATTCCTAAGGTTAAGTGATGCAGGACACCTCCTGTGTTTCTTTCCTTTTACTTTAGTTAACTTTATTAACCCATTTATTTAACATGTCTCTGAATGTATGTGCTCAGTCAAGCAAACAGCAGCTCAGTACTGCTGTTCACCAGGGGGTCGCGGGTAAAGTTCAGGCCCCCAGGATTGTAGGAAAGTAGAATCTGCTTCTTATGGTTACCCCCACTTTTTGCTGGATGTAACACTGTTTTTGACTAGTCTGACTGGGATCCTGCTAATCAGGACCACAGTCTATCTGCTTTCTCCCTAAACTGTTATGTTATGTACTTAGGTACACTCCAGATTGGATACTGGGGTACCCTTGTCACTCCCTAGTATAAGGTACACATGTACCCAGGGCATAGGTACCCTAGAGGCCTCCCATGGGCTGAAGCATGTCTTATGCCACCCATGAGAGGCCATGCAAAATGGAACTACAGGCCTGGCATTGCAGCCTGTGTAAGTTGGTGCATGTACCACTTACTTAAGATATAGGTTTACTATATCTAAGAGTCACTGCACTTAAAACCTATAAGTCACCCCTATAACAGGCCTTTACAATCCTGAAGGCAGAGTGCTTGGTTGCAAGTGAGAGGGTGCCCCTGCATGAGCAGCACACCCCTGCAGCATATGGAGTCCATTCTCCCGGGTTGTCAGTGAAGCAGCCATATACTATATAGAGGGGCACCGCGTAATTACACGATGACCATCTCGAAACTGGCTGCAACGAATCCTATCATGTTTGGTATCAAACATGTTGGAGTCATACCCCCACACCGTAAACAGTGTGGGAAGAGCCCTCCGTTAGGATCTCAGTGCTCCCGGTATCAGCCTTCTTGACTCGGCCGCACAAAATGGTTGCTGCTGACCAGAGACACGATTCTGACCTCCTGCTGCTGAGCCAAGCTCGAGCAGGGGAAGGCAGAACAATAGGCATCCTGTCACAGGGAGGTGTGACCACTTCCCAGACAGGATTTAGTGTATTAGGGCTGGGTGGGTGCGCTTGCCAGCGACTGAAAGTCTGCATGAGCGGCACATTTGGTGTCCCTGTGCATAGTCCAGTTCAAACTAGTCCTGGGAGCCGTTGGCTCCCGCTCTGGTGCGAAACTGGACAAAGGACATGGGAGTAACCTCCCCCCTGTCCAGCCCCTTCCCTGGGAGGGTCCCCTGAATCTTCCCAACCCTCTCCCGTGGGTACTTAGGGGCTTACCTGGCTGTAGGACCTTAGATTCGTCGTGGACAAGATTCAGAACTGAAACCACTGCACTTCGACCGTCTAGGTGCTCTGGACTTCGCTGGACTTCGTTTGGGCTTGACTTCGTCTCCCTCTCAGTCTGCCGCATTGTCTGTGCCTGTGCACCATACAGGATCCGTGTAGGACCTGTGGAGCATCCAAGACACCTGACTGATCTGCTGACCCCAAGCTCCTAGGTTTAGGGGCTTCCTACTCACCCTAGTGCATGACATTCCATTGGCAGGATACATAGGCCAAAGTAAGACTTGAGACAGGCTTGTCCCCCACTTTCACTGTCCTCACATGTCTGAGGACACCAATGAGTTTTGTCGCTCCTGCACCACCTGTCAAGCCAGAGGTAAGTCAGGTGGTACCACAAAGCCCCCCTCATACCACTACCAGTGGTGGGGTTTCCCTTTGAAAGGGTTGGGATTGACTTAATTGGTCCCATGAACCCCCAACTGCATCTGGACGCAGTTATATCCTAGTGGTGGTGGATCATGCCACTAGGTACCCAGAAGCAATTCCATTTAGGACCACTACAGCACCTGTAGTGGCCAGGGCCCTCCTGGGAATTTTTTCCAGGGTGGGTTTCCCTAAGGAGGTCTTAACTGACAGAGATACAAACTTTATGTCAAGTTATATAACTGCAATGTGGAAGGAGTGTGGAGTGAACTACAAGTTCACCACACCCTATCACCCACAATGCAATGGGTTAGTTGAAAGGTTCAACAAAACCCTCAAGGGCATGATCATGGACCTCCCAGAAAAGCTTAGGTGAAAATTGGATGTTCTTTTGCCCTGCCTTCTCTTTGCCTACAGAGAGGTCCCTGAGAAGGGGGTTGGATACAGCCCTTTTGAACTTCTGTTTGGGCATCCAGTTAGGGGTCCCTTGTGTTTGGTGAAGGAGGGATGGGAGTTACCTCTCAAACCTCCCAAACAAGACATTGTGGACTATGTACTTGGTCTTCACTCCAGGATGGCTGAGTACATGAAGAAGGCCAGTAAAAACCGTGAGGCAAGTCAAGAATTGCAAAAACCTTGACATGACCAAAAGGCTGTTCTGACTGTTTACCAGCCAGGGCAGAAGGTGTGGGTGCTGGAGCCTGTGGCCCCAGCAGCTCTCCAAGACACGTGGAGTGGACCCCATACCATAATTGAGCAGAAAGGTGAGGTCACCTACCTGGTGGACCTTGGCACTCCTAGGAGCCCCCATAGGGTGCTCCATGTGAACAGGCTTAAACCTTTTGTGTACAGGGCTGACATGGGCTTGCTCATGGCAACTGATGAGGGGCAGGAGGAAGAGAGTGACCCTCTCCCTGATCTCCTCTCAGAAAACCCTGATGATGGGTCAGTTGATGGTGTAGTCTTGGCAGACAGCCTCACTGATCAACAGCAGATTGATTGCAGTGGCGGCTGGTGGAATTTGAAAGTGGTGAGCGTATGCAGAACAAATGAACGTATGCGAGCGAGCGCAGCGAGCGAGCGAGCCCGACGGCAATAAGGGGGGTTCGGGGGAGTTCTCCCCTGTGAAGAAATTTTTTAAAAATTGCCATCTATTTGGTGCGATTTTCAGCACTATTTCTGTGATAAATGAACTAAAAATTCAGTTCTTCTAGGCATTCATAAAAGAAAACTTTTATTTCAGAGATTGTCTGGGTTGCCAAGCAAGTCTAACTTCTGAAGAGGGCTAGGGTACTAAGCAAGACTGCTTTGGCTCTACCCTTTGCAATAGAAAACACTAGTTAGCGATGTGAACAAGTTCAATGGACAAACCTAGGGTCGAGGGAGAGTCCCTCTCCTGAGAAAGAAATTTTAAAAAGATTGGCAAATGGTGCATTTTTAAGCAAATGAATGCAGCGATAAAGCAAGGCTTATTAAGCAGTGGGAACGTATAGTCTTGAAATATTAAACACATTAAAAACTGCCCCGTATCTTCTAGCATTAATTTGTTCAACAGTTACTGTAATATGTAAATTGTTCTGCATGACAACTTTTGCCCTTTAAAATGTATGCTTGCCCAGTGTCTTGCACTGCATGCAGCATTAACATTGGAAAAATATGCTCTAACCAGACTTCGAGAAGCACCCACAGCTGCTGACTGTAACCAGTCATATAGAAATATGTGCAGATGAGCGAGTTGAGGCAGCCTATCACGTGTCCTTTTATAATAATATCCCAATAATGCTTGACCGTGCCTTTTATTTCATTAGACATACCCTTAGCACCAGAAGCGCAGAAGATTTAAAGTCTCTTGGTTCCATTGCTAAAACCTAACCACTAAAATATATGTAGTGGTGGCATTGGTGGTCTTTTCCACCCAGTGAATTTCCCACCATGGTAGGTGTGCTGTTGGCATGAGTTTGTTTAATTGGCAGACATTCCCTAAACGAAATTAAACCCTCCCAGTGCTTGCAGATAAGGGCATAATAAGGATAGAAAGAGATGGGAGGAGCTGGAGGGAGACAGTAGATAGGCTTTTTTCCTGAGTCCTGGGCCCCAAGCGGCCACTGACCAGAATCCCTGGTGGATGCTGTTGTTCGCCATTGGTGTCACATGGTCAAGGATGTCATTGGATAACAAACTAACTCTTGGCCCTTCAAAGGGACAAAGGCAATCTCAGGAGGTGAGAGAGGAAACAGATACTGTCACAACTAATCTTAGTAAATAAAGTCAATGTCCGCAGATCTATGTTTATTAAAGAGATGAGGGGCCTGGTTTGTAGGAGGGTGGTGTGGCATGAACCCCAGAAAATGCACTCCCAACATAGTACGAATTAACATCCAAGCCCACAAAGTGTCCTGTAAAATCACAATGTGAAGTGGGCCATCCTGAGCTAACATCACAGAGCTGTCTGAAATTAAAAACTAAATAGACAAGTGGAGAAAACACCCAGCCGTTGCCAAAAAAAAACAACAACAACATAAAACACGTCCTCCCATCGGTGTACGATTGTCCATTCTGCCTCTCCTGCCTCTGGGTTCATCAACTCAAAAACTGCACCTTTATAAAATGTCTACTTTACATTTTTGGAGAAATGAGATGTTTGCTGTGTGCAAAGAGCAACGTTCAATAATAGACATGGGGATGGACGGCTGTTACAACCAATGCGGTGAGATCGCATTCATTTCCTCTCATTGAATTTGCACACAGACTGCCATCTGCGCCTGCCTTACCAACAAGTGGCTGTAAACACGCAGCCGCAGGATGGAGGCTGGAAGCTATTAAAAGCATCTCTGAGCTTATACAGCCAAGCGTCGCTTGGGAGTCTTTCAAGGCTAATCAAAAAGCCAATACACGCTGCAGCGAGACAATAAAAGCTGCTTTCCTGGTATCTGACTAATCAAGTCTATTAGTTGGTGGCCCAGCGAGCTGATTTATCTTTGACTACATCAGAGGGAAAAAACAGAGCATAGGATGAAAAAGACAAGGGAGATCACCTCTCGCGCGCCGCGGCTGACTCTGCAGATTTACCAATCTCCACACCTGATGCTTCGGATGGGAGGATGGGGGTGGCAGGCCGTTGGCGCTTCTGGAATACAGTGCAAGCGCTGACATTTATGCAAAGTAAGCAGTGACATTTACAGCACTGCTTGCCTCTAAGTAATGCGAGCAAACAACACACTATAAACAACACCAGACTCCTCTGTGATGAACTCCTTGAAACCGGGGCATGAAGGTTATCGACCCAAGAGGTGTAATAAGGCCATACTAAAGGTAAAAGGTGCACCATGCAAAAACGTGTCACATAAAGTTACTTGACAATAACAAGAAAAGAACACTATAAAAAAATGTTCTAGGGGGCAATGGATTTTGGTTTAAGCCTGTAACTCAAATTGATGTCACAAACGTGGAAAGCAAGAGAAGGATTCAGATTCAAAATTGATTTGTTATGTTTTTTAGGTTAATATTCCCAATGTTTATATTATTTGCATGTGAATCAAACAATCCACTCGTGAGAGAAACCATGCGGCACGGCTTCAGCTGTTTTAATGTTGAGTCTCTTTTTGTGATGCTTAAGACCACTAATTGCTTGGCTAGGATATGCTTTGTGTTAGCATATCTGCTCTACCATGAAAAGTTTAATCCAAATATTCAAATTGCAGTGAAGCACGTGTTGGCAGACCATTAATTGTTTGATTCATGTATAAAACAGACACACTTTGAAAATTTGAACTTGAAATAACAAATGTAACGACTTTATAGTGCCTCCAAGTGCTTCTCAATGCACACGTAATGAGAATAAAATGTCATCACGTCAGTGCAGTACCTCAGTGCAACGCACCCTTTCCTCACAACTATCTTCAATGTGACAAAAATGTGGAATTACAGATTGACAGGTTCCAATAAAGGGGTGCTTTCTACAAAGAGGTTCCATGTGACATCATAAAGAGCAAAACTCAAAATATTTACTACTGGGCTCATAGCTTTAAATTTACATCGGCGATATGAAGTTTCCCTGCACACAAATCGGAACATATGGGCTATTTTCCATTTCGCATGAAGTGTTCTCAATAAAGGACAGGGCATCCTGTTAACAAAACGGTCATGGAGGTGATTATATGGTGTTTTAAAACACCCATGAAAGTGACTGGTAGGGCTGAGTCTTGGTGGGGGGAAGACTTATTTTCAGCGACCGTACATTGAGTGGAGATGTGGGATGGGCAATGGAGACCTTGTTATGGGAGTAAAGCGGAAAGGCAATATTGTCTGGGAGGCTGGGACAATGCAAGCGATTAGAGGAGTTATTCCCAAGTGGGTGGGTGTCATACGTGACTAAGGCAGAGCAATGGAATTTCGCCCTGCATTTAATAAGTCAGCACATAAGTTTTGCACGCACAGTGAAATGATTTATTCAAAATCCACAAGGTGGCAGTACAGAGCTATTAATGCCTTTGGGTCGAAATTAGTTACTTTCTATGTCAATGTTCTCGCTAAAATATACGAGTCTCTGGACAGTTACGAATTTTGTCAGAAGTTATAAGATATTACAACACCTGTTTTATAAAGGATTGTGTTCAGTACATAATCCAGCTTTTGATACTGTCTATAAGTCAAAGTATGAAAAATATTTAAAAATGTGCAATGCTGGAATATTGGAAGCTTTTAACGTTTGACCCTCTTTGCCATCAGCCATAAAACGTTGGGAGGCACACGCACGCAAGCACGCACACAATCGCGGCTTGCATCGCAATACTCGCGGGGGGGGTGGGGGCCGGGGAATGAATAAAAATAAATAAAAGAAAAAGAAAGAAAACTTACCTGACCGCCGGTCCGCGCCGCATCTTCTGGGCCCTTGGCGCCTTCACTGGAGTGGCAACCCTGCCCTCCTCAGCCGATACTGGCGCTGGAGCAGCGCCAGGATTGACTCAGGGCACGGTTACTCTCCGCCCGCCAGCCCATTAGGAGACCGAGGTTTGAGCCTTTGCTCAACCCTCGCTCTCCTAATGGGCATGCGCCAACCAGAGCAGACACAAGTGCGCATGACTGGGCACGGCTGAAAAATTCGCCGACCTTCCCCACTCATGCGCACTTGTGCTGCTGCCTGCTGCCCCTGGTCTGACAATGCATGTCAGTCAACATGATGCAGGACCGCCCACCCCCTTCAGACTCTGAAGGGGGTGGGCGGTCCGACGTCATGCTGACTGACATGATTGTCAGTTCTCCCTCAGCGTCTTTGAACTTAAGTAAACTGAGAGTTTACTTAAGTTCAGAGACGCTGAGGGAGCTGCGGGCGCGGGCGGGGGGGCAACGCCCCAGCGCCCTAATGGACGCACCGCCCCTGATTGATTGTAGGAAGGTCCTCAATCAATACAGGCATTTGTTTTCTCTGACACCTAGTCAAACCACCTGGTGTACCCATGAAGTGGACACAGGTGAGAGTCTACCTGTCAAGAGTAAAATCTACAGGCAGCCTGACCATGGCAGATATTGCATCAGGACGGAAGTCCAAAAGATGCTGGAACTGGAAGTGTTTGAGCCCTCAGATAGCCCTTGGGCTAGCCCAGTGGTCCTGGTACCTAAACCTTACACCCAGGTGGTAAGAGAGAGATGGGGTTTTGTCTGGAATATAGGGGACTCAATGCAGTCACTAGGACTGATGCTCACCCAATTCCTAGGGCAGATGAGCTGATAGATACTTTGGACTCAGCCAAATTTCTGAGCACATTTGACCTAACTGCTGGCTATTGGCAAATCAGACTAGCTGAGGATGCCAAACCCAAAACAGCATTTTCAACCCCTAGTGGGCATTACCAGTTTACTGTGATGCCCTTTGGTTTGAAGAATGCACCTGCCACATTCTAAAGGCTGATGAACAAAGTTCTCACAGGTCTGGAAGCGTATAGTGCAGCCTATCTAGATGATATAGCTGTCTTTAGCTCCACCTGGGAGGATCACCTGGTCCACCCGAAGAATGTTTTGGAGGCTCTGCAGAAAGCAGACCTCACTATCAAGGCTACTAAGTGCCAGGTAGGGCAGAGCAAGGTTGTGTACCTGGGCCACCTTGTGGGTGGAGGCCAGGTTCAACCATTACAGAGCAAAATCCAGACCATCATGGACTGGGTTGCTCCAACTACCCAGACTCAGGTCAGAGCTTTCTTGGGCCTGACTGGGTATTACAGGAGATTTGTAAAAGGATATGGGTCTATAGTGACTCCCTTGAATGATCTCACCTCTAAGAAAAGGCCCAAGAAAGTTCAGTGGACAGTTAGCTGTCAGAAGGCATTTGATGATCTCAAGCAGGCCATGTGCACTGCTCCCATTCTGCAGAGTCCTGACTAGTCCAAGCAATTTATTGTCCAAACAGATGCATCACAGTTGGGGGTAGGGGCTGTGTTGTCACAACTAAATGCAGAGGGTCAGGATCAACCAGTAGCTTTTATTAGCAGAAGGTTGACCCCCAGAGAGAAACGTTGGTCAGCTATAGAGAAGGAGGCCTTTGCTGTGGTCTGGGCCCTGAATGAGTTGAGGCCATACTTGTTTGGCACTCACTTCATTGTTCAGACAGACCATAAGCCCCTCTTATGGCTAAAACAGATGAAGGGGGAAAACCGCAAACCTTTGAGGTGGTCCATTTCCCTACAGGGGGTGGACTATACAGTGGAACATAGACCTGGGAGTAACCATGCCAATGCAGATGGACTCTCACGATATTTCCACTTAGAAACTGAAGACTCAACTGGGTAAGGTTAGTCTCATCTCCTTATGTTTGGGGGGGGGTTGTGTGTGTACGAATGTAGGATCTGCTTCTTATGGTTCCCCCCAATTTTTTCTTGATGTAACACTGTTTTTGACTAGTCTGACTGGGATCCTGCTGATCAGGACCCCAGTCTATCAGCTTTCTCCCTAAACTGTTATGTTATGTACTTAGGTACACTCCAGATTGGATACTGGGCTACCCTTGTCAGTCCCTAGTATATGGTACACATGTACCCAGGGCATAGGTACCACAGAGGCCTCCCATGGGCTGAAGCATGCATTATGTCACCCATGAGAGGCCAAGCAAAATGGAGCTACAGGCCTGCCATTGCAGCCTGTGTATGTTGGTGCATGCACCACTTACTTAAGATATAGGTTTACTGCACTTAAAACCTATAAGTCACCCCTATAGCAGGCCTTTACAATCCTGAAGGCAGGGTGCTTGGTTCTAAGTGAGAGGGTGCCCCTGCATGAGCAGGACACCCCTGCAGCCTACGGAGTCCATTCTCCCGGGTTGTCAGTGAAGCAGCCCTATACTACTATAGAGGGGCATTACGCGACCGCGTGATGACCAACTCTAAAATGGCTAAAACAAACAGTATCGTGTTTGGTGTCAAACATGTTGGAATCATACCCCCACACCGGTAACCGCCCCCACACAGGTAACTGGTGTGGGAGGTATGATGCCACCCCTCAGAAGCGTGCTTCCCTGGTCCCTGGTGTTCCTAGTACCAGACTTCTAACTCTGGACAGTACAAAATGGTTGCTGCCGATAAGAGACACATTTCTGCCCTCCTGCTGTTGAGCCTGGGGAGCCGAACAATAGGCATCCTGTCACAGGGAGGTGTGACCACCTCCCAGACAGGATTTAGTGTACTAGGGCTGGGTGGGTGCGCTTGCCAGCGACTGAAAGTCTGCATGAGGGGCACATTTGGTGTCCCTGTGCATAGTCCAGTTCAAACCAGTCCTGGGAGCCATTGGCTCCCGCTCTGGCGCGAAACTGGACTAAGAACATGGGAGTAACCTCCCCCCTGTCCAGACCCTCCCCTGGGAGGGTCCCCTGGATCTTCCCAACCCTCTCCCGTAGGTACTTAAGGGCTTACCTGGCTGTAGGACCTTAGATTCGTCGTGGACAAGATCAAGATTCAGAACTGAAACCACTGCACCTCGACTGTCTGGGGACTTTGGACTTCTCTGGACTTCGTTTGGGCCTGACTTCGTCTCCCTCTCAGTCTGCTGCATCGTCTGTGCCTGTGCACCGTACAGGATCCGTGTAGGACCTGTGGAGCATCCAAGACACCTGAAGATAATCTCCCTTGGAGTGAAGGATTCACTCCCCTGCATTCACAGGCTCCGCAACACTGCTGACCAGTCTGCTGACCCCAAGCTCCTGCGGACTCTGAAAGGCTCAGCAACACAGGAGGTGGGTTTCTACATCCCTCGAGGTCCGAGCTGCCCTCTCACCAAGTTTGAGGTCAGAATCCCTCGTGGGGGCTGCAATACCCGAACCCCTGTGCACCGCATACTTTTGCAAGTGCATGTGCTTGTTGGCAATTCCTTAACAAGTGCATTGGGCTCCGAGCAGCCCCAACCTCTGACGACTTTCTACACAAAGATCTTCATCCACCTCTCACCGAGTGCTCCGTGGCTTGCTGTTTTGTGAAGCTGCTCGAGGTCCTCTCGCGAATCCTGTGCCTCCTGCCTGTGGGTCCATTTGAGGGTCAACTTTGCTTTCCTTGGGCTCCCCTGGTTTCTCCAGGCTTGCCCTGACTCCCCTGTGTGTGGTGAGTCTGCTGGACCTTGCTGGTCCGAACCGTACACTTTCTTGACTTCCTCCGTGGGTTGCTGTTGCCAAGGCTTGTTGGTGCTCCTTCTGGACACCGACCCCTCAGCACTCAACATCCTTTGTGGGACAGCTCGCATCCAGCTACTGGTCATTCTCAACGTCACCTGGTCCCCGCAGCTGCAGAGTCAAGGTCACCGTCAACTATCCTGAAGCACCCAACATCGGTGGGCATTCATCTACCGAGCCCCTGGTCACTCTCAAGTGACCCAGACTCTGTCCCCTCTGCTTTCAGGTACTCCTTGACAAGAATCCACATTTGGATTCCAACTGACTTTCTTCTCCCTTCCAGCAGCGACACTTTCTCGAAGTCCTCCTTCGGGTTCGACTGCGGTTTCCGATGCCACTTCACACCTATGCACCCGGCTTTCCTGGGTTAGGTAACTTGGATGCTTCAGTATCCACAGGTGGGGTGGCTCTCCAACCTTCTGTCTTCCATGGGGTTTCTTCGTAGTGCACTGGGAAGGGTCCTTAATCTTTAAAACTCTAACCGCGACTTTCACATAGAGTTGTACGGAGCTCGCGGTCGTGTTCCCACACTGCACACGTTCTCCGTGGGGTCCTTATCTACTCACCTTGGGTGGTTCCTTGGGGTCCTAGCGATTCTACGTCCTCTCGACATCATCCTGACTCGAGTCGTGGTTCTTATATCACTTTCTTAGTATATGGTTTGGTCCCCCCCTGGGGCCCACTGTGTCTTAGTGCTATTTACTGTGATTTCTGTGCTTAAGTATTGAGTGCTTTGTGTCTATCTCCGTGTAAGAGATACTGTAACGTACTAGATAGTGTTATATAATAAATACAGATTTTTTATAACTACTGTGTGGTTCTCTTTTCATTTAATCTATACTATAAGATTGCATTCTGGTAAAACAAGCTGCTTTACACTCCTTCAAGACTAAGCCTCAGGGCTGCTCTGCACAGCTACCACTTAGAGAGCTTTCTAAGGTTGTCTGAGACCTCTTAAATCACCATAAGGGTTGTCTGGACTGGTGCAAGGTGCCCACTTACATTAGTGGACAGCAGATGCCAGACCAGCCTCTCACACCGATATACAGCATTTACATACTTACTTTTCAGATCATACTTTGCATAAGCATTTGCGCATAGTACAGAGCATGTTGCTTTTAGAAATGAAGGCGTTTTTTTCAAGATGCCTTCTACATTCACTTTGCTATATTCTGGAAATACCTTCATGCATTGTAATAAAAAGCGCTTCCTAACTCGCCGGAAGCTCGCTGTATGTATATTATTTACAAGAGTAGTGACAAATGCTGTAGCAGAAGCTGCACTGTCAGGCTAGACCTAAAAACAGATGTTGATACAGACCCATGAGGGCCCCTCTTTTTCTGCCCTTCAGTGTCTGAAGAAAAAAAACGTACCTGTACTCATTGTCACTAAAAGTGAAGGGCATGTACCCAGGCCCTGGCAAACGCATGGTGAGTGCGGGGTGAGTGCCTCCATCCTGTGAATGTGAGGCGTGTGCCTCAATCTGCCCTCAAATTGATTTTCACATGTTTATTGTAATTATTGCAATCTTGATGTAAATGCAAAGACAGGTCTTGAGACTAAATAATGTGTCATGGTGTATCAGGCGCAGTGGTGCAACATGGGTCGTAATACAGAAGTGCCCCTGGGCGCAGCGGGCATTTGTGACTGTTTTGTGCACCCTCAGGGCACTTTGGAGTTACAGAAGAGGCCGCAAACGCTTGTGCTTCATATGTTTCTCTAGTAAAGCCTGACTGCTCTGTGCCACAATACCAGGACTGAGCTAGCGATTTATTAGTGTGAATCCAAAGGACCTATTTTGGGGTACTGTGAGAGTATTGCATAGTGAAGTCTTACCAGCCTCGCTGCATAATACTCCACTTTCCTACATTTACTAGCAGCTATTTTGTGGACTAAAAATTCATTACAATCCAGCAAATCAAAGCACCAGCCACAACATCAGATCTGCCAAATTCAAAGCAGGGCATCTGAGTAAACCAGGAAATGCAAATTTAGTGAGCCAAAAATACAGGTTCTGGCAGAGAGCAGCTAATGATCCATTTTTTAACCAAAACCCACAGCCAACACAAGAGCAAAGATGTGGTAGCAAATCACACAGAAATCGAATACTGTCTCCCCAAACCTTTGGATAGTTTTAGACTGCAAGAACGATCCCAAGACTTATAACACTATATAGAGGTCCTTCTTGCCAGGCCAAGACACAAGAGCATTGCAATTGATGGAGGTCATGCCCCAGATCTGTAGGTGATCTTGTGGGAGGAGTAGGTCCACAGCATCATAAACCACACCAGTATCGAGAGAACTGAAGGTGGAGGCGAAGCTGGAGGAGCTGATGTTCCAGATAAGTGACAGACACAGCTACACTATATATGTCCATGCACCCAAGTCACACGTAGGATTATATGGCATGCGTGACATGCCATGATGGTGAAAGTTATGAGTGATAGGATCATATGGGAAGAAAGTATTGTTTGACAATACATAATGCCTGAAAAATAGTGTTGATAAAGCCTATGCTATTCAGTAAAGTAAAGATGTGGGCACTGGTTAATTTGCAAAATAATGAGTGCTGGTGCCTAAAGCGCTATTTAGAAGCCCGCAGCTGGTACTATTAAATGTCTGTGTGCCCAATACCAAGGCTGAGCAGTCCTGATTTCTCCGCAGACCTCTTTCATTCACTTCCAGACACTCCCGTCCTCTTTATCTCACTCTTGCTAGTTCCCGCTTCTCCCTTTTGTGATGGTTTTTACATTTTTCTTTTCCTCTGTCTTTCCGTTTGTGGGCCCGATTCACAAAGGTAAACTTAGATCTGAAGTCTAGTTTAGACCAAAAGTCTAAGTTTACACCTGAAGTCTAAGTTTAGACCTAAAGTCAAAGTTTAGACCTGAAGTCTAACTTTAGACCTGAAGTCTGAGTTTAGACTTTAGGTCTAAAGTTAGACTTCAGGTTTAAACTTATGGCTGATTCGCAAAGGTAAAGTTAGACCGAAAGTTTAACTTAGACCAAAGGTCTAACTTTCCTACTTTTCGGTATTAACAAAGGTAAGTTACTACTAGTAACTTTACTACTAGTATACTTACTAGCAGCAAAGTTACTGATAGTAAAGTTACGACTAGTAAAATTACTGGTAGTAAAATTACAAGTAGTAACTTACCTTTGTCAATACCAAAAAGTAGTAAAGTTAGAATTTTGGTCTTAGTTAGACCTTTGGTCTAACTTTACCTTTGCGAATCGGGCCCTGTGTGTTTTACCCTCGCTTAGTCTCGGGAATTGTCCGATGAGGAAAAATAAGTGTCGGTCCCCAAAAATGTGTTCCGGTGGGCCCCTCCAACAACCACCGGCCCAAATTAACCACTGGATATGGGCATACCATTTAAAGGTTGTAATGGATCGAATGTTGGTCACAGACAGCCAATCAGGCAGACATGACTCATGAAATGACACTGAGGTTACATGTCCTGAGATGTGAGGTCACCATTATCTTTGCAGGTGCCACAGCGTTTAGAACTGCTGGTTTCTTGTTCTCTCTACCTTTCACTGTGTTTATTCTTGTTGCACCCTTAGAATTTGATACCAGTTGTTTTATGTTTTCCGACATATATTTACAATTCTTGGCAATTTCCACAGCCTTGTCCAACATAAGCTCTTATTGGTTATCCTTCACACCAACTGATCAGAAAGCATTTGGTCATGGATTGACTTATAGTTGCAAGTCACTGCTAAACTCCTCATCCAGCCGCTACAAAATCATCCAATGTTTCTCCTGGTAATTGTCACGCATCAAACATCTATGTCTCTCCACTACCTTGTTTTTTTTTCTCATACTTAGGGGCATATGTACAAAGAAGTGGCAGAGTGTGGCGTTAGCCGTCATGGCTTAACGCCTCACTCCGCCACTTCAGAAACGGAAGGCTGCACCATATTTCCAAGAATATGGTGCAACCTTGCGTTTCCCCCTAGCGTTACACTTAGCTGCCTTGCGCCAACGCAGGCACCCTTGCACCATAGTGCAAGGGTGTCTGCGTGCAGGGGAAGATTGTTTATGTGTAGGAAGGTCCCCCTTCCTGCACATAAACAATCTTTAAATGGCGTTTTGTCACTTCTATGTGTGCCACTTAATGCAGCACACATGGAAGTTATAAAATGTCATTTTTTTAAAGATTGTTTATATGCAGGAAGGGACACTTTCCTACACATAAACAATCCAAGGCGTTTTGCTTTTTCCGTGTGTGCTGCACAAGGCAGCACACATGGAAAAAGCAAAAATGAGGAGAAATAAAGCATTTCTCCTTGTTTCGCCAAGTTAAGACGAGGTTTTCCCTGGTCTTAATTTTGGCGCTGCCTCCTATTTACGCCGCCCTTGTAAATAAGAGGCAGCGTCAAAATCAATGGGTGTTGCGGTGGAACGCCCACCGCAACACCCACTGCCCACCCCTTTCATGTTAAGTATAGCATGAAAGGGGGCCTTATTTACAAGGCAGCGTTAAGCCACGTTAAGTGGCTTAACGCTGCCTTGTAAATAAGGCGAACCCCCTATCGCCACAGGAACATCTTTAAAAGTGACGTTCCCGTGGCGATCGGGCCTTGTACATATGCCCCTTAATGTCTAATTTCTTTATGGCCCATTCACATTTGTCTGTATTTTCTTCATCTTCTTCAATAGATGTCAGACAGCGTTTTAAATTTTCCCTACCTTCCGCACCCAAGCAATGTTCAAAAAGCGCCAATTTCTCTTTACCTTGAAAATATATCCCCCTAACGCTTCTATGTATCCTTGAAATACTTCACTTTCTCCACTCTAAGGGTAGTTGTCTAGGTGACTGTACAAATGCTAATGGAGCAGTTACCTGATCCATTTTGACTATTACTTATTATTCTTTATGTCAAAGGTGGTTGCTGTATTTTCAGGAAAAGAGGACAATATTAAGCAAGAAGGAACCCAAAATAGTAGCAGGTCCTGACGCTGTGCATTATTGTTGGTGTGTCAGTTACGAACCAATCAAAATGTTTGCCAAAAAATAAAATACCATTTGTTTATTGATATTACAGCATCATAGCAGCAAATCTGGGGTTAGTTTAATTAATGCCAGATAGAATGATATGTAAGGTGCAACCATCAAGCAAAGCAATCTTGCAGTAACTTTTTTTCAATCTGTTCTACATTTTATATATATGTGTGTACACATATAAATATATACACACATATGAGTGTATATATTCATACATAAACATATATATATATATATATATATATATACATATATATATATGGGAGACATCCATACAACGCATTTCATTACAACGCGGTCGTTACTATTACTTGCTGTAGGGGCAGAAGGTGTTGAATTCAAAATCCAACACCTTCCCTACTGTTGCACAGATTGGAGTTGGAATAGTAAATTATACTATTCCAACATCCAGCGCCCCCTACAGCAAGTCGTTGTAACGACTTGCGTTGTAAAGGTATGCGATGTAACAACGCGGTCGTTGTAACGACCGCGTTGTAATGGAATGCGTTGTATCGCATTCGTTGTAACGTCGCATATTATATATATATATTTAACTTTATTTATTTATTTATTTATTTACGGATTTATACAGCGCATAGCTGCCCCAGCAACGGGGCGTCCCAGCGCTACCCAAAGAACAGGTGCCAATAGACCACTCTAACAAACACCAATAGTTACACCAGAAAGAGCCAGGTCTTCAAAGCCTTTCGAAAAGTCAAATGATTCTGGAGTCCTCTGATAGAGATCGGAAGGGAGTTCCAAAGGTGGGCCGCCTGGACCTTAAAAGATCGACCCCCAGCTCTGGCTCTTTGAAATCGGGGGGTACACACCAATCCAGAGTTGGCAGAGCGAAGGGGGTGATTCGGGATGTACTGAACTAGCAGGTCCACTAAGATCGGAGGGCCTTGTTGTGACAGAATTTTGTGGGCTACACACAGGGACTTAAACTGGATTCTTTTGGCTATTGGCAGCCAATGCAGCTTGGGTAAAAGATTAGATACCGAGCAGAACTTAGGCAGTGCCAGCAAAGCACGTGCCGCGGCATTCTGAATTCTTTGGAGGCGTAAAATACAAGATTTATTAGCGCCTAGATAAAGGGAGGTACCATAATCCAACCTGGCTAAAATTGTAGCCTGGAGAATAGTTTGACGGATTTTTGGTTCAAAATATCCAAGCAAAGGTTTTAACCCCCTCAGGAGTCCAAAACAGACCCCTGCGAGAACTTTAGATTGGGTATCAAAAGAAAGATCCCTGTCTATCCAAAAGCCTAGACTCTTAACCGCCTCTTTGGGCGGTGGCGCTGGTTTAAGTTTATCCGGCCACCACTGTTCTGACCAAAGAGCACTATCTCTCCCCAATACAAGAATTTCAGACTTAGCAGCATTAAGCTGCAAACAATTGGCTGTCATCCAGTCTGCAATCGCTAACAGGTCCTCCTTAAATTTAAAAAGGTTGTTTTTACACTTTTTTGAAAAGGCAATGACTAGCTGGGTGTCATCGGCATAGGATACCAATGACATCCCTCTACTTTTTGCTACCAGAGCTAGGGGTTGAACATAGATGTTGAACAACGCAGGACTCAATATTGAACCCTGTGGGACCCCATGCTTAATGGCATACACCTGCGAATGGTGCGGTGGTACAGCGACTTGGAAAGTTCTGCCTTCCAAGAAAGAGCGAAACCAGGCCAGAGCCAGCCCCCTGAAACCGATATCCTGCAGCCTACATAACAAGATGTCATGGGAAACAGTGTCAAAGGCGGCACTTAAATCCAACAGAATCAAGGCCGCAGAATCCCCAACATCTAGGCTGCGACGGATGTCCTCGGTCACAGCCAACAGCGCCGACTCGGTGCTGTGGCGGGGGCGAAAACCGTTTTGTGAGGGGTCAAGGATATTGTTCTGCTCTACAAATTCAGCCAAGACTGTATTTACATAGGATTCAGTAACTTTGGCTAAAAAAGGGAGTTGGGAGATCGGATGAAAATTACCAGGGTCCGAAGGTTCTAAGGACGGTTTCTTTAGCAAAGGAACAACTTTTGCATGCTTCCATGTTGCAGGCAATGATGCAGAGGTCACTCATGTCCCAATTATCACTTTACCCTTCAATAATCTTTTTACCATTTTTTCAATAGTAATATGCGCTCAAGTGAGCAATAAATTTCTGGTAATGTCGCATTTTAGCCAACATATTATCAATTGTAGGCGTGGTTAGTGCTGTCAGTAATCTATATATTGTATATACATTTAGAAATTTATTTATACTGCACAACTGCATATTTATTAAATTTGGGTTTTGATATTGAAATGGTACTGTTTTTGGAAATATAGAACATTAGTGGGGATGCTTCGATCACATGAAATTGTTTGCTATGGCATCACCGTATCACTGATAGTCTGTTATCTATGTTGTTTTAGCCCTTCTGTGCATGAGTCATTAGCATATGTATAAATAGAGTCAAAGAACGCAGAGCATTATGTGATCAAGACCGCGCTGAGCCCGTCGAAACGCGTCATGGACGGCAATTGCCATGGTAGTTTGGTTCATTGATGAAATCTTGCCTGATTAAAGCTCTTTCTGAACTCTAATTTTGCATGGAGTGGTCCATAACTGGGAAGCAGCAGCAGTGATCTGTGGAAGCCGGGATCTTGTTGATATATATATATATATTTCGCAACAAACACTCCCCGCACCTCCACGCTGACAAGCAGGCGAGCAGAGAGAGAGACGGACCCAGATTCAGTAGCAGGTAAGATCTTTATTCCTCTCACCCTTGCGACGCGTTTCAAGCACAAAGTGCCCTTGTTCACACACAAAGGGAAATTCGCCCGCCAAACTGTTTTTGAATGCTAAGTGCACACCTTCTTCCGTGACATGTGACCAAGGAAAATGGAAGAAATACTGCATTGACCAATGCACATCGCAAATAACCCTTGTAGATGTATTCTTTGTCAACAAACAAACAGTTTATTCTATATGATAAATTCAGTCCACTCATTATTCAATTAAAATTAGAATTAAAATTAAATAATTTAAAAATTGAATAAAACCCGAATAAATCCTGTTATGTTTCATATACTGCATAAATGCTGGTAAATGCTGGTTAGTAAAAAACTTTCTATACTTATCAAGAAATCATTTTTTTAAAAACCAATTCAGAAACGTGGTACTGAATGACAATAAAAAAGAAATTGCGATAAAAGTTAAAGTGCTTTTGTTCAAAACCATCCCTTGTTCTATGTACATCTATTAAAGTGACTAGTGCTTGTGAATAGTGCAAATATAACTTGGCTCAAAAATGAGCCATAAAAAACAGCTACCTAATTAAAAAATGTACAATTCAAACATTTGATTTTTAAGACACATAGATATTTAACAAAAGCGTTGCGAACCAAAACAAAACCAATTTGAATCTGTAGTTTTTGTGACATACCTACTAAGAAATTCTACAAATATCATTTTCATATTTTGGCCCATGTTAATGAAGATGTAAAAATGTAAACAAGGAAGGAAGGAAGAAGGGATGTAAAAAAGAAATATCAATAATAGATGCGAATGGACCCTAGTGATGTCATATCTAATTGCAGTGTACCATCATTAAGTCATTTGTGCACCTTATCCTTTGATTTAGTAATGATATTGACATTTGAGCACAATGTTCAATTTTTACCTAAAAAAGTGTGCATGTCTTCAGTGGTGTTTAAGCCATAGGACACCTTACTGTCTAGCTCAAGAATAGTGCAGGTTTCGAGTTGTCTCAGAAGTCTCTCTCTATTTCCTCCTCTTCTGAGCGGCGAAATGGCATTGATCACAAAATATCTCAGACAGTTTAAATCATTATCGTGCCTGGAGGCATGCCATCACTTTCTATGTAGGAAACCTGTCAGGTTCAGGGACCATACCCGTATGATTTTTGCCTCAGGAATAACATTTTCCTGTTCGATGGTGTCCTATACCAACAAACCACTGGGACTGCGATGGGCTCATGCTTCGCTCCTAGTTTTGCCAACTTGTTCATGGGCGTGTGGGAGGATCTCTCCCCGCACGTCGAGCGGGTCATCGTATGGCTTAGGTACATTGATGACCTGTTCGTCGTGTGGCGGGGAACTGGGTATGAAGCCATTGACTTTATCAACAATCTGAACGCCAATAATCGCAATATACGACATACCAGTAACATCAATAAAACATCAGTTGAATACCTCGATGTCAAGATAGAGATCAAACAGAAAAGATACATACTGTTCTCTTCCGGAAAGCTACGGCTGGCAACATCCTCCTTCATGCCCTCAGTAGCCACCCAGATGCCCTCAAATGGAGCATCCCTTTTGGGGAGCTACTGAGGGCAAAACGTAACTGCAATACGGAAGAGGCCTATCAACATGAACGCAAGATCATGATTGATAGATTCAGGGAAAGAGGTTATCCCAATTGGGTTCTCAACAAAGCCAGTGTTAGAGCTGATGGCATCAGCAGACTAGAGACACTTTCAGACGAAGTAAGCACTGAGGTAGACCAGACTGAGGACAATACCAGAATTATCCTTACACACAACAACAACATCAGGGATATCCAGGGGATCTTAGCCAAAAACTGGGGTATCATTAAAAGTGACAACGTCATAGGGAAGGGCATTAAAGGAAGACCTAATATCACCTTCAGGAGTGGTCGCAGCATTAGGGATATGCTTGTCCACAGTGACATTACTGTAATACCACCTAGGGACTGGCACAATCTCCAGAGCTTCTACCCTTGCGGCCATTGCAAGGCCCGCAGAAATAGCCTCATGTGTAAGGAGCTGACGAGAGGTAAATCTAGTAAAATCATTTCCCAGTTCCTGATGTGCAGTACCTCATTTGTGATTTATATAATCGAATGTCCCTGCAAATTGTGGTACATAGGGAGTACCACACTGGCTGTTAAAAAGAGAATATTGGAACATATGAGGGCCATCACAAACTGTGACCCCAAATATCCAGTAGCCCGACATTTTCAGGAAAAACATTTCTCAGATGCCTCTAAACTCACTTACTTTGCCCTGGAACAAATCACGAAAGATCTGAGGGGAGGGGATAGGGTCCTCAAACTCAGAAAGAAGGAATCCAAGTACATCATAGAGTTCCAAACCAAAGTCCCTGGGGGTCTTAACCAAGACGAAGAACTAGCAATACACCTTAGAGAAGAATAGAGACTGCCTCTGCAAGGGATTTTCTCTGACATCCTGTGCATTGGAAACATATTGTAAATATTTGTGCTTGTATGTAGTATACCATGTTGTATACACACGTTGCTAATTTTCTTTTGTTTTTTGTTTCTTTTACAGGAGGAAAGGAAGGGACCCAATCTCACGTCACGCACTTGCATGGGTTCCCTACCCTTTTCTTTGTTTATCACCATTGGGACGTCATGTCAGATAAGATAAACTTCGCATGTATTTTGTTCAAGTAATTGAATGCACAATAAGGGGTCTGATCCTGTATTTTAGTCATGCACATGTTCTAGTTGTCATTGTTATCAATTTATGCTACCTGTTTGATCTGCACACTGAGGCTGGCCTACGATGGGGCATCTCTTTGGTTTAATGAGATTCTTTAGGCACTAGGCCAATATTGTGTATTATCTCGCATACCTTAGGTTGCTTTACAGTATTTGCTAGTAGCATAATCCGCTGGGCAGGCTCTCTACATGAAGTGAATACTATGGCTACTCAGCCCACTAAGCGGCACGTGTATTATGTTGGTGAATTGATTTTGTTGCCACTGCTTAAGTATTTTACTTCTGCTCTTTACACATTACATTATTTGTGTATTTTACGGTGATATGCATATATATTTTCTGTGTACTGGCTAAATAAAGACATTCCAATATGGCTGACAATTGCAGACCTCTATGTGCCCCTTTTCGCTTTTTACCATGCTAGGTTTTATAAGGCACTTAAGTGGTGTACGTATTACATGTGACCAAGGCTGCTGGGCAGACGAAACGCGTTATGTAATTAAACAGATTTTCACCTTCGAATTTGGCTCGACTTTGCTGTTCCTGAGAGCACGCTTACTGGACTCTTTGCAAAACTATTGACAGCCGGTACGCTCTGCCGGCGTGCGCGCCACTCCCCCTTGGGTCCATCCGTTCCGGAAGGAGCTAACAATGAAGGAATATATATATATATATATATATATATATATATATATATATATATATATATATATATATATATATGTATGTAATTAATCTACATTCCACAGCATCTATGCCAACACAGCCGATTCAGGCAGGAGATTTTTGATTTTTGCCTGAAATTGCCTCTGCTTCAATAAAAGTCAATGGGAAAAATTCCTTCGGATGATTTCTATCCAAAATCTCCCACATTCTTGTTCTAAAATGTTGGAATATATGCCACAAAGATCACCCTATGGTAAAGTATCCAGAAAAGTAAAAACATTTATTAAACTTTAAAAAATAACAATTTTTATGTTAAATATGAATGTAAATTAATTGTATATATTTATTTTAACTGTAGAACAAAATACACACATTACAGCATTAAAATCGTAATTTAAATTTAAAATGTAATTATTTTTAATACATTAAATAAGATTATTTTTTTTTAAAGTTTAAATTAAAAATAATCTTACCTAGAGTAAAACATGTATTACATTTTGTTGGAAATTGGTTTACTGGTTGAGGGGCGTGAAACCCTACACAAGCAGAAGCCACAATTTTTTCCAGGGGGAAGTCACAAGCAAACCCCCAAATTCACCTATGCTTAACCCTCTGGTAGCCTGTAAAGTATTTATGCAGCACTTCAAAAGGTAATGAGGTGAAAACACAGCAGAAGAGAAATCCTGCTCCGCATTAGAAAAGTAGCGTAAAATTGAATGATTTGACACCAAAATGACAAAACTCCAATCAGTAGAACCGGAGATATGCAATTTTAAACTTTCAAAAGTAAAAATAGTGCCTAAAAGCACAAAGTGCCTTCTGTGGTTGTTTGGTCGCACCTGACCGGGACAAAGTAACAAGTTCAGGTCAAATACAATTGAGTGTGGCCCAGATACAGGGACCAAGTTAGGCCCGCTGAATGAAAGTACCCTAAATCCTGGTTGCGGAGCGTTGCGAGATCCTTCGCAATGCGTCGCACAGTGGCGGCTCCGAGGAGCTGCGATACGGGGTCCTGCATTGCCGTCAAGGATGCTGTTGATGAGGGGCTTGCGATGAGAATTTTTTTAATTTTATTTTATTTTTTTATTTATTTATTTGAGTTTTATATAGTGCTGGCTAGACCCGGAGGTATCAGAGCGCTTTACATAAGGAACCACATAGCGAGTTACAAGGTACAATAATTTAAACATTTGTTGCACAGTCATTACAAAGTAAGTGGCAAATCATAAGGGGCAGGGAAGGCAAAGGGGGACAAGAATAGGATACTGAGAATAGGTGAGAGGAGAGAAGGGAACCTGAGGGGGGGATGGACTTAAGGCAGTCCAGCAAGAAAGAGAAAAACGTTCGAGGGTCGTCAGGGGGAGTCCGGAGGGAAGGGGGAACGGACAAAGGTCAAACAAGATGGCGGGTCCGGTGGGTATTGACGGAGACCAACACCAAAATGGCGGGATGCACAAAAGTCAAAATTCCTGAAAGAAAAACCCAGAGAGCAGGATTCATTGAGTAGAGTCAGAGGGGGGACGCAGCCACAAAACCAAAGGCGGGCGGAAGGCTGTAGCATGCGTGCACAGGCTCTGGACTACGGGGGCATCGGTGTCGACGATCCGCAAGGCGTAGATCCGTGGAAGTCAGCCTGGGAGTTAGGGAGCAGTCTAGGAGAAAAGGGAGGCAGCAGCGAAGTCCGGGGGGGCGCGACTCCCAGGCACAGAAAGGTACGGAAAAGCCCGGGAGCGTCGCACCGCAGCGCCGAGTAGATTCATCACCCCTGCACCCCCGTAACTGGAGAGGACTCACGGGTCCCAGATGTCAGATCTGAGGCGAGGCACACCCAAGAAGACGGCCAGGATGGGGGAGGCAACAAGGCAGCAGCGGGGACCGGGAGAGCGAGCCTCCCCTTGATCGGAAGATTGCAGGCAAGAATTCGGGTGCACCGGACCAGCAGCGCCGTGGCACTCACCGCCGATACAGCCCCATCACGGCAGGAGATCAAGCGTCCTGGCGGACAGCTACTCCCCAACCCGGAGGGCAAGGGGGACGGTCCGGAAGGGTGAAATCTCGCCCCAGAACACTCAGCCGCCATCAGGAGTTTCCGATCATGCCTTAGCCGCGCCAAGGCTGGTCCAGTTATCAACGATCCGCGGTGATTCATTCCGAGGGAGGCAGAAGGAGGAAAACAGCAGCGGAGGGACGAGGAATGCCATGCCCCAATGTCCGGCTGGGTAGATGACTTGTTTGGATTTCAAAAGTCTTGCTAGGTCATCAAGCCCTGACCAAAGCAGCACCTCTTTGCTGCCTTCTAGGATTGGCAGCTTGAGCCTGATGAGACCATGCCTGACTATACTAGCAATGCTATGCTTACCCAGGCCTCACGATGGAGCTCCCTCCAGTAGATTCTGAGCTCCATTGGGAAAACAAAGGGGGAGAGGTTTGTATGCCTCAGTCAGACCCAACTAATGCTTCACTTAATTTACGCAGCGAGGGACGGTGACTGACAGTTAACTGAGCTTTCAATCAGAGACACCAACAGATAGCATTTGTGCTAACTCGTGGTAACTTTTACATAATAATTCCTCAAGGGATGTACTTGCAGTAAACCCGGCAATGCGGAGGAACTCTGGTGTAAAATCCATGCTCACTATCTGTATCTGACTGAACAATACATGTGAAATAACTGTAGCAGGATGAACCTTGCCAATAACTGACCTAACCAGTAATGGGTGAAGTAATTTTGTACCCAAGCCACACACACAATACAAGTAACAGCGAAACTTAGCTCCGCATGAGGCAACATCTGACAACAATGTTACTTATAAGAGGACAGGTACAGTCATGTATGGTGTTGTTTATAATGTGGATGTGTTGTTCAATTATCATAAATATTATTACTTTCTGCCTTTAATATGGCAAATACGTTGCTTTTGTCCAACAAACGAGAGAGGTATCCAGATCTAGAGTCAAGAGGTAAGACAGGGGCAGTGGTGGCTGGTGACATTTGAAAGTAGTGGGGCATAAAAGTTAGGAATTAGTTTTATGTGGTGAGCAACCACTGCATTTTCTTTAACTTTTGCCTTGTCATAATTTTGAAAACTCTGTCCCCACCATGATGGGGGCCCCATCACACCCATTTGCACAGAATTACAATTGCAACTGAAATACATGACCACTGCTCTGTGTGCTCTGCAGAGACGCTGATTGGATGACCATGTATTCTGAACACCTTTTTGACCCCCTGACAGACCCTGTGAGAAACTCGCAGTGCCTTCAACCACAACTCCAGAGCTCTCAATTGTGCAACCAAGTGGTGCCACTCAGTTTAAAGTATGCTTTGTACAAGAGTAATGTGCTACATGAAAAAGTACGGAACCAACATCCTGGAAGTAGCTATCATTATTCTACCTTACCCTGCATTTGCATGGCAGCCATGCAAAACTGATAGCCTACCTAAACAACAAAGCTATCCAGGGACTGCTGATGCCTAGCTGTGGTCCAAAGTCACCCTCAGACGCTAAATGCTGCGACCTGGAAAAAGATCGACATGGCCAAGTGAAGATGAATGTAAAATAAATGCTCCTGTCGGCCTTTCACTCCAAAATCGCGGTGCAGCACCTGTGACTATAGGTATGTGGGCTCTGCAATACAGAAGGAGAGATAGCAGAGGCCTGCATCAGGAGCATCCAGAGAGGAGGAGTGGACAGGTGTCCCGGCAGAACAGCAGTAGGAAGTGGTATGGAAATACCTCCAGTCGCTTGAGAACAGGCGTTGGAGGAGGCATTCAGCTGTGCTACGAAAGCAGTAAATTCAAATCGGGCCCCACTTCTGTAAGAACAAATAGAGTTGAAGGCTCTGAAACACCTACAGCCGACCAATAGAACTTGAGTTGCCCTCAAGTTCGCAGGCCATGTGTCATCTCTTCCTGCTCCCTTCTGTACAGTGGTTGTGCCCTTGGTGATACACGCAGATCTTCAGTGTCCCCTAATACTTCCGTTTCTTCGCTGCTGTGGCTGGCTCATGGTGGGCCCCAGGGTCCTCACTGTCTTTTTTTTATTTATTTTTTTATTTCAAATGATCTTTATTCATTTATATGAAAGGAAGGAGAAGATCATCAAATAGAAACTGGTGACTTGGCGAGATTAGAACAATAAGTACATATCAATGAACATATGAATGGACCACATATCAATGAACAACAAAGGAGCCTCCTTACAATTGCAGGCAATACATATGTGTCTCAACAATGGGCTAGAAAGAACTAACCTCCTATACATCGAAAATAGGAAAAGGAGAAAAAGGATAAGATAGAAAAAAGAAAGAGATAGAAACCCAGAAGAGAGGGAGAAAGAGACAGTCCAGAGCCCCATACATAACATAATGTAAAGAGTTACATGGCATATGAGTACCCAACGATGACTTATAACACCTGTGCTAGAGAATGACGCTCAACCTAATGAATCTCACGGTGGTTTATGAGAGTCAAAATACTTGTCCAAAGTAAACCACATTTTCCTCGTTGAAGGTTTCCAAGGTGAATTTTGAAGAGTAAGATTATCTGCCCCCCTGAGGTGAATGACCCAGTTCATCCAACATGCATAGGAAGACTTACTGGTATCTTTCCAGTTGGTGAGTATCATTTTTACCGCAGAGATTAACAGAAGATCGAGGCGAGCTCTGTCATCCTCCGACGGCAGATCCACCTGTAAAAAAGCAGCTACCAAGGTTGGCAAATCTCTACACAGTGTACATTTAAACAATTTATACAAAAATAAGTATACCTTGTCCCAGAAAGGTTTCACTGCTGAGCAATGCAAAATAAGATGGGCTAAGTCACCTTTGTCTTGTTTACAGTTCCAGCACAAATCATCTTCCCGAATCCCCATGGAGAACAACCTAGACGGTGTCCAGAACGCTTTGTGCATTAACCAATATTTAGTTTGGGAAAGAACCGGGGAAATCTTGTTGCGAGAAACTGAGTTCCATAGTGAGGACCACGAATGTTCAGTTAACGGGGCAGGAGAAAGCAGATTCCAATAATCAACTACCTTAACATTAAGCTTTGAAGATTTGGGACGCAAGAGTTTATAGATCTGGGAAACCTGATGGCCAAGTTTGTTAATTTTTGTTACAAATAAAGGCAATGACGGTGAGATGGGAGACAGTTTGAATTTCGCAATGGCAGTCCTTACTTTCAGAAAATTGTAAAATTCAATATCAGCTAGCTTATATCTAGCTTGAAGTTCAGAGAACGTAAATGGGTACGAGGCGTTTTCCAACTGATGGGGAAAGAACACCCCTTAGAGCACCAGGATTCAAAGTAGAGAGTTTTACCATTGTAAAGTAGTTTGTTATTAAACCATAACGATTCCATGTTGGAGCCCCTAATACTGACCTCCATGGTCTTATCGATTTTCAAGAGAGCTATTTTAGTGTTCTTAAAAATAGACTTAGAGTGGATGGGGCAGAGACGATTGGCTGTAAGAATCGAAAGATGGTTTATATTGTTGAGGAGAGCCCTTTCTACTTCCAGCCAGACAGGTGAGTAATCGCTAGTGGGGGAAACCCAAAGAGAGCCTTGTTTCGCCAAAAAGGCATACTGGTAAAGTCGGAAATCCGCTAAATTCACACCCCCTAAAGCTTTGTCAAACCTCAGTTTTTAATGCTAATTCGAGCTTTTTTCCCACGCCAGAGAAAGGATGTTAAAAGAGTGTCTAGTTTATGATGAAAGGTGTCTGTCAGTATAAGCGGGAGCATACTTATAAGGTAATTGACTAGAGGGGTGACCATCATCTTCACAGTCTCGATTCTCCCCCACCACGTAATAAATTTCGGGGACCAAGAGTCCAAAAGCTTCTTAATTTTATCCAGTAGCACCTTCTCATTTTGGTGCAAAGTGTCTATAATATTATTGCCAAATACAATCCCCAAATATTTGATGTAACCAGGTTGCCACGTTAAACCAGAGTCCCCTAACACATCACTAGTGCAAAACACATTTAGTGGTTTAACTTCGGATTTATCTCTATTGAGTTTATACCCCGAATGAATAGAGTATAATGCTATAGTATCCATCAGGGCTAAAATTGAAGAGTCTGGGCGTTCCGTTACTATTAAAATGTCATCCGCGTATGCGGCCAGTTTGACTTGAACGCCATTAATATCGAGTCCCTAATATCCGGATTGAGTTTAATTGCCTGAATAAGGGGTTCCAATGCCAACAGGAAAAGAGATGGAGACAAAGGACAACCCTGTCTGGTACCCTGGTAAAGAGAGAAGGCCTCAGAAAGTGAGCCATTTACGGCAACGCGGGCAGTCGGTTTTAAATAGAGAGACATAACCATCTTGGCAAAGTCCTTACCCAAATTAAAGAAATGTAGGCAGCGGTCTAAAAAAGCCCAAGAAACCCTGTCGAAAGCCTTCTCGGCATCCAATGTGATGGCATTTTCTAAAACATGGCAGAATAAACGCGTATTGTCATTAGACAGACGATTGCGTAGGAACCCTACCTGAGAGCTGCTTATTAATTTATGAAGGACCGAATTAAGTCTAACTGCAAGAATTTTAGCGTAGATTTTGCAATCCACATTAATGAGTGAAATAGGTCTATAGTTTTTCGGCTGAGTAGGGTCTTTTCCTTCCTTTGGAATAACAACTATATTAGCTTCCGACATAGAGTCAGGCGTGCCTCCTTCGGTAGCAATATGATTAAAAACCTGTTTCATAGTAGGACCTAATTGAACTAAGAAAGACTTGTAAAAGGATGCAGTGAAACCATCAGGCCCAGGAGCCTTATTATCCTTCAGAGACTTGACCGCCTTCTCTATTTCCGAGCTATTGATTTCCATTCCTAACATGGCTGCGTCGACTTCTGCAAGTCGTGTTAAATTGAGGCTACGGAGAAATCTGGTGCACCCCTCCTTGTCAAAGGCCTGATCGTTCTTATATAAGTCCTGATAAAAAGTTTTAAATGTGTTAAGGATGTCTTTATGTTTCGTGTGAGTTCGGTTATTGGAGTCTTTGATCGAAGATATAACGTGCTGGTTTTGTTTATGTTTGAGATATGAAGCGAGAAGTTTGCCTGCCCTATTGGCCTCACATAAATTCAATGCTTTAAATTTATTAACCCACACTCCCGCACGCTCACTTAATATTTTATTATATTCATACTTTTTTGCATCAGTGACAGCAATATATTAGAATCATGCAAGGAGGCGACATGGGCGGCTTCCAGGCGCCTAATTTCTTGTTCAAGTTGAAGTAGCCCTAGGTTCATGCATTTATTTATTTTTGTTTTGATTGCAATAATTAGACCCCTTATGGTCGCCTTTAAGGCATCCCAATGGTTATTTATATTGGTATCAGTTACCTTGTTGAAACTAAGATAATCCGTAATAGCCTCCGCAATCTTCCCTCTATCCTCAGGATCTGACAATACATCAGTGTTAAACCGCCATCTTTTGGGGATTTGTTCTTTATGACATCCTGTTAATTTAAGGGCAATACATGAGTGGTCGGAAACCAACCTAGGGGCTATGTCTGTAGACTCAATTAAGCGGGTATAAGGCCCAGGAATAAGAATATAGTCAATCCTAGTATAGGAATTATGAGGGGCCGAATAAAAGGTAAAGTCCTTTGTGTCTGGATGCTGGAGCCTCCAGGGATCTTTAAGATTAAATTTAGAGCAAATAGTTTTGAGTATGGCGTGCGAGCTCGTAGGTTGATAATGACAGTTAGAATGCCTATCAATAATCGGGTCCAACGGTAGGTTAAAGTCACCTGCCATTACCAGGAGATCATCCTGGGGAATGCTGTCCAACTGGTCCGAAATACCAGACCAAAAAGAAGGGTCATCCGAGTTAGGGCCATATATATTAACCACATGTATTAGATCCTCGCCTTTCCTCAAGTGTGTAATCAAAAGTCTACCATCGTCATCATGTGTATAGGATTCTAGTGAT
Source organism: Calotriton arnoldi (assembly GCA_963921515.1). Taxonomy (NCBI): domain Eukaryota; kingdom Metazoa; phylum Chordata; class Amphibia; order Caudata; family Salamandridae; genus Calotriton; species Calotriton arnoldi. The sequence goes on along the minus strand of CAWUFW010003877.1, from coordinate 604,819 downwards.
ATGTTAGCAGACCTTGAGATCAGGGTAATAACGCCACGTTTCTTTTTGTCTGCCGGAGAACATGCCAATTGCGAAACCCAGTTACATTTAATAAGCTTATTATCGTCTTCAGAGAGCTTCGTCTCCTGTAGCAAAATAATATCACTTTTTGTCCTGGCCAAGTAATCAAATATTTTGCGTCTTTTCACAGGATGGTTTAGTCCCTTAACATTTAGGGACACTAGCTTCAAGTCACTTGATAATACACCATGTCTATTAGTAGCCATCAGAGATAAGTTTATGTAGCAAACTCAGAAAAAACAGCCATCGACCTATAAATGTGTGCAGTTGGTAGAAAGACCACGTAACAGACCTCAAAAGACAATCATCAATGTTGTATGTCATCAGTAGCATATTAGCATGAAAAGCCATGAACTCACGCCCTAAAAGCTGTGGTAGAGATTCCGGACAACAGACTCTAAGAGAGAAGAAAAAAAGTAAGAATAGAAAAAAGATAAAGAGTAGAAAAAGATAAAGAGAAGGAGAGTAGCCAAGGAATCACAGATGAAATAGTTCGGAACATTTTGTATACCCTGGTCGCTCTCAACCCAAACCCCCACACCCCCTCCCTCCCCACCCCAACCTGAATATGTAGCATGTGGGAGGTGCGACGACAGGAGTGACCACCCGGTCTCCAGAGGGAACAACATAAATCAGATCATATACAGACCTCCCCAATATTGAAAGGAGAATGGACTTAATGGACAAACCTAAACAGGACCATTTTCAATTTTCAATCTCGTTCGAAACAACCTAGAGATAAGGAGACTCATTCTTAGTAATACAATGCAAAATAACTAGTGGGAAAATACTATGTTAAGAGTACAATGGAACCAAGACTAGCGTTAGGCCGGACCTGGAGAGGACTTTCTCTTAATGACAGGAAGCTGTGATGAGTCCATGTCCTGAGTAGGCGGACCTTCTAGATAGTTCGCAAGCTCCCTGGGATCATTGAAAAAGAGATGTCTTCCACCGTCCATGATCTTGAATTTGGTAGGGCCCACAAAGGAGAACTGGATATTTTTGCTCCTTAGTTTGTCTCGTAGGGCCAGAAATCCCCTCCGAGTATCTACGGTTGGCTTTGAGAAGTCTTGGGTAAAAATAATCTTGTGACCATTCCAAATGAGTTGGCGGTTCTTCCGGGCATAACTAAGAATAGATTCTACATGCTGGAACCTCAGAGGTTTACATATAATTGGACGAACGAGCGATCTTGATGAGGATTTAAATGACGGAATTCTGTGTGCTCGGTCTAATTCAAAATGTTTGCCAAATGTGATGCCAGTAAACTTAGGAATCCAGTCCTCTAAAAAAGCTAGACAGGAGCCCAAGGCGTCCTCCGAGCCTTCTGGAACTCCAAGAATGCGGATATTACCTCTGCGGTTGCGATCTTCAAGTTCAGCCGTCTGTCTCAGAAGCATAGATGTCGTATTCTTCAGGGATTTTACTTCATTACAGGATTTAGTTGCAATGTCTTCCACATCACTGATCCTCTGTTCAGCCATTGAAAGTCTATTATTGACCGCGTTCATATCCGCTCTAATGGCCGTTATCTCCAGCTGTATAGTATCCGTAGTTTGTTTGGTTGACTTGGCTAAATCATGGACATCGGCCAGTTTTTTGAGGATCAAATCTAGTGTACTGTTTATGTCTGATTTCGGCTTGATGGGTGAATCTGATTGAGAGGGTTCACCTTTGTTTCGTTTGTGCAACAGCTTGGAGTCCCGGTCAGCCATTCTATGAGCTTTGTGGGTCCCTACACTGGGTTGTAGCACACCCTTCACGATCTGCAAAATGACTTAACAGCAGTGGGAAAGGGAGAACATAAGCGTTGAGGCAAATCTGTTAAGTCGTGAGTTATGAGTTGTGAGATTGAAGGGGCCAGTATACCAGCTAGGGTATCCGTGAAACTGGTAGTCGCTGTACTCACTTCGGCTCCTAGGTACGTTGGACCAAGCTGACAGGTGAGCCCTGAACGAGAGTACTGTATATGGTGGTTATTCCTAAACTCAGATAACAAATTTAGTGGCAGTACAGATGTGGAGAGTATATATCAGTATACATCAGAATCACATCAGTATACATCAGAATCGCAAGCGGCATACTCAGTAGTGTAGATCTTCAAGCCTTGGGCACCAACCAGCAGCCGGAGATCTAATAAACTTGAGATGTTAGGCGAGGTACCCTCACGAGTTGAAGTGAAAGAAAAACCTCCAAGGGCATATCAGAGACAGAGCCATCCGCACTGCGTGGAGACACAAAGATGATGCAACCGGATCTCTATCCCCAAGAGACCTAGAGCCAAAGCAGGGCACAGCAGGCAGAGCACAACGTTGGGAGGGGAAACACTGTGAAAGCTACCTCTAATACACCATAACAAGACGTACCTCTGCCATCTTGAAGTCAGGCACGGAGGCGCGCTAATCCCAAGGTGGCAATCATAGTAGGTGACATAAACTGGGGAACCACAAGATTGGCAGTCACAAGATCAGCTTCAGACTGTGGTAGAACTAGGCTAGAAAGGATCACCGCGCTGGACTCCGGGTCAGATCCCCTGGACTATCCTACCAGGCAGGCTCCATTTTGTGTAAATCACCTCTGCGCGTCTCCGGGGGTATAAGTGCTGCAAATCCGCTATTGCCAACAGAAAAGGAGCAGCGGGCGTATCCTCAACAAATTGCCGGCCTCTGACAACACATCCCCGCTCCACAGGCGCACCATACCTGGGGGAAGTCGCGTCAGGCACGCATCAGGCACGAGACTCGCTAGGCAGGCGCAGCTCCGATGGCAATCAGGTCAGTAAGCGTGCGGGTTGCGAGGGTGACTTTGCCACGCGTTGGGGTCGATATCTGGGTTACCGCCAACAGAGGGCTGCTATGTAGATTGCGAGGGGCACCATACCTCCTGTCCTGATGAGGTCCGCAGGTCCACTGTTTAGTTTGCCGACATTTTGGTCGTCGCTTCGCGTCGGTTAACAGCCAGGAGGAAAAAGACTAAAGCCGCTTCCACTACAGCCACTTAGAGCACAGCGGAGAAATCCTCGTCATCAGGGCAGCTTCCGACACCATTACCGAAGGTTTTGGTGAAATTTGGCTTATGGGAAGGTCATATTTCAGCTCCGGATCAGCGGAGAGTCGGAGTCAGGCAGCCATCCACACTGGCGTCCAAGCCACGCCCCGTCCTCACTGTCTTTTTAATTCTGGTTGATCTCCATAACCAACTCTCCCTACCGTTAGGATCTTTAACTCGACTGGCAAATCTAGCATTTCTCTCACTGTGCGCACCCACACAGGTTACTGCCCTTAGGTAAATGCCCTTCCTCCCCAACAAAAATAAATGACTTGCACCCACTGTCTCACAAATGCTTCTCGGGGGAAGTGGGGGGCTTGTTATTGATAGTTTCTGTTTTACCAGCTGTGACACTGGGTGTCTGGTCCATAGCGGCTGGGAAATTGGAACTAATTAATTTGAAATCTAAATGGCAGGCGCATTCAATTTTCTTGATCGTTTGCACCTGGAAATATTTTATGCACGTATTCTGTGTGCTGGGGCCTGCAAATAAGAGGTGACTTGAAGGGCGGTGGCGGAAGCTGACACCACTTAGCCCTGTGTCTATTACCAGTAAGGGAATGTGCGCATGATAAAATGTTGTCAGATGCTGGGCACCATCTTTTTTTTTTTGTTGCAGTTTTATAAAGAGCAGACTCGACCAGAAGGTATTGGAGTGCTTCACATGAGCACCATTTACATTACCCAAGGTCATATCAATTCTTTACCAGCACAGTAAGGTTACATTATTTACCCACAATCACAGGATGCGGTACGAATGCCGGTATTCAAACCTGGTTCCCCAGTTCCAAAGTCGGCAGCTCTTTTTATAAATGACCTGTGGCTGCAATATGGGGCCTATTATGCTGTTAAGACAGCCCTGTGTGTGACGTGAGCACAAATATCATTGTGCTGACCCGGCAAATTAGCGACACAGACACACATAGAAGCACACGCAGTGCAAGGACATGTCACCCACGAGAAGGTTAGGTTGCTGCGCCATCGCTATGAAGTTCTGCCAATCATCATGCAGTATCATAATGCTGGCCCTGGCAGGATGGCGTGAATTCCAGATGTACTGCATGCACGGGTCGCATGATTGTGCCAATCTCTGGTTCAGTCCGGGTAATTCTTGGCATATTGTGGACATTCTCAGCATGAGATGGTGACACATGGGCATGCAATGAAGAATCCTTCCACCTGTGGCAGTAGTACACAAGTGGACGACTTGATGAAAATATGAAACTGACGTTAGGGCACCAAAAATGCTAATATCTCAAGATAAAATATTTAATTATTTCATGAAAATGATAGGCTTTTGTTTTGGGAAATTGGGTTTATGTCTCTTTAATATAAAACAGCTTCCATTTCTAGGCAAAATAAGTGTTTTTTCATAAACTGAAAGGATGTTTAATTTGCAAATATTTATTTAAAGCTCACATTTGAGAGATTATCACTTTTGCTTCTGAGTTTCTACCCTATTGTAACCTGTTTGCTGTCCGAACCTGTAAGGTGCCAGTAATCTGCTCCATAGCAGCATGTGAGCTTGTGCAATCTGTCCAGCTCTGCTGAGTATGGCATTAAAGTGTTGTGACATTTGTGTATTTTTTATTTTGCACCCTGCCCATTCAAATGATTGAGGATTTATTAGGAAGGGCCAGGCTAGAACAGTTAAAGACAGTGAAATGTAGAAGTCAAGAAAGATGCTATGAAAATAACAGGTCATGTGAAACTGGCTTTTCAGATGGTGTTTTTTCAATACTTCTTCAGGAAACTGGGCTGAAAATAAACAAATTTGCCCCCATTTCTCATACTTTATTGGTCTGGGTAAAACCCAGCACTCATGGGGAGGGAAAGACTTGCTTGGCACACAATAACAACATTGCAATATTTCATGGGAGTACAGTCTTTTTTTATCACATTTATGTGAGAATAGTACTGAGTAATACACCATTTGGCCTTTTGCTTTGCTCGCTCAATGCAACTCGAAACAGGAACTTAAAGCCCACCGGTTTCTTAGATTACAAGTCACTATAGACATACACATGCACACACACACTCTCACACTACCAGAAAGCTGAAAAAAGAGTTCACATATTAAGCGTGGGGTGCCTCCCTAATGCAGAGGGCATGAATCTCATGTCCCCTAACTAATGGCAGGAAGTCCCTCTGGTTCTCGCACAGGAAAATTCCCTGTTACGGCTCTCAAAACGGGCTTTACAGCCTGAGGTGTATACATTTTGGGCCATATTATCAAGAACGGCGATAACATTATCGCCGCTTTAGCGGCAGGAAACTGCTGCTAAAGCGGCGATAAGGGGCTTGATAATATGCCCTATAGAATTCCAATAGAAGCCCAGGTTTGATGTCCTTCACACCAGAACCTAGGCTTCTATTGGAATTCTATAGGGCATATCAAGCCCCTTATCGCCGCTTTAGCGGCAGTTTCCTGCCGCTAAAGCGACGATAATGTTATCGCCGTTCTTGATAATATGGCCCTTTCTGTTTACAGTGCGATGCAACTTTCCATGCCGCTGACGTCACTACTTGTGAAACTGAAAGCAGTTGCTGTGTTCAGTGTGAATAGGTGCTCGCCCCCCCAAGCTGAGCCCCCGAGCACCGATCTGCACAGGAGAGGTACCACTGGAAAGGTTAGACACTCGCCATTCCACCGGCATTCCTCCCTAATGGATTCCTGCATGGGATCCACTAGGGAGGAAGGGCAGGAGTGCTTGGAGGGAAGACTGCCCTCCGCTTGACAGGAGGGCAGTCTCTGATCTGGGATCCACCCACATAGATCAGTGTTAGTTTTAAAAAGGAGAGTGGCCCCCAAGCATGGATAATCGCTTCCAGTCACAGTAGAGCAATACAATCTTTCTGCCCCTCATACTGCATCACAAGCCCCATTGACGGGATCCTCAGCGACGAGGCAACAGGACCTTTCACCGCAACCTTGCTGCATCTTGGAAGCGACGCATCGCCTGCACAACGCATCTTTGATACGGATCCATGCAACTCCCCGCAAACCAGGATTTAAGGTACTCTGTTCAGCGGGTCTAATAGGGCCCTGTAGCTGGTTGTGCTCCATCGTGGTCGGCCTGAACTTGTGTCTTTGTCTCGATCCGGTGCGACCAGATATTCATAGTTGGCGTTTTATGCCTTTTAGTGCTATTATCTCCAAAAACTTTAAAACTCAATATCTCCGGTTCTACTAATTGGATTTTTGTTGTTTTGGTCTTGTTTTATTGATGAAATCTTGCTCTTTTTCTCTAACTCTGTGTGAGATCCCCTTTGTGTGGTGGTCTCACTGTTTTTCTGTTTGAAATGTTGCACAAGTACTTTACATAGTGCCTCCACGTTAAGCCAGACTGCTCCTTGCCAAGCTACCAGGGGGTTGAGCACAGGTTAATTTGGGTTTGCTTGTGCCTTGCCCTGACTAGTACTGTGGTTGATGCTTGACCAGGGATCACACACAGTCAACCAGTAACCCAATTTCTAACAACAAGTTTGTTTTACAACTGACACACACTATACATGTGTGCAACCGCAAGCCTGTGACAGACATAACAGTATATTATTAGAAGTGCAATAAAATACAGACTAGAACATTGTCACATATTTCTATTTATTCCTTCTTACTTTTGCTATTTTTTTATTTCAGTGATTAGTTCCTTTAAGAAAACCACAGGCGATCTACCCAAATTCCCACTTCCGGAATTTAGAATTCTGTCTAGTTCACAGAAATGCATGGCATTCTGGATTCACTCGTCTTTCAGACCTGTTTCTCCCACAAGCAGCAAATATGAAGGTAGAAACAACAAAAATAGAAAATATTGACCACCACCCAGAAAATTGTGGTGAAAAAAAGATTTTTACAATTGTGCCTGTTTCTGAAAGCTGGGCAGTGGGTGGTCTAAGCTTAGTAAACCATATAAAAATTCAACTTTTAGAAAAAAACATAATTTTTCCATAGCACTTTTTTCCCATTTTTCGAAACAAAATAAGCTTTTGCCACATTTTGCCTATTTTTTCTGCTCCCTCCAGTAGATCCCAAAAACTGTGGCCACCTTTAGAATCTCCAATATGTGGGGGGGAAAGTACACACATTTGGCCTGGTTTCCTTTTGCGGAAAACATTTATGAAGGCTTAAGCGTGAACTGCCCTAAATATCAAAAAAGGGCTCATCACTGGTGGCAAGGCCCAGCATTTAAGATGTTATTATCTGCATGTTATTTAATACCGTACGAATGTTATGACTTTGGTAGCATTTTAAAGCACCATATAGGGAGATCAAATGTGGGAGGAGGAGTCTCTGTTCCTATTCTTTTTTTTTTTATTAAAGCATTGTCACGTTACTGAGTTGACAGAAAGGTTACATATGAATTTCGTGGTTGCACTGAAAGTGGGAAAGCGCCCAAGTGCTTAGGAGCAGAAGTGGAAATGCAATATACATTTCAGAGACTGGTGAGGGTTTTAGATCAGAGTACCAGGGAATCTATCCACCCATCAACTAGTATTGAAGATATGTGCTGTCCCAGGAGAATGCAGTCTGGCCCAAACCGGTTCAGCATGCGACTGTAGATTATTTACTGTCATCAACACACTCTTGGGCTGTCCCAGTCACCACAAACTGACTCGCCTCCTTTTTTACAGTTCACAATGAACCAGACATAGGGCCTCATTACGATGGCGGACGGACTTTAGTCCTTCCTCCATCGATATGGATTTGGGAGCGGTCGCCTATGAGGCGGCCTCCCCACAATCCTAATTACGATGCGACCACCACCACGGCGGTCGCATCACCTTGATTTTGCATTGTGGCGGGGATGCGGTCAGCAGCCCCCGCCACAATGCAAAATTGGGGGTGCCTGCCCCATGTGGCAGGCACCCTGCGGTGCCTGCCACATGGGGCAGGGATGGTGCCCCCCAGGGTCCATGTCCCTGCACCTGGGATTGAGGGGGGCCTGCTACGGGCCCCCAAATCCGTTTTTGCCATTCATTTTGCGTCGGGTTGTCCGCCGCAAAACAAACAGAAGAAAGGGATATCGTAATCCCTGCGGCGGTGCCTGCAAGGCATCGCCGCAATGTTTGCCAATGTTTTTGTTCCGACAGGAGGTCGGAAAAGGACCGCCTGTTGGAACCGTGGCGGGCGGTCTTTACGACTGCCACGCTTAACCAATGGTTCTCCCCGCCATCATAATATGGCAGGGGGAAAACAGCAGTATGATGGCGGAGGGCCTGCCACCGACTGGCTGGCAGTGCGGGCCCTCCGCCATCGCAATGAGCCCCATAATTCTGAAGAGTATCCCACCAGCGTCATTGACCTAAGTTACTTTTTCACACTTCACACATTTTCAGAGGCTTGATTATCTCTTCCAATAACTCTTCTGGCAGAGGTTTTTCTTGCAAAAACACATTTTCCAGGAACATTCTCCTACAAAAGAGGATTTGTACAATAAGTGAAAAAAAAATACTTCCAAGGCTATTTTGCATATTTTACGGAAAGAAAAAGAGTCTAAAATGTCTGGGTATTTGTCGGCATAACACTTTTCTCTTGATTTTTACTCATGCATTTTTAAAGTGCAAAGTTTCCGAAGACTGCAAAGTGTTTCATATTATTATCATAAATATTACTATTTAAGCACCATATTCACCTTAGCATCATGGTGCTAAGAATGAAAAAAACAGAAAAGAGTTAAAAACAGAAAATGCAGGAGAAGGCAAGAGGGCTGATAATGTCAGAAGCGGACTGCCCAACCTAGAAAAAAGGGCTGGTTTTGAGAAAATAAATTATGTTTCACAGCAGACTTTAACTTTACAAAATTAGTGAGCCAGAGTATGTTCAGGGGAGTCCATTCCAGAGCTTGAGGGCCAGCACATGCAAGGCTCTGCCATCACACTGTAAACAACTGAATAGATCTACATATGTAAGGGAAGTGGCACTGCACTGTAGTGATCTAGTGGGTTGGTAAGGAGTCACAGGGCATTGGAGAATATTGGCCCGATTTTGTAAAGTGCTCTCTGAGCCAAAGTACTTTTGAAATTGTTCATTTGCTTTAGAAGAAGACATCATAGACTACTCTCTCCTGGGTGACATGATCGAATTTCTTGGGACATTTTACTGATCTGACAGTCATACTGTAGAGGAGCAGCGGTTCCTCCATTAGAGCAGAGGAGCGTCACCCCACCAACTAAAATGCCCCCAGAAAAGCCCCAGAGAAGACAAATAAAATGGTAATAAAGTTAATTTATTACCATTGTATTTTTCATCAACCAGTCCCAAACCGAGGGTCAGGACGGGGTGGGCCTGCTGAGTGGCAACAGTAGGGAGGTGGTGGGCTGCCTGTGCACTTACGTTTAAAGTGTGCATGTCTCTTTGGCTAGCTATCATGCGATGGCTAGCTAGGCATGCGCACTTTAAACCTCTCTAACCCAGCTGTCTTAAACAGCTGTGTTTGGAGCAACACAGGCATCGAGTGCACATGGGAGTGCTGAGAGAGGCCACTCCCTCCAATCCTGGTGCTTCTCTCATGCTGGTTAACAGCATGAGAGCAGCGCTAGGATTGGTTAAGAGAGTTGGCTAGAGCCTGCGCTGAACACCAGACTGGAGCGAGGAAGACGCGTCATGCAGCATTTAAGGTAAGTGAATTTTTATTTGTATTTATTTTATTTGTACCTCACATGTAGCGTGTGATAGTGCATGCACCCACCCACCACCTATTTGTCCGCTACACCACTCTCCGTAGATGCTAGCCGCCACTGTTCTAGAGCTATGGTAATTTAGGGCCCAGTATATCATTACACTGGTCATAAAAACAGGTCACAATTTGCAACCAGTATTTTTGCGATCAGTATAGAATTTTGCAAACCAACCTATGAACCAATAGGTCAGTTTGTAAAATTCTGAATGTTTGGTTTCTTTTTTAACACCCAACCATGTTTATACACATAAAGAGAATCTCTCACCCCTTTGCCCGCCCGACCTTTGTGGCCTCTTACTCAGTGCATGTGGAAAGGACCATCATGTAGGAAGGTGGAATCTGACTACAGGTTGCCCCCACTTTTTTCCTGGTGTTTTGCTGGTTTATGACTTAGTTGGACTGGGATCCTGCTATTCAGGGCCCCAGTCTATCTGCTTTCTCTGTAAAATGGTTTCCATGTGCCTTAGGCACATCTCTGATTGGAATCTGGAGTGCCCTTATAAGTCCCTAGTATATGGTATACTATGTACCCAGGGCATAGGTACCTCAGAGGCCTACCAGGGGCTGCAGCATGTATTATGCCACCCCTGGAAGGCCATCCAAAATGACACCACAGGTCTGCTACTGCAGCCTGGGTAAGGTGGTGCATGCACCCCTTACTGTGATATAGGTTACCTATATCACTACATACCTACACACATATAAACCTATAAGTCACTCCTATGGCAGGCCTTGTCAATCCTGAAGGCAGAGTGCATGGTTCCTATGTGAGAGGGTGCCCCTGCATGAGCAGGGCCCCTCTGCAGCGTTCGGAGACCCTTCTCTGATGCTGTTTGTAGTGCAGCCTGACCATATACTCTTAAGCGCATTATAACCTCGCGTTAAATGCTAACTTTGGAATGGCTGCACCTAAACATGTCGTGTTTGGTGTCAAACATCTTGGAATACTACCCCCCGCCAATTCTGGCGGCGGGGGTAGCATTCCACCCTTCTAGAGGGAAAGACATGTTAACTCTGGCTAGCCCGGTAACTTCTTTCCAAAGCCCTGGCATCACAAATGGATGCTGCTGCCACAGACACGAGTCTGGCCTCCTGCTGCTGGACGAAACTCCGGCAGGGGAGGCCTGGACAATAGGTTTCCTGTCCCAGGGAGGTGTGACCACCTCCCCAGACAGGATAATGTGTATTGGGGCTGGGCGGGAGCACTTTCGGGTGCTTTGAAGTCCTGCACTGGGGGCACATTTGGTGTCCCCAGTGCATACCCCAGTTCAAACCGGATCAGGGGCTTGCAGCCCCTGCTTTGGCGCGAACTGGACAAAGGGAAAGGGGTGTAGCCACCCCTCTGCCCTGACCCACCCATAGGTGGGGCCACAGAGTAGTCCAACCCCTAAACTTGGTATAAGTATAGGAACCCAGTCCTTAGGACTTTAGATTATCCCTGGACGAAACTCTGAAACAGAATCCTGGACCTTCGACGCTCTACTCATGATTAGAGGACAGAAGAATCTCCCTTGGGGTCAAGGAGTGACTCCCCTGCTTGGCAGGCACCAAAGAAGCATCTGTCCGGTTCGCATTTCTGAAACTCCCGTCGGACGCCGAAGTCATCGCATCACCAGAGGTGGATTCTCAGACTTCCCCGAGGCTACCCTGAGTCCCCAGCAAAGCTGAGGCCCGTAGCTATCGTGGGTGACTTGAGACCGTGACCCCTGGACACCGAGCACATTTGCAAGTGCATCCTCTTCTGGGTCTCCCACGAAGTCGTGCTTTGGGCTCCGAGTAGCCCTAGCCTCCAGCACCAACTGCACCGAAGATCACTGGCTTCCACTCCACGAGTGTCCTGTGAGCCAGATCCACGTGCGACATCTCGAGGCTCCTTCGCTGTCGCTAGCCCGTTGGCTAGTAGCCCTTAACGAAGGCCAATCTTTTTCTTACTTGGCATCCTGGTTGCTCCAGGCCTGCCCTCACTTACCCTCGCTGGGTGAGTTCCCCAGACCTTGCTGGTCTGCACCATCGACGATCTTCCTCTGCATTGAGACTTGCCGTTGCCAAGGCTTGTTGGGTCCAATCCGGTCGCCGACACCTCAGCACTCGACAGACATTGTGTACCAGCCCGAATCCTGCTCCTGGTTGCCGACAACACCTCCTGGACCTCGTGGCTGAAGAGTCAAGACGACCGTCAACGCACCTGAAGCACTCGACATCGGTGGGCATCTGTCCATCGCCTTCCTGGTCACTGGCTAGTGACCCAGACTCTGTCCCCTCTGCTTTCAGGTTCTTCAGAACTCCGATCCACTCTTGGATCCACCCGGACACTTTCCACTTGGTCGCCAGCAGCACTTTGCAGCAGATCGCCATTCAAATCGACGACGAAACCCGACCCCGAAAGGCACCTATGCACCCGGCTTCCCTGGGTGAGGTAACACGAGTACTCCGGTGCTCCCGTGGGTAGAGACTCTTCAAAGTCCTAGATCTCAAAGGGTTTGCTCCAAGTCCTCCTTTAAGTGTCCCTTTTCTTTAATTTCCCGATCACGACTTTCTCCGTAGAAGTCAACGGCGTATCGCGGTTGTGTATTTACACTGCACGCGTCCCCGTGGGTCCCCTGTGTCACTACCTTGGGTGGTTCCTTGTGGTCCAAGCACTTCTAGAGGCTCTAGGCCTAGTGCCTAGTTCAGTCGTGGTTCTTATACCACTTTATTGGTATATGGTTTGGTACGCCCCTAGGGCCCAAACGTGTATTTGTGCTATTACTGTGTATAAATAACTTCTAACTTATGTACTTCGAACTCTAGCCTCATAAAGAGACTAGAGGGGTGTGTTTAGCAATAAATACATATATTTTGAATATATACCTGGTGTGGTGCTCTTTCATTTGGTCACTCAAGAGATTATAGACTGGTAAAACAAGCTGCTTTACATTCCTTCAAGACTTTGCCTGAAGGCTGCTCTCCATAGCTACCACTAGGATAGCTTTCAATAAGGTTGTCTTTAACCTATCTCCAATAAGGGGTTGTTTGGACTGGTGCAAGGTGCCCACTATAATTAGTGGACAGCATATACCAGGCCAACTTCTCACATTGGTGTGCAGCGTGTGGGATTCCAGCTTGCTATTGTTTTACCAGATAATCTCAATTGAATTGATCAACTGAAAACCACTAAAGGTACCTAAGGTACATATAATTTAAGCTTAGAATACAGTAAGTTCTACTGAACTTAGAGTTGTGTGTTAAGGGATAGCACACCCTTTCTACAACTCAAGAGAGTTTAGTAGGCCACACTAGAGTAGGTAGTGCATACACCACACCACACTAGTAATGTCTTTAAGGGTAGGATCTAAAGAATCCTTGCAGGAAGCCACTGAGCTTCCACCCTCCAAGTATGATACACTCCCATTCTTGGAATTGAGAGCTTTATGCAACTTGAGAAAAATAAGGACAGGCCAAAGCCCCACCACCCAAACCTTAAGGAGTTGTTGGTGGCTTATGACCTTAGTAAGCCCTTGGGGACTGAAGGGGTAGGAGCTGAGGGTGGGGCAGAAGATGAGGATAGGACCAGGGGTAGAAATACCCCCAGCCCCCCCTCTGAAACTGGCCAGGAGGGTGACAATGGCCCTGACCTGGATAACCCAATCCCTCCTGAGGAAGATGAAGAGGATGATCAGAATGATGCCCTCTTTGTGCCCCCAGGAAGGATTATGAGTGTGCCCAGGAAGTCTAGATCTCCTTCTCAGGAGTCTAACCACTCTGGCACCTCTATAGGGAGCTCTGTCTCATCTCATAGGAGGGAATCCTCTCATGAGAGGAGAACAAGGCTGATTCAATATGAGGAAGCTCAGCTTGAACTCAGAAGGAAGCAAGTAGCCTTAGACAGGGAGTCCCTAGATCTCTTTAGAGAGAAAAGAAAGTTGGGACTAGAGTCCCATGGTGGCAGCCATGTCCCTAGAGATAGGGAAAGGTCCTATGACCATAGGAACCTGAGCAAGATTGTCCCTCCCTATCAGAATGGGGATGACATCCACAAGTGGATAACTGCTCTAGAGAGGGCCTGTAAGGTACAGAAGGTCCCTCAGGAGCAGTGGGCAGCAATCTTGTGGCTCTCCTTTGCAGACAAAGGTAGAGATAAGCTCCTCACTGTTAGAGAGGAGGATGCTGATAATTACAAGGTCTTGAAGAGTGCTCTTATTGATGGGTTTGGCCTAACCACTGAACAGTACAGGTTGAAGTTCAGAGATACCCAAAAGCACAGACTCAAGACTGGGTAGACTATGTGGATTGTTCTGCCAAGGCTCTGGAAGGCTGGTTGATGGGCAGTAAGGTGTGTGACTTCTCAGGATTGTACAATCTGATAATGAGGGAGCAGATTCTTAATAACTGTCAAAATCAGCTGTTGCATCAATATCTGGTAGACTCTGATCTGACCTCTCCCCAAGAATTGGGAAAGAAGGCAGACAAATGGGTCAGAACCAGGGTGAAGCAGAAGGTACAGAACCAAGGTGGGGAAACCAAGAAGCAAGATGCTAAGAACTCTGAAAAGGGTGGGGAGAAGGGTAAAGATCAAAAGTCTTCATCAGGCCCCCAAAATCTTCTTCAGGTGGGGATTCACAGTCTACCAAAGGGAAAGGCCAAAGAAAACCATGGTGCAAGGTCTGTAAGCAAAAGACCCACTGGACCAGTGATTGCACCAAGTCCAAAGACTCAAGTCCAGCACCCACCAATGCCCCTAAGGCACCTGTTCCCCCTAGTACAGTTGGTGGGAGTGCTCCAGCCAAGGGTTTAGTAGGGTTCACCCTGGGTACTGAGTTGGGCTCTGACCTAGTCAGAGAACTGACTCAGGCTGTGTTAGTCTGTGATGGAGGCATGGATGTGACCTCCACTGTGAGTCCCAGTAATCTGGGCAAGTACAGACAACAGCCTTTAATCAATGGACGTGAGGCTTTGGCATTTAGGGACACAGGGGCAAGTGTCACAATGGTGACACAAGACCTTGTGAATCCTGGGCAAGTTATACTTGGTGAGATGTACCAAGTGACCAATGCTAGCAATGTCAGAACAGACCATACTCTGGCAGTTGTTAACTTCTCCTGGGGAGGGGTAACTGGCCTTAAGAAGGTTGTGGTGAGTGCAAACCTACCAGTCGAATGCTTGCTTGGCAATGACTTAGAGACTTCTGCTTGGGCAGAAGTGGAGCTCAGGACCCATGCAGAAATGCTGGGGATCCCTGCAGATGTGTTTGCTGTGACCAGGTCACAAGCCAAAATGTCTAGCACTGAACAGGCCTTGGATTCTGGAAGAATGGACCAAGTGCCTTCCAAGAGGAGGAGTAGTAGGGTTAAGGCAGTGCCTTCCCCTTGGCTCAGGAGGAGGATCAGTCCCTTGAGGGGGATGATCTCAGCCCTGAAGAAGGAACTGTCCCAGAGGAACTTGAACCTGACCAGGTTGAGTTCTTGGGGACAGGGGGACCTTCTAGGGCAGATCTGAGCCAGGAGCAGCAGAGCTGCCCCTCCCTTGAACCCCTCAGACAGCAAGCTGCTGCTGAGGCTGCTGGGAAAGCTAGTGGTCCCCATACAGTGTATTGGGATGATGGACTCCTGTACTCAGAGAGTAGAGACCCCAAGCCTGGTGCTACCAGGAGGTTGGTTATACCTCTGAAGTTCAGGGGCTTCCTATTGACCCTAGCCCATGATGTTCCCTTGGCAGGTCACCTGGGCCAGAACAAGACTTGGGACAGAATTGTCCCTCACTTTCACTGGCCCCACATGTCTGAAGACACCAAGGAGTTTTGTCGCTCCTGTGTAACCTGCCAGGCCAGTGGCAAGGCAGGTGGCACTACAAAGGCCCCCTGATACCACTACCTGTGGTGGGGGTGCCCTTTGAAAGGGTAGGGATTGACATTGTTGGTCCCATGGATCCCCAAACAGCATCTGGGCACAGGTTTATCCTGGTGGTAGTGGATCATGCCACCAGGTACCCAGAAGCTATTCCCCTCAGGACCACTACAGCACCTGTGGTGGCAAGGGCCCTCCTGGGACTTTTCTCAAGAGTGGGCTTTCCTAAGGAGGTAGTATCAGACAGGGGTGCCAACTTCATGTCTGGGTACTTAAAAGCAATGTGGAAGGAGTGTGGAGTGACTTATAAGTTCACCACACCCTATCACCCACAATGCAATGGTTTAGTTGAGAGATTCAACAAAACCTTGAAGGGCATGATTAAAGGGCTCCCAGAAAAGCTTAGGCGAAGATGGGACATACTCTTGCCCTGCCTTTTATTCGCATATAGGGAGGTGCCTCAGAAGGGGTTGGTTACAGCCCTTTTGAACTTCTGTTTGGCCACCCTGTGAGGGGTCCACTGTGCTTGGTGAAGGAAGGATGGGAGTTACCTCTCAAGCCCCCAAAGCAAGATATAGTGGACTATGTACTTGGTCTCCGCTCCAGGATGGCTGAGTATATGAAAAAGGCAACCAAAAACCTTGAGGCTAGCCAGGAACTTCAAAAGGCCTGGCATGACCAAAGGCTGTTCTGACTGTTTACCAGCCAGGGCAGAAGGTGTGGGTGTTGGAGCCAGTGGCCCCAGCAGCTCTCCAAGACAAATGGAGTGGACCCCACACTATTGTTGAACAGAAGGGTGAGGTTACCTACCTAGTAGACCTAGGAACACCCAGGAGTCCCCACAGGGTTCTCCATGTCAACAGGTTAAAACCATATGTGGACAGGGCAGACATGGGCTTGCTCATGGCTACTGATGAAGGGCAGGAGGAAGAGAGTGACCCACTCCCTGACCTGCTCTCACAGAACCCTGACGATGGGTCAGTAGATGGTGTAGCCTTGGCAGGCAGCCTCACTACCCAGCAACAAACTGATTGTAGGCAAGTTCTCAATCAGTTTAGACATATGTTTTCACTGACACCCAGTCAGACCACCTGGTGCACTCATGAAGTGGACACTGGGGACAGTCTGCCTATTAAAAATAAGATTTATAGGCAACCTGACCATGTCAGGGACTGTATCAGGACTGAAGTCCAGAAAATGTTGGAGTTGGGAGTTATTGAACCCTCAGATAGCCCTTGGGCTAGTCCAGTGGTCCTTGTGCCAAAACCTCACACCAGTGGTGGAAAAGAGAGATGAGGTTTTGTGTGGACTACAGGGGTCTCAATGCAGTCACTAGGACTGATGCCCATCCAATACTAAGGGCAGATGAGCTCATAGATACTTTGGCCTCAGCCAAATATCTCAGCACATTTGACTTGACAGCTGGCTACTGGCAGATCAGACTAGCTGATACTGCAAAGCCCAAAACAGCATTCTCAACCCCTAGTGGGCATTATCAATTTGTGGTGATGCCCTTTGGTCTGAAGAATGCACCTGCCACTTTCCAGAGGTTGGTGAATACAGTTCTCACAGGCCTGGAAGCCTATAGTGCAGCATATCTAGATGATATTGCTGTCTTTAGCTCCACCTGGGAGGATCACCTGGTCCACCTCAGGAATGTTTTACAGGCCCTGCAAAAGGCAGGCCTGACTATCAAGGCCACTAAGTGCCAGATAGGGCAGAGTCAGGTTGTGTACCTGGGCCACCTTGTGGGTGGAGGCCAGGTTCAACCTTTGCAGAGCAAGATCCAGACTATCATGGACTGGACTGCTCCCACTACCCAGACTCAGGTGAGAGCCTTCTTAGGCCTGACTGGGTACTATAGGAGATTTGTCAAGGGGTATGGATCAATAGTGACACCCCTGAATGACTTAACTTCTAAGAAAATGCCCAAAAGGTTCAGTGGACAGTTAGCTGTCAAAAGGCATTTGATGACCTGAAGCAGGCCATGTGCACTGCTCCCATTCTACAGAGTCCTGATTACTCCAAGAAGTTCATTGTTCAAACTGATGCATCTGAATTGGGGGTAGGGGCTGTACTGTCACAATTGAATGAACAAGGTCAGGATCAGCCAGAAGCTTTCATTAGCAGAAGGCTGACCCCTAGAGAGAAACGTTGGTCAGCGATAGAGAGGGAGGCCTTTGCTGTGGTCTGGGCTCTGAAGAAGTTGAGGCCATACTTGTTTGGTACACACTTCCTGGTTCAGACAGACCATAAGCCCCTCTTATGGCTAAAACAAATGAAGGGTGAAAACCCCAAACTGCTTAGGTGGTCCATTTCCCTACAGGGGATGGACTTTACAGTGGAACATAGGCCTGGGAGTAACCATGCCAATGCAGATGGACTCTCTAGGTACTTCCACTTAGAACATGAAGACTTAACTGGGCAAGGTTAGTTTAATGTCCCTACGTTTGGGGGGTTGTGTAGGAGAGTAGGATCTGCTTCACATGGGTACCCCCACTTTTTGCTGATGCTTCACTGTTTTTCGACATTAGTCTGGCTGGGGCCCTGCTAATCAAAACCCCAGCCTAGCTGCTTCCTCTCTAAAATGGTTTCCATGTGCCTTAGGCACATCACTGATTGGAATCTGGAGTGCCCTTATAAGTCCCTAGTATATGGTATACTATGTACCAAGGGCATAGGTACCTCAGGGGCCTGCCAGGGGCTGCAGCATGTATTATGCCACCCCTGGAAGGCCATCCAAACTGACACCACAGGTCTGCTACTGCAGCCTGGGTAAGGTGGTGCATGCACCCCTTACTGTGATATAGGTTACCTATATCACTAAATACATACACACATATAAACTTATAAGTCACTCCTAAGGCAGGCCTTATCAATCCTAAAGGCAGAGTGCATGGTTCCTATGTGAGAGGGTACCCCTGCATGAGCAGGGCCCCTCTGCAGCGTTCGGAGACCCTTCTCTGATGCTGTTTGTAGTGCAGCCTGACCATATACTCTTAAGCGCATTATAACCTCGCGTTAAATGCTAACTTTGGAATGGCTGCACCTAAACATGTCATGTTTGGTGTCAAACATCTTGGAATACTACCCCCCCCGCCAATTCTGGCGGCGGGGGTAGCATTCCACCCTTCTAGAGGGAAAGACATGTTAACTCTGGCTAGCCCGGTAACTTCTTTCCAAAGCCCTGGCATCACAAAATGGATGCTGCTGCCACAGACACGAGTCTGGCCTCCTGCTGCTGGACGAAACTCCGGCAGGGAGGCCTGGACAATAGGTTTCCTGTCCCAGGGAGGTGTGACCACCTCCCCAGACAGGATAATGTGTATTGGGGCTGGGCGGGAGCACTTTCGGGTGCTTTGAAGTCCTGCACTGGGGGCACATTTGGTGTCCCTGTGCATACCCCAGTTCAAACCGGATCAGGGGCTTGCAGCCCCTGCTTTGGCGCGAACTGGACAAAGGGAAAGGGGTGTAGCCACCCCTCTGCCCTGACCCACCCATAGGTGGGGCCACAGAGTAGTCCAACCCCTAAACTTGGTATAAGTATAGGAACCCAGTCCTTAGGACTTTAGATTATCCCTGGACGAAACTCTGAAACAGAATCCTGGACCTTCGACGCTCTACTCACGATTAGAGGACAGAAGAATCTCCCTTGGGGTCAAGGAGTGACTCCCCTGCTTGGCAGGCACCAAAGAAGCAATTGTCCGGTCTGCATCGCTGAAGCTCCCGTCGGACGCCGAAGTCTTTGCATCACCAGAGGTGGATTTCCAGACTTCCCCGAGGCTGCCCTGAGTCCCCAGCAAAGCTGAGGCCCGTAGCTGTTGTGGGTAACGTGGAACCGTGACCCCTGGACACCGCACGCATTTGCAAGTGCATCCTCTTCTGGGTCTCCCACGAAGTCGTGCTTTGGGCTCCGAGTAGCCCCAGCCTCCATCACCAACTGCACCGAAGATCACTGGCCTCCACTCCACGAGTGTCCTGTGAGCCAGCTCCACGTGCACCGTCTCGAGGCTCCTTCGCGGTCGCTAGCCCGTTGGCTAGTAGCCCTTCACGAAGGCCAATCTTTTTCTACTTGGGCTCCCTGGTTGCTCCAGGCTTGCCCTCCCTTACCCTTGCTGGGTGAGTTCCTCAGACCTTGCTGGTCTGCACAATCGTCAATCTTCATCTTCATCGAGACTTGCCGTTGCCAAGGCTTGTTGGGTCCAATCCGGTCGCCGACACCTCAGCACTCGACAGACATCGTGTACCAGCCCGAATCCTGCTCCTGGTTGCCGACAACACCTCCCGGACCTCGTGGCTGAAGAGTCAAGACGACCGTCAACCTACCTGAAGCACTCGACATCGGTGGGCATCTGCTCATCGTCTTCCTGGTCACTGGCTAGTGACCCAGACTCTGTCCCCTCTGCTTTCAGGTTCTTCAGATCTCCGATCCACCCTTGGATCCACCCGGACACTTTTCACTTGATCGCCAGCAGCACTTTGCAGCAGATCGCCATTCAAATCGACGACGAAACCCGACCCCGAAAGGCACCTATGCACCCGGCTTCCCTGGGTGAGGTAACAAGAGTACTCCGGTGCTCCCGTGGGTAGAGACTCTAGAACGACCTAGTTCTCAAAGGGTTTGCTCCAAGTCCTCCTTTAAGTGTCCCTTTTCTTTAAATTCCAAACCGCGACTTTCTCCATAGAAGTTAACGGCGATTCGCGGCTGTGTTACTACACTGCACGCGTCCCCCGTGGGTCCCCTGTGTCACTACCTTGGGTGGTTCCTTGTGGTCCAAGCACTTCTACAGGCTCTAGGCCTAGTGTCTAGTTCAGTCGTGGTTCTTATACCACTTTATTGGTATATGGTTTGGTACGCCCCTAGGGCCCAAACGTGTATTTGTGCTATTACTGTGTTTAAATAACTTCTAACTTATGTACTTCGAACTCTAGCCTCATAAAGAGACTAGAGGGGTGTGTTTAGCAATAAATACATATATTTTGAATATATACCTGGTGTGGTGCTCTTTCATTTGGTCACTCAAGAGATTATAGACTGGTAAAACAAGCTGCTTTACATTCCTTCAAGACTTAGCCTGAAGGCTGCTCTCCATAGCTACCACTAGGATAGCTTTCAATAAGGTTGTCTTTAACCTATCTCCAATAAGGGGTTGTTTGGACTGGTGCAAGGTGCCCACTATAATTAGTGGACAGCATATACCAGGCCAACTTCTCACACCTGGCATCACAAAATGGATGCTGCTGCCACAGACACAAGTCTGGCCTCCTGCTGCTGACCAAAACTCCGGCAGGGGAGGCCTGGACAATAGGTTTCCTGTCCCAGGGAGGTGTGACCACCTCCTCAGACAGGATAGTGTGTATTGGGGCTGGGCGGGAGCACTCTCGGGTGCTTTGAAGTCCTGCACTGGGGGCACATTTGGTGTCCCTGTGCATACCCCAGTTCAAACCGGATCAGGGGCTTCCAGCCCCTGCTTTGGCGCGAACTGGACAAAGGGAAAGGGGTGTAGCCACCCCTCTGCCCTGACCCACCCATAGGTGGGACCACAGAGTAAGTCCAACCCCTAAACTTAGTATAAGTATGGGACCCCAGTCCTTAGGACTTTAGATTATCCCTGGACGAAACTCTGACACAGAATCCTGGACCTTCGACGCTCTACTTAAAGATTAGAGGACAGAAGAATCTCCCTTGGGGTCAAGGAGTGACTCCCCTGCTTGGCAGGCACCAAAGAAGCAATTGTCCGGTCTGCATCGCTGAAGCTCCCGTCGGACGCCGAAGTCTTTGCATCACCAGAGGTGGATTTCCAGACTTCTCCGAGGCTGCCCTGAGTCCCCAGCAAAGCTGAGGCCCGTAGCTGTCGTGGGTAACGTGGAACCGTGACCCCTGGACACCGCACGCATTTGCAAGTGCATCCTCTTCTGGGTCTCCCACGAAGTCGTGCTTTGGGCTCCGAGTAGCCCCAGCCTCCAGCACCAACTGCACCGAAGATCACTGGCCTCCACTCCACGAGTGTCCTGTGAGCCAGCTCCACGTGCACCGTCTCGAGGCTCCTTCGCGGTCGCTAGCCCGTTGGCTAGTAGCCCTTCACGAAGGCCAATCTTTTTCTACTTGGGCTCCCTGGTTGCTCCAGGCTTGCCCTCCCTTACCCTTGCTGGGTGAGTTCCTCAGACCTTGCTGGTCTGCACAATCGTCAATCTTCATCTTCATCGAGACTTGCCGTTGCCAAGGCTTGTTGGGTCCAATCCGGTCGCCGACACCTCAGCACTCGACAGACATCGTGTACCAGCCCGAATCCTGCTCCTGGTTGCCGACAACGCCTCCCGGACCTCGTGGCTGAAGAGTCAAGACGACCGTCAACCTACCTGAAGCACTCGACATCGGTGGGCATCTGCTCATCGTCTTCCTGGTCACTGGCTAGTGACCCAGACTCTGTCCCCTCTGCTTTCAGGTTCTTCAGATCTCCGATCCACCCTTGGATCCACCCGGACACTTTTCACTTGATCGCCAGCAGCACTTTGCAGCAGATCGCCATTCAAATCGACGACGAAACCCGACCCCGAAAGGCACCTATGCACCCGGCTTCCCTGGGTGAGGTAACAAGAGTACTCCGGTGCTCCCGTGGGTAGAGACTCTAGAACGACCTAGTTCTCAAAGGGTTTGCTCCAAGTCCTCCTTTAAGTGTCCCTTTTCTTTAAATTCCAAACCGCGACTTTCTCCATAGAAGTTAACGGCGATTCGCGGCTGTGTTACTACACTGCACGCGTCCCCCGTGGGTCCCCTGTGTCACTACCTTGGGTGGTTCCTTGTGGTCCAAGCACTTCTACAGGCTCTAGGCCTAGTGTCTAGTTCAGTCGTGGTTCTTATACCACTTTATTGGTATATGGTTTGGTACGCCCCTAGGGCCCAAACGTGTATTTGTGCTATTACTGTGTTTAAATAACTTCTAACTTATGTACTTCGAACTCTAGCCTCATAAAGAGACTAGAGGGGTGTGTTTAGCAATAAATACATATATTTTGAATATATACCTGGTGTGGTGCTCTTTCATTTGGTCACTCAAGAGATTATAGACTGGTAAAACAAGCTGCTTTACATTCCTTCAAGATTTAGCCTGAAGGCTGCTCTCCATAGCTACCACTAGGATAGCTTTCAATAAGGTTGTCTTTAACCTATCTCCAATAAGGGGTTGTTTGGACTGGTGCAAGGTGCCCACTATAATTAGTGGACAGCATATACCAGGCCAACTTCTCACACCTGGCATCACAAAATGGATGCTGCTGCCACAGACACAAGTCTGGCCTCCTGCTGCTGACCAAAACTCCGGCAGGGGAGGCCTGGACAATAGGTTTCCTGTCCCAGGGAGGTGTGACCACCTCCTCAGACAGGATAGTGTGTATTGGGGCTGGGCGGGAGCACTCTCGGGTGCTTTGAAGTCCTGCACTGGGGGCACATTTGGTGTCCCTGTGCATACCCCGTTCAAACCGGATCAGGGGCTTCCAGCCCCTGCTTTGGCGCGAACTGGACAAAGGGAAAGGGGTGTAGCCACCCCTCTGCCCTGACCCACCCATAGGTGGGACCACAGAGTAAGTCCAACCCCTAAACTTAGTATAAGTATGGGACCCCAGTCCTTAGGACTTTAGATTATCCCTGGACGAAACTCTGACACAGAATCCTGGACCTTCGACGCTCTACTTAAAGATTAGAGGACAGAAGAATCTCCCTTGGGGTCAAGGAGTGACTCCCCTGCTTGGCAGGCACCAAAGAAGCAATTGTCCGGTCTGCATCGCTGAAGCTCCCGTCGGACGCCGAAGTCTTTGCATCACCAGAGGTGGATTTCCAGACTTCTCCGAGGCTGCCCTGAGTCCCCAGCAAAGCTGAGGGCCGTAGCTGTCGTGGGTAACGTGGAACCGTGACCCCTGGACACCGCACGCATTTGCAAGTGCATCCTCTTCTGGGTCTCCCACGAAGTCGTGCTTTGGGCTCCGAGTAGCCCCAGCCTCCAGCACCAACTGCACCGAAGATCACTGGCCTCCACTCCACGAGTGTCCTGTGAGCCAGCTCCACGTGCACCGTCTCGAGGCTCCTTCGCGGTCGCTAGCCCGTTGGCTAGTAGCCCTTCACGAAGGCCAATCTTTTTCTACTTGGGCTCCCTGGTTGCTCCAGGCTTGCCCTCCCTTACCCTTGCTGGGTGAGTTCCTCAGACCTTGCTGGTCTGCACAATCGTCAATCTTCATCTTCATCAAGACTTGCCGTTGCCAAGGCTTGTTGGGTCCAATCCGGTCGCAGACACCTCAGCACTCGACAGACATCGTGTACCAGCCCGAATCCTGCTCCTGGTTGCCGACAACGCCTCCCGGACCTCGTGGCTGAAGAGTCAAGACGACCGTCAACCTACCTGAAGCACTCGACATCGGTGGGCATCTGCTCATCGCCTTCCTGGTCACTGCCTAGTGACCCAGACTCTGTCCCCTCTGCTTTCAGGTTCTTCAGATCTCCGATCCACCCTTGGATCCACCCGGACACTTTTCACTTGATCGCCAGCAGCACTTTGCAGCAGATCGCCATTCAAATCGACGACGAAACCCGACCCCGAAAGGCACCTATGCACCCGGCTTCCCTGGGTGAGGTAACAAGAGTACTCCGGTGCTCCCGTGGGTAGAGACTCTAGAACGACCTAGTTCTCAAAGGGTTTGCTCCAAGTCCTCCTTTAAGTGTCCCTTTTCTTTAAATTCCAAACCGCGACTTTCTCCATAGAAGTTAACGGCGATTCGCGGCTGTGTTACTACACTGCACGCGTCCCCCGTGGGTCCCCTGTGTCACTACCTTGGGTGGTTCCTTGTGGTCCAAGCACTTCTACAGGCTCTAGGCCTAGTGTCTAGCTCAGTCGTGGTTCTTATACCACTTTATTGGTATATGGTTTGGTACGCCCCTAGGGCCCAAACGTGTATTTGTGCTATTACTGTGTTTAAATAACTTATAACTTATGTACTTCGAACTCTAGCCTCATAAAGAGACTAGAGGGGTGTGTTTAGTAATAAATACATATATTTTGAATATATACCTGGTGTGGTGCTCTTTCATTTGGTCACTCAAGAGATTATAGACTGGTAAAACAAGCTGCTTTACATTCCTTCAAGACTTAGCCTGAAGGCTGCTCTCCATAGCTACCACTAGGATAGCTTTCAATAAAGGTTGTCTTTAACCTATCTCCAATAAGGGGTTGTTTGGACTGGTGCAAGGTGCCCACTATAATTAGTGGACAGCATATGCCAGGCCAACTTCTCACATTGGTGTGCAGCGTGTGGGATTCCAGCTTGCTATTGTTTTACCAGATAATCTCAATTGAATTGATCAACTGAAAACCACTAAAGGTACCTAAGGTACATATAAATTAAGCTTAGTATACAGTAAGTTCTACTGAACTTAGAGTTGTGTGTTAAGGGATAGCACACCCTTTCTACAACTCAAGAGAGTTTAGTAGGCCACACTAGAGTAGGTAGTGCATACACCACACCTCACTAGTGATGTCTTCAAAGCCAGGACCCAGTGAGTCCTTGCCAGAAGCCACTGGGCTTCTTCCTCCAAGTATGATACACTCCCATTCTTGGAATTGAGAGCAATATGCAATGTGAGGAAACTGAAGACAGGCCAAAGTCCCACCACCCAACATCTGAGAGAGATGTTAATGGCTGATGATCTCAACAGGCCCTTAGGGACTGAAGGGGTAGGTGCAGAGGGTGGGGCAGAAGATGAGGATGGGGCCAGGGGTAGCAACACCCCCAACCCCCCCTCTGGAACTGACCAGGAGGGTGACAATGACCCTGACCTGGAAAACCCAATCCCTCCTGTGGATGAGGAGGAGGATCAGGATGACCTCCACTTTGTCCCCCCAGGAAGGATTGTGAGTGTGCCTAGAAGGTCTAGATCTCCTTCTCAGGAGTCTAACCACTCTAGCACCTCAGTAGGGACCTCTGTCTCCTCTCATAGGAGGGAATCCTCTCATGAGAGGAGAAAAAGACTGATTCAGTATGAGCAAGCCCAGCTTGAACTCAGAAAACAGCAGTTGGCTATAGACAGGGAGTCCCTAGATCTCTACAGAGAGAGAAAAGTTGGGACTAGAGTCCCATGGTGGCAGCAATATCCCTAAAGATAGGGAAAGGTCTTATGACCATAGAAACCTAAGCAAGATTGTCCCTCCCTACCAGAGTGGGGATGACATCCACAAATGGATAACTGCACTGGAGAGGGCCTGTAAAGTTCAGAGGGTCCCCCAGAAGCAGTGGGCAGCAATCTTGTGGCTCTCCTTTGCAGACAAAGGTAGAGACAAGCTCCTCACTGTAAGAGAAGAGGATGCTGACAATTACACAGTCTTGAAGAGTGCTCTGATAGATGGGTTTGGCCTAACCACTGAACAGTATAGGTTGAAGTTCAGAGACACCCAAAAGCTCAGACTCAAGACTGGGTTGATTTTGTAGATTGTGCTACTAAGGCTCTGGAAGGTTGGATACATGGCAACAAAGTGCATGACTTTTTAGGATTGTACAATTTGATTATGAGGGAGCAGATCCTTAATAATTGTCAAAACCAGCTTTTGCACCAGTATCTGGTGGACTCTGATCTGACCTCTCCCCAAGAATTGGGAAAGAAGGCAGACAAATGGGTCAGAACCAGAGTAAAAACTAAAAATCAGGGTGGTGACCAGAAGAAAGATTCTACTAAGTCCCAAGAGAAAGGTGGGGATAAATCTAAGGATAAGTCCCCTACAGGGCCCCAAAATTCCTCTTCTGGGGGTGGGTCCCAAACTCCTTCTTCTCCTGAAAAGAAACCATATTGCCATGTCTGTAAAAAGCCTGGGCACTGGAAATCTGATCCCAGTTGCCCCAGGATTGGCAATAAAGAAAATGTTCCTCCAACAACTACTACCACCCCTCCTGGTACTACCAGTAGTAATCCTCCAGTTGGGAGTAGTGCACCCAAAAAGTTAGGTGCTTTTGCAAGAGGAACAGAGGTGGGCCCTAGTTTAGACAGGACCCCCTCAACAGACTCCTCTGACTCTGATGGTGGTATAGGATTTGCCACCTTTACCATGGGTCCCATAGCATTGGGCAGGTACAGACTGGAGCCAATAATTAATGGTCAGAAAGCTGTGGCATTTAGGGACACAGGGGCTAGTGTCACCATGGTGGCAGGGAAACTAGTCCCCCTCACCAGCTTTTACCTGAGTTTAAATACCAGGTGACCAACATTGATGGTGTCAGAACAGATCACCCCATGGCCATAGTCAATCTCAGCTGGGAGGGGGTCACAGGCCCAAAAGAGTGGCTATGTCCCCAACCTTACCTGTAGATTGCCTGATGGGCAATGATCTGGAAATTTCAGCCTGGGCTGAAGTTGAACACCAAACCCATCTGAGGATGTTGGGTGTCCCTGTGAAGGTTAGTGGGGCTGTGATGGCCACAGCCCCAGCCCAAGATTTTGGAGAGATGGAGCCTGGAAGAAAGGCCCACTCTCCCCAAAAGAGAGCACAAGGGTTGAAGAAAAGTCTTCTTCCCTCCAGACAGTAGGTAAGGGTCAGCCTCCTCAGGGAACTGACCCTACCCCTAGTGAAGGAACTGCCCCAGAGGTAGTCAGGCCTGGCCTGGCCACACCCCTGATGGCAGAGGACCCTTCCAAGGTGGTACTCAGTCTGGAGCAGGTAACCTGCTCCTCTCTACCCTGCCTCAGTCAGCCCAGGGCTGCAGAGGTCAGTGGACCCCCCAGGGCCCCCTGTCCAGAGGAACCCCCATCAGCAGATTAGGGGCACCCAGTCTAGTAGCCCTAGCCAGGTGAAAATTCCTCTACACACTGAGGGATCCCCCATACCTTTATGTAGGGACCTCCCCAGAAGGACTCTGGTAGGCAAGGGCAAACCTGGGACCAGAAGGTTCCAAACCTGCCATGTCCCTCCAGTAGTCCATCCAAAGGAACCCAACCCCCAGCTGTAGGCAGCCAAAGGTTGACCCTTAGAGCAAAGTGCAACTCAGTCATGGAAAGACAGGCATACATGGTGACCAGTGATCTGAGGAAGCTGAGGCCAACATTCCTAGGGCCTCACTTCCCTACTCAGACACCTCACCAGCCTTGTACTTTACCTAAGCACACCACAGGTAGTGATTCCCCATGGTGGAGACCCTCTCATACCCTTAGGGTGAGGGATTGCTTAGTGGACCATAAGACAGGGGGCAACCATGCTAGTGCAGGTGCTTCCTTATATGGTCACTTAGTCAATAAAGGCTCAACTGGCCAAGGTTAGCCTTATCTCCTTTCGTTTGGGGGGGGTTATGTAGGAAGGTGGAATCTGACTACATGGTTGCCCCCACTTTTTTCCTGGTGTTTTGCTGGTTTATGACTTAGTTAGACTGGGATTCTGCTATTCAGGGCCCCAGTCTATCTGCTTTCTCTGTAAAATGGTTTCCATGTGCCTTAGGCACATCTCTGATTGGAATCTGGAGTGCCCTTATAAGTCCCTAGTATATGGTATACTATGTACCCAGGGCATAGGTACCTCAGAGGCCTACCAGGGGCTGCAGCATGTATTATGCCACCCCTGGAAGGCCATCCAAAATGACACCACAGGTCTGCTACTGCAGCCTGGGTAAGGTGGTGCATGCACCCCTTACTGTGATATAGGTTACCTATATCACTAGATACCTACACACATATAAACCTATGTCACTCCTATGGCAGGCCTTGTCAATCCTGAAGGCAGAGTGCATGGTTCCTATGTGAGAGGGTGCCCCTGCATGAGCAGGGCCCCTCTGCAGCGTTCGGAGACCCTTCTCTGATGCTGTTTGTAGTGCAGCCTGACCATATACTCTTAAGCGCATTATAACCTTGCGTTAAATGCTAACTTTGGTATGGCTGCACGGAAACATGTCGTGTTTGGTGTCAAACATCTTGGAATACTACCCCCGCCAATTCTGGCGGCGGGGGTAGCATTCCACCCTTCTAGAGGGAGAGACATGTACACACTGGCTTGCCCGGTAACTTCTTTCCAAAGCCCTGGCATCACAAAATGGATGCTGCTGCCACAGACACAAGTCTGGCCTCCTGCTGCTGACCGAAACTCCGGCAGGGAGGCCTGGACAATAGGTTTCCTGTCCCAGGGAGGTGTGACCACCTCCTCAGACAGGATAGTGTGTATTGGGGCTGGGCGGGAGCACTCTCGGGTGCTTTGAAGTCCTGCACTGGGGCACATTTGGTGTCCCTGTGCATACCCCAGTTCAAACCGGATCAGGGGCTTCCAACCCCTGCTTTGGCGCGAACTGGACAAAGGGAAAGGGGTGTAGCCACCCCTCTGCCCTGACCCACCCATAGGTGGGACCACAGAGTAAGTCCAACCCCTAAACTTAGTATAAGTATGGGACCCCAGTCCTTAGGACTTTAGATTATCCCTGGACGAAACTCTGACACAGAATCCTGGACCTTCGACGCTCTACTTAAAGATTAGAAGACAGAAGAATCTCCCTTGGGGTCAAGGAGTGACTCCCCTGCTTGGTAGGCACCAAAGAAGCAATTGTCCGGTCTGCATCGCTGAAGCTCCCGTCGGACGCCGAAGTCTTTGCATCACCAGAGGTGGATTTCCAGACTTCCCCGAGGCTGCCCTGAGTCCCCAGCAAAGCTGAGGCCCGTAGCTGTCGTGGGTAACGTGGAACCGTGACCCCTGGACACCGCACGCATTTGCAAGTGCATCCTCTTCTGGGTCTCCCACGAAGTTGTGCTTTGGGCTCCGAGTAGCCCCAGCCTCCAGCACCAACTGTACCAAAGATCACTGGCCTCCACTCCACGAGTGTCCTGTGAGCCAGCTCCACGTGCACCGTCTTGAGGCTCCTTCGCGGTCGCTAGCCCGTTGGCTAGTAGCCCTTCACGAAGGCCAATCTTTTTCTACTTGGGCTCCCTGGTTGCTCCAGGCTTGCCCTCCCTTACCCTTGCTGGGTGAGTTCCTCAGACCTTGCTGGTCTGCACAATCGTCAATCTTCATCTTCATCAAGACTTGCCGTTGCCAAGGCTTGTTGGGTCCAATCCGGTCGCCGACACCTCAGCACTCGACAGACATCGTGTACCAGCCCGAATCCTGCTCCTGGTTGCCGACAACGCCTCCCGGACCTCGTGGCTGAAGAGTCAAGACGACCGTCAACCTACCTGAAGCACTCAACATCGGTGGGCATCTGCTCATCGCCTTCCTGGTCACTGGCTAGTGACCCAGACTCTGTCCCCTCTGCTTTCAGGTTCTTCAGATCTCCGATCCATCCTTGGATCCACCCGGACACTTTTCACTTGATCGCCAGCAGCACTTTGCAGCAGATCGCCATTCAAATCGACGACGAAACCTGACCCCGAAAGGCACCTATGCACCCGGCTTCCCTGGGTGAGGTAACAAGAGTACTCCGGTGCTCCCGTGGGTAGAGACTCTAGAACGACCTAGTTCTCAAAGGATTTGCTCCAAGTCCTCCTTTAAGTGTCCCTTTTCTTTAAATTCCAAACCGCGACTTTCTCCATAGAAGTTAACGGCGATTCGCTGCTGTGTTACTACACTGCACGCGTCCCCCGTGGGTCCCCTGTGTCACTACCTTGGGTGGTTCCTTGTGGTCCAAGCACTTCTACAGGCTCTAGGCCTAGTGTCTAGCTCAGTCGTGGTTCTTATACCACTTTATTGGTATATGGTTTGGTACGCCCCTAGGGCCCAAATGTGTATTTGTGCTATTACTGTGTTTAAATAACTTATAACTTATGTACTTCGAACTCTAGCCTCATAAAGAGACTAGAGGGGTGTGTTTAGCAATAAATACATATATTTTGAATATATACCTGGTGTGGTGCTCTTTCATTTGGTCACTCAAGAGATTATAGACTGGTAAAACAAGCTGCTTTACATTCCTTCAAAACTTAGCCTGAAGGCTGCTCTCCATAGCTACCACTAGGATAGCTTTCAATAAAGGTTGTCTTTAACCTATCTCCAATAAGGGGTTGTTTGGACTGGTGCAAGGTGCCCACTATAATTAGTGGACAGCATATGCCAGGCCAACTTCTCACACATCATTACACAACATGGAGGGGAGAGTGGAGCTTCCCTATGCTGCAAACAAGGCTCTTGATGCCCACTGTCTCTAGCTGTGCTTAATTTGTGCTGACGGCTCTAGAGGATAGGTACCAACACGTAGGGGCATATTTACGTTCCCTGGCGCATCCCTGCATATCAGCAGGGATGCGCCAGGGAAAATGCGTCACGCAAGTTTACCCTTGCGCCACGTCCGATGCGCCGCATTTACAATGCGGCACATCGTGGCGCAAGGATAAGCAGATGCGTGACGCATCTGCCGGCGGAAGGTTGGCGCAGTGCTGAAGTTGTGTCACAAGCGCGACGCAACTCCAGCACTGTTCCAACCTTCCCTATCCCTAACATGTTGTGTCAATCCTTACGCCTGCTTGAAGCAGGCGTAAGGATTTGACGCACCAGCGTCGGAAAAGTGACTGCGTGAAATCTTGTAGATTTCACTACGTCACTTTTCCGAGGCGTTCCTGCGCCGGAACGCCCCCCCCCTGCGCCGGTACGCCCACATGAAACCTGACGCAGGTTTCATGTGGC
The DNA here is from genome assembly GCA_963921515.1 of Calotriton arnoldi. NCBI lineage: Eukaryota > Metazoa > Chordata > Amphibia > Caudata > Salamandridae > Calotriton > Calotriton arnoldi. The sequence goes on along the minus strand of CAWUFW010003877.1, from coordinate 573,586 downwards.
GCAGGGGTTTACTACGTGACGCATCTCCATAGATGCGTCACGTTGTAAATATAGCGCAACGCGGCGCATGGTTTGCGTCGCCGCTGCATCACATGCGTGACGCAACGGCGGCGCAAAAGTGGCGCAAGGGGCTTGTAAATATGCCCCTCATTTTTTAGGACTAGACTTTCACTCAGAGAAAGAAAGACAGAAAACAAATGAGGAATATAAGAAAATAGTGACAAAGGGAGAAAGCAGGGATGAAAAAGAACTTGCAAGAGGGAAATAAAGAAACATGAAATATAGTGCAGTGCAGTCCCAATAAAATGTTTTGGGCCCTGCACTTATATTTGCTTTTACACATCAAGCACTGGTCGCTGGGGATGTGGCTCTTTCAGCTTGTGCCAAGTCTGAGATGGGATCTGTATCACTTCCTGGTAGATCTGGCCTTCAGTTTAGGGTTCGGACAGATAGATGGTTTGCTGCATCAGTGTTTCAAAGTTTTAGCTGTGGGGTTGAAACGCAGTGCTTAGGGGGTCTTTGCAATTTTTTGTCTTTTTCGATTTTTCTTCACTTTATGTATCACGGTATTTCTCCATGGACACAGAAAGGGGAAACCCCTTTGCTACATCCGGCCCTTGGCCCTTTCTTCCTTTCCGACTTCCTTTTGCCAGTTCCTTCTACATTCGTTTCTTCCTTCCCCCTTCATTCCAGTAGTCCTTCGTTTCTTCCAATGCATTCATTTACTTTCTGTTTATTTCTATATAAGGGAAAATAGTCAAGGTATTGCTTTAATGAAGGGTGAGGGATATGACATATCTTGAAAGGTTTCTTTCGTCCTAAAAAGTATATTGGAAGAGACAGAGCTATATTGCCTTTGAGACGTGGTTTGCAGAATTAAAGAGTTCTAAATACACAAGATGCGCAGTCGAAAAGTTTTCTATTTGGTCCCAGGGCTCAAGACAAAATGCATTGAACTCACGCCCCTGGTCAAGACTTCAACTGCTTATATAGCCTTTGAGCTTACAGCAGATGTAAAACAAAACATCTTTTATAACTCACAATTGCCAATTCTCTAGGTATAGCGTGTGAACACTCTTAACCTACCCATAGCCTAACCTAAATCTTCAACAGCAAACCCACCACAACTCCGATTACTACCTGCAAATTTAACTAAGCAGAAGAAGGTGTAATAAAACACTACGGACTCTAGATGGCAGCAAAGGAAAGTTAATAATAGTTAATGTATGTAAGCCATAGATAAAACAGAAAAATGTAATGACTAACTAAGGACACTAGTCGGTAGCAAAGTCTCAAGAATGACAATTGGCTAGTCTTGTTTTTTAATCCTCAGAGACCTCAAATACGCGGAAGTGGTGCTTCAGCGTACAAAAAAATGAAATAAACTGTTGTATTAAGACGACTGGGCATTAGAGGACGGCGAGACAACAAATTATTAGGGAAAGCCGAGCCAAGGGTCTGGCTTGACTCAGAGAGCCCGTTTACAAGCCGATCCTTGAAAATATTTGGCATGAAACCATAAAACAAGCCATGCACACAGATAATATAGTCTCTTCAAAATTAAAATAAGTGTATTTATTTAACATGCTGAGGCGTTTCACCTGAGTGCATCAGATTAAATCACTGCACTGAGAGGTACTTATTAAAAGTGATAGTTTATAAACATGAAGTTACAAAATGAATGTATCCCTCTGTAACGTAACTGGTGCTCATGTAAAGAGCTCTGATACCTTCGCACTATATAAAACTAAAAAAAAAACAATCCTGGCCTCCACCCCCATCCACCCTAGAAATAGTGTCATTAATGAACTAAGAAGACGCAGTTCAATTGTCACGTGTCCTAAATTCTTATTCAAGATGGAGCGGCATTATAGTCTATTAAATCCAATTTCAGAGGTTTATGTACAGCGCACAATTTGAACTCAAGTACTAGAAGGCGCTTGCATGTGTAATAATGAAGAAAAAGAAAGCTCGGTAAAATAATAATTTTGCCTCAATTGACTGATCCCAGGATTTCTGGTTTCACTTTGTACAATTCAGCCACTAAATCAGTATCTCTTTGTCTCTCTTTAGTACATCAAAGGATAACACTTTGGGCCTCATTTATGATGTTTTGGCGCAGGGCAGCGCTGCAAGGAATTTTGCTGCGCTGCCCTGCGTCACAAGAAAAGAGCAGGAATGCGCCATATCTATGAGATACATCGCATTCCTGCCCTTTTTCACCTGCGCTGGCGCACAATGGGCTGCCATGCGCCAACATAGGCACCTTTGCACCAAGGTGCATGGGTGCATGCGTTGCGGGGCTGATTGATTTTGTGCAGGAAGGGACACCTTCCTGCACTAAATCAATCAATTCAGGCGATTTCCTCTTTATATGTGTGTTGCAGAATGTCCTTGGGAGCCGCTGGTCCTATTGTTTAGGAGTATTAGTCAGAGGTTGGCATGTAATTGGGGTATCAGTCAGCAAATAGGTACAAGAGAGTTCCCATCCGTCCTTGGGTCAGGAAGTTGAAAGTTGTAATTCAGCATATATATCTAACTGCTCACTGCAATACAAGTGGTCCAACAGCCACATTTTATTGGTGGGTGATCCACCACTTCCCCAGTGTTTTGCCACTTGTCTTTTGGCTAACAACTGTGTTAAGGCCACAAGCGTTCTATAGGCTGCTGTTATGGGTTGCAACCAACCAACCAGTGCTGGTTTTGAGTTGTGGATTCACCAGTCATTATTGAGACTGTACTTTCCAACCCCTCTCCCAGGCCTGGTGTGTTTGGGGGCAGCTCCATGCTAGATGTGGGAAGCCTGATTCCAGAGTGCCGCACCTAAAACAATTGGAGTTGGACGTAAGCCGCATTTCCGTAGGTTTAATGGAGTGTGATAAATCCTATGGAAATAACTAAAGTGTATTATGCAGAGACTACTGCTGGGCGATAGGGCTTCTGTTTGTAAACAACAGTATTTCTATTCTTTATCTGGCTGCAAGGTCTGTAGCTTGGGATGTATGACGTATTCATGCATGCTTTTACACCGCATGCCTTTACAACACGGGCAATACAACGAATGCGTCGTTACCACGCGTTCCATTACAACGCAAGTCATTACAACGACTTGCCTTAGGAAAGCGCTGGAGTTTGGAATAGTATATTTTACTATTCCAACTCCAGTCTGTGCAACAGTAGGGAAGGTGTTGGATTTAAAATCCAACAATGCGTTCCCTAAAGCAAGTCGTCGTAACGACTTGCGTTGTAATGGAATGTATGGTAACAACACGTTCGTTGTAGGGCCTGCGTTGTAATGGCACTGCGTAGTTCTATCTGCGTTGTAAACGCTGTTTCCCGTTGCTTGGCTTCTCATTTATTTCAGGTTTTTTGTGTGAATAGAGGCTTCTGATTGGTGTGTGAATAGACACTTCTGATTGGATAGAGCTGTAAAGGTAACTACCAAGCCTTTTGCCGATTTGACAGTGATGAGAAGTTCTTGAAGGTGGGAGGTTCCTAGGGAAACACAGGCATGATTTAGTTGTAATCAAAGCCAGTGATAAGGAAAAATGTCTAGCCATGCACATAGGAAGATTTGTGATTGTTCTTCTATCAAACGCACACACTCATACACCCATGCACACACACCCCCACACATACACAGACGCACAATGTGTAATATCCTAGCTATTTATTACCATTGTATATAGTTTATGACATGACATTTTTCATGGTTATTTCTTTTAAAAAGGTATTTAACCAGGATGCAAGGAGTTAAATTTGTGCAGTAAGGAAACATCACATTGAAGATCCCCTAAGACTATTAGAAGAATTGCTTCCCTGCCTAAAGTCATTGTAACATGCAATATTTGAGGTAGGAATCAATGCTTTTCTCATGTCAAGTTCACAGTACTGTAGTAATAACATGGAATTCAACCTTTGCAGTGTAATAATAAATGTGCGAATGGGCTTTTATTAGCACAGTTGCTCTACATATCATATGACATTATATTATTTAACAACATTTATTTCCATAGCCAAGGCGTAAGTAAATATATCTAGTTCTTTTTTAATGTAAGATCAGTTATTTAAGCTGATTAAAGGGATGTTTATATTATATGTTGAAATATTTGTGTTATAAATATAGATTTTAGACTTCATTGTAATAGGCCAGTGGATTGAAAATGATTCTTTATGACTTCAGCAGTAGTTTGATGGTAGTGCAGATGCGACAAGGCACTTGTACTACGTTTCTATTTTAAATATTCCCAATAAAGCATTGAACATGAATATTGAGGCTAAAAATATTGAGATATAAGAATATTGTGGACAAAATTTCGAAGACCAAAATATTGACGGGTAAGTGCATGTAGAGGTAGTATAGATTTACTAGTTCCTATATACATACACACACATACACACACATATATGTGTGTGGAGTTAAGAATAGAAAATCTATATTTTGTCTTCAATATTTGTGTACCTCGATATTCTAGTTTCGATATTCAGGGGGGAAGCCACTAAACATTGTTTGTGGATGATGGTGTTAAGGATTGACCAGAAAGAGAAAGTGTTGCTCTTCAAGGTACTCTGCACCTCACTCCCCTCTCTTACCCGTCTGGACCACACACCTAAGGTTTCAGAGGAATCCCCTAGAAGCAGGAACATGTTTCAACTAGAGGCTTCCCAAGTTCATGGCAGGACAAGCCCTGAAGAGAACCTGCATCAGGTGTTTACAACTGTTGGTTACAGGAAGATGTGTGCCAGATGAAAAGGGAAGTAAACACTGTGAATATTTGTTTATATGCAGGGTATAACTTTATTGAAGCTTAGGTAAACATGCTCCGCATCCGGTGGTACAGGAAGGGTACTTACCCATGTGCTTCATAATAGTAAACAAAGTAAAAGGTTGTAGCATTACATTTTATCACATGTGCACATGGCTACATGCAACTACTTTAAAAAATACACCGAATCGGACTAAGTGGATGTGCAAATAGAGGAATAGTAATAATGCAGCAGTCGCTGGAATATAACTGAATGTTTTAAATGTATCATACATTTAATTCAAGGAATGCATCACAATTATAATTATTGGCCTCGCTGAACTTGAACCGAAATCACATTTAATGTGAACTAATGTTGAAAATATACTATAATATTTACTAGATATTTGTATTAATCATTTCAATCAATTTTTAAGGACTTCCTGTTATAATTCAATGAACGACTATCTCTACATTTAGGGTTTATATTAAGAACAGCAATTCTCCTCTGTACTCCAAAGGTTTTATCTCTGTATTGTTTATGATTATATTTTCACTCATGGACAGGTTCCACCTATTTTAATTAGTGATTAGAAATTCCTGAGTGGGCTGTAGACTACTTTACAGCTCATTGATTCAGATACAAATGGTTTATGTTGCCTTGTAAAGACATTTCTTTTAAGAATGTTGTGTATTAGGGTTTACATCAGCTACGGTTGACAACCTATGGAACAATGCATGGTGGCCACCTGAGCTGGGCCCAACCCCAAACCCCCCAAACCCACAAACACGCCCTCAACCTCGGCATCATCCTCGACAGCCAGCTATCCATGAAGAAGCAGGTCAGCGCCATCTCCTCCGCTTGCTTCCTCACCCTCCGAATGCTCAGGAAGGTCTTCAGATGGCTCCCACCTAACACCAGGCGAACAGTCACACAAGCTCTCGTCACCAGCAGATTAGACTAGAGCAACTCCCTCTATGTGGGAATAACAGCCCAACTCATGACGAAACTCCAGACTATCCAGAACACAGCAGCCAGACTCATCCTGGACCTCCCCAGAAGAACCCATATCACCCCACGCCTCAGGAAACTCCACTGGCTACCAGTCTCGAAGAGATGCCATTTCAAGCTGCTCACCCACGCTTATAGGGCACTACACAACGAAGGACCAGCGTATTTCAACAATCGAATGAACATCCACCAACCTACCAGGAAACTTCGCTCTGAATCCCTCTCCCTAGCAGCCACCAGATGCATCCACCGGATAAACAGTGGAGGCCGCTCCTACTCCCACCTGGTGGCTAAGACCTGGAACAACCTCCCCCTGCACCTCAGAGCCTCATCATCACTCTAGCAGTTCAGGAAGAACCTCAAAACCTGGATGTTCAACCAATAGGAATACAGACAGCATGCTCTCCCAGTGCCTCGAGACCCTCACGGGTGATGCAGCCGTGCTCTACAAATCCTGATTGATTGACTTAGACTTGGGAAACCAAGAGAGTGACACCCAACTCTTGTTTGTTTCCCTCTCAGAGCAAGATCTTAAGATGGACCAAGAAAGGGGAGGTGCGTATCCACTAATGGTCAAGAAAGAGCAAACATGTCAAGTCAGCTCTCCTTCTACTTGGCACATTCTGGGCTTTTTTATTGATCTGTTCTCAGCCTGGGCTCCTGTTGGGCACAAATCTCTACTGCTGCTGCTTTCCCTCCTAACGCCCCCTTCAAACCTGGGAATCACACCCTTCTTTGCTGTTTGCAATATTAATTCATTTAGAAGTGATATGCGCTACTACTCCTTAAAGCAAAGCAAACCTGCAGTTAAGGGTCTCTGTTCCTCTCTTGATTCTTTCCCCTTCAACGTCTCTTCTGCTGCATCCCCAGCGGTTGTTTAACAGCAATAAAGGGGTTCTTCCACTCCATCTCATCTCCATGCCCACTACCCGATGATTTCATTAGCATGTGTAGGAGAGTGAGCACGTGGAAATGGGAATGCTGACCATATCAGATCGAGCAGCAGCTTTTGATACCATTGACCATAATATTCTACTCTCTGCCTTGGAAGAACCAGGGTTCAGAGGGTACTGTTCTCCTGTGGATTAAATCCTTCCTGATCAGCAGACAAGAGGCAGTGCTGCCTCCCTTTCATTCAGCAATAAAGCTGCTTCCTGTGGAGTTCCTCAGGGCCTACATACATCTACATGGGCCCTTTTTGATCAGTCTTTATTTCCTCATCTCACTTCTTTACAAGCAGGGTGCTAGGTTTTATGTAAATATGTAGATAATACTCAGCTCATCTTTGGTCTTTACCAAAAGGCAGGACAACCATCAATTATGGCAGAAATAAACCTTTTTAAATCAGTTCCAACCACAGTTCACTGGTAGATGTTAGTCTCAATCTCAATACTTTATTTCGCATTATTTCAATGCAAAAAAGTACAAACATAGGTTAAAATATATTACATCCATTAAAATTCACCTAAAAACATACATCATCCTAAAAGAAGTTATTTCATAAATTCACAGAATCCTAGTAACTACCACAATAAAAAATGCATTAAAACATCTGAAGGGATAAGCGTCTACGCTTAGCCACCACCCCTAGGAAGGAGACAAGAACATAACACACATAAGGGTCTATCATCTGTTGAATAAAGTGCAGTACATTGGACAAATGTATATGTATGCAACATAGGGGCTAAAAAGCCTTTCCTTTGGGGGCCATAAAATGTGCAAAAGAATAAAAATATGTCAAATTGTTTGAGCTGCTCTCCCATCACAAGGGCATGGTGGTAAATCGCTCAAAGAATGAATATTGGCCGGAAAGGCAAACATTAAAGGAATATAATTCAGTCAAAACCTAATCAAGATGTACCGGTGCTGAGGGTTCAATACAAAGGACAGATATGATTGTAATCCATCTTTTACTGGAGAAAGCAAGCTATATACAATTATTGTACTTTTTGTCTTATTCTTTTCCCATCTGTCCCCTGCAGCTTTTGCTAAAAAGTCTCTTTTAGTTTAGCCTTCGGAAAGTTGACACATAACAATGGGGTATCAAATAAAGCTCGAAGTCCCAGAGCAGACAAGGTATTCTCTACATTTTTTAGCCAGGGGATCCTATGGGCATGATCCAATTTTAATCAATCCCTCAGATCGCCTGGTTTAATTGTATACAATCCCTCTTCCATATAGAGAGCCATAATAGTAAAGGGGGCAATCTAATTGCATCCTCAAGATATGGTAGATCCAATTCCATATGGGCAGAATAGTTTGCACAAGAAAGGGGGAGCGAAAGCATTGTCTTGCAGAAATAATCCTCCACGCACTGCAAAGGACTTAGGTCTATCGTACCCCAAATTGCTTCCCCATAAATGGCACTAGCCTTCGCTTTCGCTCGATAGATATTTAGCATTTCAGGGATAGGTTTAGTTCCGTATTTGTAAAAGCGCAAACTACTCACCCTTATGGGTCTCAAGGCGCTGGGAGCCGTCGTGGAAATTAAGTGAGCTATTGCCCAGAGTCACAAGGTGCTGAGCTGAGCTGCCGCCGGAGCCGGGGATCGAACCGTGAACCCTGTGCTCCGAAGTCAGCTGCCCTGGCCGCTGCACCACACCTCTCAATTATTTTGAGAGCTTTACAAGTGCCATAATACCATTATCCAGGAGGGTCTTTCTACTTAATGCCATATTTTTCCAGGATAGTTTCTTATTGAATAATACCCCCCAAATGAGAGACTGTGTCAACCACTTCCATCCTTCTCTCCTCTATATGGAAGTTAAAGGATTTCTTTGGACACACTCCCATGATTAGGACAAAGGATTTAGACACCTTCACACGTAGATCGAGTTTAGCCATAAATCTTGTACACTCCTCTATGAGCTTCTGCAGCCCCACTGGAGTCCTTGCCAAGAGCACTGCATCATCTGCATTGAGGAGTACAGGTAAGGGTGATGTCTCCACATTAGTAGCATCTTTAGTCGTTTGTCCCAGTATTGCCTCTAACCCATTAGTATACAGGGAGAACAGAAAGGGGGCAAGTACACATCCCTGTCTCACCCCTCTCTCAATGTTAAAAGCCCTTGTGCATTCTCCTTCTCTTCCATAACGGACACTTGCTGTTGCTTCTGTATATAACTGCCTCATGAAGCTAATAATTGGAGGATCTACTTCCATTTCCTCCAGAATTGCCCATAGTTTGTTATAGGCCACACTGTCAAAGGCAGCTGCCAAGCCCATGAATGCCATACATAGCTGACCCTCTTTGGCAAATGTGTATTTAGAGACAATCATGGTTTAATTTAGGCACTGGCCAATTGTACTCTTTCCTTTTCTAAAACCATACTGGACCTCCGCTAAAATTCTTTTTTCTCTTGCCCAATCCTCTAACCTGTTTAAAAGTACTCTACCCATTAGTTTTGCCATGCTGCCAATTAAGGAGACAGGTCTATAGTTTTTTGGTTCTGCCCTATCATTGTTTTTATAGATTGGTACAATTATTGAATGTTGCCAAGTATATGGCGGGCCTCGTTTAGTTACAACATTCAAAACATTAGTCAAGGCAGGGCCCCACAGTGCCTAATTTTCAAAAAATACATCTGCCAGAACCCCACCAGCGCCTTCAGAATGTTAGTCTGGGCCAGTGCACGATCTATTTCTCCCACATCAAAATGTAACTGAGTAGAAAGCTGATCTTGTATGCTATCGTTATTATTTATGATCAAAGTAGAATTTTTAAATATATTTTGAAAATGTAGGACCCATCCATTCTCCTCTATATGCGTATCTAATGAGGGCACACCCTCTTCTTTTAGAAAGGGGGCCTTTACTACCTTCCAAAATTCCCGGCTTTTCCTTTTCTTCAATGCCAGTCTCAGATCTTCCCACGCTTTAGCCTTTAGAGCTTTTAATCTAGCCCACCTTGCCTTTTTGTAACTAGCTCGTAAGGATCGTATAAGGCACTGCACGCAAGGCAGTATGCAAATTAGTGGCAGTCTTAGTACTATTGTGGTCAAACCATGAATCTTGAGTCATATTTTTATTCTTGGATGGCCGTGTCAATTGGTATCTAATCCCTTTCAGAACTTCTTTAAAAGCTGATATCACATGGTCTGGGGGGGCCCTATCATATAAACAAATCATAATCTCTGAGTACTTAACAGCAATCAGAGTGTGGAGAAAGCCTTGTCCCTCCACCGAATACCCTTTTAGTATGTAGCCGTTAATTCTGGCCAGGACAGGTTTTGGTACTAAGTCTGTCTGTATATAGGAATTAGACTCCCACCTCATATCATAAGCAAGAAGAGCATGATCACTAAAAACCATAAAGAAAACCTTCTTATTACTAAACCTAGCACTTAGGTGTTCAGAAGCAATTATGAAATCAATCGTAGAACCTGAATCAGGGCATCCATAAGACTTATCTATAACTTCTGGTGTCAAAGTGACACTATTTTCAATCCCCATATAACTAGGATCCTATTCAGAGCCTCTCCATGTGTTATGTTTAAAATGCATAATCGGGTCTCCACGACGGTGCACAGTCAAAATATCGAATTTTTTATATCGATGTACAGAAATATCGAGTTCATAATATCGAGAGTATGAAATATCGATGTTCTGTATATCGATGTAGTTAACCGCGGCGCGAATTCCGCCGCGTTGCGGCGGTTTAATTAAGTGGGCGGGGCCGCGTCGGCCAACGGACGTGCGCAGCACTACGGAGGTAGTGCTTGCGACGGCCGTTGGCCGACAGAAGCAGCGAAGGGGTTAATATCGTTTTGAGGTGTTTTGGTAAATATCGATGTTAGTAATATCGATAGTAAAAATATCGACATGTCAAAATATCGTTTTTCTATGTTTTTTCAAATATTTTCGAGTTAGGGGCCGATTCCGATGTCGGACGGACTCAGGTCCGTCCGACATCGGTCAGGAGCCGTAACCGACCGACCTGCTGTCGTCGGTTACGGCCCTGCAAGTACGATGCGACCGAACCCTGTTCGGTTGCACTCAGTATACTTCACAATGGGAGCATGCATTCCGAGCGGAATGCATGCTTGCATTGTGAAAAGCAGGGGTGCAGTTCATCCCTGCACCCTGTGGCCGGCACCCCAAGGTGCCTGCCACCGGGTGCAGGGATCCACAGAGGGGCACCATAGGTGCCCCCAGGCCGCCATTCGGCGGCCTCGCACCCACGGGGGCCCTACTGGGGGCCCCCAAAGCCAGTTTCCGACTGCCTTTTCATGCCGGAAAGACCGGCACGAAAAGGCAGTGAAAAACTGCCATCGTACTCCCTTGGTCGTAAAGAGGCGGCCGGGGGAGTACTGAAGGATTTCCGGACGGCGACGGGCTCTCCGAACCCGTCGGAAGCCATCCGGAAATCCGAGTCGGATTCCTTTCCGACCGAGCCCATCGGAATGGCTCGGTCGGAAAGGACTCCGGCCGGCACGTTCCGATTCGGGCGGAAGGGCTCCAACCATCGATCGGAGCCCTTCCGTCCCAAATCGGAATCGGCCCATTAATGTTAAGTAGTAAATATTTTTTAATTTTATAAAATAAAAGTATTTTGTTATATTGTTTTAGGAGCTGGATGTTGGGTTATAGGGGATAAGGGTGGGGAGTGTTTTAAAAAAGAAGTAATTTAATTTGTTTACATTTAAAAATCCCTAGGCACTACATGCAAGGCAGTATGCAGATTGGTGGCAGTCTTAGTGCAATTGTGGTCAAACCATGAATCTTGAGTCATATTTTTATTCTTGGATGGCCGTGTCAATTGGTATCTAATCCCTTTCAGAACATCTTCAAAAGCTGGTATCACATGGTCTGGGGGGAGCCTATCATCTTAACAAATCATAATCTCTGAGTACTTAACAGCAATCAGAGTATGAAGAAGGCCTTGTCCCTCCACCCTATACTATTTTAGTATGTAGACATTAATTCTGGCCAGGACATGTTTTGGTACTAAGTCTGTCCATATATAGGAATTAGACTCCCACCTCATATCAAAAGCAAGAAGAGCATGATCACTAAAAACCATAAAGAAAACCTTCTTATTACTAAACCTAGCACTTAGGTGTTCAGAAGCAATTATGAAATCAATTGTAGAACCTGAATCGGGGCATCCATAAGTCTTATCTATAACTCCTGGTGTCAAACTGACACTATTTTCAATCCCCATATAACCAAGATCCTATTCCGAGCCTCTCCATAAGTGCTATGTTTAAAATGCATAATCAGGTCTCCACGACAATCTGTTACCCCACACACAAAATTGTCCAATAAGTGACACACTCTGATATTAAAATCACCCATCCAAATAATTCATAATATTTTAGTGTGTTGGGTGCTAATTTCGTCAATCTCCCTTTCCAATTCCATTACCAAGCTATCCACCATCCCCTCAAATTTGTTATTAATTATTAATGAGTCCCAATCTTCCTGTCCCTCAAATATTAGATAATGGAAATATACTGAGTTATTAAAAAACTTTAGTATTCTAATACTAACAGTATTTGCCACCAGTATCACTATTCCACCTTTTGCCCTGCCTGCTCTAGCTGGAGTTTGATAAGTGATAAGTTCTAAAACCATCCATAAATATTGGGGCTACCTCCCAGGTTTTCTGGAGGCACACAATATCATATTTGTTCTTTTCATTTTGCCACTCTTTTTCATCCCTCTTACGACTGAACACTGCCATATTCCAGGAAATTAGCTTAATTTTCTTCAATCCCTCCTTATTCTTCTCATACTCCTTAAGTGTCCGACCTGTTCTCTCATTACCTCTTGTATTAACCCGGCCCGAAAGTCAATCTCATTAATCAAAACCCTCTAATGGGGCAAGCCTATTATTAGTAGTAACTTCATTAGGTCCTTTCAGGGGTTTTGTCTCCCTCTGGGAGCGTATCATATTATCTCTTGCCCCTGCCTGGGTCCTGCAAACGTCATGGGGTTTGTAAAAAAAACCTGACGGTAAGGCATATATCTGTGTTCCTATTGAAGGTGCAATAGGTAAGTGTCCTAACAGATCCCTCACCAATTCTCGAGTATTGAAATTTATCACAATACAGTGTTCTGGTATAGATTTCAGCAACAGTCCAACCCAGGAGATTCTCCTAGCCATGATAATATGCTTATGTATGAACGTGCCCACTCTACCAAATTTAGTCAGCCAATGAAGTGCTTTTCCCATGAGTTGTTCTGTTCTCTCATACTGAGATTTCCTTAATTCCGGAACATTTACCAGAATGAGTACAAACAGGCCTGCTTCAGGTGAAAGAAAAAGGGTCTGAGATCTATTTCCCTCCCCTTCCCCTCCTGTTTGATTACCCCTCACCACTATGTCCCTTAGGTAAACCCTTTTTTCCTCTCTCCCAAATGGAGCCTTGGGCCCTTGAGGTTCTCTAGGAGCCAAATTAATCTGAGTGTTAGAGGCAAAGGGTACTAGAGTAATACCTATAGAACCAAACCCCTCTCTCGATGTATGGCTCTCTCTTGAGGGTAACTCATCCCTAACCTGGCTCAACGGTTGTACACATATTTGTTGGGGGTAATTCTGTGATTTCTGGGTGCCCCTCTGTTCCCTATCTTCGACCTTTCCACCCAAGTTTGGGACAGATGATTTTGAGATGACGTTTAAGCTCAGTGAAGCTTCATTAAAAATGATAGCGGGTCCAGAGTTCTGAAGTGACTCACCCTTCTCAATTAATATCACTAATCGTTGTTCTAGGGATTCTAGTCATTTTATCAAGGGCTAAATTGCATTTTGTAAGGCCTGCTCTAATTTTATGTGCACTTCCTGTATATTTTCATTTGAAGGGCCCTTAATGTGATCCTGATCAGTTCCAGTAATCACCATTTTCGAATTCCTTGCTTTTGGGAGCTGCTGTTGTCTAATCCCTCCTCTTTTCCTTTTCACAGGTGGTTCCTTTGGGGAAACAACACTATTATTTAGGACAATCTGAGAAATAAGAGGATCAGGAAAAATATGTCCTGGAGGGTCATTGGTTACAATGCTCTGGGGGCTCTCATTAATAATGTCCCCACTATTAGGTTCTCCGAGGGACAGTCTATGTTCTGTCAGTTTTATCTCTTTGGACAGTCATTAGCAGCCCTTACCAGAAAAGAATGAAGTGTTGTAATGATCTTCCCACCTGCTTCCGCTTGCTTGGTCTTTCTTTTTCTCATGATGGAAATGTTATAAATCTGAGGACCCCGACGTTTGGGGGAGGGAGGGGCCAGCCCACCATCTTCCAGGCTCTGACGGGTGTGGACAGGCCCGTCCTTGTCCCGGGCTTAGCCTGAGCATGTCCCGTGTTACGAGACCGCAACGCGTTTATGAGCACGAGAGGGTGTGGTCTTCACTGGAGGCTGCTGGCTGTTGTGGTGCTCCCCGGCAACAGGGCCCCCAAACAGGCGAAGTCCTTGTATTGGCAGCTATGGTGGCCGCGAGACCGCAACGCACTAATGAGCGCGAGAAGGGCGTGGTCTTCACTGGAAGCTGCTGGCTGTTGTGGCCCTCCCCGGCAACAGCGCCCCGAGCAGTTGAAGTCCTCACGTTGGCTACGGTGGCCACGAGACCGCAAAGTGCTTAGGAGCGTGAGAGGGGCGTGGTCTTCACTGGAGGCTGCTGGCTGTAGTGGTACTCCCCGGCAACAGGGCCCCCAAGCAAGTGAAGTCCTCACGTTGGCGGCTACGGTGGCTGCGAGACTGTGACACACCTATGAGCATGAGAGGGGCGTGGTCTTCACTGGAGGCTGCTGGCTGTTGTGATCCTCCCCGGCAACAGGACCCCTGAGCAGGCAAAGTCCTCGCGTTGGCAGGTACAGTGGCAGCGAGACCACGACACGCTTATGAGCGCAAGAGGGGCGTGGTCTTCACTGGAGGCTGCTGGCTGTTGTGGTCCTCCCCGGCAACAGGGCTCCCGAGCAGACGAAGTCCTCGCATTGGCGGCTACCACATGTTAGTCTATTTTTAAGTTTGACTCCAGCTAATACTAAGATTCTCTTGGTGACTATAAGAAATTGTATTATTATTTGGAGAGGGTGCCTACTCACCTCAAGGAATAATCACAACCCTTGTCAGGGTGAACCCTCAAAGTCACTACATTAACCTGAGCTCTCCCTCTGGTAACTGTGCACACATTGGATAGGTTTAACTTAGGGAAATTTGTAAAGTATTTGTGCAGTACCAAAACAGTGATAAATGCAAAACAACACAATTCCAAAACTGAATTAGAAAAAGAGTAACATTTATTAAACAAAATGACACCAAAATGACAAAAATCCAACACGGAGAACCAGAGATATGAATTTTTAAATATTTAAGTGTGTATCTCGCCAAGACAAAGTGCCAATAGTAGTCAACTGTCGCAGTAGACCAGCACCTAGGTGCAATTGTACACTGACCATGATGGAGCACGGGTATGATACACCAACCAGGTTCGTACTGGTTAAAGGTTTTACCTTTTGACTGTAGTCCTTAAAATCCCAACCCAGCGCAGGAGTACACTTCTAAAGCCCGCCAGGACTTCAGGGGAGACAATTAGAAAGTCACAGGTTGTCAGGCTGAGGCCAACAGCAGGGTCCAGTCCAGGTCCAGTTGCCATTGGTCAGCTGGGCAGTTGCAGGAAAGGCCTCTTGTAGCTAGTTCTATTCCTGTAGCTTGAACAGTAGGTCAGCCTTATGGCCCATGGAATCACTTCAAGAGGATGCAGGTCCAGCCCTTCAGGGCTCTTATCAGGTCACATACAACAGGTCCAGTGCTCTTCTGTTCTTCCTCGGGTCCAGGTGTGTTCTGAAGTAGGTGCCTGGAGATGCCATATTTATGCCTGGGATGAGATGGGGGATGGGAATGACCCCTGGGCATGCTCTAACTAATTGGATAAAAGTTCCTGGGACCAATCCTACTCACTTTGGCATTTTTAAGATGGCGAAAGTCTTCAGCTACACTCAACTTGGGCTCTAAGGGTTGGGTGTGTGTGTGTGTGGGGGGAGTGTACTATGGTAGTCCTAATGTCCTCCTACATCTAACACTAAAATCCAGTTGGAGACAATCACTGTTCCCCCAATAAACCCAGAGACAGAAGCCTGGTGGGTAAAATGCAAGGTTTTCCAACAACCAGACAGTGGATACACAAGAATTATCTTGGCATCCTGTTTTCTTCCTTTCAAGTGTGTCTCAAGTGAAATATGTAAACTTCAGGTGACGGATCAAGCAGGATTTGACACTCCAGTAGGATTTGACATTGTAATGTCAAAAAAGGGTACCCACAGCCCCGTCCCTGCATATTCTGTGAGGTTCAAAGAAGTCATCTCTGACCATTCAGATCAACTTGTCAATCAGTGACCTACTGTGTAGCTCCTGGAAGGAATACTCAAATGCTAATCACTGGATGGAAGAAGCTAGAGAGCAAATTCAAATTAGCCTCCAGGAACTTCAGGCAGGGAAAATGTAATTTTCCAAAAGTCAATTTTCCTTACTATTTATTAATATTCTGACTTCACTACTTAATTGGATTTTTATTAACTATTAAAAATAGTTGTTTAATTATTTTTTCAGCTAGTCCCATTCCCAAGATACAGTATTAGGATTTTAATCTGTAGTCTACTTCTACATTGGACAGCTACACCTGCCACAGTGAGAAATAGCTTTTGGGTGCTAGTCACTGTAAGGACATGTTAACATTACATTTCTACATGTCCTTCTTTTATATACCATGCACCCTGCCTTGGTGGCTACAAAGACTACATAGGGATGACTTATTAATATTAAAAAGGGAGGTTTTTACCTGTCAAAAAGGGTTTATTTTGACAGGTCAAATTGCAGTTTTATACTGCTACAATCAAGCTACACAGTGTAGGCCTGAAGCCATGTTCCACTGCTACTGCAGTGGATGGCACAATAGGTGCTGCAGTTGACAAATGGCCTTTAACATTTAGGCCCTGAGTGTAGATTGTACCATATACTAGTGATGTATCAGAAGTTAAATATACTAAATGGGAATATGCCAATTTAACCACGTTAAAAAGAGGAGCACAGGCCCTTTAGTACTGGTTAGCAGGGGTAACATGCCCAGGGCCAACAAAAACAAAGGGTCCAGCAAAAAGTGAACAATCTGGGGTGAGCTTTCAGAAAAGGTGGATTTCCTACAGTGCCTCAACCTATACCTAACTGGTAGCCATCCTGGTGGCCCAAAACTATGCGTACCACACCTGCTCCAGCTAAAGTGGCCTACAATCTGCTCTATCTTAAGAACCTCAAATTACCACAGTAGCCCAAACCTGTTTTCTTCAGCCTAAAAGTTTTAAAAAGATCCTTCCTTTTATAATGGCAAGTCTTCATATCCCTGTCATTAATGCCTTTGTTCAATCATGATTAGACTACAAAAATGCAATCTATCTAGCTACTCCCGCAAAATTGCTCCGTCAACTCCAAGTCATTCAGAATACAGCTGCTCATTTGGTTACTAGGCAGCCATACAAATTGACATCACGCCAATGCTGAGATCTCTTCATTTGATCCCCGTTCAATCTAGGATCATCATCAGTGCTGTCACAATTGGTCATTAGGCCATTTATGCTAAATCCCAGCATTCCTAGATCAAAGATTTAACTTGCACCTCCTGCCTTGCACTCTTAGGTTGGCCAACCTCTTTCTTTTCGAACTTTGGAAACAACATCTTTACAGTGCCTGCCATCAAACACTGGAACAAATTTCCTTTAGATGTTTGTACAGAACAAAATCACTGTCTTCTAAGATGTTTGGTGAAAACGTGTGTTTTAATTTTTAATCGATGAGGTCTGCGGGCTTTTACCTCCTGTTATGTTGTTTTAGCTCCAGTGCCTCGAGACCCTCATGGGTAATTTGCAGCGCTCTATAAATGTTTGAGTGAGTGATTGATTTTAGCACCAATAAACTTCAGCACACTCTGTAAATAAATACAAATTAGGCTACAATCTGAGTGATAAAGGAAAGCGGACCACCATCACTGCATAGGTATCACTGGAACTCTTTGTATTCACTTCTTCACTATTTTCATAGTCCCTTCTGTCTCTCATTAGGTTCCCATCTTGTTCTCATCACAACAGGGTTCCAGCAGAGACTCTCACCAGACACATTTGTTTATTGAGCTGTCACGTGACCCATGCAAGAGATGTTCACTCCATTGCTTGAGTGACTACGCCCTCTTATCAAAGGTTATCATAGGAAGGGCATGCCACAATAGGGACATTACTGGCTACAGGTCATAAAGTTAGTTGTGCACTTAGGTGCTTAAATACCCCATTTTGGAATGCAGACCCACATGTTATATTCACAAAATATGAATGTACACTTGTAAATTTGTTTATTTGTGCATATTATGACACAGTTATAGTGGACTGTTAAATCTGTGAGATTGTGCTCCAAGAAGCAGGCTGTTGCTGCAAAATAATCAGACCTCAATATCACATTTACACACTTGCTGAAGGAACCTAACAAAAAAATGCCTAACAAAAAAAATGAATGTGTCCTCATGTAACGCAACTGGTGCTTTGTAAAGCGCTCTGATACCCGATACCTTCGGGTCAAGTTTGCGCTATATAAAACTCCATAAAATAATTTTTTTTTTTTTAAAATAAGAAGGAACAGCGTACATTAAAAATGGGTAAGAGGAAGGCTCCAGCCACTAAAGGGAGAACAGGCAAATTGGCTATGGCAGCTTTGTCTAATGCATCATATCTTACAGCTGCCATGGGTGCTATTACCTCTGAGATTGGGCAAGTGGAAGAGAGACTCACCTCTGCTCATCGGGTGCTACATGATGATTTATATGAAGGTAACATTATGGAATGCAATTACGACCTCACTCAGCCCTCAGCGGGTTGCCACTGCTTACTGCCCTGCCGGATAGCTGCTGCGATAAGAGAATTGGCCAAGTAACCACTATAGTTAACCCATGTATTTTAAATGACTCACAATCTGTAATTCAGGAAGTTGATTCTCCCATGGTCATAATGAATACCCACCCGAAGAAGAAGAAAAAGAAAAAGAAGGAGACTTTCAAGGGCACGCCAGGAAATAAGTTAGATTCTGGACATGTTTCTTTCACAAAGGTTCCAACCTCCCCTAAATCCTGCTCAACTACAGCCAAAATTAGCGACCTTAAAATTCTGGAGCAAAATGTAATGAGTCATTTCTCAAAATCATTATCGAAATAGGAGACCTTGTTGACGGACTCACTCATCCACATTCTGGATAAATCAAAATCCTGGAAAACGAGACCTTGAAGCCTGTGATTTTAGAGAATTCGTGACTCCAATTAATAAACGCAGGTAATGTTCCTACAGATCAGGGTGACAGACAAACTGGAACAGATTTGCTCACTCCCTAGCCATTATCTATTGATAATGGAGAAAATCGAGCAGTTACTTCAGCACTATCAAGGAAATGATTCTGAGACTTTGATTAAGGGCAACACAGCTGCATGTCAAAAGTGCTCCTCATCTCAAGCTTTTTCACCCCATGGCGATAACTTGGTCCATTTACAATTGTAAGTATCTATTTACCCAGCCGCCGGCCAAATAATACCTTATCTCTGCTGTGTAGCCGGTCACACACTAAATAGTAGAGATGATGTACATTTTGACTATCGGCCGCATAAACAGTGTGAAGGAGGTCTTTATTTAGCTGGCCATAAAGAAAAAAGGGACTCCAGGCAATGGTGGCCATCTTGTAATAGGGATGCAACATGTGTGAAGCATTTGATAGTAAGTGCATAAACAAATATACAATAATTTGTAAAACGGTAAATGCATGAATAAAGCTAAGCTGTAAAATCAGTTTTGAATAAAAACATTTCTGTCATTTTAACATTCAAATAAGACATGTAGAAATGAAACAGAAGCTTCAGGATATGGCACACAGATATTTTGAGCTTCATTCATGGAGTATTTGTCTGTTAGCAAAGAATGCTCAGTATGCTTTTAAAGCATGTTACATAAAGGTTTTATTGAGTCATGAGAATACATTATTTCTTTTGTAGTGTTTATGATGCTCCTTTTGATGATTTGTTAGTACTGGGCTCTTTTTGGGCTTCCTTTGGAAGGCCTTCTGCTAGCTCTAGGCTTCTGTTTAAGGGGGGTTGTGCTTGCTTAGTATTTCAAATCAGGCAACACAGCAGCAATCAACAAGCAGCAGCAAACAGTAAATGCAGATAGATAGGTGATATCAATCAATAAATCAGGAATTTGTATAGAGCGGCTACTCACCCGTGAGGGTCTCAAGGTGCTCAGGATATCTGGGCCCCAGAGTGACAGACACTTACAGTAGATAATTGGTGTTTGGGGGCACAGTGCTTTGGGGCACTTGCAAGAGGTAAATTCAGTGAGACAATGTAATGAGACTTCTGTGGAAAGAGAAATGAAAGCAGGGGACAGGTAAGTAATGCATCTGGGTAATTCACAGGAGTTCACTCTGCTGCCTGTGAATAAACACACTTTTGTATACTATTCATCCAGCCGAGTAGGTTAAGGGCATTGATGTTTATTGGTCTGATGTGTTGAGTGGCCGCTTCAACCACACCGACATTTTAGTCACCTGCGCAATGAATCTTGGGGAGGGTGTTTTTGATTTTTAACATGTTAAGCAATATAAGGTCCTAGCTCTACTGGGCCCTCATTTCTGTGCTTGACAGTGCTGACTCAGCAAAAGAAATCTGGAAGCCACAAAAAATAATCAGTGTGACAGGCTTGGAGGCTGTACCTGATTAAAGTCATTGTGGAGGGGGTGCTGGGAAAAAAAGCAGTAGGAGGAGGAGGAAAAGTAAGAGAATAAGGGCTAAGAGGTGAACCACTAAGAGGGCTAGGGCAACCAGAGCAACGAGGACCAGAACAAGAATAACCAGCCCCAGGGAGACCTAATCTATGAGGACCAGGGTTACCAATGCCTGAGGGAACCAGGAGCAAATAGACAATGAGGAACAGGACAATGCATAACAGCACTGGGGGGCCGGGCCAGGGTTAGGAGGGCCAGGAGGATGTGGAACAGGGGAACCTGGACCATAACGACAAGGAGGGCTATAAGGGCCTGTGCGCACCGACCAGACCAGAGGGACGAGGATAACCAGGGTCAGGAGCAGCGGACCCAAGTAGAGAGACCAAAGAGGACCAGTACTAGGAAACCAATGGAGAGAAGGACCATAGACAGGAGGGCCAAGACTATAGACATCAGATCAAGTAGGACCAAGGGGCCAGAAGCAAAAAGACCAGGAGGCCTACAACCAGAACTACCAGGGCTAGCAGGACCTGGAGACCTTAGATTAGAATGACCAGGGGATATAAAAGACAAGAAAGTCTAGGTCTAGTGGGACTAGGATCAGAAGGACCAGGAGTGTCACACTCGGGGAATTCTAAACCAGGATGACCAGAACTGCATGTACTAGGGTGACCCACAACATAGGAACTAGGATGTCCAGAGTCAGAGAGATGAGGGAGACCAGACCCAATAGGACCATTACTATGAGGACCATGATAGAGGGGCCCATGGTCAGATGGACAAGAACATGGTAGAATAGGCAAATCAGAATGACTATTTGGAGTAGGATAGGGTAGGAGGACCAGAGACTAGGAGGGCTAGGGAAACCAAGGGAGCAGGGCCAGGAGGACTGACAGACGAGAATTAGAGTGAGGAGGATGAAACAAGGATGGAAAGGTAGAGGACCGGGAGCCTGTGAAACAGGACACTTAGGATCCAAACAGCTAGGGGAAGGAGTACATGGGAATGATGAACAGTCAAACCAGGAAAAGAAAGT
This sequence comes from Calotriton arnoldi, assembly GCA_963921515.1. Classification (NCBI taxonomy): domain Eukaryota; kingdom Metazoa; phylum Chordata; class Amphibia; order Caudata; family Salamandridae; genus Calotriton; species Calotriton arnoldi. The sequence continues at coordinate 552,054 of CAWUFW010003877.1, read as the reverse complement.
ACAGGGCCAGGAAGTTCTTAGACCAGCATGAACCGGAGGTCAAGGAACATCAGAATTTGAAAAGGCTAAGATGATCTGTGACAGGACAAGTTATTGCAGAGCCATGGGGCAAGGAGCAGGAGGATGAGTGCCAGCAGGATCAGGAACAGATTGAAGAGGACTACGAAGATCAGGACCCGAAGGGCAATGGCCAGTATGTCCATGATACAAGGATAAACAGGACAGGGATTAGGAAGACTGAGGGGGGCAGAACCAAGGGCATCCAGAACACCAGAGCCAGAGGACTAGGCAAACTAAAAGGATCATGACCTGAATCAGGGCTAAGAGGGTCATGAAGATCAGGATCGAGGGGACCAGGACTCGATTTACCAAGTGGGACTGAGCAATCATTGCAAGAAGCAGGACCAGGGTGGGGAGGATCTAAGGCAGAGGTCTTCAAACCTTTTGATGCTAAGACCCCCTTGTCAAACATTTTTAGGCGTGAGGACCGCTTCTGGCAAAAATGTCTATACCCTGGTACTCCTCATCATCGCAACTATTGACAACCATAAACGTCCCCAATTACCACAGCAAATAATTTTTATGGTGGGGAAATAATATTAAACAGTGTTTAGCAAACCAAAGGTCAGTGAGCATGGGGGTATAGCCAAAGGTGTAGCTAAAAACAAAGGGCCTCATTTATGAGGAATTGGCGTAGGGCAATGCCGCAAGTCTTCTTGCTGCGCTGCCCTATGCCAATGTGAAAGGGCAGTAATGCACCGTATTTATGTAATACGATGCATTCCTGTCCTTTTCCCTTGCATTGGCGCACAAATTACTGCCTAGCACCAACATAGGCAGGATTGTTTTTGTACAGGAAGGGACACCTTCCTTCACAAAAGCAATCCCGAGAGGCGTTTTCCACTTTCTATGTGAGCTGCAGAATGCAGCACACATGGAAAGAGGAAAAAATGAGGCGAAATGAAAACATTTCTCCTCGTTATGCCTCCACTGGGGAGGCATCCGTTTTTGGAGCTGCCCCAGGTTTACATGATTTTGTACATATGGGGCTGCATCAAAATCCATGGGTGTTGTGTGGTAACCCCACGCAAAGCCCATGGAACACCTCCTTGATGCAGAGTAAGGCAACGCAGTGACTTCCACTGCTATGTTTTACTCCATATCTAAGAGGCCATGCAAAGCCATGCTGGGTGACTTTGCACCGCCTCATAGGTATGGTTGAGATGCTTGCGCCACTGGATCGTAAAAAAAAAGTGATGCTCTTGCGATTCAAGCCTCTCATAAATAAGCCCCAAAATATTCTGTACGTTTTTTTTTTAGATCTATCACCAAGTATCTACATAAAATAATGGGCAGCGTAAATGAAAAAGAAATTTAAAAAGTTGTTACTCAGTGGGAAATGCACTTTAGTATACTATGAAACCTCTATAAGTTAATGCACTGCAGAGGTCTGTGTGTAACCAGAGAGCCACAGAATTAAATTTTGATTGGTGCAGTGGAGGATAGTAATGTGTATTTTTAGTACTACGAGGTCACAGCCTGTGACAGAAAGCACTGTGAATATGTAAGTCATTATTTTTTACTTGCATTACACAGTGTAAGATAGAATGCTGCAAAACGTGCAAATAGTTTTATGATAAAATGGTGCTTCCAAAATGTAGATTTTAGTAATACCAGAGCGTATGTAATGCAAATCTTTTTTTTACATAATTGTCCTTACAACACCTTTTTAGGGGTATTAAGGGCTGTGTAAATGCAGTTAAAATTTAAAGCAAGCACTTCCCAGCCGGGTTGTTAACTCTTTGCACTTCCACTCAAAAAAACATATCTTTGTCATCACAAAGCTTGGAGTGATTTGATCAATTAAAGCCAGAACCGCTCCCAAGCATCCTTCACACTTGCAGACTAACTGATAGGCACATTTGCATTTCATTCAGGCAAGCAGCTGATAACGATCTAAATTAGCCGACTGTCTTTTTCCCAAAGGAAAGCAAATGTTTGGATTTCAGGGACAAGTGAAGCTGGGGAATGCGCAACATCCTTCCAGGACTCTGTGGCCCGTGTGGATCACGCCCCACAGATTTAAGACCTCTGATCTGAGGTAAGAAGGACAACCATCATCAGAAAGACCAAGTGCAATGACCAGTGGTGGGCAGGAGGATCAGGACCAAAACGACCAGGCTCAGGAGGACCCGAACAAGGAGAACCTGGATCATAAGGACCTGAATCAATAGCTGTAGTACCAGTAAGACTAAATGGACAAGGAGAAGATCCAGGAGAACAAGGATAACTCAAACCAGGAGGACAAAGACTAAGAGTGATAGGACATGAGAAGCAAGATGGACCAGGGCCTGCCGTACCAGGGCTAGGAGGTTGATGGTGAGGAGAACCAGGACAAGGTGACTAGGACCAAGTGGACCACAAAGGAACAGGGCCAGATGGGCCCAGACTGTGGGAACCAGGAAAGACCATGATGGTCAAAAGGCAAAGTTTATGATGACAAGCACAATACGACAAGAAGGACCAGGATGACTAGGACCAAGGAGACTAAGATAGAAGAAGGGTCAGGTCCAGGAGAACCCAACCTATAAGTAACATGACCAAGAGGATCAGGGACAATGGGCACAGAATCTCGAGAGGGACAAGGACTATGAAAAACAAGAATAGCATGACCTTGACCCGGAGTGCCACGTAGCTGAGACCAGGGACACAGGCAGCCAGAGTCAAAAGGAAAAGTTCTAAGAGGACCAGGAACCAAAGGACTAAGTGGACCAGGAAGATCAGGACAAAGGGTATCAGGACCAGGGTGAGGAAGAAAAAGAGGATCAAGATGATCAGGACCAGGGACATCGGGACCAGGGTGGTCACACCCTGGAGGTCCGATCCACAGAGCTAGGAACAGGATGGGCAGTTCCAGAAGAGCCAGATAAAGGAGGAGCACGAGGACAAGCAGCAGCAAAATCAGGGCCAAGAGGATCAGGGCCAGATCCAGGAAGACAAGATCCAGGCCAATAGGACCAGGGGCCAGAATAAGCAAGAAAGAAGAGGGGATCAATACAAAGAATACCAGGAGGACCAGGACTAGAGCAAGGAGGATTAGAAGGATCAGCACCAATAGGACCAGGAACTGGCTTAGGAGTGCCAGGGGGAATATAACCATAGGGCCAGGACCAAAATGATGAGGCTCAGAAGGACCCAAACAATGAGACCCAGGACCAAGAGAGCCCAGACCATTGGGTGCAGTGCCGGAAGGACCATGAGGACAAGGTACAGGGCTAGGATGACACAGATGATGCAAATCAGGAAAACAAGAGCTAAGAGGGCAAGGCCAAAAAGGACAAGGACACAAGAGGCCAGGTAGACCGAGGGGACTAGCAGGACCACAAACTGATGTACTGGGAATCAGAAGAGCAGGGTGAGAAGGATCAGTAGGACCAGGTTAAATGGATGAGGGTCAAGAGGACCAGGAAAGATTAAAAAAGAGCTAGGAGAAGAGAAAATGAAAGGACCACGATGGCCAGAAAGAGCAGAACCAAAAGGATTAGTCATGCAAAGACCCAAACAAGGAGGACCAGCATGTATGCTCGACACAAGGGAAAGCTTTTCCCACTTTGCATACATGCTGGACAGTGCAGCACGCATGGAAGGTCGGAAAAGCACGGAGAAATGTAAGCATTTCTCCTGTTAGCGCCTCCTGTGAAGGGGCGTAAACGTTTGGCTCAAAACCATGTTTACAAATCTTTGTAAATATGGTTTTGCGTCAAAAGGCATGGGTGGTTGCATGGGAACGCCCATGTACCACCCATGTAACGCCCCCTCGGCACAAAGTAACGCAAAGCAGTGCTTTGCGCTGCTTTGCGCTACTTACAGGGCTTTTTCCAGCGCAAAACAAGTTTTGCCCCGGAAAGAAAATAGGGAAAAAAAATCGCGCTAGTTTACGTCACTTTTGTGGCGCTAAACCAGCGCAAAAGGTATGAATGTCTCCCCCTAGGTGGATAAGGACCCAGTAGACCAGCAGGATCCGGATGAGGATTAGTAGTACCAGGTTCAGGAGGCCACAGAAGGGCTAAAGCAAGGATGAGCCAAGAGGAGGGACAGGAAGTCCAGGGTCAGGAAGGAATACAACCTAGACCCCCAGATTCATAAAACCAGGATGACCAGAACTAGTTAGACCAGGGCCAGGATGAGGATCAGAAGAAGCAAAACAACCCAGAAAAGGAGGGAGGACTTGAAACCGGACTAGCAGGAGGACCAAAGCCTAAAGGCACAGAAGGACCGAGAAGTGAAGGAAGAAGACCAGGAGCAGGAGAACACCTATGTGAGTCTAGGCCACATGTATTAGGATGTCCCTTTTATAAATGGCTCTTATTCATGCTTCTTATACTGCCAACCCCTAGAAATCCCCCCTCTCTAGGCAACATATACAACTGGTAAGTATTTGCTGAAAATTCAGAGCACTCAAAGTGAATAAAAAACATAACTGTTACACTCTGACGTCTGAGTGTAGGTGATGTAGTCAGATGCTGGCACAGTAGTCTGAGGTTGGATTTGAGGGCATAGGGATTAAAACCTGGCAGAGAGTTTAAAGGTGGATGGGTGAAAATGAGTGTGGTCAGTGAACGATGGCAGAAAGGGTCTGAGAAACTCAGATGGCTGAAGTCATGATAATGGTTAATGGCTAACAAAGGGGTCAAAGGGATATGGCAATCGACAAAGGAAAGCTCAAGATCATAAGGCTCTGATGAGCAGAAGAGGGGGTGGGGGAGGCTCCAGATAGATCATCTCACAGGGCCCATAGAGGGATTCTGTGTGACCCCCAGATCTTTGAGCTGATATTTCATGTATGTGAGGTGGCTATGTAGCAGGGGACTGATTTACTAAGAAGTCACGCAACGCAAAGCAACAAGACAAGGTGGTGTGCTGCGTGGTAGAGAAAGAGCAGAAATGCACCATAACTACTAAGATATGAAGTATTTCTGCTCTCTCCCTGTGCTGGCACACTGTGTGCTGCCTAGCACCAACACAGGCACCCTTGCACCAGGGTGCAAGGGTGCCTGAATTACAAGGAGGATTGTTTTTGTACAGGAAAGGGCAGAAGGCAGTATGCATAGAAAGAGGAGGTAACGAGGAGCACTACAGATATTTCTCCCTGTTGATCCTCACTTGGGAAGGCGGACCAATTTGATGCAATCCAAGGTTTACTCACCTTAGTAAATCTTGGATTGCATCAAAATCCATGGGTGGATGCATGGGAATGCCCATGCTCCATGCATGGAACGCCTTGTCAACACAGAGTAACGCAAGACAGTGATTTGTGCTGCCTTGCATTACTCTGGATTTACTAGGCCGCTCAGAGAGCCACACAAGGTGGCTTTGCTTGGCTAAGTAAATGGAGTGGTAGTCTGTGCCATGGCTATCAAAATAACTTGGAAACATTCAAACATTTCTCATAATTTCTCAAAATCATAAGGTTTGTGAGCCCAAATGTACTTATCATTAGGTACAAAACCCTTTTTATGAGTTGGAAATTTGTTTATACTAGTAAAAGGACTTAAACGATCATTTCTGAAATGCAAATAGGAGGGTTCATGAAAGGAGTTTCCTCCCTCCCCCATCCAATTCAGAAAGGTATCCATTGATAGTTTGTGACTGCAATTGCTGTCACAAACCATTGATGAGCTAACAATCCCTGAGTTGGAGTGGTAACTAATTTGCAAAGGGAAAGGAGTACCCTTAGGACAGGATGTTGGTAGCCTCAGAGGGGGAGAAGGTTTTCAAAAACTGCTGGCCAAACAGAACAGAATCTCTACTATTTAGACAGCTACCTGGTAAATAGTGACGTTTTTCTGCTAATTGCAAGGATGTCAGCCAGACAGCGCAGGCTCTCTACTATGCAGCGAGCAGCCTGGTAAATATTTATGTTTTCTTGCTATTTGCTCAGCTGTGAGATGAGCAGTGTAGAATCTCTACTATTTAACAAGCGGCTGGGTAAATGGGTAAATGGTGAGGTTTTTCTGCTATTTGTACGGCTTCCAGCTGCACAGGGCAGAATCTCTACTGTTTAGCCTTCCACCGGGTAAATTGTGAAATTGTTCTGCTATTTGCACTGCTGCCAGCCGAACAATTCAGAATCTCTATTGTTTAGCCAGCGGCCAGGTAAATAGTAACGTTTTTCTGCTATTTGCACAGCCCACGGCAAAACAGTGGAGAATCTCTACTATTTAGCCAGAGACTGGTTAAATAATGACGTGTTTATGCTATTTTCAAGGTCACCGACCAAATAGTAAATAATTTCTACTATTTAGCTGGTGGCCGAAAAATAGCAGAAAAAATTCTTTATTTACCCGCCGTCTGGGTAAATAGACGCTACCTTTACAATTACCTGCCGAGTGCACCCCTTTGTCGTAGTCCTGCCGGTCCTTTCTGAAGGGCAAAAGGAGGACTGGTACAAGATAAAAAATAAGGCCACACATTGGCTCAATAAGAACCCCGGGTGGCCTAGACACCTTTTGAGATAAAATCAACATGGTCAGAAGGATTTCCTGGATTGGCCACGGGGTTAAAGACCTCTCCGGGAGACTATGTGGTATTAAATTTGAAAAGTGCCATTTTGGTGGAAAAGACTCTCCAATCTGCAATTTGGAGGTAAATCAGTTAAAATTATTAGAACCATGCCATTAGGCTATTTCTACAAGGAGCCTAAAAGACAGGTTACTGCCTGTCAACACAAGATTGAATGCACTTAATATGAGAAACCTCAATGATTGTTTTAACATCCCTATCAGAATCGCCTTTGATCCGCTCCAAGATTTGAATGAAATGTATTGACTTCACTCACCTATAAACGGAAGGATGGGTAATTGAAAGTGAGGAGAAGGAGTAACTTGGAACCAAAAGACAGTGTTAGTGGTGACCATGCATGCGCTAGTGGAGCGCCTGATAATAAAGCCTGCACAATAGGAGAGTATTCAATTATTATTGGGAAACATTGCAGAAATACGTGCAAAGTTGGGCAAAGCAGACCGGCTATCATTCACAAACGGATTTGATTTGATATGCTGTCAAAACACATGGTGCAAAGATGATTTCCATATACTATTTGTAATCATGCTGTACAATCTAACGCTGGCAGAGTCGGGGAGACTCGTGGTTTCGCTGTCTTTAAACCACTCCAACCTCACCATGACATCATTGTCAATCAATCAATCAATCAGGGGATTGTAAAGCGCGCTACTCACCCGTGAGGGTCTCAAGGCGCTAGGTGGGGGTGCGGGAGGGGGTAAGCTGCTCCGCTCAGCCGAAGAGCCAGGTCTTGAGTGTCTTCCTGAAGATGTTCAGAGAGGGGGCGCGTCTGATGTAGATCGGGAGCTCGTTCCAGGTCTTGGCCGCGATGTAGGAGAAGGCTCTTCCACCTGTTCTGGTTCTGAGGGAGCGCGGGGTTTCGGCGAGGGCGAGGTCGGAGGATCGGAGGTTTCTCTTTGGTACGTGGAAGAAGATTCTCTTGTTGAGGTATTGGGGTCCGGTGTTGTGGAGGCATTTGTAGGGGTGGGTGAGTATCTTGAAAGTTACTCTCTTCTCGACGGGGAGCCAGTGGAGGTTCCGCAGGTGTTGGGTGATGTGTTTGTGTCGAGGGATACCGAGGGCGAGTCTGGCTGCGGCGTTCTGTATGGTCTGGAGTTTGCGGAGCAGAGACTTGTAGATCCCGGCGTAGAGGGCATTTCCGTAGTCCAGTCTGCTGGTTATGAGAGCGTGGGTGACGGTCTTCCTTGATTCTGGGGGATCCATTTGAAGGTCTTTCGGAGGATGCGGAGGGTGTTGAAACAGCTGGAGGTGACGGCGTTGACCTGTTGGGTCATGGAGAGGGTGGAGTCTAGTACGATGCTGAGGTTTTGGGCGTGGTCCGTGGGGGTTGGAGGGTTGCCGAGGGCGGTGGGCCACAGTGTTGTCCCATGCAGAGGGGGAGGGTCTGAGGACGAGGACCTCTGTCTTCTCCGAGTTGAGTTTAAGGCAGCTGCTGCTCATCCAGGATGCAACGTCCTTTATTCCTTCCTGGAAGTTGAGTCTGGTGGTGATGGGGTCCTTGGTGAGGGAGAGGATGAGCTGGGTGTCGTCGGCGTAGGATACTATATGCTGAGTCCGTGCTGTCTCACGATGGCAGGGAGGGGGGCCATGTTGATATTGAAGAGCGTGGGGCTGAGCGACGATCCTTGGGGAACTCCGCAGTTGATTTCCGTGGGTTCGGAGAGGAAGGGTGGCAGTCTGATTCTTTGGGTTCTGCCGGCGAGGAAGGAGCGGAGCCAGTCGAGGGCGGTTCCCTGTATGCTGGCGTCGTGGAGTCTGGCGGTGAGTGTGCGGTGGGAGACGGTGTCGAAGGCTGCAGAGAGATCGAGTAGGATCAGGGCCGAGGTGTGTCCTTGGTCGAGGAGGATGCGGATGTCGTCTGTGGCGGTGAGTAGAGCAGTCTCGGTGCTGTGGTTGCTGCAGAATCCGGATTGGGAGGGGTCGAGAATGGAGTTTTCTTCGATGAATTTTGTTAGTTGGGTGTTGACGGTCGTTTCGGTGACTTTGGCTGCGAAAGGGAGGAGGGAGATGGGTCGGTAGTTCTTGAGGTCCGTGGGATCTGCTGAGGGCTTCTTGAGCAGGGGTCTGACTTCTGCGCATTTCCAGTCATTGGGAAAGATGCCGGTATCGAAGGTGGCGTTGATGGTGCATCGTAGTTCCGGAGCGATGGCGGTGGCGGCTCTGTGGAAGATGTGTTGGTGGCAGGGATCCGTGGGGGCTCCTGAGTGGATGCCTTTCATGGTTGAAGTGGTGTCTTCGGTGGTGACTGGGGTCCATGAGGAGATGGTGGGCTGGTTGGTGTTGCTGGAGCGGGAAGTGGTTTCGCGGTCAGGTGTCCGTTCGTTGAAGTTGTCGTAGAGGCCCTTGATTTTCAGATGGAAGTAGGAGCTGAGCTTGTTGCATAGGTCCTGGGTTGGGGTGATGTCCGTGTTTTCGCTGGGGGGTTTGGTGAATTCTTGGATGACGGTGAAGAGTTCCTTGAAGTTGCTGGAGTTGGCGAGGATCTTGTTCTGGATGAAGGTCCTTTTGGTGGCTCTGATGTGTTGGTGGTATTCCGTCATAGCGTTCTTGTAGGTGGTGTGATCTTCCGATATTTTTCTGTTTCTCCAGTTCTTCTCGAGGCGTCTGCAGGTGCGTCTGGATTCTTGGAGGTCGTGGTGAACCAGGTGGCCTTCCTGGGGCGCTGTCTGTCGGGGTTGCGTAGGGGTGCGAGCTTGTCTGCGCAGTGGAGTTCTTTGTCTGCGAGGTTGGCGTTGGTCGAGGTGGTGGGAGGGTGGAGTTGAGCTGCTCCTCAGTGATTTTGCTCTAGTTTCTTCGTGGAGGGCAGGGTGCGGGTTCAGGCAGCGTGGGTTTGTTGACGAGGAAGTGTACGCAGTGGTGGTCTGTCCATGGGGGTTGCGTGCTGTGGCTGAAGCGGATGTTGTTCCCTCCTGCGTAGATGGGGTCGAGGGTGTGTCCTGCATTGTGGGTTGGCACGGTGACGAGTTGTTTCAGTCAGATGTTGGCGTGGTTGTCCAGGTGGAGTTGGGGTCGCTGGGGTTGTTGAGGTGGAAGTTCAGGTCTCCGATGAGTATGTAGTCCATGGAGGCGATGGCGTGGGGTGCGATGAGGTCAGCGATGGTAGTGGCGAACGAAGCGCGCGTCCGGGAGGTCTGTAGGTGAGGGTGCCGCGAAGTGTGGTTCTAGGGCTGGTCTGGCTGATGAGGGCTGTTAGCCCGAAACCGGCCCCAGGATGCTTGTTTCCGGTCCAGGGAAGACATGGCTTGGCAGTTCGGGCTGGACTGTTCCCATGAGGCACAGGGTCAAGACTGATTTGCATATAGCTGTGTCTGAACTGGGGTGGCGAAGTGAGCTAAAGAACGATGATGGATTTAACCCAGATCTGTAACTGGGGGTGAGTGTCTGAAAAGTTTCAGCGCTCCGTCCATCATCTCCTTGTGTTTGCTTTATTCACGTAAGTTGGCAGGGTATGCCCACAGGTGGGTCCCTTGCTCACTTTGCCACTAGATTCAAGCTAGCCTGGCTGATGAGGGCTGTTAGCCCGAAACCGGTCCCAGGATGCTTGTTTCCGGTCCAGGGAAGACATGGCTTGGCAGTTCGGGCTGGACTGTTCCCATGAGGCACAAGGTCAAGACTGACTTGCATATAGCTGTGTCTCAACTGGGGTGGCGAAGTGAGCTAAAGAACGATGATGGATTCAACCCAGATCTGTGACTGGGGGTGAGTGTCTGAAAAGTTTCAGCGCTCCGTCCATCATCTCCTTGTGTTTGCTTTATTCGCTCTAGGGCTGGTCTGGACCTGGAAGTGAAGGTGTTCGGTGGTGGAGAGAGAGTCACTCGTGGTGGAGGTGGAGAGTCGGAGGGAGCTTTTGTGTGCGATGGCGAGTCCTCCTCCTGGGTGGTTGGGGCAGTCCTTCCTCTGGATCTTGTATCCGTCAGGGATGGCTGTGGAGATGTCGGGGGCGGAAGAGGCATTGGTCCAGGTTTCTGTGAAGAAGGCGACATCTGGCAAGACGGTGTCGAGGAGGTCCCAAATCTCCACTGCGTGTCTGTGCAGGGAGCGCACGTTGAGGAGTAGCACTTTCAGGGCTTCGGTGGTGTTGGCATCCGACGTGGGGGCGGCGGCCGTGGTGGTGCGGAGGGTGGTGAAGGTTCGGCGGCAGTGGCGGCAGGAGAATTGGCAGTGGGTGGTGTTCGACGTGGACGGCTGGCAGTTGATGTCCCTTCCGGGGTTGAGTGCGTGGAGGGCAGCACTGTCGTAGCGGTGGGTGGTCGGAGATCCAGGGTCCCTGGCGCTGGTCGCGGTCGGGTCGCAGACGGGCTTGCCTTTGGCACGCCAGCGCCGCGCCCACTGCGCACGTCCGCGCAGCGGCCGCCATTAAATAGGGGAAGGGGGAGGGAAGTGCAGCTGGGAGGCGGGAGCGGGAGAACCGGCGGTGGGAGGGGCCGCGGGGGCAACAGCAGCGAAAACGGGCGGGAACAGAAATTAAGGCTGAAAAACAATACGGGAACGAAACAGGGAGACAAAATTTAAGACCAATCCAATATGAGAAAAATAACAGGGGCACAGAAATTCAGACAAAAAAGCGATGTGAGAGAAATAATAGAGGCACAGATATTCAGACAAAAATACAATAATGGAGAAATGACAGGGGCACACAATTGAGACAACTACGATATCAGAAGGAGCAGGGACAGCAGTCTCGAACCACTACCTGTCTCGAAGGAGGAAGGGGCACCAGCGGCGGGGGCTCAGACAGCGGAGCTGCATGGGCAGAGAGCTGGGTTCCTGACCAGGAGGCCAGAGGTCCACTTCTCCATGTTACAAAATGTTCTGTTAAAAAGCAGAGGGCATGAAAAAATATATGAATCCATTTAACCATAATATCTTTGATATGTAAACCCAAAGGGGGGGGAGGGTCAAATTGTGTGATCTTAGGAAATATTTTATTTCACAGAGCCTAATTTTTCTTCGTTATCAGATATGAGAGTAACTTTCAATATTTGAGTTCAGGATGTGCGCTGTACAAAAAGAATGTGATGTATTAAGGTGAAACGGTTCTGCATGTTAAAAAAAACACCCCTTTTTTATATTTCCATGATGTTTGTTGCATGATTTACATGCCGACTATTTTTAGGGCTCGGCTCGTGCACGGGCTCGTGGAAACCAGCCAGACCCGTGGCCCGGCTCTAGCTCCGCTCTCCTTGTTAATTTGTTGGCTCACCCACCTCTAGCTCTGATTGCCACCTTTTCCAGAGAAAACCATTGAACATTTGAACATCTTTTAAGATTCTGCAAAGGCCCAGACATGATACTTAAATAAAAACAATGTATCAAACTGTCTATTTTAATTTTTAACAAGGCCTGTCTTTGTTTTCTTTGATCAGTCAGAGGTCATTATGGCAGCTCTAGAAAACATTTTAAAACGTTCTTCTTGTTTTTATTGTTTTAAGTATGTACTGATAAGGGGCGGAATTATCGGTTTTAGGTGATTGTACCAGCTGGGACATTAAAATAAAACTGGTCACGCTGGTTATAAAAACACGGCCAGGTGGCAAGCCTACGTGGTGGCGCGCGCGTCTGTCCCCTGCGCACTCACGCCACGAGGCGTTGTTTCTGCCAGCTTACGCACGACGTCACACTGACTTCACCATAGCGATGCTTTTCTGCATTGCTCCGCTGCTTCCTGCCTCCTCCCACCTCCCTGCTGCGCCCCGGGAATATTCGGCAACAATTTGAATCCATCAGGAGAGTGCCTATGGGGACTATAATTAGACCCCTACACAGGGAAAGTGATTGCTACTTCTGGTTCGCTGTGAGAAGACGGCTCTTAAATTAACACTGCACAGTTATATGCCACATGCCTGCCAGGCCGCACGTTAAATGCGAACCAAGAAGTGTTTGTCAAATGTAAAAACGCGTTCCTTACGCCTGGCTGCACTCGCTTGCCTTTCTAGACCTTTGGCTATTTTAAGGTAGTCCAAAAAAAAGCCTGAAATGTACTCTCATGCTTATAAATGTGTGTGTGAAGATGTCCGGTTTTTTATTTGGAATGCATAAAGAATTCCAGAAGCCTCTTGGTAAAGGGCGACAAGTGCAGCATGCCAGGAGAAGTTCATTAAACTTATTTCAACGACTGATTTGAGAATGGAGCCCTCTGAGGTACCAAAGATCTTGTCTGAGGCGTAAGTGAGGCCCACCAGCATCACTCTTATTGTGTGTGCATTCTGTGTGGTTCCTTATGTACAACAAACTCTTAATTTAAAAGTGAGAAAGAGCCAACATAATTATATGTAAGTATACTATCGCAAAAGTGCATCAACATACATTCTTTTGTATCACTTGAAAAGCACTTCGATGCAGCTGGAAGCTGTACTTTGAATCACTTAGGATGGCACAGAAAAGATTCTGCGGGCTCACTTGTGGTTCTTGAGGACCAAACCTTGGCATCTGTACCCCAGGAGTGCTGTGCTATTCCTGGAGGCTCCCAGTAATAGCATGAAGATGTCTTTGGTCAAGCACCAACCCCAGAGCTGCTGCCGGGTGGGTCCGGCCATCACCTTGTGACTAGATGGAGTGGCATGGTTGAAGGCTCAGAAGACCAAAGGGGAACAAGGTTGTATGTAATATTGTTCCATGCTAAAATGTACTATACAAAAATGTAGGGGCATATTATCAAGAACCGCGTTAAAAATTATCGCCGGTTTAGCGGCAGAAAACTGCCGCTAAAGCGGCGATAATGGGCTTGATAATATGCCCTTGAGAATTCCAATAGAAGTCCTTGTTCTGGTGTGAACATGGGCTTCTATTGGAATTCTCCAGGGCATATTATCAAGCCCATTATCGCCCTTTTAGCGAGTTTTCTGCCGCTAAACCGGCGATAATTTTAACGCCGTTCTTGATAATATGCCCCGTAGTCTTATAACATTGTGACAAAATATTGTAATTTACATGTATTTCAATTAGAAAAATAAAATGTAGCAGAGGCAAAATAGTCGAAATTTACCTCCAATGCCTCTTACCACAATTTAACCCTTACCCTAATGCTAACCCTACTATACCCCTACTATAACCCTAACACCAAACCCTTAATTCTAACCCCAACCCACACAATAACCCTAATCTAAACTAAAGCTTTACCCTAAAACGAACTTTACCCTAAATGAAAAAATCACCGAAAGTGCATGTTACCTAACCCTAACTCCATCCTTTCTCTAAATTTGGCCCACACCCTGTTTTTTAACTGTAAACCATACCCACCCTCACTCCCTTACGGTAAACCTTACCCTAAACCAGTCTTTAGCTCTAACCCATACCCTCATCCCATCTCTTATCCTAAACATAATCTTATCCAATCTTATCCAAAATTTCTTTAAAAAACACATAATTTAACTTTTATGTTAAATGTTCAAGAGAATATACTAAAAATTAACTCATTTTAAATTTTTTACAGAACTGTTATATAGAGCAAGCTAATAGTAAACTACATTGATGGCTCAACATATATGAATAATATGAATTGTATGGTTTGCACAAAGCACATTGTCACTTTAAATAGCAGAAAACGATACGTAGCGCTTGTCATGTGATCAAGGACCGGACGGGCTGAAACGCGTAATGGCGGACTACTAACAATAAAATATTAGCACTTATCCTGCGGTCCGTGCCCGTGTGTTCTTTGGGTCCAACAAAGGAGTCGATCAAGCGGTGAAATCGAATAATATGTATATGTATGTACATGTTTTTGCAGCAAACACGGGAGAGGTGAATCTACAAGACTCTCGGGTACTTCAGGAAGTCTTTTTCGAGTCTCTGGTGTGTAGCAAAGTTCTACCAATATGAAGATCCTTGTACGAGGAGCAGCCTGTCCCTGGTTTGTTTAAGTCCAGTTACAATGACAAGGCGGGTGGCTAACCTCAGGCTACATGAGACCTGGTATGACTCGAAGATCATGCAACATCTTGTGAACAAAAAACAATGTTTGGGGCTGTGATCTGTCTTTGGCAAGGATCTAATATAATCTTTTGAAGGTAGGCAGGATCTGGCCTGGCTCCTACAGGTTCTATGTCAACCAGACCATGATGTTTCTTTGTAACTTAGTAGACTTTGGAGAAACCTCCCTTGCGATGCATCAAAAGACCTAGCCGCAGTGCTGCATTGAGTTGGCCATTCGTTTGTCCTGCACCAAATGTTCTACTAGGCCACATGCCAAAGGAGCTGCGTGCACCTTCTGTCTCGTCAATAGTAAGAGTCAGGTTTTTGCCATGGGCTGAAATCATTGGACATAACAGCAAGAGCACGGACAGATTCCAGCTCCTCCTTGGTATTGTAACCCAGCTTTAGACCTCATCTCCTTCCGGTTGAAATGCATGGTCATCATCTTGACTCAAAACTTTAGTTTGTCTCGTTGTTAATCATTGGTGCCGTACACCAGGGCACCTTGATGCTTCTGCTGGTTTCCAACATCTACCTCAGGGTCATTTCCCTATTTCATGATATCTTTAAAGCTAATCTGCTATAACTACGAAGATGAAACTCAGTTTCTGCTGAAACATAGACCTCATTCAGATGCCGACTGCTGTGCACTTAGATCCTGCCACTCTGAAGCCTTCGGCTGGATGATCAGAAACCATCAAGCCTGAGCAAGGGGCCACCATGTCTTTGAGAATCCCTGCTGTCCTGCTCACTCACTGTCGAGTGAACATCAATGAGGTTGGCAGACACATTGGGCCCAATTCACAAAGGGCCTCCACACCCGTGGCTGAGGCCCTGTACTCGTGGCGGGGGCCCCACAGCCGTGTCGGAGGCCACGCACTCATCAGGGACATCTGTACTGCAATTACCCATTGCAGAGGTCCCACCACGAGTGCGGGGTTCCCGCCACACTACGCGGCCTCCGTGACGAGTGCATAGGCCTTTTGTGAAATGGCCCCAGAGTGTATAGAGTCTGGTTTACAAATAAATATATTGTTATCAGTTTGGTAAAAAAAGGAATGATTACCAACCACTATAATTAGCATTGACCAGTGATTACCAAACTCCTAGGAGGATTGCACTGTTACGAGTCCCCACTATGACTGTGATACAAATGTGGAACTCCAGGACACTGAGGAGCACAATGACTACTGGATGAGAATTGATAGTGAGTAAAAACAAGCAAACAAACAAGTAAACCCTGCCTAAAACCCTGCTAACAAGAGGGACCGAATAAGAGGGAAAATAAGAAATGTGTGCAAGGCTGAACTAGACAATATGGAAAGCTATACAAAATAATAGAAAGTTGCCACATAGCTACTGCATGCTTGCAACAGACTCAAATACTCCCACTGCCTGATTTGTCCCAGAAATGGATTTCCTAACCTTGAAGCAATTACACAGTTGGGTTATCAGTCTAGTTCATTGGCATAACTTCAATGTCCCAGGTTCCTTAGTGTCCCACAGTTCCCTATGACCAAATCTCTTCGTATGTGCATGTGTAATATTTAACATGTTATCTGCCCTGTCTCCTCACCTGCTTTCTCTAAGGGTTGTGTGATCCCTTCCCATGATTTCCGCCAGACATACCCTCAAATTCCGGACAGAAGCTTTCTAAAACTGAATGCAGGAAAGAGAAAAACCCTCAGCTGCTTACCCACAGACTGGTATCCTACAGTACTTGCCACTCTCCCCAACATCCACAGTGTGAAGCCCTGAAGGAACATTCATACATACTTCCGTCAAATGTGTGAAAACCTCAGGAGAATCTTTCCTTTCCCGAGTTTTCTTGCCAAGTGTCAGAATGCGCCAACCTGAATTCTGGATCTAACAGCAGTGATGCACTCTTCCCTATCTAAGTCCAACCATGCGCAGTAGGAAATGGAGTAGGGAAAAGGTAACAGTATAAGAGAGAAACTAAGGACAGGGGAAAGATTTGCTATAACAAATGAGGAGTCTCTAGAACATATCAACGCCTCAGACTCTGTGGGATATTAGTCAAACTCTGACATTCCTGTAATTGAAACATAAACAATATCTATGTATTGGTATTGCTTGGGTTTTACATTAACCATGCTCCTTTCTTTGGTTAAGACACCTATCTATTGTTTTGGGAATACGCATTCTATGGTTTGTAATGTTTCTGATATATATTCAAGGTTTGTTTTTTAAACTGAAATATAAACAAACATTTAATTAGGATTATACAAGCTCACACTAAACGAATCACTTTCTTAAGCATGTACTACTACCTTAAATACCACTTATGTATCATGAAAATATCAACAGTCTCCAAAAATAATGAGAATCCTTTCCATATCTCCCTCAGCTCAAAATGTAAATGTTTAATGAAAAATTAAAGTGTTTACTTCTTCAAGAATATCCTTGAAATAGTTTATTAAACTATTCAAGTTTGTTTCCAAAATACAACTTAATCCCTTCAAATACTTCTCAGATTTCGGTTCTGACATCCATTCATGCTTCCCAAAAAAATAACCAATCTCCAATATTTTTACAAGTCTGTTAAGAATATTTTGCCAAGCTGCAGCAACAAAGTATCTCAATTGGTAAACAAGGACGCTCAAGAGCTTGGAGAAGATGATACTCAATGTCTTCAAGATGACCGCCGATATTTCCAAAACATCTTTATAATTCTCTGGTCTCATAGGAAATGTACTTCTGAATTCACATTTAGGCATCCATGAATAGCATGTCCACCAGAGATGTGAGGCCTTTCTGCCAAGTGGCGCCAATGTTCTGAATGCCCGCCAGCCTTTCCTTTTCCAGAATGACAGCAGCACTTGTTAGCGGGCGCACAGAAAGGTGAGTTTTTGCCACAGACCATGGCACCACACTCACGCGACCATGCCTTAGTGCTCTCACCTCAGCAGTATGCTAACATCCGTATATTTGATTTACTGGCAACTAGGGGTACAAAATATCTCAGCAAGACTACTCATTAATCTACACCTATTGGATCACACCTGCCCAGCCCTATACACCCTATGCATTCAAGATTCTATGCCAGGCTTATGATTATGCTTCTCTCACTTTACTACTCATAAGACAGCAGCCAATCAAAATACAAAAACATTTTAAAATATTTATCCCATGGATCTGTGTTCACCCACCAACACTCCACCACCAGTCAGGGCCCACTAGACTCTATAAGGCCTGTTGTTGGCATAGTCTGTCCTCTTTCTTTGCTGCTGAGCAGCCACAGATGAATACACTTTTTTGTTTTCTCTGTTGAAGAGGCCAGAGCTTTTCCCTTCGTGCAACCACACTCAGGAAATCAGCCAGGTTCTCTCTGTTAGCTGCATGTTTTATCATTTAACCCGCTTTTTGTACTCAGGTTTGTAGCGGGAAACCGCAATTGATGTGGACCAGGAGTGGAGGAGCGGAGAGGACGCGTGGACGCTCACTTCAGGAGCAGCGCGCAGTTCTCTTTCAGTGACTGGTGCTGCGCATGCACAGTAACCTCGCACTTGTTTAAAACGTCAAGAGTGAAACAGATACAAGTCTAAAGCTCCTCACTCCTCCTTGAGCACAAAATAATCCTTGAAGTATTACTAAAATTCCTTCCACTTTCAACAGGGCAGAACTAAATGTTCAAGTGCACAGCCTTAGGGGCTGCAGATTACTCTCTCCATGTTTTAGCTACCAGCCCACTACTTATATTGACCCGCTCAGTGCTGCCTACCCCCACCCAAACCATTTTTCTCCTGAAGAGATTGATTCATTTTGGGGTTCTGCACCATCATGGCACACTTATTCCCTCAGTATTACGTAAATCATGAGGAGTCTGGCAAAACCCCATATCACTACCAGATTGAAGAGCAGTGTGTAGAGGCTTTGGAAAATTCCATCCAGGAATTGAGGAATTGATGAATAGGGTGCTGGTACTTGCGCTGCGCCCATTCACATCCTTTGAAGTGCTATGCTCGGAGGGACTTGGGGACAGAACACCCAGCCGCTGCTCCTTTTTTCGAGATAAAGTTATCAGAACAGTCTGCCCCCTCTCAAAAAGGCTCATTCTGAGGCCCTAGACAAGATTTCTAATTTCATACATATTATATCATGGATATGGGGCCACAAAAATGAACAGTACCTTTTAGGTCCCCCAAAGAGATGACCCTCCTATGGATGATTCCTTCTTGCACTCGTCTAGATCTGGCACATCTCAAGATGACCCGCAACCCACGGTGTCTAAACGCAAGAGGAAAACTGATCATTCAGATGATGCTCCAGCACGCTGTCAAGACAGCATGCTAGATTTCGAGATACAGAGGACATTATACATCTGCGTTCAGAGGAATGACCCCCTAGCCCAGAGGTAGCTGACTATGTCCAAAAGCGCTTACGCAAAGGTTTTGAAAGAGAAGTCTGCGCAAAACTGCGTGCTCAGTACCCCAGACCCTCTCTAATGGGGGAAGTCGCGAAAACTCCTGAACTGGACCCAAAACATGTCAGTATTTAGAAGAAATTGTCCAGGGAACCAAAAAAGGGGATAGACTGTACACGGCGTGGGTTCCAGGATAAACTGCTCAATCTCTCAGGTCCGCTTACCAAAGTTCTTGAGATGGCGGTCCAAGCCAAAAGCAAAAATATCCCAATCAATCAAGATATCTTCTTAGGGTGGACCCAAAGAGCGATATGCCTTCTAGGCAACGATAACTGCGACATTTCTTCAGAAAGACGCAGATCCATTTTAATGCACATTGACCTTAAGCTAACAAAGCTAGCTATCTCTGTCTGAAGTGGATCCTCGAGACAATGGCCTCCTTTTAGGAGACCGGTTTGTAAAGGATCTCAGCAAATACGTAGCAACATTCTCAGCATTATACAAACCCCAAACATCACTTAAAAAGGTCTTCAGCAGTGCCCCTTTTGCCAGGGCCAGATGCTTCCAAGGTCGGGCCCGAGCATGGTTTCTATCAGACCACTGCCCCCCGGCTTAAACCACAGAGGAAGGGGTTCATGTACCAGTATCGAAAATTATATCTTCTACCCATCCAAAGTCAGAAGAGCTTGTGGTCGATTCTAGAAGAATGCCTACCATACAGGAAATGTGTCCTCCGACGCCTCCTATGCAGGTAAGGATTATCCCTTTATCAGAAGTGATATTGGGAGTAGAATAAGACACTTCATCCAAAATTGGCAGAGAATTACACACAATGCATGGGTACTGGAAATGGTACAAGGTTACAAACTGGAGTTGTACGGTTTTCCCACACAAGACTCCCCTCCACCTCCTCTCCATTTTTCATAGTCAGAAACTCACTTAATAAACGCTGAGATTCAGGAACTCCTTCCCAAAGTAGCCATGGTTCCCTGTTTCCCTCACTCCAGATGGCTATTGTCGGAAGCAGGGATAGATGTATCCATCTTTGGAACACACTCAGGGGCGCTATGGTATTTAAAGCATATTCTTTAGTTTCCAGATTGGAAGATATTGGTAGTCCAATTCAACATTTAAGATATTCTATAATAAACCAATTATGGATGTAGCCTCCATGGTGCTAGCACAGCTTTTAATTACCATAATCGGAAGCGTCCAGTCATGACATAGAATACAAATGTTCAAGCTGATGCGTCAATAATGATCAATTTTATTAAGGACATGGAAGCAAAGATTATCCCACCCTTATTTATGCTATACACCGCATTAAATTGCATTCATATGTCTTTGAAATTGTTTATCCACCCTTTGTCCAAAGCATCTATTTAGAGGGTGTTACGGCAATTTTTTCTTTTAGACAGGTGCAGATAACAAGCAGGTGTAGACAACCTGAGACGAGTGGGGATAGTAGTTAATCGATTGGGAGACCAGAGGTTCATTGGAGTTATCACTACTCGATGTTCATGAACTTTGGAATATGTTTTTCCTGGGGGGTCAAGTTGGACAAACGACTTTGATGTTTCTGTGGCTAAGTTTAAATAACATAAAGAAGGAGGACGGACTATGCCAGCAGCAGGTCTTATAGGGGCTAGTGGTCCCTGATTGGTGGTGGAGGGCTGATGGGGGAATACAGATTCATGGGATATGTAGTTAAAGATGTTTTTGTATTTTGATTTGCTGCTGTCTTGTGAGTAGTAAAGAAAGAGAAGCATAATCTTTGCCTGTGTCCTTACAAGGATTGAAAATTCTTCATGCGACAGCTTGAAAAAATGTGGTTCTCTGCTGTAAATTAAATCAGACCCACCATTCTCAGAGGAAATTTTGAATATATGTCCCCTAGTGAAGTCTCTGCTCAATGAGGTTCCTCCAACTCAAAATCCCAACATATAGAAGATTGCAGGACTGAGCTTTTCTGCAAGGACATCCAAACTTTAGAACACATCCCCTGCTATTTCCATACCTCTGTGCCACATGATGCAACCATCATGGTAATGATGACTGCTTCCATTTTGTGTAATGATGAGAAGACTGGGCTACCCTTTTGTTTACGTTCCATAGCCAGAATACTCAAAAGACTAATATAGACACTTGGGGCCGGATTCACAAACTGTAATTTCAAGCGTGTGAAGTTGCACTAAAGAAGTACTACTACTTACTAGAAAATGCAATTCACAAACCTACAATATATATACACCTCTCCTGTCTTTTCTATGGGGATATCTCTGCACTTGTAAGTTTACTACTTAGGCCCTGATTAAGAGTGGGTCTGTGTATTTCGACCCCTGCGTAAACCCCTGTTTGTGCAGTGGTCAGAATTACTAGTTCGGTGGTATTTACTGCATCCTGTAATTACCAGGTGCGTTACATATCTTACCATTCATTACATTTTGGCAGGGCATACCTGACAGAATTTAACAGGGGAAAAGTGTATGGTATTTACTGACTATGTGGATTTTGGTGCTGTATGCACTAAAATCTGCATGTTATTCACAAGAAACTCATAACTGGTGCCAATAAATAACATATAAAGGGTGATTCTGAGGGAATCATTGAAGGGCCCAGACAAAGATTTTCGTGCCATGGTGCACTGTACGGTCATCATATACTATTCTTTAAAAGCTAATACAATTGAATACATAATGAAAAATGTGTTGTACATTGCACCATTTTAGCCATGTTTCCTATATTTTCTTGGGGGCGAGGGGGCGAACACCCCTCCCCAATCACCTTTTGTAGTGGCTAGGCTTGTTCTCTGCTCTCGCTCACTACGCACTTTATGGAGGCTGGTCTGACAAAATTTGACATGGCTGCTTTGGGTTACCAGTCCAGCCCTGCTGCCAACACGCAACTTACACAGGTCAACTGCAAACAGTTCTACTTACCATGAAATGATCCAGGCACGGGGCAGGGAACTCTGCTCAGGTAAGCAGAGATCCAGTTTATGAGCTTGACCCCTACACCACACATACTGCCACATTCAAGGGACTACTCTAGGCTGGCATTCACACCCCTGCTGCCTGTTCCCACTCAGATGCTTAACTTTGCCTGAAAACACCCCACTCGCTCCATGGCGCTCTTATAAACCTCAGATCACTTCAAAAGTACTACTCTGAAATACATTGTTTCATCAAGTTGAGCATCAAGCAGATTTTTTTCGTGCAACAGAAACTTGGCTTAAACTGTTGACCATACCTAACTTGGTAGCCATCATCTCTGACAGCGATAGGGTCCTCCATGTTGACCAGCTTAACTACCCTAGAGGAGGCGTAGCTCTGATTTTGAAATCTGTTTTTAGCTCAGTCTATTGACTTGCCCTTAGTCATTAAAACTGAACTTTTAACAGGTAAACTTCCTATCTCAGCCATACGCTGCTTCACTTTTTACCTTCTCTGCTGCCTCTGGTGCCCGCCACCAATTTCAGTGCCAACTTAGCAAACCTTGTCACCCCTTTAACTCTGAACTCATCTACTTCATCCTCTTAGCGACATCAAAACCTAGGCAGACCTCCCCTACAACCCTGATTCAGTAAATCTTATCAGAGTTTGCTCCGCACTCAGTCTAACTCAGTTACCGGTTGTAAAAATGTGGGTCATTACTTGAGAGAGGTGGAAAACTCACTCAAATAATAAACACGTTCCTTCTCAAGGTGAACCTCAAGAGTCACTAAATAAACCTGCGCTTAACCCACTGGTAGCTTGGCACAAAAGCAGTCAGGCTCAACTTACATGCAATGTGTAAATTATTTATGCAGCACTCAAAAAGTAATAAAGTGAATACACAACACAAGAATAATGCAAACCACCTCTGTCGTATGTGGTAGCCGCTTTCTGAGAGCCCATAGCGATGTCCAGCCCGTTTTTACCTTGCATGATTTGATTGTGTGGCGAGAACCCTTCATATCTCTTATTATTATTTTATTACTATGAAGTATTGCCTTGTTTCAGTGAGTGAACATGTGCGTCACCAACCATTTTATGCACAACAGAACATAATGATGCCAGGCTGGCTTCAGGACCCCTGACGGGGCTGCTCAGTGTACCGTATGCACCAGGAGCGCAGTGTGGGTCCAGTACAAGATATAGGCAGTGTTGTGTAGTGCATGAAGTAAATACATTGTAGGTTCCTATCCAAAGAGGTTGGAGGGATGCAGGCTTTTTGTGGGAACTGCTTAACCCCAGGACGAGTGGGAAATGGGATGCATTCTGTATGGCGACACCAGGAGTAAGGAACCAGAAGTAACTACATCAGAACTGCATTGGCAGCCCTCTCCTTCCCCCATTGTATATTTCTCCCCTGTTATATATCGTGTATTACTTTATACTTCATTTTGTATTGTATCTCCTATATGCATTCTACTGTTTTATATCACCTGTAATAGCTGTGTATATATAACCCTTGTAAAGCACTCTGATGCCCTCGGGCCAAGTTCGCGCTATATAAAACTCTAAAAATAAATAAATAAATGCAAAATCAATTTAGAATAATATAGTTAATTTTATTGAATAAAATGACCCCAAACGTCAGAAATCCAAACAGTAGAACCAGAGTTATAAGTTTTTAAAGTTTTAGGTGAAAATAGCACAAAGTGTCACTCGCGGATATCTGGTCATGCTGGACTGGGGTAAAGCCACTAGTTCAGGCTGACCACAATGGAGTTCAGGTCAGATATTGGGACCAGGTTCATCCCGTTGAAGAATAGACAGACTACCACCAACGCATAAGATCTACAAAGAAGACCTTCATCCGGAACAAAATCCTCACCAGCTCCATCAACTCAAAAGAACTCTTCAACATCATCCAGCAATTCACCAAGCCCCACAGTGAATCCACAGATGTCACTCCCTCCCAAGACCTCTGCAACAAGCTCGGCTCCTACTTCTACCTGAAAATCAAATCCCTCTACTGGACATTTTTAAAGAATTATTTGGGAGCTTTTTCGCATATTTTTATGTACACGAATATTATGCTTTTTAGGCTTTGCTATCTTTTACCTAAGCTGACCTTGTTGACCTTTTGATGAGGTATGGGTGTCATGTTCTTTAGGATAGTCCCATCATGTACATACCGATTACATACATTGTGTCCCATCCACACAACATAACGGTCCTAAACACAGGTGACCTTTTACCTAGTAGCTTACTTCTGTCTCTTAGACAAGCAGGCTCTCGGTATCCTATCTTAATCCCTGTACCTGACGTACATAAACATGTCCCCAGGCACGGTAGAATTATTCTGTATAAGGGTCACAACTTTTTTTCATCCATGGCCAACAGCCAGCTGTGCATGAGTGTTTTTGTTTAGAAAAGGATTAGCAAAGGATTAGTGAATGTTTTAAAAACATATCGATTCTGGAAAAACCCTGGAGTGACCACTTTAGTATAAAAGACCCTCACTCCCCCTTACAGACACAGAGGAGAATTCCTTGCAGGCTGGACCGAGACTCTGCAGGCTGATCCTTCGACAGGCAGAGACCTGACATCCCTTGCGGGGTGCCATCCTTGACGCAGAGACGGGGTCCTTCATTCAGAACCATCAGGTGAGGGGTTAGTACTTCCCTGGGGAATTCTTGGCTCCATTAGGATCTATCCTGACATTTACATACACAGGCTTCACCCACATACCTAGGCTAGGTACATTTAGGTAGGCTATGCATCGTAGGAGTACGTTAATGCTATTGTTTTATATAATATGTTTTTATTCATCTTATTAGCACTATGGTAGAAATGTATCTACTTTTTATGATATTGGTACTAGTGATTACATTTGTCTGCTCCTGTCTTTTGATTGTTGCAGCTAACATGTTTCATACTAGATTGACGCTTGACCAATAAATAATTATTAAAACCGTTCCAATCGTCATTCTATGTGTAGTCCGAGAAAAGTAAGCACGAGTGACTGAGCGAAAGATACCGTATTGTTTTCACGATACCTGAGAAATCAGGGTTGTCATGTTCAGTAGTTGCCAGAAACTACATACACCACTGTAGGAAACAGGGTGGTGGTAGTGGCACCATAGAGCAAGTTGGTCTAACGGCTGACTCATCCTGTGGAGGTGTCCAGAGTCTGTCTGCACACCAAACCCTCAGTTTAGGTCATCCAAATGCGCAGGTCCTGGGGGGGTCCTAGGAACTACATGACATGGCGCCGCCAACGTTGGTTTGGTTCTTATATTAACAGTAAAATCTGAGTAGTTCAGTCGTACTTTCTCAGACAATCCTACTCAAATTTTCCAGAGATGTCTCAGCTGAGCAGGCACACCCTGTGTATTGGCTGAAGGTTTTACACAAGCTTGTATGGATTAAAGGTTCCCATATTGTGCTAAATCCTACCTCTTAAAACCTTTACTTTCTTCTCCTTTCAAAATGACTGAACCTGTGAGTAGCGGTGGAAGTGAGGAAGGAGACGAATTAGCTAACGCTCTTAACATTACAGAGAACTGCACACAGGCAGTAACTCTGAAATTATTAGAACATGGATTACCTGTAACAGGTGGCCATGTCACCTTCGTGATTGAGGCCCTCGAGGTGTTGGGATAAGAGGTATTCTATTCCTGGGTAAAATTCCCACCTGCAGATCCACAGACACATTTATTCCTTGAATACATTGAAGTGGATTCACCGGAAGACTACATCCCATATGAGGACATTGAAGTCCCGTTAACTTACCAGCAACATAAAAACTGGTTTAAAGGCGCCCTAAAACACACAACTTCGGTCGTAAGACTTGGTCCGCTCAGCATAGGAGGAGCGACATGGCCGGTCTTAGCGACTTACACTCCACATCCTGAGATAGACACACTCCAAATAGGAAAAGTGCGTACACTTTACAAAGAAGTAGTCAGGCTATACAGACATATTGTCCAGTTCATCATGCGAACACTCACATTACAACCTGCGAGATCTGCTCCACCTGGTACAGTCCAGTCCCATCACACACCAATAATTAGTCCACAAACACTAAAAGCAATAATGGGTGCGTTCCCATCAAAAAGGGATCAAGTACCATTCTGGATTGCTAAAAAAATAGCACAGTTGGAAGCAGTATTTCTCCATACGGGTCCGCAGGAAAAACTCAGAATGTTAACAATTTGCTGGCCAATGGGAATGGTTCCCTCACTGGAGGATTGTACCACATGGGGAACAATCTTTGCTGCAGTATACATTAGAATACACAGTACCCCAACCATATCAGTTATTCCTGAAGTATTGAAACAGATACAAAATGAGCACGGGGCAGGACCTGCCCTGGACTTGTGGATGAAACTGATGGGTAACTTTGACCAGGTCTTAGCCATCATGCTGAGCAATATCAAGAGGGAAGCAGCAGCGGTGGCCATACGCCAACGCTTAAGGGAAACGACTCCTGCACATCAGAAGCGTGCATTACCCAAAAAGTATCGAAGAAACCTATGCTTCACTAGGTAGAGATCGTTTGGGAGCCAAACCAGGGAAACCACAAGTGATGAGTAGTTCTGATAAGGATAACTAAAAAGAAATGGGATAATAATAATCAATCCAAAAATAATAATAATAATAAAGGAAACAATTCACGATCAAGGGGTGGGTTTCCCCAAAGGGAGCCCTCTGAAAAGAGGTACATCCTTAGGAATCGTGATAACATTAGGAAACCTGACAGGTATCAGGATACTGATACACGTTCCTTTCATTCCTTTCAGGGTTCATCAAAAGGCTCAGAGAGGCAAGGACGGTCAGAACAAAAAATTGAAGATCGACCAAAGGGAAAAAGGGAAACACATCGCACTTTAGATTTAATTATCAAACAGGAAGAACAACCTAAAGCAAAGACTCAATTCAAAAAGAAGAAAGTAACTGGCTTAAAAATTAGAAATGCCCAGGTTACTGAGGACTCAGCTTCTGAACGGGGAATGGGCTCTGACGATGCTAGACAGCGCAGCAGAAGTAACAATAGCTCACCAGAACCTGAAGGAATTTATGGTGACAGCAGTATTGAATGAATACATCACGGTGGAAACACCTGATACAAGAGTGAGTGTCCCACACCGTCTACATGAAATTAATCTCCAACTAGAGGGGGACATCTCAAGAAAATTTAAAGGTCTCTTTTGGGAAAATTTGACATTTGGATACGACATCCTGTTAGCAGAAAAAGATTGGCTGCCTGAATTTATAATGGATTGCCCGAAAGGTGAAAGCGTCATTTGCCAGCTTTTTCCGACCTTGTTCCTGTTTCCTTAAAACACTCAGACGAGCGGGAGTGGGCGCAAGCGCTAGCTCCGGCATTATACCGCAACCATGTAGGGTGGGACCTGGAGTACAAACACCACGAGATCCCATTTAAAACTACTCCAACTCCACAGAGACAGTACCCTATTAAAAATGAAGCAAAGAAACAGGTCAAAGAAATCTTAGACTAGCTAGAATACCAAGGTGTGATTGAAACTTGCACCTCGCCAATGAACAACCCTTTGTTTCCAGTAATGAAACCTGACAACACATATCGTTTGGTTTTAGATTACAGACACTTGAACACATACACAAAAATATTTGCAGTTCAGAACGCACATAGTGCCGCATTAATGAATGACATTGTGCGGAAAAAATACAAAACAACACTAGATATCTCGAATAGATTCTTCTGCCAAAATATATCTCCTGAAAGCCGATATTTGACTGGATTTTCAGCCCTCGGCACTCAGCGTCAGTTTTGTCGCCTGCCCCACGGCTATAAGAACAGCCCGGTTATACTCGGCAAGAGTGTCAGAACTATTACAAACTTTCGATAAAGAGGCAGTGTCGTACGTAGATGATATTTATCTGACGGACGATGAATTACTTGAACACTTGTGCAGGGTGAACAACATAATTATTGGTTTCGCCAACTTGGGCTACAAATTTTACTTAAAAAAATCGAAAATTGCCCATCTCAGCATCCT
Source organism: Calotriton arnoldi (assembly GCA_963921515.1). NCBI lineage: Eukaryota > Metazoa > Chordata > Amphibia > Caudata > Salamandridae > Calotriton > Calotriton arnoldi. The sequence continues at coordinate 524,203 of CAWUFW010003877.1, read as the reverse complement.
ATTTTTGGGATATGAGCTGTCAAGTGAAAGCAAAAGCCTTGCTGTGAACTTTTAGAAAAGTGTGCGTTAATACAGCCTCCAAAAACTCTGAAGGGTTTATAATCCATTTTAGAATTTCTAAATTTCAGCAGAACAAACATTCAAGACCACGCAGAAAGAGTAAAACTTTTCTACGATCTAATAAGACCAAATTTCACTGCAAATAAGTGGACTCAGAAACATACAGACACTACGTTCAGTGCAAGCTGACATGATAGCTTCAAAACACTTGCAGACACGAGTAAACGTCCGCAACCTGGTAATACGGGTCGTCCCCGGGTTATCAGGGTAAACTTACATCATGTTCAATGAAGGTGAGACAGTTACAATTGCATACAAATCTCATTTGTACACAAATGCTGAAAATAGATTTGCAGCAACAGAAAAAATACTGACGGCAGTACAGACTGCTGTAGGGAGAGAAAGAGCACTAGCACAAGGAAAATGCATTATTGTTGTAACCCCGATACCGACTTTAGAAGCGGTAATAAAAGCCAGCATTCCAAATGCAAAGGCATTGCATCCACGTTGGATACAAAGGGCTAATTCTCTCACCGCAACAGATGTAGAATACAGATATGATCCTACACTGAAAACACAAGCATTTCTGCAGTACGAACAAGAATACCCTCTCCCAGTGGCGTAGCTAGGGGGGGGCGGTGGGGGCGGTCCGCCCCAGGTGGCACTAGTTTGGGGGCGGTGGCCGCTGCACTGGTGGCCCATGGCGGCGGCATTTATAATTTATTTGGGGACACTCACTGACACTACTGTCAATCACTGACAGTAGTGTCAGTGTGCCCAAATTAATTATAAAGGCCGCCGCCACGGGCCACCAGTGCCGTGCGGCCTCCGCCCCGAGTCCCGACAGTGAGAGTGATGGAGCGGTCATGAGTGAGCCCCCAAGACCCACGAAAGGGCCAGGCAGAAAAACAGAGGAAGAGGAGCCCACGAGGAATCAGCGGGCACCACTCTTGAGGAATCCACGGGGGGGAGGGAGTGAGGAAACCACATTGACAATGTCCGAGGGTGAAGTCTGTGCAGGGTGTCCTGGAGGGGGCAGGAGCGCTCGGGCAGAGTCGTAAACCAGCTGGGTGAACATGGGTAGCAGGCACGTGACGTCTGTCTCACGTAGGGATCCACCGGGCCTCAACTACACTAGGGTGACCAACCGTCCGTAATTTTCACGGACAGTCTGTAAATTAGCCCTTAAATCCGTTGTCCGTGATAAACGTCTTAACGGATGGCATTTGTCCGTCATTTCAGCCGCTCAAACAAACAAAAGTTTATTTACACAATTTAGATTCCCCAGCTACAGTGCAAAGGAGTCTCCTGTGCTCATTCCGGAGGGAGGGGCAGACCCTGAAAAGAAATAAGCCCAGGGTGTCTGCTTCCCCAAAGAAATGCAAATGTATGAAAGGCTGCTTGGGAGGCGTTAATTGCTGCAATCCCTGGAGCTTTCTGATGACAGGATATTTTGTTTTTGCAAGGTACAGTTAGTAGACAGAGTTCATGAACTCGAAAATCTATTGAAAGACCAAGAGACTAGGACAGAGCATGCTGTGAAAGAGGAGTTTAAGCGACAGAGAGAAGCATACAGCAAACTTGAGAAATAAAAAGGTACAGAGATCGAAGTGCTAAATATTAGCTGATGTGCGATTTATTTTCAACTGCTGTATTGCAAGCCATGGGATAGCCACCGTGGAGTTTGGCAAAGAGAATATGGTCCTCTAAGTATACATTTTCTACTTTATGAAATAGTATGCAAAAGTGTGCAATAGCACCGTAAACTGTACGATGTATATCCTACAGCACAAAGGTCTGAATCCTGTCAGGGCTTGCTCAGCTATTGATCCTTCCAAGCCTGATAAACTGTTACAAGTCAGTTAGGCAAAAAAGAAACCCTGTAAATAGGAAGTTATTCTTGTTCTCTGTTCCTCTGGGACATAAAAACCTTATTTTGGTTGTCTATTTACTTACTTATATACTATTGCGCAACCTCCTCTGATGTGTGTGTAAAACGTACCTTTTGCCCAGAATTTTTGTCCTGAATTTTGACCTTCTGTCCTCAATTTTTGTCCTGAATTTTGACCCTTTGTCCTGAATTTTTACATTCACCATCCTGAATTTGCCCCCATGCCAGTTGGTCACCCTAACTACATAGGGGGATAGCCCCGGGCGCCAGAAGCTCTAGCTACGCCTCTGCCCTCTCCCGAATGAAATCTTGCCTCTAGATCAGTATGAATACATCATTTACACTGACGGATCTGCTCAGCCCACCATAGGAAGTAAACAGCAATATAGCGCTGCGTGTGCAATAGTAAAAGGTCGAATGCGGGACGGCAAGTTCCATCCCAGCAATACGACTACGCAATCTCTGGGAGATTGTACAGCGCAGCTGGCAGTCAGAGAGCAAGGGACCCCTTATAAAGGACGAATAAGGTCTGGGAGTAAGAGGGGGACTAGACAGACCAAATTGAACCAGAAAACACTCCCCTTAGACCTATATTTCTTTTACAAAAGATTGAATCTAGTATGGGTATAAAAATATGCCAAACATCAAATATTTATAACATTACAACAACATCATTATTTTTTGAGGTCATATTTATTATTATCATTGACTTCTTTTTTCCTTTTTTCCAATGCATTAAATGTCATTTTTATAAATAGGTACAAAACTTTTTTGGGTTTTTTTGTAAAAAATGTATATACATATAAACAATCATGCAAAATAAAATACAATTTTGTTGATCCCCAAAATAACAAATCTTCTTACAACTCATACATTCCTCACAGTCGTTCACATTCATACAAGACACTTATGCACATCTGGATTAAAAGGGAAACATAAGATGTGAATCATTTCCACCAAGATGAAAAAACAATAAGGTCTGGACACACGAGGAGCGCAGCTAGCAGAACTGAAAGCCTTGATACTAGCACTACAGTATACGGATCGGGAATTCCCCACACTGATTGTGTGCGATTCGTTTTACTGTGTGCAATCTTACAATGAATATCTTCACTACTGGGGCTAGAATGGGTTCAGAGACTCCAAGTGGTGCACGATAAAACATAAATTGTTATGGGAATAAGTGGCAAAGCTGAAAGCATAGCTGCCACAGGCTCAAGTTATTCACACCTTGAGTCATCAGCGTGTTGGCATACACGTTGAAGGGAATTCACTGGCTGATGAAGCCGCCAAGGCGACAGTGCGAACTGCTGCCATTGCTGCAATCACATGTTCACACACGAGAATAGACGGAGATAAGTAGCTATCAACGCCACAAAGAACGGCTCTGCCGTCCTGCCAAAAGGCTTTCCACTCAAGTACTCCTACAAGTTAGATGCGCACAACACACCGTCTACTCAAATTCCAGGAGTGGGGGATAGAGTAATACCAAACAAAGATCGCAGATTAGGTTTAATTCTAGCTGCACACGAGGGTCTGGGATCCGCACACACAGGAGTCACTGCAACAATTTCATTACTGAAGCAGCGTTACTGGTGGTCGGGGCTGACAAAACAAACAAAGGACTATGTTCTGAAGTGCGATATTTGCCAGCAGATGAAGGGTTCCACCATTCACAGGCCACCACAAACACCACTACTGATTTCAGACAGACCTCTCGCATGTGTCCATTTGGACCACTGCGGCCCCTTAAATTCAGACAGGGCTTACAAGTACATCTTGGTGGCAGTGGAGTCATGCTCTAGATTCCTATGGGTTTGGCCCCAGCGCTCGGCTGACGCTCGAACTGGTATAAAGGATTTGCGAGTCTTCATAGGGACATACGCAATTGGCACGTTACATTCCGACAGTGGTCGTGCGTTTAGCTCTAGGAGGAAGCCATGGAAAGTATGGTCGTGGCCTTGTGGTACTCCTCCCCCTACCATCCCGAGGGAAATTCAGTGGTGGAGAGGAAAAACCGGGACCTAAAGCAATCCTTAACAGCAAGAGTATTAGGCGCGGGAGGTAGTTCAATCACCAATATGGGGTCCAGAGGGCACTAAATAATATGCCAAGAAAATCCTTGGGAGGTCGTACCCCTTATGAAATCCTGTTTGGGACAAGAATGTGGGTACCTGATCTCGATTGTGCCAGCACAGTGGCAGATACAAAACCATTGAATGAGTGACCGTTTGGCTGTTTTACAAGAACTCAATGAATTCCGAGCGTTACAAAGCAACTTGCAAGTCAAACGCACCACCACTGGGGAAGTGAAACCAGTTCCGGCAAGACCTGCCTGGGTCCCGAAGATTTGGGCATTGGTCAGGGAAAAGATCGTGGACAGAAGAGAGTTTGGGCCATCTTACAGAACAGCTGTACCTGTCCTGGGGGTAGTGGGAACAAGACAGTACTTCTTCCGCCTCTTGCCGGCACAAAGAAAAAAGATAGGTCTCCATTGATCTGATCAAACAGCATTATGTGGCCAATTCTCAACAGTAGGCCACGTGGGGTCCTGAATAGCCGCAGACCTCTTCTTGCTACTATACAGGAAGTTCAGATAGAAAGACTAATAACCTTTCAAGACTCCACTACACAATGTGAAGGAGTAATGAATAATGGAGCACAAATCATTCCAGTTGAAATTGAAAAACATCACAAAGTAACAACAAAGCAAGTTGCAATTTGGCCCAACAATGATGTCTACATTAATGTGCCTTCAAACGACACTCAGCTCATCCTCTCCCTATCCAACGAGCCCAACACCGCCAGACGCAACTTTCGAGAAGGCATGGAAGCCGTCGCCAAATGGATGAAAAACAGCTGCCTACAACTAAACACCAACAAAACAGAAATACTCATCATGGGCCCAAACCCCGACGCCTGGAGCGACACCTGGTGGCCCCCCGCCCTCGGAAACCCGCCAACCCCCACGGACCACGCACGCAACCTGGGAATCATCCTGGACTCCGAGCTCAAAATGGACCGCCAGATCAACTCTGTCTCGTCTTCCTGCTTCCACACCCTCCGCCTCCTTCGTAAGACCTTCAAATGGATCCCCCTCGAACACTGAAAGACCGTCACTCACGCCCTGGTCACCAGCAGACTCGACTACGGCAACGCACTCTACGCCGGAATAAACAAAAACCTCACCCGCAAGCTACAGAACATCCAGAACGCCGCCGAAAAACTGGTCCTCAACCTGCCAAAACACTGCCACATCTCCCAGCACCTTCGCACACTCCACTGGCTCCCTGTCGAGGCGAGAATCACCTTCAAGATGCTCACCCACGCACACAAGGCCCTCCACGGCACCGGACCAGCATACCTGAACAGCCGACTCAAATTCCACGCACCCCAAAGGACCCTACGATCAGCCCAGCTCTCCTACACCGTGGTCCCCCACACCAGAAAGACCAGATCGGGAGGCCGCTCCTTCTCCTTCCTCGCGGCCAAAGCATGGAACGCCCTTCCGCTCCACCTCAGACAGACAACATCGCTCCCCATCTTCGCAAGAAACCTCAAAACCTGGCTCTTCGACAGACCCCCTCCTTGATGGATGGAACCTGCACCCCCCCCCACCCCTAGCGCCTTGAGACCCTTACGGGTGAGTAGTCACGCTTTAACAAACCCCTGATTGATTGATTGATTGATTGACGTTGAACTCCATACAAATGGGCTAGCCAGTTCCTGCCAGTACCTAAGACTCTAGCTGCCAAAGATTGCTTTAAGTCACGGTTCATTTGCTCCACTATAGAATTGCCCTCAGGCCTGCATGGAGACAAAAACTGCACCAGTACCCCCAAAAACTTCATCGCGTCCTTGTACGCCTTAGAGGTGAACACTGGACCTTGGTCTGAATAGAAGTGCCACTGGCAAACGTCCTGACAAAGACACGCAAATCTCTAATGACTGCGTTGTGGCCAAACCCATGTGCCGAAGCCATGCCCTCGTGAGCGGCTACGATCAAAGGAAGCCTGCGGTCCATGTTGGGAATCAGGCGATCCCCAACTGACGGTATCGTGACATAAGGAACTTGTTCGGGTGACAAATGATAAGAATACTTAGAAGGGAAGACCTGCGGGTAATCTGCCCCATCCTTCGTAGCAGCTATAGCCGCCAGAATTTCATTATCTATTTTAGTCATGGACCTTGTAACTGCTGCTACTGAACATGTGGCTACTGCAGATTTGGCTGCCTCGTCAGCCAAAGAATTTCCAACAGCATGTGCTCCCACACGCTGATGGCCAAGAGTATGAATAACCTGTGTGAGTGGCAGACGTTCCTTAAATTCCGCCACTCGAACCCAAAGCGTTTTATGATTTATTGCTCTGCCTTTTGAATCTCTATAATCATTTTGAGACCAAAAGAATAAGTTGTCATTAAACGACTGGACACAGTAGTAAGAATCGCACACAATAAGAGTATTCACATTAGGATTAGCGAACTCTAGAGCCAGAACAAGAGCACGCAGCTCCGCCAATTGGGCCGTACAGTCCCCAAGTGCCTGTGTATGCACAATGGAGGACTTAAATTCACCATTTACAATAGAACCAGCCACAATAGCGCAAGCCGTGGAATAAGCATGCTTGGACCCGATGGCCGGTTGAGCCGAACCATCGGTATAAATGATACATTTGTACTGATCCAAAGGAAGTAACGACAAAGGTGGAGGAAGAACATGTTCATACTGTAAAAACTCCTGTGTCTGCAGGGAGGGATCAAAGATAAACGTGACATCAGCCGATGTCAAAGAAGTAGCCCATTGTATCCAACGGGGATGTAAAGCCTTAGAGTTCGGCACACTCGCCTTCGTCACCGCCTCTAAAGCAGGTATAGGCGAAACCATAAGAATGCGTTTTCCCTGAACTAGCGGTCGTTATTTCAGAATCGCCATTTGGACTGCAGTCAAACTTTTCTCAGTATTGGAGAATCGCATTTCCGCCGATGGGTACAAATGTGATTTGTATGTAATTGGTACGGTGTCACCTTCGTTGAATGTTAAGCATGTGAAACCTACCGTCCCCGGCACAATTCATATGACCAGGTTCGTAGAATTATCACGCGTCATCAAGAAGTTGGACGCTAGCAAATCAGACTGCAAAGATTGAAGGATAGAGGTATGTTCCGGAAGCCAGCTGGCAGAAGAATATGAGGGTTGTATCAGTGCATAAAGCGGCTTGATACGCTGGGCATTATCAGGAATATATGTCCTCCCAAAATTCAAGAATCCCAGCAAAGACTGAAGTTTTTTCAGAGTAGATGGAGCTTGCAATTGTGCACATTTCTCCAGAAAGTGGGGGGCCAACCCCCTACCTTCGTTATTGAGCTCGTAGCCCAAAAAGAGCACCGCTAAACAAGCGATGTGTGATTTAGCAAAATTGAATTTATACCCAACGTAGGCAAATGACAGAATAATCCAATCCACGCGGACTAAATGCGGAATCAGTTCCTCATCCGTCAGATAAATATCATCGACGTACGACAACGCATCTGGGTAAATGCTGTGTAACAAAGACACAACTCATGCTGCAAAAGCCCCCGCGCTGTTCTTATAGCCCGTAGGTAAACGCGTAAATCTTTGCTGGTTGCCGACCGCGCTGAATGCGGTCAAATCACGGCTCTCTTGAGACAAATTGTGACTGTAAAAACCATTGGATATATCTAGTGTTGTCTTGTATCTTTTACGAACAATATTATTGACTAACGCAGAGCTGTGTGTGTTCTGTACTGCAAATGTACGAACATGTCGCAGGGATTATGCACATACACAGAACTATGCACAGGAGTACGGGACCTCGGGTATAGGGGCTAAGCATTCCTACCGCCTCAGTACCCACAATCCCAGGACCGACTAGCTATAGTGTCACACTCGCTCTCCTACACAATCACGAAGATGCAAATGATTAGACACCCCAGAACACAACACTCCCGACTCTCTCAGGAATCGCGGTGACAAGACGTACCCTTTCGCTCACTCACTCGTACTTGTCCACAATAAGAATTGACAGAAACACTGATATAGTTTAAAATGTTTATTTTAACTATAGTGCTCTATAACGCAGTATAAGAGCCACTACCAGAAGCAAAACGCATAAACCTAAAACAGTTAGCATTGTCGCAAGTCCATATATTACAAAAGGAGATGTCATCTTATATCGACAGTGGATAAAGGACTATAGTTCTGCCATGCTGCAGGGATTCTGCACATACATAGAACTAGGCGCAGGAATACGGGACCTCGGTGTATAGGGGCTCAGCCTTCCTACCGCCTCAGTACCCACAATCCCAGGACCGACTAGCTATAGTGTCACACTCGCTCTCCTACACAATCACGAAGATGCAAATGATTAGATACCCCAGAACACAACACTCCCAACTCTCTCAGGAATCGCGGTGACAAGACGTACCCTTTCGCTCATTCACTCGTACTTGTCGACAATAAGAATTGACAGAAACACTGATACAGTTTAAAATGTTTATTTTAACTATAGTGCTCTATAACGCAGTATACGAGCCACTACCAGTAGCAAAACGCATAAACCTAAAACAGTTAGCATTGTCGCAAGTCCATATATTACAAAGGGAGATGTCATCTTATATCGACAGTAGATAAAGGACTATAAGGCCTAACCACCCTCCCCTTGGTAAGAAGCAGTATTATTATATAATAGAAGATCCCTGGGCTTTGTCAGCAGACCCCATACCTTAGTGCCTAGATGGTATATCTACATCATAGGAACTGCATGGCTCTTCTCCCTGGATAGGTCCCTCTCCAAGTGTCTGTTAACCAAACATGCATCCCCATAATATCAAAGCACGAGTTTCCAGCAGCCGCAGCTGCAGGGCCGGACTGGCCGTAGCAGGCACCAGGCGTTTCCCCGGTGGGCCGCTAGGGTGGGGGGCGGTTATGGGCCACTGGGGGGCCGTTTTTGTTACCGGGGGCCTGCAATATCGGCCCCCGGTAACAAAATCGGCCAAAACTGGCCCTTGCAAACAGCTCGGCCGCACCCCCTCAGCCCCACAGGGGGGCCGGCCGAGCCGTTTGCCAGGACCGGTTTCGGTTCCCAGTCCGGCCCTGCGCATCTGTATTAGTATGTTTTGTCTAGGTGCTAGGGACTGACCAGAACAGAATAACAAGGGGCAGTTTTTATCGACCTTCCTCACAGTTTTCAGGCTAAACTCTAGGAACAAGCAGAGAATGCACGAACCAGACGGTTCTCATGTGAAAGGCATAAACAGAGTCTTGCAAAATAAAGTCTTGTAGCAACGTGCGCAAAAGCAGCATCATGGCAGCAGAACTCATACTAACTCAGAGATGTCGATAATGTCCCTATCAGCCATATGACACCCTCCCCTTGGCCAGGTCGAAGCAAATAGACAAAAGACCTAATCAGAGTTCAAAGATAAGCAGAGTCTAGAAATGCTTAAAAAAGCCAAATTGGAAAAATTGCAAAAAAAAACAAAACATTTTTATAAAATCGTCATTAACGCGGAGTTGGAAAATCCATCAAATTCTGTGAAGTTAAGAATGCAATTTATTCCACAAGGTCATCCCCAGCGCTCGTCGCAAAGAGGGAAGCCATCCAGTTAAGCAGGTCGAAGGAACACACATGTTCCTCATAATTCGATGCTTCAGAGAGCATATCCAGGCAACTCGTGTGATATTCGATGAAACTCCGTTGTAAGAGTCGCTGTGCAGCCGCACAGGTATTCCATTCAGCCAACACTCCAAGTGCAGCAGCACGCATCAAACAGCCATCCCCAGAACAGGCCTGGTCATGGGCCAGTAATGGACCCACCAACAGATCAAAATCAAGGGCAGCGTATGATGTATTGGAGAGGCATAAATCCAAGGGCCAATACAAAGGGCACCGCCGGCAGTAGAACACAGGTTGCACGCTAGTGAAGTAGGCAAAGCGAAAAGTTAGTCCATAACTTACACCAAGCATTGCTAATGGCAAGCATCCAAAAAGTTGTTGCATTCGGTCACGGTACAGTTGCAATTGGCCGGGCCTGTGCAGTACCACAAGATGGCCAGCCATTGCGTAATAGGAGCAGAAGTATCAGCACGCCAGCCGCCAGCCGCCAGCGCTAGTATTAAGGGGAAGCCTCCGAAGACGCTGGAAAAAATAGAATGAATAAAGGCCGGTATTACTCCAAAAATCGTCTGAAAAGAGGTCACAAGGCCAGAACCCACCAACTTAAAAAAATGAGCAAGGCCTTGTGTGTCAGATGCATTAAATATTTGATGTATCAGTTCCCCAAAATGAAGTGGGAGATTCGTATTCAGCAGCGATTGAATCTCACTAGATGTTCTAGCCACCTGCAACTCGAAGGTCCCTCGAGGTGAAGTGAGAGCCACTTCTTGTTGAAACAATAGCGCTTTTAGTCTGCTTAGTTTATTGAAATCTGTTTTAAAGTTGGTATGGAAGGCCAAAGGGAACTATCTACAATCCGATGTGGGGGTGGGAAAAGCACATTGCTACAACGAGTAACACCCTGTGAAACTGTTACTATATACGGGATGCCTGCCCGTAAGCCACAGCAGTCGTGGTTATTCAAAATAAGATAACTGCCATTCGAAAGCAATGTGAGTGCGGGAATTATTGCCGGGACGTGTGTACCGTTCAAAAAACAAGCCAGTTTGGGGGGGGACACGTTATAAGCGCTGTGTAACTTAACTTGTTTACAAACTAAGGAATGTCCCACTGTGGAATCGCACTCCTCCCCTGTATGGAAAACTTCCTTATCCTCCCGGTGACATCTGTAGGCAAAAGGCAAGGACCACAATTCATGAATAAACGCACTCCCAAGGGGTTCAAAGCGGCCTATCGGGAAATGTTTCATGCAAGATTTAAACTGAAAGAGCGAGAAAGGTAAAGAAATAACGCCATGAATTAACCATACAGCCGAATCAGTTTCTGCCACAGAAAATGGTAAATGTTCTATTTGTTCAATGTGTAATAGGGTGTACATAGAGTCTTTCATTGACATGAACTTTTGCTTATCAGTTAAGTTCAATGGCATAAAAAGTGCCGAAGCATTCAAATAATCCCATGGTACCTTCCCCATTTTGAGAGTTTGCAACGTCCATGCAAATTGCATCACAGATCGCAATTGATTCTGACCATGGTATAACACAGATACATCACTTTGAACAATATCAATAACAGATGAAACAATGTTATCTAAGGTGTAAATGCGGGAAGACAATGTATTTATGCTATTGTCGACAACTGCAAGAACTTTTTCCAAATTTGCTTGGTCAATTTGGCGCAGACGGAGCGCTGCCTCCATCTGCGAAAGTTTCCATAATTCATTATAAGCTGCATAGATAAACCTTTTTGATCGTGGCGATTTAGGACCCAAGATAAAATCAGCCAAATTGATATCGCTTGACAAGAGAGACAGGTGTTGTTTCACTGACGACAGTGTGGAGTGTTCCAACCATTGCTGACACAATTTCCCCACCGAATATGTGGTGACCGAATGTGAATGCGGGAAACATGGATCAGGTCTAGTTTGAGTGAAACCTTCTGTTGCATTATGAAAACGCAGTTGACAAGCATTAGAGCTGGTTTGCCACAACAACCATCCTGAGGGGTCAACGTCAGAGATATTTAAAGTGCCATTTCGAAACAGGGCTTGCGGGACATCGATCATATGATTGGTGTGTTCATGCCAATTATCATACTGAGCCAATGAAGTAATGGACGGAATATATAAATTTTTGGCTGTAGCCAGGCCAAAACAAGCGATTTGGTGCACCTGTCATTTAAAAACAATATTTGAGTCGGAATGAGACATGCACGATGCAAAGCTTCGGTTGCCTGGACCGGCCAAGCTTTGGTGCCCCAAATAGATTTCAAATCAATGGTATTTCTCCAGTGTTCGCAGCCATGCACGGCCAAATCGGTCCTAAATGAATTAGAATAAATCAACTTTGTGTGAGTCAACATAAATTTGGATTGAGACGGCACTTTTAACTTATAGAAATAGGACTCTGGATTGGATGTATTGTAACTTAAAAAATAGGTGAACTTATTCCTGAGTGTCTTGGAACTTCCCCGTAAGGGAGTTGGGCAATGTTCCCATTGTGTAAAATTAAAAACAGGTCGTAACGTGTTTGTTTTATGCAAGAAATTATTTTTTCGGTTTCGAAACCGGATGGTTCATATCGCATTGCACTGGATTGTCCAAATTTAAATAGTCATGTTCGTGCATTTGCAGTACAGAACACACACAGCTCTGCCTTAGTCAATAATATTGTTCATAAAAAACACAAGACGACACTAGATATATCCAGTGGTTTTTACAGTCAAAATTTGGCTCAAGAGAGCCGTGATTTGACCGCATTCAGCGCGGTCGGCAACCAGCAAAGATTTACGCGTTTACCTATGGGCTATAAGAACAGCCCTTGGGCTTTTGCGGCACGAGTTGTGTCTTTGTTACACAGCATTGACCCAGATGCGCTGTCGTACGTCGATGATATTTATCTGACGGATGACGAACTGATTCCGCATTTAGTGCGCGTGGATCGGATTATTCTGTCATTTGCAAACATTGGGTATAAATTCAATTTTGCTAAATCACACATTGCTTGTTTAGCAGTGCTCCTTTTTTGGGCTACGAGCTCAATAACGAAGGTAGGGGGTTGGCCCCCCACTTTCTGGAGAAATGTGCAAAATTGCAAGCTCCATCTACTCCGAAAAAACTTCAATCTTTGCTGGGATTCTTGAATTTCGGGAGGACATATATTCCTGATTATGCCTAGCGTATCAAGCCGCTTTATGCATTGATACAACCCTCATATTCTTCTGCCAGCTGGCTTTCGGAACATACCTCTATCCTTCAATCTTTGCAGTCTGATCTGCTAGAGTCCAGCTTTTTGTTGACGCGTGATAATTCTACGAAACTGGTCATACGAATTGTGCCAGGGACGGTAGGTTTCACATACTTAACATTCAACGAAGGTGACACAGTACCAATTGCATACAAATCACATTTTTCACATCGGCGGAAATGCGATTCTCCAATACTGAGAAAATTTTGACTGCAGTCCAAATGGCGATTCTGAAAGAACGATCGCTAGCTCAGGGAAAACGCATTCTTATGGTTTCGCCTATACCTGCTTTAGAGGCGGTGACGAAGGCGAGTGTGCCGAATTCTAAGGCTTTACATCCCCGTTGGATACAATGGGCTGCTTCTTTGACATCAGCTGATGTCACGTTTATCTTTGATCCCGCCCTGCAGACACTTGGAGAACAACAGTCATGGACACAGGAACAGCCGAAGCAGACGAAACAGGCTGCTGTGTCTGTAATGGATCAGTGGGGTATATCCTCTGCTGGGCATAAGGAGGTGGGGGCCGGGTATCTAACAACTCCTCCACAAAAGTATTGTTTTCCTCTCTGGCCAAATAAGATTTATCAATATGTAACCGAAACCTTCTAGCTTCACATTCAACTCCTGCCTCCTGCTTTTCTCTATCATATGCTACAGCTTTCTGCGTCAAGGTTTGCATTTTCCCCTTCCGTGCATCCTTTTCCATTTTTAACCGTCTCTGCCTAGCCTCCTTCTGACAAGTTCGAAGAGTATCAAACATCGACTGCCTATTTTGTCTTTTAAACAACTGTTCCTGTAAAAAAACAATCTTTTGCTCATCACAAGTTCCCGTCAACGGCCACTGTAATTCGGCATTGTCCCTCGTATATTTGTGCCACAATGTACTAAACATATTAGGGCCAAGACCATGTTTCACATACATATCAAAATTAGGGCTGCCTTCAGGAGGCGCCTGCTGAGCTTCTTCTAATCGAGCATCTGCAGAACAACAACGACAACACAAATTCCAGATTTTACTAAGACTAGGCATTTTTGCTAAAAAAATGAAAAGAAAACAAGTTTGTTATCTCTATCTGTTGAAGTAGTTGCAAGTATATATACTGTTATTATTTTTTTTCTCTTTTTCTTAGCAAAACGGCCCTCAGGCCATACCAAACTCAAACCACAATGGTACCATATCCACAAAGAACCAAAACAAACTCACCTAATATCAGTAGTACAGCACAAACGAACCCGTTGTTCACTGCCGACTCTTCAGACCAAATGGTCAGATCCAAGGGTTTCGCCGTTTAGGACTCCAGTCGGGATGACCACTGGGCGGGGCACAGTCCGGCAGGACGGAAGGGGCAGCTGCGAGCAATTGATACTCCTCGTGCAGGGATCACTGAACCGTCAGCCCGACCCGACGATGGCCTCGAATCACCCGAAGGAGTCCCTATTCGGGCGCCAACTGAAGGAAGTGACCCGATTCGGGTCACCCGGGTCCTATGACCACCTCTCAGCCTTCTGTACCAAATGAAGAGTCGGTCAGCCAGTAGAGAGTACAAACTAATAATTGTTTATTTATGTGCACTCAGAGTGGAGCCCCATCTGTCCAACCACTAGGAGTGATACAGAGGGAACTGAAATCAACAGGCATAAAGATACATTATGTACGTTTCATAGCTGGGCAAGAACACACCCACAATGGAATTTTCCAGGCAGCTGCAGCTAAACAGTGAAATACAAAAAAAAGGTTTCGACTCTGGTGTCTTGCACAAACTATCTACTACCCAAGGTCGTTTTATCCGGCCCCGCCACTAGACAAGTGGGAGAGGGCCTTTATCTAGTGAGAAAGATATGCGCTAATAGGAACAATGTACTCATTATGGGAACAAGTCTAACGTGGCAAAAACGAAACTTACAGTGGAGCATTTCTCGGAATTAAACTAGATCAGTTTCGAACAGCCTAAAATGGTGCCTGAAAGAAAATGGCGCAGCAAATGCTAACTTACATAGGGCAATGTACAGACAGGAACATTTCTATTCTAACAGTTCCTAGAGCCTCCACGGGACGCTTCAGCTCCTGTTGGAACAGAAATGGGCTCCACCATGGATGTGCAGGCATCAGTCTCAGGCACCCAGGCATCTAACTCTTCCCCAACGGCTGCCATGGGAACTAATGATGACTACCTCTGCTCCCTTGATATCATACTGGAGGTACTAGAAGGACTGCCTCCTGCGGATGAAATGTTCATTGATGTTGAGTCTTCAGCAGAGGATTCCTAAACAATCTGGCCTCTCCTGTGCTGGGAACCGTTTGGCAACTTTTTAAACATATACCAAATTGACGGTCGAACTGACTGTTTTTCTTCTCTGCTCTAACTGAACATAGTGGCTTTCAAGGTGCCCCAGAAAACAATGAAAATATATATTCAAACATATAAAGGACCTTTTATGAACGCTTTTTAGGTAAGAATGCTTTCACTATAGACCTTGCTTTTATGGACATTTTGAAAGAATTTTTTGGGAGCTTTTTCGCATATTTTTATGTACACGATTATTATGCTTTTTAGGCTTTGCTATATTTTACCTAAGCTGACCTTGTTGACCTTTTGATGAGGTATGGGTGTCATGTTCTTTAGGATAGTCCCATCATGTACATACCGATTACATACAGTGTGTCCCATTCACCAGACATAACGGTCCTAAACACAGGTGACCTTTTACCTAGTAGCTTATTTCTGTCTCTTCGACAACCAGGCTCTCAGTATCCTATCTTAATCCCTGTACCTGACGTACATAAACATATCCCCAGGCACGGTAAATTTATTCTGTATAAGGGTCACCACTTTTTTTCATCCATGGCCAACAGCCAGCTGTGCATGAGTGTTTTTGTTTAGAAAAGGATTAGCAAAAGATTAGTGAATGCTTTAAAAACATATTGATTCTGGAAAAATCCTGGAGTGACCACTTTAGTATAAAAGACCCTCACTCCCCCTTACAGACACAGAGGAGAATCCCTTCCAGGCTGGACCGAGACTCTGCAGGCTGATCCTTCAACAGGCAGAGACCTGACATCCCTTGCGGGGTGCCATCCTCGACGCAGAAACGGGGTCCTTCATTCAGAACCATCAGGTGAGGGGTTAGTACTTCCCAGGGGAATTCTTGGCTCCATTAGGATCTATCCTGACATTTACATACACAAGCTTCACCCACATACATAGGCTAGGTACATTTAGGTAGGCTACGCATCGCAGGAGTACGTCAATGCTATTGTTTTATATAATATGTTTTTATTCATCTTATTAGCACTATGGTAGAAATGTATCTACTTTTCACGATATTGGTACCAGCGATTACATTTGTGTGCTCCTGTTTTTTGATTGTCGCAGCTAACATGTTTCATACTAGACTAACGCTTGACTAATAAATAATTATTGAAACCGTTCCAATCGTCATTCTATGTGTATTCTGAGAAAAGTAAGCACGAGTGACTGAGCGAAAGATACCGTATTGTTTCCACGATACCTGAGAAATCAGGGTTGTCATGTACATACACCACTGTAGAATACAAGGGGGTTGTAGTGGCACCGTAGAGCTAGCTGGTCTAACGGCTGACTCATCCTGTGGGGGTGTCCAGAGTCTGTCTGCACACCAAACCCTCAGTTTAGGTCATCCAAAACCCGCAGGTCCTGTGGGGTCCTAGGAACTACACGACACTACGACCACTTCAGCAAGCAGACTCCAGAAACCACTCTTTCCTCCAGCAATGACAACCGGCCCACTATCACCGCCTGGAGCCCGGTCACCACCGAAGATACCACCGCCACCATGAAGAGCACCCACTCAGGAGCCCCCACGGACCCCGCCCTCCGCACATCTTCCATAAAGCCGCCATCGCCCCCAGCTATGATGCGCCATCAACACCACCTTCAAATCCGGCACCTTCCCAGATGACTGCAAACGTGCAGAAGTCAAGCCCCTCCTCAAGAAACCCTCGGCAGACCCGACGAACCTGAAGAACTATCGACCCATCTCTCCTTCCCTTCGCGGTCAAAGTCACCGAGAAGATCGTCAACTCCCAACTGACAAACTTCATCGAAGAGAACTCCATCCTCGACCCCTCCCAATCCGGATTCCGCAGCAACCACAGCACTGAGACTGCCTTCCTCGCCGCCACAGACGACATCCGCATGCTCCACGACCAAGGCCACACTGCAGCCCTCATCGTACTCGACCTCTCCGCAGCTTTCGACACCGTCTCCCACCACACCCTCGCAGCCGGACTCCACGACGCTGGGATACAGGGAACCACCCTCGACTGGCTCTGCTCCTTCCTCGCAGACAGAACCCAAAGGATCAGACTCCTGCCTTTCCTCTCCGAACCCACTAAGATCAACTGCGGAGTACCACAAGGATCATCACTCAGTCCCACGCTCTTCAACATCTACATGGCCCCTCTCACTGCCATCGTCAGACAGCACGGACTCAGCATTGTATCCTACGCTGACACCCAGCTCATCCTCTCCCTCACAAAGGACCCCGAAACCACCAGACTCAGCTTCCAAGAAGGAATGAAGGACGTCGCAGCTTGGATGGGCAGCAGCTGTCTGAAACTCAACTCGGAGAAGACAGAAGTCCTAGTCCTCGGACCCTCCCCCACCGCGTGGGACAACTCCTGGTGGCCCTCCGCACCCCTCATACCCCCACAGACCACGCTCAAAACCTTGGCATCATACTAGACTCCTCCCTCACCATGACCCGGCAGATCAACGCCGTCGCCTCCACCTGCTTCAACACCCTCTGCATCCCCCCCGAAGCCAGAAAGACCGTCACCCAAGCACTCATAACTAGCAGACTTGACTACGGAAACGCCCTCTACGCTGGAATCAACAAATCCCTGCTACGCAAACTCCAGCCCATCCAGAACACCGCCGCCAGACTCGTCCCGGAATCCCACGACATGAGCACATCACTCAACACCTGCGAGACCTCCACTGGCTCCCCGTCGAGAAGAGAGTAACCTTCAAGCTCCTCACCCATGCCTACAAATCCCTCCACAACAGCGGACCCAGATACCTAAATGAAAAAGTCTCCTTCCACGCACCCACAAGGAACCTCCGCTCCGCCGACCTCGCCCTGGCAGTAACCCCGCGCATCCGCAGAATCAGAGCGGGTGGAAGAGCTTTCTCCTACATCGCAGCCAAAGCCTGGAACAAGCTCCCAGTCAGCATCAGACGCTCCCCTACTCTGCACACCTTCAGGAAGAGCCTCAAGACCTGGCTCTTAGGCAGGTCCAGAGCTGCACCCCTTCCCCCAGCGCCTTGAGACCCTCACGGGTGAGTAGCGCACTTCAAACCTCCTGATTGATTGAAGTCCGTGTGAGGAGCTGCCGTTCACTTTGACCAGTCCCACAAGAACATTGTTGTCTGCGCGAGGAGCAGGTCGGGGACGCAGATGGTTGCTGTTTAGGCGCGTGGACCGGGGGGGCACCTCTTGGGGATCAGGACTCACTCCGGCGGAGGACAACAGCAGGTCTCAGGCACGTCCAAGCAGGTCCAGTTACTGCTGGTCTGCTGGGCAGTTGCAGGGAGGCCTTTGAAGCTTATTGTGACCCTGGAGGTCAGCTAACTGACCCTTGAAGTAACTTCTGGGGAGTCTGGGTTCAAGGCAAGCAGGTCCAATCTTCCTTCTCCAGACAGCAGGGCAGTCCTTCTTCTGAATCTTCCACAGGTCTAGGAGTGTTCTGATGAGAGGTTCTGAAGGTGTCACTTGCATCCCCAGTGCCAGCCTGTGGGTGGGTGATGCCCCCCTTTGTCTAACCTTCCTCTTTTCTTGGGTTTGGCTCCAAACTGTCTTGGGCAAAAAGGGCAACGCAGGCCTGAGTATGTGCCATGTTTGTCAGTGGCAGGGCAGGCATCCTTTAGAAGTCAGTAAGGGGGTGAGCAAGCCCTTAGGCTACCCTTTGAAGTTCAGGAAGGCTGAGTAAAACTCCCCAGGGCATTCTGCTCAGGAGAGCAATACCCTGCCCCACACCCAAAGCCCATTTGTCCCCATGTCTGGAAGGAATGCACAACACACTACAGGAGAGCCATTCAAGTCATGTGACCCTGGCAGAAAGGCACATTTGGTTTACACAGAAAAATGCCAACTTTCTAAAAGTCCAACAACAACACCAATGCCAAAACTGACCCTCTTTTAGAATTTACAATTAATCATACACGCTATATTCAATAAAAGCGATTACTGTTTAATATTTTAAACACAATTTTTTTGATTTTCATCTGCCTTCTTGTCACACGTAGAAAACCATACACAAATTATCAACAATATTTTTCCCTCCCACCAACATTATTACATACATAGCAGTGGATACAAACATAAATTAATTTACATCAATACATACAAAATGATATTATACACAGAAGACACAAGTCTAATACATCAATGCATCAGTTCTTGTTTCACAAAAAATATCCTGAGCATAATCACAAGGGAAATACATTAGAGAGAGACGCTGAGCCGTGGTCTTTGACGTAATTATGTTCCACCATCATGTCTGCTCTTACCACAGTGAACGAGAAGAGGGGCGCGCGGGTCGTGTTTTCCTTGGCGCGCGAACCCCAGTGCAGGGTTGTGTGTGTCTGTGTGCTCATGTTAGCAGTGGGATCCCCCAGGGCACATCCGCTACCCGGACAGAGGCATACCCTGTGTGGCACGGTGCCCAGCTGTCGCTCCTCGGGCCTCTGCGGTCTGTTCACATGGGCAACGCAGGCAGTGTTTACAAACACAGCTCTCTCTCCAAGGCCTCGGCTGCAATAGTCTAGTAAACCCGTATCAGGCTGCAGAGTTCCTTTGAGGTTACGGCCAGACTTCACAGCCCTGTGTTAGTTCATTAACTAACCTGAGTTCCTTTTATAGGTGGTTGGTATGGAGTAGGTGTGAGTGGGTGGTCTGAGCATTTCTTTTCGCAAAATATGAAAGTAAAAAATGCGACTAGCTTCTCTTTCAGCACTTATGAAAAATCGGGGAAATCAGGGTCGGACTGGCCTATAGGGCAATCTGGCAGTGCCCGAAGATCTAGTCTCACAGATCAGTGTATGGGCAGTTTTTTGTTTCTTTGTGAGTATGTCTTATGATCTGCTGGGCCGGGTTTTAGTGTTGTTTTTCGTGATATTACCACAAACACTGCTGCAACAAGCTCAAGTGCATGCAGGCTCCTATGCTTTCGAAACACTTTTATTGCTTGTTGTATTTACACATTTTAAATTGCCCTGATTTGCAAATGTAGGCCTCTTTTTTTAGCCATCTGATTCACTAATGGGGGCTGCTTTTAATTTGATGCTGGGGCCTATTTTCTGTCCTGGTCTGACCCTGTTCATGGTGCATGAAACTTCGCTACTGGTTCATCAATTTTAGTGGTTGCATTTGCGGAATGTGACACGCATCCAAAATTCTACAAAAAAATCAAATTGCACACACCACATCATACAGCATGGGCAATTGGATGAGCCCCCTTCATCCATTGGTACTCTTGCTCTGTGAGTGACAGCATTTTGCCTGATCCCTTGTGCACCTTCACCTAAACAGAAGTATACTTCAGTAACAGGGTAAACAACTTAAATCTAGCAATTACCTTTTCTTTTCATTTTTACCCTTTTTTATTTTTCAATCATCCTTGCATTTTTAATCTTCGGTTTTGGGTTACCAAAAATATAAAGGCAGTAGTACTTTTTCTTTGCACCAAGACATCATATTTTTTCATTTTTTCCTGTGATCTGCATTGAAACTAAAAATGGTTTCTATACATAAGTGCACCTCCCTCCTACCACGCGGATGGGTATGTTTTAAAAAATTGTTGCAAGCAGGTGCACACCACATTTAGGCAGCATCATGTTATCTTTTTTTATTTTTGTGGTATATGCTTGCAATAAAAATGTAACCAACTTGTATGCTTTCCAAGCACAGGCCCATTGACTTTGTTAATGCTTATTAAATATGCTTGCCACAACCAGTACTGGCTTAAATTTTGAAATAATACATGGGGTGGAAAAACTCCAATTAAGGGGGTCTGGCTGTATAATGGTATTGCAATATGCATATACAATGTTTGATGTACAGAAAGACACGATGGGCCCAATTGCAAGGTCACGCGAACCGCCACCGACAGGCTGTGGGTGGCGGTCCGCCTTACATCTAGGACAGCAGTCCGACCGCCGGATTAAGATACCGGTGGTCAGAGCGCATCAGGCGGGGGGAAAGACCGCTGCCTCCAACAGGCTGAAGGAGCCTGTTGGGGTGGTGTTCGGAGCCTAATCCCTACAATGGAGGCGGTGCCTGCGGAGGCACCGCCGTAGGGATTAGGATGTCAGTTTCCAATAGTTTCCTTTTTGTCAGAAAGGGACTTTTGGGGCCCCCAGCAGGGCCCCCGTCCCCTGTGGGCCTCCGCTATGTGGCCAAGGAGGCACATGTGGTGCCCCCCCAAACATCCACGCACCGTGTGCCATGCAGCAGATGGTGCCTGGCACACGGTGCATGGATGTTTGAAAAATGCTTTTTACTATTGTGGCTTGGGCAGCGGCCCTATTCCTCTGCCGCTGCACAAGCCGCAATAGTAAAAAGCATTTTACAACCGCCTGCATGGCGGACATATCGTAATTGGACTATCGGGTCCGCCAACTCTTTGTCGGACGGTATTGTGCCAAAAACGATGGCACACTCGTAATGAGGCCCCATGTGTTTCCATGGGTGACCCTCAGGGCAGGTGGTGTTGGCTCCTGGGATGTCCAAGCCCTTCTGATTTATGTAAACATTGTAAATAACAGGTGTTATGATTAGCCAGTTTAACTATATTCTATGTACCAATCGGGGCAGGCCTCGAGAAATCATAAAAATGTTACTAGACCTGCAGGTCCAGTAACTTGAATACTCTACTAGACCTAACTGTAATGTACTTGACCCATAAACTGGTCTCAAATTGTGTGATCCTAGGTCAATATTTTATTTTGCAGAGCCACCTTATTCTTCATTATCACATATGAGAGCACCTTCCAATATTTGAGTTCAGCATTCCTGCTGTACAAAAAAACCTATTTGGTTAGATTTAATAGACTAAACATTTTCTCCATGCATAAAAAGAATCTAGCCCACATTTAGGGTACACATGACCCCTGACTAGCCTCTTAGTTCACTTTTAGTATTGCCATCAGGGCAGGGGCAGGAATGTTTTTCATTTCATCTTTAAAAACTCACTTTTAATTAATATATAGGCCAGCTGGGAAACATGGAAGGCTGAGTTGGCCTTGCCAGGTTTCAAAGTTGTGAACGGTAGATCACATCAGATTCCAGGGGTGAATGTAAACTTGAGTAATCTTCTTTGCTAAGTACTAAGCTTCCTTGCGCCACAGTGAGCCAGTTCCCCAGGAGTGATGGCTGTGCCCTCTCACCCATTGTCTCAAGAGACCTGGAGCACATGAATCCAGAAAGCAGTAATCAGACAACATGCCTGTTCTCCCATGTAAGTGTACTGACTTTCTGGGTACGGTACATAGGGTGCCACACGCCTTTGTCCTGGTAAGCACCATCCCCCAAGGATCAATAGCTAGGATCCAAGTATCTCGCACCGAAGGTCAAGGGTCTTCAGTTCAACTATGGATAGGGACGAGGGGTGGAAACTTTGTAGCTGTTCAGAGCTCCACAAAATATGCTTAACAAGCTGTTTCCAAATCCAAAGATACTTATAAAGCACCTAAAACATGGGCATACCAACTGTCCAATCTATTGGGAAAACGTTAGTTTCCCATTTTTCGCATTTCTTTTTGGAAGAATTTACCAGCCCCCTGTTTTCCATGTGCCATAGTGTTGCCTACCTAGTTCTAGTACAGTGATTCCCACAATGTCTGCTTTAATTATTTCTAATTTAATTTGAGGGACCTTTCTCCAAATACCCAATGATAGGTGAGAAGGGCCACATGGTTGATAAAATACAGACATGATACTTTATGCATTTATGTGGAGGGGATTCCATGTTCCATGTGTAAGTGTGGCTTGTTAAGCAGGGCCTGGAAGCAAGTGGTCCACCCGAGGTGGAGCGCCAAGGGGAGGTTGCTTAAGTCTGCTTTAAACCCTCTCTTACCTATCCTGATACTCATCAAAGCAAGTCTAGTAGATATTGAGTAATATGATTTTCTTTGTTCTCTAAAGAGACATAGGAGACACTGTGTTTAATATGTTTCTTCCCAGATAGATGAGGTATGAGAGCATGCACATACACAGTGCCTTCACCCCATGTGAGGGTCAAAGGTGACAGCTGTCCTTTGGCAGCCCTGCACCATGTTCAAGAACTACAGCCACTCTGTGGTCAGCATCACTAAACCGAAGAGAGACAAAGAACAAGATTGCATCTCCACAAAACTGCCAATCACGCCCTTCACAACACCATCCAGCTCCACCCTTCGCAGACCTCCATCTCTCAAATATCCTAACTCACAAAACAGTCCAAGAACTAAAATTGTAAATCAGAGTCAAAATAGGAACCTTTCTCATTCCAACAGGCATAATCCTGGTAAAAAAACAACAAACCAATATATTGGGGTTGATTCACACAGGTTAGTGGAGTAATGCTCAAGCAGTACTGATTCACATACTCTAAAATGCCTATGAGAATTGGATCCAAACGTCAAAAATAGGAATATTTGGGGAATATTCATGTGCAGTTAGTACAAATAGGACTGTGGTCTCTCGGCACAATTACTAAGAGGGAGTTGGGCATTTCAGGGCTGATACTCAAAGGGATTTCTGAGTATGCAGAGTAGTTTCTATTGCTCTCTTTGCACCTGTATATCACAACCTGCACTTGTTATATAATCAAATATGAATGTCCTTTTCTTATTAATCAGAAGGGTCCTTTGGACTTAATATGCCTGCTACGTTTGATGGCAAAGTAGTAGATTTGCACACCTTTTAGTAAATTGTAGCCTCAAGTTCGATATTGAAAACCAGAAGCATGATTTTTAGAAAATTAATGAAGTCAGCAGTGTATTCATTTATTGTATCTTTGCTTCAAGGACATCTCATATCTTCTCCGTGAGTAGATCCTGCCACCTGCTTATTAAACAAGCTTTGCTGAAAGTAACAAGTTTGTGTCATATGCATGCACCCCATAGACGTGAATTGAGTGAAAAATCTATGAAAACTGTTCAATTTTGCATGCATTACATGCTCCAACTGGCTGTTTGGGTAAAAGCTCAGGTCAGTTGAAAAGGCAATTTTCTCTTGATTATTTGCTGTGCTGCTCGCTATCTTTGCATTAAAAGCATATTATACTTTTTGGCTTCTTGTTGTGTTTGTTGTGTTTTATTGTAACAGATGGTGCATTGGCGGCAGAAAGTTAACTTTCAGCAGTATACAGGAGAGTGTTGGACTGGACTCCACATGACAATACCTGGTGACAGAGGGAAGGGAGAAATTTCTCTAGGGAGACTGGGGTGGTGCACAGCCCAGCACTGGTCCTGGAGAATTGGCTAAAAACGGGACTTAGGTAAAGTCTAACTGCGCTTTCCATATATTTGTTCGTTGCCTGCTTAGCATGGCCTGTATGGTTGGAAATATGTTGTTAAAAAAAGGTGTGCACAATTTTTGTCTGGATAGGAAATGGCAGGGAAAATTAGTTGGTTGGGCATTTAGAATTGGGAGGAGTCACGTGATCAGAAAAGGTATACGAGTCTGAATCCATGGCATAGGGCCAGCCAGCCCTAGAAATAGTACAGTAGTGGGGAATATATGCAGGAGTGCGAGAAGCACAGACTCTTGAAGGATGAATGTGTGTGAGAAAGAGGCCCTCTGATCTAGCCACCCGACCACTTCACAAGCCCCTCGGAGTGTAGAATGAAGTTTTGTTGAATGAAAGGGGATCTTCACAAGATAAGTTAGAAGAAATATAACTGAGGGAACTCTATCCCATTGTTATGTCTCCTTTTCTACCCCCTCTCCACAGGATGATATGCAGGCAGAAAGATGGCAGACCCCTTCCTTGTTACGCAGGTGCAAGTGAGAAATAAGGAACAGGGATGGGAGTTGGAAAAATCTAAATGTAGCAAACTTCCACTGAAAAGAACTCCTGCCCGTAATATATGCCAACAATGTGGTAAAGACACATGCAAGTATTTACTAGAATGGGTGGGACTTAGTAATGAGGATGGAAAGAAGTATTTTCCTGAGCATGGTACCTTGAATATAGAAAGGATATCAAATTTACAGGAGAAATTGAAGGATCTCAAATATAACATTCATGCCAAGCAATGGCCTCTCTTCCGAAAGATGGCATGAAGAGGCACAGAAGCAGAAGCATGTATCCCAAGTCCGAGGTATGACCAATACCATGGAGAAACTAGAGTACCAAACCAATCACCTGATAGACGGAGTTAGGACTTTGCACAAACTGCTCTGCCTCTCCCCCATATCTATTCTCCCAGATCACTGAACCACAAGAAAAAGTGAAAGAGAGTGAGGACCCAAGGGAGAAGGTGCTGCTGGATATATTCTCCATGTGAGCTGAAGGGGATGGGGGTGCAGCTGCTGATGCACCCGGAAATCAAGCAGCACCTGCGGATCGCTGGCAACAGGAGCAGAAGGAGGTAACATGCAAGCAAGAGCTGCAATACAAATGACTGATAGTAAAGTGCCCGGCAAAGGGTCACAAGCAAGCAGACAAGAGCCAAATTCCAATATTGTGAATTGGTCTAGCACCTGGGTACTGTCTGTCCCGGGGCTTAGAGACAGTAAAGAAGCCCTACTAATATCCTCCAAAGTTTGAGACAGACCATAGGACGACGGTATAAGAGGCATTTCCCTTCTCCTCACTTAAGTGATGCTGATGATGAAGACTCTTTCTCCTCCACCCTTCTTCCTTTGAGGCACTACCCTGCGGCCAGGGATAGAATTATGATCCAAGCCTCTTTGACCCCCTCTGATTTAATTAGTATTTAAAAACAATCCCCTAATATCTGAAAAAACCCAACTCAATTCTGAGAGGAACTTCAGAGCATGTTTGAAGTATGCAGACCTAACAGGGCGGATGTGAATCACTTACTGCGATTAGTGGTGTCAAGCAAGTGACAGAAACGTTGGTGGAGAAGTCGGCGTGGCCGAGGGTTGCCCCTGGTAATGACGGAGAGTTGAGTGCAGCAAAGGATGCACTGCTGAATGCGATTGTGGAGGTGAACCCAGTAAAAAACGAATTGGACTAAGATCTGAAACTGTAAGCAAAATAGGGTGAAGCGCCGGCTGACTATTTAGACATACTTAAGCATGTGTTTGAAAGACTCTCAGGTTTAGCCCACCCTACATATATGGCGTCAGAAGCTGTAGGTGATGCTTTTGCACAGGGATTGTTAGAAAATGTTAGGAGTCAGTTAATAACTATCTGCATCGGACAGCAAACTAAGAAATTAGCCGAACTTGGGACGGTCGCTAGCCATTGCATAGCCTCGGAAGAGAATGAAGCAGAATGTAGAATCTAGACTCATGTCACTGAAATTGCAGAACATGCAGAACACAGTTAAGGGTAAGGGGCAAAGAGCCCAGTTCAAGGGGAACAAAGGGGGTAGGGGTGGCAGAGGCAATGGAGGGAGCAGGGAGAACCCCCAGGGGTTGGAGGGTCATGTTTTGCTTGCTGACTGCTGGGGCACTGGAAATGGAATTGTCCCAATGTTGTGTCTAATGTACCAGGCCTCTCCAATCAGTCTGGGTTTCATCAGATTACTCAAAACTCTTATTCTGAATTTTAGGACAGCCCCAAGGTAGATCCAGGTTGATCAAAAGAGCCCTTTTGTAGATTGTGTAATTAATGTAAGCGAACTACTTGTCTCATTTACAAGAGTGCTAGTCGCTCAGCTCTAAAAACCTCAGAATTCCACACTTTACCTCTCTCTGGCATGTCCATAGATGCAGACGGTATTTCTAACCGACTTCATCACTACATTTCTGACCCTACGTTCATTTCCCTAGGGTCCATTAGCACTAAAGATTCCTTTTTGCTCAGCCCAACTTCACCAAATATCCTGTTAGGCAGAGATATTCTCTGCAAGCTAAATTGTACTGTGTTTTTCAGTGCAGAAGGTGTGTTCTTAAATGTACACTAGCAACGAGAAAATAAAGGGCTTGCACTATTGTGTGAGAGCACAAATTGCCAAAATAATACATATGAAACTGCCATGTTTCCTGATTTAACCAAAACACTTTCAATGTGGACACAGTGGCCAACAATTTGGGGTTCATATCATCAATGGAGCCAGTGAGGGTGAAGCCTAACCATGAAAAGAGACTATCAAAAATACCCATTACCAGTTAAAACCTTGGGTGGAGGAAGAAATCTGCCCTGAAATAGCAGATTTGATTAAGCAAAGGGCTTAGTGCCTATTGTTTGCAGACACAATACTCTGATTCTCACCATACACAAGGCAGGGAAACCCAATTTGTACTGGTTCATAAAGAGCCTAAGGGCCTTTAACAATGTGGTTATCCCAAACTTCCATGTGGTCCACAACCGTGCCATCATCCTTTCTTGCAACCCAGCAAACTCCCAATGGTTTATAGTGGTTGACCTTTCTTCTGCTTTCTTTTCCATCACATACATGAGGAGAGTCAGCAGCTCTTCTCGTTCACAGGCTGAGAGTCCCAACTTTCGCGTATCCGATTTCCTCAAGCATGTATTGATTCCTCTTCAGTCTTTTACCAGGCCCTGAAAAAGGATCTAGATATGCTGTTTTTTGCCCAGGGTTCAACTTTAGTCCAATATGAGAAGGATCTACATTTGGCATCTTTTACTCTAGACCATTTCAAGGAGGACTCGGTCTAACTTCTCTCCAATTTGACAAATAAAGGGCATAAGCCTTCAAAGGAGTTACCTTCCCGAAGTGCCATACCTAGGCCATGAAATTTCTGCTTGCAAGCACCACCTGTCCTCTGAATGAGTTGAAGCCACTCATAAGTTGCACAGCTATGTAATTTTCTCCCTGGTATGTACCTTTCTGGGAATGACTGGGTTTTGCAGATTGTCTTTCCTGAGCTGTTCTAAAATAGCAAAGCCTTTGCAAGATTATGTCAGAACAGATGCCTCGAACCTTGCAGCGGTCTAGATAAGGCAAAAATGCATTTGTAAAAATTAAGCAGATATTGGCTTCTGCACCTGCCTTATAACTCCGTGATTATGCCAAACATTTTACTTTGCATGGTCATGAACGTAATGGATTTTCATTTGAAGTGCTAGTGCAGAATTATGGGGATCAGAAGAAACCCATAGTTTATTATTCTTTAATTCTGGGCCCAGTCGCAGCTGGACTACAACCATGTGTAGGGCTGTTGCTGCCGCTGTAAATCTGTGTCTGAAAATGTTGTGCTGAGCAATTTTTTAACTGTCACTGTTCCTCATTCTGTAGTTGTGCTTCTCTACAGCCTGATTGTTTTAGTATGAAATGTTGTCATTGTCTGCTTCTCACATTACCCTGAACAAATGTCCAGCCCTGACCCATGTGCCCTGTCTCTTTAGTGCCCACCAGTGAGGAGGGGGAAACCTATGATTGCATCCTTGTTTCTGTTCATGTTACTAAACCCTGTGTGGACTTAACTGTTATGCCTATTCTTTACTGTGATGGGTCATGTCTCAGAAACAATGATGGTGTCCTGATTGCTGATTATGCTGAATGTACCATGTATCAGATTGCGGAAAGCTGTAACTTGTCAAATGTGAGGTCTGCTCGGGTTGCAGAGCTTACAGATCTCAACAGAGCCTGTATTTTAACTAAGGAAAAGATTGTGACACACTCAAACTCAACTCAAAGTATGCACAACTTTGTGCTCCTTTGGATACAAAGTGGTTTTTGATATCAGCCGGGATTCCTATTAAAATGAACAGTATGTTGCATAAGAAAGTGGAGATGGTAAAGTGTGCCACACACCAGCATCCTGATAATGATATCTCAAGGGGTAGTACCTTAGCCAATTCAGCCGCTAAAATGCTATTTTGCCTAAACCATTTATGTGTTTTTTTGCAGTTTTATATAGTGCAAACTCGACCCGAGGTATTGGAGCTATTTACATGAGTACTAGTTACATTACACAATGTCACATTAGATTTTGTTTTAGGCATTTGGAGATAAAGTGATTTGCCCAGCTTCACAGGATGTTGATCTTACACAGAGACTTGAACCTGGTTCTGCAGTTCCAAATTTGGCAGCTCTGGCTGTAACGCCACATCCTCCTCCATGTTGCTATATATGTAATGAGAATTTGCTTAGTTCCTGTACCAATGCAAAAAAAATTGTCTCAACTGCAGGAGCAAGCCTCTGGAAGTCAAAATATTTCCTGGATCAAGCAGAAATGTAAAAGAGACCCTGAGAGGGTGTGGAGGAACAGCACTAGGCATGTGATCGCACCAAAATTCCTACTCACCAATCTCGCCAGGTTGTATGATGGAGCAGCCCATGTCCGTAGAAATGGCATGATACATGCTTTAACAATCCATTGGTACGTCCCCTTCTTTTCTTCCAACATTATTGCCAGTCTTATGTCATTTGCCTGTCACGCAATGCCTGAAAGGGTATTAAGACCACCCCCGCTGCTCACCTTCCCCCTTGGAGCCCTTTTGTGCTACTTCAGATGGACTTTAACCAGATACCAAAGTGTGCTAAAGACTCGTACATTTTGGTTATCGTGTGTATGTTTTGCATGTAGGGAAGGTTACGGAGGGATTTAGGAAGGGACATGCAGTCAACCACAAAAGAATAAACCTATTGCTATTCACAAACTGCCCTTCTACAGTTACTACAGCCAAAAACGGGCCAAAACAGTCATAAATGTACTCCAGCTCAGAGCTGGAGTAAATCCAGGACCACACATGGCCAACCATTGGTACTGCAACACTCTACCATTGAAAATAATGGAGGTAAGGACATAAAACAAACCCTATAGGGAGGAATGTCAAAATAAATTATTTAAACTTTTTATATACATATATTGTATTTACATATTTGTATAGATAGATAGATACACACATATTTAATGTTAAAAGGATGCCTAAAAATGAAACATAATTATAATTTATTTTAAGATATTGTATTAACATTTTTAAATTTAGAAATTAATGTAACCTTAATATTTAATCAAAATAATTCAATACTGTTAATTCTATATGTCACTCTTAATAAATGTATATACATTATAAAAAAAGTATAATCTTTTTTACTTTAGTTGGGATTTTTTAATTAAACTTCAGAAAAATAATTTTATTGTATTATAATATATTCTAAATAATTATTTTTTAATTGAAAATTAAGTTATTAATGTTGTAACATTTTGTTGTATCGTTCTAAATGTAAAATAAATATATAAAATGAATTGCCATTAATATTTAACTTAAAAATATTATATCAATTTTTTTAAACTTTAATAAAATATTTCCTATACTTTACCCTACGGAGATTTCGGCTCTGGTTGCGAAGGTCTCTGCCAAGTGTGCGGAATGTTAAATAGGTTTGTAAAGTCACTACTAGTAGTAACTTTATGTTTGCATTTGATATTTTGACAGACTCAACCCCCTATTTCATGGAGCTAGGACACGTAAGTCAACACTTTTGAGTAACTTTACACTTGGAAATGGTGAATAGCCAAAATTTGCAAAGTTATTCAAAAGTGTAAGGGTAAATTTAACTGTAGTAAATGTACACATGTAGATGTTGTGAATAGACTCCTAGGTTTTTATCTATTTGTCCTGCTGTGCAAATCTTGCCACTGCTAGATTCAGAAGTCAGTTTACAGAGGGGAAAAAACAGATCAGGGAAACTATTGCTAACTTTTTACTTGTTCATTGGAGCATTTTGAGATTTTTGACCCAATACAACATTTTTATCTTTCCATTACAAGAAGCAAAAGTCCAGACATCAAGTGCATGCTTGCATGGAGACATTTGTGGGAGAATGCTTGTTATCTTCGACAGCTGAAGCTGAGATTAATGGATTTGAACATTACCCTCCATTGCTAGAGAATCAGAGACCTTGACCTGTAATGGACAGTAGCTATTTACTTATCATTTCACAGTCCATGATCTGAAAAGAATGAAAAGACCAAAGCAAACCGAATGTGGTTAAGATAAATCGTAAATAACCGTTTTAGCGTGTGAGAAATGTATTTTATACATAATTCTTGTTGAACCTCGTCTTCAGTAACTCTAGCTTTAGGTAAAGCTTAAATAAGTTATTTTCTTCTTATGGTGCCCAGATGGTTATAGCTATTTTAAACAATCATTTGCAAAGCCAATAGGCCTGGCTTTAATGTGCTACACATTCAAAGCAGGATATGCCTATATTCAGTTTGGTTGCATTAGCACCTTACAACGCAATTGTAGTCTCTGCTTCTTTCCAATCGCCTTCCTGAACCACAGTCACCCATGACACCATAACATTCCAGCCTCACATTCCAGCACCCCATAAACATTCCATACTCACCCACACACATCACCAAGTCCAGTTACCACAGAAAGCTCACTAATATTTAGCACATATTTCTTTTTGATCAGCTACAGTGTACATACTCTCCAATTTGCCGGGAGTATTATAGAAAGACTCCAATGATTTTCGGTGCTTTGGTCAGTCTTGGTGCAAAATAAGCTTTTTACAGTAAACAAATACCTGGGGCAAAAAGTTAATATCACAGCAAGAAAACTGTTGTCTACCCTAGCTTAAGAAAGATTTTGAGTACCTCCTCCACAGCATAGTATAACTGAAATCCTTGTCTTCCGTGGCTGCCAAAATAATGTTAAAACGCATCAACAACAATCACAACCTTGGACCATCTGATGTAAGGTTGAGATGGAGTAGAAATGGAGACAGCATTCATGACTACTTATTGGCACTGCACCTTCCTCATTTGCCATCTTAGTCATTTACTCCCATTTCCATGTTTCTGTGGAGCAATGTCTGATGTGCAGGATATTTTCTTTTACAACTGGTTACAAACAGCTTTAGCGGTGTTAGGACGGGCATGTCCACAGAATGGCATACAAGTGTGTACGCCTGTCCTAAATGCTCGACCGAATGTGAAACCAGTATCCCGGTCTTTACTCTGGCCCAGCCACAACGCTGATCTAGCATGTGCTTGGACCTAGCCTTGTCCATAGTACAGCTAATATCCAGAACTTGTTCTACAACCTAGGAGGACACACCCAGAGTACCCTCTGTAGTAACATGGGACTATTGTCTACGTCATGGGTTGCTGACAAACGGCAGCAGTAATGGCCATTTTTTAAAATAAATAATTCTGGGCAGACCCTTTTTGTCTGACTCACTGAGTCTGTAGGCTCACTAGTGTAAAGTTCAGCTGAGATATGACAACCTGACTCTTGCACTGACTGTGTTCTTTATTTGTGTGTTTGTGCCCAGTAGATGTAGGGCACATGTGTTATAGCAGGATTCCATGTGTAGAGCAAGTATGGTTGCTGTGACCAGTGGGATGCAGTTTGGATGCCTCTGGTTTAACATCGCACAGGATGGAGGGTGGACGCAGCTTCCCCACACAGTGTAAGTGTATTGCCTGATTCCTGTGACCGGAGGGTGGACAGCTAGACATTGAAGTGAAGAAGGACGGGAACCGTGTTACCCTTAGAAATTTTATGAGGAACCTTTAATAAGGGATTACTGATTGGATTTACTGAGACTGCCATTTGGTGGATGGCAGAGAAGAGGGCGTGTCAGCAAATACTGTTGTTAAAGCTAAGGAAGTGTCTTGGCCGAGGCTGTCCTTTTGTTAGTCCCTGGTTACTGTTTAAGGAAGGCTGACATAAGCTGGGTGCAGAGATCTCACACTTTATTGTGCCCTTATTTTGGAGACAGCTCAGTGAAGCTAGCATCCTCACTACCTGCTGTGAGAGCCATCGCCTTCTACAAAGGTGGTGCCTGCCCTACAGCCAGAATATGACATTTGAAAGGGAAACACCTCAAACCAGTTCCAGGACTTTAGACACTGGATGACACCCCCTGTATGGAAGATGAGTGTAAAAGTGTCATTCAAACCCACTTTGTTCCAGTTCTAAACAGAGGTGGGCGAGCCACTGAAAGCTCGAGCTAGACTCAAGCTTAATGCCAGGCTCTGGCTCAGCTCGAGCTCTTATTGGAACCTCAAGCTCAAAACGAGCCGAGCTTTCATGTGGCTTCTGCCTGTCACCGTCGCTCTACCCTTATGCAAAAATGAGTTAAAAACAAAGCATTAACATATAAGTTCAAAATGATAGACAAATAGACACTAATTTAGTGTCTGATTTGGTTTAGTGACAGATTTGTAAATCAGAAAACCTGGTATTAATTCTATCTTCTCCGCTTAAACAACTGTGATTTTAGGCAACTTTTTTATTTCAATGGTTGCGCACCCAGTGATTGGGTGAGTCTCCCTAGGCACAATCGAAGCCCTGCACAGGGTTGTAGTATTAAACAAATTCACAATCCCAAATACAAAAATACTGCGTGGTCAATTTAATAATTCAGATGTATTATCCACGAAGCATGAATTTCAACTTTCAATCCATGGTAATTCCAACCAAAACATGTCTTAACACAAATTGTCAATGATCATTGCACTTGATTTCAGTGTTCCAATGCATTTCGGGCAAATCGCCCTTCGTCAGGGAACAACGCTGCAATGTAAAGGAAACATAAAATACAATGAGGAAACCTTCCAAAAAATAATAGTCAAAAGAATAATATTGATGAGCTTATGATAAGCTACATAGGTTTTGCATAAAAAAATAATCAATTGCGTGGGTAAAAAAACACAAGTTCATCCATAGGAGCTGAAGGCTCCGGTTGTGTAGTCCTCATGAAATAAATGAAAACGCAAAAAACGAAAAAAGTGAAGTGATCGCAACATTTATCTAAGACGAGCATAGTGAATGGTTAGAGAAACGAATGCTCACGAGTGTGTTACCAAACCTGTGGTTCCACACGAAAAGGTGAACGTGGCTGTAAGGAGTCTAAAATATCCAAGGAGAAATGTGATACCTTAAAAAAGAAAACGACAACATCCGTGAATACACGTGCTCAGTTATTGAGGGTCACGTGAACTACGCTTAGTGATAGGTAACAAGCCGACAAATTGCAGAAATGGTGACTAGAATGCTCCGTTCGGTGAATGAAGTGGGTTGATTGCCTTGCGAACAGGCTCAGATGTGCATGGTCAGTGCGCTGTAATAATGACAAGCAAGTTCCGTTCGGTGAATAGGTGGATTAAATGCCTTGCAGACAGGCACGGATACACATGCTTAGTGCGCTGAACAAGTTAGACAACAAATGCTTTAAGCGTTAAGATCTCGGAAAGGTAGTGACGGAATATAAAATATTGCGAAGTGAATTTCTAGGGTTAATGCCCTACGAATACTTACTAGTGTTTCAGCAAGGGTGTGCTAAACAAACGGTGTTGGGTGTCCTCAGTGGACGCGGCGAGCCCGAGTGGTGTGCTCAAGAAATGTACTTCCTGGTATAATAATGGTAAAGAAAGGACTCCTACAGACAATGGAAATGGCGGCCATCTTGTAAAGTGTTAGTGCATAAAGATTAGATGCACAACAGTATGAAGTTAGGGAGATCGAAACAAAGATAGAAGAACGATGAAGGTGGCCATCATGGAATAGCCCAGTGTATATAAGAAGGAAACAGGAGAATAAATCGGAACAGTGTGAATAGAAAATAAATATGCCGAATATCAAAAGAAAAGGCTCAATATAAATAGGAGAAATAGGAAGACAATACAAGTTGAAAATAATAAAAATACAGTAAAAAGAAAGAAGAAATATATAAAAAGTTAATAGGTAGGGATTGCAGGATGAGATGAGATAGAATGAAAAAATAGAATGAAAAAATAGATGATGATGCTGTAAGGCAATAAGTCAAATAATCAGGAAGTTCAACTGTCCAATCAATCAACGGTTACAAATAGCATAGAAATTCCATTCGATCATTCATCCCGTGAGGTTTCAAGGCATTGAGATGTTTGATCCAGTGGTTCTCTCTTTGTAGCAAATAGTTGTTATTGTCTCTTCCCTCCGTCCTGGTTATGACTTCCAGTACCAGGAATTTCAATTGGCAGATATTGTGATGATGTTCAATGAAGTGGCGTGTGACAACAGATTTCATATTCTTTGTTCGAATGTTGCTTTTATGTTCATTTACCCTAATTTTGATTTTGCGCTCTGTTTTTCCCACATATATTTTGTCGCACGGGCATTTCAGTAGATAAATGACGTTCATAGTGTTGCAGGTGGCTGTGACTTTTAACTTAATCTTAGTTCCTTTGCGGGGATGTGTTATGTTGGAACCCTGAATGATGTTATTGCAATTGTTGCAATTATGACATGGTATTGTCCCTTTGTGAGTTAATGGTTCATTCATCATTGGATTTTTCAGGATTTCTCCAAGGTTTTTGCCTCTTTTAAAAGCGAATATCGGGGTTTCAGTAAACAACTGGTTGAAATCAGGCTCCAAAGATAAAATAGACCAATGTTGTTTGATGATTCGTTTGTACGCTCTGCTCATAGTAGAAAATTTAGAAACAATAACCATGCGGTTTTGTTCGTTTTTGGTCTTCTTCAAAAGTAATTCACTACGAGTTTTTTGTTGACAGCGAAGTTTGGCTTCATGGCTTGGTCTAGTACAGGCTTTGGATAACCACGTTGTGCAGACCTCTGTTCCATATCCTTAATACGTGTTAAAGCTGTTTGAGGATTGGATACGATTCTTTTAACCCTGAGTAGTTGTGAAAAGGGTAAATGACCTTTAAGAGATGGCTGATGAAAACTGTTGTAATGGAGTGTGTTATTGCGGTCTGTTTTCTTCCTGTAAATGTCAGTTTCAAAGCCTTGTTGGGTTTTAATGATTTCCACGTCTAAGAAGGTGATACGATGTTCTTGTATCTCAAACGTAAATTGGATTCTTTCATTGATAAGATTGAGTTCGTTTAAAGCTTCAGTCAGATCAGAAAGAGATCCATTCCATAAGATGAATATATCATCTATGTATCTCAAAAAAAGTTTACTGTGAGTTTTCCAGATGGGTTTGGAAAAAATGTAATCCTCTTCGAATTTGTTCATAAAGAGGTTGGCATATGCTGGTGCTGCGCAATTGCCCATTGAAGTGCCCGTTAGCTGAAGGAACCACTGATCTTTCCATTTAAAATAACTTTGGTAAAGTGTAAAATGGAGTAGTTCCATAAGGAAAATTTGTTAGTCTAACTTCAAGTCAGTCTGCAACAATGCGTGTTCAATTGATTCGATCCCAAGTTGGTGAGGAATGGAGGAATGGAGGTGTATAAAGAATGGATTCATCTGCGGAAAAAGTAATTTCATGAATTTTTGTCAAGAAACCGGTGGTGTCTCTGATGTAGGTATTAATTTTGATCACACTAGGCTGTAGATATCGGTCGAGAAACTGACCAATCGGTTCATGTATACTGCCTCTTGTGGACACAATGGGCCGAAATGGTGAATGATACAAGTCCTTGTGAATCTTTGGTAACATATAAATGATCGGGCTTTTTGGATTATTTTGTATTAAAAATCTCTTGGTCCTCTCATCAATGACACCATTCTCAAGAGCCTTGTTGACTATGTTTTTCAACAGAGTGGCAAAATTCTCAGTTGGATTGGTTACAAGTTTTGCGTAATTGGATTCATCTGAGATGTGCATTTCAACTTCGGTGTCATAGTGTGTAGTATTCAGTACAACAAGTGCACCTCCTTTGTCTGCTTTTTGACAAATGATCTTCGGGTTGTTGGCAATTCTTTTAAGTATACCAAATTCTTTGTTTGTTAGATTTCTTGATTTGCTTTTTCTCGAATAGTTCAGTTTAGATATGTCTTGTTTAACTAAGCTTTCCAAAATGTCCAGGCTTTTGTGGCTAACTGGTGCCAAATAAGAACTTTGGGGTTTGAGACTCCGTAACAGGTCTTCATCTTTTGCCTGACGTTCTTCAAGTACATTTTCAAAAAAATGTCTAAGTCGTAAATTACGCATCAACTTGAACAAGCTAATCTCGAGTTCTAGACAGTTAGTGTGTGTCGTGGAGACAAAAGAAGTTCCTTTTTGTAACGTTTTAAGTTCCAAGTTGTCACATTTATAGTCAGAAATATTTATAACTAGGTTTCCTTCAGTGATGTTTTCTTCCCTTTGTCTTTCTTCCCTGTGGTTGATGTACTCCGAGTTTGTGGATGCTCTTTTTCTTTGGCCCCTCCGGAGTCGTCTTTGTCTCCTTGGCCTGTTTCTAAAAAAGAAACACCACTGAGCATGCACATCTGAGCTGTTCGCAAGGCATTCAACCCACTTCATTCACCGAACGGAGCGTTCTAGTCACCATTTCTGCAATTTGTCGGCTTGTTACCTATCACTAAGCGTAGTTCACGCGACCCACAATAACTTAGCACGTGTATTCACGGATGTTGTTGTTTTCTTTTTTAAGGTATCACATTTCTCCTTGGATATTTTAGACTCCTTACAGCCACGTTCACCTTTTCGTGTGGAACCACAGGTTTGGTAACACACTCGTGAGCATTCGTTTCTCTAACCATTCACTACGCTCGTCTTAGATAAATGTTGCGATCACTTCACTTTTTTCGTTTTTTGCATTTTCATTTATTTCATGAGGACTACACAACCGGAGCCTTCAGCTCCTATGGATGAACTTGTGTTTTTTTACCCACGCAATTGATTATTCTTTTATGCAAAACCTATGTAGCTTGTCATAAGCTCATCAATATTATTCTTTTGACTATTATTTTTTGGAAGGTTTCCTCATTGTATTTTATGTTTCCTTTACATTGAAGCATTGTTCCCTGACGAAGGGCGATTTGCCCGAAATGCATTGGAACACTGAAATCATGTGCAATGATCATTGACAATTTGTGTTAAGACATGTTTTGGTTGGAATTACCATGGATTGAAAGTTGAAATTCATGCTTCGTGGATAATACATCTGAATTATTAAATTGACCACGCAGTATTTTTGTATTTGGGATTGTGAATTTGTTTAATACTACAACCCTGTGCAGGGCTTCGATTGTGCCTAGGGGGACTCACCCAATCATTGGGTGCGCAACCATTGGATTCTCATACCTTATGCTCTGGATCGGATAGCGTTGCTCCGGGAGCACATCAAAACAGCATAACATTGATTGAACTTTTCGCTACTGGAACCTGGTTGTGCGCGTACACCTAATCTTGAAACTTTTTTATTTCACCATCCCCCTTCTCTCGTCATTATATCATATGAAAGCAACTTCAAATATGTGCTTTCCGAGTACAAGCTGGACAAGTGTATTGTGTTTGATTTCATAGACTATAATTAAATGCACTTTTTTGAATTTGAAAGAGATTTAAGCATATTTTATGTGATGTTTGTTGCATCATTTACCTGGCAACAATTTCGAGAGCTTAGCTTGTGCACGGGCTCTTAGAGCCGAGCATTGATCTTTGGCTCGGCTCTGGCTCAGTTCTCCGTAGTAATTTGTTGGCTCACCCACCTCTAGTTCCAAATTCATCTTGACCAAGGAGGGAAGTGCTCCACAGAGAACTTGAAGAATTTTTGAAAAGTTTTATATAGCGCTGGCTAGACCCGGAGGTATCAGAGCGCTTTACATGAGGAACATTAAGTTACAAGTTACAAATTACATCCGTTACAAGAGCATAGCAAAACACAGGCAAAAAAAACCATGTTGGCTGCTGAGGGAAGGAAACATAACGGGGAGACGAGGAAAAGCTATGTCCAATGTCCGGCTGGGTAGGTGACGGCCGAGGGGGTGACCCAGAGCCAAACTCCTCTATAGCTGCCTAAACAGCTCCACCGGGCAAAGGCCATGTTGTTCAGTCTCAACAGTAAGTACAGTGTTCAAGGTTTCAGCCCGCGGGTATTGTCATAGATCGATTGGTAGCACCCATCCTAGTGTTGCTGGAAAGCGCCGTCCGTTTCACTCTTCGGCTCGCCCTTATAGGTGGGATAGGGGCTGCGGTGGGGAATGGTCCAGTTAATAGCACAATTGTCCTTCCGACCTTTGCTTTGAGGAGGATTCTGGCTTCTGTCTCGCAGGACGTTAATCTGGTAGACGGCTCCGTAAGGCTCAAATAGTTCCTTAAGTTCTTTCTCTGACCAGGACCTTGGGATCTGTCCGACAAACATCTTAATGGCATCTGGATCAGGCTGGTCCGAGTGGTCTAAAGCTCTGTTCATCTTTTAGCTGTGCCGTTAATTCTGTCCGCAACTAGCAGGTGGCTGTCGACCATCATCTCGGGCAGGAAATCCAGCTTGTAAGAAGAAGTCATGTCCCGTCCCCTGTGCGTGTCATGTGTCCTGGTGAGGAGCGAGCTGTCTCTCGGAGTCTCTCTCCCTCCTGCGTGTGTGCTCGCTCTCTCGCTCCTCCTCGCAGGTAGCGTGTGTTTGTTGTTCATAGAAGCATGATTTTCTGTTGGTAAACTGGCTGGCAGTGCCCAGGTTGTGGGAATAGTAGGTGTGTTGTACCATGGGTGGGCTGTGCTCTGCTGCTGCCAAACTTTCATAGCCCAGTGGAGTGTGATAGGGGGACAGAGGGCCTGCAAAGTCATCGGTTGGGGAGTAGCGGTAGTGATACTAAGTCCACCGGGGGCCACTGGAGGCTGCAGGGGGCCAGCTCAGGAAAGGGCCTGAATACTCCGTCATCGCGGGGGTCCCCACGGACTGAGAAAAGGGGATCCAGCCAGATCCGTTGTCTTCCTTGAGAAGGGGTTGAGCCTGAGAGGTTGTGGCCTGTCCATTGCCGGTCTCGTGCCTCCGCTTCTGCTCCAAAAGCTTCTTTACAGTCTGAGGGGAGTAGCAGCTCGACCTCTCCTGCTTAAATGCTTTAGACATTGGCGTGCCTTGTGGCGCTCCGCCGCTCTCCACGGCTGCTGTGGGGGCCTGGCTGCTGCGGGGGTCCGTGGGTGCTCCTGGCTCCCCAGAAGATGTCCCCAGGAGCTGCTGAGCATGTGCTGCGGGGCTGCCGGCTCTCATGCCCTCTCTTGAGACCACCAGAAGAACTGCTATGTTACCAGGGCTAGTGTCTGTTTGACAGACAGTATCCTAGAGGGGAGGTGACATCACAAGAAGTCAGTGAAACTTGCTTGAGTTGCTATGGGCCTACTGCCTAGAAGCTAATCAATATGCTCATAGAGGGAAGAACAGTGTCTGGCCCTGCAGGAGGAGAGACTGTGCAAGAGGATAAGATAGTCATGTTCCCAGTGTGAAGAACACACAGAAGAAGCTGATTTGTGAGTCGGAGCGCTGCTGGTGTCGTGGGAGTGCTCTGACCTGAGGGAAGGAAACATAACGGGGAGACGAGGAAAAGCTATGTCCAATGTCCGGCTGGGTAGAAAAGACAGAGGTAGTAGAGTCTGGAAAGGGTCTACCCTTGTGGAACCACTCCTGGTGGCCGGCAGAGGCTGGTGACTGTCCCCGTCCTGTTTCAAGGGTCAGGAACCTCGGAGTCATCTTTGATGACCAGCTCAATTTCTCAGCTCAGGTCAACAGTCTAACCTCCTCCTGTTCTTTTTATTGAAGACGCTTCGGAAGATTTTTCCCTTTATCACTCAAGAGCTGCAGAAAACGGTAATGGTGGCCCTTTTTTTGTCCAAGCTGGACTACTGCAATGCCCTTTTTTTGGGCATTAATAAATCTCAGATGAGGAAACTTCAGTCATTACAAAATGCCGCGGCACGACTACTTCTAAACATACCTAAGGGCCATTCCACCTCACCCGGGATAAGGGCACTTCACTGGCTCCCCATTCAGCAGTGAGTGGAATTTAAGGCCCTCTGTCTGGTGCACAAGGCACTTTATGGAGGTGGGTCGGATGACATCAAGACGATGTTCTCACGCTACACCCCCATCCGAACTCTCAGATCCACAAACCTGGGCCTTATCCACACACCCAAAATCCGGAGAGCAAGATGGGGAGGCAGGACCCTATCGTACTGTGCAGCAAAGCTGTGGAACAAAATGCCGGTGGGCATGAGATTTCAACCTAGACGGCAGCTTTTTAGGAAAGGGCTGAAAACCTGGTTGTTCACTTCTTTTTAGACTGCAGTAGCTCAGGCCCTATTCCCTTTCATACACCCCAGCGCCAAGACGCCTCGGCAATCGAGCGCTTTATAAGCTTATATCCTATCCTATCCTATCCTATGGAGTGCATTCATTGTCAATGAGTCATACCAGGAGCAAATAAAAGACCTGCCACCCACAGGTGAAGCCTCGAAATCAAAAGGTGGAACAAAATATAGGGTGGAAATCTCTTCAGAGAGTGGGTTTCCATCTTGTTTTGGAGGCCCTGCACAACCGATGTCCATTACGGGGTATTAAACCTCTCCAGGACATTGGTGGCAGCATTAGAAGCTTTTTCCCCCCTCCTTGTACAGAGTGAAATTGTTTTAGAAGTTGGCAGGTCTGGTTTACGAATAAAAACAGAGATAACAAAATAATGTTTCGTGAAACAGCATGCCTAAATAACAGATTAAAATTATGTAAATGCTGA
This sequence comes from Calotriton arnoldi, assembly GCA_963921515.1. NCBI lineage: Eukaryota > Metazoa > Chordata > Amphibia > Caudata > Salamandridae > Calotriton > Calotriton arnoldi. Next base: position 482,819 of record CAWUFW010003877.1, on the reverse strand, counting down.
AGGGTGGCCCATGTCCCGTGCATTATGTGATTAGTGTTTCTCCTCTGAGCATGTAGTAGCAGGTTCCCTCTCCTATGGATGCTCTGATTGCATGGCTTGCAGTAAATTTGGCCTGGTCAGGGTTGTTTGGGTCACATATACAGAGCTCAAGCCGATGATTGGTATTGATCCACCAAGCATGTGGTGATGAGCTGTTTCTATTGCATCTGTCTCTATTATATGTCCTGTTGGTGTATTTATTTCTGTCTATCATAGCAATTGAAATTTCCGTTAATATGCAATGATGAGTGTCTCGTGTTGTATGAGTCTGCACCACATTCTCCTTTTCAATCCAACTAACAGACTCCCATGTCCACCGCTCAAATTAACTCAAATTTCACTATACTAATCCACCACTAATCCTTTTTGTGTTCCGGAGTAGCGTGCTACTCGCCAAAAACCGCTTTGACGCCTCGTCAGGGGTAGTACGCGCTATATAAATGCAATCACAATACAATATGGAGTGCTTTCATTGCCACTGATATATGACCGGAAAGGAGACAGACTGGTCTCAAAAGGATGATTCATGAAATACAATGACCACAAAACAGATTAAAGGTATATGGACATGCCCTGGGGATGCTCATGTCCAGTGCTTGAGGTCTCTGAGCATGCACTGATCATTGGTGTTTCTCCTCAGAGCATGTTTCTACATCAGCCTCCACTCATTTCATTGATGGATATGTTGTGTGAGTCCGTCTCTGGAGGGCTTTCACTGTCACAGGCTAGGAGTGAAGGGGCACTGATCCCTGTGAACATGCAGTGATTAGTGCCATCTGGTGTACGAATCCACCTTTGGAGTGATTTTATTGTCACTTACTCAGTCTCCAAGTTAATGAGCTTGGACAGAAGACAGGCACTGATCAAAAGAAGCCCATTCAATAAAAGGGAATGACCACAAGTCCTTCTCGTTTGTGCTTTCTGTTTGTGCATGCAGCAAGAGGTTTCTTCTGCTTCTCATGCTTTGTTGGTGTGATCTGCTGTTTCTGTGTTCTCAGAGTTGCCTGGGTGGCACAGTTTGAACATAAGCTACAGATAATTATCAATTCACTGAACATGGGGTAATTAGGTGTTTCTATTGCACATGGTCTCTTAGTGTATTTACTTCTGTCTAACACCGCAGAGTAAACAGAAATAGCAATAGGACTTTAACAACAGTGAACATACAGTAATTAGTGTCTTAGGTTGAATGAGTCCTTCTATGGCGTGCTTTCATTGCTACTGAGTCCTGCCAGGAACAGTGGCAATGCTTAACTTGTAAAATAAAACTAGTGCTGGGGACCTAAATGTTCCTTGGATGGGTGCCACCCACTGCAATGCTGGCGTAGCACACTCCAGCGCCTGGAGCCATCCAATGTACCATGGGCGCTTCCCACTGTTTCAGGTGCTAGCACAACAGCCACCTGCAAGCAGTGATAACTGGTAAACTTTTAAAGTGATGAAACATAAATACCAGCCACAAATAAAACTGTGTGAGTGAAGTAAGAGGGCTATAGTCTTTTAGACAGGTTTGAGAGGGGGATTATTCGCAGAGAAAAATGTTTGAAAGACAGCGCCAAATGGAGAATTTATCAGCACACTTTTGATATGAATGATCTAAAAATGCAGATTTCCTGAAAGGGCACTAATGAAATATTTCAATACTTTTGTGCTATTCCAGGCACGTCTTACCATCCCCAAGGATCATAGGGGCTTACATTTCCCGCGAGGGTTTTGGTGCAAAAACAGTAGATAGTAAAAGTACTATACCTGTTGCAGGCAGTAAAATGATTATGCAATTTCATATGGCCTATCATTTATCAAAATGTATATCGCATCTTTCTTCACTTAGGGGCTGATTTAGACTTTGACAGTTAGAGCACTGTCCATCAGGATGGCAGAGGACATTATCTCCGCCATCCCAATGGTGCTCCATACACTAATTTTAGAGATGACCACCGACCCAGCGGTCATCTCTGTACTTTGAAAGGAACTCTTGCAACAGCAGTTCCCTTCATGGTACAGAAAATCTGGTGGGTAGCCGTTCCCCCTCCAAAAGCGAGAGTTTGCTTCCGAAACATAAAAAATGAATGTCCTCCATACTTTGTAAGTTTTCTCCCAGGGTGTGGGGATCATTTTTTTCTGATTTTACCTGGCAGTGACAGACAGACACAAAAAGAAATTACACCATCCTAGATAGGGAGGGAGGTGTGATGCCCTTCCTCTGAAGGCCCCTGTCCCTTCCAGCCATCGGAGGAAGCATTCCGTTGTCGGAGCCAATAGGAGCTCCGTCGACAAAAAGCTGACGATCCGTACATCTCTAAAGGAGGCGGGCAAACAGAGAGTTTGGCAGGTAGGGTATTCCCTTTTGTTTGCGACAGTGTACCCTGTCCGCCAAATTCTAAATCAGACCCTTAATTTCTGGGAATCTTCTTAGAAAGGCTGGACAGAGAAATAAAAAATTATGCAAGTTTTATAATCACACGCAGTAGACAGTAGAGCTGTACAAACCCTACAGGCTCATACTGCAATGCTACTGCTCAATTACACAGAACTTATAGGGTCAGAGAGCCGACAGGTTACATCAGTGTTATATGCTCGGGCTCCTGACAGCAGTAGTGGATGAATTATGCTCATGCCAAGTGAGCGTTTGGGGAGGAAGTCAGCCACATCTGTCACACAGAAGAAGACAAAGGGTGCAAGCCTTAGTCAAATCCAAGTTTTTGGTTTTCAGAAATAAACTCCTAAAGTAGGAGTTTTTTATTGCAAAAAGTGACCCCCTCACCCGGCCATACAAAAAAAGACATCACACCGGCCAACCTAAGTAGGGTGGATGGTGGAATGCCCTCTCTGACAGCCGCTACTTCTTTGGGCCGTTGGAGGAAGCTTTCTGACGACAGAGTCAACAGGGGGTGTGTCATCAAAAGGTGCACCGTCCTCCCAAATCAAAATAGGGTGGGCAGACCTTCATTTTGGCACACAGGGTACTCCATCGCATATGCAATACAGTACCAGAGTACTAAACCATAAATCGCCATCCCCTTACTGTATATTAAGCATAAGCAAAACCACAAATCACAGAAAGTAGAGTGCTGCCGCCTAAAAGGTCTAGCAATGTGCCATGTATCCAGGTAGCCTACTTCAGATGTACGGCACTAACAGGCTATCTTCACCCACTCCTTTCACCACATCACTGCGGCCAGAGGTAACCCAGAGGTATTACATAGATGCTGGCTTTGACACCAACTCAAATGAAAATTGGCTGTCTCCCAAAAAGGACTTTCATTTTCCCTTCTTGCTCCACACAGTTAAAAAAGGGTTCTACATTTGTCCGGCCTGCATAAACTGATGAGGACAGCAGGCCCACTTCTCCACTCAGAAGTTGAACAGTGGCTGTTTAAAACATGGCCCCTCAATAATCCACCAATCAAGTGTTGCAGATTTTTAAAATGTCATATTAACAAATTAGAGTCATTCCCCTTCGCAATTCGGCATGCTCCATCCATAGTAAATATGTGGTTTAAGTCTGTGTCGCTTACAGGCACCACAGGGGATGTACTTAAAAACTCAGGGCCCGATTCACAGAACTAACAAGACAAAATCCTAAACTTACTACCATTTTGGTATTCACAGAACGTACTTACTACTTTTGGTATTCACAGAAGGCACTTACTACTTTTGGTATTCACAGAATGCACTTACTACTTTTGGTATTCACAGAATGAATTTACGACTACTAACTTTACGTCCGCACTCGGCCGGAATTTCCGCTCTCGGGCCGGAATTTCCGCACTCGGAGCGGGAATTCCGCTATTGGGCCGGAATCTCAGCTCCGGAGCAGGAATCTCCGATTACAGGCCGGAATCTCCGATTCCGGCCCGGAATACCCGCACTGTGGCCGTTGGTCATTTTCCTCAAGGGTAAACACCTGTCCAAGTGCCTACCATCCCCCAATGTATCAGCTGACACACTGCAGCCAATCCCAGCCCTGCAGCATGTATGAATGCAGAGCAGACACACACAAACCCTTTCAACATGTCGCTGAATGTGTTTGTTGCTCTGCCCCTTGCCATGCGGCAAAACTACTTGAGGAGGAGGAGGAGAGCAGAGAGGATCTTCAGACAGAGGATCAACCTATTTGGAATGTCCAGCCAAGATGTCAGGGCCAGGTACCGTTTCCCTCCGGAAGTCATCTTGGAGATGGTATGTGAGTGGGAGCAGGAACTTGACTCTGTGACGTGCTGCTCCCATGCCATTCCAGCATATCTCAAGCTCCTTTCTGCTCTCCATTTCTTTGCCACTGGGTCATTCCAAAGGGTCTCCAGTGACCATGTGTGCATTTCCCAGGCAAGCCAGTCGCGGTGCTTGCATCAGGTACTGAGATGCATCACTGCTAGAGCCCACCACCACATACAAATGCCCCATACACTGGCCAGGAGACAAAGGGCAGCTCGAGATTTCCATCTCATTGCTCGCTTCCCACGTGTGCTGGGTGCAATTGATTGTACCCATGTGGCCCTTCAGCCACCCCGCCGCATAGCACACATCTTCTGCAACAGACACCGATGGTATTCCATCAATGTGCAAGCTGTCTGTGATGCCAGTGGGAGATTCATTGATGTGCATGCAGTGTTCCCAGGCAGTACCCATGACAGCTTCGTATTCCGCATGTCACCTCTTGCCCGGCGGATGGCTGCGGGAGAATTTGGCAACATGTGGCTACTGGGTAAGTACCAAGCACTAAAAATGAGGGATATGTGTAATTGAAATGTCTGAATGTCACCTAACATTAACCATTGTACAATAAGAATCATAAAGCAACATACATGGTCTCAACAGACACTGCATGTACCAAAGTACAGATTATGTCCTGTGCAAATCAAAGAGGGAAATGTAACCAACTGCCCTTTCTTCCCTCCTCAGGCAACGCTGGGTATGCACTCTCCCCACAACTCCTCACCCCTTACAGGCGTGCAAACACTGTACCTCAGCGTAGATACAATAGGGCACACATACGAACTAGAGTCATCATACAGCGCAATTTTGGTCTGTTGAAGTCGCGATTCAGATGTCTTGACCGTACAGGGGGTGTGCTGCTGTACTCCCCTGCAGTCGTGTGCAAGATCATATTAGCCTGTTGTGTTTTGCACAACATTGCTTTAACGCATGGCTTACACATACCTCTTGAACCTCGGCTAGCTCTAAATCTGGGAAACCGGGCCATTGCACATAACCCAGGTCAGGGTATGCAAGTCCGTGATCAGCTCGTTGCCACGTTTTTCACATGAGCAACCTGTAGTGTCATGGACAAAATGTGGTTTGCAGTCTGTTGTCAATGATGAAAGTTGGATATTTACGACTGTGTCCAAAAATTCCATCCTGAGACTACTTTGCAAGCCACACTAACTGCATGTAAATCACAGCTGTTGACAGTAGTCAAAAGGTTGAGCGGGCTTCAGGTCATGTGCCCATGTCAGCGATCAGTGTAGTGGATGTCCCTAAAGAATCTATTGACGCAGATGAAAAACGATACATGTTCTGAGAGACATACCTGGACCTTATGAGGATGGGTTACTTAATCACAAAAGGGCATAACCCTTGCATTCTCAGGCCTGTGCCCTCAACAGATTTGACTCCCCCACAAATGATGGGCCCACAACGTGAGTGACGATGTCATGGGTGAATCAGACACTATGTGTCTGTGATACACAGCACTGCTTCCCCCCAATTTTCCGTAACACAACACACAACTCTTGTGTTGAGCACTAAATATGGACTACATGTACCATAATGCAAAGTAGGAGAAAACAAAACTGGGATTTGATGTTGTGTCAGCCCCCCCTGTCCGCGCAAACATGTCATTAAATGGTCTGTTCCCCCTTTTGTTACATGTTTATGATTCTCACTTGCACTGTCATTTCAGGTTTTTCCACAACAGAACAGCAGGATGGCAGTGGATTTGATTTGTGATTGTGGATGGATCAGGATGAATACAAAATGGCTGTCAACTACTTCCTGTTATGTATTTCCTGTCTCCCACTTCCTGTATATCATTTCCTGTATGAAATAATGTGTTCCGGGTCAATTTCGGAGTTTACGGCCCGAAAACGTAATTTCCGATTTCGGAGCGTAAGGCGCATATGCGGACCCGCCGCTCCGGAACTGGAAACTTCGTTTTCGGGCCGTAATCTCCGAAAATGAACCGGAACACATTATTTCATACAGGAAATGATATACAGGAAGAGGGAGACAGGAAATACATTACAGGAAGTTGTTGACAGCCATTTTGTGTTCATTCTGAGTCATCCTCTATCACAGATCAGAACCTCTGCCATCCTGTTGCTCTTCTTAAACCTATTTCCCCAAAATGGCTGAGGGTTATGAGGAGAAAGCACCCCTTTCACTGAAAGGGAATTAGACATCTTGGCTGAGGGGTGCTGTCCAAATATCCTCAGCTATATGGGGACCCTGAATACCAGCTGAGCAATGCAGCCCAGGCCAGGCTATGGGCCAACATCGGTGAGCGCTGCAGTGCAGTGGGCGTCCACACCAGGACTGCTAGGGCATGCCGCAAGCGCTGGGAGGACCTAAAACGCTGGGCCCGGCACAAGGCTGAGGAGCTGCTGGGCCAGTCTTCCCAGCACCATGTGCATCGTCCTCGCCTCTCCCCACTGTACAGGAGGGTCCTGCGAGCAGCTTGGCCAACCCTCCATGCTCAGCTGGAGGAGCATGAGCAGCAGAGACCTGGTAAGTGCATTATATGCAATATGTGTCTGGTAGTATGATGTGACTGAAGACAGTGCTGTACCATTGTGTGCCCCATGCCTCCATTCACCTATTCTGTGTCCATGCAGCAGTCATCATGAATAAAAAGGCTCACTGTGGCATATGGACTGTTCAGGGCAGAGTGCATTTTGGGAGTTGTAGTTTCTTCATGACAACTGGGGAATTGAGCCACACTTGTGCATTTGTATTGAAATTTACACTGCAAGCACCACTAACAGTGAACCAAGGGAATCATAACTGATGTGTGCATTGGATGAGGAATGGTACAGACACTGTCCAGTGTGTGTATGACAGGCCAAAGGGTATTGGATGCTGTGACTTGCATTGCATTTGTTGAGTTTGGGTTCTGATTGAGACAGATCATCATGTGCCATGGAGTCAAGACAGACTTTGAGATCCTTGCCTCACTCTTAAGTGTTTCCAAATTTGCCAACACTGACACACGTCTTACCCTCAGTGGCTTGTATGCCATTTCACATTTACAGGTAGCTGTCACAACGAGCCACTACTGGTCACCAGTGCACTGCACTACCTTATCAGTCACCAAAGCCAATATGTGGCACTGGATTGTCAGCTTTTGTGAGGGGACATCAAAAGGCTAGACTCACAATGTAGCAAAACAAATAGCCCAGACCCTATGTGGATGTGTGACCCACATTCGGCATTTGTCTTGTCCCATACAATGCTACACAGCAGATGACATTTGTCCAGAAGTAAAAGAGCTGAGACTCCATATCACAGGCCAATTTCAATGAAATCTGGACTCTCTCTGATCTCCTTTGGTAGACTGGTTTTGGAACCTGCTCATGTAGCAGTGACAGAACACACAGATCACAAGAGTGCCAAAGTTGAGGGTTGGCCAATACAGTTGTGTACGCCACAAATATTCTCGTGAGATGTCCATGTCAGACTCAATTCAGGAGATGACAGTGAACATACACGTAATGTAAGCTCATAAACACTGACAACTGTATAGTGTGATCAGAGGAAAACAAAGTCTGACCTTGGCTCATCTAGGTATGTGTCTTGTCCTGAAGTATACAACCACTACATCATGATTTTGCTTACATTTCAGTGGGCACAGCTGGCCAAATGGTAGAACAGCAGGACCAGGTTCGGAGCGGGAGAACATCAGTGCGCCGGCGGCTACGACCTCTTTCTACCAGTGAGGAAGAATAGGATGAGGAGGGACCCTCAACATCTGGAGGCAGGGGGATTGCGCCCACCCGGACTGACCAGGAACACAACTCTGGTGCTACGGCCCGGGTGGAGGCTGTGGACATTGAAGTGGGGGGGAAGAACCCGACACCTCTGGCCAGGGGGTGGTGGAGAGCTACTCCCCCCAGACCATTCACCTGTGGGTTCTGTCGACGTGTCCCCGGGGCAGGCCAATACCCAACCTGGGTCTGCTATCAGCCCCTCCCTACCTCTAGAGGCCCCCATTCCATCGGGTACTCCAGCTGCATCCCCTGCAACCAGTCCCCCTCATCGTAGCTGCCAGCTCGACCCCAACATTGGCTCTGAACCTGAGGCACCACATCCCTCCTGTCCCACCCAAGCCCCTCCCTGTGTTGCTCCTCCTGTGGCTGTCCCAGAGGACTTGATGTGGATATGTGAGGGTCAGCCAGACATGTCCTCTCGCATCATGCTGCAGTTGTGTCTAGAGATACGCATGATGCGAGAGGAGATTGCCCGAGCTCTGGCCACCCTCACTACCAGCGTCAATTCCCTGGCCACAGCCATACCGTCTGTTGTTTCCCAACCTCCTTCCCATACCACCGTCAATGTCTCCCCCTGTCCGTTGGCCCACACTGTTTCCCCCGTACTCCTCGTGTGTCCCGACCCCGTGTGGTGCCTGTTCCTGCACCGGCCAGCCATGTGCCTGCATTGGACTCGGAGGATCTGGACATTGTGGTAGTAGAGGATGACCAGAAGAACACTTGACTTTTTGACAGAATTTCCTTTGTGGACAATTATTTACTTTTCCCCTTGTAAATAGACTGGTTTGCCTGACGCTCCCTGACGTGTTATATTTTTGTTGCCCCACCCCAATCCAAGTTCCCTTCTCCATCTGCATTAAGATCATCATTTGTTTTCCTTTCTCCCTTCCAAACGGACGGTTGTTCTTCAAATCATTTATAAATATCTTTAAGAATCCTACTTACTTTCACTTGTTTGACTTCATTGTGAATGTCTGGTACAAAAAATGGACACGTATTTGGTGAGTCCTCTGCTATGCACATTATGGCTTGTTGCAATGACGGGGTTACCCTTGTAACTGTGTCACACACACACATACCTCCTCACATCTCTAAGCAACCTACATTGGTATACAGGACATGATACACAACAGAATCTTGACTTGTGAAGATCTTTACTTTTTCTTTACACATAATCACAGTGGTCAATTCGTTTTTGGGATGTTGTCAATGGCGATTGTGCTTGCGACATCACAATTTTGGAGGTGATGATCGCTGTGAGGGATCAGGTCTGGCTTGTCGCCTACGTGTAGGTGGGTGTTGTGCATGTGCCTGTACAGGGTGACGTACATGTGCAGGGGCAGATGGTGTATGTACAGTTGGTGTTTGTGCGTGGACAAGGGCTGGTTGTGCAGATGGTGGGAGTGCCCGTTCGGGGGGGGGGGTGGTTGTGCAGGTGGTGGGAGTGCCCGTTCAGGGGGTGGGGGTGGTTGTGCAGGTGGTGGGAGTGCCCGTTCAGGGGGGGGGGGGTTGTTGTGCAGGTGGTGGGAGTGCCCGTTCAGGGGGGGTGGTGGTTGTGCAGGTGGAGGAAGTGCCCGTTCAGGGGGTGGTGGTGGTTGTGCAGGTGGTGGGAGTGCCCGTTCAGGGGGGGGGGTTGTTGTGCAGGTGGTGGGAGTGCCCGTTCAATGGGTGATGGTGGTTGTGCAGGTGGTGGGAGTGCCTGTTCAGGGCGCCGGTGTGGATGTGTACCCTTGCTGTGGTCCTGTGCAGTTGGTGGTACAGGTGTGTGGATGTGATGTCCTGCAGGCAGATATGATGGCTCCCTCCCTGCGTTGACCGTGAAGGGAGACTTTGGATCACTTTCAGCATGCCCTCCATCATCTTCATGGCCAAGGCATGGTGTCTTGCACTCTCTTCCCTTTGGATGGATATCATGTCTCTCATATTCCTGGACATGTCCTGCCAAGTTCTATCCATCCTATCCAAAACATGGGTCAGTGTGTCCAACACCTGAGGGAATTGGAGCATGTCCTGCAGGGACTCAGACATGTCTGACAGGGTAGCCCCTATGGCACGAATGTCCTGCCTCACATCTGTCTGCTGTTGGAAGAAGTCCTGCTCCCACTGGCCACCATAGCCAGGTGCAGGCCCTCTCTGCAGGTGTCGGCCATGGATGAGACCAGCAGGTCCAACAGCAGGGGGGGGGTGGCAGGTGGAAGCCTGTGGGCAGGAGAATGGTGCCCAGGGGATACCTGCACCACAACAGGGTTGGTACTTCCCCCAGATGGTAGAGAGGATGCCGGAGATACACTGTATAGGGAGGAGCGTGTAGGGGAACCACCATGTCGGTCCTGGATGTGAGGGCTGTGAGGGAGTGATGTCTGTGTTGGGATGCGTGAGAGCTGTGGCTGGTTAGCTCTATGCTGGGGACAGGCAATTGTTTGTTTTGGAGGAGGCTGACGAACGTTGCTGGGCGGAGGATGTGATGCTGTGCAAGATTTGGGCAATGTGGTAAGATTTCTGTCCATGGCATCAGAATCGTCATCCCCGGAGAGGATGGACATATAGTCACCATCATCTTCCATGTCTTCGTCCTCAGGAACTTCATCCTCCTCTTGCGCATGACTTGTTGCCGACATAACTGCCTGGAGGAGCAGTGGATTTTCCCCTCTGATTGCCCGTCGCCCAACACTGGTTGAAGGTCCGTACTCCTCATCGTCATCATCCCCTGGAACACGGAGGTTGCAACCATATTAGTAATTGACCTGGTATAATATGTGGTGCAACACAAGGGTTGGTTTAACTGTACTTTGCATCAACAGATGACGATCATGTGACCTGGTTAGGATACCACCACAAATGACAGCTCACACCATAGCACTGAGGTGTTAAACGGAGATGTACATTCTACAAGCAAACTCACCAGCTCCAGCCACAACTTTCTGTCCCTTTGCGATCCCCCCTGATGTCAACTGCTGAACCTGGCTCCTCATAGATTTCGTTGACATAGCTGTCCCAGATCCAGCAACTGTAGAGGGAAGGGACAACATTCTCAATGATCTGCATTACTAATTGACAAACAGGCACATGTGCCGCTCATAATATGTATGTCACTTTGTAAACAACAACTGCAGATTCTATACAGAAGGGGATTTTGATCTTTGTCATGGCTTAGTAATCTAAGCTAGTGACACACTTGATGCCACAATTACCTGATGGACAGGTGCGAGAGGGTTTCACTGCTGCAGCCAGGATGTCATGCATTCCCGGGATGGTGTACGCTGCACTGGTGTCATCCTGTCAGCAGCTGTGATGAGACATACATGTCCATATTTCAGTACACCAGATGGTAGCTATGAGCTAACATGTCATTCTCAATGACCATTGACAGGATAATCCAGGACAATGTGCGGCATGTTTACCTCATGGACTTTACATGTGGGCCCCTGCTCACATGCAGCAGTTGCTCAGCTGTTACCTCCACACAGCACTGACATCAATGAGATGACACATCAACAGACAAACTTGTATGAGAAGGTTACTGATATTTCAAGGAAGGGGATAAATGATCAGGACTCCTCCGCATTACACTGATTACACCTTCACCATTAAGACTAACAGGTTTCATGAGTGTAATGTTGTCTGTTGACAAGTCAAAGGAGTTCATGTGTGAGATGTGCAATAGTCAGGTACATGATGTGGGTCATTTGTGCTTCCCTACCCATGAAGTCACAAAGCCCATTTCTGAATGAGAGAACACACATTTCTTATGTCCATCCTTTGAGTGTCCTCTGTTTGCATACTCCATTTCCAACATCATGGTAGTACTTAGCTGACAACGGATGGTGTCTTGTACAGCAGACATCCTAACCTCATATGTCAACCACTCACCTATATATGTGAATACAGTAGAAGAGGAGGCAAGCAGAATGCAACATTTGGCTATGATCCCACATTGTGGCTAAGTTGAGAAGCTTTGATGGTTTCCGCCTGCACTGGATTAGCGTGGTGCTTTTCAGCCAAGTGATTTGAAAATTTCACTTCCTGAAGATTCACCTTAGCAGCCCATGCACCCATCTCAAAGGAACACAACTGGCATCAGTGTGAGCCTCATCCATACCAATTTCAATATGATTTTACCATTGATATTTCGCTAGGGAGTTTTCATATCATTGAATTGCAAGCCAGTTGTGTTTTGGACACTTCATATGACACATTGTACTATTTTATGTCCATTCTGCACTCACTTGGCATACATTTTGTGTCATCCTTTCATTAGCCACCAAGGTCTGATCAAGTATGTGGTTAAATGCCATATGTGAGCATATTGTGATGCAGGACAACAGTGTTGTACAACACAAACAACATACGGTGGAGATTAAAGGTACATTTCATGAGCATTCAGGTACATTATTCTTGGGTTTACTTACCATGGCCCAGCACCGGCCCAGTGTGTGGTCCCTGACCAGAGGTCACAGCCAACCTTGTAGCAGAAGTCAATGTGAGTCTTTGAATCTGGGAGGACCTCATTGGACCTACAATGATAAGTGTGTTTGCAACTTTACATTTCTGCTGCCACATGTGATGCACTCAATTTCAGGCCCAAAGGATAAGCACAAGCAGTTGTGGGCACCACCGTTGCAGAAGTGTGTAGCACTTAATATCATGAGTGATCCCACATATAACCTATAATGGCCCCACTGCCTAGAAGCGACGTCTATCAAAATGACATGACTACGAATCCTGAAGGTCCACTATCGTGTTTTGTTGATGGCCAACAAACAAGCCATCCAATGGAAAAAAGTACATGACCAGCTGGGTAGACTAGGCGATTTCATGTATAGTGAAAACATTCTAAGTTGGACAGTGGATGCATTGTCAATACTCCTGACAATAGTATCTCACGTCTTGTTCATCATTGCCATATTTGTTAACATTGGATTTCTTGATTAGGTCTACAGAAACAATTACAATATAGTGGGGACCCCTTTTGACTTGTTGTGGCACTCGATTCCAGGATTGAGTTCCCAGGTCTGGGACTGTTGGTGGAATACATGTTGGGTTCCCCAATTACAAAGGTATGATGAGCCAAGACATATTATATTTTGTCTTTCGCTATTCACAAATGTAATTTGCTAAAGGTGAATGTCCATTGACAACTCCAATAGTTATTAAGCTAGTTTTTCATCTCTGGTTACCTTTCATATTCGGGCACTATATGTTCCTCTGTTGTCTCCTGACAATGTATGCATTTTGACCATCTCCTGACCAGTTTGACTTACCAGTTAGTGAGGGTGGTAAGCGTTGCTCTGGATGAAGTTGTTTCCTCCCAAAAGATGCAGGCACCTCTGCTACTGCGGTTGTCTGTGCTCTGGCTGAATGTCTCAATAGGTGAGAAGAGAGAAAAGTAACCAAATGGGAAATGTACATGTGGAACTTGTCAGGCATTTCCCCATATCTTCTGCATGCTAACAGTGTTGGGAAGTACTGCCGCAGCCGGTGCAGGTAGGAGCAGTGGTGCGTTGGGGATGTAATGGCGTGGCAGGGTGGGGAATAAACATCGGAATATGTGAATGACATATTTTGATCTGAGGATTCTCTCACCTTCTGCTTTGTGATTTTGGCTGGCACAGGGTGAGTTACTTTTTGGATAATTTGTATTTTCCCAATTCAGTTGTCAGTTGATTTTCCTATGCTCCGCAACCCCTACCCCCTTACGTTTTTGACTGACCCAGCCGCATCTGGATAAGTGGAAAGGGCACTTTGTCAATTGCTACTTAGCAGGGTTAGGTATATACGGCAGCAGTATTGGGCCCATGTTTTCAATAATGGGAGAGGGATTTGCCATTTCTAATACAAAGGATTCTGGGTCTTGTGGTGCAACATACAGAGGGTAACACATGAGTCTCTGACTGACTATATTTTTATAAACACTTAAATGGCAGTGCAACACAGACAATCTTTTCATATACTTATTCTTGTCATCCCATTTACCTGGTACCACGTTGCGGACATCACTCACAGGCAGCCCATGGAGGATGTGGGGGTGGATTGTGGTGAGGATATCCTCCTCTAGTGTGGTGAGACGGAGGCGGGGTCCAGAGTGTGGGGCAGGGAGTATCCTGTTCAACTCGACCCTGGAGTACTTCTCCTTCACCCTCTGTTTTTCGTCCTGCCACTTCTTCTTGATGTCCGGGACTGTGCGCCTCTCCACCCCCAATGCTGTGACAGCAGTGGCTAAATGCTGCCATAGAGATGCCTTCTGTCTGCCACTGGTGCAGTAAGGTGGGAGACCATATAGGCGTTTGTGGTGCCTCACTATGAACTCCACAACCATGGTGGTCTCCTCAGTAGTAAAGTTCTTCTTCCTCCTCATTTGTTCCATTTTCCTCTGGCGATGTACAGCGATTGTAAACACAAACTCTCTGTGGCCAAACCTGTTCCTTCAATGTGTGCTGCTTTTATATGTTTTGTGGTGTTGGTCTTGTAGTTAGTGTTAATTGACTTCAGCTGGAGCGTGATGGGGGATGGTAGGCACTTGAAACGATCATCAGGACAAAATGGAGGTATTCCGGCCCGAAATCGGGAATTACGGCTCGGAAGCGGAGATTCCGGCCCAAAAGCGGAGATTCCGGCTCGGGTGTGGAATTCCCGCTCCGGGTGCGGGAATTTCGGCCCGAGTGCGGACGTAAAGTTAGTAGTCGTAAATCCATTCTGTGAATACCAAAAGTAGTAAGTGCATTCTGTGAATACCAAAAGTAGTAAGTGCCTTCTGTGAATACCAAAAGTAGTAAGTACGTTCTGTGAATACCAAAATGGTAGTAAGTTTAGGATTTTGTCTTAAGTTAGTTCTGTGAATCGGGCCCTTACAGAGTATGAGACAGAGGCCAACAGCAGGGTCCAGTTCAGGTCCACTTGCCACTGCCATCTGGATACTTCCAGAAAAAGGCTGCTTGCAGCTTCCTTTCTCCCTGTAGCCAAACAGGAGGTCAGGCAAATAAACCTTGAAGTCCCCTTCTTTGTCCTGGGAGCAAGGAATCGAGTCCAGTCCTTCAGGGCTCCTCCCAAGTCACAGAGAGCAGATCCAGGCCTTTTATGATCTTCCACAGGTCCAGAAAGTATTCTGAAGTGGGTTCCTGGAGGTGCCAGATTTATGCTCCGTAGTAGCTAGTTGGTGGGAATAACGCCTGGGTATGCCCTAACCAATGAGGTAGAGGTTCCCAAGGTCAACCCTACCCACTTTTCAGTAGTTCCTGTTTGCCTTACTGAAAACAGGACTAAAATGCAATGTGTCAGGATGAATCCAGGAATGTGAAAGTCTGCAGCCACACTAAACTTGGGCTTTGAGGGATGGGAGTGTGTAGGGAATGTACTATGGGAATCTTAGTGTTCTCCCACATCTAACACTAAAAAAGGGAACAATCTAGACAAGTCTGGTGGGACAAAAGCAGGGTCATTCAGCAACCAGACAGGGGATACACAAGCATTGCATCGACATCCTGCTCTCTCCCTTTCAAGTGTGCCCAAGTGTTACATGTGGTTCAACAGACCTGTCAAGCAGGATTTGACACTGCAGTGTCAAAGAGGATGTCCATGGCCCCCATCCTGCATTTTCTGTGGAGATCAGAGGAGTCATCACTGGCCATTTCGGTCACTCTATTTTTTGCTTCCGGGAGGCGTTTCACCCCCTTTTCACACCTATTCTAGGCTGAGCATGGGCTAAGAGCTGGCAGAAGATTGTGCTAATTAGCTTTCTGACAGTTTAGGCAGGTAATGGATAACTTTCTAAAAGTTCCTTTTACTTAATATCTATTAGAAATCTGCCTTTTGACCACTGAGTTGGATTTTTAATAACTAATAAACATAGTGGTATAATTCTTTTCTAGCTGATCCCATAACAGTATTAGTATTTTAATCTGTACTATTTCTACATAGAACAGCTAGGCCTGCCACAGTGAAAAAAGCTTTTAGGGCCTTGGCACATTAAGGAAATGGTAAGATTAATTTTCTACATATACCAGTTTTAAATACCATGTACCCTAACTTGTGGGCTACAGGGCTTATATAGGGGTGAGTTACTAATATAGGGAAGGGGGCTTTCTACCTGTGAAGAAAGGTTATTTTAACAGGTCATATGTCAGATTTAAACTCCAGCAGTCAGCCTAAAACTCCAGCAGTCAGCCTACATAGTGTAGGCCAGAAGCAAAGTTTGCCCTGCACAATAGGTGCTACATCCACAAATGGTATTTATCTTCCAGGCCCTGGGTGCGTTTTTTACACCATATACTAGGGCAGTGCTTCCCAAACATTTTAGAACAATGACCCAACTTTCAGAATGACAAACTTTCACGACCCACCTAACTTTAATGGACATGAGGCGAGTGATTTTTTAATGTAATAAGAGCATTTGTTTGTGAACTTCACAACACTGACGGCTCCCTTTACTATTGTACTGTGGTCAAGATATTGATCTGCCCAGAAAAGTGGCAGATGGTGAACTGCACTGGAGTCTGGAGCTGGAACAATTTTCTGAGTTGAGAGCTTCCCTGTGGCATCTGTTCACAAAAATCACAAGGCTTCTGAAAATATATTGGTGTTGATACCTGTGACTTTAACAAATTTGAGAAATACCTTCTGCAACAGAGTATGAGTAAGACCTCATATCTATTTTTGTGTTAAAATATGGCCCAGAGGTGCATTATATATATATATATATTCACTGAAAAAACCGTAGGTTTTAGGGACAGTTATAGTTAGTTGGACATTGCACTCGTACAAAACCCGTGAAATTCCCCGTTATAGTTAGTTCAGCTAACTATAACTCGCGCCCCGCAATGCACTGCTGATGACGTCACATATTACATCACTCATGACATGGTCAGTGACATCACTGATGACATCACTGATGACATCTCAAATGACATCACTGATGACATCATGCAGTGACTGTGGGTTTCTGTAAAGTTTAAATATTTTTAATATATATAGGGAAAGGCGTATTGAAGAATGAGTGGGTGTATAAGTGTCTGTATGGATGATTTAGTAGATGCGTGACTAACTCTATAAGTGAGTGATTAAACGTATCTTACTGAATGCATGGGTTAGTGACTAAACTGGGTGAATGTCTGAATCCGTCTGTCTGTTGCTGTGTAAGTGGCTGCATGGGTTTGTGAATAGCTTCATGAGTGTCTATATGAGTTATTGATTGGTTGTCTGAGTATCTGTATGGGTGCCTGAGTGTTTGTGTGGGTGGGGTGTGTGCGACTCTGTGCATAGATGTGTGAGTGGGCGATTCACTGGGTGGATGATTTCAAGAGTGCATCTGTGATAGACTGTATGGGTAGGTAAGTGTGTGTAAGAGTGTGTTAGTGAGTGAATGTATGTCCCAGTGGTACATGTGTGAGTAACTACATATGTGAAAGGAAGTATATATGTGTGTTGGAGTATATAAATAGCTATAAGCTTAGAGTGTGTGATTGTGAGAGTGACTGTATGGATGAGTGTGTGCTTGTATCAGTGATTGTATAAGAGCGTAAGAATGCGCTAGTATTTGTATGAGTAAGTGAGCTGGCTGTGTGTATAACTGTATAGGTGAGTAAATGGCAGTGTGTTTAATTATTTGCATGACTGACTAGGTGTGTGAGTACCTCTATGGATGAGTGGCGGTGTTTGAGTGTCTATATAGGAGTATGAGTGCATATGATAGTCCTGTACTGAGTGACCGTAAGTATGAGTGACTGTACGGGTGAGTGAGTGGATGTGTGTGTAGACCTAAGAATCAGTGAGTGGGTATGTAGTTATTGGTGTTGGACTGTCTATGGTTTTGCGAATGGCAGTCTGTAATTTAGAGTGGGTGTATCAAAGGTTATATTAGGGTGTGAGGAGGTGCATCAGATTATCACGTGGATGATGTCATCAGTGATGTCATCAGTGATGTCATTTGAGATGTCATCAGTGATGTCATCAGTGATGTCACTGACCATGTCATGAGTGATGTAATATGTGACGTCATCAGCAGTGCATTGCGGGCGCGAGTTATAGTTAGCTGAACTAACTATAACGGGGAATTTCACGGGTTTTGTACGAGTGCAATGTCCAACTAACTATAACTGTCCCTAAAACCTATGGTTTTTTCAGTGAATTTGTAAGGTTTTTAAATGCTAATTTCTAACTATAACGTGCCTGAAACCTATGGTTTTTCAGTGAATTTCAAAGGTTTTTAAATGCTAATTCCTAACTATAACATGTCTGAAACCTATGGTTTTTTTCAGTGAATTTCAAAGGTTTTGTAAATGACAATTTTTAAATGTATTAATTGTTATATTTATTTTTTTGATACTGATTTACTACATTTTTTTAAACTATTTATTTTTACATATTTTATTTTTTAAATTACATTGTAATTACATTATACATTACATTACAAAATATACTTTCTCAGAATTAATTACTTTAGTTTAAATACTTTGCAAATAGGCAATAGACTTTTAAGTACAGTAGTTACAGTTGTTGCAATGGGCAACACAATTTCAAACACAATGCAACATTGAGCTCAATGTGAATTTCTAGTTAAATGCAATTAGTTACTTTATGGATTACTTTTCTAACCACAGGACTGGATCCTAGATTCAGTCCTGGGACATCTCCTGTAAACAGTTGAGTAAAAGCGTTTTGGTTACAGTAGTGATTTTTAAGGAATATTATTGTATTTTAAAAGTTGACATAGAAACTTTTTCACATAGAATCACCAATGTTATCCTATGGGAGGAAATTCACTTAGCAGGTAAGTAGTGTTATCGTTACTTTTTCTTACTCAGTGGTGGATCCTGGATCCAGCACTGGTGCATCTCCTGTAAACAGTTGAAAGAATGCGTTTAAGTCATACAGGCGATTTTTAAGGAATATTTGCAGTTTGTGAAAATCGACACTTTGAAACTTTTCTGCTGAAAACCAGACAATGGATTCCAATGGAAGGAAATACAAGTTACTGGTAAGTACGGGTAGAATTACTTTTCAGGGTCAGTGCTGGGCTAAAAGATGCAGCACTGGGTTCTCTCCTGATAACAGGTGAGTAAATCGGAATTCGTAGTTCGGCTGATTTTAGAGGAATATTTGTATGTTTCAAAAATCGACACTTAGAAACTTTTTCAGCAAAAAGCAGGCAATGATATCCTATGGAAGGAAATTCAAGTTACTGGTAAGTACGGTTAAAATTACTTTTCAGGATCACTACTGGGCTCAAAGATGCAGCACTGAGGTCTCTCCTGATAACAGGTGAGTAAATCGGAATTCGTAGTTCGGCTGATTTTAGAGGAATATTATAAAGTTCCAAAACTCCACACTTAGAAGAATTTCCAAGTGAAACCAGTCAATGTTAGCCTATGGAAGGAAATTCAAGTTACTGGTAAGTACGGTTAAAATTACTTTTCAGGATCAGTACTGGGCTCAAAGATGCAGCACTGAGGTCTCTCCTGATAACAGGTGAGTAAATCGGAATTCGTAGTTCGGCTGATTTTAGAGGAATATTTGCACAATGGTGAAGGAAGGGGTTGGGGCCTGAAGTGACATGTCTGCAAACACGCCCTGTGGCGCGTTTTAAGTTGGAGAATTAATTCCTCCTCCATCCCGAGGGTCCCTAGGGGCCAACTGGCCCACCAGATACCTCCAGTATGCGCCAGAGAGCTGCGTTGCAGAGAGGTGTTCAGAGGCCACGCCCCTTTACAACACTCTGCAACGCAGCTCCGTGGCGCTTACTGGAGGTACCTGGTGGGCTAGTTGGCCCCCAGGGACCCTCAGGATTGAAGAGGATTTAATTCCCCATCTTAAAACGTGCCACGGGCCTGTTTGCACACATGTCACCTGAGCCACACCCCTCCCTTCACCACTGTGCAAACGCGCCCGTGGCGCGTTTTAAGTTGGGGGATTAAGTCCCCTTGAATACGGAGGATCCCTGGAGTCCAACTAGCCCACCATGTACATCCAAAAAGCGCCACAGAGCTGCGTTGCAGAGAGGTGTAAAAAGGGGCGTGGCCTCTGTACACCTCTCTGCAACGCAGCCCCCTGGTGCATACCGGAGGTTCCTGGTGGGCTAGTTGGCCCCCAGGGACCCCCAGTATTCAAGGGAATTACTTCCCTTCTTAAAACGCGCCAGGGGGCGCGCTTGCAGACTGCTGCAGGGAGGGGCGGGACCTCTGGCACGATGCCGGTCTTTTTTTTTGCTTTTTTCTGCCCAGGGGTCCTTGTGGGACCCCTGAGCAGACCTAGGGGTCAGGGTGTTTCTACCCTGCCCCCTTTGTGCGTTTTGCGCACTTGTTTTATGTGTATTCTTGTTCCTCGGTCGTGATCCGCGCACCTAAGCGCTTCCTGCCGATTAAAAAAACTTTCTGGCTCAGGGGTCCTTGTGGGACCCACTGAGCATGCAGCTCGGGATCAGGAGTGTGTGCTGACCCTGCCCCTTTATGCGATTTCGAAACTTGTATTTACTGCTTTGTTGTTCTCAGTATCTACTGAACGGATTTACACCATTTTTAAAAAGGGTGCTTTCTAAACCGAGCACTACCTTTTTGCCAAACTTGGTGTAATTCTGTTCAGCAGTTTTTGCTGTAGCCTTGCATAAAGTTTCCAATGGGAAATTGATTTTTTCACTCTTATTTTTTGAATTTCTCCGCATCTACTGAACGGATTTACACCATTTCAAAAAAGGTCGCTTTCTGAACCAAGCGCTACCTTTTGCCAAATTTGGTGTAATTCCGTTCAGCAGTTCAGGCTGTAGCCGTGGCAAAAATTTCCTATGGGAATTAACATGGAGAAAACACGTTTTGGGACCCCCTTTTTTCTCGGCCCTCGCTTGATGAATCACCCCGAAACTTTCAAGACAGGAGCGGACCGGAGCGCCCCACTAGTTTTGAAAATTTCACGATGATTCATCAAACGACGCCAAAGTTATTGGGAATAGAATGTTATGAATTTCCTATGGATAATAGGTCCTAACTATAACTATCTACTGGCGACCGCCAGTAGATAATATATATATATATATATATATATATATCACTGAAAAAAACATAGGTTTCAGGCACGTTATAGTTAGAAATTAGCATTTAAAAAACCTTAGAAATTCACTGAAAAAAGCATAGGTTTCAGGGACGTAATAGTTAGTTGGACATTTCACTCATACAAAACCTGAGAAATTCCGCAGTTATAGTTAGTTCAGCTAACTATAACTCGCGCCCCGCAATGCACTACTGATGACGTCACATATTACATCATTCATGACATGGTCAGTGACATCACTGATGACATCTCAAATGACATCACTGATGACATCACTGATGACATCATCCAGTGACTGTGTGTTTCTATAAAGTTTAAATATGTTTTATATATATCCCAAGGTGTATTGAAGAATGAGTGGGTGTATAAGTGTCTGGATGGAAGATTTAGTAGGTGCGTGACTGACTGTATAAGTGAGTGATTAAATGTGTCTTACTGAATGCATGGGTTAGTGACTAAACTGTGTGAATGTCTGTATCAGTCTGTCTGTTGTTGTGTAAGCTGCTGCATGGGTTGGTGAGTAGCTACATGAGTGTCTATATGGGTTATTGATTGGTTGCCTGAGTATTTGTATGGGTGCCTGAGTGTGTGTGTGGGTTGAGTGGGAGGTGTGTGACTCTGTGCATAGATGTGTGAGTGGTTGATTCACTGGGTGTATGGGTTCAACAGTGCATGTGGAAACAGCTGTATGGGTGGGTGAGTGTGTGTATGGGTGTGTTGGTGAGTGAATGGATGTCTCAGTGGTACATGTCCAAGTAACTACATATCTAAAAGGCAGTGTATGTGAGAGTTGGAGTATATAAATGACTATACGTGAGAGTCAGTGATTGTGAGAGTGGCTGTATGGATGAGTGTGTACTTGTATCAGTGATTGTATAAGAGAGTAAGTATGCGTTAGTATCTGTATGAATAAGTGAGGTGGTGTGTGTGTATAACTATATAGGTGAGTAAATGGAAGTGTGATTGATTCTTTGCATGACTGACTAGGTGTGTGAGTAACTCTGGATGAGTGGCGGTGTGTGATTGTCTGTATAGGTGTATGAGTGCATATGATAGTGTTGTATTGATGAGTGACTGCATGTATGAGCGACTGTATGGGTGAATGAGTGGATGTGTGTGTAGACCTAGGAATCAGTGAGTGCGTATGTAGTAACTGGTATTGGTGTGTCTATGGTTTCGAAAATGGTAGTCTGTATTTTAGAGTGGGTGTATCAAAGGTTATATTAGGGTGTGAGGAGGTGCATCAGATTTTCACGTGGATGATGTCATCAGTGATGTCATTTGAGATGTCATCAGTGATGTCACTGACCATGTCATGAATGATGTAATATGTGACGTCATCAGCAGTGCATTGCGGGGGCGCGAGTTATAGTTAGCTGAACTAACTATAACGGCGGAATTTCTCTGGTTTTGTACGAGTGAAATGTCCAACTAACTATAACGTCCCTGAAACCTATGGTTTTTTCAGTTCATTTCTAAGGTTTTTTAAATGCTAATTTCTAACTATAACGTGCCTAAAACCTATGGTTTTTTCAGTGAATTTCAAAGGTTTTTTAAATGTAATTTCTAACTATAACGTCCCTGAAACCTATGGTTTTTTCAGTGAATTTCAAAGGTTTTTTAAATGCTAATTTCTAACTATAACATAGCAGTCGCATTTGCAGAGTGGTGGAGAAAAGTGAGCGTGGCCTCCAAACACCTTTTAGCAATCCCACTGTGTGGGATTTAGCGGAGGTAACAGGAGGGATAGTTAGCCCCCAACGTCAACCTTGGGGGTCAACTACCCCTTTTATTACCTCCAGTAAGTCCCACACAGAAGGATTGCTAACTTGTTATATCAGGCCCCGCCCCCTCCCTGCACTACTGTGCAAAGGCGCCCCTGGCGCGTTGTAAGTTGGGGCATTAAGTTCCCTTGAATCTTGAGGGTCCCTGGGGGCCAACTATCCCACCAGGTACCTCCAGTAAGCGCCACAGAGCTGCGTTGCAGAGAGGTGTTCCGAGGCCATGCCCCTTTTTACACCACGCTGCAAACGCAGCTTCTGGCGCACTGCTGCTCGGAGGATGAAGTCCACTTGTGTCCTGAGGTCCTCAGGACACAAGAGGACCTCATCGCCCCACCAGCAGTGCACCAGAAGCCGCGGGGCCCCCGCAAATTAATTTGTGAGTGCCCCTGGGACCTGGCCCACCCGGAGGCTTTCAAAAACGAAGCGCGGGAGCCCGCGCTTCATTTATTTTTTATTTTCTCGGCCGGATTCGCGACCCCAGCACAAATTCAGCAGATTTTTTTTTTTTTAAATGCTTTTTTTGGCCCCGGGGGTCCTTGTGGGACCCCCTGAGCAGGCCTAGGGGATCAGGGTGTTTGTACCCTGCCCCCTTTTCATGTTTTTTTATCTTTGTTTCACCCTTTTTCTTGAGTCTGTCTCCCTCTCTGTCTCCCTCCCTCTCCCCCTCTCTCTCTGTCCCTCCCTCTCTCTGTCTCCCTCTCTCTGTCTCCCTCCCTCCCTCTATCTCCCTCCCTCTCTGTCTCCCTCCCTCTGTCTCCCTCCCTCTGTCTCCCTCCCTCTATCTCCCTCTGTCTGTCTCCCTCTGTCTGTCTCCCTCTCCCTCCCCCTGACTCCCTCCCTGTCTCCCTCCCTTTCTGTCTCCCTCTCTGTCTCCCTCTGTCTGTCTCCCTCCCTGTCTCCCTCTGTCTGTTGCCCTCTGTCTCCCTCTCTCTCCCTCTGTTTCCCTCTGTCTCCCTCCCTCTGTCTCTCTCTCTCTCTCTCTCTCTCCCTCTGTCTCCCTCTGTCTCCCTCTCTGTCTCCCTCCCTCTCCCCCTCTCTCTCTGTCTCCCTCCCTCTGTCTCCCTCCCTCTGTCTCCCTCCCTCTGTCTCCCTCTCTCTGGCTCCCTCTCTCTGTCTCCCTCTGTCTGTCTCCCTCTCCCTCCCCAGACTCCCTCCCTCTGTCTCCCTCCCTCTCTGTCTCCCTCTGTCTCCCTCTCTGTCTCCCTCTGTCTGTCTCCCTCCCTCTGTCTCCCGCTGTCTGTTGCCCTCTGTCTCCCTCTCTCTCCCTCTGTTTCCCTCTGTCTCCCTCCCTCTGACTCTCTCTCTCTCTCCCTCTGTCTCCCTCTGTCTGTCTCCCTCTCTGTCTCCCTCCCTCTCCCTCTCCCCCTCTCTCTCTGTCTCTCTCTCTCTCTGTCTCCCCCTCTGTCTCCCTCTCTCTGGCTCCCTCTCTCTGGCTCCCTCTCTCTGGCTCCCTCTCTCTGTCTACCTCTCTCTGTCTCCCTCTCTCTGTCTCCCTCTCCCTCCCTCTGTCTCCCTCTGTCTGTCTCCCTCTCCCTCCCTCTGTCTCCCCCTGACTCCCTCCCTCTGTCTCCCTCTGGCTCCCTCCCTCTGTCTCCCTCTCTCTCTGTCTCCCTCTGTCTCCCTCTCTCTGTCTCCCTCCGTCTGTCACCCTCTGTAGGAAAGTGACTCTATATATACTGCACCAAAGTAAGGTACAGGGTGTATAGGGTCCACAGTTCCCCAATGGTAAGGCAGAGGCTAAAGTTAGATATAACCTTGCTCTCTAAAGTGGTAGCTTGGTCGAGCAGTAAGGCAGTATCAGAGGACAGTGTAAAGCATTTGTTGTACACACTCAGTCAGCAAATGAAGCCACACACTCAAGAACTGAACTCTAGGCCAATGGTTTGTATATAAAAATATAGGCTTGTTTTATTTTAGAACCAACAATAGGAATCAAAATATACTTTCTCAGAATGAAATGCTTTGTTTAAACACTTTTCAAATAGGCAATAGTCTTTTTGATGACAGTAGTCACAGTTGTTGCAAGAGGCAACACAATTTCAAACACAATGCAACATTGAGCTCAATGGAAAGTTTTGGTTAAATGCAATTAATTACTTTGTGGATTACTTTTCTAACCACAGGACTGGATCTTGGATTCAGTCCCGGGACATCTCCTGTAAACAGTTAAGTAAAAGCGTTTTGGTTATAGTAGTGATTTTTAGGAATATTATGGTATTTCAAAAGTTGACACTTAGAAACTTTTCTGGGTAAAATTACCAATGTTATCCTATGGAAGGAAATACAGTTTGCAAGCAAAGTATGTTTACGTTACTTTTGTAATCCAGTGCTGGAGTCTCAGGTTCAGCACTGGGATATCTATCTAAAACAGGCAAGTAATTACGTTTGTATCGTTGGCACGATTTTTAAAGAATATTTGTAAGATTCAGAAATCGACACTTAGAAACTTTTTCAACAAAAAGCAGGCAATGATATCCTATGGAAGGAATTTCAAGTTACTGTTCAGTACGGTAAAAATTACTTTGCAGGGTCAGTACTGGGCTGAAAGATGCAGCACTGAAGTCTCTCCTGATGACAGGTGAGTAAATCGGAATTCGTTACTGTTGTGATTTTTAGGCAATATTTTAGTATTTCAAAAGTAGACACTTCGAAGAATTTTCACAGAAAACCAGTCAATGGGTCCCTATGGAAGAAAACTGAGTTAGCGATAAGTAACGTTGTGATTACTTTTCAGGGTCAGTGCTGGGCACCAAGATCCAGCACTGGGATCTCTCCTAATAGCAGGTGAGTATTTTCGTTTTAGTTACTCGGTTGATTTTAGGTGAATATTTTTTAAAGTTGAGAAACTCCACACTCCAATGTCACCCTATGGAAGGTAAGTGAGTTATCGGTTTTTGGGTAAGTACTTGACTGGCAAAGTTAAGGTTCTGGGCATAGACTCAGGGGTCTCCCAGGGTCAGGTAAGTACAGTTGTTTCACCCCCAGCGGCACAGGGGCGGCCGGGTGCAGAGTGAGTTAGGCCCAATGTTATCCTATGGCAGGCAGGGGGCCCTTGGTTGGTGGCTGCTGGCTAGCAGGCCACGCGGCTGTGGGGGCTGGGCTCCTGTTCACTTGCTCAGGACAAATGGGGAAGTGGATTAGGACAGAGGTTGCACTGCCAGGGCCACTCGGGCGGCTGGGTGCAGGGTGCTTTTGAGCCGTCGGGCGCTCAAATGTTAACCAATGGAGATCTTGGAAGGTGAACAAAGGCTGCAGGCTCGGGGACGGTGACTCTTCAGGAGCGACCAACACTTCGAGAGGTAAGTTGGGGTCTTGGAGGATAGGTAGACACCCAGGAGTTGGGCACAGGGGGCCGTGGGGCGCCGGGTGCAGGGGTGTCTTTTGAGGTTGGGAAATCTTACCCCCTGCTGGTCGCGGTTGGAGGGGTCCCTTGTCCTGAGGCTGCAGGCGTCGTCTGGGTCGTCGAGGAGGGTCCTTGGGCACTGGATTCCAGGTCAGAATCGCCGGGGGGACGTCCTCAAAGTCTTTGTTCACTCAGGCACAGGCTGGGCTCGGCTGGTGCAGAGTGTACAGGTTTCGCGGTTCCGTGCCAGGGCCGGGTCTTTTGTAGTTTTTCTTTTTTTTGTTTGAATCTGTTTTTATTGTATTTGTACATATGAACATAGGCATGAAAGGCAACAGACAATCGGTATACAATTGTACTTATCTATCCCTCCGCCATACCTCAATATACAGATCTCCGTTTTAGGCGTGGAGTATTACATTACATGTTAATGATATCTGCAGGGCCTCTTAGCTAACAATAAGTCGGTCCAACATGCGCGGCCCAACGTGTACAGGCAGAGGTTAGTGGAGCAGTCCAGGTGTTTTGTCGACATGTCGTTGTTTAAGTTCCTTTCAGTTCATATAGTGCGGCTGGTTAAACAGATAGCAAAGTCGAGACAACATAAGAATAATAATAATAACAACAACAACAGCAGCATTGACCGACCCATGTGCAATGTTCCTCCTTAATGTTTCCCCCCTCCGGGGACTACACAACCGCAGCTACCACACTGTCTGCGCCTCTCCTCACCAACTCTCACCCCAGACAATCCGCATATCACAGCTTTGTAAGGAACAATACAGCAAGGTACTGCCATTGTGCTGGCCATCATTCACTCCTTCTCTACATGGATGGGCTCCCTGCAAGGTCTTCCTCCCCATTTTGCAGACTACGATATAATCCCTCCCAGTCGGCTGCCATGGGCTCCTGTCATAACCCCAGTGTTTCCTCTCGCCGGAGGGCGATGCCTTCTGCCTTAGCCCACGCCAATAGTGAGTACCGCCATGCCTGTATATGTGGGGGGTCTCTCGCTTTCCAGCGTTTGGTCAGGAGTCGTTTAGCTACCACTAGTCCCAAGTCCAGGAACCGAGAGGTAACCTTTGTGGTTGGGGTTCGCTTGAAATGATGGAGTAGGCTTACCGTCCATTCAAATGGCAAATCACGGCCCGTGCACTTTTGCAAGAGCTCACGGATTTCGCGCCAATAGGCGAGTATGTTGGGACAGCTCCAGAGCATATGAATCAACCCGGCTCCAGGTTCGTCACATCTGGGGCACACTGCGTCCGCACGATGAAAGTACCTATTTATTAGTTCGGGTGTGAGATACGCTCTGTGGAGAATAAATAATTGTATTTGTCGAAATCGCATGTTCCTGGGTATGCACACCGGGCTTCTAAGTATCTTTTCCCACTCCTTATCCGCTAATTGTCGCCCTAAGTCCAGTTCCCATTTTTGGCGGAGGGGATCTAATCTGACCGCCACATGTATTCGGAGCAACGACGCGAACCAGCGAACTAGGTGTCTGCCTCTTCCCATAACATGGAGATACTGAATAGTGAGGTGTTGGGCCGGCTCCGTGTGCATATCTCCCCATCTGCCCATAAGCGTTGCCAACAATGAACGATACATTAAAAACTGCCCTGGCGGCAACCCCTCTTCAACCACCAAGGATTCATATGACATAAGCGCACTGTCCCTGTATAAATCACCCAGGGTTTGTACCTCTGCTGCCCGCCAGCTCGCGAGGGACACCGCCGATAGTACCCCCTGGCCGCTAGGGAGCCCTCCAATGGTATCGCGGGTGCATAAGGGACGACGTCTCTTGTGAGGTATAGACATCTACGGTAGCACCGGTACGCCACTGCCAGCAGTAGCTGTGCCGGTCGCGTAGCCCTAGCAGCTGGGTGGAAGAGGCTGGTTATGCGTGTTAACGAATACGATGGTAGTGTGGTTGCGGTATCATCCCTGTTTCTGTCCGCAAGCCATCTGGCTATCCATTGTATCTGGGCTGCCAGATAATAATGCTCAAAGCAAGGTACCGCTAGCCCCCCCTGGTCAGTTGGCAGGTACAGTTTTGTCAACGCCACCCTGTGTCGTGCAGCCCCCCATATGAAATCCCGGAGCAGTTTAGTAAACGTAGTGAAGAAGGCGGCCGGAACGTAGAGAGGTAAATTCACAAAGTAGTACAGGAGCCGAGGGAGAATCACCATCTTCGTCAGCGCCACTCTACCTGTGACCGTCAATGGGAGCGCGCCCCAGAAGCCCATTTGCGACCGAATGGCCGTCACTGCCCTCCCCAGGTTGCCATCCATCAGATCTTTGGGTTGGCGGTAGATCTGAATCCCCAGGTATCGAAACGTACATTCTTGCCATTGTACCTGTGCACCATTGAGCATATACCCTGGGTCCTGAAGTCCCTCCCGAAATGCATAGAGACAGGATTTACCCACGTTTACCCGGAGCCCCGAGAGGACAGCGAAATCCTGAAGGATGGTTGCCAGCTGTGGTGGTATATTATTTATGTCTCGCACGTAAACCAGCAGGTCGTCCGCGTACAGGGACACATGGTGCACCGCGTCTCCCAGCGGAATGCCCCCTCCTGTCACATCTCGCAATCCAGCCGCCAGCGGCTCTATGGCCAGCGCAAATAATAAGGGTGACAAAGGGCATCCCTGTCTGGTGCCCCTGCACACCGGTACGGCGTCCGAGATATACGGTCCCAGTCGCACTCGGACTGTGGGGGCTCTGTAGAGTAGGCCAACCATCTGAAGAAAGTCCGGGCCGAGCTCATATTTCGATAGCACGTTCGCTAGAAATCTCCATTCCAGGCAGTCAAATGCCTTCTCTAAGTCTAACATGAGGCACCCCGCCCTCAGGCCAGGCGTGTACACTGTCTGTTGCCACCCTGAAATATCGTCGCAGGTTCAATGATGTGCTTCGCTTGGGGACAAATCCGTTCTGATCCGTGTGTATTAACCCCGGTACCACTAGCGCCAATCGGTCCGCCAGCATCTTGGCAAGGAGTTTGTAGTCCACGTTTAATAGTGCCAAGGGTCTGTAGGAATCAAGGGTCGTGGGATCCTTGCCTGGTTTCAATAAAGACACCAGGTAGGCTTCTCTCATCGAGGGGGGCAGTGTATGTTCCTCCAGTGCTGTCATGTATAGCTTGTGGAGGGGCTGCACTAGGGACTCTCTGTAAGCCTTATAATATTCGGCCGGCAGCCCATCCGGGCCCGGCGTTTTCCCTGATGCCATAGCGCCGATTGCATCCCCAACTTCATCTAACGTAAGAGGGCCATTGAGTGCAGCCTGCTGGTTAGCTGAGGCAGTGGGTAATTGGACCTGGTCTAGGAATCTTGCTAGGTCGCTGTCAGAGCAGCGTCCTCGGGAGCGGTACAGTTGTGTATAATGATCTGTCATTACCTTGTGTATTTCGCCTTGCGTGTGCACTAGCGTGCCGTCCGGTCTTCGTATGGCGCCAATCGGGGCCCGCTTATCTTCTTGCGTTATCAGCCAAGCCAGTAGGCGGCCCGCCCGGTCAGCGGTGGCGTGGGTGCGTGCTGTGTGAGCCGCGTAATTATGGCACCGCAGCTGCTCCAGGAGCTCCGCGTGTTGAGCGCGTAATTCAGCCAGTTGGGTCGAGCATCCGCCCGCCTCCCCCCTCCCACCCTCATGTTTTAACAGCTGGGATTCTAGGCGGGCGAGGGAAAGGGATAGTCGCTTGCGTATATTCCATGTGGCCCCCAGACAATGTCCCCGAACCGCTACCTTGAGGGCGTCCCATTCCACTAGGGCGCTACTGGCCGTATCTTCGTTGAGTTCCAGATAGGTGAGAATAGCCGTCCCTAGCGACGCGCGAAACTCCGGGTCTTCCAGTGCGGTCACCTGGAGTCGCCATGTGGGTATGGGCGGGCGGCCCGCCGCCCAGCCCAACCGTATCCACAATGGGTTATGATCCGAATGTGTCCGCCCCATATACTCGGATTTCATGACCAGTGGCAATAGGGATTGGGAGGCTACCACCCTATCCAACCTTACATGTAGGCCGTGCACTGCTGAGTAATGAGAGTAAATACGCGCACTAGGATTTAGGACGCGCCAGATGTCCGACATTGCCCATTGTGATAGCCAATCCTCCAGCGCTCGCGCGTTTGACGTGGCAGGCGTCTTGTGGAGGGGGGAAGGACCTATCCAATTGTACGTTGAGTACCGAATTGAAATCCCCCTAGGAACCAAGGGAGCCCCACATAGGGAGTCAGGGCTATTGATAGTCTTGCCAGGAAGGGTATCTGATCTACATTTGGGGCATATATTGATCCCATCAGTATTGGTTGACCATTAAGCTTCCCACAAACCAAAGTGTACCTGCCCTCCTGGTCTATTACCACCTCCTCACAGCTAAACGGGACCCCCGCCCTCACCCAGATCAACGTGCCCATCGCATGCGCAGAGTATATGGTGCCATACATCTGCCCTCTCCAGCGCCTACGCAGCTTTTCGAGCTCCGTCTGTGTCATGTGTGTTTCCTGCAAGAGGGCGATGCTGGTCAAGTGTCGCTGAAGGTATGCGAATATGGAATAGCGCCGTGAGGGTGTATGCATTCCTCGTATGTTCCATGTGATTACATTAACTGTCGTCATCGTTGGAGTGAGTGTATCGCTGCAACAACAGGCGCATTATAGCTGTCAGCGTGTCCCGGCCAGGGGTGTGCAAGGGTGTGACGGTCAGCTGCAACAAAACCCTTAGGTCAACTTTAAACTTCATAACAGATAGGGCGGACTCCACGAGGAAGTCCGTCCAAACTTTGCAATAGCCTGCAAATATGAACTAGTTCAGTATACTGCCTGATGGGGTCGTGTACCTAAGCATCTCTCCTCAGTAGCTACCCCCTTGTCGCGTGCAGATAGAGCGCCATCTAAATAATCATCCTGGGCAGCAATTCAAGCCCGTCATGAGCGGGGGTCGATCACCACCACATCTCTGTCAAATCATTGTGGGCAAATATGCATCTCAGCCAAATATGTAGCGTATGGCTCTCCGGTCAGCCCCCAGTGCACGCATGGTGTCCACCGCCCCCCCCATGCCTCTCACCATCATTATCGCCCCATAAAGACATTATGTCCCATAAACAACAGTGTACTTGCGCGGGCACCCTACAACAATGTCCAGTGTCTCGGCCTCTCATCAGATGATACCATCAGCAGTCTGTGGAGTTACTGCCGGCATGCAGAGATCCTCCGACATCACCGTAGATGGAGACGACGCGCCACTGGCCATCGAGGAGTCACGTCTCCCCGTTCCTCGGCGCTCCTTGCTGTGTGGGACTCCAAGGGTCGCAACCGCATCCAGGACTCCTCGCCGCTCCATTGTGCTTTTTTCCGGACTCGGGGCTGCCGTCCCTGTCCTGGTATAGCGCGGGGTCCCGCGTTTGCTCCGCCGTCTCGGCCTTCTACCTGTGTGTCTGCCCTCATCTTGGCCGGAAGGTCGTTTTCCTGTCCAGAGGCCCATCTCCTCCATCCAGTCCCATACCTCTGCCGGGGAGTCAAAGAAGTGGGTCTCTCCTTTTGCAACCACCCGCAGTCTAGCCGGGAACAGGAGGGAGTAGGGTAACTCCAGCTCCCGGAGCTGGCGCTTCACCGCCATGTAGTTGCTTCTGCGGCGCTGCACAAGGGCAGTGTAGTCAGGGAACATCATCACTTGGCTGCCGCTTACTTTGAGGTCGCCCAGTTTCCGGGTTTCGCGGAGCACCGCATCCCTGTCCCGGTAGTTGAGGAGTCTTAAGAGGAAAGGGCGGGGTCTAGCGCCCGGCTGTGGTTTCAGTGCCGGTACACGGTGCGCCCTCTCCACCACGAACTGGGGCGACAGCGTTCCCGGGGGCATCAGTTCCTTTAGCCAGTGCTCTGTATATTGTTCCGGGTTTCTTCCTTCTTCCCTCCGGCAGGCCCACTACGCGTACGTTGTTGCGGCGGGAGCGCCCTTCCGCGTCTTCGACTCTATCCTCCAATGCGTGCACTCGGTCGATCATGTCCTGTAACGCCGCCGCATGACTTTGGGTGACGGGCTGGAGTGTTTTGAGTGTCTGATCGTGAGCGGTCACCTTCTCGGCCAGTTTCCGATGGTCAGCATGTAGAAGTGTGAAGTCTGACGTAACCTTATCGATTCGGGCCTCCAGGGACGTCCTGGTGTTATCTAGTGCAGTCCCAAGTTTCTCCACCGCGGCTAGCACCGAGTCGAGCTTGGCGGCCACCGCCACGGATGCCAGCTCCATCTCTCCCTCCTCTCGTATGTGGGCAGGGTCCGACCCCCCCGCTCGTAGTGGTCCCTGTTGTATTTTCGCCCGCATTCGGCCCATCACAAGCTGTTGCGTAGTCAGTATTCACCTACAGGACCGCGGGGTGAGATCCCCTCCGTACTAGTGCCACCACTGTCCAGGCCCCCAACAGCGCGCCCTCGTGTCCCTCCTCGTGGGCCGGTGACCTATAACTTCCCAGACAGTACAGCATCTCCCTCGTATGACCATTACTTCTTGGTTGTTTGGTGTCCGCCTCCTCACTTCCACGGGCCGCCCCCACCGTGTGGATGTTTGAGTTCCGCACTGCCGCTTTCAAATCATTCTCTCAGCGACTGGGGAGCCAGGTCTGCGGCCGTCCCATAGTGCCAACTCACGGCGAGTTATTAGGCTGGGGGCCCTCCTTAGTAATTCACCGTCTTTACTCCCTGCCCCCACAACGATGTCACCACTTCAGTGGGTCACCACAGCAGTGTCAATCCACTGCACGTCCGTTCCGCCCTAGTTACAGGCCACTCCGGCTCACCGCCACGTCCTGGGGCCTCAGGTCTCTCCTCCGTCGCCTGTGCCCCAAGGCCGGGCGCAACAATCTGGTCTAGGGTGCTCAACCGGGGGACCAGGCCTCAGGGAGTCACACCGGGCATCTCCCGCTGCCGTTCAGCACCTCCTAACACCGCTAGTCCGCGGTTTGGCGTGCCCGTGCAGGACGTAAGCTACATGGGGGCCCTACAGCTTCCCGCCCAGGGCCCCGCACCTGTACCTCAGCTCCCGTTATCTGCAGCCCTTCAGATAAGGAGGCTCTCGCGGTCACCGGGGGATCAGTGCCCGCTTTGCTCCACAGTCACCACTCCTGGCGCGCTGGGCCCTGGGACCGTCAGGCGGCAGCCGCAGTCTCCCGCCCCTCCTCTACCTCAGGCAATCGTCTCGCCGCTCTCTGACTCCAGCAGCCCAGGGGGCCCAGCTCGGACGAGGATCCACTCCGTCCGTAGCGGGCTCTCCCCGTAATCCCCCTCTCTCGGGTGCAGCCGGCTGTTGCCTCCGACGCCACCTTTTGTAGTTTTTCTTTTGAACAGTACCACTGCTCGTGGGAGTCCCTGGGTTGAAGGCTGTGGCACAGAAGTCAGGTCCTCTGGGGTTTTTGAGGTTGCTAAGGCCGGGTTCCGCAGGAGCAGGTTCGGAGGTCGACAGGCCGGTAGGGCTGGGGCCAAGTCAGTTGTCGACACCTCCTTGTTAGCAGCTGCACGGCTGGTCTTCTTGCTTCGTCTTCTCTTCTTGTTTCGGATTCGGGAACTGAGGAAGGAAGGTTCAGGGAGCCCCTAAATACTGAATTTAGGGGTGGTTACAGGTAGGTAAGGGCAGGGACCAATGGGTCCCGTCCCTGGGGTGGGTACACCCCTATTCTGCCACTCTCCAGTGGGAGGGGGCAGGAGCCTGTCCCTGGTTGACTGGGTCCCCCCCCATCCTCAAGATGGCGGGGACTCAAGTTTGTGCTTCACCTCGCCTCCCCCACCTTAGGGGTGGAGTTGGCAGAGGTGGGCACAACCCATTTCCTGCCTCTGGTTTTCCCGCCGGTTCTCCCGCCAGAAGTGGGGGTAGAACCAGTGGGGACCAGTTTGCTGGAAGCAGCAAATGGTCTGGGGAAGCTCAAAAGGCGGCAGGCCTTTGAAGCTTCCTCTGCCCATCCTGGGGAGGAGGCTTTGGCACCTTGCCCCAGGATGCGCATTGTTTCAAGCCCCTGAGAGCAGAGGCTCTCGACCCAGGGGTCCAGAAACATGTCTGGTGGTGGCAGCCTGGGCAGCCACTCAGTCCGGACACTGGAGGTCGGGTTGGTTTCAGGGGGCATCTCTAAGCTGCCCTCTGGAGTGTGTTTTACATTAAATCCCACACTGGCATCAGTGTGGGTTTAATGTGCTGAGAAGTTTGATACCAAACTTCTTAGTTTTCAGTGGGGCCATTATGGTGCTGTGGAGTTCGTAATGACAGACTCCCAGCACCATATACTCTTAATGGCAGCACTGCACTTACAATGCCCAAGAATGGACTTGGGCACTGTAGGGGCACAGGGCTCATGCCTCTGTGCCCTCACCACTGGCATAGTGCACCCAGCTAGAGGGGTGGCTGACCTAGGCCAGGGCAGTGGCTTGTAGGCATGGCACACAGGGATGTGTGCCATGTCGACTCTTCACTTTTGTTCTGCTCCAAGACATGCAGCCTGCAAAGGCAGTGTGTGTGTGTGTAAAGGTACAGGGTCCCTAAGGGTGGCACAACAAGTGCTGCAGCCCTTAGGGGCCTTCCCTGGTCACAGTGCCCTGGGTACCCATGGTACCATTTACCAGGGGCTGACCTGTGGCCAGGGATGCCAATTGGGTGTAGGCATCAATGCAGTTTTAGGGAAGGAACACAGGCCCTGGGTACCTGGTTGGCAGGAGCCCAGGGCACACTCAGTCAAAGCACATCAGCAATTCAGCAAAAAGTGGGGGCATACCATGCAAGAAAGATGGCACTTTCTCACATCCTCTGTCTCCCCCTCTCTGTCTCCCTCCCTCTGTCTGTCTCCCTCCTCTGTCACCCTCTGTCACCACACCCCGCGCGTGTCAGCCCGGGCTGAGCTGAGACAGCTTCCCTGGCACACACACAGCCGCACCCGAGTACTTCACAGGTCTTTAAAAGATCATTCACTTGTTAATGAGGCTTTGTTGTATTTCACCTCTTCTTAGCGCCCCTGCATCTCCACTCAGAGTGGAGATGCAGGGGCGCTAAGAAGAGGTAAAATACAACAAAGCCTCATTAACAAGTGAATGGTTTTTTTAAAGAATCGCCCGGCCCCCATAGAGCGCTGCTGCAACCTGCGGTGTTTGCGGACACTTAAAAAACAAAACAAAAAAAAAACACAGGTAGGATAGCTGCATGGGCCGCGGGCCGCCAAGGAAGGCTTGCCGGGCCGCTGGCGGCCCGCGGGCCGTACTATGAGTACCCGTGATCTAGTGGAACAGACTTGCAGACGCAGGGTGGCAGCAAGAGTACAACAAGCATTTGCAATGCAATAGGTCTCGCATTAACGCGAGTTGGAGCTATTGGCATTATAAATGACAATGCCTTTTATTTATGCTTTGGTTTTTAAAGCATAAATAAAAGGCATTGTCATTTATAATGCCAATAGCTTAAACTCGCGTAAATGAGAGACCTATTGCATTGCAAATTCTTTTTTTTTGTTTGCAATAGCGTGTGGGTGGCAACACAGACAGTGGGAGGAGTAACATGGGCAGCAGAAGGGGGAAGAATTATGACGTTTTTGTAATGACGGGTGGGAGCAGGGCAACATGAACAGCAGGAGGGAGGCTGGTAGCAGGGCAACGCAGACAATAGGGTATTAACTCATACAAAATAAGAGAGGGTGGGACCAATTCCCAATTATTCAAATATGTATTGTATTTGAAAAACATGCATATTTAGATTGGACGTTTATTTCCACGAACATTGCTGTTACCCGCTACATTTTAAAATATGTTGAGTGGAAATATGTTAACATCATGCATTAATGGTAAAATAGATGACTCACCAAACTTTAGGATTTGTTTGGCATGTAGTCTTACATTGCCATCTAAGGCAAAGTATCATTCACATTCAACTAAAATCATATTTGAGGGATTGGTTGGCGCTTTACTACGAATAGTAAAATAATGAAAACGCTAAAAGTGCAAATTTTACAGTACAGTGTCTTCTCTAACACAAACACTAATTTGCAATCTGCTCTGAAGCAAATGTGACATTATAAAGCTGCAGGACCATTCGATTCACTCTAAATATGGCACGCACTTTACTCCCTTTTCTGGTGAGCACCGCGCGTGACATCAGGCACATAAGATTGTCAACAAACATAAAGCACATTAAATTGCAACAGACATAAAGCATACGTTTAAAAAGATGCATAGCACTAATGTGTAATACAAAACTGTTACAAAAAGTGTCATATTAAACGAAATATCATATTCACGCTCTTCACATAACTCTGCACATCGAAAATGTGGAAAAGTCACGAACCTGTGAAGGTGGCCACGAGTAAGAGCAGCAGCAGATGTTTAGGACTCCACGTGGTGTAAGTGTTGCCGGTCACAGAGGTCCAGAGAGCTGGGTA
This sequence comes from Calotriton arnoldi, assembly GCA_963921515.1. Lineage (NCBI taxonomy): Eukaryota > Metazoa > Chordata > Amphibia > Caudata > Salamandridae > Calotriton > Calotriton arnoldi. Next base: position 446,230 of record CAWUFW010003877.1, on the reverse strand, counting down.
GACGCCGACAAGCCGGTGCGCACAGAAACTCATGGGGAAGCCAGCGTGAACATCCTTTAGAGCTGGGTAGACAACGACAAGCCGATGCGCACAGAAACTCACGGGGAAGCCAGCGTGAACATCTTTTCTCTCTTCCCTCACCCTCCACAGAGAAATCTGAATCAGAGTGTCCCATGATTTTTCCTCGTGAGCAGCACGGGTAGTGAAGTTGTGCCAGAAATTATTCCATCGTCACTGCAGATCACTTTTGAACTTCCAGCATGGGTCCAGCATTTGAACACGCACTTTTCTTTCGATGACCAGCGTGTAAACAAAGTAACGTGGCTGACATTACGCCACTGCAAATCACTGTTGAACTTCCAGCATGGATCCAGCATTTTAACACGCACTTTTCTTTAGACGACCCACGTGTAAACAAAGTAATGCTACCGACATTATGTGAAAGCGCACAACGGAGCGTTTGTAAAAAAGAATTAAAAAAATACATAGTCCCCCCGACATTACGTGAAAACGCACAACACATAGTAACACGGCCGACATTACGTGAAAGCGCACAACACAAAGTAACACGGGCGACTTTACGTAAAAGCACACAACGGAGAGCTTGTTAAAAAAAATATATAGTCCCCAGCCGACATTACGTGAAAGCGCAAAACGGAGTGCTTGTTAAAAAACAAAAAAAATAAGTAGTCCCCAAAGAAAAAGATAAAGGACTACAGTGTAAGGAAACTGTAGTTAGCCGGTGCTCCTTACTTAAAACGGAAGTGATGTATCAGGAGCACCGGTCAATAAGGGGCGAGGAAATAAGACGGATGGGATTCTGAACCAATGGGATGCACCAGGTGTAATTGCACTCAGTAGAGTGATAACAGCAGGTCTTGCAGACAGCGCATGCACGCTGATGCTCGACCTAAAAATGGTATCTGTGGATCTCACAGTGACCAGCAACCACTGGCCATGCTTAGTTTGTAAAAAAATAAGTGCCAGGGCTCTCGTCAGGAGGCCACTGCAGCTTGCACCACACATTGCCCCTGCTGTGCGGCCAATGAATGTACCAACAAAACTTCACGCTCCTACAAGTCCGACGATTCGGACTATTTCAGGCTTCCAAAGCTAAAAGAATGGCTTGGGTGGCAGGTAATAGTCATTTTTAAATTATACTGAATTAATAATTGACTGTTGTTGTGGTCATTTCTAAATTAGCCAGACAGTGCCACCTTGTGGCAGACTGTCACAAGCTCCTATGTTGACAGTTAAGTGCCGAGCACCAGAAACCACCGGCTCAAATTAAGCACTGGCACAATTTAACCAATGAGCATGAACAGGAGTTAGATGCTGATAATGAAAGAGTCCATCATCAAACAGCCTGCACGCAAGACAAATTAACATTTTCTGGAAAGGCTGAGGCCCTGTTCGTGTTATATCCTGTGCTTATGGTATTGTCTGAGAATGCACTGGCGATAAGAATTTCTCGTCTGTCCATGTACTAACAGGTTTTATATGCCACAAATCCTCTGATTATAAAATCTGCTGCTATTTGGGCTTGCTCAGTGTAGCCTGGGCTTCTGGGCAAAGGCTGGTGTTTAGGGCCTCACTTCTGAGCTGGGGGTAATGGAATGTTTCTGCTGCCTAAGCAATGTTGGTGTATTTACGTCTGTCTTTAGAATGGCAGAGTAAATGAAAACAGCAAAAGAAATGTGGCCTCAGCGACCTTGAGGTGATTAGCGTCTCAGATTCTCTGAGTCAGCCCAAGGAGTGCTTCCATTGCTTCTGAGTCATGCCAGTTGGAGATGTACACTAATCACAAAAGAATGCCTTCTGGCAGAGCAGAGCTATAAGAGATATTGAAAGTACCTTCAAATGTTCAAGGGCTGTTCATATCCAGTACTTAAGATCTTCATTCAGCATTCACTGGTGATCAGTGTGTCTCTTCTGATTATGTAGTTTCATGTTTGTGAGGTCAATTGCTATTTTTTCTGGGCAGAGTTGTTTGGATTGAATAGTTAAAGCATGCTGAAGTTTATCATCTCTCCACTAAGCATGTTGTAATGAGCTGCTTCTACAGGAGATGCTCTATTTGTCTGTTTACGTCTCTCTGTAGCAGGGCAGAGTAAAACACAGTAGTGCTAAAAATGCAGCATCAGGGAACGTGCAGGGATCCATTTCTCAAACTGTGTGAGTTTACCTACTGTGTGCTCTCATTACCACTAATGTATGCCAGTACCATGCCCACAAGACTGAATAAAATTATCTGCAATTGCTCAATGGTTGCTCATATCTTAGGCTTAAAACCTTCTCAGAGGAAAGCAAAACGTGATGGGTGCATTGCTTGAATAATCTGTGAAAATGTGTGATGGGAACACAAGCTTCTGAATTCCAATGCTAATCTCCAGCCCTCCACTGTTGAAGAGATACCTAAGCATAAGGGGGGTTTGAAACTCGCATCCCACGCTCTCTGTTTGGAAAAATATCTTTAAGGGCAGAGTGAGCGAAGACGCCGTAGGAGGCATCTCAGTGATTAAATACAAGTGTCTCAGGTAGGTATGTCTCTTTAGGCAAAAGTACTTCAATCTCACACTCGTCGCCACAGTATATGCATTGCTGAAGTGGGTGATAGCGGGCAGCAGTCAGTGGTAAGCACACACTACGCTCATATGTATACAGTACTCCAGTCTGGGACTTACTAGGTCCTGTGAGAGGTATGCCGGGAATGAGCCAAGGAGTACCATGATCCCTCCATCTCAAAGAGCCTGGTGACTTGGGTTGATAATAGATAGGTGAGTGTGTGGCAGTGAGCCAGATGAACGTTGATGCTGGAGAATTCCACAGAAGGATGTTGGAAAACTCATAGAGCAACAGAGCAGAGTCAATGGGATCATATGCACAGGGGCATCAGCACACATCAGGTATTGACTGTACATGGCAAGAAAACTAGGAGGGAACAGAAAAAAAACAAAAGTGAAAGCGATGGGAACAATGGCAGGCAAGCTACGACTATGAAACATACAACTAAGCCGTGGTGAGGAAATCTGCAGAGATCCACAAAATTCTTACCAGCCAGTGTTTACACTCATGTCCTGATAAAAACAGGACCTCACTTGTGTGGCTGCGTCTAATGCCTGACACAGGAAAGGATAAAACCAGGGACAGTGGCAGGCACAAACCAAAGACTCGTATTGTCCCTGGTTTGATCTGTTCCTGTCGCGGGCATTAGGCCTAGCCACTCAAGCTGTGTAGTGTTTTTATCGGGACAAGTGTGGGAACACTGAATGGTTTGTGGATCCCTGAAGTTTCCATCATAAAAAAGTATGGAAAATACATGATTGTAGTCAAAGTTTGACATGTGCAGGGAATTGTAAGAAAACGTCATGGGATCCACGCAACACACACAGTCCTGGTCTCTCCTGGGTGTCTATTTTTTAAAAGGCTGGGTTTTGTGGGTTTCCTTGGGTGGCGGTTGTGCCTGGGCCAAAATACAGCAGTTACTCCCATCGCCAAAGCAACTCATTTTCTGACAGTAAATGTTGATGTCTCCATGTTGAGTTTTGAACTTGTTGTGTTTTATGTGCTTTATCCAGTCACACAAGTAGAGTAGTCTTTTTGTCGGGAAAAGTGTGGCAATGCTGGGTGCTAGAAATTTTGTGAAACTGTGCAGATTCTGGAACTTGTAGAAATGTGGGGAAAATATTTGTTTTTTGCCTATGAGTTCTGAAGGGCATTGTAAATAAGGAAAGATAGTAGAAATCCATGCAAGGCACACCACTATGGACTATGGCAGTGGAGTCCAGACCCAAAATCCACAGCTACCCACATACCAAACAAGCATTGGCATAGCCAATAGGTCTCGCTTTTGGGACATTATAAGTGTTTAGCCATGCAACAGTTGATGTTGCACCAAGGATATTGTGCTGCAGAATTAAATACTTATAAGGTCCCAAAGGCGTGACCTATTGGCTATGCCAATGCTTGTTTTATATGCTGGTGAAACCTTATTGCGCACTGGGGTGAAGCTGCATTAATTGGTATACATTGGAAATAGTGTGAGACCACTCAAACAATATATCCAGTAACATCACAGAGTGATTAAAAATTGTAACTTCGAGCTATCTGCTGGCAACACATTTTCAAGAAGTACATCCAAAAGGATGCACATTTTGGTTTCATGTAGTTGAACATATTCACATTCACAGCAGAATGTTGTTCACCGTTTGTAAACCATTTGTAATGAGTCAGACTGGGTTTCGCCAGATGATAGTATGGAAAGAAGGGGAGAGGAAGGGAGGAGAGGGAAGAGAGGGCAAGAGATGAAGAGAAGAAGAGGGAGGGCGGGGCAGAGAGACGTACTGAAAAGCAGGAGATGGGGTGAGGAAAGAGGTGGATTGAGGGAAGGACAGGCAGAAAGAACTTGATTTTATATAGTGTCTCGGACTATACTGCAGTTGTTGCTAAGCGCTGTAAATAATGGGTGTTACAATTATACAATTAATAGTACTCAAAACAGAGCTTCAGGAGCAGAATGCAGTGGAAGGGATAGGGCACAAGCGTAATTTATAGCAAGAGTAATGTGAGGTAGCGGAAGGGGCTGGGGAGAGGGAGGAAAGAGGAGAAAATGGACAAGAGCAAAACCAGAGGGAAGAGTGACGGGCTGAGCATGCCAGCAAATGGCGACTGTAGAGTAAAACGATGCGCTATGAAAAGGGAGCGTGGAGAAGACGAGACAGGTGAGAGGACAAGAGCTAATGGGGGCGCGTAGATTAGAGGAGTTGGAAATTATGGGCACCAACGACCTGGAGAAGCAGGTGCAACTAAGAAAGGAAGACACGCGGTAAGGTGAAAGGTCAAGACAGAAGGGAAGATAAGAAGGAGAAGGTGTAAGACAGAAAGAGAGTCCGAAAAGACGTAACAAAGAATATAGAGAGATAAGGTGACTCAATGAAGCGTCTGGCGAGGGAAAGTAGAGAAAATAGAGAGAGAAGTTAAACGGGGAAGAAGAAAGTAGGCAAGAGTTGAGAGAAAGGGGAGGGGACAGTCACGGCGGAAAGAATACAGAAAGGAGACAGAACAGGTAGAGGACAGAAGCCACAGCACAGGGGAGGGGGAGAGAAAAGGAGAGAAGAGAAAAGAAAGAGGAGAAAAGGCATGGGGTGGTATGAAAAAGAGAAAAAAAATGTGTGACATAGAACGATGACACGAGAAGGAACAGCGGAGAAAAAAGCTGGATGATATAAATAAGAGACGCTTTGGAGTCTGGAGGAGTGCAGAGGACAGCACACAGACGACACACAGGTATGTACAGCGGGGACGAGAAACAGACGCGCAATACATATTCAGCACAACGGGAGAGGGAGGGGGGGGGGCGAACGTACAGGCGCTCTGGGTGGCGGGAGCAGAAGGTGCCGGCTATTGTACAGTCAGACATCTGTTGACATCCAGGCGGAGAGTCGAAGGTAAGGAGTGAAAGATGAGGGTGGATGAAAAGGAGAAAGGGCAGATAGGAGGGTGAAAAGGATTTTAGGCAAAAGAGAGAAAGAAAAAAATAAAACGCATACACAGCGGTAGATAGGGAAATGAAGGGAAGGAAAATGAAAGGTGAATGTGGAAGTCATTAGAAAAAGTAGAGAACGATAAAGGAAAATTAATGAAAATGTTTTGGTCGAGAAAAGGCGACGAAGAGACAAAGGTGAAAGCAAGAGTCTAGAAGAAACGAGGAACTGGAGAACCAAATAAAGTAAAATGCAAAAATAACTGAAAAGAGGGAGTTGGGGGAGAATATAAGAAGTAGTAAGCGAGAAGGGGTATGAAGGACCAGGTGGAAAGAAAGGAAACAACCCTCCAAGAAAGCAAGATAAGAAAGAGTAAGGAACACGGAAATGGGAGAACGAGGAAAGAAAATTCGAAGATAAATAAGGATGGAAGAATAAGAAAGAAACAAGAAGAAAAGTGCAGCCGCCATTGTTGCCAATTAGGAGCGGTGTTGAAGATGTGGAAACAGAGTTGGGCGAGCTGCGCGACGGGACGTGTGGGCAAGGAAAGAGGCGCGCGCGCGCTTGGGAGAGCAGTCTGCTCTTTTTCAAAGCACATACTCGTGCTTGTGGCGCGCCGCTGCGCACTCCCGCAAGGCGTATGCCGCCACAAGCACGAGTATGTGCTTTGAAAAAGAGCTGCACGACGGCTAAAGGTCTCCTTTGCAGCGCATGCGCGCTGTGTAGGCGAGACCTAAAAAGGATGGTCTTGAGTGGAAAAATGTAATCTGTGCAAGTTGTGTTTTGAGGCCTTCTCTGTTGCGGATGTTGGTGGTAAAAAATGTTTTTTTATACAACTCAGTTGTTCCTGAAAGGTGAGAAGATGGTGATTCTAGCATAGCAAACCTTTCATTGATGTAATTTTTAGTAAGATGTACACTTTTTGCGCAGCTCTTTTTTCCCTTTTTTGTGAAAAACCCCCCCAAAATCTGCTGTATTTTGGCATTTTTGTTGGTTCCTTCTGGGGGAATCCACAAAGCCTGGGAAAGTTTAGTATCCCCAGGATGTGTGAAAAGAAGCACGTACATTTGGCCTGGATACCATTTGTGGAAAAAAAGCAATAGCGCCTGGTGCTGTCGAAGAGTGGCGGGCGGGGGTGGAGGGAAAGAGGTTGGGGGACAAAAAATAAAAAAAACTTGCCGGCCATGTTGCGCTCGTCAGCTCCTATCCTCCAGAATGACAGGCTCCCAGACTCTACTGCGGCCAATCCTGACGCTCCTCTCATGTCGTGAGAGCAGCGTCAGGATTGGCCTGAGCGCTCTGCATTTGCCCTCCCATTGAAACTGGGAGCCTGTGCCTGCTATCTCCAACCCGGCAATGCAGCTCGGGTTGGAGAGAGCTCTAGTGCGCACAAAGGTTTGGCTGGCCTGACTTGGCCGGTCAAACCGTCATGCGTACTGACAACAGTGCCCACTACTCCTCCTGCAGCCTGTCATCCCCCATGGCCCCACCCCCAAAGACTTAGCAGGAAAAGAAAAGTAAAACGATAATAAAACTTGTTTATTATCGTTTTATTTTTTCTTTCCTGCCGTTTTGAGGCAGCTGGCAGGAGGGCAACGTTCCTCCGCCACAGCTGACGAGCCACCGCTGAAAAAAAGTTATGAAAGCCTAAGCGCATAGTGACCCAAACATCACAGAAAGGCTCAGCGCTGGGGTGGAAAAGACTCAGCAGCGGATGTGTTAAGCATCGGCTGATGATTAGATTCTCTCGCTCCCAGGGTCGGATTGGTAAGGCGGGCACTCGGGCAATGGCCGAAGGGCCGGTAGCCGAGTTCTAGCTGTGGGCTGCTTTTTTGGGCAGCCTGGGGGCTGTCTGTGCTGTTCGGATGCCGCCAGCGGCCCAGTGGGTGCCTGAGTGGCCTTTCTAGAGGCAGATGGGCGTCCATTATCTCCCTTTTATCAACGGGCAGAGGTGTCGCTCCCTTTCTCTTGCTGGGCCGCCCATTAATGTATGCTGATTGAGCGGGGGCAGGGTGCCTGAGCAGACGTGGTCTCACTTGCATTCATGTGTGGTTCAGCAGCGTGAACTAATCCGTGCATTTTTTTCATCTAAGTGAAGTTAATAAAACATGCCCCCCACCCCCTTTCTTTTCATAATACTTTGCTGAAGAAGTGTTTTGCGGAAAGGCAATACGCAAATATGGGACACTTTTTTTAAGTGTGCCTGGGCCGATTTTTGATCCCAATCCAACCCTGCTCGCTCCGCTGAGCATTTGGTAATGAGATGTTTCTATTGCATGTTCTCTGTTTAATGTAAACACTTTTAAAATTATTGTTAGACTTGGCATCTTTTGGCGTGTTTCCCCTGACTTTTTGCTTTCTGACCTCCCGGTTTTGACTCTGTTTTTGCTGGTGTAATGATTCTGCGCACTTTCCTCACTGCGGTCCAGTGGGAAAGTGCAAGTGCTCCTGTATAAAATGTGTTATGGATTGGTGTTTCCATGATTGGCCTATTTGGTTTATCTGTCAGTCCCTTGTAAAGTGCACTGCGAGTGTCAGGGCCTATAGACCAAATGCTGTTGGTGGGCTGCAGCACTGGATTGTGCCACCCACGCAAACAGCCCGTAAAGTGTAACTCGGGCCTGCCATCGCAGAGCCTGTGCGCAGCCTGGGGCTGCCATGTCGACTTGGCAAGTGCACACACTTGCAAGTCCCTAAACCTTCCCTTTGCTACCTGTGAGTCACCCCTAAGGTAGGCCCAAGGTACCCCTGTGGGCAGGGTGAGTTGTACGCGAAAGGTAGGACATGCCCTGGTGTGTGCGGCATGTCCTGATAGTGAATCACAGCCTAGTTCGTTTTTCACTATTGCAAGGCTACCTGTTCCCCTAGGCCAGAACGGGCAGTTTTGATGATTACAGTTTATAATCCTAACTGACCCCGGGAACATGGTAGAAATTCGAGTTTAGTATGCCTGGACTCAGAATGATAAAATGCATCTTTTAGTGAAGTTGGTTTTAACATTCTGTGTTTGAAAATACCACTTTTAGAAAGTGGGTATTTTCTTGTCTAACCATCCAAGCCTGCCTCTGCGAGGTTGTGTATTCCTTGTCTTGAGTGTGAGTGACAGGGGCTGGGGGTTGCCAGGAGACAGGGTGAGTCAGCGCAGGGCTGAATAGCCAGATTGACATATAGATGGGTGGGAGGGGTCGCACCTGGGCCCTGAATAGGACAGTGCCTTCCCTCCACAATGCTGGCTCCACCTCCTGTGGTGCGTCTGATGTCCCAGGCCTACTCACTGAAAGAAGGGACGGAGACTTGTCAACAAAGTGCTCCAGAACTGGTTTGGACTAGGCAAAGGCCTCTCTGCCTTCAGAGAACAAAGGAATTTGGGATATAAATATTGGGGCCCTGACCCCATGAATTTAGATCTCGCTGGGATCAAGGAACCTGCCAAGACGAAGAGCTGGAAGAGCTGCCAGGAGGAGTACTGCCCCTGTGCTGTGTTGTTGCTTTGTTGGGTTGGCCTGAAGCTGCTGCTTCTGCCTTGGGCAGTGAAAGGACTGGACTGAACTTTCTACAAACTTGTGCTGAGTATCTCCAAGGGCCTGGAACCGAGCTGGCCTCCTGTTAAGAAGTCTCAGGGACTACAAAGACTTCACAAGCCTCTGGGTACCGCTTCTGGAACGCTGTTTCAGTTGCCACAGAGGAAGGGAACTGCAACCGACTCCGTCAACCGAATCCATCCCTGGCCGGTGACCTGTTTGCACCGCAGACCGCATCGCCCCGCTTCGCATCGCAACCCTGGTCTCACCGTGGCGACGTCCGACGCCGCCAACATCGAGCCGCTGCTTGCACCGTGACCTGTGGGCACCGCAGTTCGCATCGCATCGCTTCACTGTGCCAGCCGGACCAGACCGACGCTGTCGCTGCAACTGGCTCAAGAGTCGTGACCGCACCGCATTTGGGGCACCGCTCGCACGCCTGCGACGCACCGCTCCGACTCGCACCGCTGTCCGACGCCAGCTCACGCACTCCGGCTTGGTCGCCTGCATCGCAACCTGTCAGCACCGCATCGAGCATCGTCTCACCCTGCATCGCACGCCTTGGACTCACCGACTCCGTCTGCACGACGCTCATCGAGCCGCTGCCTGCACCGCATCGAGGGACACCGCACCTTGCATCGCTCCGTCTTGCACCGCAACCGCGACGAACGCCGACCGGCTCGTACACTCCGTACCAGCCACAACGAGAAAGGTACTGTAACCGAGTCTGTTCATGACTCTGCTGGCCCGTATCGACGCGGTCGGCTGGAACTGTTAGACTCTGTGGTTTTCAGCATCGCGGTAGGCTCGGACGGAGCTACCGACTCGCACGAACTTTGCTTTTGTGCTATTCCTGCAAAGAAGAAGTTACCGTATCAAGTATTCATTCGTAAAGTATAGTATTGTGGATTTTTGTCGTAATTGGTCTTGTCTTGAGTATATAAAATATTGGTTATTTTCTAAACTGGTGTGGTGTCCGTTTGTAGTGCTTACACTGTATTACTGTTGGTTATGTGCAAATGCTTTACACACTGCCTCTGAATTAAGCCTGACTGCTCGTGCCAAGCTACCACGAGGGTGAGCAGGGGTTACTTCACGAGTGTAACACCCTTACCCTGACTAGGAAGAAGGGTCCCTACTTGGACAAAGGTGCAAGCCCTTGCCAATTAGAGATCCCATTTCTAACATTGGTGGCAGCGGTGAGGATAGGACTTGCGTTTGCACTTGACTTACAGTGATTGGTGTGCACTACTACCATATCGCAGACCATTACGTACCACATACTGGTTCTTTTTCTTTTGGCCTATTTTTGATCTCGCCAGTTTCAACTCACTACTTTTGTCATGCCTGAATCAATTGCATCATCCGTTGCATCTCTGGAAGTTATCTTTGAGGAGGACAGGTTGGAATCCTACGCCGTAAAGGAGTTACGAGCGATTTGTAAAAACCTGAAAGTCCAAATTAAAGGCTTCACAAGGAAGGAGGAGCTACAGAAGGCGCTGAGGGCCTGGGTAGCAGCCAGACATGCCAATGGGCAGCCTGGTGATCTCAGTGAGGAGGTGGAGGAGCCTATTTCCAGGGTGGATGTGCTTTTGGGTAGGGGGGAACCCGCCAGGTCAGGCAGCAGCAGTCTGACCCCAGAGGAACTGGAGGACAGGCGGGAGGCAAGGCAGTTCGAGCTGCAGAAGCTCAGGCTGGAGAGTGAGCGGGAGGAGAAGAGATTGGCCATAGAGGAGAGGAAGATGCTCTTAGAGCATGAGAGAGAACTGAAGGAGCTAGAACTTAGGAGTAAGTCAGGCTCAGATGGTGACAGCAATTCGTCCAGAAAGGCAGACAGGATTGTGCACATTCCCAAGAACGTAGGCAAGGAGTTCAAGAAGGGGGATGACATATAAAGGTGGTTTCAGGGTTATGAGGCAGCCATACACATGAATGGGGTCCCTGAGGAGAATTGGGGAGCAGGATTGTGGCCACTTTTCCCGGAAGAAGCAAGGGATGCTCTGATAGCTTTGGGTAAGGGGTATCACCTCACCTATGCTGACATGAAGGATGCCCTTCTCACGAAGTATGGTCTTACTCCTGAAAAGTACAGGGATCAGTTCAGGTCCAGTAAGAAGTCTGATGCCAACACTTGGTTGGAATGTGTGGATGTGTTCTGCAGGTCTCTGGATGGTTGGGTGAAGGGCAGTAGTGTAACAGATTTTCAGGGGCTCTACAACTTGATTGCATGGGAGCACTTGTCTAGTCTATGTTTTGCAGATCTGCGCCAGCACCTAGTTGATAGTAAGCTAACTGACCAGGAAGCTTGCTATGGAAGCGGACCGCTGGGTGAGTACCAGGGTCCACAAGAAAGCGTTTGGGGGAGACTCAGCCAAAGGTGGGCAGGGTCCCCAGCAGAAAGGTGGGGGGACAAGGGTAAAGCACAGGAGTTCTCTAAAGGGCCCCAAACTAGTACCCAGTGTAAAGGTTCCCAGCCCCCGGTGATAAGAAGAAAGGGGTCTCTACAGGGAAGCCTGTTGAGACCGGCCCCGCAAGTGTTATGCATGTGACCAGGTAGGTCACTTTAAGGGGGACCCCAAGTGCCCGAAGGGGACACAGCCACCCACCGGTGGACAATCCAAAGTGTTGGCTAGTGTAGCGCTTGGGGAGGAGGGGTGCCCACAGGAGGGTGGGGATCCCGCAGAAATGACCCTTGTCTCACTCGGGGACAGTGAGATGGTCCCAGGAAACCAGGTGCCCCCTAACACAAAGAAATATAGCACCTGGGTGACCATTAATGGGAACAGGGTAGAGGCTCTCAGAGATACTGGAGCCAGTGTGACCTCAGTCCGGTGTCACCTGGTGTCTGAGAAGCAAGTAGTCCCCGGGGCATTCCACCAAGTAGTTGCTGTAGACAACTCAGAGCGCCAATGTATGGTGGCGCAGGTTCCCTTTGAATGGGGGGGGGGTCGCAGGTCCCTTGAGGGTGGTTGTGAGCCCTACCATGCCTGTAGATTGTCTGCTAGGTAACGACCTGGAGCAGTCCTTATGGAAGGATGTTGAGCTCAGGTCTCACTTGGAGATGCTTGGGTTGCCAGAGTGGGCATGCTTGTCTACTCGGTCAATGGCAGCCAGAAAGGGTGATCAAGAGGACTTGGAGCCTGAAACAGTGGCCCAAGTCCCTGCCAAGAGAAAGGGCAGGGGCGCGGAAACCGGCCCCCGAGTTCCCACGGACCGGGAGGAGGCGGACCTCGAGGGGGACGCCCGGTGCCTACAGGGGAGCAGGTAGCCGAACTGGGAGACATCTCTGAGCTGACCCATTGGCAGCAAGAAGGGGGTCCCACCAGGGAGGAGTTCTGCAGGGAGCAGAATGAGTGCCCTACTCTGGAGGGTCTGCGGCGGCAGGCTGCAGACCAGGCAGCTGGTAATCAGTCCGGGTCACATCTGATCTACTGGGAGAGCGGTCTCCTATACAGTGAGCCTAAGGTTGCTGAGCCTGGGTCAGCCCGTGTGCTGGTGGTACCCCAGCGCTTCAGGACCTTCCTACTGGGTCTGGCTCATGACGTGCCTTTGGCAGGACATTTGGGGCAGGACAAGACCTTTGACAGGCTTGTCACCCACTTCTTTGGCCCCAAATGCGAAGGCAGTCAGATGCACACTGTAGGTCTTGCCAAACTTGCCAGGCAAGTGGTAAGAGTGGGAGGAAGGTCAAAGCTCCTCTCCAACCTTTTCCTGTTGTTGGAACACCCTTCGAAAGGGTAGGGATGGATATTGTGGGGCCACTGGATCCCAAGACACCCATGGGCAACAGGTACATCCTGGTCTTGGTGGACCATGCCACCCGGTACCCGGAGGCAATCCCTCTCAGGACAACGACAGCGCCAGTGGTGTGCCGGGCGTTAATGGGGATCTTTTCCCGTGTGGGATTCCCCAGAGAGGTGGTTTCTGATAGGGGGACCAATTTCATATCCAAGTATATGACATCCCTGTGGAAGGAGTGTGGTGTAACCTACAAGTTCACCACTCCTTACCACCCACAAGGAAACGGTCTGGTGGAGAGATTCAACCAGACCTTGAAAGGCATGATCAAGGGTCTAACAGAACCCATGAGGCGTAAGTGGGACGTCCTCTTGCCATGCCTACTCTTTGCATTCAGGGAGGTGCCTCAGAAGTCTCTTGGGTACAGCCCCTTTGAGCTCCTGTATGGCCACCCTGTCAGAGGACCTCTGAGTTTGGTAAAGGAAGGCTGGGAGGCAGCTCCCAGGAAAACTCCCCAGGATGTATTTAGCTACATGCTGGCCTTTCGAAACCAAACTGCCCGCTTCAGGAAACTCGCTCAGGCGAACCTAGAAGCAAGCCAGGAAGAAATGAAGAGATGGTATGACCAGAATGCCACTCTGGTCGAATTTCAACCTGGGCAAAAGTGTGGGTCATGGCCCCAGTGGCACCTTGTGCCTTGCAGGACAAGTGGACTGGGCCATATGAGGTAAAGGAGCGCAAAAGTGACGTCACCTACCTGGTGGATTTGCAGGCTCCAAGGAACCCTTTGAGGGTCCTTCACGTGAACCGCCTCAAGCCCCACTTCGAGAGGTCCGAAGTGAGTATGCTCTTGGCGACAGATGATGGGGTGGAAGAGGAGAGTGAGCCTCTCCCTGACCTCCTGTCTACCAAGGAGCATGATGGGTCAGTAGAGGGTGTGATCCTCTCCCCTACTCTGACTCAGGACCAGCAGGGGGACTGTCGCCAGTTGTTGGGACAGTTCGCCCCACTGTTCTCTCTGACCCCGGTGTTACTCACTGGTGTACCCATGACGTGGACACTGGTGACAGCCCTCCTGTAAAGCACAAGATTTACAGGTTGACTGACCGGGTCAGAGCCAGCATCAAGGAGGAGGTCTCTAAGATGTTGGCGTTAGGGGTGATTGAGCCCTCCCACAGTCCTTGGGCCAGCCCAGTGGTCTTGGTCCCAAAGGCTGCGGCGCCCGGTGCCACTCCAGAACTCCGGTTTTGCGTGGACTACCGTGGGCTCAATGCCGTCACCAGGACTGACGCGCACCCCATCCCCAGAGCTGATGAGCTCATTGATCGGTTGGGAGCTGCCCGGTTCCTCAGCACGTTTGATTTGACGTCTGGGTACTGGCAGATTGCCTTAACCGATGGGGCCAAGGAGAGATCAGCATTCTCAACCCCAGAAGGTCATTACCAATTCCGGGTGATGCCCTTTGGGTTGAAGAATGCCCCTGCCACCTTTCAGAGGTTGGTCAATCAGGTGTTGGCCGGGCTGGAGGATTTCAGTGCCGCCTACCTGGATGACATTGCTGTGTTCAGTTCCAGCTGGGAAGAACATTTACAGCACCTTGAGAAAGTGTTGAGGGCTCTGCAAGGTGCAGGCCTCACGATCAAGGCCAGTAAGTGCCAGATCGGGCAGGGTTCTGTGGTGTACTTGGGACACCTTGTAGGAAGCGGCCAGGTGGCGCCCTACAACCCAAGATTGACACCATTCTGCCTTGGGAACCCCCAAGACCCAGACAGAGGTGAGAGCCTTCTTAGGTCTCACCGGCTATTATAGGAGATTTGTTAAGGGCTATGGCACCATTGTTGCCCCCTTAACAGAGCTGACCTCTAAGAGGCAGCCCAGGAAAGTGATCTGGACTGAGTCCTGCCAGAAAGCTTTTGATGCCCTGAAGGCAGCCATGTGCACGGCGCCCGTGCTCAAGGCACCTGACTTCTCCAAAGAATTTGTCGTGCAGACTGACGCTTCAGAGCATGGTGTGGGAGCGGTGCTCTCACAACTGAACGAAGAGGGCCTGGATCAGCCTGTAGTCTTCCTTAGCAGGAGACTACTTCCCAGGGAACAGAGGTGGAGTGCCATAGAAAGGGAAGCTTTTGCTGTGGTCTGGACGCTGAAGAAGTTGAGACCATACCTGTTTGGGACTCACTTCCGGGTTCAGACAGACCACAGGCCCCTCAGATGGTTGATGCAAATGAGGGGTGAGAATCCAAAACTGCTGAGGTGGTCCATCTCCCTACAGGGAATGGACTTTACGGTGGAGCACCGTCCTGGTACAGAACACGCCAACGCAGATGGTCTGTCCAGGTTCTTCCGCCTTAGTGAGGAGAACTCCAATGGGGTTGGGTAGTTCTCCCTACTTTCAGCTGGAGGGGACATGTGTTAGACTTGGCATCTTTTGGCGTGTTTCCCCTGACTTTTTGCTTTCTGACCTCCCGGTTTTGACTCTGTTTTTGCTGGTGTAATGATTCTGCGCACTTTCCTCACTGCGGTCCAGTGGGAAAGTGCAAGTGCTCCTGTATAAAATGTGTTATGGATTGGTGTTTCCATGATTGGCCTATTTGGTTTATCTGTCAGTCCCTTGTAAAGTGCACTGCGAGTGCCAGGGTCTATAGACCAAATGCTGTTGGTGGGCTGCAGCACTGGATTGTGCCAGCCACGCAAACAGCCCGTAAAGTGTAACTCGGGCCTGCCATCGCACAGCCTGTGCGCAGCCTGGGGCTGCCATGTCGACTTGGCAAGTGCACACACTTGCAAGTCCCTAAACCTTCCCTTTGCTACCTGTGAGTCACCCCTAAGGTAGGCCCAAGGTACCCCTGTGGGCAGGGTGCGTTGTACGCGAAAGGTAGGACATGCCCTGGTGTGTGCGGCATGTCCTGATAGTGAATCACAGCCTAGTTCGTTTTTCACTATTGCAAGGCTACCTGTTCCCCATAGGCCAGAACGGGCAGTTTTGATTATTACAGTTTATAATCCTAACTGACCCCGGGAACATGGTAGAAATTCGAGTTTAGTATGCCTGGACTCAGAATGATAAAATGCATCTTTTAGTGAAGTTGGTTTTAACATTCTGTGTTTGAAAATACCACTTTTAGAAAGTGGGTATTTTCTTGTCTAACCATCCAAGCCTGCCTCTGCGAGGTTGTGTATTCCTTGTCTGGAGTGTGAGTGACAGGGGCTGGGGGATGCCAGGAGACAGGGTGAGTCAGCGCAGGGCTGAATAGCCAGATCGACATATAGATGGGTGGGAGGGGTCGCACCTGGGCCCTGAATAGGACAGTGCCTTCCTCCACAATGCTGGCTCCACCTCCTGTGGTGCGTCTGATGTCCCTGGCCTACTCACTGAAAGAAGGGACGGAGACTTGTCAACAAAGTGCTCAAGAACTGGTTTGGACTAGGCAAAGGCCTCTCTGCCTTCAGAGAACAAAGGAATTTGGGATATAAATATTGGGGCCCTGACCCCATGAATTTAGATCTCGCTGGAATCAAGGAACCTGCCAAGACGAAGAGCTGGAAGAGCTGCCAGGAGGAGTACTGCCCCTGTGCTGTGTTGTTGCTTTGTTGGGTTGGCCTGCAGCTGCTGCTTCTGCCTTGTGCAGTGAAAGGACTGGACTGAACTTTCTACAAACTTGTGCTGAGTATCTCCAAGGGCCTGGAACCGAGCTGGCCTCCTGTTAAGAAGTCTCAGGGACTACAAAGACTTCACAAGCCTCTGGGTACCGCTTCTGGAACGCTGTTTCAGTTGCCACAGAGGAAGGGAACTGCAACCGACTCCGTCAACCGAATCCATCCCTGGCCGGTGACCTGTTTGCACCGCAGACCGCATCGCCCCGCTTCGCATCGCAACCCTGGTCTCACCGTGGGCGACGTCCGACGCCGCCAACATCGAGCCGCTGCTTGCACCGTGACCTGTGGGCACCGCAGTTCGCATCGCATCGCTTCACTGTGCCAGCCGGACCAGACCGACGCTGTCGCTGCAACTGGCTCAAGAGTCGTGACCGCACCGCATTTGGGGCACCGCTCGCACGCCTGCGACGCACCGCTCCGACTCGCACCGCTGTCCGACGCCAGCTCACGCACTCCGGCTTGGTCGCCTGCATCGCAACCTGTCAGCACCGCATCGAGCATCGTCTCACCCTGCATCGCACGCCTTGGACTCACCGACTCCGTCTGCACGACGCTCATCGAGCCGCTGCCTGCACCGCATCGAGGGACACCGCACCTTGCATCGCTCCGTCTTGCACCGCAACCGCGACGAACGCCGACCGGCTCGTACACTCCGTACCAGCCACAACGAGAAAGGTACTGTAACCGAGTCTGTTCATGACTCTGCTGGCCCGTATCGACGCGGTCGGCTGGAACTGTTAGACTCTGTGGTTTTCAGCATCGCGGTAGGCTCGGACGGAGCTACCGACTCGCATCGAACTTTGCTTTTGTGCTATTCCTGCAAAGAAGAAGTTACCGTATCAAGTATTCATTCGTAAAGTATAGTATTGTGGATTTTTGTCGTAATTGGTCTTGTCTTGAGTATATAAAATATTGGTTATTTTTCTAAACTGGTGTGGTGTCCGTTTGTATTGCTTACACTGTATTACTGTTGGTTATGTGCAAATGCTTTACACACTGCCTCTGAATTAA
This sequence comes from Calotriton arnoldi, assembly GCA_963921515.1. NCBI lineage: Eukaryota > Metazoa > Chordata > Amphibia > Caudata > Salamandridae > Calotriton > Calotriton arnoldi. The sequence continues at coordinate 428,820 of CAWUFW010003877.1, read as the reverse complement.
GCCTGACTGCTCGTGCCAAGCTACCACGAGGGTGAGCAGGGGTTACTTCACGACTGTAACACCCTTACCCTGACTAGGAAGAAGGGTCCCTACTTGGACACAGGTGCAAGCCCTTGCCAACTAGAGATCCCATTTCTAACAATTATCTACATGTGGAGCACTGTTAAAGAAGCATGCTTTTGTGAGCAGTATATGCTTGTTTATGTTTGCATCTTAGTACCTTTATATTCTGGTGCAGTCAGAGCATTTGTCATGAACAAGCATTGGTAAAGGCGTCAGGTCAGGTGTTTGAACGTGCTTGGTAAGTGAGCGAGAGGTCGGTGTGTGGGACTGTTTGAATGGGTGTCTCTGCTTGCTGGAGTTATTTATTTAAAGAGTTTTATATAGCGCTGGCAAGACCCTCGGGTATCAGAGCGCCATAAGTGGATGTCTGTGGCTAATTGTGGATAAAGGGGGTGAGTGACTGGGTGCATAGATGGGTGAATAATGGGTGCATGGGTGAGTGAACAGCTCAAAACAATATAGGCACCATTTCACCCATCCATGCGCTCAACTATTCGGATATTAATTCAGTCATCCATTCACTCAGCCTCTTACCCATCCATTCATCTGCCCTTTGACTCACTTTGCATTCACCCACTCAACAACCCGCACAACCGCGCAAACAGAAATTGCCAATTGGGCCTCTTAAGATTAGACACAAAATCTCTATTCTAGGCTCACAAAGCGTGGATCTTGAAACACCCGCCAGCGGTGCGGGACCAGTGCTACTTCCACAACACTTGCCAGATCCCCTAGGAGCTAGGCTGCTTCTCGGCGCTCGGCGTGTGTTGACGCCATCCCCGCTGCTCCGGGCCGGCAGGAGGCAGCCTGTGAGCGCCAACATGTCCATCCTGCCAGCCCAGTTTCCAGGAGACCGGAGAAGACGCAGATTACCGAGGAGCAGAGACACGGATCGTGGAGACCTCACGGGAGAGGTGGGGGGTGAAGGGTGCATGTCACAGTTTACCTCAGAGCCAGAATTAGACGTGGAAAATAAAAATCAGAAGAGGAAATAAACGTGCGTCTTAAAATAGAGACCTCTAATCAGGGCGGGGGTACGGAGGGGAGCCGAGGGAGAGGGGGCGGCTCCTCCTGCGGATGGAGAGCTGATTAATGCGCGCGTGCGTCTGTCCGGGTAATGGAGCGTGGCAGACTCGCGCGGCCGGATCTGAGCAGCAGGTCACACGGTGCGCACGAGGATGAGAGGACAACTCACATTTCCAGGGTCTAAATGGCATGGTAATGTTGTTGTTGTAGGTAGCTCGCTTCTCTACAGCGCCAAGAAGACATTGTTGGCATGAGAGTGCTATACTGAACAACCATTGGCATTGACACACCTCCTGTTAGACCGCCAATCATTATTAATCAAATCTAATCCCTCAATCTCAACTCCTCAAGCCATAACTGTTGCTATGATAAATCTTGCATGGGTCCATCACTTAGTATAAGAAATGTCCTTGTACTCCGTGCCTAAAAATGTGCCGGTGATTTTTGGTTCTCGGAACCGGTACTTAAATCCTAACACCGGCACTTTTTTGATGACAGTGGCAGTCTACCTCATGGTGGCGCTATCTATCTGTTTCCACCAATCGCATCAGTTTAACAAGTCAATATGCACTAACTAGTAATAATGGCAGTGCGTCCAGGCCATTAGGTGAACACTAGCTGGCTGTGAATGGAAGACAGATGTTTGGAACCTTCATGTCCGAAAACGGGTCCCCCCAACAGCGCCAAGAGGCCATAGAAATACTATATAAAACTGCGAAACAAAACAAAAAACATGAGGCTCTCGTTAGGAGTGGCCGTGCGGATGTACATTATTTATTTGCACCGATAAATAATACCCCAGGGGTCCGTATTTTTCAGGGCTGATAATTACCCATCCAAATGAGGATTAACATAAGGATTTTCACACTTTTCTCACCAAAATTGACATGTTCCGAACTCCACCTGGCATTTTCCAATACATTTTAGCAGTTTCAATCAATCAGCGGTTTGTAAAGCGCTGCTACTCACCCTGAGGGTCTCAAGGCGCTGAGTTCGGATCTGCCTATGTAACTCCTGGGTCAGACTCGTTGTTCGTTCACAGTAATTAATGGGTGCAATAATTGTGACCCCGCCCCATGCGAAATGGTGGTTGCAGAGGGGCAGCAATCTACTGGGCCACTCATGATGAGGGCCTTAGTGACAAGCCCATCAGAAAGGAGGACCAGAAGGGGCAATATTCTCCAGGTTCTGCACTTATTCGGAACCCAAGCGAGTGCTACAGCATTTGTTTACAGATTTTAAATTAAGCTTGCACTGTTTAATGATGACCAGGCAGCTAATAACACTAGATTGACCCAAATGCTATATCTGCTTTGCCTTCTCTTTTTTTTGCAGTTGCATATAGTGCAAACGCGACCTGAAGGTATTGGAGCGCTTTACATGAGCACCAGTTACATTACACAAGGACACATTCATTTTTTGGTAGGCACGGGGGGATTACGTGATTTGCCCAGAATCACAGGATGATGAGCTGAGGCTGAGACTCAAACCTGATTCCCCAGCTCCCAGGTCGGCAGCTCTGGCCGTTAGGCCACACATCCGGCAGGACATATTTTGCTAAACCTAGAAATAGGTACTCGTCTTATGGGAGGTTCCCCTAATGCTGTTAACCCAGGCACCCGCAAAACCTCCTGACATGTCTCCTTTGTGATTAGGACCCACTGCTGTGTCATGGTATTTAGGGATTACTTCAGATTGCCAGGCAAAGGTGTCTTACATACCATAAACATATATTTGTAAATTGCCCATTCAGCCAGGAAGCCATATAACGCTATGTAACCTATGTTTGTAGGTACGCAGCTCAGCTATACTCATGTTTTCACTCTCAGGAGGTTGAAAGGTTGAGTGGACTGAAAATGATTTAGACTTCTACCATGAGGTTAAAACAGATCCCTACAGTGGATTCATTAGTCCACTGAGCCATTAGACCCAGTTTATGATTAGGACAGGGTGATAATCCATGGTGGCAAGGTGAGGAAGGGCTATATTGTGTGAAACCTTAGCCCAACATTTGCCGTGTAGATAGGTGTGAAAAGTTAACTGTGCTTAATGTGTCCTGCTTGGGTGAACCCTTAACCTTGTACCATGATCATGTAGTTATTGTTTGGGCCTCAGTTTGGGGAGGGTTAAATCATGCAACTGGTTAATCATTTGAATCAATAGTATTTTTTGATTTATATCGAATCTTTAAAGGGTCTGTTACTTGCATGACAATATTCAGACATGGGCCACTAAAATCCCAAAATTATTGCTTTGAGTGTCCTTTTCTTTTCATCATAGGAATAATTCCAGAGAGGCTTATCTTGCTGTGCATAAACGTTTTTTTTGTAGTGTAGTGTATTGTTTTTCAAACAGTGGTTATTTAATAACATTGAGTTTCATCTGATTGCATGATACAGGACTTTAGCCGAAACGTGTTATCACAGTAGAGATACGGTCTTCCTCAATGCTTGTTGGTATGTGGTCATTTGTTAGCAGAACGCCTTGCGCCACATGTATTGGCAGCTAACAATTTTCTTCTGTTGGGTGATTTCAACTACCACGGAGAAGATACACCGAAGCCAGAGGTAGCTCAACTCCCGACAGATAAAGAAATGTTAGGTCTCCAACAGAAAGTGGTTGGTCCCACTCATATGACACACCTTAGACTTGATATTCACTAACTCTCTATCCTTTGAGACTGACCCTCCACTGCCCCTAACTTGGACCAACCATTACCTGATTAGTTAACATATCCCAAGGGTTAGCAGAAAAGCCTTGAGACAATAGAAACTAGTCTCGCCAGCTTCTTTTGCTATGGCTTTCAAACCTTTGGAGACCACTCATAGCAGCAATATCAACTCCGCTCTAGATGACTACCATAGCTCTCTCTCTCTAGCATTTCACAGGATTGCTCCCTTCAAACATGCACCATCCATTCTCAGTAGACACCATGCCCCATGGTATTCCGCTGAGCTGAGAACTGAGAAAGCTACATGAAAAAGGCTAGAAAGATGATGGCACCAGACCAAAACCTCCTCGGACAAAGATGCCTATAAATCAAAGCTCACCAGCTACCATAGGAAAATCAGAGAAGCACGCAAAAGCTATATCACCAATAAGATTGATCAGGGGCCGTATTACGGTAAAAGCGCATTTTCATTGTTTGCGCCCGACTCACCTTTAAAAAGGAGCGACGGGCGCAAACAATGAAAATGCGTCCTACTACCATGAATGTACTGCCCACTGGGCAGCCGCGAACTCGAGCTGCCCTGGGGCAGCGCATTCCTGTAAAAACGGAGCGGCTGCTTTACAGCTGCTCCGTAGTTTCACAGTGCAGGCGAAAACCCGCCTGCACTTTGAAGGGGGATTAGAGATCCCCTTGCAGGAGGGTGCAGTCAGTGAATGCACCCGCCTGCCAGGGGATGTCTGGGGGGGTCCATAGGACCCCTTTCCCCCCTCCATAGGGCTGCTCTCAGGGGGCGCACTGACAGTGCGCCACCATTTGGGTCAGTGTGCCTTCTGAGAGCGTCTTTGCCTCTGCGCCCGTGTCTGTAATAGGGCACGGGCACAGAGGCAAAGGGATTCCCTAATTTGCATGGGGCATGCCCCCATGCAAATGAGGGAACGCCCCCTCAAGATAGCACTGGTGCTTTATGTGTGCCAGCGCTACTGGTATTACAGAAGGGGCCACACAAGTTTCTGCGACCCCTTCTGTAATACCAAAGTGCCCCAGGGGCGCAAAAAGCAGGCGCAAATGCCTGTTGCGCCCCCGGGGCCCCTGGTGCGCTACTCTACTAAAGAACTTGTCAAGGCTCTTAATGAATTTATTAAACCACACATCTGTACTCTCGCCATCCCGGCATCAAAAGAATATTCCCGTGCCAATTTCTTTGAAGAGAAAATAAACATAATCTATCGGAAATTTCCTAATCTCCCCCTGCAGTTAGAGGATCTTTCCATCTACAGCTCTCCTGGAGAGGTTTGAAGCCATCACTCAAGCCCAAGTGCAGGGTTTGTTAGAAGAAGCTGAACCTGGTTCCCCGTCAGACCCATGCCCTCTCTTTATAGCATCTAGTTTATCTATCACGCTCACACCGTCCATTGCGTCCCTTCCTAATCTTTCTTTGGACTCTGCCAAATTTCCACTGGTTTGGAAAGCGGCACAGATTTTCCCCAATCCTAAAAAAATCTAACGCAGACCCAAGGAACCTTTCTACCCAGCTCTCTTCTTCCGCTTTTAGGTAAAATCATGGAAAGTTTGGTAAATAAACAGCTTGCCACTTATCTGGAAGACCATGAGATTCTCAACCCTTCTCAATCTGGTTTTAGTGCTTTTCACAGCATTGGGGCGGATACGGACGCCTTCAGACTTTTCCTTGATGCTGGCAAACCAGCTACGCTGGTGTTCCTTGATTTGTCAGCTGCCTCTGACACTGTTTCACATACCATACTGGTTCATAGGCTGTACAAGGTAGGCATCTACGGAAAAGCTTTACACTGGTTCATAGATTTCTTGGAAAACCGGAATCAGACAATCTCCTTAGACTCTTTTAAGTCACATACCATGCATGTCAACAAGGGGCTCCCTCAAGGCTCTTCCTTGAGTCCTACATTATTTACCATCTATGTGGCACCCTTCACACAGATTGTTAAATCATGAGGCTATGATATCTTACGTTACACAAATGACACCCCATTAGTCATCTCTTTTGGGCATGATCTTGACAGGGTCAAACTAAGATTCACTAACTGCATAAGGAAAATAGCTGCCTGGATGACAAGCAATTGCCTGCAGTTGAACTGTGAGTAAACCGAGATATTGCTGGTCGGGAAAGCCCAGCCGTTATTGTCCGCAGATTGGTGGCCAGCCGAACTGGGTCCTGCCCCTAATCTTAGCATTAGGCTCGATGAGTCTCTGTCTATGAAAGAACATGCATCCTCCATCTGTGTCACCTGTTTTGCCACGATGCGCTTGCTTATGAAAGTGTTCCCGTGGCTTCCTTCGCTCTCCAGGAAAACCCTAGTACAAGCTCTAATCATGATCCCTCTGTACTATGGCAACTCCCTGCTTGTAGCGGCAAACAAAAGGCTGCTGTCTAAGGTACAGGTGGTGCAGAATACTGCAGCTTGTCTAGTGTGCAATCTTCCTTCGGGCACTTCCTCTGCCACTAGCTTAAGAGCCTTGCAGTGGCTGCCGATCAGAAAACAATCTGTTTTCAAGCTATGCTGTCATGCATAAGTCGCTGGTGGGTAAAGGCCCAACTTATCTTCATAGGAAGTTTAGCTACTATTGTCCCTTTAGACACCTCAGATACAAGGACAAGGCCTCTCTCAACGTTCCCCGCATCCGTACGTCGAGATTTCGTGTTACAGCAAACAAATGATGGACGGAATGCTGACAATGCAAACATTCTCCCCCAGTCAAAAGATCTGGGTTAAATCCATCGTTCTTTTGCCCACTACGCCACCCCAGTTTGGACCCAGCCATATGCAAATCAGTCTTGACCCTGTGCCCCACGGGAACAGTCCAGACCAAACTGCCAGGCCAGGTCCTCCCTGGACCGGAAACAAGCATCCTGGGACCGGTTTCAGGGTATGTCACCCTTCTTCAGCCAGGCTAGCTTGAATCCAGTGGCACAGTGAGCAAGGGACCCACGCCTGGGCATACCCATCCCACTCAGGGCGAAAAGTGTTACAGCAAACAAATGATGGACTGAATGCTGACAATGCAAACATTCTCCCCAGTCAAAAGATCTGGGTTAAATCCATTGTTCTTTTGCCCACTACACCGCCCCAGTTTGGACCCAGCCATATGCAAATCAGTCTTGACCCACAAGGAACAGGGTCAAGACTGATTTGCATATGGCTGGGTCCAAACTGGGGTGGTGTGGTGAGCAAAAGAATGATGGATTTAACCCAGATCCTTGTGACTGGGGGTGAATGTTTCCATTGTCCAGCATTCCGTCCATCAATTGTTTCTTTTGCATATGTCCCCCTAAGTGGGAAGGGTATGCCCAGACGTGGGTCCCGTGCTCACTACACCACTGGATTCAAGCTAGCCTGGCTGAAGAAGGGTGATGCCCTGAAACCGGTCCCAGGATTCTTGTTTCCGGTCCAGAGAGGACCTGGCTTGGCAGTTCGGGCTGGACTGTTCCCACAAGGAACAGGGTCAAGACTGATTTGCATATGGCTGGGTCCAAACTGGGGTGGTGTGGTGAGCAAAAGAATGATGGATTTAACCCAGATCCTTGTGACTGGGGGTGAATGTTTGCATTGTCTAGCATTCCGTCCATCAATTGTTTCTTCAAGATTTCGTGGCAGGTCTTTTTTTGTACCTTGCCCCTTTTCATTGGAACAAACTCCCTCTTAAAATTCGCTCATACACAGATTTTGTTAGATTTTAAAAAACTACTTAAGACTTGCCTGTTCTAACTAGTCTGTTGGTCGTGTGTTAGTGAAGCGCCAAGATACCCCTTTGGGTGTGAGTCGTTGCGCTACAGAAAGTTCCAATGACATAACATGAGTTAGGAAGAATGGAGGAGATAGGTAAACTCTGTTCTGTCTGTGGTAGATCCATGTGGGACAGATCCTCTGAATGTCAAAGGAGAGTCCTCCGGTCTGGTCCCAGTTGAAATGCTTACTATGGCTGGATCCAATGTGTAAGAGATAAGAACAGGTTACCATGAAGCGGCAGGTGAACGCAGTAACCTCCTCAAGTTTCCACATCCTCCAAATGCTCCGTAAGATCTTCAGGTGGGTCCCACCCAGCACCAGAAAAACAGTTATACAAGCCCGTATCACCAGCCGATTGGACTACGGAAACTCACTCTATGCTGGAATCGCAACCCAACCTCTGAAACGACGCCAGAACATCCAAAACATGGCAGCCAGACTCATACTGGACCTCCCAAGACAATCAAGCATAACTCCCCAACTCAGAGACCTCCACTTGCTCCCAATCAAGAAGAGATGCCACTTCAAACTACTCACCCACGCATTCAAGGCCCTCCAAAACATGGGACCAGCCTACATCAACCATCGACTGACCTTCCACTAGCCCACCAGACAACCTAGCCCTCGCACATGTCCCACTCGTCCGTCGGGCCAGAGGAGGGGGGCTGATCCTTCTCCTAATTCACTACCAAATTCCGGATCTCTACATCCCCCGCTGACTTCAGGAGAGCACTCGAGAACTGGCTGTTCCACTAATCGGCTCATCCTCAGCGCCTGGATACCACCCCCTCCCCCCCCGGAGTGATAAGTCGCTCTCTTCAAATCTGAATTGATTGATACCATCCCATGGAATTAGAGATTAAGACTATGGTGAAGGTATATTTTTGATAACTTTAGTGGAAAAGTAACTTTATAAATTATACTTTGTACTTCATGGAAGTTAACTGGTTTAGAACTGTTTTGCTTCACAGCTCTGCATCAGAATCTGTACACACATCTCTGGCTGTTAATGACCTTCCTTGTGGAAGACGGTGACTTAGTCTCTGAAAGGAGGAAAAAAGAAGTGATGTTAACAGTGATGACTTAGCAGGGATTAGACTTCGGAAGCGGGACAGGAACATTTGGCCACAGAAAGGGGCAGAATTGAAGATAACAACTGGGGTTAGTATAGGAACTGAGACTGTGATTCCCAGAGCCGCCACAGACTTCTGTCCTGTCTTCCAGATGTGTTCTGACTTCCAGCAGTAGTCTGTCTTTTGAGAAGTATACAGTCTTGGCCTCCGTGGTGACAGGCCACATGGAAAGCAGATTACATCAGACCTTGTCCGGCTTCTGGCGGGTCTGTCCAATCCTTTGCCCCCCACACTTGCAGGCTAAAAATCTTCACAGCATGAAGATTCCAAGTTACTTCTGAAGCTTCTACCTCGGACACCATCAGATATAGTTATCTGAGCAGAGGTGGGGGATGTCCCTACTTTCATTTTCCACCCCCTGGACATTGCCTGCTACAGATTACTCACTTATCACTAAAATGTCTGCTGAGCTCAAAGCCTTTAAAAATGTCTCACCTACGAGTAAAATGAGATGCCCCCCTAAAATGCCTTTTTCATTTATTCCCTCTTTTACTTATCTTACCCAAATTGTGTTGCTGACCTATGATACTAGACTCTTTTGAACCCTGGTCTCAACCATAACTCAGTGCAACTTCCCATCCAATTTGATGGGTCCTTTAAATCTCTGGTGCAGGGCAGGCCTAGCTTCTCTCCCTACCCCCTACACATTTCTTTACTATCTTCTCTGCCTATGTCCAGAAGGGACATCTTCAGTTAAAATGGACAGGCCAGACTATCTATCACCAGCACTCTGCAAAGTACTGCAGTACAAAAGACAGGTAAGTTGTTTGACTACGGAGAAGAAACTAAATACAGTACATTTAAATGTAACTAAAAGCACTTATATGATGAGTCTTTCACTCTTTCTCTCTTTATATTTTAAGGGAAATACATGCAATAAGAACGCAGTGCATTCTCAATGCACAGAATCAAGATACATGCAAGCCAATTAAAAGAAGCAAGCAGAGGGCCTTGCCAAAATGGGTGCTATTTCTCACAGTCCCTCTCAGTGCTTTTGGCTTTGAAGAAAAAGGCTTCAGCGAGAACTTGCAGTGAAGGTATCTGGCCTTGTGGAGCCCTGGCTGGCTCCAGCCTTGCTGGTTTGGGTGGTTGGGTGGTTTGTTTGAATTAATCTCAGCCACTGGTAGTTACTCTGGGCTGCATACCCAGTCCATTGTTTTTTCACCCACAGTGCCACCTCTGACAGGATCCAGCCATATGCAAATCCAGTGTCTGTCTTGCTCCAGCTAGAACAGTTGAGCCTGAACTACCAGGGCAGGTCCCCTGTGAATGGCAACACAAGGAACCCCAGACTGGTTTCAGCATATATGAGCCTCGTTAGGATGTTGCAGCTTGAGTGCTATGGCACAGTGAGCCACTGTCAATTACTCTGGGCCGCAATCCAGTCCATCGTTCTTTGCCCACTATTCCATCTCAGACAGGAACCAGCCAATTGTTAATCAGCCTTGGTCCTCTTCCACCAAGCCTGAATGGCCAGGCTCCAGCTACGAGCCTTTCCCCAATGGTAGATTTTGAGAATTAAAACAGTGACTAAAGTCCAAAAGGAAAACCCTAGACCCAGATGAGCTGGCAAATCCTAGCAGTGAAGAGACCTCAGCAGCTCCTAAGACCTGCTTTGTTGCATACAGAGCTTTTAGTGCCAAAACTAAAGGCTTGTCTTGCCTTGCTACAGGACTTAGAGTTCCAAAAAGTAGACTAATTTAGAAAGTAGGAACTCAGACTGGTGCAACCCACTTGGGCTATCCACCTTTGTCCCATCACAGTTGGCCTGAAATGATACCTAGATCCCCTCACCATTGATGGAGTTAAGTACAGTAAACCTATACACACCTATATATACTCATAGCTTGGTAGTTGATATTTCAGTCACAATATTTGTGTAGGATGATATTTCATTCGCAATATTCCAGTATTACACAGAAAATTGTTTGGAACTGCTTGAACTTAATATGCAGCTCTCTTGCTGATTGTGCCAGAGTTACCAAGGATTGAGCAGAGATTCTCTGAGAACTGTGTAGCGATCTAACCAGATTGTGTATATTACGTTGGTAGGGCATCTTCATCCCAAATTAATAGCTCGGTTTCTTACAGTATATAAAAATCCTGAACCTAGGGACTTGGGTGTTTGCAAGCAACTATTTCAGAAGGAAAAGCTGGACAGCACCAACTTCATTTCTAGACTTGAAGCCTACCTTGTGCTTCCGGCCGGGGTGGATAGGACCTCCATGGATATGAGGTGGGCTGTCTTCCTCTGCACTCCCATCATCCATGGAAGCCAACGGTCCATCTGCTTTCACAAAAAGCTGATGCCATCCAACCACACTATCTTGCATTTCCAGCTCATATCTTGCTGCTCATCCTCCAAGGGACTGAAAGAGCAATCCATTGCTTTATCTATGCCGTGTAGGGCTTTAAGGTGAATCCACTTTTCAAGTCCATGGAAAGAAAGACCATCAAACCTTGAAAGAATGTCAGCTATCAAACTATGGATGAACCATGTCTATGTGAAGCATTTAACTGCACTGAGATTGCCATTTCTTGCGAGCTTACTTATGATCTTCTGTCTTTGTAACGCTGGCCTTCTGGGTTTCCACATCTCTGGTCTGTTACTTTGGTCATGCCATTGTGAGAAGGTTCTTGGGGTGAAGTGTTGGGGGTTTATTTTTATTCTCTCAATGAGGTAGTTAGATTCGCCATTGGATCATCCGCAGAGACAGGGTCTGCTCTTCATGAACCCCTTTATCCGAGCCATGCAGATCCAGGCTTCTGTCCCAGAAGTATCCCACGCCTCCACCATAGCTCTCTCTGCACATGCGAGAGGGACAAGACCCACAACTGCTCACGGTGGAGACATCACATGTCTATACTAAATACATGGGCTGGTTGTTTATCCCAACAATCAAAACACTGTTTTCCTTCCTACTGTTCCCTGGGATTTCACCTCCTCATTGTAAAGCAGTTCTGCCCAATCATGCCTCCTCGTCCAACCAAGTCAATAGACTTTAAGGTTAAAGGCCACAACCCAAGTAGGATGGAACGGATGCAGGACTGTGATGAGGTAGACTCCAAACTTCCACCATGCAGCCCACACATAAACAAAAGTCGGACAGTGCTGTGCCACTGGTGTCACACTTCATAAGCAATTCAACAGTGAGTATGGGCATACAGACAACCTTAGTTTACTTCCCGTCTGCCAGCTCTGTGTGACCTTTGGGTTGCCATGTTAGGCTCATGGTCCAGCCCATCCAGTGCATAGAAATCTCATTCATCTAAGACCACCCTTCTCAAGATAAGCACCCATATCAGGCTAGCAGCATCACTTCAGCTCTTCAAGGTCAAGGAGAACGTCATCCACCACTGATCCTAGGTTAAGAACAGCGAGTTACTGATCCTAGCTATGTGCACCACTTTTAAGTTCCATTACTAAGCTAACCAGGTGAATCAATTCAGTAGCATTTCATCCAAGAGTTTCGGTATCAAAAACAACTGCTGGGGAATGAAGGATTCACCCGAGGCCCTCGGACCCTCAGCCTGCGGATAGATCTTTCCCACCTCCAACATTACCTTTTACAAGCACATTCACCAGGAACACCCTTTGGTCTGATCCGAGAACTTCACTGTTCGTGCTGGTGACCACAAGAAATTTGTTTGACAATAAAGACTAATTACAAGGTAAATTTGCTAAAAAATAAAGACTGACAGTGACAATGATTTTTCATGAACACTTCTTCTGCCATAATGTTTATCTGATTCTAGAATAAATCTTTCAAATTCCATATCACTTTAAAGACATACATCGCTAAGATGCAGACAGCCTGCAACCACCTTTCGCAGCTTCACAGAATGAAGGCATACCTTCCACAGTCAGACTTCAGGTCAGCTGTTGAATCTGTGGTCCTATCACACCTTTAAAAGGAGAACGCTCTTCTCTGCTTTATTCCAAGACTCCCATCTGACTTCACTAAAGATTAACCTCCGCAAAGCGACATGACCCATCAAAGGGCTAAGAAAAAAGACTAGTGAACCCACCGTCTACCTGCGCTACCCTCAAGATCTGCTGCATCACCTGCAAGTGAGTGACCCCCAAACACTCCACCTACTGGGCAATCAAGATCAGTCCCTCCAGTGGCCAACACAAAAGACATTGCCAGTCTTGATATTAGCAAGTGCAAGGAAGAGGCAACTATATGGCAAACGTTCGATTGTTGTGCTCCTATGATCTAAAACCCCTCCCCCATATAGATCTGCCAAGCTCCTACCCTCTTCTTCTGGAAGGAACTGCAGACACAACCAGTTTACTGCATCTCTGACTGGAATGCCATCAATGCACCAATTATCTGAGAGCAAGTTATCCTGCATGCATCCTCTGTTCTTTCATTTTCCCTCAACTTTGTACTTGCCTCATTGTATAATAGCTAGGTTTGAGTTTTGTATAGCTAAGTGGCTACATGCAAATACACATAAATATTGGTAGAGTATTTTTTTTTTTTACAGAGTTTTATATAGCGCAAACTTGACCCGAAGTTATCGGATATCAGAGCGCTTTACACGAGCACCAGTTGCGTTACATGAGGACACATTCACTTTTGTTAGGCACGGGGAGATTAAGTGATTTGCCCAGAATCACAGGATGTTGCGCGTCCTTGCCGAGACTCGAACCCGGTTTTCCAGATTTGAGCTCGACCGCCCTAGCCATTAGGCCATCTCCTCTCCTAACACTTCACCCCAAAAACTTTTTCACAGAGTAATTATCAATTCTTTTTGCCTCATTATATTTTCTTGACCTTGGCCAGGCTACCAGAGTGAAGGATGCCTCAGAGGTCCCTTTTTATCATACCTCCATTGAATTGCTGAGCTTGTGTGTTGGAGAAGCTCGGGTCTAGCACATTAAGCCTCCTTTTCTACATCAACCTTGACAGTAACTTCTTCAGAGGCATTGTTTCATCAGGATCACATGGTGAGTGAAAATGGGGTTATATACACTTTAACCTCAACTGCTTCACAGGAAGTGATGTAATGCAGCCTCGTCACCAATGACAGACCGGTATAACTTTTCACTAAGCAATCTTTATTAAAAACTAAGGTCTCCAACATTCAAATAGACACTGATTGGTATCTGACACAGAAGACAAGCCACCAAAACAAGAAATACTCAATAGGCAGGCTCATTTTCCAAAGGTCAGTAGATTGGTTCATCAAAGGGTTTCCAAAAAAGCTCACAAGAGATGTAAGATGCAAAATACGTGTGGCAAGTACAAGTGACCTTTAAATGACCCTGGTGAGTCAGGGCAAACCTGGAAAGAGAATGTAAATGCACAGTTATAAAGGGAAGCCCTGTCAAGTTAACTAGACATTACAGCCTTGGCAGTTCCATGACATCATCAGTATCACCAAGCTGTTCCACTCTTTTGATTTGTTGGCAGAATAAGTCAAGTAAATACAGAGCCACTCTTGCTATGCTTTCAGAGGATGAGGAAAATGTTCCAGTGAAAAGTATCATGCAGAGCTGTCGAAACTCCCTTCTAAACTAGTTCACCTCTTTTTACATACTGTTAGCACAGTGGTATTTCTGTTTCACCAACATGGCTTTGAATATTAATTCTTGCATTTAAAGTGTATTATGTAATGCTACACATGTTGATTTGGCGCCACTTCAGAGCACCCTCTTATATAAAGTGTCACGGACTGTATATGATGTTGCCCGTACGCTGTGAGGCTCAGGATGAAACAACTATTCTGAACAAAGGCTGTCTTCGCCATATGACTGGAGAGCAGTGTATTCTGTACCAATTTGTCTCTATCTACTAGCAAAAACCGCGGTGGACGTCACAAACAAAAAGTGGGGAGAGGGAGCGCGGAGGGGAGGTTTAATAATAAAAAAAGGAGACGTACCTTGTGCTGGCGGTCTTCCTGTGCTTCCTGGTCCCAGCTGACACTGGGACAACATCACAGACTTCCTGTGCAATCCCCGCACTGCTCTCATGCTAGGAAAGTTGACGCTCCCCTCAGGCACAGGGAGTCTGTGCTGTTTCTCCAACCCGGCTGTGCAATACATCCGGGTTGGAGAAACCTAACTGCGCACTAAGACGGCCGGCCAAACACACATGCACACTTAGAAGTGCACCAACCAGGCCTCATCCCACCTCCCATGGCCCCAGCCCCGCCCCCCGCTACACATGCTTGCTGAGCCAGCAGCTGAAAAATAAAACGATGGTTAAATATCGTTTTATTTTTCAACTGCTGGCTCTGAGACAGTGGGGTGACGCTCCTCCGCCATTGCAGAGGAGCCGCCCCTGAGCAAAAACGAAAACATATATAGTTAACTAGTAAGAAAACAGAGTTAGTTAAAAGAGCAACAGATTAATATGAAAATGGCCCAAAATGAAGAGAATCCGATGAAGAGATCAAAGATATAAAGAAAACAAAATATGCCCAATAACGACACATCTGAAAATGCTCTTCGATCTTATCCGATGCAAAAGACAAAAAGTTGAAAAAATTACAAAGTGTCTGCATTACAGCTGTTTTTCTCAAAGTCACTCTTTCCCTACAAGTTCAGGTAGCAGTATTACCTTGAGGAAAAGTCCTCAAACTTTAGACCTGGTTCCCCAGACTGCTGCACAGGGTTTTTAGTTGGATGCAGACTCCCACAATCTTTGTTTTCAGGTCCACAAGAAAATGTCAAGTGAAAGTATTCTCCACAGCAACCAGCAGCTTCCTTTGTCCTCAGGACCTGCTATACCCTTCTGTTATGGGCAGAGGTCGAAGTGCATTAAAAAAGCAAGGGAACTGTGAAGCTGTGCACAATGGGGGCGGGGCGAGTAAGCATGGGGCGGGGTCAAAGACGTGGCTAAAAAACAAAATTTGCTTTAACTTTTTTCGGTCTTTCATATTCAGAAATGCACATATAAAATAACACACAGCATAAATGTAAAATAAATGCAAGTTAAGTTAATCAGTGGGAAATGCACTATCGTACTTTCTGAAACCTCTATTAGTTAATGCACTGCAGAGGTCTGTGCCTGTAACCAGACAGCCACGGAATTGAATCCTGGTTGAAGCTATGGAGAATAGTTAGGGGCTAACATAGGCCGCTTCAGCGCCGGGGCCTGTGTTACGCCCCTTTAAAAAGCACACACTTCACAGCTCATCTGGTAACTCCTTTCCAATACCACTCAAAAAGAATAAATCTGTGTCATCATGAAGCATCATGTGATTCCATTAATCAAAGCCAATGCCGGCTCCTTTACATTTGCAGATTGACCCGTTGTGCACATTTACATTTCTTTCAGGCAAGCAGGCACCCTGGCAAGAAGGCTTGTTTAGCTGTCTGCCCGCCTTCGGTTTCACAGCACAGAAGACTCCCTGCCTTACACTGCAACTGAAGTATTTCAGCTATCAGAATTAATTGTCCCGAGACGGTTATCTTTTCACAAAAAGTAGGGGAACTGTTGTCCTTAAATTAAAAAAGTATGGGCACATCGTGCCCCACCGATCCCGCCCACTTTGACTATTGGTCATAGGAGGGATGTTCCACAGTCTCAAGCAGAAGTGTCCATTTGTAACTGGTCCACTGGAACTCTTCTAGATAGACAGCAGCTTCCTCTGTCTCGGATGTTTGCACCCTTCAGCCACAGACAGAAGTTCTGGATGGGCCAGCAAGCTTCATTGGCTGGACCTGAAGTTCTTTAACCCTGTGGGTCAGCAGTGGGCTGAGTCTTCTATCTCTAGAGAAACAGCAAGAGCAGAATTCCCAGACCCTGAGACAATTTTCTCTAATTCTCATGTAGACAGACTTTCCTCTGTGCAGGAGCAGAAAGTAATCTATTTTGTCCTCTTTAGTTGCAGGGAGATTCTCTCATTGGAGTGGCTTCAGAAGCGTATTTTAAAATATAATTCAGTCAGTTGTTGGTGATGAGATCTAGCTATTTCTACTAAAATTCCCAGATTCCTTCTCCCGACAACATGCTTTGTTACAACAAACTTTGTCCAGTGTTCTGTGCATGCAAAAATCTCTAGCCAGATGTGTATAGCTCTCTTGGCCACTAGGCCACACCATGGGCCCGCCCAGCAGAGCCCACTGAGTTTCAAGGGCAAAGAAACCATTTGGTCCAGGCCTCCTGTAGCCGTGCCTCCACTGAGGCTCTGAGTTCTGATGTTCTCAATAGAAAGGCACTGCAGGTTCAGGGCTACGGAAACCTAAATATTCTAGTTGACAGATGTTTGGGATTTCCCCGCTACGTTCCTTGATACGGTTTACATTTGTGGCTTGCTCTTTGAGGTAAAGGGTGGCAGGCTCGGCTTCATTGAAGATGTGAAAAGGGTGTGATCCCAGACAGAAATATACATGCCTTTAGAAAGTACTCGATACAAAAGGAGATGATGGACGGAGCGTTTGAGCAAATCAAACACTCACCCCAGTCAACTGATCTGGGTTTAATCCATCATCATTCTTTAGCTCACTCCACCACCCCAGTTCAGACATGGCCATATGCAAATCAGTCTGACCCTGTGCCTCATGGGAACAGTCCAGCCCGAACTGCCAAGCCATGTCTTCCCTGGACCGGAAACAAGCATCCTGGGACCGGTTTCTGGCTATTCAGCCGTCATCAGCCAGGCTAGCTTGAATCCAGTGGCAAAGTGAGCAAGGGACCCACGTCTGGGCATACCCTGCCAACTTAGGGCGAACAAGCGATACAAAGGAGATGATGGACGGAGCGTTTGAGCAAATCAAACACTCACCCCAGTCAACTGATCTGGGTTTAATCCATCATCATTCTTTAGCTCACTCCACCACCCCAGTTCAGACATGGCCATATGCAAATCAGTCTGACCCTGTGCCTCATGGGAACAGTCCAGCCCGAACTGCCAAGCCATGTCTTCCCTGGACCGGAAACAAGCATCCTGGGACCGGTTTCTGGCTATTCAGCCGTCATCAGCCAGGCTAGCTTGAATCCAGTGGCAAAGTGAGCAAGGGACCCACGTCTGGGCATACCCTGCCAACTTAGGGCGAACAAGCGATACAAAGGAGATGATGGACGGAGCGTTTGAGCAAATCAAACACTCACTCCCAGTCAACTGATCTGGGTTTAATCCATCATCATTCTTTAGCTCACTCCACCACCCCAGTTCAGACATGGCCATATGCAAATCAGTCTGACCCTGTGCCTCATGGAAACAGTCCAGCCGAACTGCCAAGCCATGTCTTCCTGGACCGGAAACAAGCATCCTGGGACCGGTTTCTGGCTATTCAGCCATCATCAGCCAGGCTAGCTTGAATCCAGTGGCAAAGTGAGCAAGGGACCCACGTCTGAGCATCATCCCCTTTTTGTATCGCTTTGTTCGCCCTAAGTTGGCGGGGGTATGCCCAGACGTGGGTCCCTTGCTCACTTTGCCACTGGATTCAAGCAAGCCTGGCTGATGACGGCTGGAATGCCAGAAACCGGTCCTAGGATGCTTGTTTCCGGTCCAGGGAAGACATGGCTTGGCAGTTCGGGCTGGACTGTTCCCATGAGGCACAAGGTCAGACTGATTTGCATATGGCCATGTCTGAACTGGGGTGGTGGAGTGAGCTAAAGAATGATGATGGATTAAACCCAGATCAGTTGACTGGGGTGAGTGTTTGATTGGCTCAAACGTTCCGATCCATCATCCCCTTTTGTATCGCTTTGTTCGCCCTAAGTTGGCGGGGTATGCCCAGACGTGGGTCCCTTGCTCACTTTGCCACTGGATTCAAGCAAGCCTGGCTGATGACGGCTGGAATGCCAGAAACCGGTCCTAGGATGCTTGTTTCGGTCCAGGGAAGACATGGCTTGGCAGTTCGGGCTGGACTGTTCCCATGAGGCACAGGGTCAGACTGATTTGCATATGGCCATGTCTGAACTGGGGTGGTGGAGTGAGCTAAAGAATGATGATGGATTAAACCCAGATCAGTTGACTGGGGGTGAGTGTTTGATTGGCTCAAACGTTCCGTCCATCATCCCCTTTTGTATCGCTTTGTTCAGCCCTAAGTTGGCGGGGGTATGCCCAGACGTGGGTCCCTTGCTCACTTTGCCACTGGATTCAAGCAAGCCTGGCTGATGACGGCTGGAATGCCAGAAACCGGTCCTAGGATGCTTGTTTCCGGTCCAGGGAAGACATGGCTTGGCAGTTCGGGCTGGACTGTTCCCATGAGGCACAGGGTCAGACTGATTTGCATATGGCCATGTCTGAACTGGGGTGGTGGAGTGAGCTAAAGAATGATGATGGATTAAACCCAGATCAGTTGACTGGGGGTGAGTGTTTGATTGGCTCAAACGTTCCGTCCATCATCCCCTTTTTGTATCGCTTTAGAAAGTACTCAGCATAGCCCTGCAAAAGAAGAGTTCATGCTGCCAAACTAGAGAAGTTGCATGGGTAATCAAAATCTAATTTTAGTAACAGTCATTTCAACCCATGTTTACCATATGTAGTTAATTTTCCTTTAGTAACATTTTTATGTCAAAAGTTACTGAATTATGGTTATGTCAGGTTGCAATAATCTTGTGCATAAGATCAAAAGGAAGCAATGTTCTTTTTCGTCTCTAACGATTCCCACCAATGACCACATATACTAGAACATCAGAATGAGAGAGAAAACAGAGACAAAAGACTTCACACTATGTCTTGTCACTTATGGGGTCAAGGAGGTCTACAGGCTGTATGGCTTTAACAAGGGTTCAAGAAAAACTTTACCATTTTCAAGGTCACTTGGGCAGGCATCTGAATCTCTATTATCTCGATTAAATGTTCTTGACCAGCGGGAACACAGGCAGACAAAGACTGATCAACAAGAAATAGGTGAGAATTATAGGCACAGGTACAAAAGAAAGGTGACAATCCAATAGAAGAATGATCTGTGTTACTATAACTCTGCCGACCACATCTTGCTCCAATCATAAGCTTGTGCCAAGACTTGATATCTTAGATACTATTCAAGACTCAGATGTAATCTTTCAGTCTGTCCATCTGTTTGAAGATGATGACTGGTGGACATATAAACCTCCATATTTAACTCTTTACACAAAGCAGACCAAAATGTTTGAATGAACTGGGATTCTCTATTAGCAATTATCACATGAGTGTAAGAAAATGGGTTATTAGTTGCAAAGGATGTGAGACCTTCACAAGTATAAGAGTGTAAAGGTCTCATTACTGGGACCCAACTACCCCATTGTAGCACTTGACTCTCTCATGGTAGCGAAGCAGAGCAGTCCTAGGCCTATTCAGGGGAGGTGGTATGGGCTAGAGCCCCCAACTCACTGGTTACACAACAACAACACTCAATAAATCATTGTCTAGTCAGTACCTGTTCTTTTAAAAAGGAAACATACTTTATTACATAATATTACTAAATACTATACATTAATTACAAGTATATGTAATCAAGTAGGTGGAAATAACTTTGGGGACACCAACAGTACATCCCCTCAGCAAGCCCTAAACCCACAATCACAATTCCCCGTATGTAAACTAGATACAGAATTACAATATAATGAGGGTGTCAGTTTCAATAAGGCAGGTCTACTGGTTTTGTCAGGGTGTCACCACATTAGCAAAAGTAGAATACATGTTATAATCCAACCCTGCAGCATCACTGAAATCAAAGGCGACAGTACCAACATTCAGTACTTTACATTGTCAATCATCATAATTGTCAATAAAGCATTATATTGAATATCAGTATATTGAATGATGTGCCCTAGAGTCTAGTTTTACCTTACATCTTCGGTCACTGCAGCTTAAAGACCAACAGTGGTCCTCAGACTCCAGAACCTATCTTCAAATGTACAGGTTCCAGGAGTGCTTGAAATTATTAAAAGCCTCTCCCTGGGTCATGGATTTAAACCCCTGGGAAACTAAGGCTATTTTTGGCAATCCCTTCAGCCCCAATATACTCTAAAACGTGCATTAGTGGTGCCCCTGCCCCTCCTGGGTCACCACAACAGTCAATATGCAAAGTGGAGGCCCTGCCCAGGAGGCTTATTGTGCGCACCTAGATCTGATGCCGTCAATATCAAATCAGCTGTCTCACGCGGCGCTTTTCAACTATGTGGCCTTGCAGCTTTAATTTTTTAAAAGAGGTTGCCCGTGCCCATTCAGGCATCTGGTGCTACAATGGTTATGGGCCTCAGGTGGAGCCCCAAGCCCACTGCCTTCTGGGCAGCCGATGCCGTAGCCAGTTTTTGCCTACTACCTGCCCACTTGAAGCCAGAGTGGGAAAAGCTGATGGGTACACCCGCCCCCTCCGGACATGGGCACATGGTTGTGGGAGAAGCATCTGTCGCTCTCCTGGGGCTCCTATCTTCCCCCCTGGAACCTGCAGGCTTGGCGTTGTAGGATCTGGGACAATCCTCAATGTGTCGGGCACCCGGTGATAGGGTCTCCAGGGCCACCAGTAGATCTGGAGAGGGGGGCCCATGCCCACCCTCTCCCCATTTTAATAAAAGCTGAAGGTTGCACCGACATCCGGGGGCTTCACCCTCCCCGGGGTGATTCTGACAAAACACAGCAAAGCACTATGTGCTTGTCTCCTGCCTGATTCCCCTGGGGATCAAACGCTAGCTGCTATTTTCTCTGGTGCTGTAGGGCTGCTTTGCTTAATTTGTGTCTTATTCTGCCCCTGGGGGTCAGCTCTAAGCACCAGGAGCAGTATCCTCATGCCTCCTGGCCTCTAAATCTTACTTTTTGATGGGGAGCTTGATCTTTCTGTCTCTGTCATGGGCTTCTAATGTTCTCTTCTGCTTGGAGGGCATCTTCCACAGCTCCTCCACAGCCAGCAAATAAAGCACCCTCCATGCAGCACTCCTCAGGTCACACAGCCTCCTTACTGGCAGAGCACCACTGTGTCAGTGGAGTCAAGGGCCAATCCACAGACATCTCAAGGGCACCATCCAGGGCACACTAGCAGGTCCATTCTGGTTCATTTCCCCAACTGTTCCTATGTAGGACTAAGGAGGCCAGTGCCACTGGCTCGAGAGAGACCAGTCCTAGTCATGGATGTCAGCTGAAGTTAAAATCCTAAAGTCCATTCTTGCAGAAGTTCAGGGGTCTTCATCCTTACAGCTAGGTATTATTCCGGCATCACAGTTCCAGGTCCAGTGTCTTCCTAAGTGTCTCTCTCATGTACAGGGGATTTTAAGGAAGGTTTAGAGATTCTGGAAGATAGGTACCTTTACCCAATCCTTGGGTGCCACATCATCGCTCCACCCCTGTTCCAACCCTGTTACGCAGCATTCTGAGACATTTCAACATGGCAGCTTCAAGTGGTCCATAGAAAGACATTCCCTGGGGCCTTTAGTCCGCCTCCAACTGTCATAGCTGCTTGATCTCTTACTGCCAAAACTTCAAAGGGAAGCCCCTCCTGGGTTTTACTCCAGAGGTCTGGTATTCCTCCTCTGTTTCTGTGGGCTTGTGCTTGCCCAGGCCAGATACAGTGTGATGGTCTAATTAGCACATGCAAATTTCCTCCCCACCCTTTCCTTCCCCAGGACCTGAGCCAAGTATGGTTAATGCCTCTATTAAGTGGGGAAGCCTCTGAGCGTCCTGCTGGCCAGCAGAGTAATTTACTTGGCTGATTGAGGGTGTGGGAGTGGGGGGGGGGGGCAAAAGCCTGGAATTTGATTATGGCTTAGCCAGGGAAATATGACAATTCTTAGAGTGCCATATGGAATATAGTTATCACAAAAGTGACAGTGGATCTGCACCCATTGTATATGTTTACCCTTAAATTTATACTTAACTGGTCTCCCTGGGCCTAATTATGGCAAAACTGCGCAATGGCGCAGTTACACCCATCAGGTATAGTTTATTGCAGTGAGCACACAGCCTTTCAGTAAGCACTACAGACCTACACTATGAATGTTCACTCACATTAGAAGGCCTACACCAGGTCAGCACCAGTCCCTGAAGGGTCCCTTCTGCGACAGGCTACCTATGCACAGATACAGGGTTAAGATAGATGGTAGTATTGTATGCTGAGCCCACATACATGTTGCACAACTGTGCATACATGTTCATGTGTAACCAGCCCAGAGACTCTTACCCTAGAAATGCAGCATCAACCTTAGCTTAAAAGTGAGCCTGGGTGGAGTTTGCGGAGTTCGTCTACGCGGAACTCGGCGAAGTGCAAAAAAAACTCCGCCCGCTACGCAAAGCTCCGCAAGCGGCGGAGTGCGTTAGATAAATGCTGTTCGCGATGATTTTCAGTGCCAGATGCTTGTCCGCACTGTGCAAGCATCGTGAAGGCACCATGCACAGCGCAAGCGGGTGCTGCTTCCTTTCTGCCGCTCGAGTAGATTTTTACTCGAGCAGCAGCTTTCTCAACGCGAACGGACAGTTTCTCAACGCGAGCGGTCGCGAGCTTACGCGACCACTCGCAATGAGAAATCTGACTGCCCGCGTTGAGAAATCTCGCCGGGAGGTTGATTTTCCACGCTCGCGATTGCCAACTTGACGTTGACGAACGCGAGGGAGAAAAAAAACTCTGCTCCGCTTAGCAGAGTTTTTCGTAACTCTGCGAGCTCCGCGTAACGGGGAGTGCGGAAAACTCTGCAAACTCCGCGAGCGGAGCGGAGTTCTCCGCCCAGACCTACTTAAAAGGTGGACACTGGCAGTTAGCACTTTCGGTCCATTTACACAGAATTTAATGTGAGTGAGACTCAGGTGGTGAGACTTACTCCCAGCAAAGATCCAAAACCGGATAGTCAAAAAGCAAAAATTCCGGGGGTGGGAAGTAAATGGTTGAAACTGATTTCCTAATCTCAGGAACACTAGGTAAATGAACAATATGTTGTGAAAAAAAAACCTGTGATAATTCCTTAGATATGGGTAGACCAGACAGATATAAAATGAACCATCTTAGTCAAATGGTCTAGAACTACTAGCATCACTGTGCACCCTTGGCACTTGGGCAACTCTATAATAGAGTCTATTGAAACTGTATACCAAGGTCTATGCAGAACAGGCAAAGGTCTCAACAGTCCTTCTGGTTTACTATGTGACCTCTTGATTTGGGCACAAGCTGAACATGTCAGTACATAGGTTTTAACATCAGCTAATAAAACTGACCACCAAGAGTATATTATTACTGCTGACAGTTTTAGCAATTGCAACATTCCCAGCCATTGTGGAAGCGTAAAGCCAAATCGAAGCTTGTTGTCTTAACTGATCTGATGAGAAATACACATCTTTATCATGATACATCAGTGCATACTTTTCATGTCTATTTTCTTGTTCTTTTAACCAAACCTCTTTAACTGTGGTTTGACTTTTTATACCTACTTTAACCAAAAATGAATCTACATTGATCAATGCAACCGAATGATCACACAGCCATTTAGAGAAAAAATCAATGGTGGATTCTTAATCATGTGATATTCATTCTCCAGTTGATTTTATCTCAATAAAGAATCAGCAATCCCATGCTTTTGACTTGGTCTATGGTTAATCACAAAATTGTAACAAAAAACAAAGTCCATCTGAGTTATGTAGGGGGAAAGTGACCGTATTGACATTAAAACCTACATTTGTCTGCAATGTGTATATAAAATTATGCAGCGGTTCTTAACCTTATGACTTCTGTGGATCCCCACTGAATTCCTTCTGAATACCGCAGACCCCGGCTGTCCGAGACTGTCTGGGACACAGTCAGGGACTTGGGCAAGGACTGGGAACTGGGTAGAAAACGTACGCAGAAAGAGGAGTACAGCGCTGCCCAGGATCATACAGGGAGTCAGAGGAGAAAAAGGGATCCAAAGGGAAAGCCTGTACAAGTGAACAAGATGGCTAAGACTCAAAGGATGGGCACTCAAGAGGCAATTTAGCATTCAGAATAACTACAACCAGGATGGACGTACAGACATATATACACACACACACACACACAAACAACAACAACACTAATAATAAAGGGAATGTGGGGTAAAGCACTCGGGAGCTCCACACGGTAAGACTGAAGCTCAGTAAGTTCCTCACCCACAATTGCTGTTACAGATACTGACTGCAAATACCCACATATAGGATATGCATGCGAGGGCAGGGTCTGTGGAGCTGATACCTATGGTGATGTTATAAATTTAACTCAAAGACAATACTCACAGTGAACAAGAAACATCACCTAGGTTGTCAGCTGTGCCCACGGATCCTGGCAATCAAACAGGAACATGCAAGGCAGTAACAGCAAGGGGGTAGAACTAAACACAAGCACAATAGACAAGGAGCTAGCAAGGAGGAGTGCTTAACAGGAAAGGAAGGAAATCACAGGGCACACTTGGCAGAAAACAAGTAACAAACATACAAGGTAACAGAAGCAAGACAGCAGAAATAGAAAGACAGCAAACTAGGAACTGGAACCAAGGAAATGGGAGGAAAGGCAGGGACTGGAAAAGGATATACAGAAGGGGAAGTGACAAGTGTATACTAGAATAGGCTGTGCTGGAGCAAGACAAGAATTTAGCAAAAGCTCAAAAGCCAAGGTAGCACTGCAGGCAGTGCTAGTTCAGGAACAAGGGAAACTGCTGTAGCTCAGGAACAAGAAATGCTAAGGCTCAGGAGGCAAGGTAGCACTGCAGGCAGTGCTAATTCAGGAACAAGGAAAACTGCTGGAGCTCAGGAACAAGAAATGCTAAAGCTCAGGAGGCAAGGTAGCACTGCAGGCAGTGCTGGTTCAGGAACAAGGAAAACTGCTGGAGCTCAGGAACAAGAAATGCTAAGGCTCAGGAGGCAAGGTAGCACTGCAGGCAGTGCTAATTCAGGAACAAGGAAAACTGCAGGAATAGAAAGACAGCAAACTAGGAACTGGAACCAAGGAAATGGGAAGAAAGGCAGGGACTGGAAAAGGATATACAGAAGGGGAGGTGACAAGGGTATACTATTTATTTATTTGAAGGTTTTATATAGCGCGAACAAGACCCTTGCGGGTATCAGAGCGCTTTACATGTCATATGTTGGAAACAAGTATAAGCCTAGTGAAGTACAAATATAGGTGATTCAGATATAAGGTGCTCAATAATACATACTAGTAATTAAAATAACAGTAATAAGTAAGTAGTTCACGTGAATTTAGCCATGAGAATTGCTTTCACTTCTTTTTTGAAGGAGGCAGTGGAAGGGTTCAGCCTTGTTTCTGTGGGCAAAGTATTCCATATCCTGGGATCCATTCCCGAGAAGGTCCGGTTGTAAGTTTTTTTCTTGGCAAATCGTTGTGGTTTCAGTAGAAGATTCTTGGAGCTCCTGGATGCTCTGTTACCAGCGGAGAGTACCAGTTTCTGAGCTAGGTAGCTCGGAGTGTTGTGGTGTAAGGCCTTGTGCGTCATACCTGCGATTTTCAGATGAATTCTAGCTTCAAACGGTAGCCAGTTGAGTGCTCTAAGGTCTGGAGAGATGTGCGAGGTTCTTTTTGAACCTGTGATGAGTCTCGCAGCTGAATTGATAGCGGCTCTTAGTGGGGCTGTAGTCGATCTGGGGAGGCCGCATACGGTTACAGCCCCATATTTCACTCTTGGGATTACTAGGGCTTGAACTGCTTGTTTGAAGTCATTTGCTGGCAGGAAGGGTTTCAGTTTTTGCAGGGTGTTCATGTGGAAATTTGCTCCTTTTGTGGAGGTGCTGATATGCTTCTGCATCTTTAGGTTCTGTCCAGAGTCACACCTAGCGATTTCGCTGATTCGACAATGAGAGGTTGCCCTTTGAGTGCTGTTAGGTGCTTCATCCAGTCAAGGATGGTGGATGATTTGTTGGGGGGGGGCGATTAAGAGGAACTCTGTTTTGAGGGAGTTTAGTTTCAAATGGTTTTCGGCCAACCATGTTTGAGTTTTTTGTAGCGTTGTGTTGAGAGCTTTGATGTCCTCAAGTGAATGGATCTTGATGTAGAGTTGGGTGTCGACTGCATACATATGGAAATGGATCTTGGAGAGACTGAGAAGTTTGGTGAGTGGTTCCATGAAAAGGTTGAAAAGTGTGGGTGATAGGGAAGAGCCTTGCGGCACTCCTAACGTGACTGGAACGGGGTTGGACAAGGATTGATTGATCTTGAATCTTTGAGATCTATTTTGGAGGAAAGAGATAAACCAGGTAAGCACAGATCCCGATAAGCCCATTCTGTGTTTCAGGAGCTCTAGCAAGTTGTCATGTTTGACGGTGTCAAATGCCGAAGACAGGTCGAGTAAGATTAGTAGACAAGCTTCGTTTTGGTCCAGAATTTTTAGAGCGTCATCAATTATGTGAATCATGGCTGATTCGGTACTGTGACCTGTACGGAAGCCTGATTGGTATTGGTTAAGCAGGTTGAATTGTTCGATGTGGTTGTTAAGCTGCGTGTGAACACATTTTTCCTGGAGCTTGGCTAGAGTGGGGATGTTGGATATCGGGTGATAGTTATTTAAGTCCGATGGGTCAGCTGTTGGTTTCTTTAGGATAGGGGATACCTGACCTGATTTCAGGATTTCTGGGATGGTTCCTTGAAGGAGGGAGGTATTTATAATCTTGGTCCAGAGAGGTAGTAAAAGTGGAATGAAGTCTTTTAAGTTGTTAGCAGGAAGCGGGTCTGTGAAGTGGCTGGAGGGATTCAAGGCGGTTAGCGTCTTTAGTATAGTATCTTCACTGTAAGTGTTGAAGTAGGACCATGTTGCGTTATTTTTAAGGTTGAATTTTGAGGAGCATTTGACTGGGGCACCTGTCAGGGGCAGTGGGGAGTTCTTTTGCATGTCCGTAAGGGATAAAAGGTCATTGAGTAAGTCGGTTTTTATGGATTCTGATTTTGTAGTGAAAAAGGAGGCAAATTCCTCACAGTTGGGTAGCGAGACAGGGATAGCCTTGGGGTGGGTGGGTGCACTCTTGGTTTGGGCTTTGATTAGATCGAATAGTTTTTTGGGACGGTTCTTGGCTTGGTCTAGTTGATTACTGAAGAAGTCAGTTTTAGATCTTCTGATCTTCCTAAAGTAGGAGTTTCTGGTGGTTCTTAGAAACTTGAGGTGGTCAGCTGAAGGTGCGGATCTCCACCGTCGTTCAATTACTCTAAGTGACCGTCTGTCTTCATTTAGCCTACCATCATACCAGGGTTTTGAGTCTTTTGTGGTAGTTCTTTTCAATTGTAGAGGGGCTATTTTATCTAGGAGGCTGTTCATGGAGTGGAAGTAGTGGTTGGTCAGACCTTGTACATCGGCTAGGTCTTCTGGGGGACATAGGATATTTGGAATAGAGGATGCTAGTAGGTTGGCGTCGACGTTTTTCAGATTTCTCTTCCAGATCTTTGTTCTTGGGGGTTGTGTGGAAAGTCGTTTAACTGATTCCATGACTTGGAATGTAATGATGTGATGGTCAGACCAATCACAGGGTAGGATCGAGACGAGCTGAGTGGAGTCAACTTTGGAGATTACTAGGTCGAGGTTTGCGCCTTTGCCGTGTGTGGGGCTGTTACAGATTTGGTTAAGATTAAGGTCTGAGAGGAAAGCTTTGAGGCTGTTGACCCCTGTGTCGTTCTGGTCATCCCAGTGAAGATTGAAGTCACCCAGGAATATTTGCATACTTTGTTGGCCGTCATTTGTAGCTAGAATATCCATGAGGTGTTCTATGAATGTGAGGTTATCTCCTGGAGGGTGGTAGAATGTGTGTAATCGAACATATTTGTTTGTTATTACTAGAGATGTTTAAGTGAAGGTATTCACAGGAGGATGGTGCGGGGGCATTGGCGTTGGTCACTGTTAGATTGCTCTGATGTATGCAAGCTATCCCACCACCCAACCTATCAATTCTGTCTAGTCTGGTGATGTCATAGTTAGGGGTACTAGTATGTCCAGGATGGGTGTAGATGATTCATTTAGCCATGTTTCCGTCAGGATTAGAATGTCTGGTTCGTTAGCGAGTAGAAGGTCAGCTATATCGGCTGCATGTCTAGATGCGGATCTGCAGTTTAGGAGTATGCATTTTAGTTGCGTCTTGTTGGGTACTATTGTGGGTTCGAGTGTGAGAGGGATTCGCGTGAGGTTGTTTTCAACTATGCCTCTGGGATTGTGTCTTGTAGCTCTCTGTGTGTTGATAGGGATAGTCTGGATTAAGGAATCTATATGTAAGTTCTCTGGGTGCACAGAGTTATGTGGGAGGTAAGATAGTTCGTAAGAGCGGAGTAGGGAACCTAATTCTTTAGGTGATAAGGGGTTTTTCATCCTGCTTGGGCGTGATAAGGCATTGGGGTAGGGCACTGTACTCCATCTTGGGGGCTCATGGTTTTGGGAGCACAAGTGTAGTTGTTGGGTGCGATTAGAATTTTTGCTGTGTGGGTATGTTCTGGATTCATGTTTATGGCGCGCGATCTTGGGTTGCTGCAGAATCAAATCATGTAAAGTTTGGATGTCAGCTTTGACTTGTTGAAGGGATAATAATATCTCTTCTAGTCTAGGGTCTGAAATGAGAGTTGCCATATTTGATAGATGGACTGTGGGTGAAGGAGGAGAAGTTATGCCTTGTGTGCAGTTTGAGGGGGAGTCGTACTCTGGATCATTGTGTTGAGCTCTTTCTGTGTGTTTGTCAATGGGGAGGGTGAGTGTTGAGGCTGGGTGTGGAGGGGTCTGGATGTGGGCTGTGTAGGGGATTGTGGTGGTATATGTGGGGGTAGAAGGGACAGTTGGGACGTCGGGATTGTGGAAGGTAGGGGTTATATGTGTGGTTGGGACCGTGTGCCTAGAACAGGCTGTGCTGAAGCAAGACAAGAATTTAGCAAAAGCTCAAAAGCCAAGGTAGCACTGCAGGCAGTGCTAGTTCAGGAACAAGGGAAACTACTGTAGCTCAGGAACAAGAAATGCTAAGGCTCAGGAGGCAAGGTAGCACTGCAGGCAGTGCTAATTCAGGAACAAGGAAAACTGCTGTAGCTCAGGAACAAGAAAAGCGAAGGCTCAGGAGGCAAGGTAGCACTGCAGGCAGTGCTAATTCAGGAACAAGGAAAACTGCTGGAGCTCAGGAACAAGAAATGCTAAAGCTCAGGAGGCAAGGTGGCACTGCAGGCAGTGCTAAATCAGGAACAAGGAAAACTGCAGGAATAGAAAGACAGCAAACTAGGAACTGGAACCAAGGAAATGGGAAGAAAGGCAGGGACTGGAAAAGGATATACAGAAGGGGAGGTGACAAGGGTATACTAGAACAGGCTGTGCTGGAGCAAGACAAGAATTTAGCAAAAGCTCAAAAGCCAAGGTAGCACTGCAGGCAGTGCTAGTTCAGGAACAAGGGAAACTGCTGTAGCTCAGGAACAAGAAATTCTAAGGCTCAGGAGGCAAGGTAGCACTGCAGGCAGTGCTGGTTCAGGAACAAGGAAAACTGCTGTAGCTCAGGAAGAAGAAATGCTAAGGCTCAGGAGCAGGAACTAGAATTGAGCTAAAGCTCAAGAGTCAAGGTAGCACTGCAGGCAGTGCTAATTCAGGAACAAGGAAAACAGCAGCAGGTCAGGAACATGTAATAACTAAAGCTCAGGGAGCACTGGAAACAAGGATAGCAAAAGCTCAGGGAGCACTGGAAACAATGGTCAGTCTCACCAATACACAGCTACAATGACCAACCATGGCCTGAAGGGTACTGGGGCTTAAAAGAGCTCACAGTAATCACATGCATCAGGTGTGAGCAGGCTAGCAGCAGCCAGCCACAGGTGAACTGAATTCCTCCACCCATCCTTGGCCTGCAGGGGTAGAGACGAAGCAGTGAGCAGGGGATTATAAGTAATGGAGTTTCCAGCATGAGCAGACTGGCTTCCACAAAACCCGGCATGGATAGGGAATGGATGTCAATTCCTAAATGGTGTCTAAATGCCTGGAAGTCAGGATATGCATGCAGGGGAGTGTCTGGAAGCATATTAGAACACTGGAAAGCCCCACAATTCGGCCCCCTGGTGGTGGGCACGAGAGCACAGGGAGTGAATCGTGACACCGGCTTAAACAATTTTACAACTTAAACCTTAAAAGAATACACAAAAATACAAGAACTAGTATTCATCCAACAAGGACACAAATTATGAAACATTTTATTTAATTCACAAACAAAAAGATATCCAAAAATGGAAAATGTAATTTTATTGAGAAGGTTGTGGCTTT
This sequence comes from Calotriton arnoldi, assembly GCA_963921515.1. NCBI lineage: Eukaryota > Metazoa > Chordata > Amphibia > Caudata > Salamandridae > Calotriton > Calotriton arnoldi. The sequence continues at coordinate 398,072 of CAWUFW010003877.1, read as the reverse complement.
CCAATATGTAGTTATATTTCTGAAATATGAAGCAATATGCTAGACTCTCACATATCACTTTGTCTTTTTTGCTGCTAATGCACGCTCTCTTTTTTCTGCACACAACTGTGCTTCAGTTGAGGCTACCAATCGCCCAAACTAGATTCCACTTGATGTACTTTTGTTGCCCCCACAAGTCATGCTAAGAATAGCAACTTATTTTTAGCCTCCAATTTCAAATTGCTTTGTATTTACAGAGTGTTTCAAATTTTTCAATTTTGCTTTTTCATGTGTATATATTTTATTAATAAGCTCATATTAGTCACCGACCCCAAAAATAGGCGTTGTGGACTCCCAGGGGCCACAGACCACAGGTTAAAAACTGCTGGATTAGTGGTTTGGCTCCCAACAGGTAATGTCTCTATTCTTCAAAATATGTTTTAATGGCCAAACGTTCCTTGTCTGTGATAGTATCATATAACTCCGATGGTAAAAATGTCTTAGAAAAGTGGGCTATTGGATGAACCTGGCTAATATGTGGATCTCTTTCAGATAAAACACCTCCCATCGCATGATACGAAGAATATGTCTCAATGAACTGTCGTCACATTGAAAGAACATTCTGTATTAGGGTGTTAAAAAATTGGAGCACTAAAAAAACAAGAGAAGCAGAAAAGCGTCTACTCCTATAAAGTGCTGAAAGCAAAAGAAAAAGTAGTTTCTTGAATGTAAGCAGCGGAAGGATATTAGTCATCCAATCCAAAGGAAGGTAAACAAGTTATGCTCCAAGGGGGGGACGAACAGAAGAGAAAGGAAAGTTATTGAAAAAGGAGCAAGTTAATGAGAGCAACAAGAAAGTGAACCAATTGTAAGCACTGGGCTAGCCTAAAGCCCACTGTAAGTATTGGTACTGTCAGTGCTTAATTTGTAAAAGAATGAGCGAGGGCGCCTAAAGCTCTGCTCCGGTGGTGCTATTGAAAAGTGGTGGCCGAATACCAAGGTTCCATAGTGTTGAATTCACCTCAGGCATCTTTAATCCATTACCAGACACTGCTCGCCCTTTATCTGGCTGTTGCTTGTTCCTGCTGTCTCCCTCTGTGCATGTTTCTCAGTCTTTCTTCTCCTCCTTCTCTCCCGTTCATGTGTTTTTCTCTCTCTTACTTGCCGTCAATATTTGATGAAGAAAAATAAGTGCCAGCCCACAAAAATGAGTGCCGGTGGGCCCCACTGGTAACCACCGGCTCCTATTAAGTAATGGGTACTGTCCACAATAGGTCTTCAACCACAGACAGTCAAAAGCTGTACGTAAGCAAGCCCTAAAACAATAATCCGACTCTCTGCCAGTGCTACTAGCCAATTGTTTTGCTGAAATCTGCCAATCTTTTGCATAGACTCCACGCAAACAAAAATACAAACTGTAGGATGAAGCTGCTGTTCCCCCTACTTGCAAATTCAGTATCACTCATTTTGAATGATTTTTAGGTCTCGCCTAGGCAGCGAGCATGCGCTGCTCTAGGAGATGACCTTTAGAAATTGGTCAGCTCTTTTCAAGCACTCGCTGCTCTAGGAGATGACCTTTAGAAATTGGTCAGCTCTTTTCAAGCACTCGTGCTTGTGCTGGCCTCCACCTTGCGGGAGCGAGCAGCGGCGCACGCGCTAATTGAAAACAGATGGCTCTCGCGCCGCTGCTCGCTCCCGCAAGGTGGATGCCAGCACAAGCACGAGTGCTTGAAAAGAGCTGACGTCACATCCAATGGAGTGCTTGAAAAGAGCTGACGTCACATCCATTGGGGCTGCTGCCACCGTATCCTCGGAGCAGGCTGCGCTTGTTTTGATTGGTGCTCACACCCCCTCTACTTGTAGTGAATGCAGGGTATTACGTAGTGCCAGCCGCCCCCGTCAGTGCCCGTGAGTTCTGTGCGCTCGCAGCCCTTCAAACCGGCGGCTGAGGTCTAAACGCTGGAATCTAATTTGTCATCAGCCCTCACCTCCTGTGTCCTTTACCGTTCACCCCCAATGAATCCATCTCCTGCACAGCCAGATCCGACATCTCCTTCACGCATCCCCCCACAACACACTACGGTTTGCCACCATTGCACTGCGTGCATGTCCAACGTCCTTCAATTGTGTCACCCACAATGGATTCAGGACGACTCCATCAATAGAACTTTATCCCGAATAGTCACGGCAGTGCACAGTCCACACTCTCCTACAGCCCTACATGCTTAGTCCTCCCACACACACTGCACGACCTCACGACATTCCATAAACGGCTTGATAATTAATGCGCCGCACTTCCCCTATATTTGCTGCATTCTTGTCACGTTTCGTTTTCTGCATTTGTTGGTTTAAAATAAATGCAGCCAGTCATCTACAAGGAAGTCCATCCATACTGCGTAGGCAGCAGTTGGCGCTAGCCTCAACTCTCTACCCTGTCAGTTCCTTTCATAGCCCCTGCATGGGAAGACCCACGCCCTCGTGCACGTAACCCATCATTGCACGCACAGCACGATCCTCCCGGCAACTCCATGCAAGCTAAGACCTCTCCCTCCCCGCAGAGCCCCACGACATTCCACGCAAGCACAGGACGAAAGTCCCTGCACAGCCAGTTCACTCGCTGTACGTTTCCTGCCTGCGTGGCTCCACCCCCTGCATAGGCAGACCCGCCCGAAACTTCTTTCAGGCAGCCCAGTGTTCCAGTACTTGACCCGCCAAGACAGCTTTCCGCACACCTTGCACAGCGTTCTCCAACGTTATGGCACTCCAAGAACGTCCCACCGACACAGTTCGTCCTTACATCACCCAAACACTTCACAGCCACCGTCACGCTGACATGACCTCCGAGCACCCCCCAACCCTGTGCACCCAGCAACACAGCCCCGTGAGAAGCTGTCCGCTCTCAATCGAGCCAGTTTTTTCCGTGCAGTAGCTTCTTTGCCTCATGCAAATAATTTACCAGCCTATTCCATATTCCTGAGCCTTGCTTTACTCATCAATCAGTCCTTTATTCTACTCTACACAGAGTTCTATCAGTCCATGTCCTTAGAAACTCGTGTCAAGAGCCTCTCAGCTCCTCCACACAAAACCAGTCTACTCGTTGTTACAGCTGATTGTCTGCCGAACACTTTACTCTCACGCTCCTACTGTAAGTCTCGAACATTAAAGAGGCAGTGATGCAAAGTTCATTATTCTGAAAAATGTATCTTAAAATACCAGCACTGGCAAACGAAACTTTCAATCTTGTGAACAGCATCAAATGATATTTTTTGCATGTTTAAATATCTCCCATAGGTCTTCATAAAGTGGCGGAGGTTCTTACTTTAAGGCTTGCTCGTATGTCCAAATAAAGTTACGCGCATTACATATTTATTCCGCTTCAAAATGCCTTGGGGAATTAATGCCTTTGCTTTTGAATATCAAGTTGGTGGAAGGCATTTGCACGACTGTGTAACAGTTTTGTATATCATAAATAAAATATTTCACTATTTGTGTACATATTACTTTCAGGTAGGCTCTGAATTGCTTGACTGTCTCCTGGGGCTAAGTCGCCCTGTGCTCTTTTACTGAACTTACTTGACGGGAGTTGAAACCACTTGATCATCAACACTGATCAATTAAAAAAAAGATATATATATTCATTAGACCTCAAAAATCGATCCTGTACTTCTGAAAGCACGTGCCCCCGTTCTGTCCAGTTACTAAGCATTTTGTCATATAAGAAACACTGTCCACTCCATTTGTCTACGGCGTGGAGCATTCGGTCTGTTGTAAACTGAATTAAGTACTGTATAGCAATTTTCTAAACAGAAATTCTTTCCTCTCTCAAAAGGTATATCTTAACCGTGATGCAGTGTCTGTCTGTAGATAAATGGGTCACTTACTCCTACTTGACTGTTATTTAGGTTGAGCATTCGAGACACTTATCATCTTTGCATCTCATCAGTCCCACCTGACACTTTCCTTCTCCCACAAACTCTCTTTCTCTTCATTTCTGTTTTCCTCTACCTTTCTCTCTTCCTCCGTCTTCCCCTCCCCATTAATTGACTCTTTCTCGCTCACTGGATTTTCTCCTATAGCTCTTCAATCTCTTGTGGTACAGCACCCAGGATAATATGCTGCATAGCTAAACACTTATAAGGTCCCAAAGGCGAGACCTATTGGCTATGCCAATGCTTGTTGAGTCATGCTAACACATGAAGAAAGCATTTTACAGTGAGTATGTAAAGGCATAGCTAAGATTATTGGTAATGTGAGAAAGCAGGTGGCATTGAGCATGTTTTAGAACAGAGATCTCCAGCCTTGGTGACTTGAGTCAGTGCCTACCCATGTAGGTTTTTCAGGATTACAACTGACTGTAAACAACTCGCATTTAGATGTGTTTTATGTTACTTTTCTTGACATAAACAGTCACCACTTGCATCATGTGTGATCAAGGCTTGAAATGAGGCAGGTCCTGCCAGGTCTCAAACCTGCCAGTAATTAAAACTGTCTTTGAACAGTTCTCTAACAGGCCCCATATACAAGTCTTTAACTTTAGAGACAGACCAATGATTGGTTTATCAACAATGACTGTAAAAACCCTTAAGGTAATCGATGTCAGCAATGCAGTCCATGTACATTTCACATTTTACTTTATACTGCATTTCCTTAGAGCACTTGCTTTTTATGTTTTTCTATAGTTTTTCCATGCAACATGTGACTCTTATAAAGTACATACTGTGAACTGAGTCACCACTAGGTGCCTGGGTGAGTTCAGTTTGTGGGCGGGTGTTCAAGACCGAGCTGAAGGCATAGTTGACAGCTCTGGGGTTGAGGCAGAAAGCAGTGCAACTTTTTCACAGTGCCTGTCAGCGGGACATAAAAGGTATTCAGACTACACGTACATCCAATCCTTTGTGACTTTGCAGAGTGCACACAGCAATGGTCACATATGTGCCAACTGTAGTCACTATTTCATGTCAAAGTGTGTGAAGAAGGTGCACAGCCGTCGAACTATTGCCAGCATCAAAGTAAAATAAAATGCCGTGTTTACAGGTCAGGTGAGAGAGAGTGAGTGAGTGTGTGTGTGAGACAGAGATGGCATAGCATATTGAAGGGGAGGAGACACGAGAAAATACATACAGAAGGACAGAGTGAAAAGACAGTAATGAAGTGGAAGATGGCGTGTGAGATATGCAAATGAAGAATTTCAGAAAGGTGTGGGAAGAAAAAAAAGCCATAAGTGACTATAGAGTGAAAGACTGCAGACCGTGTGAAATGAAGAACGGGGGTAGCTGAGTTTTTCCAAAGCCCACTACTCCTTCCATAGACCTTAGTGATATTTAAATCACAGTCTCATATATTCAAAATTGAAACTTTTTCAATTCAAATTATTCACAACAAAATCATTATTACTCATTTATCTAATGGGGCTAAGCACTGGAAAACCCAATAGGTTTGCCTTGTTTTGGGAGTTTGTTTTGAGATACGTGGGGATGCAAAATTAGAATAGTCGGAGTGGCACATTTTAAGCCACACCCATAATAACGTATGCTATTATTGTTGGAAAAGGATTCCTATTTACTCTTTTTTAGCACTTCTCATTTTGAAAACCCATACCTTTTTAATCCCACTTAAAGCACTAACTATAACGCATAGGCTATGAATTCAAGTCCTGGCAAGGACAAAGCAGCCTTTCTTAATTTCAAGGTCGGGAAATTGAATATCATTAATTTGAGGGATAATCTGGGGTTTACATCAATTAGAAAGTAGAGAAATATGGTATGAAGCTTTATGTATTCTGTTTGACCTCTAGTCTCGACGCTTTGGTGTGCTCCGGCGCGCGCTTGTGTCACCGCTTGGCTGCTCACGTGCAGCGCAGGCGCGCGGAGCCCTCAGGACTGCTGCTGTCTCCATGCTGACGACATAAGGCGTGAGGCCTTCCAGGAGGAGGCCGAACGCTGACATTCTGCACTTAACGTCACTCACTCCCGGGCTTTCAGTGCTACGTCTAAAAATAATTCACCCCACAGCCTCCATTCCACCTACTCCAAAATGACTAATTTATTCACAGCTCCTGTATTTTATCTGTCACAGCGAAGGCACTGAGGAAAGAAAGAGACAGGGAAACTAGTCAATATTGGAGCTCGGTTTTTATACTCAAATGTTATTCTATTTCTGGACTGAAAGCTGTGGCAAATATTTGCCGTCCAAATGAGAAGAGGAAAAAAGAAAGTAAAACGTTAAGTCAATGCTCTATACCAATAAATAAAACATAAACCCATTGCCAGCGCCATTTCTGTTTGCTTGTTTCTTTAAAAGTTGTTAGAGACAGTGGCGGCTGGTACCCTAAATATTTAGTGAGGCAACCAACGCAAACTCCAAAATCCATTTTCACCCAAAATTACACATTCCTCTGATAGATCCCGACCCCTGCGCCCCACTCCCACCCACCTGGATCACCCCACAATTGGATCCCAAAAACACGCAATACCTGCAAATTTACTAAGCCCCAAATCGCGCCGAAGTTGCATCTAGAAACTAGGCCCAAAACCAATGGCGCAGCTAGAGCTTTTTCCGCCCGGGGCGATCCCTGTGTTTGCCTCCCAGTGACGGCTGGAGCAGGTAAGGGCGGGGTAGGGGTGCCGGCGGCAGACGAGGACGATTGGAGAGGCCGAAGGGAGAATAAATAAAGAAAACTTACCTTGCGGTTGCCGCTGCCGCCCCCAAACACCCTCCCCCCCCAGCTACGCCACTGCCCAAAACACAACTTTCCATCAGTGGCGGCTGGTGACATTTTAAAGTGTTTAATGAATTTATTGCGAAAATAAAAATAACTTGAAATTTCTGCAGTGTTTTGCCACGAGGTAGTGTTGTAGATTAATTATTTAACTAAGTGCACGCAGCTCCCTCCTCATTCTTTTCTCTCACACATCACGTCTTACTTCTCTATTTTGCTGGTAAAAAAAGTAAATCAAACTCTTGGTTTTAAGCAGCTTAGCTAACAAATTAAGATTTTATCATCGTTACATAGTGATGCAGTTCATTTTACACAAGCTCACCCTGGCCTTTTTGCTACATAAAGCGCGACCTCTTATTACCGGAGATGATATCTTAATGATGCCATTTATAGAGTCATTCAGATTACAAATCTCACTTGTGTGAGGCTGCGCGCTCTTTTCATTTACATTTTTAAATGTATTATTGGGTTTCCTTTAATTTCCTACAAATGATGACTTGCGAGAGAGTGGGACAAGCAAGACTGGAGGACTGCTAATGTAATGTTACCCCCGCACATGTTGCCTGATTACTCGAGTCGCCTGATTGAAATAAAATATTCAAGAGTAAGACAGCATCAAAGCACGCTAAAACGGGGTTTTTCTCACTACATGAAAATGTCCGTCCCTCTTGGCCAATGTGCTCTCTGAGGCTAAAGAAGACGCCACCGCCGGACAGCTTTAACTCAATTTTGGTTCAAACTAGAGCTGAACGTAACATTAGTAAAAGTTCTGTATCAGCATTGTAAGCAATACTCGCGGGGGGAGGGGTCTCGGTGAGGGGGTATCGCGGGGAGGGGGTCTCGCGGGGGTGGGGGCCGGGGGGAATGCCGCGGGGTTTGAAAATAAAGTAGAAGTGCTTAAACTTACCTGACCGGGTCCGCCGCCTCTGCTGTCTGCTTCTGGGCCGGAGTCCGCGTTTGGCACCTTCACCGGCGTCGTCGTCGTCTTCTGCGTGAGTGGCTACTGGCTGGCAAGCCCTCTCAGGCTCTCAGCCAATACAGACGCTGCTCCAGAGTCCAGCAGCGCCAGGATTGGCCTGGAGCAGGGTCACTCCCTGCCCATTAGGAGACCGGGGGCTGTGAATGAAGCAACCCTCGCTCTCCTAAGGGGAAGGCGCATGTTCGGGCTGGTCTTAAAAATGACCAGCCCAAAAGCTGAACATGCGCGCTATTGCGCTGTCACTCACCCTGAGTGCTGCCGCAGCCCCACCCCCTTCATCGTCCCTTCTACCTCTGACGCTAATTCCATTCCAATCAGGAGTCCTGATTGCTGGAATCAGCGTCAGAAGCAGAACGATTCCTAAATGGGGCCGTGGGCCCGTGGCATTGGTGGGGCAACGCCCGAACGCCCCCAATGGACGCACCACCACTGCTTTCCATACATAGACAGCTTGAGCTGATGTGTTCTGCCGAAAGGCTACAGTCAGTTTCCAATCAATCAATCAATCACAGAATTTGTAGAGCGCACTACTTACCCGCGAGGGTCTCAAGGCGCTGGGGAGAGAAAGGGGGGGGGGGCTGCTACTGGTCGAACAGCCAGGTCTTGAGTAGCCTCCTGAAGGTCAGCAGGTCTTGGGTCTGTCGTAGGCTTAGTGGAAGGGTGTTCCAGCTCTTGGCGGCGAGGTGTGAGAAGGATCTGCCGCCGGTGGTTGTTCTTCGAATGCGAGGGACGGTGGCGAGGGAGAGGTCGGCGGAGCCGAGCTGGCGGTTGGGGACGTAGAAGAAGAGTCGTCTGTTGAGGTAGGCTGGGCCAGTCTTGTGGAGTGCCTTGTGTGCGTGGATGAGGAGTTTGAAGGAGATCCTCCTGTCGACGGGGAGCCAGTGCAGGTTCCTCAGGTGGGGGTGATGTGGCTGTGGCGTGGTACGTCGAGGATCAGGCGTGCGGAGGCGTTTTGTATGCGTTGCAGTCGCTTGATGAGCTTGGCCGGGGCTCCCGCGTAGAGGGCGTTCCCATAGTCAAGTCTGCTACTGACGAGGGCCTGGGTGACTGTTCTTCTTGTGTCTGTCGGGATCCACCTGTAGATCTTGCGAAGGATGCGGAGGGTGTTGAAGCAGGAGGAGGAGACTGCGTTGACTTGCTTGGCCATGGAGAGCGTTGAGTCGAGGATGACTCCCAGGTTGCGTGCGTGGTCGGTGGGTGTCGGGGCTGCTCCCAGCGTCGTTGGCCACCAGGAGTCGTCCCATGCTGAGGGGTTGGAGCCGAGGACCTCTGTCTTGTCCGTGTTCAGCTTTAGTCGGCTGATCTTCATCCAATCGGCGACGGCCTTCATTCCTTCATGGAGATTGGATTTGGCGGCGAGGGGGTCCTTGGTGAAGGAGAGGATCAGTTGAGTGTCGTCGGCGTAGGAGATAATGTTGAGGTCGTGCTGTCTGGCGATGCGTGCGAGCGGGGCCATGTAGATGTTGAACAGTGTTGGGCTGAGGGAAGATCCCTGGGCTACGCCGCAGATGATCTCGGATGCTTCGGATCGGAAAGGTGGGAGGCGGACTCTCTGGGTTCTGCCGTCGAGGAAGGAGGTGGTCCATTCCAGGGCCTTGTCTCGGATCCCTGCGTCGTGGAGGCGTGTGCGTAGAGTGCGGTGGCAGACAGTGTCGAAGGCGGCGGAGAAGTCCAGCAGGATGAGGGCTGCGGTCTCACCGTTGTCCAGCAGGGTCCTGATGTCGTCGGTGGCGGCGATGAGGGCAGTCTCAGTGCTGTGGTTGCTGCGGAACCCCGATTGGGATGGGTCCAGGATGCTGTTTTCTTCGAGGTATCGGGTTAGCTGTTTGTTGACGATCTTCTCGATGACCTTGGCTGGGAACGGAAGCAGGGAGATGGGCCGGAAGTTCTTGAGGTCTCTCGGGTCCGCCTTGGGTTTTTTGAGTAGGGCGTTGATCTCTGCGTGTTTCCAGCTCTCTGGAAAGGTTGCGGTCTCGAAGGAGAGATTGATAACGTTGCACAGGTGGGGTGCGATGGAGCTGCTGGCTTTGTTGAAGATGTGGTGCGGGAAAGGGTCTGACGGGGAGCCGGAGTGTATTGTGCCCATGGTCTTGATGGTGTCATCGATGTTCACGCTGGCCCAGGCTGTCAAGGGGTCATGGTCGATGGTGTGCGGCGGGTCTGGTGTATCTATCTTAGTGGGGGCTGTCTGGGTGTTGAAGCTGTCGTGGATGTCGGCGATCTTGCGGTGGAAGAAGGTGGCGAGGGAATCGCACAGGGCTTGCGACGGCGGGATGTCGTTGGTGTTGGAGCTGGGGTTGGAGAGTTCCTTCACGATGTTGAAGAGCTCCTTGCTGTTGTGTGCGTTGTTGTCGAGGCGGTCTTTGAAGGAGATTCTCTTGGCGGACCTGATGAGGTGGTGGTGGTTACGGATGGCGTCTTTATGGGCTGCGTGGCTGTCCGGTGTCTTATCACTGTGCCATTTCTTCTCAAGTTTCCGGCAGGTACGCTTGGAAGCTAGGAGTTCCGGGGTGAACCAGCTGGCTCTTTTGGTGGTGTCGCTGTAGGTGAGTTTTTCAGCGGGGCGAGGGTGTTGGCACAGTCGTCTATCCATCATCTGAGGTTGCAGGCAGCGTCGTCGGTGTTGGATGGGTCGGAGGGAGGGCTGAGAGCGAGGTTTGCCCGTAGTTGGTCTTCGGTGACTTTGCTCCGGCAGCGGCGTGGGATCTGTTGGGTGCGGTGGTGTGTGGTGGGTTTCTGGAAGGTGAAGTGGATGCAGTGGTGGTCGGTCCAGAGGAGTTCCGTGGTGTGGCTGAAGGAGACGTGGGAGCTTGAGGAGAAGACGGGGTCGAGCGTGTGGCCGGCGGAGTGAGTCGGTGTTGTGACGAGCTGTCTCAGTCCGAGGTTGGCGAGGTTGTCGATCAGGGTGGTGGAGTTGCTGTCGTTGTTGTTCTCCAGGTGAAAGTTCAGGTCTCCGAGGAGGATGTAGTCGGTAGAGGTCAGGGCGTGCGTGCTGATGAAGTCGGCGATGGAGTCGCTGAACTGGGGTCGGAGCCCAGGGGGTCTGTAGACAAGGGTGCCTCTAAGGGTGGTGTTGGGGTCCGTGTGGATCTGGAAGTGCATGTGTTCGGCGGTGCTGAGAGTGTCGTCGGTGCTGGTCGAGACCCTGATGGAGTTCTTGTGGACGATGGCGATTCCTCCTCCTACTCCGTTGACGCGGTCTCTGCGGGTGATCTTATAGCCGTCTGGGATGGCTATGGCGATGTCGGGTGCGGAGGAGTCGTTCATCCAGGTCTCTGTCAGGAAGGCGACGTCTGGTGATGATGTGTCGAGCAGGTCCCGGAGCTCGACGGGCGTGTTTGCGTGCGGAGCGGGTGTTCAGTAGGATGCATCGGAGGTGGTTGAGGTCCTTCTTGGCGGGCGATTCGGTGGCTCTGAGGCTGGTGTAGCTGCAGTTCCGGCAGGTGAAGGGGCCATGTGTGCGTTTCGGGGCGGCCTTGAAGCAGTTGTGTGTCCGTCCGGGGTTGAGAGCGTGCAGTGTGGTTGCCTCGTAACGGCGTCGGTCCTCGAGGCTGGAGCGGGGGGCGCGCGGCCCAGGGGTTCTGGCGCTGGGCGCGGTCCAGGCGCGGACGGGCGCAGACGGGCTTGCCTTAGGTGCGCCTTTGGCGCGCCGGCGGCGCGGCCGCCATATATGGGGAGCTGGGAGGGAGGAGCAGCTGGGAGGCGGGAGGCAGGGGCAGCGAATGGGCAGTCAGGGGGGCGGGGCCGCAGGGGACGCAGCGGTGGGGGGTACAGAAGGCAAAGTTGGGCACAGCAGAATGGGGGCACGAGGGGAAACAGAAAGCAAAATGGGCACAAGCAATGGGGGCACGAGGGAAACAGAAGGCAAAATGGACACAAGCAATGGGGGCACGAGGGGAAACAGAAGGCAAAATGGACACAAGCGATGGGGGCACGAGGGGAAACAGAAGGCAAAATGGACACAAGCGATGGGGGCACGAGGGGAAACAGAAGGCAAAATGGACACAAGCAATGGGGGCACGAGGGGAAACAGAAGGCAAAATGGACACAAGCGATGGGGGCACGAGGGGAAACAGAAGGCAAAAAGGACACAAGCAATGGGGGCACGAGGGGAAACAGAAGCAAAACGGGCACACAAAATGGGGGCACAAGGGGAACAGAAGCAAAACGGGCACACAAAATGGGGGCACGAGGGGAACAGAAGCAAAACGGGCACCGAAGCAACAGCAGAGGGCGAGCTTACCAGCAGCAGCAGCGGGCAGGACAACACAGGCGGAGCTGTGTGGCGGGGGAGCGACCTACCTGGCAAGGTCAAGGGTCGCTCTCCTCACCGCGCAGCGGCCGCCATATATGGGGAGCTGGGAGGGAGGAGCAGCTGGGAGGCGGGAGGCAGGGGCAGCGAATGGGCAGTCAGGGGGCGGGGCCGCAGGGACGCAGCGGCGGGAGGTACAGAAGGCAAAGTTGGGCACAGCAGAATGGGGGCACGAGGGAAACAGAAAGCAAAATGGACACAAGCAATGGGGGCACGAGGGGAAACAGAAGGCAAAATGGACACAAGCGATGGGGGCACGAGGGGAAACAGAAGGCAAAATGGACACAAGCAATGGGGGCACGAGGGAAACAGAAGGCAAAATGGACACAAGCAATGGGGGCACGAGGGAAACAGAAGGCAAAATGGACACAAGCGATGGGGGCACGAGGGGAAACAGAAGGCAAAAGGACACAAGCAATGGGGGCACGAGGGAAACAGAAGCAAAACGGGCACACAAAATGGGGGCACAAGGGGAACAGAAGCAAAACGGGCACACAAAATGGGGGCACGAGGGGAACAGAAGCAAAACGGGCACCGAAGCAACAGCAGAGGGACGAGCTTACCAGCAGCAGCAGCGGGAAGGACAACGCAGGCGGAGCTGTGTGGCGGGGGAGCGACCTACCTGGCAAGGTCAAGGGTCGCTCTCTTCACAGCGCAGCGGCCGCCATATATGGGGAGCTGGGAGGGAGGAGCAGCTGGGAGGCGGGAGGCAGGGGCAGCGAATGGGCAGTCGGGGCGGGCCGCAGGGGACGCAGCGACGGGGGGTATAGAAGGCAAAGTTGGGCACAGCAGAATGGGGGCACGAGGGGAAACAGAAAGCAAAATGGACACAAGCAATGGGGGCACGAGGGGAAACAGAAGGCAAAATGGACACAAGCGATGGGGGCACGAGGGGAAACAGAAGGCAAAATGGACACAAGCGATGGGGGCACGAGGGGAAACAGAAGGCAAAATGGACACAAGCAATGGGGGCACGAGGGAAACAGAAGGCAAAATGGACACAAGCGATGGGGGCACGAGGGGAAACAGAAGGCAAAAGGACACAAGCAATGGGGGCACGAGGGAAACAGAAGCAAAACGGGCACACAAAATGGGGGCACGAGGGAACAGAAGCAAAACGGGCACACAAAATGGGGGCACGAGGGGAACAGAAGCAAAACGGGCACCGAGGCAACAGCAGAGGGGCGAGCTTACCAGCAGCAGCAGCGGGCAGGACAACTCAGGCGGAGCTGTGTGGCGGGGGAGCGACCTACCTGGCAAGGTCAAGGTCAAGGTCCACCTGCTTACAAGCACACATGATCGGCCCTGTAACTCCTTGTATACTCACCACAGTCGCATACAATCGCATTTTTGCAATACGGAAAAGTAAGCACAGCCCGGTATGCCACTTATTTGTGTATTGACTGCAAAAGGCACTCACTATTTTCCTCTATGTGTGCTTGTGCACACTCTAGCAAGTCACGTGCATGTCACTTACCGCTGCCCGTTTCCTTTGGTCACAAGCGTTCGCACACTAGCATGTCACTTATTTGTATACGACATCATGTGAAGAATGAATACGTGCCGAGAGCGATATGTGCAAGAAAAGTGGAGGGGTTCTGGTGGTCCACGGTTTTGTGGGCTGTCTAGAGAAGCGAAGGGGGTGCATAATAGCAGCCTTGTGGGAGAATGCATATGTGCCTCGGTAGCTACTGTGAGTGAGGTGCAGATATGCTCGGATCATGGCCCAGCGAGTAAGAGAGGCATGCCAGCCATCAGTTTACCACTGATCGTGCACCTGGCTGACCTCTGCATCTGTTTTACTGCGCTGAGGACTGCTCACTGCAGGTGTGCTGGAAAAGCCGCGTCTTTAGAGCTTTTCGAAAGTCCACATTAAAATAAATATTTTCTATTGCATTCTTTATTTAAAACCAGTTTGGGAAGAAACAAACGGAGATTTTTCAAGCTGGAAGTTAATGGAACGCTTTTTGAACTCATCGCCACGGCCAATAGCCTCCCGGGAGCGAGAGCCTTAACTTGGCTTTTGAGCGGCAGCCCGACGTTCGCCCAATGGTCAAAGGGTGAACGTAGCGCTTGGCTTTGCCTTGGTGGCGGCGTTTGGAACAAAGTGCCATCATGTGTTAAGACGGCGAAATGCTATTAAAACCAGCCCACGTCACGTCAGTAGTTTCTGACACCAAGCTTGATCGAGGAGCACATATCAAAGTAAGCGCATAACTGGCTGCAAATGCGTGGCACAGACGAGCATTCCTGGGCTGCTGCTAAAGACACGCTTATAGATTTACAGATGCCAGGGCACGCTATGAGACTTAATGTTACGAGCGACACAAAGCACTGACGCACAAAGTGCATATAAATGAGACCAGACAGGTAATGCAATAATGCTAAAGAAAAACTTATAGGGAAGTGAGCAGATACGTATGAATGATTGGGGTAAGCAGTCGTGGCCGGCAAGCAAGGTGGGGGGAAGGGTCGAGCGGGGGGGACAGTAATTAAAATAAAAAACGTACCTTCATCGACCTCCGGATCAGCAGCGCCGCCGCCTCAGCTCCTGCCTGCCGCTGCTCCTGGCCGCGTTTTACCTCGGCAGCCTCCCTCCCCTAAGCCAATCACAACGCTGCAATGGCAGCGTTGTGATTGGTAAGGCGCAGCGGAGAGTGCCCTAGCCGGGCCATTTTCTCTATGTAGGCTGCATGCAGCAGCCTACATAGAGAAAAAGAGGGAGTGCGCATGACTGCTTTGTTCGGCCCTGGGGCCGACCAAACAGTCAGTACCCACAACAGTGGGTAAGCCACTCCCCCCCTGCCCTCGAGCAGGACCGCCCACCTGCCCGCCCACAACCAGGCACTCCAGGCACTTCTGCTTTCTCGCAGTGCGAGAAGCAGAAACATAAAATGGTAGTTTTACCATTTTATGTTTCTGCCTTCTCGCACTGCGAGAAAGCAGTGGGGCGACGCCCCCACACCCCTATGGAAGAGCCGCCACTGGTTAGAGAGCAAAGCGATACCAAAGGGGATGATGGACGGAGCGATAGAGCAAATCAAACACTCACCCCCAGTCAACTGATCTGGGTTTAATCCATCATCATTCTTTAGCTCACTCCACCACCCCAGTTCAGACATGGCCATATGCAAATCAGTCTGACCCTGTGCCTCATGGGAACAGTCCAGCCCGAACTGCCAAGCCATGTCTTCCCTGGACCGGAAACAAGCATCCTGGGACCGGTTTCGGGTTCAAAACCCTCATCAGCCAGGCTATCTTGAATCCAGTGGCAAAGTGAGCAAGGGACCCACGTCTGGGCATACCCTGCCAACTTAGGGGCGAACAAAGCGATACCAGAGGGGATGATGGACGGAGCGATAGAGCAAATCAAACACTCACCCCCAGTCAACTGATCTGGGTTTAATCCATCATCATTCTTTAGCTCACTCCACCACCCCAGTTCAGACATGGCCATATGCAAATCAGTCTGACCCTGTGCCTCATGGGAACAGTCCAGCCCGAACTGCCAAGCCATGTCTTCCCTGGACCGGAAACAAGCATCCTGGGACCGGTTTCGGGTTCAAAACCCTCATCAGCCAGGCTATCTTGAATCCAGTGGCAAAGTGAGCAAGGGACCCACGTCTGGGCATACCCTGCCAACTTAGGGGCGAACAAAGCGATACCAAAGGGGATGATGGACGGAGCGATAGAGCAAATCAAACACTCACCCCCAGTCAACTGATCTGGGTTTAATCCATCATCATTCTTTAGCTCACTCCACCACCCCAGTTCAGACATGGCCATATGCAAATCAGTCTGACCCTGTGCCTCATGGGAACAGTCCAGCCCGAACTGCCAAGCCATGTCTTCCCTGGACCGGAAACAAGCATCCTGGGACCGGTTTCGGGTTCAAAACCCTCATCAGCCAGGCTATCTTGAATCCAGTGGCAAAGTGAGCAAGGGACCCACGTCTGGGCATACCCTGCCAACTTAGGGCGAACAAAGCGATACCAAAGGGGATGATGGACGGAGCGATAGAGCAAATCAAACACTCACCCCCAGTCAACTGATCTGGGTTTAATCCATCATCATTCTTTAGCTCACTCCACCACCCCAGTTCAGACATGGCCATATGCAAATCAGTCTGACCCTGTGCCTCATGGGAACAGTCCAGCCCGAACTGCCAAGCCATGTCTTCCCTGGACCGGAAACAAGCATCCTGGGACCGGTTTCGGGTTCAAAACCCTCATCAGCCAGGCTATCTTGAATCCAGTGGCAAAGTGAGCAAGGGACCCACGTCTGGGCATACCCTGCCAACTTAGGGCGAACAAAGCGATACCAAAGGGGATGATGGACGGAGCGATAGAGCAAATCAAACACTCACCCCCAGTCAACTGATCTGGGTTTAATCCATCATCATTCTTTAGCTCACTCCACCACCCCAGTTCAGACATGGCCATATGCAAATCAGTCTGACCCTGTGCCTCATGGGAACAGTCCAGCCCGAACTGCCAAGCCATGTCTTCCCTGGACCGAAACAAGCATCCTGGGACCGGTTTCGGGTTCAAAACCCTCATCAGCCAGGCTATCTTGAATCCAGTGGCAAAGTGAGCAAGGGACCCACGTCTGGGCATACCCTGCCAACTTAGGGCGAACAAAGCGATACCAAAGGGGATGATGGACGGAGCGATAGAGCAAATCAAACACTCACCCCCAGTCAACTGATCTGGGTTTAATCCATCATCATTCTTTAGCTCACTCCACCACCCCAGTTCAGACATGGCCATATGCAAATCAGTCTGACCCTGTGCCTCATGGGAACAGTCCAGCCCGAACTGCCAAGCCATGTCTTCCCTGGACCGGAAACAAGCATCCTGGGACCGGTTTCGGGTTCAAAACCCTCATCAGCCAGGCTATCTTGAATCCAGTGGCAAAGTGAGCAAGGAAAACACTGTACTACCCCATAATATTCCTTCTGTAGAGTAGCTAATGCTGGGATAGAGGCATGCACGTGACAGCAAACATCCTTCCCTGCATTAATTTTAAAAAACATTGTATTTAAGTTTTCAAGTTATACAATTTCTCAAGATGGAATGATCTATTATACATACTTTAGTAACCTATTATCAGTTCCTTGTGTCTTTCTACATGTATTCGTCAGGTCATTGCATCTTGGGTTAAACAGTCAACAGTTTATACATTTGTATTAGTTTCATTACTTAACCTAGGTTTATTCAAACCTTAGACTATCACCCACCCCAAACTTCATTACCCCTGTAGAGTTACTTTGCTAGGACAGTGCATTGTAAGCCTAGTGGATGATAGCTCTGTATTCTTTTGAGTGTAGCCGCCTCCCTGCTTGTCGGGAGTCCCATGGCGCGTGAGGGTCTAATAGGGATAGGCCAACCTTAGGTGATGTCAAGTTGTCGTCTTTCGCTCTCCACTCATTGTACCTGTCTGGTTGTTTAATGCGTTTGCAGGGGTTGCATTGCTACGCCTGTCTCTTACAGAACCCAAGGTCACAATGCCTCAAACAGTTCCACATTTGTTTTATAACCATATTTTACTGGTTTTATTGCAAACATACATAAAAGCATAATATGACGAAATCGCATCCTTCTCACATCATCTACAACATAAGTCCCCCAAGACCCCACCCAAGATATGTCTCCTAGTGGCTTCTTCAAGCCATAATATTCCCACCATCAGCCCAGCTCTTGTGATTTTAAGTTCCACATTTTTAATGCGATACCAGAGAGCGTATTAAGTGACCAATGGGACCACTGACACCTCCTGATGCCTGCAGCCTGCACAAGCAGAGTATAAGTCATCAAAGATTGACACTTTACATGCTGCGAATGGTTACCACATGTCGCAAAGCATTTATGCACTCTACTGCATATTGCAAGAGGAGAGTAGCTTTGCTTCACTGCAACCATTCCATTGCAAATCACAATGATGTGACATGCTTGCACTGGTATTCCTAATGTCCATCACATACTGCGATACACATATGAGCATTTCAAATTCTGACTTTGCTTGTGCAAAACTAGTTGCACCGGCTATCCAAATGCAAAATCATTTGAGTTCCCAGTAGAAGGCAATAGAGCAACCGTTAACATAGATAGTTATGGGAACCAATGCAAGTCCATAGAAATTTCAAATAATGCTGAAACAATCACTGTATATGGAACAGGCGAAATTGTCTACTATATATTTCTTGGAGAGATAGTGTGTGTCTTTTGTACAGTGATCTGTTGCTTGTTAGCTAGGCTTGTGCTGTGTAAACATGTAAAGATAGCTCACTTTGCCACTGGATTCAAGCAAGCCTGGCTGATGACGGCTGGAATGCCAGAAACCGGTCCTAGGATGCTTGTTTCCGGTCCAGGGAAGACATGGCTTGGCAGTTCGGGCTGGACTGTTCCCATGAGGCACAGGGTCAGACTGATTTGCATATGGCCATGTCTGAACTGGGGTGGTGGAGTGAGCTTAAGAATGATGATGGATTAAACCCAGATCAGTTGACTGGGGGTGAGTGTTTGATTGGCTCAAGCGTTCCGTCCATCATCCCCTTTGTATCTCTTTGTTCGCCCCTAAGTTGGCGGGGGTATGCCCAGACGTGGGTCCCTTGCTCACTTTGCCACTGGATTCAAGCAAGCCTGGCTGATGACGGCTGGAATGCCAGAAACCGGTCCTAGGATGCTTGTTTCCGGTCCAGGGAAGACATGGCTTGGCAGTTCGGGCTGGACTGTTCCCATGAGGCACAGGGTCAGACTGATTTGCATATGGCCATGTCTGAACTGGGGTGGTGGAGTGAGCTAAAGAATGATGATGGATTAAACCCAGATCAGTTGACTGGGGGTGAGTGTTTGATTGGCTCAAGCGTTCCGTCCATCATCCCCTTTTGTATCGCTTTGTTCGCCCTAAGTTGGCGGGGGTATGCCCAGACGTGGGTCCCTTGCTCACTTTGCCACTGGATTCAAGCAAGCCTGGCTGATGACGGCTGGAATGCCAGAAACCGGTCCTAGGATGCTTGTTTCCGGTCCAGGGAAGACATGGCTTGGCAGTTCGGGCTGGACTGTTCCCATGAGGCACAGGGTCAGACTGATTTGCATATGGCCATGTCTGAACTGGGGTGGTGGAGTGAGCTAAAGAATGATGATGGATTAAACCCAGATCAGTTGACTGGGGGTGAGTGTTTGATTGGCTCAAGCGTTCCGTCCATCATCCCCTTTTGTATCGCTTTGTTCGCCCTAAGTTGGCGGGGGTATGCCCAGACGTGGGTCCCTTGCTCACTTTGCCACTGGATTCAAGCAAGCCTGGCTGATGACGGCTGGAATGCCAGAAACCGGTCCTAGGATGCTTGTTTCCGGTCCAGGGAAGACATGGCTTGGCAGTTCGGGCTGGACTGTTCCCATGAGGCACAGGGTCAGACTGATTTGCATATGGCCATGTCTGAACTGGGGTGGTGGAGTGAGCTAAAGAATGATGATGGATTAAACCCAGATCAGTTGACTGGGGGTGAGTGTTTGATTGGCTCAAGCGTTCCGTCCATCATCCCCTTTTGTATCGCTTTGTTCGCCCTAAGTTGGCGGGGGTATGCCCAGACGTGGGTCCCTTGCTCACTTTGCCACTGGATTCAAGCAAGCCTGGCTGATGACGGCTGGAATGCCAGAAACCGGTCCTAGGATGCTTGTTTCCGGTCCAGGGAAGACATGGCTTGGCAGTTCGGGCTGGACTGTTCCCATGAGGCACAGGGTCAGACTGATTTGCATATGGCCATGTCTGAACTGGGGTGGTGGAGTGAGCTAAAGAATGATGATGGATTAAACCCAGATCAGTTGACTGGGGGTGAGTGTTTGATTGGCTCAAGCGTTCCGTCCATCATCCCCTTTTGTATCGCTTTGTTCGCCCTAAGTTGGCGGGGGTATGCCCAGACGTGGGTCCCTTGCTCACTTTGCCACTGGATTCAAGCAAGCCTGGCTGATGACGGCTGGAATGCCAGAAACCGGTCCTAGGATGCTTGTTTCCGGTCCAGGGAAGACATGGCTTGGCAGTTCGGGCTGGACTGTTCCCATGAGGCACAGGGTCAGACTGATTTGCATATGGCCATGTCTGAACTGGGGTGGTGGAGTGAGCTAAAGAATGATGATGGATTAAACCCAGATCAGTTGACTGGGGGTGAGTGTTTGATTGGCTCAAGCGTTCCGTCCATCATCCCCTTTTGTATCGCTTTGTTCGCCCTAAGTTGGCGGGGGTATGCCCAGACGTGGGTCCCTTGCTCACTTTGCCACTGGATTCAAGCAAGCCTGGCTGATGACGGCTGGAATGCCAGAAACCGGTCCTAGGATGCTTGTTTCCGGTCCAGGGAAGACATGGCTTGGCAGTTCGGGCTGGACTGTTCCCATGAGGCACAGGGTCAGACTGATTTGCATATGGCCATGTCTGAACTGGGGTGGTGGAGTGAGCTAAAGAATGATGATGGATTAAACCCAGATCAGTTGACTGGGGGTGAGTGTTTGATTGGCTCAAGCGTTCCGTCCATCATCCCCTTTTGTATCGCTTTGTTCGCCCTAAGTTGGCGGGGGTATGCCCAGACGTGGGTCCCTTGCTCACTTTGCCACTGGATTCAAGCAAGCCTGGCTGATGACGGCTGGAATGCCAGAAACCGGTCCTAGGATGCTTGTTTCCGGTCCAGGGAAGACATGGCTTGGCAGTTCGGGCTGGACTGTTCCCATGAGGCACAGGGTCAGACTGATTTGCATATGGCCATGTCTGAACTGGGGTGGTGGAGTGAGCTAAAGAATGATGATGGATTAAACCCAGATCAGTTGACTGGGGGTGAGTGTTTGATTGGCTCAAGCGTTCCGTCCATCATCCCCTTTTGTATCGCTTTGTTCGCCCTAAGTTGGCGGGGGTATGCCCAGACGTGGGTCCCTTGCTCACTTTGCCACTGGATTCAAGCAAGCCTGGCTGATGACGGCTGGAATGCCAGAAACCGGTCCTAGGATGCTTGTTTCCGGTCCAGGGAAGACATGGCTTGGCAGTTCGGGCTGGACTGTTCCCATGAGGCACAGGGTCAGACTGATTTGCATATGGCCATGTCTGAACTGGGGTGGTGGAGTGAGCTAAAGAATGATGATGGATTAAACCCAGATCAGTTGACTGGGGGTGAGTGTTTGATTGGCTCAAACGTTCCGTCCATCATCCCCTTTTGTATCGCTTTGTTCGCCCTAAGTTGGCGGGGGTATGCCCAGACGTGGGTCCCTTGCTCACTTTGCCACTGGATTCAAGCAAGCCTGGCTGATGACGGCTGGAATGCCAGAAACCGGTCCTAGGATGCTTGTTTCCGGTCCAGGGAAGACATGGCTTGGCAGTTCGGGCTGGACTGTTCCCATGAGGCACAGGGTCAGACTGATTTGCATATGGCCATGTCTGAACTGGGGTGGTGGAGTGAGCTAAAGAATGATGATGGATTAAACCCAGATCAGTTGACTGGGGGTGAGTGTTTGATTGGCTCAAACGTTCCGTCCATCATCCCCTTTTGTATCGCTTTGTTCGCCCTAAGTTGGCGGGGGTATGCCCAGACGTGGGTCCCTTGCTCACTTTGCCACTGGATTCAAGCAAGCCTGGCTGATGACGGCTGGAATGCCAGAAACCGGTCCTAGGATGCTTGTTTCCGGTCCAGGGAAGACATGGCTTGGCAGTTCGGGCTGGACTGTTCCCATGAGGCACAGGGTCAGACTGATTTGCATATGGCCATGTCTGAACTGGGGTGGTGGAGTGAGCTAAAGAATGATGATGGATTAAACCCAGATCAGTTGACTGGGGGTGAGTGTTTGATTGGCTCAAGCGTTCCGTCCATCATCCCCTTTTGTATCGCTTTGTTACGCCCTAAGTTGGCGGGGGTATGCCCAGACGTGGGTCCCTTGCTCACTTTGCCACTGGATTCAAGCAAGCCTGGCTGATGAGCGGCTGGAATGCCAGAAACCGGTCCTAGGATGCTTGTTTCCGGTCCAGGGAAGACATGGCTTGGCAGTTCGGGCTGGACTGTTCCCATGAGGCACAGGGTCAGACTGATTTGCATATGGCCATGTCTGAACTGGGGTGGTGGAGTGAGCTAAAGAATGATGATGGATTAAACCCAGATCAGTTGACTGGGGGTGAGTGTTTGATTGGCTCAAGCGTTCCGTCCATCATCCCCTTTTGTATCGCTTTGTTCGCCCTAAGTTGGCGGGGTATGCCCAGACGTGGGTCCCTTGCTCACTTTGCCACTGGATTCAAGCAAGCCTGGCTGATGACGGCTGGAATGCCAGAAACCGGTCCTAGGATGCTTGTTTCCGGTCCAGGGAAGACATGGCTTGGCAGTTCGGGCTGGACTGTTCCCATGAGGCACAGGGTCAGACTGATTTGCATATGGCCATGTCTGAACTGGGGTGGTGGAGTGAGCTAAAGAATGATGATGGATTAAACCCAGATCAGTTGACTGGGGGTGAGTGTTTGATTGGCTCAAACGTTCCGTCCATCATCCCTTTTGTATCGCTTTGTTCGCCCTAAGTTGGCGGGGGTATGCCCAGACGTGGGTCCCTTGCTCACTTTGCCACTGGATTCAAGCAAGCCTGGCTGATGACGGCTGGAATGCCAGAAACCGGTCCTAGGATGCTTGTTTCCGGTCCAGGGAAGACATGGCTTGGCAGTTCGGGCTGGACTGTTCCCATGAGGCACAGGGTCAGACTGATTTGCATATGGCCATGTCTGAACTGGGGTGGTGGAAGTGAGCTAAAGAATGATGATGGATTAAACCCAGATCAGTTGACTGGGGGTGAGTGTTTGATTGGCTCAAGCGTTCCGTCCATCATCCCCTTTTGTATCGCTTTGTTCGCCCTAAGTTGGCGGGGTATGCCCAGACGTGGGTCCCTTGCTCACTTTGCCACTGGATTCAAGCAAGCCTGGCTGATGACGGCTGGAATGCCAGAAACCGGTCCTAGGATGCTTGTTTCCGGTCCAGGGAAGACATGGCTTGGCAGTTCGGGCTGGACTGTTCCCATGAGGCACAGGGTCAGACTGATTTGCATATGGCCATGTCTGAACTGGGGTGGTGGAGTGAGCTAAAGAATGATGATGGATTAAACCCAGATCAGTTGACTGGGGGTGAGTGTTTGATTGGCTCAAACGTTCCGTCCATCATCCCCTTTTGTATCGCCCTGGTTAGAGAGCAGGCCTAACTATAAAGCACAGTAAAGCATCTGACAGTATGGTGTGTGGGGTCTTGTTGGTGTTTCAATAATTCTTATTTTTTCCCAAATTGTAACATAACATAACGTGTATTCAGGGCCGGCGCTAGGCATGGGCAGTGTGGGCAGCTGCCCATGGCCCCCTGCCCAGCCTACCAACATGGGGCTCCGCACCTCTAAGACTGTGATGTAGCGCTGCGAGGCCCAAGACCTCGCAATCATGTGCAGGTCTGGAAATAATAAGTGAAGGCACATACTTCCCTGGGCCTCGCCACACTGTGCCATGACTGCCAGATACAGGGAAGGGGCGCCTCATCCCCTGGGCCTCGCAGCTCTATGCCAGGCTAATCACGGCCTGTAATTGGGGATCCAGTCTCGCGCTGCCCAAACAAAGGCACTGAAGGACACCCCATATCCCGCACATTTAACCCTTCAAATGAAAGCAACTCTCTTAGCACTTGATGAGCTGTGAAAGAGATGCTTGTGGAAGGCAGACAGGGAGGCGTTGCAGCACACCAAGGGTCCTGCACAAAGCAGCTTGAGTAGAGCCTTCAGCTACTAAGATGCAAACATACTTAAATGAGTATGAGAAACCTATTCCCAGGACCTGTACTGAGCGTATGCCCTCTAGTGTTATTTCAAAGTGCAGGGCCTGAATGTGTCACGTCTATGCAATTTAAAGGGACCTCGCACATTCCCTTTCTGCCCAGGGCCCCAAAAATCCTAGAACAGGCCCTGCATGTATTTGTAAAGCACACGTTCACCCAATGGTATCTTGGCACTTAATAGCATGTTTATTGTTACCCAACTCAATGGTACTCATTTTATCAACCTCAGAAGGATGAAAGGCTAAGGATTTCTGTGACCATGAGGTCGAACAAAGGCCCCCTACAGTGGGCACATTAGTCCAGTAAGCCACCAGACCCAGTGTTGTTAGTTACATCTATGTACCTTGCTTGTTTGGTATATCTAGTACAGGCTTAAGTCTGTAAGATATAATAAGCCACTGAGCGAAAACAGGATCTGCTAATCATTTGAAAATGCAATTAACTAAATATTCTGTAGCTATTCACCGTAAGGGTCTTCTGCGACATTAAAAAGATACGCTACACTATTTACGTAGGGAGCGGAGGGCAGGAGACAGCGAGAAAAAGATGGAGAAACAAAACAACTTTCTTATTTGGCAACTTCGAGGTAATACATCTCAAAAGGATGCAAGTAAAATAGGTACTACAGTTTGGGCAGTTGAATGCAGAAAATGGGGTGTGAATCCACGAGTGCGCAGGTAGATCACACATCATTTCATGACACAAAGAGAGGCAAATCTTGATGGAATTGATGGGGCTGGGGTTTCCTCTTCTAGTTGTGCTCTGGAACCCCTGGTCAATGGACCGTTTGTACCTGCTTAGAAGTGTAGAGGGAAGAAATAACTTGTTCTATCTAATTCCACAATTCCAATAGTTCATGACTCCGAAGAATCAGACTCCAAGTTAGTTAATTTATTACAAAGCCAAAAATAGCTGGACATACAGACACCTCAAGATAGCGTGTGAGTCTGTTATTCGTCAAATGCTGTGTTTTAGTTCTCGTCATCAGAAGCTCAACTGAATGTGGAACATATACAGTAAGAGGATGACCCATCACAATGCTTTCACACCTTTCAGTGATAAAACCTGTTGCGGCAACGGATCTGAGACATCCGGACAATGCTGAAGCTACAGGATCTAATGTAGCAGAAAAGTAGGCAACTGGTCTACGGACTCCTCCATGTGTCTGTGTGAGTACTGACAGTGCGCAACCCTCACAGCAAAATAACAAGAATGCTTTATTGTAATCAGGCATTCCTAGAGCCGGAGCGCGACACAGGCTTTCTCTCAGCTCCAGAAAGGCAACCAAGCAGTCGTTATCCCATGGTACTGGATCACTCACATCCTTGTGTGTCAAACTCTGCAGAGGTTTTGCCTTTAATGAGAAGTTGGGAATCCGCTGACGACAGTACCCAACCATTCCCAAAAACATCCTGACTTCCTTCTGCGTTGTAGGCGCATTCATTTTCATGATCGCTTCAATGCGGTCTGGTGACACCTTCCTCTTGCCTGTCTCAATGCGATGACCCAAATATTGGACTTCCGGTAAACAGTACTGGAGTTTGCTTGGGGACACCTTGTGTCCATTCTCTGCCAGGTGATTTAACAGAGCAACTGTATCAATCCTACAAGCCTACTCTGTTTCCTACGCAATCAGGAGGTCGTCAATGTATTGCACGAGAACTGAACCCTGCGGCAATACAAGACTCTCAAGATTCTTCTTCAAAATCTGGTTAAAAATCGATGGACTCTCTGTATACCCTTGTGGGATGCGACACCACGTTAACACACGATTTTCCAAATGGAAAGCGACTAAAAATTGGCTTTCCTCGTGTAAGGGTATCGAAAAGAACGCCTGGCATAGATCAATCACTGTAAACTATTCAGCCTCACAAGGAATTTGGAACAGGATCACAGATGGATTTGGTTCCACAGGACAACATGGAACTACAATCGTGTTGATCTTTCGCAGATCCTTCATGATTCTGTACTTCCCACTCAGCTTCTGCAGGCCCATTATAGGGGAATTGCATGGGCTCCCCATGATTTCCTTCAGAATACCTTGTCCGATCATAGACTCAATCACAGGTGTACTTCCTGCCGGCGTCAGGTTATACTGGGGCATCCTTGGAAACTCAACATTCGGCTTAACCTGCATCTTAACTGGTTCAACTCCTCGAATCAGTCCTATCTCTTCTCCCGTGAAATCCCACACCACTGGAGAGACTGAGTCCCTCAAGTTGTATGGCAGATCCTCAGTTGTCAGCACGGGAAACATTTCTATACAGAGATGCTGTTTCACCAGTTTAAATGCAATGTCATCATCATTAGTCTGCAGTTCTACTCCCTTGGGCGTGCAGTAGATGGTACAATTTTATTTACACAAAAGATCACGACCCAACAAACAGACTGGACTCGAATGGCACACTACAAACTGGTGTTGATCCTGAAAGGTTCCTATTCTCACACGTATCTCATCTGTTAACAGATTGGTCATTCTCTTATTTGCAACTCCTACAACTTGGAACAATTGTTCCTAGATGGGTAGGTTTGGGACTACTGCTGATCTCACAGTAGAACTGGTAGCACCAGTATCAATCAAGAATGTGATGGGATGACCATCCACATCCGCCTCCACATTCGGTCCTCTCTGGTCTACCTCGAAGACTGCTCCAAGGGTACAGTCTTCCTCCCCCCTCAGGCACCGTCATTGCAACGCGTCTGAATCGAACTTGTCTAGAGCTTCGATAAAGGGCATCTGTTGGTATACTCGATTCCCTTGTGGAACTTTCCGAGGTTGGGGAACTTGCACTTGTGGACTCAGACCCCCTCCATGTACTAATTGGGCCTCGTCACAGTATTTACGACCTCAGGTACCTCCACTACTTTCTCATCTTGAAGCTGATTCGCTGGAGTTAATTGACACTCGCGGTTCCAATGCCCGATCTTGTGACAAAAAGGACATGCAGTGGTTTTCTTTAGGGTACCAACCACAGTCCCCGTCTTGGGATCTATGGGTCTCGCATGAGTCGATAAATTCTGGGTTCCCACATGATTGTTTCCCTGTTTCCGACCCAACGTTCCTCCACTCGACTGCACTTGGTCTACCCTGTCTGCAGTCCTCATCTGGACCAACATTAACTTATCCTTTAATTTCCTATGCTTCGAGTCTACCTCGTCACCACAATATCTAGCATACCGTAGAATCTCGTCCACGGATTTGTTTTGCCAATCTGGGTTGTATGGTGGAGGACGCTCTGCTAGCAGCCTATCTAACAAGCTGTCATCTAGGTCACTATCTAGGTCACTGTCATCTAGGTCCTCTTCCTTCCTCTTCCGAGCGTCTCTCGTTTTCACTAATAGTGGAAATAGCCTCTCTCCCTCAATGGTGTCTACTCTCCACTTCTTCAACTGTGCGTCCCATTGCGCATCCTGATATGCTTTTATCGCCCTTTTCATCCTTCCCTGACTTCTCTCACTACTCTTCGCCTGTGACGCTCTCATTCAAACAGCTAAAGCTTCAAACTGTGTTGGTCTAGGTGGAGGTCGCAATGAAGCCATCACTCCTCTCAACTGGTACAGCACCTCTAACCTAAATGAGCTATAACGCGGAAAAGCCAAATCTCCCTCCTTTTCGGTAATCTGATGCCAATTTTGAAGCCAAACTATGGTATGAAGTCCTACACTTGTGGCCATGTAATGTGATGGTGTATCCTCGGATGGTGCTTCCTCACCCACTCGAGTAACTACACCTCTACTCCTCTACAAAGATCGCGTAACACTCTAAAACATTGCATGATTGAATCAAATTCTTTTACCCACAAGATGTTTTTGTTTCAACTTCCTGATGACAATCCACCATTCCCAGCGCGGCTTTACACCAACTGACCTATCGCAGTGTGGCACACTCTAACGTCACTCTTTCCCCCTCACAGCGGTTCACCCTCCTTCACAATCTCACCATACGCACTCACACTCTTCACTCATAGAATCTAGTAGGTGTCTGTCCATGAAACGACTGGACAGTTACATACATCCGACTGTCTGTCCACGAAACAACCAGACAGTCTCGAGTAATTGTCAGCCTCTCCTCAAGTAAATGTCTGTCTGCCAAATGACCAGACAGTCACATAAATCAGACTGCCTGTCCACGAAACGACCGGGCAGTCACATAAATAAGATCAATAGGATCCCATCTCTCGGGGCGTGGTCTGGCCACGGAGTAAGATGGCCGCTTGGAAGGAGAGCCCTGCTCCGAGGGAGTCTCCAAATGGGGAATGCGGCGTTCCGGAGGCGTCATACATCATTACTTCAGCGGTCCTAGATGCGGGGACCCCCGGAAAGCTCTGGTTCCATCGTTGAGCCCGGGGCTGACTAGACGGAGACACCAGATCGACGGGCGGCTATTGGGCCTAGAGGCATAACAACAGCATTGGCCTCGCGTAGCTGCCAAGCCCCACCCTCTGCAACAGCTACGAGGTCCCCGCTGAGCTGAAACTGCTCTCCAAGCCCGGCTGAGCTCCATAACATCCCAGGGACTGCCCCCTGGCGCGGAGGGTAAGCAACATTTATCCACCTGCCCGGAGCCCCACTAAAAACTTACAATCTTAAAACTTAACTTAGGGGAAAAAAAGGAAAAAAGCAGTAAAAACGGACAACAGCCTGTATAGGTGTACTGCAACTCCCGGCACCCAACTGGCGTGAATGCGGGAGATTCCCCTAGCGTGGGGCCGAGGCAGCGCAGAGACAAAGGAAGATTACCTTCTATATGTGCAGGAACACATTCTGGAACTGAGTCTGGGGTGCCACAACAGGGGGCAGGTGGACAATAAGGCATCCCGGCGGCAGGGAGGAAAGGCCTAGCGACTCCTCAGAGGCCTCGGACTTGCGGGACCACCCAGGCCGCATACCTCAACACTTGCCCCTGCTGATGCACTGCGGCCCCTCCTCCTCAATCCCCATCCCTGGTGCAGAGCTCCTTGCCGAGTGACCTGTGCAAGCCAAGATGAGGGCCCGGGTACAGTAGAGGCCAACAACCCCGCACTTCATGGCCACGGGCACACAGGACGGAGCGCCCAACGCTGGTGGGTAGCCCCCCGACCTCTCTCAACTACAGGGCTGCAGAGGGCGCATCACGGACTATCCTCACCACTATTGGGACCTCCTAAAGAGCACCTTAATATCGCAGTGGACCGGGGTTTGTGCCATCCACCGCCTCACCTCCCCTCCAGGTTGGTGCAGGGACCAGCACAGCAACGCGGCATTAATGACCACAGCAAAACCTGGGAGCAAGACCTCCAGGCAGCTCCTATTCATGGAGGCGCTAAAGCAACCGCACACCATGGCCACGAAACCTGACGATCCCCTGGCGAACGGCACCCCAGCGCCCTCCACGGCCCCGGCAGCAGCTGTCGTCACCATGGACCGCATACTCCAAGAGATCTCCTTAGTCAGTCGCAGGCTAGAGGGGATGGATCTTAACATTTCCAAGCTGGCGGATGAAGCTAAATCAATACGTGTGGACCTGGTTGGGTTCCACACCCGTGCTGAGGCGCTGGATCAGAGGCTGACGGTGGTGGAGGGCCGACTGAACACAGTGCATGACAGGGATCAGGAAATCCTCTTCCTCCGCAGCAAGCTTGTCGACTTGGAGGACCGCAGTCGCAGGGACAACATACACTTCTTTGGATTTCCGGAGTCCATCGAGGGCCCCAACGCTGTCACGTTCCTGAAAGATACCCTCCCGAAACTTATTGGGGCCACCTTCGACCCACCCCTAGAAATCCAAAGGGCCCACCGCATAGGACCTCCACGCAAGAACTCTAATGTGCACCCACGTCCACTAATTGCCTGTTTCCTACGACACCAACAGACGAGGCAAATCCTAGCTCCAGCACGGACCCAAGGATCGTTCACCCAGGATGGCCACAGCATTCAGATGGCCGCAGAATTTTCCAAAGAAACGAACGAGCGCCGCAAGGCCTACCTTTCTCTTAGACCCCGGCTCCGTCAGCTGAACATTAAATATGGCCTATTCGAACCGGTAATACTCCGCATTACTAAGGACGGCGACTGTAGCGACTTCTACGATCCAGAGGACCTCTGCCAGTTCCTGGACAATGTAGCAGGCCAGGACATGGATACTCATCCAGGCGATTTAGAAATTTCCCACCCGCATGGTCCCTCTCAGTCGCCGGAGAACCTGGAGATGGCCCTCTGGAGGAATGTGGCAACGCGGCAGGGGCCAGGACAGAATGACATGCATTCATGAGGATAGAGCATCCGCGCTCCACGTTGCGGCCTCTTTTGCCCACGACCCACAGAGAGACAAATCCCGCTCACCCCTGAAGCCTACGACCGAACCGGAACGAGGGGCGTGGAGAGTCTGGAGCGGATGGCTCAGTTGACGAATCCCCCCCCGCCCCCCTTTAGCTGGATATGTGGTCGCAGGCGCATTGGGACGACACCTGAACAACGGGCAGCTGAGTATCCCATATACTGTATTGTATTGTAGTGTGTCTTATATCTTGGAAGGCCATATTGTTCCTACCTCACCCACACTGTGTATCTGGTTTATTGATATATCTCTGTATTGCCCCAAAAGCTGTTGAAAGTTGTTGATTTTATTATTTGCTCAACAGCGGGGGTTAGAAGCGTTGTTTAATTGTACTTATTTCCCCCCTCTAGCCGACTACGCCCCACCCAATTCCCCCCCCTGTACATCGACAGCGGCGTTTGTCCCACACTTGGCACAGACACCTTTCTCAGGGAGTCGCAACACA
This sequence comes from Calotriton arnoldi, assembly GCA_963921515.1. Lineage (NCBI taxonomy): Eukaryota > Metazoa > Chordata > Amphibia > Caudata > Salamandridae > Calotriton > Calotriton arnoldi. Next base: position 367,499 of record CAWUFW010003877.1, on the reverse strand, counting down.
CATCTCAGTATACACATATCTGCCTAGCAGTTCTTTCGTGCAGATGTAGAGCCCATACGCCCACACGGCAATACACACAGGAACCATGCACAAGTCTTTCCACAGGCGTTGTGTCGCCCACCCGTTCCACCCCTTTGGACCGCCTTACGCTTCTTTTCTTCCCCTCCTACGTATTTATTGGTGTTTCCCCTCACGGCAGCGGCCCACCCCACTGCGGGGTACTAGTACACCCTCGGAGTGGCGCCCCGCTGAGTATAGACCCGCGGAAGAAAAGTTAGCGCTTTCTGCGCACTAAGTGCCGGGAAGGTAGAACCCCACACCCCGTGACTCACTGTTCCTCCCTACTCCCCCCCACCGTTCATCCCCTCCCCGCACGATCCATCCTAATCAGATACCATGTACCTTCAGTGCGACGATTTAGCATCCCCCCTGCCCCTCCCCCGTTGATCGAAAAGCCCTTGCAGCAACCTCCGCTTTACGGGACCCCTTATAGTCCACAGGCAGCCTCACCGACCTAGTAATTTCTATTCTGTCCGGGACGTGTCAGAGGTTCCCGAGCCCACCCCCCCCCTTTTTCTTTTCTTTTCTTCTTCCCCTTTTCCTTTCTCCTCCCCCCTCTTCTATTTTCTATTATTACTTATTATTATTTCATCTAGTTCTATTTAGAAAATTTTCTCTTGGACCCCTTTTTATTGGAGTCTCCTCCACCCACCCTTTTTTTTAATATACTCTCCCCCCCGGTCACCAATCCAGTCAGTCTTGTAACCCATCAGGGAGGCTGAGGCCCCCCCTCCTCATTCATCCCAACAACACACCGCACCCTTCCTCCGCAAGGCCCGTCACTTATTCTGCAGAGCCGGCCCCCTCTGACCTACACTTGCTGCGCCATGCGTTATGACCTCCCCACGTCCACTGTGTGCGGTGACATGGAACATTCATGGTCTCACGCACTATATAAGGCGGAAAATAATTCTGGCATATCTGCAATCTAAGCGTGCAGATGTGGCTCTACTACAGGAAAAGCACATTGATGCAGTAGAATCAGATAAGCTGCGCCGAGACTGGGTGGGGAGGCTGATACATAGCAGTGTGCAGACTGAGGCCCCCGGGACCGAGGGACATACCCACAAACGTGGGATAGCAATCCTCCTCCAGAAATCTCTTCCGGCGACAGTGACAAGGACCTGGACGGACACTGACGGGTGCTACGTCTTTGCAAAGTTGAAAATAGGTGACCACCACAAATGCGTGGGGTCGGTCTACGCTCAAACAGAGACGAAAAAATCGTTCCTCTTACAGCCAAATAGGGTCCTGACGGAAATAGGTACCTCCCAAATCCTCATAAGCTGGAATTGGATCTTAGCAAGAGACCTAATTTTGGACAGGACTGGACCGCTGGACAGGAGCAACACAGCCGACATGGGAAATTGATGCAAGATAATGGCTTGGTGGATCACTGGCGCTTGAGCCACCTCACAGATACGGAATATACCTTTGTCTCCCAGGTACATGGCACGCTGGATTATTTTCTCATCTCCCATAGAGTGGTACAGCTTACCCAGGAATCCCAAATTCTGGAGGCGGCCCTATCAGACCACTCCCCTGTCCTCCTCTCTTTGGAATTAGGACTGTCCAGCCCTGGCCGCAAGCCCTGGCGGATGAATATCCAGCGCTATCGAGCCCCCACTGGTAAATCCCTCTTGCAGACACACGTCACAGAATTCCTAGCAGATAATCAAGGCTCAGTCGACTCCAGCCGAACCCTATGGGCGGCCGCTAAGGCCACCATACGCAGCCGGCTAATGAGAGATGCGGCCCAGGCCATTAAGCAAAACAAAGATAAGTAAAGAGCACTGGAATTAGATATCAGGAAATATACCTGTCTCTACTCTGCACGCCCCACGCCACAGCACCGCAAATCTCTGGAGCAGGCAAAGATGGCTTTGAATAGCCTTTTTACAACCAAAGTGGAATATGCATTGCCGAGAATGAAGGGGAGGCATTATGAGCATGGTGAAAAGGCAGGGAGGCTGCTAGCAGCACAACTCCGCCAACGCGAAGCAACCATGGCCATCCCGGCTATTAGATCAGCGTCGGGAAACACCCTCACCCATCCCCAGGACATCACGAATGAATTCGCCTCCTTTAACAAGATCCTATATACCCCAGGACCGCGGATAGAGGCGGACAGACTGGCCTCGTTTCTGCAGGAGGTGCAACTCCCCTGCCTTTCAGACAAAGGAAGGGAGCTCTTTGATGGGGAGATCAGCAAAGAAGAAATATCCTCAGCGATAGCGAAATTGCCCTACCATAAAGCTCCCGGAGAGGACGGCTTTCAGGCAGAGTTCTACCACTGGGCAGGGGAAGAGGTGGTCACAACACTGCAAGCAGCATTCTGTGAAGCAGAACAGACTGCTTCCCTGGGCCTTATCTCCAATAACGCTGTCATAGCCGTTCTGCCCAAACCCGGGAAAGACCCCTTGGAGTGAGGGAGCTATCGGCCTATCTCGTTGTTAAATTGCGACATAAAAATACTGGCAAGTATCCTGGCCGCACGCCTCCGCAAAGTTATGCCATCCCTGGTGCACGCCTCGCAGGTGGGTTTTGTGCCGGGCCGATCCTCCAGGAATCACTTGCGTACCCTTGCACATACACTATGGGTGACCAAAGATCTTCCTGCGGATGCTCTCGCCCTTTCCCTTGAAGCGGAAAAGGCGTTTGATCATATCAAGTGGGAATACCTCTTCCGAGTAATGGAACACTATGGCCTCGTGGCGCAGTTTATAGCTAAGGTGCGCCTACCATACGGGAACCCCACGGCACAAGTGAACTGTGGGGGGTTCCTATCTGGCCCCTTCCCAATACGTAGAGGGACGCACCAGGGATGGCCCCTTTCGCCACTCCTCTTCCTCCTAGCCATGGAACCCCTAGCCGCCACCATGCGCAACTCAGCCAACATCACGGGGGTCCCACTTCCGATAGGCGAATCCAAATTGTATTTATATGCAGACGATATTCTGTTAACCCTCACGAACCTGCCCTGTTCGCTACCATCCCTACTTCAGGCCATCGACGAATTCTCCTCCCTATCCGGGTATAAAATCAACTGGGGTAAAAGTGAAGCACTTCCCATCTCGGACGGGACCACGACGGCATCCATACACGTGTTCCCATTCCGCTGGCAACAATTAATCCTTAAGTATCTGGGAGTTCTTGTTAATAAAGGCCTAGCAGGCATGATGCGGGATAACCTCAACCCGTTGATTACCCAGATGCTCCGAGACTTCGAGAAGTGGAAGGCATTGGGACTTTCGCTATGGGGTAGAGTGCTGGCAGTCAGCATGGTAACGCTTCACCGCTTTAACTACACCCAGGGAATGCTTCCGATGCAGGTACCCCTCACCACCCTGCGACAGATAGACTCCAGGATTAGGCTATTTGTGTGGGGTTCTTCGAAGCCTCGCATAGCTGTGTCCAAGTTACAAGCTCACCGCACCCACGGGGGACTGAGCCTTCCCTCGGTTGAACTTTACGCTCTGGCCATACATCTCTCCCAGATGGCGCGCTCCTTGCCAGACTCTCCGGACCCGCCACAATGGGTACCACTGGAGCACCATCTGCTCTCGGCCGAGGTAGGATTATCTGCTTTATATACGACAGAGCCCAAGAATCGAGGTGTTAAACACCCGATCCTATCCGCCACGTGCAAGGCTTGGCACCGGACAAACAAGCTACTGAGCGTACATCCCGTCTGCATGAGAAGGCTCCCCTATGGGGGAATTATGCCGTACCCTTAGGAGGGAAGGGCCTGATGTGGCACGCATGGCAGGCAGCGGGAATCCATACAATTGACCAGCTTATCTGCAACGGCTACTTGAAATCGCTGGTGCAATTAGGAGAAGAGTTCGGTCTTCCTGTGACACAGTCCTGGAGATATATACAACTACAACACTGTCTGAGGCAGTGTTTGGGATCCCCCCCATGGACCCTGCCCACATCGCCAGTGCTATCATTCCTCCTCACATGGGGAAGGTACGAAGGGGTGATGTCCAGCCTCTACGGGGTAGTCTCGTCGCACCGCTTCTCGACCCCTTTGTCACAGACGTTACATACCAGATGGCAGGAACGCCTGGTGATTACATATGAGGGTGACGAATGGACAGATATCTTAGAAGCCCTGGACAAGGGCACGAGAGAGGCACGGATGAAGTTCTGCCTCTTTAAAATTCTGCAGGACTGGTACTGGATGCCCACGAAACTCCACAGAGCTGGCCTCCTCCCACATGCCAACTGCTGGAGATGTCCCAACCCTCGCTGCGACATAACGCACATCATCAGTGAATGCCCCTCAGTGCAGGCTTTTTGGGACTACGTGGGCCGGACCCTGAGCGCTTCCATGCCTCTCTGCCTACCGCTCTCACCCCGAGGTTCTTCTGCATGATTTTCAGCGGTTCCCAGACCTATCAAGACCGCCTATCAACGCCGCCTCCTTCACACAGCTTTGGCCACAGCCAAACTTTGCATATTGCGCCAATGGAGGGCCCCGGCCCCCCCGTCACAAGGATCATGGCTCGCAGCTATGATTCAAACTGCCTCCCATAAGAGGATCCTATACAATATACAGGATTAATCAGACATCTTTCTAGAGACATGGACACCCTTTTTGCGTACAGAGGCGCCGGAGACGGATACAGACACGCCAGCAGCTGACACCGGCGACTGAACGCACAACACGCCTCCTATGCTCTGGACACTGTCCCCATCCCCCCCTTAATTTATCCTTCTATATATTTCTATACATTGCTCTATTTTTTATTCATTCCTTTCTAGATCAGTTACAGTAGTATATTCATTACTATTCTTATTCTTATTCTTATCATTATTATTATTAGCATTAGGTGTTGTTCCCTACCCCCAACCTCTTCCCCCCCTCTGGCACACCCACACACTCACATATCCCCACTGCCACATCGTCACTCTTTCATACTGCCACATTGCCAAATATCATAGACCTCGTATAACGATGCTGTATCGCCGCCAGGGCTTCCAGCCATCTCGCTTTATCCCCCCCCCACACAATCCCTGTCCCTGCTTCCTGGCCCTATATTTTCACAGGAAGCGAGGAATTAAAGAAATAACCCATATCCATCCCCAAGTATCCTAGGGTGACGGTGGGGAACTGAGTGCGGGCTGGGGAAGTGCAGTAGCTGCACGCAGCCTGGCAGAGGGGGAGGCACAGAGTGGGGATATGCAGGCATATCCACATCCCTCTCCCCATGTCCCTCCCAGATCCCTTCCCCCCATCATTCTCACCCCGCATAAAGCTTGCAGTGTATGACTGTTATTCGTAGGAACTAAATGTTACCCTTATGGGGATGTACCACATTCTGTATATGGGTGAAGACAAACATGTGAATGTAACCCAGTCTAGCAAAGGTAAAATCCTACTTCGTTCTCTATGTACACTTGTTTGAATATTCAATAAAGAAATACAACACAAAAAAAAAGGATCCAATCTCTCAAAATCATTCTTACCGTGACCCACAACCTGGGTTGGCCACTCAAATCACTGTGGACCACCCTTGTGCACCAAGCTTCTTACACGATTCTAACAAGCTCACTCACACACGTTCCCTATCTCCAAACGGGTCGTCGATAGTGCTTCACGACTTCCTACAATCACTGGTCAGAGAATTACATCAAATCGGTGTCTTCTACACCTCAAATCTATCCCGGGATCTTAGGCTACTCCTTGAGCCTGACATCAAATCAAATCATATCTCATGGACCGCGCGCGTTCAGCCCGAAACCACATTCACTCGACTCTCATCCCAACTCCGCAAGACATTACACAATCAAATCATCACCGCAATTAACACACAGCATCCCTATTCATACTCACTCCACCATGCACTGCTGTTCTCGCCGCACCGTCACTCTCTGTCAGTCTCCGCCAAGTTCCATCGCTCTCCACTCTCGATCTTTTGGGCTCTCATCCTTTTGGCTCCTTGGGGCTCTATGGGCTAAGCTTCCTAACTTCCCTAGGTGCTCCCCTCACTCCAAGAGGTAACCATCCGACATTGCTACCAACTGATGGGGCTGGGGTTTCCTTTTCTAGTTGTGCTCTGGAACCCCTGGTCAATGGACCGTTTGTACCTTCTTAGAAGTGTAGAGGGGAGAAATAACTTGTTCTATCTAATTCCACAATTCCAATAGTTTATGACTTTGAAGAATCACAGACTCCAGGTTAGTTAATTTATTACAAAGCCAAAAATAGCTGGACATACAGACACCTCAAGATAAGGTTGTAGAAATATATTGGAACTAATACAAAGCCAAACCTACGGGCAAAGGTAAAGTCTCTGAAGCATGAAAAGAATGACAAATTCCAAGATCAAAACACAAGCAATGAGACTTCATTGGAGGTTCGTAAGTAAAAAGCATTAGTCCATCCCTACTATATCACTAGAGTGACATCCCTACTTAGCATTCCCCAGGCAAGTTCAGGAAAAAGGCGTCAGCACGTGAAGACTTCCTAAGAAGTACACTCACGTTAATTGGGTCAAGTAGCGTAAAGCTACAGTGCTCGCTCTAAGATGCTCCTTCTCTCCCCATCGATCTCCTCTCCTTCTCCTAACACAACCCCCGGGGCACTGTCCCTTATTACAACACCAAAATCCTAGGACACACCCATTTCACATCATCCGATCGCCTCATCCAGCTGGGCACATCCTCGTAGGTGATTTTCCATTTAGTTTCGATACTCCCAGCCTCGGGCTCGATGACCTTGATTCCCAGGCCTTCTCCATTGAGAAAGAACACCGTCTCACATTATCAGCGCTCCTTGTTCAAATGTATCCTCTCCTGCCTAAGCCTAACTCCTAAAACAAAAGCATTATTCTAACTAACAAAGATGAATTTCTCCACCTGCAACAGAAACATGAGAAAGAAAAAGATTCTTCATACACATGAACATTACGAACAAACCCAATTTTGTAAGAGCCAGGAAAATGTACATGCTAACATAAGAATCACCATGGAGCTTCATTAAACACGCATATACACATAAACATTATTACTGTGCACGTCTAAATCAATGCATTACATAACGGTTAATGGATTCTCATTATTCATTTATAAACGAACATTAGAATTTTTACCATTTAAAGTACAATTACCATGTTAATTTCTTCACGTTGCACAAAGTATCTCTACCACTTCACTTTACACATTATTACATTTCACGTTCTGATAGCCAAATGTTAACACGACAAAAGAATAAATGCAGGTGCAAACTACTCGTGATTATAATGCACCCCTACAAATGAAAGAGCAGAATCGCGCTCTATCAGTCTGAATATACGAAGGAGCAACCACTGATGGAGACTTAAAGACTTCTTTTTATACAGAAATTTCTACAGCTCCCTATGCCACGTGCAGCTATCTGTTGGAAAAGGTGGGCATGGCATAGAGTATTGCTCCAATGCTGGTGGTGCAGTTTTCTTCCACATGTATGTCACTAACGTTATAACAAAGGCTTACAATTTGTGGGGATTGATTGAGACCCGAGTACAGAAACCAGGGTGTGATAAATGGGAATGTGGCCGTGCAATAGTAACTTCTAGATAGATTTTACATAGGAGACCCTGGTACTGGTGAGACCATTTCACTAGGTTAGGAACCAAAGGACAGGGCGTAGTTTCAAGTCTAGACTGGGATATGGCGTGTAGTCAGTGCTGGAATTGGACAACAATTACTCTAGGGACCCATAAATTGGGGGTCAAGGTGTGGCAGAGGAAAGGGGTGGAGTCACAAGGGGCAGAGCTTGAATCGCAGAGTCTGACAGTCAATTTATTCAATTGTTTTTTTTAAATCTGCTGCAACGAAACTGGCAACAAGGAAATATGTGACAGTAAAGCTGTTCTAACTTACCAAGATCAAAACCAAGAGCTGCATTTTAAAATATCTTACAGGGTTAAGCCTCCTGCTACAGAGATCTTTGTGTGCTCAGCAAATTCGAGGCAATTATAATAGTGGTAAGATAACTCTGATGGTTAGTTCTGTGTTTTCTCCAGTCACAGTTTTGACTTATAAAGTAGCATAAAGGGTTAATGTGCCTCCTGCAAAGCACAATATGCAACATGCAGATCACAGTCATAGGGCAATTCAAAAACTGCACTGCCACCAGCCTCAGGGCCCCTATATTTAGCATTTCCTTAGGAAAACACTGTACTACCCCATAATATTCCTTCTGTAGAGTAGCTAATGCTGGGATAGAGGCATGCACGTGACAGCAAACATCCTTCCCTGCATTAATTTTAAAAACATTGTATTTAAGTTTTCAAGTTATACAATTTCTCAAGATGGAATGATCTATTATACATACTTTAGTAACCTATTATCAGTTCCTTGTGTCTTTCTACATGTATTCGTCAGGTCATTGCATCTTGGGTTAAACAGTCAACAGTTTATACATTTGTATTAGTTTCATTACTTAACCTAGGTTTATTCAAACCTTAGACTATCACCCACCCCAAACTTCATTACCCCTGTAGAGTTACTTTGCTAGGACAGTGCATTGTAAGCCTAGTGGATGATAGCTCTGTATTCTTTTGAGTGTAGCCGCCTCCCTGCTTGTCGGGAGTCCCATGGCGCGTGAGGGTCTAATAGGGATAGGCCAACCTTAGGTGATGTCAAGTTGTCGTCTTTCGCTCTCCACTCATTGTACCTGTCTGGTTGTTTAATGCGTTTGCAGGGGTTGCATTGCTACGCCTGTCTCTTACAGAACCCAAGGTCACAATGCCTCAAACAGTTCCACATTTGTTTTATAACCATATTTTACTGGTTTTATTGCAAACATACATAAAAGCATAATATGACGAAATCGCATCCTTCTCACATCATCTACAACATAAGTCCCCCAAGACCCCACCCAAGATATGTCTCCTAGTGGCTTCTTCAAGCCATAATATTCCCACCATCAGCCCAGCTCTTGTGATTTTAAGTTCCACATTTTTAATGCGATACCAGAGAGCGTATTAAGTGACCAATGGGACCACTGACACCTCCTGATGCCTGCAGCCTGCACAAGCAGAGTATAAGTCATCAAAGATTGACACTTTACATGCTGCGAATGGTTACCACATGTCGCAAAGCATTTATGCACTCTACTGCATATTGCAAGAGGAGAGTAGCTTTGCTTCACTGCAACCATTCCATTGCAAATCACAATGATGTGACATGCTTGCACTGGTATTCCTAATGTCCATCACATACTGCGATACACATATGAGCATTTCAAATTCTGACTTTGCTTGTGCAAAACTAGTTGCACCGGCTATCCAAATGCAAAATCATTTGAGTTCCCAGTAGAAGGCAATAGAGCAACCGTTAACATAGATAGTTATGGGAACCAATGCAAGTCCATAGAAATTTCAAATAATGCTGAAACAATCACTGTATATGGAACAGGCGAAATTGTCTACTATATATTTCTTGGAGAGATAGTGTGTGTCTTTTGTACAGTGATCTGTTGCTTGTTAGCTAGGCTTGTGCTGTGTAAACATGTAAAGATAGCTCACTTTGCCACTGGATTCAAGCAAGCCTGGCTGATGACGGCTGGAATGCCAGAAACCGGTCCTAGGATGCTTGTTTCCGGTCCAGGGAAGACATGGCTTGGCAGTTCGGGCTGGACTGTTCCCATGAGGCACAGGGTCAGACTGATTTGCATATGGCCATGTCTGAACTGGGGTGGTGGAGTGAGCTTAAGAATGATGATGGATTAAACCCAGATCAGTTGACTGGGGGTGAGTGTTTGATTGGCTCAAACGTTCCGTCCATCATCCCCTTTTGTATCTCTTTGTTCGCCCTAAGTTGGCGGGGGTATGCCCAGACGTGGGTCCCTTGCTCACTTTGCCACTGGATTCAAGCAAGCCTGGCTGATGACGGCTGGAATGCCAGAAACCGGTCCTAGGATGCTTGTTTCCGGTCCAGGGAAGACATGGCTTGGCAGTTCGGGCTGGACTGTTCCCATGAGGCACAGGGTCAGACTGATTTGCATATGGCCATGTCTGAACTGGGGTGGTGGAGTGAGCTAAAGAATGATGATGGATTAAACCCAGATCAGTTGACTGGGGGTGAGTGTTTGATTGGCTCAAACGTTCCGTCCATCATCCCCTTTTGTAAAGCAGAGTATAAGTCATCAAAGATTGACACTTTACATGCTGCGAATGGTTACCACATGTCGCAAAGCATTTATGCACTCTACTGCATATTGCAAGAGGAGAGTAGCTTTGCTTCACTGCAACCATTCCATTGCAAATCACAATGATGTGACATGCTTGCACTGGTATTCCTAATGTCCATCACATACTGCGATACACATATGAGCATTTCAAATTCTGACTTTGCTTGTGCAAAACTAGTTGCACCGGCTATCCAAATGCAAAATCATTTGAGTTCCCAGTAGAAGGCAATAGAGCAACCGTTAACATAGATAGTTATGGGAACCAATGCAAGTCCATAGAAATTTCAAATAATGCTGAAACAATCACTGTATATGGAACAGGCGAAATTGTCTACTATATATTTCTTGGAGAGATAGTGTGTGTCTTTTGTACAGTGATCTGTTGCTTGTTAGCTAGGCTTGTGCTGTGTAAACATGTAAAGATATATACAGTGAGTTAGGTCCAATGAGAAAGTTACCTTAACACTTAGGGCCTGGTTATAGAGTTTGGTGGATGGGTTACTCCGTCACAAAAGTGATGGATATCCCATCAGCCGTACTACAAGTGCCATATGATATAATGGGGGAACAGCCATTACATCGCCGCTGTTACCCCACATGCCATTACAATGCAAGTGTTGTAACAACGCAGGACCATCACAACACAATTCTTTACAACGCATAGGCCTTTACAATGCATGCCTTTACAACAAATTTCGTTGTAAAGGCATGTATGGTAAAGGGATATGCATTTCAAATGTAAATATTAGGTAAGTATGGGTTTTGGGGTGGTATGGGTAATTTTAGGGTTTAGGGTGGGTATGGATTTTGGGGTGGCATGGGTAATTTTAGGGTTTAGTGTGGGTATGGGTTTTGGGGTGGCATGAGTAATTTTAGGGTGGGTATGGGTTTTGGGGTTGCATGGGTAATTTTAGGGTTTAGGGTGGGTATGGGTTTTGGGGTGGCATGGGTAATTTTAGGGTTTAGGCTGGTATGGGTTTTGGGGTGGTAAGGGTAGTTGTAGGGTTTAGGGTGGGTTTGGGTTTTTGGGGTGGCAAGGGTAAATTTAGGGTTTCGAGTGGGTAGGGTGTTTTGGGTGGCAAGGGTAATATTAGGGTTTAGGGTGGGTAGGGGTTTTGGGGTGGCAAGGGTAATTTTAGGGTGGGTAGGGGGTGAGGGGTTGTTGGATTTATATATATGGTTTTATATATTTCAACAGACATCATTGTGTGTGGAATATATAATAACATATATAAAAGTAAGTACATTCGTGTTGTTTTACAGACACCATTACTAAGAAATAATAAGTATTGTACAGGAAATATAAAGCTATATTGTATACATATATAGCGTTTATATTTACCTTACATTCACAATTTCAATCACGCATATGCTTTTACAAAACATGCTTCTACAACAAAATGTTGTAAAGGCATGCGTTGTAAAGGTATATGCGTGGTTAAAGTTTGCATTATAATAATAATAATGGTAACGCGTTGTAACAACACTTGCGTTGTTACAACCGCGTTGTAAAGGCATACAATGTAATGGCATGCGTTGTGGAGTCCTACAACCGATATAATGGACTCTTAATACAGGGGACAGGCTATCCATCACATTTGTGAAGGATTAGCCCAATCCACCAAACTCTAATTCAGGCCCTTAGTGACTTTAGTGGAGTAAACCTTCACAAGCAAGATGGGTCGAAAGGCTCCAGCCATTGGCTTCGCAGGTTTTGACACACAGATCTCAGTGACCTACACAACTAAAGATGAAAAAGATCTATGCAGTTGAAGGTGTTTCACAGCTGATATTCAACAAATAGTTCTCAGATGCTATTGGGGGTATCTCTCAGTTAATTCTCTGCTGAAACTTTTACTACACTTTTTTTCTGTGGTTGGACAGATTGAAAGGCTGAGCAGAGGTCAGAGCCTTATACACAACTGTGGAGCTCATGTTGGAAGGTTTCACACATTTTGCAGGGGGCCATACAGCTAGATGCAGGAAAAAGGCACGTGGATAAAGCTGTGCCCTCAACAGGCACTAATGTTTTCCAAGGGAAACAAGTCTACCTCATAGAACCCAGCAGTGCATTGAAGAAACAGCTGTTGTTGCAGTCAGGGGCATGTCTAGGGACATGATGCATGCTTCCTCTTACCTTGACGAACCAAAACTTTTCTCATTCCACACTCCTTCATGGAATTCGAGTCTCAGCAAAACACTGAATATCTCAATACTAGTTTTCTATTTGTGCAGTATTAAGGCCTTAGGTTTACAGGTCATTCAGTCCTTCTAACCATTCTCACTCCCACTCCCACATCTAGTGAGAGCTGTCTGCAAACTCTTCAACTGTCTTGTGTGACTATTAAATACGGAGTGAAACTCACGTTTTAGTGAAGGCTTTGTCACTTTTCGAGCTCGAGATGGATGGCACTGTGCTAATCCTATGCTTAAAAACTTTGCAAGAAAAACCGACATTTGAGTTGAACAGATTTTGATTGCCTTTTGTTTTGTAGAGTGCTTCATAAAAAGAAGTTGCTCTCCATCTAAAACCTGTGAACTACCCAGGGTTCCATACTTCCTTTTTTTTGCAAAATGTATGCAGCACTCCATGCGTGAATGGGTATCGCTTCGATTTATACTGGTCGTTATCTTGTGTCTGGTTAAAGCTATGCCGCACTAACCAGCTCTAATAATAGAGAAACATGTGCCAGGGACAGATTTTATTTATTCCAGGCTGGCTTGGATCGTATTTTACCAAAACATTATTATTAGTATTATTATGATAAACTTATAGTGTGCACAGCTACCCCATGAGATTTCCCGGCACATGGCAGACAGAGATGATGCCGAGAACTAAGTGAGCGGGTTAGAAAAGCCAGGTCTTTATGCCCCTGCAGAAAGCAGGAAGGGACGCTCAGTTCCTCAGTGAAACTGGAAGGGAGTTCCAAAGTTGCGGGCCTAGATAGGCGAAAGAACAGCCTTCCATATGTGACAGGCGGAACCTCAGTACAATGAACCGGGTCTGTCGCGAGGATCTCAAAGGTCGGGCTGGGTGGTATGGATGAACCAAATCCAAAATATATTTAGGACCATCTCCGGCTTTTGCCTTGTACATGTAGTATAGAGCCTTAAACTTATTGCAATTTGAGATAGTAAGCCAGTGCATCTCACGGAGAAGGTTAGAGACGGAGGTAAATTTGGGTAACCGATAAAGAAGCCTAGCTGCAGAATTCTGCACAAGCAGCAGTCGATGGATAGTAGATTTATTGGCTCCCGGGTATAACACATTGCCGTAATCCAGCCTAGAGGTAACAAGAGCTTGGATCACTGCCCTTTGTGCAGAAATGCAGACGATCTTTTTAAGCCATTGAAGTACTGCAAAGCAGGTGTCCGTCACCTTAGCCATTTGTGGCTTCATAGATAATGATTCATCCACAATGCAGCCCAGGTTCTTAACCTTGTCTGAAGGTGTGGGTGGAGCACCTAAAAAGACAGGTCAATGACGTGGGCCCCAAAGATCGGGCTTCTTGCCCAGAATCATGACCTCTGTTTTATCCCCGTTGAGTTTGAGTAGGTTGTTATGCATCCAAGAGGAAATCTTTCTCAAGCCCAAGCCAAGGTCAGAAGGCCCATGCCCCTGAGCAGGTGACAAAGAGAAACATAGCTGTAATACTGTGCCTAGAGTGGTAAAAGGCTTTTGTCCTTTTTCAGCTCAGCGTAGATGATCTTATACTTTAAGACTTTCCTGCCAAAAATGGCCAAGTGGGTGTGGAACAATTCCTAGTGATTCATACAATCACATCCATCTATCAACTGAATATGATGGAATAACAGTAATGAATAGACCAGGATAGAAATGTATACAGTACTAGAAAAGAACCAGGCAAGGATAGCCTCATACCTCTATCTCAGTGGATTAGACATTTAGATACACACATCGATGGCTAGCGCAAAGATAAAGAACCAGGCATCCACTTTGTGATGGTAACTGTCCTTTTATCGGCCAACCTGGCTACTCTTTATGGCTGTAACTATCATTCGATTTTTAAGACAGCGCTTTTACCTTTAGGAATTGCCCAGATGTGATGGCACTGAGGTTTCCTTTACAAAGATTTGAATCTTAAATGAGCCATATCTTCAGACTATTTGGTGAGTCTCCATTATTCCCCTCTACTGGGCTATTTTTGTTAACCCACACACATGAAATTGATTGCTGTTCATTCGCTATGCATGTTGTTTCTTTTTTATTGTCCTGAGGTCTGTGATGTACAACTTAAATGCTTCTTCAGCAGGTCGAAACGTCGACATGTCCATACTCTTGGCCTGTATCTAAAGGACTTAAGTTGGACTAATATCATGTTTGGAAATTTATCAATTATGTCCCAACTATATAGACCTTATGTACAAGATGGTTTTGAACAGGCCCTCGGATTGAAAGAACTTGAGTGTTGTTTTTTTCGATTGTATATATTTTATACACCTATTTTTGCACTGCACAAGCTCTTTTTGCACTGAACATGGAGCACCCCAGCAGAAATTATTGTATATTTGAATGGTGGAATGCTTCCATAAATGGCCGTTTATGGTTTTTGACCCCTATGTGTGTGTTTTTTTAAATGTGTTTTACATTTTTCTAGAATGTTTTCTATGCATATATCATGAGTGGATCCCACAGAACCATTTTTATGTGATACGACCTTTGCCAAAGCCAGTAGGTCCGCGCTACTTAAAATGACACCCCTTCATAATGTTACATTGCAGAAAGGTTAAAGTGACGTTATAGTAGAATATTTTACTTTAAAAAAATTTAAATCTCATAAATTCACGGAAAAAAGGGTTAAAGTAGTGTTATAGTTAGGTCTGGAAATAATATCTTACTTTACAATAAAATAATATCAGACATTCAATGAAAAACAAATGTTGAAGTAAAGTTATAGTTAGGTGAAAATGTCAGTTAAAACATAACATTTTAAACTAAAAAACACTGAAATTCACCATCACTGATGAAATCTAAAATTACATATAAACATATATTAATGAGGGCTGCCTGCACTTTATACAACATTGCATACATTTATGGTTGAGGAAAGTGGGATTAAAAAATGATTCTCAGATTTATGCATTACACAAACCTTGCAAAGTGTGTGTTTATAGCAATCAAGGCATCAAAGTTTCAAAAGAACATTTAATGGAAAAATACATCATTATCATAAATGGGACTGTAAGTATTTAGAGCAAAACTGTCAGCATGGTACCAGGAACTAGGATGTCCATACTATCACTTGGCCAAAAATACTCCAAATGATGGGGAGAGGGGACCATTGGTTTGCTCACGCAAAGTGTGAGACAAAGATGGTATACAGGGTTTCTCTTTCTTAAGTCCAAACTATAGAAGGCAGTGAGAGGAATGGTGGAACCCACATCTAGAGGGTGGCAGCATAAAATGAATCGCTGACTGTTACTGGCAGATGAAGATCACAAGTTCTAATGCACTACTTTAAATTTAATAAAGAAGGCACTGTTTGTGGAAAGAAAGGAAATCATTGACTGACATGTTGGTGCCACCAGTAAGTTTATTTTTACATATAACGTTTTTGTGTAAATAATAAACATATCATAAACATATTTTTATTAAACTGGAATTGCGTGGAGAAAAAAATTATATTTTTTACTACAAGCATTGTGTAAGCGACATTTTAAGGTATTAGCTCCTATTTCAGAATAGAAGAGTGCAAAGAGGAAATGTGATTTGTCCAATGATCCAGTGAAAGGTTAAAATTATCTCGAGCAATTAATTCCTTATCACAATATTGTATTATAACTTGGAACAATGATTCCCAATGGTCAAATAAAAATGAGGTGAGTATAAATATTGACAACTTTGAGTGCATTCCCATCTAAACAGAGTTGTCATTTTTGCAAAAAAAGGTTAGGTTGACATATTTCCTCGACTTTAAGAGTGAATGAATAATGCTGGTTGTGCAGCCCTGCTCTGCATCTGTTTACATAGAAAGAGCTGGCTTCTGATGTGAGCTGGTCCATGCCTGAGTGTGCTGCATGTTTAACAGTGAGTATTCTTCCCTACATTTCAGCTGGAGCTAAGTATACAGAACAGACCTTGTAGGGCTGGAGAGGTTGTAAACTGAGCGTAGAAGTATCTCAGAATCGAAGGCTGGAACCAGTTGCTTGCATACTTCAGTTACAGTACTATTAAAAGGCATTAGACACTACTAAATGCTGTTACAGTGATACTGAAAGGCATCAGCCACTACTAAATGCTGCTACAGTAATACTGTAAGGCATTAGCCACTACTGAATGCTGTTGTGGTAATGTTGAAAGGCGGTAGCCACTACTAAAGGCTGCTACAGTAATACTGAAAGGCATCAGCCATTACTAAATGCTGCTACAGTAATATTGATTAACACCGGCCACTACTAAATGTCTGCATCTTGTAGCTGTTGCATGTAATTCCAGCATCTTATTTTCACTTTAAAAGGTCCTGTACACTTGTCTAGAACTGGCCTCTGAGTGCTTGGCCTTTTCAATAATCCCTCTTTTACACTGCAGAACAGCTGTTCTTGTGATCTTCAGTCTCCATGTTGATCGACTAAGTGTGGCTGGGTCCAAACTGGAATAGCGTGGTGAGCAAAAATACAATGAATTTTGGCCCAGATCTCTGTACTGGGGGTGCATGTACTGTATGATGATTGATGTAGCGTGTGCATGTGCTTGTTTGTTTTGCCACATGGCTGACGGTGCATGTGTTGTGGAGCTTGCACATGTATATTGGAGTGTGTTTGTTGTTGAATGAGTGATCTCTGGTGGAGTGTGTTCATTTTTGTTTAGTGGAGCATCTGCATGAATGTTTGACCACAATGTTGACTAAGTGCAGGGGCGGCTTCTCCGCTAAGGTGTAGGAACGTCGCCCCACTGCTCCTTGAGCAGGAAAAATAAAATGATAATAACATAGTTATTATCATTTTATATTTTGCAGGTTCGGGGCTCGGTTAGGACGGGGCGGTGCTGGAGGCACAGGGGAGGAGTGACTTTTCCACTTCAGGTGTGCATGAATCCCTCAGACCAATCGCAATGCTGCATTGCAGCGTTGTGATTGGCTATGGGGAGTGTGGGTGCTTCCTTGTTCCGGACTCGCCGAGAAGCAGAGAAGAGACGGGGCAGGCGGACCCGCCGCCCCTCCACCCTCATTCCCTGCCAGCCGCTACTGACTAAGTGCATGCATGGTATAGCTTGGATATGATGTTTAATGGAGTGTGTGCCTATATATTTGGCCACAAATTTGAGGGAGATTTTGTGTTGGCGAGCTTGCGCATGGTTGTTTGGTGAGCATGTGCTTGTTTGATTCACCACAAAGTTTAATGAGCATCTATGTGATGCAACGTGAATAAGTTTGTTTGGTGGAGTGTGTTAGTGTATGTTTGGCCACAAGGCTGACTTAGTGAATGTGTGGTGGAACACTTACATGTATATTTGGTGGAGCATGTGCATGTATGTTTGTGGAGGGAGAGAGAGAGTGTGTGTGCATATTTCCCCACAAGGTTGAATGGGTGCATGCGTGGTGGAGTGTGAGCATGTTTGTATGGTGGACCGTGTGTGTGGTTGTAGCTCATAAAGGTTGACTGACTGCACGCGAGGTGGATTGTTTTCATGTATGTTCGAAGGAGCATGTACTTGTTTGTTTGTTAAAGCATATCGGTATATGCTATTGTGTGCTTGACTTTAATATGCAGCATAACCAATACACTCCCCCTAGATCACATAGATATCACATGTAGCACCTCCTTATTGAGGATTCTGACCCACAAACAAGGCACACGAAGAAGCTGTGAATATGCAGATTTTCGTGGAACACATACTGAGTGAATGCTAAAAGAGAGTTAGACAGACTGTGAGTGAAATATCGAAACGACGATGTGAACTCCTTACGTTCATAGTCACCAAAGTTAATGAAAATACAGCACTGTATGCATGTGTTATTACTCAGGTATGTGCGAATAATGTGTAAATATCAACTTCTGCTATCTCTTCGAAGCAATCAATTACATAAGTTTATATTATAGCTGATTTATCTAAACGTAGTAATCTAGTGCAGGTACCTTCATGGTTTCTTGAAGTACCGAATTCAACCTACATGTAAAGTGGAAATCCCATCTCACAGACATAGGGGTCGATTATGATGCCGTTCGGAAAGCATTCCAACCGAATCGATCTCGGAATGCTTTCCGACCGACTCGGATCCGGGGAGTCCGACCGACCGATTATGATGCATATGGATGCTTCTGGATACGATTGGGTCGGACTCTCACTGAATACAATGGGAGCCTGTGTTCCGAACGAATACACAGGCTCCCATTGAAGGAAGGGGTGGCTGGGGAAAATTGTGCACCCTGTGGTGGGCAACCGATGATGCCTGCCACTCTGTGCATAGTTGGAAAGGGGGGTCCATTGAGTACCCCCATGGGCCCCATTCGGAAGGCCCTGGGTGAAGGGGGGCCTGCTACGGGCCCCCAAAGTCAGATTTTGACATCCGATCCGAGTCGGAACAACCAATACGGAAGGACTGTCTGACTCTAACATTGTAATCTCTCGGTCGGAAAGCTTTCGAGTCGTTCGGAAACGTGGCCCATAGACACACACGTTTCGGTTCCGAACAACTCGGACTTTCCGAATGCCGTCCGGTTCCGATTTGGAACCGATTCGGAAAGTCCGAACATCGTAATAGGTAGTTGGGAAAGGTTTACGAATCGGTCGGAAACAGGGCTCCCGAATTCGATACGGCAAACCCGAATCCGATTCGGAGCCCTAACAAATGGCATCGTAATCGACCCCTCAGTGTTTACATTCCATTTAAAGTATAAAACTTTAAAAGTTTTAGAAGACTAGGTCAAAATGCATATCCAGATTGTTTGAACTATCTATAAAACGTATGGGTTTTATATAGGTTGGGCTATAAGATACACTGTTGACACATTTTTTCAAGTTTTTGGGAATGTGACTCCCTTCTCTAACATCCATGGGGAAAGAAGGGCCTGTCTGGCACACCATGGATGTACTGGCATATTTCATGAGTGCCCCTTCAGTACTGTCTGTAAAATCTATACTTTTTTACCCTTACTTGTTTGAAAATTGTGCTGTAAAAATACACAATTTGCTGTGCGTTTTTCATAAATGTATCTATGGGAGAACCCCTCTCTTATTACCCCTATAGGAGTTCTGTCTCACTGGTCTCATTCAGGATCACTATTTGTGCCTCACAACTTTCAAGGTTCTCCAGCTGTCACTGTTACAGGCTGTTGTTTGCTTCGAAATGCGAGCCACTTTGATTTCGGTCGTCCAGCGTCATGATCCAATGTCCATGTATATCCCACTATCCCATTTATACATCCTGCCATTCCTGGCATTACTGCAAAGTAGAAAGACTAAAGAAGACTAGATCACTAATCCACCCTGGGAGAAGAATCCATTGTAGCAGGTGCAACTCCCTGCAGACTCAACCGAGGGCCTGATTTAGATCTCGGCGGACGGGTTACTCCGTCACAACGGTGATGGATATCCCCAGGGCTTTAAGTGGGCCGGGTCTGTCCGGGTCTGAGCACCGGCAGTTATTTTCAGGGGGCCTCGAAACGGGTCTCTATCGGGCTCTATTTTCGGGCCTCGCAAAGGTAGTCCGTTTTCTTTTTTTATTATTGGACTGCAGCAAGAGCATGCACATTGATGTGCGCATGCTCATTTTGCTCACTACTGAGAAGTGGAGGTCGAGGCATGACGTCATGCCAGGTGAGCCGCGTTGTAGGAGGAAGGGAAATCCTTTTTAAAGAGAGCCATTTTCTCTCAGGATTTCCCTTCTCTTTTTGCAGCGCAGGAGAAATGTCGTCGTGGTGCCAGCCTTGACATCGTGGGATGATTAGAAGAGAGACGACCACAGGCAGCCTGCTCCAGCACGACCCTGCTCTGACCTTTCACACTGAGCGTCAAGGCTGCAGTGTAATCCAGCAACAAGTGAAGCGCAGAGAGAGGAACTAGTCTGTGTGATCCTGCCCCAGCCCTAACAGCACCAGGAAGTTAAAAGTTGAAATCGATCTCCTGTTACTACATTAAAGTAATACAAGCATATACTTGATTCCCAAAATTAATGAATTTGTGCCTTTATAAAACAAGCATTGGTAAATGCAAAAAAAAAAAGTTGAAATCGACCTACTTTTGGGAAATCCTGCAATAGATTTCTAAGTAATGTAAATAATTTTGACATGTTTTTTAAAGTGTTTGGTATTTTTATGGCTTATACTTAATAAATATACCTTTTTGCCTATTTTATTATCCTTTGCTGGATGCAACTTTATGATTTTCTTAAGCACACAATGCTAGTTATCTTGATTTAGACCACGCCCCCTACTTGGATAGGCCACACCCCTTTAAGAGGTTTGCCCCACCCCTTTTAGAGCACCCCCAGTTTTCTTTTCCCACTTAAAGCCCTGGATATCCCGTTCACCGAAATATAAATCCTATTGTATCCTATGGGATTTATATTTCGGCAGACGGGTTATCCGTCACTGTTGTCACGGAATAACCCGTACTCCAAGATCTTAATCAGGCCCAGAGTTCTGAACCCCCAGGCAGTGAACAGCATGATTCAAATTTCCAAGCTCTAATTCAGGTGGCTGGGAATTGACTGCTGTTTCCAAGTTATAAATCTCTTCAAGAAAACACCAGCTATAAACATTAAGAAATACAGATACACTTTAGGGCAATGATCACAAAAACAGGAGTATGTCATGATTGGATATGATTAATACAATGGCTTCAGTAAAGCTCACTTATCCAAGAATTTGATGATTCAAATCTCCTCAAAAGTCCAGATACAAGGTTGTAAGGCCCACTCTAGGCTTCAAAGCATCCACAGCCAGGACTATTAACAACACACAAGGCTTTGATGAGAAGACACAAAGATGTTAACCAATGCCCTGCTATACCATCTACACACGCAGGTTTTCCACAATCTTCCAACACACATACTCTCATTTTCAGAGAACTCTACATTGAGAATATAATACCAAAAATAGTTGATGAATATAGCACTGCACCAAGACACGTGTGATAAATATAAAATAGCATAAAATGTCATGCAGCTATAGCGAGGCACACTTTTCTTACTGGTCTGAATGCTCCTGCATTGCTCCTCCATATGGAAACGAAGGGCCAGATGAACAAACATTTCATTTTGTGAGTGTCTAATTGCAATTTTTTGTGACATGCAATTACAGATTCACAAAATGAAATGTCCTCATGTGTGTCAGACACATTAGCAATTCCCAATGTGGTCACAATTGACCTGCCTCATCAATATTCATGAGGCAGGTTGCAATTTGCGACCCATTGGGAATGGGCAATAACACAAGGATGGTGGCCTGCTGGGGATAGCAGACCACCATGTCTGTGTTTGCTTTTAAATAAAGCAAATTTTTTTTTATGCAGCCCATTTTTCTTAAAGTAAAACGAGATGCATTTCAAAAAGAAAAATGAAATGTTTCTGTTTCATTTTTTAAGGGTAGGCAGTGGCCCATGGGACCACTGGCTGCTCTTAAAACACACTTTCACTACCATTCACAAAGGGGAAGGGGTCCCTTGGGGACCCTTTCCAGTTTTCAACTGGCTTACCACCTACTTGAAGTAGGTGGTAATCTGCGATTGTTTTGCGACCGCATTCCAGTCGCAAAACAATCGTACATCCTCCTAAATCTAAAAAAAACCTAAATCCGTATTTGTAAAGCGCGAACTACTCACCCTTACGGGTCTCAAGGCGCTGGGGGCCGTCGTGGAAATTAAGTGAGCTATTGCCCAGAGTCACATGGTGCTGAGCTGAGCTGCCGCCGGAGCCGGGGATCGAACCGTGAGCACTGTGCTCCGAAGTCAGCTGCCCTGGCCGCTGCACCACACCTCTCCTGCAACTTACTAATAGGAAGGGACGCCCTTGGCACGCCCCTTCTAATAGCGCCTCACAAACCCTATTTTGCAAGTCGGTAATAGGTTACTGACTAGCAAAATAGGGTTCGAAAATAGAAAAATGCATTTACCGGTCGCAAACGGCCCATCACGGTAAAAAGCATTGTACATCTGGCCCATAGAAAAGACAGACCCTCCATAATTGTAGCACTCAGTAATCAATTTGAGCTGGTGGTTGCAGGTGGGGCACACCAGCACTCATCTTTGAGGACCAGCTCTTATTTTTCCTCATCAGCCTTTGACCAAAAGTAAAAGAAAGAAAAACACAAAAAGGGAGAAAGAAGGGGGAAGAGAAATATGGAAAAAGCGCAAGAAAAGAATGGGTGAAAGAAAACCTGAAAGAATGAGATAAAGAGGAAGGGAGTGTCTTATGGTGGGCATGAAGTGCCATGCGGAATGAAAGAGGCAAGAGGTGGAATCAAGACTACGCAGCCTCTGTATTTGGCAACCCCAAATTCCAATAGCGCCGGCTACGGGTTTCTGAGTACAACTTTGGGCCCTGGCACTTATTCTTTTACAAATTAACCATTGATGGTAATCTAAGCTTGAGTACAATATGTTACTCTGCAGACATTTGCAAGAGCAGTGAGGTAGCCCATACTCATGGTGGGACAAGATGGAAAAAACTGTATAAAAGTTTCAAGTGAGATACGTTGGTAAGTCAGGTTTTCCAAAAAGTATCTGTAAATAGTCATTTCCGCGAGCTAATTGCCAGGTGCTGTGGACAGAGAAATACAATCATAGGTACTGTGCCTAAAGGCAGGAACAGTGCACTTTCCACAGTAAAATACATTTCAAACAGAAAGGCGGGATTTATCAAGAAAACACTGTTGTTGTTCTTTGTATTTGTGACTATAGCAGCGCACGTACATTCTGCCAAGTTTTCCTTTAGGCGGAAATACAAGAGTTTCCAGCGGCAGGCCCAAAACATGCTGGGGAGGATAATGTACTTATTAGGGGTGTGATAAGTTAGAACAATTTGCTTCTGCACGCCTAGTGAAATCCAATTACATTACTGTCTGCCCTAAAATCCGGCCTACACGTGTAATAGAATACTCATCTGTTATTTCTAGCATGAGGAATGGTACATTAAGAATAGTAAAAATCGTTTTTTGCTGAAAGTATATTTGTGGAAGCTGGAGCCAGCTGGCCATGGCATGAACGTGCATGTTCCTTTCAGGAGGTATGGTACTAGCTCCACCGACAGGTACTCGAGCGGTGGAGCCATTTGATGCCCATGATGGGGCATCCTAAGGAGGTCAAGACGTAAGTGCTTGGAAGGAGCGCAAAGAGGGAAAGACAATCGTTGTGGTCCCACCCCCGCGAGATCCAGGAGAAGGACAAAATGGCACCTGCAACCTTGTGGAGGTCACACCCACCATCTCAGCTGATGCTCACTCTGCTGAGTAATATTTGTAAAGTGTGTGAGGTGTTGCCGGAGGGTTTAGCTGGAATGATGGGCCGATGACAAGCATGTCATTGGATGTCATTGGATGGTGTGGTGTGGGTCAATAACTTCCATTAGGATTCGTGCCTCAGTGTACCGGGTAAAAGGAAACTTTAAGTCATGAAAGTTTACAGCAGGCATAGGAAATGAGTGCCTAATTCCAAGCACTGGAATAGAGAAGCAGTGCAGAGCAATCACAAAGAGGTGGCCATCTTTAGATGGTAGAGGAACCAGGCTAACAACGGAATTGAGACGATGAACTGCAAGTTATCATTGGAGGCCGAGAAGGTGGAGTGCCCCCTGATATAACTATTCCCAAACTCTGCAAGGGACAGAAAGCAGTCATTGAAGGAATGGGGGACACCAAGAGGACTTTCTATGGAATAGTTACACGATATTTTGCAGAAGAGGTAAGGGCAACTCCGGGCTCTTCTAAAGTGGCTCTGGAAACAGATGAATCCACAAACAATTCCACTGAGGATGCAAAAAAAGTAGTTTCAGGACTGCAATTCCAGGTTTCCATGTCACCCGATGAGAAGGTCAGCATTGAATAAATCGAGGATGGTGGTGTACGGTAGAATTGAGAAGATTAAACCTCCAAACAAAATTGACGATCAAGCAGGCAAATACAGCATCCTTAGTCAATTGTAAAAGATAACACAATAATCCTGACACCAACTCATATGGTGAACCACACAATAAAAGCATTTACTGAAATACTGATGTGTAATCTGGGTAGAGTGGTTACTATAATACTCAATGTGATAGTTTATCCCATACTTTACTTTATACTTTATGAAAGTGAAATTATTTGCACAGGACCTATTTAATTCTTATGTTACAAGGGTTCACAGTATCCATAGGAAGATACGAAGATTAATGTCTTCATGTAATTGACATGCTATATGTATCTTGGAAGTACCTATTTTGAGTCTCATATATTTATTCCTAGCAAGCCTGTGATAAACAGTGAAGATAATATTTTTGGGAGTTTTAACCTTCATATCTCTGCAGTACTAATGATCATATAATGTAATTATGCAATTAATAAAGAGACTGGTATTTAAGGGTTAAGTGCATTCCATAGTCTGATTATTCGGAGAGCGTAAGTTGGGTCACCAATATGTACATTCAGATTGGCACTAGATATTGGCCATTTTTCACAGTTGCCGTCTTTACATCGTTGTAGAGGAAAGTGTATGTTCACCATAAGAGAGCATCAAAAGAAGGCTTATCACCAGTGGGTACAACATGTTGGAAACATGGCGATGGCAGCAGTGTGAATGGACATAGACTCCAAGGAGAAGCCCAACATTCAGGGTGGAGCCTAGTATTTTGAGGGTGCTGTAGCATACCGCCAATTTCACAACTAACTAACTTCATGGTTGGTGTAAGAAAGTGTGTTATTAGTTTAAAATAATGTGAGTCCTTTACAAGTAATAAGTCTGCAATCTTCCTTTTACTAGGAACCAGGTACTTTGTTGTAGCACTTCTCATGGTAGCAAAGTAGCGCAGTCTGTGGTCTGGGGTAGTACCACCAGTTCACTGGTACGCAACAACGCTCAATAAATCATTGTCCAGTCAGTGCTTTTTCTCATAAAAAGGCAAATTCCTTTATTAAGCATATAGCAGTATTATGCACTAATTTACAAACGTACAATTAGGTAGATGAAAATACCTTTGGTGACATCCTCAGAACAGTTCACACACCCAGCAAGCCCTAAACCCTGGCACTCCATCCTCTCAACTGCTGCTCTGCACCAAAACACCCTAATAGCCTGGGGTGAGACCTCAGCAGCCTCCTCTCCCTCAGACACCAGAGGTTCTGTGTGTTGTCTGCCCTAGCACAGTCTATCCCCCCTACACTTAATAGTGCTAATAAGGTTATCAATCCTTCAAGTCGCAATTTACTATTTACGCATTTTTATATACAGAGCGAGTATTAACAAAAGGTGTTGGAGTGCTTTACAATAAAACAGGTTTCTTTACAAGAAATACAAAGTTACAAACAGTTGCTAGTTATGATCATTACAAAAGGCACAAAGTAGTAGGTTGAAACAGAGGGATATTTGCTTGTTTCGATCAGTACAAAGGCATGACAGATTATAAGAGGACGTAGGTGGTGTAGGTAGTAGCAGCAAGGTTAGGAAAGGTGAGACAGGAGTAGTGCAGTTAAACTTAGGGCCTGATTTAGATCTTGGAGTACGGGTTACTCCTTTCACAACGGTGACAGATATCCCACCCGCTGAAATATAAATCCCATAGGATATAATAGGATATATATTCCGGCTGAAGGGATATACGTCACCGTTGTGATGGAGTAACTCGTCCGCCAAGATCTAAATCAGGCCCTTAGTCTTGGTGGGGTATCTTATCTTGGGGGTATGGCTAAGGAGACAACTAGCCAAAATGTCTTTGTAGGAAAATGGCTTTCAGCTCCATTTTGAACCTTGTTTTTGTTTCTTAACTCTCATCGCACTCAACACCGGCCGTATCCCCGGCTGCCACCGTGCCACCCCAGGTCGCACCCACGGACCCTTCGGCTGCCAATCCTGCAAGTTCTCCTGCCTCCGGACCTGCACCGCACCCGCCAAGCCGAGCACCAGCAGCAACCACCTGAAGTGCATCCTGCTCAACACCCGCTCCGTCCACAGACACGCCGTGGAACTTTGGAACCTGCTTGACTCCACATCACCAGACGTCGCTTTCCTCACGGAAACATGGATGAACGCCTCCTCAGCGCCCGACATCGCCATCGCCATCCCGGACGGATACAAGATCACCCGAAGGGACCGCGCCAACCAGACCGGAGGAGGCATCGCCATCGTCCACAAGAACACCATCCGCATCACGACCAACTCCGACGACACCTTCACAGCCGGCGAACACCTGCACTTCCAGATACACACCGACCCCAAGACCACCCTCAGAGGCACCCTCATCTACAGACCCCCAGGACCACGCACACAATTCAGCGAAGACATCGCCGACCTCATCAGCCCGCACGCCCTCCCCTCGGCTGACTACATCCTCCTTGGGGACCTCAACTTCCACCTAGAGAACAACAACGATCGCAACACCACCACCCTGCTGGACAACCTCGCCAACCTCGGACTCAAGCAACTGGTGACCACCCCCACACACCACGCCGGCCACACACTTGACCCCGTCTTCTCCTCCAGCAAGGACATCTCCTTCAGCCACACCACCGGACTCCACTGGACAGACCACAGCTGCGTCCACTTCAGCTTCAGCAGGACCACCACGCACCACCACCCGCAACAGTTTCCGCGCAGAAGCTGGAACAAGATCACCACCGACCAACTCACCACATCCCTGAGCCAGAACCCTCCCACCAGCTCAACGAACCCCAACCAAGCCGCCAGCAACCTCACAAGATGGATCACCAACTGCGCAGACGACCTCGCCCCATTGAAGACCCCCAGTCAGACCCGGCAACAAGAAAGCATCCTGGTTCACCGACGAACTCAAGAAATCCAAGAAGAACTGCCGGGCCCTCGAGAAAGCATGGCGCAGAGACCCGACTGCAGACAACATGACCACCCTCAAGCACGCCACCCGAAAACACCACCAGCTGATCCACACCACCAAGAAAACCGCATTCAAGGAACGACTGGACAACAACGCCCACAACAGCAAGGAACTCTTCATCATCGTCAAAGAACTCTCGAACCCCAGCGCCGGAAACAACGACATCACTCCCTCGCAAGACCTCTGCAACTCGCTCGCCTCGTTCTTCCACAGCAAGATCGCAGACATACACAACAGTTTCAGCACACAGCCGACGTACCCTACGACCGTTCCAACGTCCCCCACCTCCACCCTCCGAGCCTGGACCCCGATCAACACCGAAGACACTATCCGCATGATGAACTCCATCCACTCCGGATCACCAACCGACCCCTGCCCTCACCACGTCTTCAACAAGGCCGACGCCGTCATCGCACCCCACCTCCGGGACATCATCAACACCTCCCTCGACACCGCCACCTTCCCAGAGAGCTGGAAGCACGCCGAACTCAGCGCCCTACTGAAGAAACCGTCAGCGGATCCCACCGACCTCAAAAACTACCGCCCCATCTTGCTCCTTCCTTTTCCTGCCAAAGTCATCGAGAAGACCGTCCAACAGACAACTGGCCGCCTTCCTCGAGACGAATGGATCCTCGACCACTTGCAGTCCGGCTTCCGGGCCAACCACAGCACCGAGACCGCCCTCATCGCAGCCACCGACGACATCCGAGCCCTGCTCGACAACGGGGAAACAGCGGCCCTCATCCTCCTGGACCTCTCCGCAGCGTTCGACACAGTCTGCCACCGCACCCTAGTGCAACGCCTGAACAACGTCGGAATCCAAGAGAAGGCACTGGAGTGGATCATCTCCTTCCTCGCCGGAAGAACCCAGAGAGTCCGCCTCCCCCGTTCAGTTCCGAGGCCACCGAAGTCATCTGCGGCGTACCACAAGGATCATCACTCAGCCCCACCCTCTTCAACGTCTACATGAGCCCCCTCGCAGCCATCGCACGCCAACACAACCTCAACATCATCTCCTACGCCGACGACACCCAGCTGATCCTCTCCCTCACCAACGACCCCACAACCGCCAGAACCAACCTACATGAAGGGATGAAGGACGTAGCCGAGTGGATGAGGAACAGCCGCCTGAAACTGAACTCAGATAAGACGGAAGTCCTCATCCTAGGATCATCACCCTCCGCCTGGGACGACTCCTGGTGGCCCCCTGCCCTGGGCAACGCACCCAAACCAACGGACCACGCACGCAACCTGGGCTTCATCCTGGACTCCTCCCTCTCAATGACCCGACAAGTCAACGCCGTCTCCTCGTCTTGCTTCAACATCCTACGCATGCTGCGCAAGATCTTCCGGTGGATCCCCACCGAAACCAGGAAGACGGTCACCCAGGCCCTCGTCACCAGCCGACTGGACTACGGCAACTCCCTCTACGCCGGAACCACAGCCAAACTTTAAAAAAGACTCCAACGCATCCAGAACGCCTCAGCTCGACTCATCCTGGACATCCCCCGACACAGCCACATCGCCGGACACCTGAGAGACCTGCACTGGGTCCCCGTCAGCAAGAGAATCACGTTCCGACTCCTCACCCACGCACACAAAGCTCTCCACAACCAAGGCCCCAGATACCTCAACGACCGTCTGACCTTCTACACTCCCACCCGCCAGCTACGATCAACCAACCACGCCCTCGCCGCCGTCCCCCGCATCCGAAGAGCCACAACGGGAGGAAGATCCTTCTCCTACCTGGCTGCCAAGACGTGGAACTCCCTACCCATCCACCTCCGCCTTACCCAAGACCACCTCTCCTTCAGGAAGCAACTCAAGACCTGGCTGTTCGAACAGTAGCGGACCCCCCCCCAAGCGCCTTGAGACCCTCCGGGTGAGTAGCGCGTTATACAAATGCTGGATTGATTGATTGATTGATTGATTGATCGTGGGCCCTTGCTTTGGGTTCATCAGTCGGTGCTGACCAATAACAAGTTTCTTTGACTGCCCAAGCCTTTGATAACATTATGTAATCAGGATCATTGAATTTATACAGTCATGTGGCTGCAGCTTTTTTTAGCATCATCATGGATTTACCACACTTGCCAAATAATCTATCATCTGCTTTATGATTTTTTTGATTTCGATAAAAAAAAGTGTGTCTAGTTTAAACTAATCAAAAGCTACTGAAAAAAATCACAATACCTAGTGACAGGCCGTGGCAGACCCTTTTGCAAAATTAACAGTCACTCTGCAGATGATGATTGGTGTATTTGGGTGTTAAATGTGTAAAACATTTACCCAGACAGAATTAATGTCTGTTAAAATGACAAAATAGTGAAATACTGCCACAGAACATGGTGCAATATTCTGTATAATTTACCTTTTCTTCTTGCATAAACTAGTTAACAATGCTGCTTAATTTGACCCCCTCTACCTCATTTCCAGTTGCCCTATATATAATGTCAGGGCACAAGTTGAGGGTATACACAGGTAGAATACATCTATCCACTCTTTTCACAGGGTGGACACTGTATCCCCTGCCAAGAAGTTGGGCCCCACAGAGAATTATGCTGAACTTGTCCAGTGTCATTTTCAGACTCGGGGTCACACTCAGCAGTGCACTGCCTGCATGTTGTCTGCTTTCATTTCGAGCAGCAACGTGCAGGTGACGGGGCTTTGTTATTTTAAATTCTAGCTGAGCTCAAAACAAAGGCCGGAGTTAAGGGGCCATTAGGCTGCCTTTTGATTGAGTATCCTAGCTGCAAATGAAAATCTAATTTGTTAAATATTGTAACGCATTCAAATGTACTCATGATAGACCTGCTAAACAAACATATGTGAGGTCTTAAGAGCTAATGTCACTTCTTGGAGGTCACGGGTTGTGATGCCATTTCCTGTGATGCCATGTGCGATGTAATTCTCCATAATGTCACACACCGTTGATGTCACGCGTCATGTTGTCACTTGCATACTTCTCAACTTGGTTAGTCCCCCCACTTCTGTTTTTTAGCAGGTGTGCCCTGTTTAAAGTGATGTGGCGTAAGAATGGTTTCTTCACCTGTAAGGTTAGGCACTATGGGGCTTATTTACAAGCCCCTTGCGCCAATGGTGCGAACGCTTTTTCCCATATAAAAAGTGACGTACGGGCGGCGCAAGGGGCTTGTAAATAAGCCGCTATGTGTCCACGAGCAGTGCGGTATGCAGAGAGCGTGCACTGCGCCTTTAAAGCTTTCAGGTCAAGAGTCTATTTGCAACGAATCCCCTTTTAAATCTCAGCTTGAAGCGAGCAGAGAATAGAAGGCTGACCTTCACCGGCCTCCCCAGCTGCACAACGTGTGAGCGTGTAGGACGCAGGTACACGCTGTTCACGCTGAAGCCATCCAGCCTTTCCATGACGTCTTTAGCTCGCGCACAACAATAACAGCTGGCATCTGCGCCGCTCCAAGAATAGCCTTTTACGCCCATTCATAAAAAGAGCGAGGGGCGCGCGCGGTACACACGGGCCTGCGAGGGAGCCTTGCTACCCGCTGGCCCTCATCCTGCTCACAAACACAGCAGAAATGTTCCATTAGAACCGAAATATCTTGAGATTTATTTACTTTACCCAGGCTGTCGAAATCGAAAGGCGTTTCATTTATTCTTTCTTGCTCTCTCTTGTGAACCCACAAATTTGGGTCACAGTGTTTTGAATCGAAACAGGTGTATACAGTTTGCCTTTTAAATGCACAGTGGATACGTTACACAGGTATGTAAGGAACGACAAACGATGTTCACATTTACCTTTCCCTAAAGTTATTATTAATGCCGGGATGTAGCTAGTGGGCAATGGTCCCTAATTCAAGAAGGAATTATGGACCTCTCTGCCTCCCAGTTGGGTAGTAAAAATAGCTATTATTAGGGTGTAGTGGGCTGTTCATACTCTTGGGGCCTTGTGCCACTGCACCTACTGCATTTTTTAGTTATTATACCCCTTTGGTATATGACTTCACTTTTAGTCAGCTTTACATTCTGAAATGTTTGCATTGAAATCTGTAACATTTGATCCCCCTACTTACAATTCTAAGTTATTAATTATGCATTAATAGCTGATCATGGCCTCATGTCACATGTGACACTTTCAGACACTGCTGTGTTTTTTACCTATTGTAACTGCATGGCGGGATTTTTGACCCCAACCCAGACTTGCCAAAGAAAGTCCACAAAGTTTTTAAAGCAAGAGGAGGGGCCGGGCTTTGTACTGAGCACAGCCTCCCACAGCAGAAAAATTTGAAGGATTTTGAGGCTGCCGCCTATGTCCAGGGAAGGTTCGCGTCCCGTAATGGACTTCGGCAGCCCAGACCTCCAAACAGTTATCTGTAAACCTGCTCTCCGCAGGGTTTCCAGTTAATTATCTGCGCAATACCTGATCTTGGCTCCTCACCGGGTGACCTTGTGAAGGGAGCCCATATCATGTGACACATGATGGCATTGTGTGTGTTGGAAGGGCTGCCATACTTACATTTAAAATGCTAAATTACAAGTTCAAGAATGGAAAATACCTCTGGCTTGAAAGTCAATACTGGCGCAAGAGGTCACATTTGGCAGGGCCAACTGACAGCGATGCAATCCTCAAGAATATGTCTCACATCTTTTCCTTCTATTCTCTTGACATATTTGGAAGAACTAAGCATTTGAAGTTAAAGTTTTCATTGTTAGAAATTCCAGTTGACCAGCTACAATTGGTTTCTACTGGATGCAGCCAGTGCCAGATGCAGTAGTCTTTCAATGAATTGCTCAGAACAACCTATTACTTGTCTGTTTCTTGGTCCTAGTTATGGAAAAATGTGTTGGCACGCTATTGGCCACAGTCAAGTCAGAGAACCAACAAGGGAGACTGCATCAATCCACGTTAAGATCAGGTTGTAGCGTGTAAACGTCCACGCTTAAGGTTATAGAGGACACCGCCTGAGTAATTGACGAGTGTAGACACTGCATGCTTATGCTCTTTGACTTACTTGCCACCTTTAACACCATTGACAACTTACTCCCAAAGATTTCACGTGACACAATGGGCATCAGAGACATGGTGTTGAAATGGGTTCAAACAGTGGTTTTTAACCTGTGGTCCGGGGACCCCTGGGGTCAGGGCCGGACTGGCTACCGGGCGTTTTGCTGTGCTGCCGAGCTGGGGGCTGATTTCGTTGATGGGGACCTGCGTGCGCTTAAAAACATTTGTTTTGAAATGTTTATTTAAAAGCACACGCAGGTCCCCATCAACGAAATCAGCCCCCACCGCAGCGAAATCAGCCCCCAGCTGTGCAGCACAGCAAAACGCCCGGTAGCCAGTCCGGCCCTGCCTGGGGTCCACAAAACACATTCAGGGGTCCGCAACTGCTTACTTAACATTTTTTATATTATTACCAGATTAATAAAGTGCATATAAATAAAGAAGCAAAATGTAAAACTGAACATTTTTTAATATTCTGTAAACGTAAAGAGATTCGAAATTGGAGGCTAAGTATTAATTTAGTTTCCTCACACTGATTTGTGTGAGCAGTGCAAGTGTATCAAACATAAGATATTATGGATGAGTGAATTTAGAAAAGCTTCAACCTTCCCATTAAAATGTTGAATTAAAAAAAAAATTGTTTGTCAATTAAATAAAATATATGATCATTTGTGTATTTGTATGATGACTGCTTGTCTCTGTATTTTTTTGTATTGATTTGCAGTTCAAGTAAACAAAAATGCTTAGGCCAGGGTCCCAAACTTCCAGCAATGACTCAGTGGTGGGTCCCGGGGTTCCAATAATGATTCAGTGGGGATCCACAGAAGTGAAAAGGTTAAGAACCATTGGTTTTAAACATCTGTAGCTGATGGAACCCCATATATTAATCAGGAAACCCCTTATCATCTCCACTGCTGTTCCTTTTGGAGCACTCAGGAATCCATCCTTCTCCTTTTCTGTGCAATCTGTATGTTGATCTCCTGAGTGAGATCTGCTGCACACCGTGTTTTGGCTTCCACCAATATGTTGACAACAAACAGCCATCAAAACATCAAGATTGACAGCACTGATAACACCGACACACTTGTTCAGTGCCTCTCTGATACTGGATCATGGATATCACAGATGAAAATAAAACTTAACCGACTAAAGGGCGGATGATCCATAAGGTTGATAAGGATATTTACCACAGCCTTTCCAGTGGGAGGCCACCCGTCATAGTTAAAAATCTCTATCAATAGGGTGGGGAATGTTTTGTCAAATGGGCTTTCGCTGGTGCTGTGGAAGTTCTTTTGGCAAAACTGAAATTCTGGTGTTAAGTTACGTTTGCACTGTTCATACTCATGCACAGGGCCGGACTGGGAACCGAAACGGGACATGGCAAACTGCTCGGCTGGGCCCCCCTGAAGGGGGGTTTGGGGGGGGGAGCAGAGCTGTTTGCTAGGGCCGGTTTCGGCCGATTTTGTTACAGGGGGCCAATATTGCCGACCCCCGGTAACAAAACCAGCCCTCAGGGGCCCAAAACAGGCCCCCACCCTGGCGGCCCACCGGGGAAACGCCCGTTGCCCGCTACGGCCAGTCCGGCCCTGCTCATACACCTCATATTAGTTTATTTGGGTTAGTAAGGCAATGTAAGCAAGATTGTAGTTTGTTTTACTCGCATGCTCTATGGAGCGCGCCAGCCCTGTTTTGTGTACTTTTAATTAGCGGATGGTTCTGGTTTTCGTGCCAGGGACTTCCGAGCGGTGGGCTGTGGGTGAGCGCTGACACACAGCGGGACGGGTTATGGGTCTTTTAATAAACCTACAAAAAAAATTCTTATTGTTGAAACTTCTCATTGCATTTCATCGTTTGCCTTCAGTTAACTTTTGGTGACGAGGAGCCCGCTGCCCACCGACTACGACCTGCTTTGCCTTAGCAGATCGTACCTCCCTGGTGCCAGACTGTTTTTTATCCTTCGTGGAAGGCAGCAGTTTTTCACGCAGTGTTCCGTTGGAAGAAGGATAATTAACCCGAGCCTTTATTGTGCCTTCTACGTGGTGATCATGTCAAAGAAAATGCAGCCTCCCAGACAAGCGCCAAAGGCTCTGCAAGGGGTAATCTCTGAATTGTGTGGCCTAAGAATCAAAAGAGGCATACATCCATCGGCTTTTGGCCATCACTCTTGCAGTGAATCTAGTAGCATTTAACATTACCTCACAAGTGGTTTGATAATACTGATCCAGCGCTATATTAGCCAACAGCATTCATACACCAGATACTCACTTGGGCCCATACATTCATACTACACTAATACTTACGCTGGGTGTCAGATGTACTCTTTTATCAAAATCCCTGCTACCAATTACCTTCTGATTGAAGAGTAATACCTTACCAATGGATCCCTTGTTAATTGGGAAGTTTAAAATGAGTGACATTCAATATAGTACATAATCCTGAAATAACCACTGAGTCAGGAAGTTTTAAAATGTTTATCTAAAGTTTTAGCAGAGTAAAATACAGGAAACACGGTACTTGATTGTAATACCCAAGAAAAAGCATAGAAATAATTTTGCTAATAAATGACGGTGTTTAAGGAAAAGAAGAGAATAGAGACAGCAGCGCAACTAAAGGTTGCAGTATAGTTACCTAAGTGCGAGAACCAAGCCCCTTAGCCAAGGAGTTGGAAAGGATATACCCAGGAAGGATGAAGAGCAAAGACCTCTTCCAGGATCAGGACAGGACCAGTGACCTCTCTATAACGACGCCTGCGCCGTTCCCCTCTCTGGTACTCGGCTTCTCCTCGATTCTCCCGTTCTAATGGACTCTGCCGCCCCCTCCTCAGGACCTCTTTCGGACAGGGATTCAGTCAGCAACCGATCAGCATGGCAGCCTGGAGCTCTTCTGTATATTCTGAGAGTCTGAGCTAGCTAATTACTAATGCTATATTCTATTATACCCTTCTACGCCCATGTACCTCCCCTTAATGTTGCTAAAATTATGGGACCACTATTTCTGATTGGACAGGGATAGGGGGTGGATTCTCGCACCATGTCAAATTTGGCCTAAATTGTGAAGCCTATTGTTTTTAGCTTCCCGCCCCTTCAAATTAATACATTCACTTTATTTCCCACCCGTCTCATGACAAATGATATACAAATTTTATTCAAATGTATCGAATTGCGACGGAAAAGCAAAGTAGAACATCTTCGGCCAGCGGGTCATGGCCTTGGGTGATGTCCAAGTTGACTTCACTTTGGCAGGCATACAGGACACATGCGCAGAACCATCTGTCTCTCGAGTTTCGAATCACCAACCCAGGCCCAAGTTTACGAATTACTAAAAGTGCAAGAAGAAAATATTAAAATCACAAATAAAAATGTTTCACTGTATGCCCACTTTCCCTACTCTATTCCCATTTAATTTTAATACTATCCTGCATTAGTAGCATTAAGAAAACGACAATTTAATAATGACATGAGAGCAAGCTTAAGCATGTGAAAACATTAAGCGGCCATTTTAGTGCACACTGCGCAGAAGCATAAGTTTCCCACCAAGCAAAGAAAGACGTCACACCATGTGATCAGGTTGCGACATGCGCAATGAAGTTCCCGCGCTTTAGCGGCCATTTTGGATTACAGACCAGCGTTATTCATTAGTAAAACACATAGGCAAGCTTCTGTCCCTCTTGTGTTTGTGAATGCAAAGGTTAGTATTGACAATACAAGTTTAATAAATTAATACCATGAGGAGGATTGCGTACAAGCAAGTTTCATTTTTGAAACCTTGCTCCATCAATCCCCTCTCTGATGGCGTTTCTGAGCCATCAAAAACACTACCCTCAATCAGATGCCAACTTCTAGCAATTCGTTTCGTTCTCATTTTTACATTTTCTGTTTTTCACATCCCCTTTCAACTTTTTGTATAATTCACTTCTCCATTCTTCAAGTTCTATTTCATCTAGTTTTCTCTTCTTTCCTTTCCCTGTCACTTTATATGTTCCCTTCTTTCTACAGCATTTGCACCATACTGTTATTGCCAAGATTATTATTGCTATCCCTGCTATTGGTACTAATATTTGACCTATAAGTCCTTTTCCTACATTAGCAAACCAGGTTCCAATTGATGAGATACTATTTGTCAATCTTTCCCATACACTATCAACTTCCAGTGGTTTAAGTTCCTTCTCAAGTTTAGTTATGTTCTGAATATACGTTCCAATTTCTGCACTCTTATCAGGAATATAAGTGCAACAATGTTTCATTTTCAATAATTTACAGACTCCTCCCTCTTTTGCCAATAGAATGTCAAGAGCAAGTCGATTTTGCATCACCATAGATCTAATCGCAACCATCTCCGCATTAATCATTAGAAAACCTCCAGCAGTATCCGTTGATAAACGATCAACCACTGTAGACAATTTGCATATTTTCCTTGAGTTCAGAATTACTCCCACTGAAGGTATCAATGCACCAAATATATCACCTACAATTTCTGAAAAACTAGCTCTTTTACTACGTATTAATTCACTATTGTTTTCATTGCTCCCAGTGTTTCTTTTTACGTGGTATATTTTTGGAAAAACGATTCCAAAATAACAACTTCCATACCACCGTGCAGGAAGCCTAAAGTAAGCCTTATTCCCACATACATAATAAATTCCAGGAAAAACTGAATCTGTTCTTCCTTTGAGTCCCCAACCTCCAAGAATTAAAAAATTGTGTTCACATTCACTGGTACCAATGAAAACATTGTTATAATCAGTCTTTAACCTATGAAGACAAATTTTCCCTGTCTTTACGAAATCCAGAGCCATAGCAGCTTGAGCTTTGCCAGGTGTATAACTTCCTTCCTTCTCCGCCCAAGGTGGCAAATGAGCCTAATGCTCAGAAGCTTTCTTTTGAAAATCTTGTCTTTTATCTTCTACTAAATTCAAAAATATCTTTTCTTCTTCTAGTAAAGAACATGTTAAATTGTGTCTATGTGCATGTGTTATGTCTATCGATTTCATTGTTAAGAAAAATTCTCCCATAAACTGTGCGTCTTGACTACTAAGCACTGGGTTCATACTCTTGCGAATCGGAACCTCAGAAAATATCACATCTAAGTTTGAATAATAATACTGCAGTCTACCTGTTCTATAAAATAAACTTGTTAATACACTACATGAGATGCCATATGTCAGTGGTAAGTGATGGTATGTTAATCCTTCCGCTACTGATTCAGGTAACTTCATACAGACATAACAATTGCTAACTTCCATGGTATCTACATATTGAAATAATAACTTTGTGAAAACGTTCAAACTAGTGTTGTTATCAGCTATTTCATGATGAATTTCTGCCTCATCTTCTGCCATTAGTTCTACTCTATTGCCCTTCATGTTTGCTGTCCTCCCTTTAGTTTCATTATTAATCTTCTTATCTATTATCATAAGGTAAGGAACTGCTACAATCAGGACTAACCATACTATAAGCACCATCACTAGACTACATATGCATATTGCACAGCATCTTCTACAACACTTCTGTTTTGGTCTCCTAGTAACTCTATCGTCAGGCATTTTTCGACAAGGAAGATTGCTCTTCTTATCTCTTCTTCTTTTCTTTAGCTTATTCTTTTGCTTAGTCAGGGTGGTCTTGTTTCTTCTTCGTAAGTTAGTTCTGCACTTGTTCCTCCGCCACCACTGTCACTTGACTCTGAGCTTTCAAAATCTTCAAGAATGATATAAGTCCAGTCAGGACCCTTGAATTTGTTATTCACAAGTTTCAGTCTTTTGCTTTTTCTTTTCGCTGACTTTTTCTCTTGATCAGTTTGACTTGTTACTTCAGGTACTTGGTCTGGATCTTCACTTCTGGTTGTTATGTGGTACTTTACTCTTTTAATGACACTTGGCCAATGATCTCCTTTTCTTGTTTTCTTTGTTGGCAATGCTTCTTTATTTTCGTCTTCAGAGATTTCGGTAATTTCACTGCTTAGTACTGCTTTGTTTTCTTTGATTACTTTTTCTTCTGTTTGCTCTTTTTCAGGTCTGATTGGTTTCTCTGTAACAGCTCCACTGTGTGTTTCCAATAATTGACCTTGTTCTTTGTTTATTTCTTCAAGTTCATGTTTTTCAACGTTTTCTTCTCTTGTGTACTCTTCTTGATCTAACTTATTCTGATCAGGGCTTATTGCACTGTGAACTTCTGCAGCCTGACCGCATTCTTCTAAACCTGTCTGTCCCTGTTCAAAGTC
Organism: Calotriton arnoldi; assembly: GCA_963921515.1. NCBI lineage: Eukaryota > Metazoa > Chordata > Amphibia > Caudata > Salamandridae > Calotriton > Calotriton arnoldi. Next base: position 329,059 of record CAWUFW010003877.1, on the reverse strand, counting down.
TATTAGGTCTTCACTGTTTTGAATCCAATTTTCTTTCCCTATCTGACCTTGCTCAGGTTCTCTTATTGTCTTTTCTTCTTGTACCTGAGCTGCTTCTTCTTCACCTATCTGATCTTCTTCAATTTCTTCCAATTTTGCTTGACTTCTTGTTCTGTGGTATACTTCAGGAACTTCTACCACTGGTATCCAATCCTGACTTGTGCTCGGTTGTTCTTCCTCAGCTTCTCCTGAATCTCGAGCCTGAGATTCCTCCGCTGGGCAACCTTCAGCTTCCTCAGTGATTGATGCTGTCTGAGGATTTTCTTCTTCAGGATCTGGCACTCTTTTGGTGTGGCTTACGTGAATCCAATTAGGAAATCCTGCACACTTCACTGCTGTATTCGTTGTCAGTATGACTTGACACGGTCTGCCCCATCTAGGTGATAGACACGTTTCTCTTGTGTGATTCTTCACTACCACCCAGTCACCAGGATTCAGATCATGTTCTTGTTCAGGCTGCCTGGAAACTGCGTCTTCTCCAACCTGATGAGAGACAGAACGCACTAGGTCAGCCAATCCTTTGCAATAGTCCAGAACCATATCATCAGATATATTTACCAGTTTGTTTGTAGGAACATGTGTTTGTCTCATTGCTCTTCCCATCATTATTTCATGTGGGCTCAATCCTGTGTTTCTGTCAGGTATACTTCTGAGTCCCATTAGAACAAGTGGCAATGCATCTGGCCATTCTAATGATGTTGATGCACACATTTTTCCCAATCTTGACTTTATAGTGCCATTCAATTGTTCAACCACTCCAGAAGCCTCTGGGCGATATGCACAGTGCAGTTTCTGTTTGATTTGAAATGCTTCACAGATTATTTGGATCACTTCACTGTTAAAATGTTTTCCTCTATCTGATTCCAAAGTTACTGGGAAACCAAACCTAGGTATGAGCTCACGTAACAACCGTTTTGCAACTGTAATGCTGTCATTTCTCCTAGTAGGGTAAGCCTCCACCCACTTTGAAAACAGACACACTATGACTAGTACATATTTCAGCCCTCTACATGATTGTAACTGTATGAAATCAAACTGAAGTCTCATAAATGGGCCTTCTGCCTTTCCAATTTTCCCAAATCCAATTACTGTCTTTCTCCCCGGATTATGCATCTGGCAAGTTAGACATCTCTGGCAAAGACTCTCTGCAACAGCCCTGAATTTGGGATTGTACCAATTTTGTCTGAACAGCCTAATCATTGCATCTCTCCCTATGTGTGAGTCTCCATGGTGCATTCTAGCCATTTGTGAGAGTAAACAGTCTGGCATGACTGGTCTGCCATCAGCACTGATCCACACTTCATCCTCTCCTCTTTGGGAGCAACCCACTTTGATCCACAAATTCTTCTCACTTTCATCAACCTCATCTTGCAATTTCTTGACATCATTCCAAGTTTCAGGTGGCATATACAGCATAAGTTGGCAGCTGATCCCCATTCTTTCCACCCTCTTATTGACTGACATTCTGGTTTTGGCACAATGTTGAGCCACCAGATCCGCATATCTGTTGCCGACTACCACCCAGTCATCTCCTGACTGGTGTGCGGCACATTTCACCACAGCCAATTCTTTTGGTGCTTGTATTGCTTCTAGCAAATCCCGTACTGTTAGACTTGGCATCTTTTGGCGTGTTTCCCCTGACTTTTTGCTTTCTGACCTCCCGGTTTTGACTCTGTTTTTGCTGGTGTAATGATTCTGCGCACTTTCCTCACTGCTGTCCAGTGGGAAAGTGCAAGTGCTCCTGTATAAAAGGCGTTATGGATTGGTGTTTCCATGATTGGCCTATTTGGTTTATATGTCAGTCCCTTGTAAAGTGCACTGCGAGTGCCAGGGCCTATAGACCAAATACTGTTGGTGGGCTGCAGCACTGGATTGTGCCACCCACGCAAACAGCCCGTAAAGTGTAATTCGGGCCTGCCACCGCAGAGCCTGTGAGCAGCCTGGGGCTGCCATGTCGACTTGGCAAGTGCACACACTTGCCGGTCCCTAAACCTTCCCTTTGCTACATGTTAGTCACCCCTAAGGTAGGCCCAAGGTACCCCTGTGGGCAGGGTGCGTTGTACGCGAAAGGTAGGACATGCCCTGGTGTGTGCGGCATGTCCTGATAGTGAATTACAGCCTAGTTCGTTTTTCACTATTGCAAGGCTACCTGTTCCCCCTAGGCCAGAACGGGCAGTTTTGATTATTACAGCTTATAATCCTAACTGACCCGGGAACATGGTAGAAATTCGAGTTTAGTATGCCTGGACTCAGAATGATAAAATGCAGCTTTTAGTGAAGTTGGTTTTAACATTCTGTGTTTGAAAATACCACTTTTAGAAAGTGGGTATTTTCTTGTCTGACCATCCAAGCCTGCCTCTGCGGGGTTGTGTATTCCTTGTCTGGAGTGTGAGTGACAGGGGCTGGGGGATGCCAGAGACAGGGTGAGTCAGCACAGGGCTGAATAGCAAGATCTACATGTAGATGGGTGGGAGGGGTCGCACCTGGGCCCTGAATAGGACAGTGCCTTCCCTCCACAATGCTGGCTCCACCTCCTGTGGTGCGTCTGATGTCCCTGGCCTACTCACTGAAAGAAGGGACGGAGACTTGTCAACAAAGTGCTCCAGAACTGGTTTGGACTAGGCAAAGGCCTCTCTGCCTTCAGAGAACAAAGGAATTTGGGATATAAATATTGGGGCCCTGACCCCATGAATTTAGATCTCGCTGGAATCAAGGAACCTGCCAAGACGAAGAGCTGGAAGAGCTGCCAGGAGGAGTACTGCCCCTTTGCTGTGTTGTTGCTTTGTTGGGTTGGCCTGCAGCTGCTGCTTCTGCCTTGGGCAGTGAAAGGACTGGACTGAACTTTCTACAAACTTGTGCTGAGTATCTCCAAGGGCCTGGAACCAAGCTGGCCTCCTGTTAAGAAGTCTCAGGGACTGCAAAGACTTCACAAGCCTCTGGGTACTGCTTCTGGAATGCTGTTTCAGTTGCCACAGAGGAAGGGAACTGCAACCGACTCCGTCAACCGAATCCATCCCTGACCGGTGACCTGTTTGCACCGCAGACCGCATCGCCCCGCTTCGCATCGCAACCCTGGTCTCACCGTGGGCAACGTCCGACGCCGCCAGCACCGAGCCGCTGCTTGCACGGTGCCCTGTGGGCACCGCAGTTCGCATCGCTTCACTGTGCCAGCCGGACCAGACCGACGCTGTCGCTGCAACTGGCTCAAGAGTCGTGACCGCACCGCATTTGGGGCACCGCTCGCACGTCTGCGACGCACCGCTCCGACTCGCACCGCTGTCCGATGCCAGCTCCCGCACTCCGGCTAGGTCGCCTGCATCGCAACCTGTCAGCACCGCATCGAGCATCGTCTCACCCTGCATCGCACGCCTTGGACTCACCGACTCCGTCTGCCCGACGCTCATCGAGCCGCTGCCTGCACCGCATCGAGGGACACCGCACCTTGCACCGCTCCGTCTTTCACCGCAACCGCGACGAACGCCGACCGGCTCGTACACTCCGTACCAGCCACCACGAGAAAGGTACTGTAACCGAGTCTGTTCATGACTCTGCTGGCCCGTATCGACGCGGTCGGCTGGAACTGTTAGACTCTGTGGTTTTCAGCATCGCAATAGGCTCGGACGGAGCTACCGACTCGTACGAACTTTGCTTTTGTGCTATTCCTGCAAAGAAGAAGTTACCGTATCAAGCATTCATTTTTAAAAGTATAGTATTGTGGATTTTTTTCGTAATTGGTCTTGTCTTGAGTATATAAAATATTGGTTATTTTTCTAAACTGGTGTGGTGTCCGTTTGTAGTGCTTACACTGTATTACTGTTGGTTATGTGCAAATGCTTTACACACTGCCTCTGAATTAAGCCTGACTGCTCGTGCCAAGCTACCACGAGGGTGAGCAGGGGTTACTTCACGAGTGTAACACCCTTACCCTGACTAGGAAGAAGGGTCCCTACTTGGACAAAGGTGCAAGCCCTTGCCAATTAGAGATCCCATTTCTAACATTGGTTGTCAGCGGTGAGGATAGGACTTGTGTTTGCACTTGACTTACAGTGATTGGTGTGCACTACTACCATATCACAGACCATTACGTACCACATACTGGTTCTTTTTCTTTTGGCCTATTTTTGATCTTGCCAGTTTTCAACTCACTACGTTTGTCATGTCTGAATCAATTGCATCATCCGTTGCATCTCTGGAAGTTATCTTTGAGGAGGATAGGTTGGAATCCTACGCCGTAAAGGAGCTACAAGCGATTTGTAAAAACCTGAAAGTCCAAATTAAAGGCCTCACAAGGAAGGAGGAGCTACAGAAGGCGCTGAGGGCCTGGGTAGCAGCCAGACATGCCAATGGGCAGCCTGGTAATCTCAGTGAGGAGGCGGAGGAGCCTATTTCCAGGGTGGATGTGCTTTTGGGTAGGGGGAACCCGCCAGGTCAGGCAGCAGCAGTCTGTCCCCAGAGGAGCTGGAGGACAGGCGGGAGGCAAGGCAGTTTGAGCTGCAGAAGCTCAGGCTGGAGAGTGAGCGGGAGGAGAAGAGATTGGCCATAGAGGAGAGGAAGATGCTCTTAGAGCATGAGAGAGAACTGAAGGAGCTAGAACTTAGGAGTAAGTCAGGCTCAGATGGTGGCAGCAATTCGTCCAGAAAGGCAGACAGGATTGTGCACATTCCCAAGAACGTAGGCAAGGAGTTCAAGAAGGGGATGACATACAAAGGTGGTTTCAGGGTTATGAGGCAGCCATACACATGAATGGGGTCCCTGAGGAGAATTGGGGAGCAGGATTGTGGCCACTTTTCCCTGAAGAAGCAAGGGATGCTCTGATAGCTTTGGGTAAGAGGTATCACCTCACCTATGCTGACATGAAGGATGCCCTTCTCACGAAGTATGGTCTTACTCCTGAAAAGTACAGGGATCAGTTCAGGTCCAGTAAGAAGTCTGATGCCAACACTTGGTTGGAATGTGTGGATGTGTTCTGCAGGTCTCTGGATGGTTGGGTAAAGGGCAGTAGTGTAACAGATTTCCAGGGGCTCTACAACTTGATTGCATGGGAGCACTTGTCTAGTCTATGTTTTGCAGATCTGCGCCAGCACCTAGTGGATAGTAAGCTAACTGACCCCAGGAAGCTTGCTATGGAAGCGGACCGCTGGGTGAGTACCAGGGTCCACAAGAAAGCGTTTGGGGAGACTCAGCCAAAGGTGGGCAGGGTCCCCAGCAGAAAGGTGGGGGGGACAAGGGTAAAGCACAGGAGTTCTCTAAAGGGCCCCAAACTAGTACCCAGGGTAAAGGTTCCCAGCCCCCGGTGATAAGAAGAAAGGGGTCTCTACAGGGAAGCCTGTTGAGACCGGCCCCATAAGTGTTATGCATGTGACCAGGTAGGTCACTTTAAGGAGGACCCCAAGTGCCCGAAGGGGACACAGCCACCCACCGGTGGACAGTCCAAAGTGTTGGCTAGTGTAGCGCTTGGGGAGGAGGGGTGCCCACAGGAGGGTGGGGATCCCGCAGAAATGACCCTTGTCTCACTAGGGGACAGTGAGATGGTCCCAGGAAACCAGGTGCCCCCTAACACAAAGAAATATAGCACCTGGGTGACCATTAATGGGAACAGGGTAGAGGCTCTCAGAGATACTGGAGCCAGTGTGACCTCAGTCCGGTGTCACCTGGTGTCTGAGAAGCAAGTAGTCCCAGGGGCATTCCACCAAGTAGTTGCTGTAGACAACTCAGAGCGCCAATGTATGGTGGTGCAGGTTCCCTTTGAATGGGGGGTCTCAGGTCCCTTGAGGGTGGTTGTGAGCCCTACCATGCCTGTAGGTTGTCTGCTAGGAAACGACCTGGAGCAGTCCTTATGGAAGGAGGTTGAGCTCAGGTCCCACTTGGAGATGCTTGGGTTGCCAGAGTGGGCATGCGTGTCTACTCGGTCAATGGCAGCCAGAAAGGGTGATCAAGAGGACTTGGAGCCTGAAACAGTGGCCCAAGTCCCTGCCAAGAGAAAGGGCAGGGGCGCGGGAAACCGGCCCCGAAGTTCCCACGGACCGGGAGGAGGCGGACCTCGAGGGGACGCCCCGGTGCCTACAGGGGAGCAGGTAGCCGAACTGGGAGACATCTCTGAGCTGACCCATTGGCAGCAAGAAGGGGGTCCCACCAGAGAGGAGTTCTGCAGGGAGCAGAGCGAGTGCCCTACTCTGGAGGGTCTGCGGCGGCAGGCTGCAGACCAGGCAGCTGGTAATCAGTCCGGGTCACATCTGACCTACTGGGAGAGTGGTCTCCTATACAGTGAGCCTAAGGTTGCTGAGCCTGGGTCAGCCCGTGTGCTGGTGGTACCCCAGCGCTTCAGGACCTTCCTACTGGGTCTGGCTCATGACGTGCCTTTGGCAGGACATTTGGGGCAGGACAAGACCTTTGACAGGCTTGTCACCCACTTCTTTTGGCCCCAAATGCGAAGGCAGTCAGATGCACACTGTAGGTCTTGCCAAACTTGCCAGGCAAGTGGTAAGAGTGGGAGGAAGGTCAAAGCTCCTCTCCAACCTTTTCCTGTTGTTGGAACACCCTTTGAAAGGGTAGGGATGGATATTGTGGGGCCACTGGATCCCAAGACAGCCATGGGCAACAGGTACATCCTGGTCTTGGTGGACCATGCCACCCGGTACCCGGAGGCAATCCCTCTCAGGACAACGACGGCGCCAGTGGTGGGCCGGGCGTTAATGGGGATCTTTTCCCGTGTGGGATTCCCCAGAGAGGTGGTTTCTGATAGGGGGACCAATTTCATATCGAAGTATATGACATCCCTGTGGAAGGAGTGTGGTGTAACCTACAAGTTCACCACTCCTTACCACCCACAAGGAAACGGTCTGGTGGAGAGATTCAACCAGACCTTGAAAGGCATGATCAAGGGTCTAACAGAACCCATGAGGCGTAAGTGGGACGTCCTCTTGCCATGCCTACTCTTTGCATACAGGGAGGTGCCTCAGAAGTCTCTTGGGTACAGCCCCTTTGAGCTCCTGTATGGCCACCCTGTCAGAGGACCTCTGAGTTTGGTAAAGGAAGGCTGGGAGGCGGCTCCCAGGAAAACTCCCCAGGATGTATTTAGCTACATGCTGGCCTTTAGAAACCAAACTGCCCGCTTCAGGAAACTCGCTCAGGCGAACCTAGAAGCCAGCCAGGAAGAAATGAAGAGATGGTATGACCAGAACGCCACTCTGGTCGAATTTCAACCTGGGCAAAAGTGTGGGTAATGGCCCCAGTGGCAGCTTGTGCCTTGCAGGACAAGTGGACTGGGCCATATGAGGTAAGGAGCGCAAAGTGACGTCACCTACCTGGTGGATTTGCAGGCTCCAAGGAACCCGTTGAGGGTCCTTCACGTGAACCGCCTCAAGCCCCACTTCAAGAGGTCCGAAGTGAGTATGCTCTTGGCGACAGATGATGGGGTGGAAGAGGAGAGTGAGCCTCTCCTGACCTCCTGTCTACCAAGGAGCATGATGGGTCAGTAGAGGGTGTGATCCTCTCCCCTACTCTGACTCAGGAGCAGCAGGGGACTGTCGCCAGTTGTTGGGACAGTTCGCCCCACTGTTCTCTCTGACCCCCGGTGTTACTCACTGGTGTACCCATGACGTGGACACCGGTGATAGCCCTCCTGTGAAGCACAAGATTTACCGGTTGACTGACCGGGTCAGAGCCAGCATCAAGGAGGAGGTCTCTAAGATGTTGGCGTTAGGGGTGATTGAGCCCTCCCACAGTCCTTGGGCCAGCCCAGTGGTCTTGGTCCCAAAGGCTGCGGCGCCGGTGCCACTCCAGAACTCCGGTTTTGTGTGGACTACCGTGGGCTCAATGCCGTCACCAGGACTGACGCGCACCCCATCCCCAGAGCTGATGAGCTCATTGATCGGTTGGGAGCTGCCCGGTTCCTCAGCACGTTTGATTTGACGTCTGGGTACTGGCAGATTGCCTTAACCGATGGGGCCAAGGAGAGATCAGCATTTTCAACCCCAGAAGGTCATTACCAATTCCGGGTGATGCCCTTTGGGTTGAAGAATGCCCCTGCCACCTTTCAGAGGTTGGTCAATCAGGTGATGGCTGGGCTGGAGGATTTCAGTGCCGCCTACCTGGATGACATTGCTGTGTTCAGTTCCAGCTGGGAAGAACATTTACAGCACCTTGAGAAAGTGTTGAGGGCTCTGCAAGGTGCAGGCCTCACGATCAAGGCCAGTAAGTGCCAGATCGGGCAGGGTTCTGTGGTGTACTTGGGACACCAGGTAGGAAGCGGCCAGGTGGCGCCCCTACAACCCAAGATTGACACCATTCTGGCTTGGGAGCCCCCAAGACCCAGACAGAGGTGAGAGCCTTCTTAGGTCTCACCGGCTATTATAGGAGATTTGTTAAGGGCTATGGCACCATTGTTGCCCCCTTAACAGAGCTGACCTCTAAGAGGCAGCCCAGGAAAGTGATCTGGACTGAGTCCTGCCAGAAAGCTTTTGATGCCCTGAAGGCAGCCATGTGCACGGCGCCCGTGCTCAAGGCACCTGACTTTTCCAAAGAATTCGTCGTGCAGACTGACGCTTCAGAGCATGGTGTGGGAGCAGTGCTCTCACAACTGAACGAAGAGGGCCTGGATCAGCCTGTAGTCTTCCTTAGCAGGAGACTACTTCCCAGGGAACAGAGGTGGAGTGCCATAGAAAGGGAAGCTTTTGCTGTGGTCTGGGCGCTGAAGAAGTTGAGACCATACCTGTTTGGGACTCACTTCCGGGTTCAGACAGACCACAGGCTCCTCAGATGGTTGATGCAAATGAGGGGTGAGAATCCAAAACTGCTGAGGTGGTCCATCTCCCTACAGGGAATTGACTTTACGGTGGAGCACCTTCCTGGTACAGAACACGCCAACGCAGATGGTCTGTCCAGGTTCTTCCGCCTTAGTGAGGAGAACTCCAATGGGGTTGGGTAGTTCTCCCTACTTTCAGCTGGAGGGGACATGTGTTAGACTTGGCATCTTTTGGCGTGTTTCCCCTGACTTTTTGCTTTCTGACCTCCCGGTTTTGACTCTGTTTTTGCTGGTGTAATGATTCTGCGCACTTTCCTCACTGCTGTCCAGTGGGAAAGTGCAAGTGCTCCTGTATAAAAGGCGTTATGGATTGGTGTTTCCATGATTGGCCTATTTGGTTTATGTGTCAGTCCCTTGTAAAGTGCACTGCGAGTGCCAGGGCCTATAGACCAAATGCTGTTGGTGGGCTGCAGCACTGGATTGTGCCACCCACGCAAACAGCCCGTAAAGTGTAACTCGGGCCTGCCACCGCAGAGCCTGTGAGCAGCCTGGGGCTGCCATGTCGACTTGGCAAGTGCACACACTTGCCGGTCCCTAAACCTTCCCTTTGCTACATGTTAGTCACCCCTAAGGTAGGCCCAAGGTACCCCTGTGGGCAAGGGTGCGTTGTACGCGAAAGGTAGGACATGCCCTGGTGTGTGCGGCATGTCCTGATAGTGAATTACAGCCTAGTTCGTTTTCACTATTGCAAGGCTACCTGTTCCCCTAGGCCAGAACGGGCAGTTTTGATTATTACAGCTTATAATCCTAACTGACCCGGGAACATGGTAGAAATTCGAGTTTAGTATGCCTGGACTCAGAATGATAAAATGCAGCTTTTAGTGAAGTTGGTTTTAACATTCTGTGTTTGAAAATACCACTTTTAGAAAGTGGGTATTTTCTTGTCTAACCATCCAAGCCTGCGAGGTTGTGTATTCCTTGTCTGGAGTGTGAGTGACAGGGGCTGGGGGATGCCAGGAGACAGGGTGAGTCAGCACAGGGCTGAATAGCAAGATCTACATGTAGATGGGTGGGAGGGGTCGCACCTGGGCCCTGAATAGGACAGTGCCTTCCCTCCACAATGCTGGCTCCACCTCCTGTGGTGCGTCTGATGTCCCTGGCCTACTCACTGAAAGAAGGGACGGAGACTTGTCAACAAAGTGCTCCAGAACTGGTTTGGACTAGGCAAAGGCCTCTCTGCCTTCAGAGAACAAAGGAATTTGGGATATAAATATTGGGGCCCTGACCCCATGAATTTAGATCTCGCTGGAATCAAGGAACCTGCCAAGACGAAGAGCTGGAAGAGCTGCCAGGAGGAGTACTGCCCCTTTGCTGTGTTGTTGCTTTGTTGGGTTGGCCTGCAGCTGCTGCTTCTGCCTTGGGCAGTGAAAGGACTGGACTGAACTTTCTACAAACTTGTGCTGAGTATCTCCAAGGGCCTGGAACCGAGCTGGCCTCCTGTTAAGAAGTCTCAGTGACTGCAAAGACTTCACAAGCCTCTGGGTACCGCTTCTGGAACGCTGTTTCAGTTGCCACAGAGGAAGGGAACTGCAACCGACTCCGTCAACCGAATCCATCCCTGACCGGTGACCTGTTTGCACCGCAGACCGCATCGCCCGCGCATCGCAACCCTGGTCTCACCGTGGGCGACGTCCGGCGCCGCCAGCACCGAGCCGCTGCTTGCACCGTGACCTGTGGGCACCGCAGTTCGCATCGCATCGCTTCACTGTGCCAGCCGGACCAGACCGGCGCTGTCGCTGCAACTGGCTCAAGAGTCGTGACCGCACCGCATTTGGGGCACCGCTCGCACGTCTGCGACGCACCGCTCCGACTCGCACCGCTGTCCGACGACAGCTCCCGCACTCCGGCTAGGTCGCCTGCATCGCAACCTGTCAGCACCGCATCGAGCATCGTCTCACCCTGCATCGCACGCCTTGGACTCACCGACTCCGTCTGCCCGACGCTCATCGAGCCGCTGCCTGCACCGCATCGAGGGACACCGCACCTTGCACCGCTCCGTCTTGCACCGCAACCGCGACGAACGCCGACCGGCTCGTACACTCCGTACCAGCCACCACGAGAAAGGTACTGTAACCGAGTCTGTTCATGACTCTGCTGGCCCGTATCGACGCGGTCGGCTGGAACTGTTAGACTCTGTGGTTTTCAGCATCGCGGTAGGCTCGGACGGAGCTACCGACTCATACGAACTTTGCTTTTGTGCTATTCCTGCAAAGAAGAAGTTACCGTATCAAGCATTCATTTTTAAAAGTATAGTATTGTGGATTTTTTTCGTAATTGGTCTTGTCTTGAGTATATAAAATATTGGTTATTTTTCTAAACTGGTGTGGTGTCCGTTTGTAGTGCTTACACTGTATTACTGTTGGTTATGTGCAAATGCTTTACACACTGCCTCTGAATTAAGCCTGACTGCTCGTGCCAAGCTACCACGAGGGTGAGCAGGGGTTACTTCACGAGTGTAACACCCTTACCCTGACTAGGAAGAAGGGTCCCTACTTGGACAAAGGTGCAAGCCCTTGCCAATTAGAGATCCCATTTCTAACACATACAAATTGACCATTTTTAATGGGGGATCCTGAAGAAGTCATGAAATCCCTCTGCATCCACAGTTGGCCAAAATCATGCACAACCCCGTAACCATATTGACTATCAGTAAATATAGTTACTCTCTGATTCCTCCCAATTTTGCAGCCTTTTATTAATGCAATCAATTCAGCTACTTGTGCAGATTTTACTCCTGGTAAATAGGATGCTTCGACTATTCCAGTCAATTCACATACCGCATAGGCAGCAGTTAGTTTACCATCTTCATGTCTTTGACATGAACCATCGACAAATAGCTCCCTGTCTGGCTTTTTAAGAGGCTGTTCCTCTATGTCTGGGCGTGGTTTTGTACATAATTCTGTAATCTGTACACAATCATGTTCATCTTCTTCGTCATCTTTATTTGTTTCGTGATATGGGTCTGGTAATAAAGTTGCTGGATTTATTTTCGTACACCTTACCATGGTCACATTTTCATCACCCATTATTATTCTCTCATATTTAGTCAGCCGACTAGGAGTAAGATGCTGAGTTCAGGTTCTTGTCAACAGAATCACAACTGCATGTGGAACATACACTTTTACAGGATGTCCCATCACAATTGATTCACTTTGTTCAATGCTCAAACAAGTAGCTGCCACTGCTTTTAAGCATCCTGGCAACGCGGTTGCTACTGGGTCCAATGTAGCAGAAAAATACGCTATAGGACGTCTGTCTAGTCCATGTCTCTGAGTTAGGACAGAAAGTGCGCAATTTTCTCTCTCTTGACAGAATAATGCGAATTCTTTTTTATAATCAGGCATGCCTAAGGCAGGTGCTGAACAAAGGGCGTTTCTCAATTTTACAAAAGCTTCTACACTTTCATCCTCCCACTCAACAGGGTCCTTTGCTTTCTTTTTTGTCATGTTAATTAAAGGCTTAGCTAACATGGAAAAATTTGGTATCCATTGTCGACAGTAGCCTACTATTCCTAGGAACATTCGCACTTGTCTTTGAGTTACAGGCATTTGCATTCTCTTTATTAATTCTACTCTTTCAGAGGTTATTCTTCTTTTTCCCCTCTCAATTTGATGTCCCAGATATTTAACAGCTGTCGTGCAAAACTGTAACTTTTCAGGTGAGACTTTATGCCCTTCCTCAGCCAGAAGATTTAATAATGCTATGGAATCAACAACACAGTCTTCTCTGGTGGTCGACGCCACCAATAAGTCGTCAATATATTGGACTAAGACTGAGCTTCCTGGCATCACTAGTTTTTCAAGGCACTTTTTCAGTATCTGGTTGAAGATGGAAGGACTTTCTGTGTACCCCTGAGGAACACGATTCCACACATAGACTTTATTCTCGAATTTGAATGAGAAAAGATACTGGCTGTCTGGATGCAATGGTATTGAAAAGAATGCTTGACACAAATCAATTACTGTGAACCATCCTGCATTCCAAGGGATCTGGTATAGAATTACTGCAGGATTTGGTACTATGGGACAACATGGTTCTACAATCTTATTTATTTTCCTCAGGTCCTGAACAATCCTATATTTTCCACTAGGTTTCTTTAACCCCATTATAGGTGAATTACATGGGCTACTCATTACTTCTTTTAGGATGTTTTGTTCTACCATTCGATTTATTTCTTCAATGACTCCTGCTTTTACTTCTGCACTCATTTTATACTGTCTGGTATTTGGGAAAATTGCACCTTCTTTTACAGTAATTTGAACTGGATCTATTTTTGCCATAAGTCCTACTTCTTTTCCGGTGAAATCCCATACTATGGGGTTTACTGTACCTTTTAATTCTTCTGGCAATTCATCTTTTGTTATTAATGAAAACATCTCGTCTACTTCTGTGCCTTGTTTTGCAATTATAATTTTATATACATGGTCTTCATCCGGTGTCTGAACTGCCACACCATCCGGTGTGCAGAAAATTGTACAATTCATCTTGCACAACAAATCCCTACCTAATAAGTTCACTGGACTAGAATCACACACTACAAATTGATGCATTTCTCTAAAGTTTCCTATTTTAACTTCCATTGGTTTGGTAAGAGGTGTTCTAATTCTTTGATTAGCTACCCCTATTACTTGGATATCTTCACCAGAGAGAGGAAGGTCTGGGATGTCTGCTGATCTCACAGTAGACCTGGTAGCACCAGTGTCCAAAAGGAAAGTAATATCATTACCTTTCACATTCCCCTCAACATATGGACCAGACTGATCTACCTGTAAGGATGCGCCAAGTACGCACTCCTTCTCCCCCTCTCCTAGGCACCGTCATGGGCTGAATCGACAGAAATCGTCCTGCAAAAGAAATTGTGATGTCATATAATCATTCTTACCACTTTCTCCCGGGTATCCGATGTCTGTACCGTGCTTTGCTCTGCTTACATTACCCTGAACAGGTGGAGGTGGCAACTGACTCTGAGGATTTACACCCTGCTGTGAGTAATTCTGCGTCTGTGGATTTAAGTTTTGATTTGGGCCATTATTATTCCTAATCTTTTTACATTCGTCCTTCCAATGTCCCAATTTTCCGCATCCATGACAAGGAAATTTCTTTTTAGCTTCTTCCCTACTCATTCGTCCTCTAAATTTTCCACCATTCCCAGTATCACCACTCGTTCCAGAATCTTTTCCTTGATTTTCACTCGGATTTTCCAAATTAATTCCCTGTTTCTCAGCCATTTTCACCTGTGCCCACATCACTTTTTCCTGCAATTTCTTGTGTCTATCCTCAATATCGTCTCCACAATATTTTGCATACTTCAAAATTTCATCTATGGGCTTTCCCTGCCAACACAGCATGTGTTGTTTAATCATCTGGCAAATCTCCGGCTTCAGACCGTAAACAAACCGATACACAAACTGACTCATGTTCTTGTCTCCAATGTCCTCAAATCCACTATACTGTTTAAACACCTGCAATAGGCGCTCATACTAAGAATGTACTGATTCACTAGCTTCTTGGGTAGTTCGATCTATTTTTACCCAATCTGTTTCTTTCGGAGGTATTTTCCCCTTCAGGTAAGTTATCACCTGCTGATACTTTTTCATCACATCATTTGACGGGGCACCTGTTTTCGGATCTCTAGGATATTCATCACTTGGCCAATCTACTGTGATCTTACAATCTGTCCATAAATCGGCAGGTACCACTATGTCAAACAGACCATCCAAATCCTTCAACAATACCTTTGACACCTTCACAAACCTTTCAACCTGCTTGTACCATTCAATTGGCTTTTCCCTCAGTTTTGGAAAATCATTCGTAAATGATAAAATATCCTGTCTGCTCCATGGGCCATGTACATATCCTCCTCCCGCAACTTCTCGCATTGGATACATTTGGTCAGCCTTTTCTGTCTCCTTCATCACATATTCGGATGCTGTTCTACTTGATCGAGCTTCTTCCTTTTTCTTGGCCCACCTAGTTCTCCATTTATCTAGATCTCCCCATTTTTGCAAAACTAACATTAACTCTATTATTTGTAATCTCCTTCCAGAGGCATTCATATTTTCTAAATCTTTGTCTGAAAATTCTGCTCTATAGGGCTTCTGTAGTACTTTTGATCTCCCTATTTCTATTCCCATCTGTAGTGCTAAATTGGACAATTTTTCATGAAGTAACCTCACATTTCTAGTGATACTCCTGCACAGGAACAATAATTCTTCTTCATCTTAGGTATTTAAACATTCTAGTCCTACATTTCCTGCTATTATTTCTTCTAATTCAACTTTTAATTTATGGATATCCAGTATTTTTGGAGGTGTGCATAGCTTGTCTGATCCGTGTACCCACCTTTCTAAATCTTCAGGTGTTACTATAGTGGCACTCTTTGCCCCCGATGAAGTTATTAAACTCACATCTTTTGAACACTCAGGTACCTCTCTTCTAGGAGTGCCCTTTACTGGACCTCTGATAGGCAAGTCCATGAGAGATATTGTGGAATCACAATTACTAAATTGATCTTCAATTATAACTGGAGCTTCATGTTGTGGAGGATTTACAGGAGTATTCATAGGAGTGGGTGCAGGTATCAATGGAGGGCAGTTTCCTTGAGTACCATATAATGGAACTACTGGACCAATTGTTACAGGAATAGTCAATGAATCAGGATGTACTTTTATCTGAGTTATTTTCCGTACTAATTCTGCTCTGGTCTTTTCTAGAGCTTCCTTTTCTTTGTCATGAAGTATTCTAGTCGGGGTGAATTCATGCATTACTTGTGGTACCATTGGAGTTTGTGGTGGTGCACTAGGGGGGCATCCACTTGTCCCTTCCTGATATGGTGGGGGGTTTCTTAACATTTCTTCCATAAATTCGTCTTCTGAATCCTCATTTCTCATTAAATGTTTTGTCTTTTCTGTACATTTGCCTCCTGATTTCTCTCCTTCTGTGAATAATGGATACAGTCCCTCAGTAAGCATTGCCCTTCTCCATTGCTTCATCTGACCTTCCCTATTCTCACGTAAATATCTGGGGAAAAATCCTGGGTAACTCCTATTGCTTCTAGGTCGGTCACGCTCAAATGCCTCGGTTTCCCATTCCTCTAGGGCTTCGTACTGAGTTAATCTAGGTCTGGGTTCTAAATCATTCATTCTCAATCTCAAATTTTGAAGAATTCTTCCATTGACGGTACCATTCTCGGAAAATGCTAATACTCCATCATTTTTAGTGTATTCTATCCAATTCTCCATCCATACACAAGTATGATAACCTCTCTCCATCATCATGAATGATGCAGGCGTTTTGCTGGGGGAATAATAATTCCCTCCCTAGTTTTGATTGGTTTGTCCTTTTTAAAATAATTCTTAATCTTTTGTAAAAATGACATCTTTCTCTTTTCTCCGTACATCTTGGGTAAATACCGATGTATAAAATTATATTCTGCAAAGCCTAAATATCTCCTATCCTGACGAATTCCTGTTAAAGTCGGATCGCGTTTTAACATGCAATCTTTATACACTAAAAATTTTGCTTCTATAATTTCGACCAATTAAATGTCTGCTATCTTTTATTTCCGAGCCAATCCTTGCGCGGCCATTTGGTGACGTTGCTTTGTCAACCCCTCCTTTACAATCTGCTCTTTTCTGTCCTTGCTGGTTTAACCAATCCCAGCGCGGCACCTGTGACGTCAGTACTGCTCCTGACTACTGACCCCTCCTTTACAAGAGTCTCTCCACACTCGCTGTTTCAACCTCTCCCAGCGCGGCGTTTTGTGACGTCAGCTTCCTCTCCGGCAACTGACCCTCCCTTTACAAAAGTTTACGCAAACTTATTTTCTCTACAATTCTTAATTAAATTTCAGTAACAACATAAAACATTCGCTATCGTGCCAGTTTCTCTAAACTAGAAAAGATAGTTTCCTCCCATACTTAGTAAAACCTTTTCGTTTACTAAAACATACACTACGAGTAAAACCCTTCCGCTTACTCTTCACACAAGCTCCAGAAATACCTGCTACTTCTTCAATGTTACCCTTTCTAGGTGATATAACATCAAATTTTCATCAGCGTACCCTTTTTGCTATTACTCACACACATAGAGTCCCTAACGAGTACTGAAGTCCTGCTTAACTTCTCAGTACTATTTCTGCCTGACAGATAACCTCACTGCAGTATGGCTTCCACTTGCCACCCACTATTCTTTTTACCCCGGGGTATTCTGGACAACATAAAACAAAAACTCTAAAATAAGCGGATGTTAGTTCATAAAAATACAAATAAAATTCTCATTACCCAATTAACGAAGAGTAACCATAACCATCCTCTGCTACCAGAAAACTGATCCAGCGCTATATTAGCCAACAGCATTCATACACCAGATACTCACTTGGGCCCATACATTCATACTACACTAATACTTACGCTGGGTGTCAGATGTACTCTTTTATCAAAATCCCTGCTACCAATTACCTTCTGATTGAAGAGTAATACCTTACCAATGGATCCCTTGTTAATTGGGAAGTTTAAAATGAGTGACATTCAATATAGTACATAATCCTGAAATAACCACTGAGTCAGGAAGTTTTAAAATGTTTATCTAAAGTTTTAGCAGAGTAAAATACAGGAAACACGGTACTTGATTGTAATACCCAAGAAAAAGCATAGAAATGATTTTGCTATTAAATGACGGTGTTTAAGGAAAAGAAGAGAATAGAGACAGCAGCGCAACTAAAGGTTGCAGTATAGTTACCTAAATGCGAGAACCAAGCCCCTTTGCCAAGGAGTTGGAAAGGATATACCCAGGAAGGATGAAGAGCAAAGACCTCTTCCAGGATCAGGACAGGACCAGTGACCTCTCTATAACGACGCCTGCGCCGTTCCCCTCTCTGGTACTCGGCTTCTCCTCGATTCTCCCGTTCTAATGGACTCTGCCGCCCCCTCCTCAGGACCTCTTCCAGACAGGGATTCAGTCAGCAACCGATCAGCATGGCAGCCTGGAGCTCTTCTGTATATTCTGAGAGTCTGAGCTAGCTAATTACTAATGCTATATTCTATTATACCCTTCTACGCCCATGTACCTCCCCTTAATGTTGCTAAAATTATGGGACCACTATTTCTGATTGGACAGGGATAGGGGGTGGATTCTCGCACCATGTCAAATTTGGCCTAAATTGTGAAGCCTATTGTTTTTAGCTTCCCGCCCCTTCAAATTAATACATTCACTTTATTTCCCACCCGTCTCATGACAAATGATATACAAATTTTATTCAAATGTATCGAATTGCGACGGAAAAGCAAAGTAGAACATCTTCGGCCAGCGGGTCATGGCCTTGGGTGATGTCCAAGTTGACTTCACTTTGGCAGGCATACAGGACACATGCGCAGAACCATCTGTCTCTCGAGTTTCGAATCACCAACCCAGGCCCAAGTTTACGAATTACTAAAAGTGCAAGAAGAAAATATTAAAATCACAAATAAAAATGTTTCACTGTATGCCCACTTTCCCTACTCTATTCCCATTTAATTATAATACTATCCTGCATTAGTAGCATTAAGAAAACGACAATTTAATAATGACATGAGAGCAAGCTTAAGCATGTGAAAACATTAAGCGGCCATTTTAGTGCACACTGCGCAGAAGCATAAGTTTCCCACCAAGCAAAGAAAGACGTCACACCATGTGATCAGGTTGCGACATGCGCAATGAAGTTCCCGCGCTTTAGCGGCCATTTTGGATTACCGACAAGCGTTATTCATTAGTAAAACACATAGGCAAGCTTCTGTCCCTCTTGTGTTTGTGAATGCAAAGGTTAGTATTGACAATACAAGTTTAATAAATTAATACCATGAGGAGGATTGCGTACAAGCAAGTTTCATTTTTGAAACCTTGCTCCATCATACCACAGGCTGTTCAGGTGACGTCCATTCTAACAGTGAGACAACTGCATTTTTTTACATCTGGTCTGGCTGGACCACTTGTATTCAAGATAGTACCTGTATCTGAGGTGGCTTTTCCTGAAGAAGGCATTCTTGATGCCGAAACTCGCGTAGAAACCACCCGGGAATTGCAATCGCTTCACGACACAGATACACGCCGTATATCAAATGCCTAACAATAAGGCCTAGCCTTGAATAAATGTCATAAATAAGCGAATGTTTTTAAACAATTAAATGTATCAGATCACGTACATAATATGTTGATAAACAAAGCTTTACATATTAAAGATACCTGTGCATGTATATATTTATAAATGATGAGTATGTATGAATAGATGAGTGTGGTGTGTATGAAGTTTGTTTAATTTTTATGCATTGGAGAAAAAGTATATATGGCTATCAATAAAGAGTATTTTTGTATTTGCCCATTACATCTGTCTCTCCTAATGTTTATTTGAAGGTTTAGGATATAACAGTAGTTGTAGTTGCCCTAGGAACCTACAGTATGTATTATTTCCCTGCCTAGAGGAACTTCTCATCAGTAGCAGGGGGCCCTAGTTTTTTACACTCATCAACGGCAGTGCTGCATTTGTCACATGCCTCTTAGTTTCTGTGTCTCAGCAGACCATATCCCACCGGTGCCGGACATCTCCATTACTTCTCGGCGCAGCACCGGCACATGCTGTTTTTGGTCACATCGCATGGTTGCCTCATCCAGCTGGCACACCCACTTCCTGAACTTGACACCCTACTGGCATATGTTGCTGTTATAGGCTCGCTTCTCTTAGCAGCTGGCTCCTCCTCTCTCTTCAACTTTGTTGAAGCCCATTGGAGGTTGGTTCCTCTTCACTGGCTACATATTTACGCTTCCTGTTCATCCACCATATCTCTTTAGGCAGCATTTACTGCGACTCCCACAGGTTTTATTTCCTCACAATCAACGGTGACATCTCAAGGCGGAAAGTTATTAATTTCTTGACTTTCTGGGGTTATCTTCTATCTATGCATAATCTGGATATCTCTGGAAAAAGAGTGGAAAAACTGCAGAGGTACTGTGCATGATCACTTTTCACCCACTCTACCAGGCCCGGCTTCAGGAATTTTCATCTGGATGGGCCAGGGGTGCCTTCGGGTGGGCCACGGCGGGCCCAATTTTTGGTCCCTCTGGAGGTAGCCTGCAAGCAGCAGCGGCTTCTCCGTTATGGCGGAGGAGCGTCGCTCCCCCCCCTCCGCCAGCAGCTGCAAACATGAAAAATAAAATGATAATAAAACGATTTTATTATCATTTTAGTATTCTTCAGGAGCCAAGTCTTAGGGGCAGGGCCATCATGACAACAGCACTGAAGGGGGAGTGGTGGCCACTGCTGCAAGTGCGCATGTCAGTTTGGCTGGATGTCTTAGGACCAACCTGAGATCTCTCCAACCTGAGCTGCATTGCCGGGTGGAGAGAACAGCAGGCACCAGCTCCCAGTCCCAGTGGGTGCGCAAAAACAGCCCACTCAGGCCAATCCCAGCGCTTCACACATGCTGGGTGATAGTATTATCAGCATGAGAGCAGCGTCTGGATTGGCCATAAGGGAGTCTGGGAGCCTGTGCACTATAATTAGAAGAGCACCGAATCGGTAAGCGGCAGGTAAGTGCTTTTATTTATTGCTGTTGTCACCCCTTTACCCGGGCTTGCCCACCACCTTTGTCTGATAGCAACCGCTACTGCCTATAAGCCCCAGATTACATCATATCTACTTCCAAATAGGCACCACATACAAACAGTTGGTTCTGTAAATATACAGAGCATATAGAGGGTAGAGTAGTGGTAAATTGAGCTAAGGTTCATTTTAGGTTTAGGGGTGGGTAGTGGTACAGGGATGTAAGCATGTTGTGTGTTGTATTCTTAGTTTGCTTCTATCAACTTAATTAGACAAACACCGATGCTGGCTGTAGAGTAGAGCCAACAACAACTCATCAACACAAGCACCGGGCCTGCAACTGGCTCGCAGGTCAGGCTACATCAACTTTGAGGTGTTCGCCTCTTTCACAAGAGTTGGTTGTCACTTAATGCAGGAGATCAAACCCTATGCCCCTAAGCAGGAGCTAGGCTCATTCTTACAGATTCGAGCAACCACCCTCAATACACAATTACGTACAAATGGTGACCACTGATAATGCATTATATGATGTGTGCATTTCCACCAGACAAAGTCTAAAAAAACTGATTAAAACGTGTGTGTTCTACTTATGAATGTATGTTAAACTTTTCATTGATGAACTCCAATTTTCCTTTTGTAATTTACATTTGAAAGCTGTGTCCCAGAGCACTTTAATTCTGCATATTTCTACTCTGGTTATAGCTTAGAATAGAGTGCTCAGAGGTGTAACCAGGCCTCTGCAGCCTTTTGGTGCAGGGGGGGCCCTCAACCCTACAGAGGGCCCCAGTCATCCCAAGGCCAATAAATATCTGTGAGATATGGGCAGTTCAGGGGTCCCTCATCACATTCAGCAACGGGGCCCCATCATTTTAGGTTACGCCATTGGGAATGATCTAGCTCTATCAGGGTCCAGGCGATCCCACCACACCAATCTGCCGACCGCACTGCGGTCTTAAGAAAGGTGCCCTGTTTTCACATCGTCATGAGACTTCCAATAGTTGAGGAAGAAGTTACAGTATCCGGATTTAATATTAAACTGGGCCCTGGTGCCACTATACCTGCTGCACCCTGGTATCTCTTGTCTTCTGCTGGGTGATGGTGAATAGTGGGTGATGGTGAATAGTGTGAGAGAGTGCAGCATGAGTGGTGTGAGTGTAGGGTGAAAACTGCCGGTGCGAGTGTCGAATGAGCTGCATGAATGCAATATGGGAGGAGGGCCCATGTGAGTGTAATGTGAGAGTAGTGCGTGCAGAGTGAGAGGAGTAAGTGCATGGTGGTGTGAGCAGTGTACATCCAGGGTGAGTGGTGTGCCTGTGTGTGAGTGCAGTGTGAGCGGCAAGAGCGAAGGGTGAGCTGTGAGAGTGACTAGTGAGTGCAGGGTGAAAGGAGTTAGTGCAGGGTGAGTGGTGTGTCCCTATGAGTTCCGGCAGACTATTGTGCCTGTGTGCAGGCAGGGTGAACAGAGTGACTGTATGAGTGCAGGCTGAGAGGTGTGTCTGTGTGAGTGCAGGGTGAAAGGAGGGAGTGCAGGATGAGTAAAGTGACTCCAGGGTGAGTGATGTGATTGTTTGCGTGGTGTGAGTGCAGAGTGAGTGGTGTTTCCATGAGAGTGAAGGCTTAACTGTGGGAGTGCTTATGTGAGTGCATGGTGAGCGGTGTGCCAGTGTGCAAGTAGGTGGAGCGGAGTGACTGCAGGGTGAGTGTTATGACTACATGTGTTGGGTGTGGGTGAATTTGCAGAGTGGGAGAAATGAATGTATGCTGAGTGATGTGTCTGTGATTGAAATTGCATGGAGAGCAGTTAGAGTGACAAGTGAATGAAGTGTCACATGAGTGCAGGGTGAACAGTGTGGGTGCATGGTGAGTGGTGTGAGTGCAGTGTGATCTCTGTGAGTGCAAGGTGAGCGTGAGCGGTGAGAATGCAGAGTGAGTTGTTGGAATGCAGAATGTATGATCAGTCACTTGGAGTAACTCAGCATGTTATTGACGGTTGGCGAGTATGGTTTCAGACATAAGTTAAACTATTGCTATTATGGCATCAGGGATGGAGGATGGAGGAAATAAATAATTTGCTGATCCTGCAACAAACAAAATGTTGCGATTAGAGTTGCCAGCTGACTGTATTTCTGCCAGCACCACCGGTACTTTGATGTCCTAGCAAGTACCAAAAGCACCTAAAGCTGGTATTTTCAGCCTTTATCTGTCCATACTTCAAACAGCACATACCAATAGAAAGTACTTTTAAATGTGTTCTAGAGCTGCATTAATAAGCTATGACTAATAATTAAAGGAAACAAAGATAGAAAAGTTGTGTTACAAATCAATACATACAATTTCATTTACAGCCCTATTTAGTATCACAGCTAGGCCTGCAGACTCTTTAAAGAACAAACGGTTGATGTTTTTCTATTCCTGGTATGCCTTTTTTATTAAATGCATTCTCCCTCTGTGGCTATAAAAGTAAAATACAAATGTAACGAATTTGCAGAGTGGGGACCTAAGGGGTACTGGAACCAGTGGAAAAAACCTAGTTATCCAGTTCACAAAGGCATGTAAATGGTCTTTTAAAGACCTGTGAAGATCTCGGTTGAGGCTGAGATAGGATGCCAGACACTGCTCAGCGGAGCCCACAGCAGCTCAAGAACACCGCAGTGTTTGACCCGATGGCACAGAGAAAGAGGAATTTAACGTGCATTTTGCAATTGGCTTTATGCCATGACTGGGAGGGCCAAGGATGATGTTTGGGTGGGCCTGGCCCACCTGGCCCACCCTCTAGAAACGGGCCTGCACTCTACTATGGCAACTTCACAGTTGATTCAAATCAATCAGTTTTTACAAAATCCAGGAAAACCACCCATAAAATGTTGCCATTAATGCTGAAGCATTTGAGCTCAAACGCAAATCTGCACTTCTTTTTAGTTATCCTGGTCGAGGGGCAGCAGATTTTTGAAAACCTTCCTGAAATGCATGCCCCACCCAATCAAGCTGGTAACTGAGATGAGTACGCGCTGAAGCAGTTGCCAGATTTAGAACAAAATTTGCAGAGGAGCGAAGTGAGTTGCAGAGATCCTTCTTTGCTAGAAGTAATTGACATTGACAAGAGCATTGAACGCTCAATTGTGTCTTCTCACCTTATATCACAGGCAGTTCCCTGCAACGTTGCCACATCCACCATTAATGTCATTAGTGATTCTGATAATGTTTTTTTTTGTTTTGTTTTTTAATTGAAATTTTAAAGGCGATACAATATATATCACATTCAACAACAAAACAACGCGGTGTATAGTTGCCAATTATACAACAGTGCAAAACACACATTTCCATCTGATGTCCTCAAGTGTCCAACACAGTACTGTGTCCCACCTGCTCAGGACCAGTGGTCATTTAACAGTAAACCTTAAAGTGTAATGGTGCCTCGATCTGACAGCAGTTCTCTATGTTCCTCCTGTATAACCCCTCCCATACTCATATCAAATCTACCCATTAAGTAACTTACACATCCTCTTTGCTGGCATCATTTACCACAGCATCTACAGTTACACTTGTCCTCTCTTGTATCCAAGTTATAAATGGTTCCCATATCTCCCGGGGTCTAGAGGTAGGTGGCATTAATTCCCAGAAAGTGTTCAGCTGAACATGTCCATATGTAACCTCCCTTATCCATTCCGTGATTGTGGGTTTCCTCTTCCTTCCCCAATGGACTGCTACTTGGCGTTTGGCGAACAAAAGCAATAGAGCATGCAATTTATGTTTTTTGACATGCGTGTCTCTGACATATCCTAACAGTCCCACTAATGGCGATGGGGATAGCATCATATCCAGGATCTAATTTATAGCCGTAAAAATTTGGGACCAATAGTCTGCCAATTCTTGGCAGTTCCATGCCATATGTAAAAAGGAGGCAGGCGCCATCCCACAGCGCCAGCAGCAGGCATCGTTGCAAAGCCCCATTCGATGTAAATTAATGGGTGTTCTGTAATATCTATGAAGAAACTTGAAGTGAATCAAGCGAAGCCTATAATTAGGAGATAATTCAGTTAGCTGAGTACAACAGTATGTCCATTGGTCTTCGGTCATGGGGGGTGACAGCTCTGTATTCCACTTATGCCAAGCACCAGGTCTCGTCACAGGGGCATCAGTTTGCATATGTTTGTAAAGTCTGGTTATGAGTCTACGCGGCGATGGTGTATGAAGTAAATTTTCCAGGGCCATTAGAGAAGATGGTTGGGCCGGGAAGTCAACGTGCAATTTGCGACAGGCGGCCCGTATTTTATGATAGAGAAATGTCTCCCCAAAAGATACCCTCTGTCCCTCCTCTGCCATCGGGGGTTCTCTAAACACCCCCTCCGGGTAGAGGTCTGCAAATGTACGTAGTGACATCTTCTGTGCAACTCTTTTGTTGATCTCATCTCTAATGTTAGGCAACATTGGATTTTGTGCTAGGGGAATGGAGGGAGCATATAAAATCTGGGCGCCCGCCCGCCTCCGCAGCCCATCCCAGGCCCATCTCAAAGTTTCAGAGGTGTCTATGCCTTCTGTAGGTCGTCTAAATGTCTGGTAGACCGCCACCTGTAGAGGAACCGGCGCCACCGCATCTGTCTCCACAGCTACATGGGGCTGAAAGGGGGTCGGGTGAACCCAATAATGCAGGAATTGTGCCTGTGCGCATAGTGCATATAGTTTCATGTCGGGTGCGCCCAGTCCTCCCTCCTGGAGCGGAAGAGACAGCAACTCCCATGATACACGGGCCTGTCCACCCGCCCACGCCAAAGATGTTAACAATGAGCGCAATGTACGGAAGAACGGTTGTGTAAGTATGATAGGTAGAAATTTAGGCAGTACAACCATTTTCACCAGGGCGATCTTGCCTGCTAACGACAATGGAAGCTTAGCCCATAACGCAACCTTCTCCTCCAGCCAATCAATGGCTCTGCCATAGTTTAAATTCCACACTGCTTGTAGATCCCGACTTATCCAGATTCCCAAATACTTTACTCTTTCATCTTCCCATTGTATCGGGAACTCAGAGACCATTGCTTTGGTATTGTCTGTTAGGGGAAAGATTACCGATTTAGCACAGTTTATAGATATGCCAGCCAGGCCGCCAAATTTGATGAATTCTCGTAATATGGTGTCTAAATTTTGTGCTGGGTTCAGAACGTACAAGGTGACATCATCTGCATACAATGATATCAAGAGGCTCCTCGCACTGAACCCTATCCCCTTGTCTGTGTGATGTTGTCTGATGCATGCAGCTAATGGCTCCATTGCGATGGCAAATAGCAGGGGGGGACAACGGGCATCCCTGCCTTGTGCGCCGCGCAATCGGAAAAGGATCAGACAGAAGGCCATTCGCTCGTATCCTGGCCGTCGGTTTGGTGTATAACAATCTGATCCATCTAACAAAAAGGGGGCCAAATCCCATATGCTCCAGAATCTTAAACAGATAGGGCCATTCAAGGGAGTCAAAGGCCTTTGTCGCGTCTAAGAACACTGCCGCCGCCTGCACATCTTGGTGTAAATAATGTAAAACCGAGAAGACTGTTCTAAGGTTATGTGAGGTAGATCTCCCGGGTATGAAACCCGATTGGTCTGGTAGGGCTATGAGGGGAAGCATGGGTTGCAATCTGTTCACTATTAGTTTTGCCAGTATTTTAACATCCACATTAATAAGCGACAGAGGTCGATAGGAATCTACGTCGGTCTCAGATTTCCCCGGTTTGAGCAGGGTTATAATTATAGCTTCACGCATGGTTTGGGGTAGTATACCCGTTTCATAGGCTTCCTCAAATACCGCCAGAAGTCTGGGCGCAAGCTCTTCCACATAAGCTTTGTAGAAGGCGGTCGTAAGCCCAGCCGACCCAGGGGCCTTGTCCAGTGGCAAGCCTTTAATAACTGCAGCTACGTCTGCAACTGTAAAGGGTAGGTGCATATACTCCCTGTGTCTATCGTTAAACCAAACTAATGCCATAGTCTCTAAAAACGCCTTCATGCCCGCAGGGCATATGGTTTGAGTGGCCGTATATAAATGGGTATAGAAGGAGGAGAACTCATTAAGGACAGCCTCCGGGCCTCTGACAATACCACCTCCCTTATCAATCAGCTCGGGGATATACGTAGTAGACCGCGAATTCCTAAGCATTTCAGCAAGCGTCCGTCCTGGTCTGTCACCCTCTCCATACCGACGCGCTTCAGCATATTTCCCAAGGAACTTCACTTCCCTCAGTGCCTCTACGTCATACTCTAACAATTTGGCCTTCAACTGAGCGAAAAGGGCCGGCTCATTCTCAGAATATATGCGTGCCTCAAGGTCCTTTATTTGATCCTCGATGTTTTGTAATGTGAGTCTAATGGCTTTAAGTACGCCCGCTTGTCTAGAAATACACTGTCCCCTCATGACCACTTCAAACGCCTCCCACAGCGAGGCCTCGGTGTCAACGGTACCTGCATTAAGAGTGAAATATTCAGTGATATCAGTACGGATTTCCTCCTTGAACGCCGCATCCAATAACGCATGCGGGGGTAGTCGCCAGGAAAACGCACTCGGCTTGACGTCCGGGAGTGCGATTTTTAAAAGGCATGGGGAATGATCTGACAATGTTCTCGGCAGATGCATCACATCCACCACCCAGCTGGCCACATCCCTAGTCGTCAGCCAGTAGTCCAGTCGAGACCATGCCCTACGATGTTCAGAAAACAAGTACCCTCCCTAGTCAGTGGGTTCCGTGAACGCCAAACGTCAATTAGGTCCCCATCACTTAATAGAGCATTCAGAATTTTGCCGGCTGCGGGATGATGTGTCCTCGCCGTACCCTGTCTATCCAGGTCATCATTTAGAACAGCGTTAAAATCGCCTCCCCATAAAATCGTGGTGCACCCAGTCGCCCTGACCTTGGCCCATATATCTTGGAAAAAACTGGGAGAATCTATGTTAGGTCCATATACTGCTACCAGGGTCAATAAAACACCCCCCAGTGAGCCCAGCAAGATAATGTATTGTCCCTCTGGGTCCACATGCACCTCTCTCTCTCTCCAGTCGAGGCCACGCTTCACCAATACTGCCACCCCTCGGGAATAATTAGAATACACCGACGTATACGTGAATCCCCATCGTTTGTGTTTGAGTTTCGGGGAGGACTGGGCATATAGGTGTGTTTCCTGTAACATACATATATCAATGTTATGCCGTGTGAGGTATCCATGTACCAACCTGGATTTCCTACTGTCATTTAGCCCCCTAATGTTCCATGTAAGGCAGTTCACGCTGGTCTTGTGACGTATATTAAGGTCGAGCGTGTGTCATCACTGTGTCCCGTGCAGCATGTGAGTGTCGCAGACCACACTGTGTGTTTCATCCCAAGGCATACTAATACACCAACAAAACAACAAACAACATATCCCACCCACCACCCTCCACCCACACCAACCCCCCAATCAGGTTGAAGCATACCCCCCCAACCAAAAAATTCAAAACCTCGTAAGTTTGGGAAAGCTCCCATGGGGAGGAATGAGTGCCGGCCTACTACCCTACGTTAGCAGGGTGGCCAAGAAACTGCAGGGAGTCGAGCCTGCAATTTTACAATATAATAATCGTGCAGCTTTTAGTCAAAGAAAAATGGCATTACCCCCCGTTGATCAATTCTAGGCACATGCTATACGCCCATGGCCGCGAAAATCAAAGTAACGATTATACCAAATAGAGCAATAGTACTCCAGGGCAGCATCTGGCCATGGGCATCCCCAATCCAAATCATCATGCAATAAACTGACCAAGCCAACATGGTCAAACAATAAAAGGTTACCAATACATGAGGGTGAAGCATGGAGCAAGTCTAGCACATTAATACATCCCCTCTCCTGCATCCACAAAGAAAATGTAGAAGTATTACGAAACTAATATTTGGAGGGAAAAGTACATTATCTCGCTTTTCAGTCATTATCACTTAGCTGATGTTCCGACGAGTTGTCCAGACCAGGAGTGACCTTATGTCGCCTACCCCCCACGTGTTTCGCAAATTTCAGTGCGGCTTTAGAATCCGTAAAAATGTGGGCCGAGGCATCATGAGACACTTTAAGTTTAGCAGGATATAGCAACGAGTAAGGGATTTGCGCTTGTAAAAGGATCCGTTTTGCCGGCAGGAATTCTCGTCTCGCCGCCTGCACTGCTGGAGTGAAGTCTGGGTAGAAAGAGACCTGGTTCCCTTGGTGCGTTATCTTTCCCATTGCCCGCGCCTGGCGCAGCACCATATCTCGATCTTGGTAATTCAATAGTCTTGTCAGAATGGGCCGCGGGGCAGCCCCCACCGGAGGCCTGGGACCCAAGGTCCGATGCGCTCTTTCCACCGCAAAGACCGGTGAAAGGTGTGTAGCAAAGAGGTCTCGCAGCAGGTCCGCCACATATACCTCCATTTTGGTGATTGCCGTTGTTTCCGGTATCCCCGTGATGCGTAGATTATTGCGGCGTGATCTCGCCTCCAAATCTTCATTTTTGGCTCGGATCACACCCAGCAATTTGTCCATTTGTAGCAGTTGGTCTTTTGTTTCCACCTGGAATTCATGAAAGTCTGACTGTTTATTTTCAAGCACGTCCAGTCTGTGCTCATGCACCCCGACCTGGGTTTTCACAGCTTCCATTTGGGTTGTTAACGTGTCCAATTTCGCGTCGATGGTACGGAGGCTGGAGCGCATTTCGAGCATAAGCGTACGGATGTCCTCTCCCTGATCCTCCAGTGGTCCCTCGGTAGGCCCCCCCGTAGCGGACTCCGGGTCTGACTCCATATGTCTGGACGTTCTTCTCTGGTCAAAATTAAGTTTAGGCTGCTTGGCATCTTGTTTACCCATGACTTTGTTGTAGTGGGTGCCCCTTCGCAGTGGCTCAGAGGCTTCGCTATGTCGTTCCCGCTCAAATCGCTTCGCTACCAGCACCTAGTCCACAGAGTTGGCGGGTTAACCGTGGTCAAATGATAGGTGGCAGCTTCCCACGCACTACAGACACCCTACTCCTACCTCTCCAGGTGCCCAGGTGAGGGGGACAGTACCCACAGCCCTCCTCGCAATTAATGGTAGATGGATGAGGCCAAGGGCAGGCAATAAACTGGACATGCACTGATCTCCTCCTCAATTTACTGCACCTCGTGACACCAATCTCCACTGTACTCTTTCCCACATGTGAGTGCAAGTACTTTCGATACAGCACCCAACGGCGTGCAGCGACCCAGGAAATCACTCGTCTCGTTCACAGTGCGCCGCACCCCGTGTCTCCAGTCGCCGCTGTTCACTCTCCCTCATATATGTACAGGCATCTGCGACATTGCTTGCGCCCAGACGCTCACTTGCGGCTCGAGTATTTTGTCTCCAGCAACCTTCAGCACTACCGCCTGGCGATAACAATGGCCCACCAGCAGCCCGCAGCTATCCTTGGCTTACCGGCCCTTTAGTAGCATGATGAGTTCACAGCAGTGAAAATCCAGCTGCCACACACAGCGACGCGCTCTCCTTCTGATGAACCCCCAATCCCTCAATGTGGCCTGATAGCCAGACAGCGTCGTCAGCTTGTCTCACCGGATGGTCTTAGAGGCCAACTCTGGTTGTTCTGCCGCTTCTGGCGGTCCGGGTCTGAGCTCTGCTTCCGATCGGAAAATGGCGTCTGCCGGTCGCGGGGGAATCTCACTGGCACCTCGCACCGCGGCAAGCGATCTCGCCTCCTCGCGCTGCTGGCATGCAGTGTGCACACGCCCCGGTTCACCTCCTCACGAGGCCACAGCTCAGCGCCGCGAGCTCCGCAGTCAGCAGTACACAGGCCCGTGCAAAGCCTCGGCCTCAATTAAATATGGCCGCCGCACCACGCCTCCGCCGGCTCTGCCCTCACGTTCGTCCGCCGCACTCCGGGGCTTCAATTTCTGCGGTTAAGCAGCCTGGGTAGCAAAGGACAACACCGTGTGCTGCCACAGAGTATACCGC
This sequence comes from Calotriton arnoldi, assembly GCA_963921515.1. Taxonomy (NCBI): domain Eukaryota; kingdom Metazoa; phylum Chordata; class Amphibia; order Caudata; family Salamandridae; genus Calotriton; species Calotriton arnoldi. The sequence goes on along the minus strand of CAWUFW010003877.1, from coordinate 298,685 downwards.
TTCTAAGGAGGTGGAAAGCGCAGGACTACGACTCCGTCCGATGTACGGATCACTTCAGGATAATTTCTCGGCCGGCGGAACACGCTCACAGAGAGGCCATTCCGCTGCTCGGCAAACCACGCCCCCCAGTGATTCTGATAATGTTAATGGCATTTCACTCAAAGACAAGAACCATAGGTCAAACCTACATAATACTAATGGTTTTTTTTTCAGGGATGGTTTCAGGTCTCATCTAAGCAACTACTCTAATTGCCCGGAGGGTGCCGGCAGACATGCCCTTTATTATTCACCAGGTGTGTCGAGTGTGGGAAAGAGCGGTCAAGAGAGTGAAAAGACGAGTCCTGTATGCTCTGGACAATATGGTCAATGTAGCCATTCACGAAGATAGCCGACGCGCTGTCGGTTCAGAAGTTGAAAGACGGAGGTTCTGAAAGACTTGGAGAGTTGTATATTGGAGGACAGTTCATCACGCGAGAGGACGCCATTGAGTCCTTCGCACATGGCACACGGCAGTACTTGCAATGCGCAAAGATTTCTGCAACGGCACAGGAGGTATGGCCCTGCTTCCCATAGGAGCCTTTCCCCTCACAGACACTGCTGTCGCTCCTTGCGTTGGCAAGAGGGTGTAGATTGATATCACATATACACCGCGCACTGAGGGAGAACCTGCCAATAATAACGCCTAGAGCACACGCAAAGTGAGCGGAGTCCTTGGAGGAACACTTGACTGCCCGAGAATGGAAGAAAGTGCACAACGGTGTCCTGATGTTTAGCTCAAATGCACGATTTCATCTGATCCAATACAATTACACGCACCAGACGTATCTCTCACCCAAATCACTGCATACAATCTGCAATACCCGGAAACACCAAAGTGCCAGGTGCTGGAGCCCCACAGCAGATTTCCTTCATTTTGGCTAGTACTGCACATCCCTGGCGTCCTTTTGGAAGGACGTAGTGGGGAACCTTAATAGAGCCACTGGCTGGGACCTGCAGCCCATAATTTGCCCTGTTCTGCTGGGCCTGATTTCCACCCCTGCCAAGAAGAAACTCAGTAGGAAATACATTTTATGAGGCCTACTACTGTCTAAGCGCCACATTGCCATAAAGTGGCTGGGGGCGGTACCTCCCAAATATATGCAGACTGGCTTAGGGACATGTCAGAGTGGGCGGTGGCTGAAGACGTGCGCATGAGGCATGTACGGCGAGATACAAAACTAGAGAATGATGTGGCTGTCAGGGCAGCCATGCTAGCTGGCCTGCGAGAATCCTCGGAAGCAAGTATGAGACGCAGTAGACGGGAGTGCTGGGCCGACTCACTGACGCAGGAGGGACTATGAGGGCTAAATGGGATGGATGAATGATTTGAGTGCCCCTGCAGTCATTTGAGAATGGTGAGGTGCGGGTACCTGGGGGTGTGCGAGCTACAACCACAGCAATGCTGCAATCCAAGTTGAAGGGGGCAATTAGAGGTCCAGAGGAAGGATCTGGGGACCATATTGTTTACTTTCAATATCTGATGACTTTATAACACCCTGTTTACAAATGCTGTCAGCCAAGAGCAGAATAGGGGGATGGTGGAGTTGGGATTTTGTTACTTTCGGACATACTGGTTACGGTTTAAGTACGTAATATTGCCCCAGTGGTCAATGTCACTGTATTCACATCTTGTGAAAACCAATTAAAAATTTTTTTTTAAAACATCTCTAATTGCCCTGCACAGGATAAGCGTTGCAGTAAATGCAAGAAGGTAGTGCACTTTCATAGTGTTTGCAAAAATGCCAAACCTTCACTTAAAGTGAATTCCATTGATTTTGGTCGGGATGAGTGTGATATTGATGTGTCAAACATGGTATTGACTCCTCAGGATTAGTCAGTAAACCTTTGTGTGAGTTTTCTCTAGGCTATGTTTTTACTCTGCCCATGATGGCTGACTCTGGTAACCCAATTACCATTATTGCAGACACCTTATTTCATGAGCATTGGGGTAAATATGTCAAGCTTCAATCTCCTGACATTCAACCCAAAGCGTATGGTGAGCAGGACATTTATATGCTTAGCTATTTTATTGACCAAATAGATGTCTTGGCAGGCATGCCTTCACCAAGAGTTATGTGGCAGTTAAGGGAAAGAATATCGTAGGATGGCAGGATCTTGCCAAATTGTATCTCATGTTGGTTCCAGGTGCTGATCCCCCTGCCAGAATTGCGGACATTCCAGTTTTATTGTTTGACAATAACAATACAACTTCTGTGACTCACATTATTGATTAATTTTCGGAAGTGTTCACCAACAACATTGGGGTCATCACCAAGTTTACGGATAAAATCAAACTTAAACAAACTGGCATTCCCCTTGGCTAATTTGGTTGATGAAGACAGTATTTTCTCCACTGACCCTTCCGAGTGCATCAGCCCAATTGTTATTCTCTGGCAAAAAAACATAGAGATCCACCTCTGTGCAGATCTTTACACCCTCAATAAAAACATCCCGGCTGACTGCCACCTTCTACCCAAGGTTCATGATCTACTAGCAAATATAGGTGAAGCAATATTTTTCACAATTATTGACCTCAGGTCAGTTTATAATCTGGCTCCTTTGGACAGTGATTTCCAGGATTTGACAACCTTGATAACACCTTTTGGTGCTTAAGTACCGCAGACTTCCCTTTGGTTTGGCTTCTATGGCCAGCGTATTTCAGAAATTGATGGATACCATTCTTTCGGGCATTGAGGGTATTCAAGCTTTTCAAAATGATGTCTTGATATTCGCTCACTCTATCCAACAACACAATGTAATTCTGGAAAAAGTCCTTACTCTGTACAAAGAATTTGGCATTACCCTTCGCAGGGATAAATGCAAATTCTTCGCATAGGAGGTCAATTATTTAGGGTATTCCATCACTGCAGGAGGCATTACCCCAGAATTTTTTTTAGTCGAGGCTATTCAAGACGCTGACCCTCTGAGAGACAAAGACACCCTTCGCTTTTTTTGGGGTTTAAGTGAGTATGACTCACGTTTTGTACAAGTTTATGCTTCTATTGCACGACCCTTATGCCAGTTGCTCAGGAAGCGTGAAAAGTACATTTGGGGACAAATTAAACTCCTATTCACATGGTCCAGTTACCTGAGGAAGCATGGCAAAATGTGGCGCCTGATTTTGCTTGCCCTTTTGAACTTCTTCCCAACAACAAGAAATATATACTCATACTGGTTGACTATTTTCCCAGATGGGTTTATTTGGATTTCACACCCATCCCTAACACTGACTCTGTCATCAAGTTTTTGAACAGTATTTTTCAGATTGAAGGGCAACTAAGGGAAATGGCATAGATGACGGCCTTCATTTAATCTCCACCCAAATAAAAAAATGTATTGATTCGTTTCACATTAAGCATCTTAAGGTTGCATTATATTCCCCTACCTCGAACAGCTTAGTGGAACACATGAATAGATTTATCAAAGAGGGTATTCAAACAGCACTTGCAAGCGGGGTTGATTTAGAAAGTTTTCTTAAAAAATATGGTCCTATAATAAATGTTACACCAAATTGCACTGCAGGCTGTTCCCCTTTCAAACTCCTTCGCAAAAGACTACCTAAATCTAATTTATGTCCTGATTGGATTATGGAGATGAAAGGAGGAACTTCTCATTTCACTAAAGAAGAGTTTGTCCCAAACGTTGTGAAGTAACAAAATTACAACAAGGTCAAGTTTGAAAAGAAGCATGGCGTCAAAGATGTTGACCTTAACATTGGTGATTGGGTTTTAATCAAGAAGCCCAAGAGAGTTAGGAAAGGTGATTCACCGTTCATGATTCCTGTCCAAATTTCAAAATTTTCAAAGGGAGATGCTTTGGCATTGGGTAAAGGATGGTGGAGCAGGAGGAGTTTGATCAAAATTTTACTTGATCAGGCGAGTAAGATTTTGGTGGTCAAGGGGTATCACAGTAATGAGGTTAGTCATCAAACGTCTCTTGATGGCTCTTGGTGGTAAGACCATCAGGTAACTCCACTTATCACGCCTTCTACATTTTCCCGAAGTCCACAACACAATGTTGTGGTTTCTGAAAATGTATCAACTTAGTTTCCTACCACTAATACCACTTCTTCCTCTAGCAGGCCTACTCAAAATGTTTATGTGCCTTCTCATTACAAGGATTTTTATTTACATTTGAAATGTTTTATTGATGTCATTCATTTTTGTTTTGTTCTTTCTGTTATTAAGGGGAAAGATGGTGTTAAGCTATGTTTGCACTGTTCATACTTGTGCACCTTGTATTTATTTATTTGGGTTGGTAAGGCAATCTAAGCAAGATTGTAGTTTGCTTTGCTTGCATGCTCTGCGGAGCATGCGAGCCCTGTTTTGTGTACTTTTAATTGTCAACTGCTTCTGGTTCTCGTGTTGGGGGCTGACCGAGAGGTGGGCTGTGTGTGAGCGCTGACACAGAGTAAGACGGGAACGTGGGTTTTTTATTGAACCCCCAAAAAAAGAAGTCTTACTGTTGAAACTTATCATCGCCTTTCTTCGTTTGCCTTAATAACAGGCAGGCCAACATGCATGGCAAACGGTAGACCTTTTTTAGTTTTGTTTGTTTGGCAGAAACAAAACCCTAAGGTGGTGCTTCATTTCTGCAAAACGAAAAACCAGACACAATGGCCCTGACATGCTGGGAGTTTTCACTCAGCATGTTGGGGTAATTTCTCTTTGTTTCCTGTTTGGGCCCTTAACTGCTGAGGCATTTCCACCCCAGTGCTGAGCCCTTTTTTGGCTATTTGGGGTACTTTGCGCTTAGGCACCCATAGTATTTTTTCTACATAAGGTATCCATGCCAAAAAAGTTTTGCTGTGCTAAAATCACAATTTTCCAGGTTTCAGGAACAGGCAGAGCTGAATCACAAGCCAATTAATTACCACAGTTTTGGAATTTTTCTAAGAGGTTGCCCATTTTTCCTAATTTTTGTGCTTTCAACATACTACCAGTTTGTGGTGTGAAACCCATGGGTGATGCCAGAAAGCTATACATTTCTAAAAAGTTAATAAAATTCTGAGTTCAGTGACGGGTCATTTGTGTAGATCTCTCAGGTTTTTCCCATAAACACTTAGGGCATGGGTACTCACAAACATTTTACCGGGTGCCACAAAGTTTGGTCTTTGGTGGGACCGAGGGCCGCACTGATGCCAGCGGGGGAGGAGGGGTGTAAAGTGGGTGTAGGGGAAGCGAAGCATGTATATCTACTGGCTGAACTGAATTGTGCAATGTGAACCCAGAAAACCTGGACGAATCCCCGCTTCTCCACTTGACCAAATTGTGTGACCCTGGGGAATTGTTTTGTTTCAATTTCCCTCCTTTTTCTTTATTATCACATGTAAAAGGACCTTGAAATACATGACTTCAGGATGTGTGCTGTACAAAACCATCTCCTGTGCTTGAATGTAATCACTAATGGCATTGTTGTGGGGGGAGAGGCATGAACGTTTCTAAATTCATGTTTGAAAACCATCTCTTAAAAAAAAATACTTCTGAATGCACTGCTATAATTTGATTAACTAAAATGAAATGGTTCTACAGGTCAATAAAAAGACACTTTTGTAATTTGAAAAGAATATTGTATTACATGTTTACTGTATCTTTAAAAATGAAGGTGTTACTAAAGTTAAAGGCCTAGTTACTTCCTTTTGTTTAACTGCAATCGACTTTTAAATAAGTGCTTGCTGTATATTTTTTTTAAAAATGTATGTTAGTGCTGACTGGCTAATTGCTCAGGGGGCCACATGTAAAGGTCAAGAGGGCCGCATGCGGCCCCCGGGCCGTACTTTAGCATCACTGACTTAGGGCATCATTACGATGCCGGTAGGACGATCATAGCGGAAGCGGGACTGCGCCACAAGGAGTCGGCAATACCACTGCCCTTATTACAATGCGACCGCCTTCATGGCGGTCGCAAAGTGTATATTTTCGAATTGCGGCTTGTGCTGCGGGCTGCAACACAAGCCGCAATAGAAAATGTACACTTTAAAAACATCCCTGCACCGTGTGGCAGGCACCGCAGGGATGTTTAGGGGGCACTATAGGTGCCACCCAGGCCACATTGCGGAGGGGCCTGCTAGGGTCCCTCAATGTCGCTTTCCGACAGCCTTTCTATGTCAGAAAGGCCGACATGGAATGGCTGTCGGACACCAACCTCATAATCCTGACGGTGGAGCCGCCGTCATTAAGGGATTATGCAGTCGTTCCGATGCACCGACGGGCTCCATGAGCCCGTCGGAAAGTGTCGGACGGTCCCTCTGCCTACTGCCTCCGACCGCACGCATTGTAATGCGTCGGTCGGACCGCAGCAGCAGATGGAGGTCGGATTTCAACCGAAGAGCCGTCGGTTGCAGTCCGACCACCATCGTAATCAGGCCCTAAATGTTGAAATGAAAAGATAGTGAAAATGAGTTGGAAAAAACAGCCATTTGTGACAACGCTGTCATCAGTAATTTCTTGTCACAATGGCCGATTTTCAAAAACAATATCGCATTACATCCACTAGACCCTTCTTATCGCAGGGATATATAGGGTTTGTCGTTTCTCTTAGAACCTGAGGCACCCAGATCCAACAACTGAGCTGCACCTTAAAAGGGTTTTCATTGTTCACCAAGTATAGAGCAATACATATGGTAAAATATAAAGAGTGAAAAATAGGTATCAAGGAAACCTATGTATTTCTGAAATGTAAACCAGATACTGCGTTTGAGACCAGTAGTTATTTGTACATCTCTGAATTTGTGGGTAGCCATACTAGCATGTGATTGAAGAGCCTTTTGCAAAATGTCTTTTTTTTTGCACACTGGCTTACATTTGGAAGGCACAAATGCAGAGAAATCCAATGGATAATAACATTTGTTCTAGTATTCTGTGTTCCCGCATGTCTTCCGATAAAAATGTTACCCTACTTCTGTGGCTGGGCCTAGCTCCTGCGACACAAAACACCCCGAAACATGACCTGGAGACATCATATTTGACCTAGCAGAACCCATGCTTTTTTTACAGTGTTGAGTAGCTGGGGATTTTGGGCCCTGGCTCAGCTGTCACCCAGGAAAACCTACCATACCTAGACATTTCTGAGAACTAGACACCCGGGGGGTTTCCAGGATGGTGTAACCTGTGAGGATCTAACAAGGCTTTCTTGCCCAGAAGTCCTAGCAAACTTTGAAATGTAAGCAAAAACACACACTTAGCTTACATTTCTGTGAGGAAAGTTCTGAAATCTGCAAAAATCCACAAATGCTCTACCACCCAGCATTCTCCCATATCTGCCTATAAAAGTGGTGCATCACATGTGTGAGTGGTTCTTGTGCCCCAGACAGGTAAAGGCCCAAAACACAACATAAATAGATCAGTTTTCCACCCCAAAACCGACCTTTTTGTAATGTTGGTGGCTGCGGAATTTGGGCCCTTGCTCGGCCGGCCACCCAGGGAAACCTACAAAACCTGCACATTTCTGAAATCTAGACACCCAGGGGAGTCCAGGGTGGTATGACTTGCTCGACTCTCACAAAGTTTTCTTACCCTGAAGCCCTTGCAAACCTCAAACGTTGGCTAAAAGCACACATTTTCCTCACATTTCTGTGAGGAAAATTTCTGGAATCTATGCGGTGCCCCAAATGTCCTACCACCCAGCATTCCCCCTAGTCTCCCGATAAAAACTGTACCTCACTTGTGTGGGTGGGTCTAGCACCCTTGACAAGAAAAGACAGAAAACCCATCATGGACACATAAAATTTGTCTCCGGGAGCCCATGGTGGTGTGACTTGCATGGTTCTCACTAGGTTTTTATCATACCCAGAAGCTCTTGTAAACCTCAAACTTTGTCTAAAAACACACAGTTTCCTCATATTTCTGTGAAGGAAAGTTCTGAAATCTGCAGGGATCCACAAATTTACTACCAATGAGCATCCCCCTAAGTCTTCCAAAAAATGGTATCTCACAGGTAAGGGCAGAAAATACAACACGGACACATCAAATTTCTTCACTGAAAACCAACACCTTTTTGCAATTTGGGTAGCTATGGATTTTGGGCCTAGCTCAACCAGCACGTAGGGAAACCTACCAACCTTGCATGTTTCTTAAATCTAGACATCCGGGGGAGTCCAGGGTGGCGTGAGTTGCGTGTCTCACCCCTGTTTTTTTTTTTCTATAAAGTAGCCTTGCAAACCTCAAACTTTGTCTAAAACATACATTGTCTTCACATTTCTGTGAAGGAAAGTTCTGGAATCTGCAGGCATCCACATAGTGGGTGAGAAAACGTTGTGGGACCCACACAAGGAATCCACTGGATGTCTACTTTTAAAAAAATGTCTGTGGTTGGTAGGTTTCCATGGGTGGCGGCCAAGCCTGCCCCAAATAATGCAGCTACGCCTAATGCTGATCAGTTACCCCTAGTGCTGAGCACTTTAGGGCCTTCTGTGTCAAGGTCTCTTGGTCCACCCATACAAGTGGGGTACGGTTGTTATTGAGAGACATGTGGGAATGCTGGGTGGTAGTAAATCTGTGGATTTCCTCAAATTCTGGAACTTTTCTGCACAGAAATGTGAGCACAAAGTGTGTTTTTAACCAAAGTTAGAGGTTTGCAAGGGCTTCTGGGTAAGAAAACCTTGTGAGATCCATGCACGCCCCACCATGCTGGACTCCCCAACATTTCTAGTATTCAGAAATGTGCAGGTTTGGTAGGCTTCCACCCAAATTACAAAAACATGTGTCATAAAAACTCAAAACCAGGCTCCATTGTGTACTGAAAAAAAACCCAAAAAACAAAGAGGGGAGCAAAGAGGTACTGCTCGACACGAGCAGTGGAGGTGGATACGTCCTCCTTTGGTCTATAGATACAAAACAAAAAGATCCACCCTCAGATAGACTTAAAAGCCATGTCCTCCCAGATTAAACGTGTTTCCTACAATGGTGGAAAAAACACAGTTTGTTTAAATACCCCTCACACAGCAAAAGGACCCTTAGTGTCATGCTTCATCATGGGGGTCTTCCCGCTACGGGAAGGGGCGTGCTACGACCTACGGCTACGCAGGAGCACTGTTGTTGTGAGACGACTATGTGTCGTGTAGGAGTGTGAGTGGAAGAGTCAGGAGTGAATGGAAAGGTGAAGTTAAAAAATACCTGGCTCGTTGGTCAAAAAAACTTTAATATACCTTTGAGCTGGTATTATTAAAATATGGGGAAGGAGGTATGTTGCCTCAATGAGCCGTGCCTCCTATGTCTGTCAACATGTTTCGAAGCCCTCCCCTGGCTTCTTCTTCAGGACCAAAAGGATCCCTCCTACACTCACTTACTAACGTGGTGCGTGATTTACTAAACTTATCTACGATATGTGTTTGTGCAAATTAATGGTTATATGCAGCGCATGTGAATTTTCACTGCACGTTATACAATACCTAAATAGGTATCTGACATCGTTATTTGATCGTAAATGGAAAAATGCCCCATGAGCCTGTTACGGGTGGGAGGGGTGCCTGTAGTTGCAATTGCTCCTGGGACACTGCCCCGCCATGTCTGGCCTCCCCGCGGCTCCGCTGAATACCAGCTCAAAGGTATATTAAAGTTTTTTTGACCAACGAGCCAGGTTTTTAACTTTACCTTTCCATTCACTCCTGACCCTTCCACTCACACTCCTACACGACACATAGTCGTCTCACAACAACAGTGCTCCCGCGTAGCCGTAGGTCGTAGCACGCCCCGTCCCATAGAGGGAAGACCCCCATGATGAAGCATGACACCAAGGGTGCTTTTGGTGTGTGAGGGGTATTTAAACAAACTGTGTGTTTTTCCCACCATTGTAGGAAACACGTTTAATCTGGGAGGACATGGCTTTTAAGTCTATCTGAGGGTGGATCTTTTTGTTTTGTATCCATTGTGTACTGGTCAGACTCCATTTTCTGCCTGATCATCGGCCTGTCTACCTTTGACTTAAATACCATCTGTCCTTATCTCTCGAAGTACCTGTAAATTTTAAGATGGCCCCCACAAAACTTCCTCAAGGTATGGAAGGTGGCATACCAGACACGTGGCTAAAGGTAGCAGAGACGTCAGAGGACCCACCCCAAAAGGGGTGGGTGACGGCTGACAAGAGAGAGGAGATGGCGAGTGCGGAGAAAGCGCGGCGAGAACGGGAAGACACATAGACTGCTGAGGAGAGGGGACAAATCCTAAGGACAACAAAGATCACAGCCAAAGGAGGGGAGCAGGAGGAAGGTCGAGGAGGACGCGAGGAAGACATCGAGACACCGCCTAGAGGCAATGCTCGTGTATCCAGCCGTCCCCAGGAAGGAGAGGACGCTGCGATACCCCTTGCTGCGGTCCAGGAGGGCCACGGCTTCAGGCAAGTTCCACTCTTTCGGTTCTTTGGGAGTTGGCGGGGAGTCGGGAAGAAGCTACTCCCACACAAACCTGATTAGAAGGGCACTCCCCCCACCCCCTTTTCACAACTGGTGACGGCACGGTGACGGGTAGTTAAGCTACCGGCTATACATCCTTTAGGACTGACCTATTTTTTTTTCTTTTGTTTGTTTTATTGCTTTATGACTCTGAGGGACGGACACATCCTAGAGGGGTCCTGGATTCGGACTGCAACAAGGTGAGAGTACCTCCGCGACCTGAAGTGAAAACAAAAGGATTTTTTTTTGTTTGTTTGGGAGTCTTACGAGAACCCCTCTAATTAAACACTAAGAAATAAAAATAGAGAAACTAGTAAAGGCTTGACAATATTAAAAGACCCTTAACTTTACGTACTAGTAGAGGTAGATCTTTCCCTTCATAGCTCCAGTGAACGACCACAGAGGGGAAACAGCATTTACAACGCTGGTAATACCACGCGGGTAGGTTACAACGTGGACGTTACATCGTCCGCGTTGTAACCACGCATGGCATTACATCGCAAGTCGTTTCTACGACTTGCGCTAGATGGCGCGCAACACCAGGGAATGTGTTGGATTTTAAATCCAACACGTTCCCTGCTGTTGCGTTAACTGGAGTAGGAATAGTAATTTATACTATTCCTAAGTCCAGCGCGCCATCTAGTGCAAGTCGTAGAAACGACTTGCGATGTAAAGCCATGCGTGGTAACAACGCGGACGATGCAACGTCCGCGTTGTAACCTACTGCGGGGTAATGGATGGCGTAGTAACGTCATACATTCGTGAGGAGCGCAGTGTTCTCCCGCTCGTGATAATACTGGATGGCTTATTAATTTAAGAGACGATATAGATTGTGTTTGCAACGGACCATTAACATTCTGTACTACAAGGCCCTTTGAGCTAATTAATGGAGATAAAACGTTGAGGCTATCCATCCCATGCTATGGTGGTGTGGTAGTTGGATAGTAATCTCCTAAGGAGACCCCTCAAATATTTTGGGGGCGAAACATCGACAAACCCCCTCAACTGGTTGACATCTACAACTAATAAGAAGGGATTGTGTATTCAATGGAACTTCTCTATGTTTGTCTGAGCAAATGAGATTATATAACCATTGGGGACTGTACAGTGTCTTTGTGTATTATTCCTTGTAAATACGATTACCATGTGAGCACTGCGTCATCTGCACTATATTCACATATTTCGCACCAGAGTGTATATGTATGAATACAATACATGTATGACAGAAATTCTTACTTTGTCCAGCACTGTGATTTCTATAGTAATGTTTCCGCATAATTGTGTTGAATTTTAATTGTTACGTAGATGATAGTCCTCGAACCTATGGATGAGGTCTCCGTCCTTTTAAATGAGTCCCATGTGACATTTTTTTCAGATTTATATAACTATCTGTGTACACCAACATCAGTAAATTGTGTTAATTTGTCTGACCCTACCATTGCAGTGCCTATGACTCTACTCATCCTCTGTGCTGCCTGTGCATGCAGTGATAGGGTCCTTTGGCAATCTAACAAAGTTTGCTTAGGATGAGCAAGTGACCTGAGAGCACTGACTCCCGCAGTATGATTAGCGCTGTTACCAAGTACAGGTGCTGTGTCATTAAGATCCCACTCTGGCCCACCCTGAACTTTTCCCTTAGAAGCAGCACCCTCGGCTGAGACAATGAATCTCATCCTGAAGTTGTGACGTTTAGGCTGCTGTCAGGCTCTGCAAGCTGGTGGAGGCAGAGAGGAACCCAGAGCTGCAGAGTACACCCTAGAGAGGGAACCCACCACTCATGTGCCTTGGCTGGTCCCCCGACATAGATGGCTACCAAGAGCAGAGGCAGCAGAAGGACCTGGGTGAGCATCAGAGTTGATGGAGCATTTGTGTGACCCCCTCAATGTTTTAGATCAGGAATAAGACAAGCAGCTCCTGGAAACGATTGTTGATGAGTCCACCGGCTGGGTCAATTCCAGCAACTGAAATGAAAGAAGAGATGCTGGGCTGTTGACACAGAACTGTTGTCTATGAATCAGTACCCATGATGTAGCAATATCGGTGATCACACTAGGAACCAGAGCATCGTTACGGGGTTCGGTACAGTCAGTGATCTGGTGCACAGCGGTAAGAGGCAGCGGCATCTGAACACTGGAAGATGTGACCTACAGCAGCAGTTCTTATTTTGGGGTGCACAGAATTCTGGGGGTCTGTGACGCCTACTGAGGGGTCCATGACTGTGTAGAAAATTAAATCATATTAGCAGGTTACTCTTTGCCCTCTGATGTGGAGTGAGATTCTTTGGTGCTATAATCTTGAGTCAGAGAGGAATAAATATAAACAAGAACTGGCCGATACAAGCATTGATAGTGAGGGAAAACTCCTTATATTTCACACAAAAATCTAAGCCGCCAAGAATTCGATTAAAGAACTCTTTCAAATGGAAAAGAAATTGACCTCATTAGAATCAGACAGACGGCCATAGTAGTCAAGAATTCTGCAATGATTTGGCATGTTTTTTCCAAAATAAAGTTAAAGAGGTCTACGACAGGTTTTCCTCTATTAAGGCTCCTTCTCAGGTGGAATCGCCCTCTCCTTCTCCTCCTGCCAAAACCATAATTTTTTCCAAATTTGTTGATCCAACTTTAGAGCAGGTCACTTATTAAGTCCGCTAAATCCGGCTCCTCCCTAGACCCTTGGGTGGCTAAATAGGCACCTGAAAAAATTGCATCTAATCTCACCGCTATCTTCCAGCACATGTTTGCCATTGGCTTCTTTCCTACTTAATGGAAGGTAGCGTCAGCATTGCCTCGTATAAAGAAACCCTCTCTCTGTCCCACAGACACCAATAGCTTTCGCCCATTTCACGCCTGTCCTTACCGGCTAAGATTGTGAAAAAAATAATGAATCTTCAGCTGGCCACATTTATACAAGATAATCTTCTGGACCCCACACAATATGGTTCCAGAACTGGGCACAGCACAGAGACGGCCTTAATCAAGGTGACAGAAGAGATTAGAGAGACCCTTGACCAGGGAGCTAAAGCGGCCCTCATTCTACTCGACCCTCCAGCAGCTTTGGATACGGTTAACCATGAGCTGCTGACAGGCCGAATATTTGACATCAGAATTAGAGGAGTATCTTTAGCCCTCCTAAAATCTTTTCTGGTCGGGCGAAAACAATATGTTTCCTTAAACGAGTTTACTTCGGATTCCTTCTCTTTGCCTTGCGGAGTGTCGCAAGGCTCGTCATTGAGCCCAACTCCATTGAATGTTTTTGTGTCAAACTTGGCAGATCTGATTAGACAGTTTGGATTCTCGTTCACAACATATGCTGATGACACCACAAATAGTTGTCTCCCTAACGGAGAGTGATGCTGACACAGATTCTTGATTTCATGCTGTATGTGGGCAGTCAATGTGTGGATGACCAATAACTGCCTAAAGCTAAACTCAGGTAAAACTGAGGTCATCGTATTTGGGAACTCATCGCCTTTTTGATCCCACGCCTGGTGGCCACCAGAGTTCGGAACCGTCTCAAACCCAGTCAGGAAGGCTCGTAATCTTGGAGTGATCATTGATGATAGACTTACCTACAGTGATCAGTTAAACTCGATTTCTTCTTCCGTTTTTTACACCATTAGGATGCTAAAAAGATCTTACCTTTCCTCCCGACCACTCTGCAAAAAACAGTAGTCACCTCTATGGTGCTTTCAAAACTTGACTACTGTAATGGTTTATATTCCAATACGCACCAACAACCTCTTAATAAATTACAGATCTTGCAGAATGCAGCAGCACAGATCCTTTTAGTGGATCAGTGAACAACATTCTGTTTCCACTTACAATGACAATTTTGTTTTTGCTCTTGATGCCATGCTGTATGTAGCTTGTAGGGCCAGGTCTCTGTCACTTCCATGTGTGTAGATTCTTGTGTATACCAGAGTTCGTTTCTGCTGGTGCTGAATTTAGTGGGCTGCTCAACAGCCATTGCTGTGAGGCTTTACACATCTCAATGAGGGCCTGCTCTTTAATGTCCTTGATCATTATTTATATACTTTCCATTTAGGGTGGGATTGTTCTTGCTCTAAGACCTTTATTTAGCACTGATGAAAAGAGTACTTCTTCACTGCACAGCCTTCGGCCTCAGAAAGGTTTGTATCCTCCACGATATGCCATAACAATGCTTTCTTTTGCATAGCTGAACGCATAGCTGAACGCATAGCTGTGGATTAGTACATTTTTATGAAGTGGGTTACTTTGCTGCGGAGAGCACACATTTGCCCCTGGTTGGCCATGGGCCGTCGTGAGGTGTGCTGCCTCTGGAGTACCCAATTACGCAATCTCTTCAGTTTTCAGGAGCTGGTTCCTACTTTGATATCCCACTATTGTATAGGAACACTCGCTCCGCGGCCTCTTTGATTGATAGGCTTCAGATAACCACCTCCATGTGCAGTGCTTGTGCTTATGACATCACCATGGGCCCTAATAGTTCTAGTACCTTCAAAAGCACAATTCTAGGCTCTTGCAGCATGGCCTTCTTCTGTTTCGATCAATTATTTGGGACCTGACTGCTCTGGGTTAGCAGCACTACACATGTCCACTAATACCTAGATCTCTTTTTTTAGGTAAAAACTATTTTTAAATATTTCATGATCCATGCTCAATTGTGCTTCAAGGTGGAGGAGTACAATGTGAGGCTACCCCATAATAATCAACGTTACCTTGGTTAAAAAATGTTTTCCATGTCTTTTTGCTGCACAATCAAAACTTCCATTTGGTCTTCAGCTGTACAAGGGTGTCTGTTATAGCCTCCTTGATGACAGCTATATGACCTACAATGTACAGAATACTTGAGGTCACTGGAACCAGCTGAGGATGACTGCAAGGCTGTTGTTCGAGGCATTACCCCAGTATAATGGCGTTAATGTGCATCTCAGTTAGGTTTTGGCATATAGTAAGTTAGCACTCCAGTTATTGACCAGAACTCTGAGAGTGAATATTCACTACTGGCAGCTGTCCATTAATATTGCAGCACCCCAAGCCTTCCGGTTCATTCCCTACATACAGATACCGCCATATCTAAAGTTCCTGTTAGCTTTATCCTGCTGACTCTCTCCTGTTGTGCTGGCCCTGAGGGAATTGCTGAGTCACAATGCTGGAGATCCAAGCTACAACTTTCCCAGCTGAGGTTTAAGCTGTTTCCAGAAGAGGGTGGCATCTTTCTGTAAGACATGTGTTACAGTAACTAGGCAGGAAACTGCAGTAATGCCCAGTGGGAATTTTAGAGGATACAGCACACAGTAAAAAGGCGAGACCATGACTCAGCATCACTTCCTTCCAATTAGCCTTGCTGTTTTACTGTATTTCGTTCTGTGCAGGTCAGTGCAGTTTTGACGCAACAAAATTCAATATTGATATTTTTTTTTACATGTATACAAAAATAGAATCATTGATAATTGCTGCTGCATAACTGTTTTTTTTTACTTGTTTTTATTAAGAATTTGCACAGTATGGTACATTACATGCCATTGCACATGTTAACTGTACAGTAGAAAAGGACATGTAGCACCTCACAATAAACAATAGAGAGCATCCTGCTTTGGACCAATATTACAAGTCAAAGATCCCATCTCAGTAATGTCATATTATACCATGTTCAGTGTCTCATAACCACACATGGTGCATTATGCCGGGACCGAATCACCCAGAGAAAGCAAAGACACCTTCAACAGCGGTGGCAGCAGACTTTGCGGGTCGGGAATGTCCACGGAGCGAGCCGGGCCGAAAGATGCATAACAATTACTGCACAGAGCGAAGTGTTGCAAAATTAGAGAGACTTAAAACCTGTAATATGGTGTTAAATAGAACCTTGGGGCAGACTGGCACATGGTGGTCAAACATCATTGCAAGTGTGGTAGCTCCTGCTGTGATGCTAACCATGAAACCTTGTTCTGTTCTGTGCGAACTGATTTTGAGGATCGTGTTTGAAACGCTGCCTCCAGGCATAGTCAGCGCCTCCTAAAACTAGAAGAATCAAATGTGGCCCGATTGTCAGGGTAGAGTGCCAAGAATCCTTGCACAGGCTCTGCTAACAATCTCATACTACATCTACCTGAAACAAATATTACACGCAATTCTACGTGGACAAGACACAGCGGGTGAGAGTTGAAACCTCAATCACAGAATGTGACGCCCTTTATGCCGGAACCACCACCCTCCTCCTCAAGCGCCTCCAAACAATCCAGAACACAGCAGCAAGAAACATCCTGAACCTGCCCAGATGAGCCCACACACCCCCCCACCTCCGTAGCCTGCAATGGCTCCCGTAAAGAAGAGATGCAATTTCAAGCTGCTCACGCATGCCTTCAAAGCCCTTCACAACACAGGACCAGAATACCTGAATAACCGCCTGACTTTCCACCAGCCCACCAGACACCTGCGGTCTGCCGCCCACGCCACCGTCCCCCGCATCCATCGTGCTGGAGCCGGAGGACGCTGCTTCTCCCACCTCGCAGCCAAAGCCTGGAACCCCCTCCCCATCCACCTCCGAACATCTACCTCCTTCGCCGACTTCAGGAGTAAAATCAAGGCCTGGCTGTTCACGTAGCTCCTCCTCACGCAAGCGCCTGGATACCCCTCTGGGTGATTAGTGCGCTCTACAAATCTGATTGATTGTGTTTCAGATTCCCCAGAAAATGAAATAGTATGGTCACCTCTCCTATTCTCTGCCCAAAGTACATTTTCCAAATGGGGGTCTGTCCAACCAACTTAAAAAGATAAATATCCTCTGCAGATATCCCATCTGCCTTCACAACCAATACCCAGAACTAAGGCCTGGTTTAGAGTTTGGCAGACAGGTTACTCAGTCACAAGAGAATCTCCTTCAAGACAGTATGCTGCATGCATCCATCTTTCATGGCACTGGTCTGGCTTTTCTGAAAGAAAACATAACTGTGGTCAGCTTCAGAGTTTCAATTAGTGTCCCACGATTTAAACTCTCCCAATGGGGATGCATATTTTTGAGGGTTTCCAGTGTGATTTATTATTAAGGAACACTTTGTCTTCCACCTTGAGAAGGGAAACTGCTCATATTAAATTCAGAAGAAATCTAAAACCTTGTATATTTATCATCTTGGTCCACTGCAGGTCACATACTTGTGGTAGAGTGAATATTTCACTACTGTTCGTTATTTTAGTTCTGGTACAGTAACCATGAACCATTTATAATCAATAATACCTTTCTGAAATTGAATTTTCTACATTTCAAATAAACAGTATTTGGTACAGTCATTGAAATAAATGGTTTCCAAACACTTGATTGCTGACTGTGTCCTTCTTTCTTTCATTATTCTTTTCTTATTGCATGAAGGTCAGTTGGGTCATATTTGCACCGATAGCTATGCATACCTTTCCGCAATGCTAGCTATAGTAGTCCATGCACAACCAACACCTGTTTCGCCCCTGCAGCCTGTGGCTTTTTTAAGGCTTGATTTCTCTTTTAACTCCTAAGAGGATACATTACAAATAGGCAGCTTCAGGGGCCTGTAGTCACTACTAAATGCTGTAAGGTAGAACCTTCCATTAGCCTACTTCTCGCATGTCATAAAACCCACTGAGTCCTACAACATAGAACACACAGAACTAATGTAGGTGGTTCTGTAATGTAAGAAAAGTCTGCCATCTAGCGACCGTACAAAATGACTGCAAAAGCTCCGAAAAAATTAAATTGTCTTCGATGTAAAGGGAGCACTCCAACAGGCATATTCTATTTTGTCTAGAGTGTTGCACTGTTTCTGCAAAAACTATTCCTCAGCACTAAGAGGCAAAATCCTGAACAAGGATTTAAGCAGGTCAAATTGTGGAAGCCTGCGACACTGCGTGCTGCTGTGCCTGAGGTCATTAGCAGCTGACGCAACATCACCCGATGACTCATCGCATCCTGCGGGGCTCGGATGCTAGAAGCGATTTTTCGACGTCAGTAGTGTCCTATTAGAAGCGATTACTTCTACCCTCGAGCCTGTTCCCTCTGGATAAACGCAATATTATCAACAGCTCCGCGCTCCAGAGACAGGTTCCTCTCCTCCCAC
This sequence comes from Calotriton arnoldi, assembly GCA_963921515.1. Lineage (NCBI taxonomy): Eukaryota > Metazoa > Chordata > Amphibia > Caudata > Salamandridae > Calotriton > Calotriton arnoldi. Next base: position 280,191 of record CAWUFW010003877.1, on the reverse strand, counting down.
GGCTTTGAGCTCTCGGTGCCAGCGTTGGCGCCTTTTCATTCATCTCTTCCCTGACGTTTGAATGAGGCAGGTGCGGATGCCGTGATGAAAACACGGGAGACTAAACACAAGCCACGCTACGATGGATTGCCAAATTCGTCATTTGTGTTTGGCTAATGAGAGGAAGCGTGCAGCAAGCAATAAACAAAGCCCGCTCGCTGCATACGCGACGCGTGACGCAAACAGCTGCGTAACGCAGAGTCAGCACGCAGATTTAGCTCGGTCACGTGCTGCGACCCTTCACTGACCCCGCACACGCGGCCTCCAATACAATTCAATCATAGTCATATGTCCATTTTTTCTGACACACCCTTAGCCATACTGCACCTGAAATCAAGACAAATAAACAATTGAAAAATATATACACTCGAATAAACAGCCGCAGTCATTTTATTTAATCAATATATATCTACCATTCATGAAAACAGACCCTATTCAGACAGGAAACTCGATTTCTAAAGCCACAAATGGCTGTAATTAACCTATCTCCCGCCTAAAAGTGTCTTTGCTTCTATGTAGGTCAGTGGGGAAAATAAAGTCCTCCACCCCCATTTTTGTTTTCAAAATCTGCCACTTTCTAGTGTCAAAATGTTGGCATGTACGATCATCTATAAAAGGAAACCGATCAAGACATATTTGGACGAGATGGCAGGAGTCACAACAGCCTTGAAGCAGAGCGTGAACGGCTGCTTTAATAGAACAGGTCTGTGCCTAGCGAGAACACTCTAATAACATGCTTTACATCTTACGAATAACTGCGCGCTATTACAACAATACATCCTCCTGTTCATAAACTTACCCCACCTTGATTACTCCCTGCCTGTCCGTGTCTACCTCTCTATGGCGCTATCCGTCCTACATAACACCTATCTTCCACATTTCTTTGTCCCCACACTCCTGGCACCTTCTCCATTGCATCCTACACAAAGCTTATGGCTCGCTGTTCCCCCCACATCCAACCCCCTGATAGGGTGACTAACTGGCATGGGTGCATAGCTGCCAAGGTTTCACATTGCTTATGTGTGACATTTTCCTAATTTCAATGTAATTATGAGTGACATTCAATCGACTATGAGTGACACTTTCTCGCAAGCAAAATCAAGCAATGAAGACGAGGGAAACATATAAATATCAGAAATTACACCCATTTGAGCAACGAGAAACTCCAAGTAGATCTTAAAACTGCTGTAAATCACCATAAACTGATGAGCACTAACCTAGCAAAAGCAGTAACTCACAGATAAATCCTCATAAAATACATGTTTTGTGAACATGCCTGATTCATGTTGGATGAGGTGTGTGCTAGAGAGACATCTATAAACCTTCCAGCCCCCTGCAGTGGCAGTGTGGGAGGATCAGGTACACAGTGTCCTAATCTTGGAATTAGTCCAAAACTGGTTCACCACTGGTGTGACAACAAGGGCACAGCAAGTGAGTGCACCCCAGGTCACCAAATGAAGGTTCGTCATCTTGAGAACAGGACGCTAGAAAGGTCCCCAAAATCTTGATGTTCCCATCAAAGTGAAGAACATTGGTTTGGGGCTGGGAAGAAAACTGAATGGTTCAGTCAGAGCACGTACTGCAGAGATCTGAGTCCACAGGACTTTTCACAGTGAGGGAAATGAGGGATTTCAAGCAAGCGCTCTTTCTACAAGTACAGGCAAAGAATCAGAAGTAAATAAGACTAAACAAGACATAAAACTATGATGTTTTATTTAATCCAGAAACATCCAAACTGCTTGGTTCGAAACAATAAGTTTGCCAGTGTACCAGAAATCTCCTTCCTGTCTGTTTTCCCAACCTCGTGTTACAAATAAATCTTTATTTGATATGACAGTTCAGCTCGTTGAAATCGACTCAGATCCATTCCAGGGCAGGCTCAGGGCCTCCTGCAGCGACAGACCCTCTGCCAGCCCCACCCACTCCCATGGACCCGGTTTCTAGCGTGCTTCCACGACCTATAAATCCCCGATATGTGCACCTAAACAATACAGAATATTTTGCCCATTAAACCATAATTCACCCCAATCTGACACTCGCACAGACATCCCGTTGCACTACTTCAGTGCTCTCTCACCTGTGCCCCCATGACGTGTCCTCCTGCAGTGCCAGGGTGAGCCAGAGCATCTTTTACCAGGTTGCTGTGAAGAGGGTCACGCAAGCTGCAGGCAGTAGTGTTGTAGACTGACTGAAGTTGGCTGTCTGTGCTGTTAAGAGGGTTGGCCTGCCTGGTTGGTGCAGTGACCCTCACTGCCACTGCGCTGAGCTGCTCTCTCTGTTTGTGCCCCCTGATGGCCTTGGTCCGGTCTGACATGTTCTCATTTGGGAGCTATGGTGTAGGCAGGAAGCTGGAGCTTTCATGTGTGCATGTGCCGAGCTCGCTGGGGCTGCATTGGTGAGGGCTGCTTTTCACAGGGCTTGGCTGAGCAGGAATGGGGGTCCTGGGTTATGATTGTTAAGTACTTGCAGCGCCAAGATACCCTTCGAGTGAGTCACGCTATATGAAAAGTTAATTAATATAACAGGGCCGGCAGGCGGGGAGCCGCTACCGATGTCTGGTGGCCACAAGCACTGGGGACTGATGATGTTGGGGCCGTGTGCAGGACTCGTGACACTGCAGGCAGAGTCTGGCTGGCTTATCAGCGCTCGGATCGCTATTTATTATAAAGCAAATGTTTATTTGATTTTAAAACGAAAGCGAAGATACCGCACTCCACTTACACTTTGCTGCAGGGGTGGCAGGCCAGCACGGCAACTCAAACTGGCGGCAATCAGTACAACCCTGATTCTCCCGTAGGCTGCTGCAGCAGTCTAACGCGGGGCATTCTTCGGTCCGGGTCGGTGAGCCGCAGCCAAGGTCGCGCACTCCACAGCCCGGCCGAGGCCTCTCGGGTGCCATGATGCTGATGTTAGTCCCGACGCAAGTCTGCCAAGTATCACGCACCCGGCGTGACTCTAACGCATTTCAGTGTGGTGTTCCGCATCACCGCACTGAAATGCATTGTCACGCATTTTAATGCCACTGTGGCTCTCTGCTGTACCAGCGCTGAAGCCAGCCACGCCAGGCTGCTAGCGCGCCTGCGCCGGCTCTGCTGCTCCCCGCAGACAGACTTGCCTGCCCGGGCGCTGCCACCAGCACAGGCTCAGTATTGTAACAGTTTACCACTCTGCTGCGACAATGTATCTTATAGCTGCAGTGCTGCATTGAAATTCCTGCCCGGGCGGGTCTGAGTCACTCAGGGGGGGATCATGTGACCACACGTCCTGGAAGGAAGTGAGGTCGGCCGGGGATTCAGGAAGCGGGGACTGGAAGCGTGCTGCGCACCGGCGCGCAGTCACTGCGTCTGGTCAGTGGTGGCTGCCTTTCCGCGTCCCGGTGTCCGCAGTAATACCAGACAGTGCGCAGCTGACTGTGCACAATTTAAATTACCGTCGGGACTAACATCAGCATCATGGCACCCGAGAGGCCTCGGCCGGGCTGTGGAGTGCGCGACCTTGGCTGCGGCTCACCGACCCGGACCGAAGAATGCCCCGCGTTAGACTGCTGCAGCAGCCTACGGGAGAATCAGGGTTGTACTGATTGCCGCCAGTTTGAGTTGCCGTGCTGGCCTGCCACCCCTGCAGCAAAGTGTAAGTGGAGTGCGGTATCTTCGCTTTCGTTTTAAAATCAAATAAACATTTGCTTTATAATAAATAGCGATCCGAGCGCTGATAAGCCAGCCAGACTCTGCCTGCAGTGTCACGAGTCCTGCACACGGCCCCAACATCATCAGTCCCCAGTGCTTGTGGCCACCAGACATCGGTAGCGGCTCCCCGCCTGCCGGCCCTGTTATATTAATTAACTTTTCATATAGCGTGACTCACTCGAAGGGTATCTTGGCGCTGCAAGTACTTAACAATCATAACCCAGGACCCCCATTCCTGCTCAGCCAAGCCCTGTGAAAAGCAGCCCTCACCAATGCAGCCCCAGCGAGCTCGGCACATGCACACATGAAAGCTCCAGCTTCCTGCCTACACCATAGCTCCCAAATGAGAACATGTCAGACCGGACCAAGGCCATCAGGGGGCACAAACAGAGAGAGCAGCTCAGCGCAGTGGCAGTGAGGGGTCACTGCACCAACCAGGCAGGCCAACCCTCTTAACAGCACAGACAGCCAACTTCAGTCAGTCTACAACACTACTGCCTGCAGCTTGCGTGACCCTCTTCACAGCAACCTGGTAAAAGATGCTCTGGCTCACCCTGGCACTGCAGGAGGACACGTCATGGGGGCACAGGTGAGAGAGCACTGAAGTAGTGCAACGGGATGTCTGTGCGAGTGTCAGATTGGGGTGAATTATGGTTTAATGGGCAAAATATTCTGTATTGTTTAGGTGCACATATCGGGGATTTACAGGTCGTGGAAGCACGCTAGAAACCGGGTCCATGGGAGTGGGTGGGGCTGGCAGAGGGTCTGTCGCTGCAGGAGGCCCTGAGCCTGCCCTGGAATGGATCTGAGTCGATTTCAACGAGCTGAACTGTCATATCAAATAAAGATTTATTTGTAACACGAGGTTGGGAAAACAGACAGGAAGGAGATTTCTGGTACACTGGCAAACTTATTGTTTCGAACCACGCAGTTTGGATGTTTCTGGATTAAATAAAACATCATAGTTTTATGTCTTGTTTAGTCTTATTTACTTCTGATTCTTTGCCTGTACTTGTAGAAAGAGCGCTTGCTTGAAATCCCTCATTTCCCTCACTGTGAAAAGTCCTGTGGACTCAGATCTCTGCAGTACGTGCTCTGACTGAACCATTCAGTTTTCTTCCCAGCCCCAAACCAATGTTCTTCACTTTGATGGGAACATCAAGATTTTGGGGACCTTTCTAGCGTCCTGTTCTCAAGATGACGAACCTTCATTTGGTGACCTGGGGTGCACTCACTTGCTGTGCCCTTGTTGTCACACCAGTGGTGAACCAGTTTTGGACTAATTCCAAGATTAGGACACTGTGTACCTGATCCTCCCACACTGCCACTGCAGGGGGCTGGAAGGTTTATAGATGTCTCTCTAGCACACACCTCATCCAACATGAATCAGGCATGTTCACAAAACATGTATTTTATGAGGATTTATCTGTGAGTTACTGCTTTTTGCTAGGTTAGTGCTCATCAGTTTATGGTGATTTACAGCAGTTTTAAGATCTACTTGGAGTTCTCGTTGCTCAAATGGGTGTAATTTCTGATATTTATATGTTTCCCTCGTCTTCATTGCTTGATTTTGCTTACGAGAAAGTGTCACTCATAGTCGTTGAATGTCACTCATAATTACATTGAAATTAGGAAAATGTCACACATAAGCAATGTGAAACCTTGGCAGCTATGCCGACGGTAATTTAAATTGTGCACAGTCAGCTGCGCACTGTCTGGTATTACTGCGGACACCGGGACGCGGAAAGGCAGCCACCACTGACCAGACGCAGTGACTGCGCGCCGGTGCGCAGCACGCTTCCAGTCCCCGCTTCCTGAATCCCCGGCCGACCTCACTTCCTTCCAGGACGTGTGGTCACATGATCCCCCCCTGAGTGACTCAGACCCGCCCGGGCAGGAATTTCAATGCAGCACTGCAGCTATAAGATACATTGTCGCAGCAGAGTGGTAAACTGTTACAATACTGAGCCTGTGCTGGTGGCAGCGCCCGGGCAGGCAAGTCTGTCTGCGGGGAGCAGCAGAGCCGGCGCAGGCGCGCTAGCAGCCTGGCGTGGCTGGCTTCAGCGCTGGTACAGCAGAGAGCCACAGTGGCATTAAAATGCGTGACAATGCATTTCAGTGCGGTGATGCGGAACACCACACTGAAATGCGTTAGAGTCACGCCGGGTGCGTGATACTTGGCAGACTTGTGGGTGCAAATTCAGGACGGTGAGTGTAAAATTTCGGACAAAGGGTCAAAATTCAGGACAAAAATTCAGGACAGAAGGTCAAAATTCAGGACAAAAATTCAGGGGGAAAGGAACGTTTTACACACATATTCATGAACTCTCTTTAAAGCATAAGTCAGGTTATCGATGATTTTATAACAATAGAGACTGAAACCTGTGGGGGTGGAGTGTTGACGCTGTGATAATTCTTCCTCCAGCAGACCCACATTAACCAAATTTAATTGCCCACATGATGTGGCTACCAGCCATTTTCAAATTATAGCAACATGTATCCAACAATGAATGCTACTGGGCAACAATCTCGCTGTTCAATTCTCGTTATCCCCCAACATGTGTGCATTGAGCATTTTTTATATGATAATCCAAAGTTATTTAATTGGGATCACCTTCTGGGCCAGGGGTTTCATTTAAATCTAGCAGCTCATTCTACCTTCATGTCAAAAGTGCCTCAACATGACATTAACACATACCTGTGATCCATGGCTTAAGGTCCGACACAAAACAAAATTAAATGGACACAAAAGGCAAAATGGGTTGGGGATTATTTGCTGGCTTCGATCATCATGCCCACGTTTTTCCACATTTTGGTGACTTACATTCTAAGCATTTTTGCAACTACTAAAAGAAAGACCCATTAGTCTATGTTTTAAGTACTGGAATCTTATTACAGGAGGCCAGGCAAGATGCGGATACAATACTCTTTTTGAAACCACGCACCTTATGTCCCATATAAGCAAATGCCATGAAGTTGTACCGGTCTTTTCATGGGTTGAAAGAGGCTTTAGCATCAAACCCTGTGTTTCTCTATCAAAGGGGTGTGGATAAAGACGGAGGAACAGAGAAAAGAATAACTTCCTATTTACAGGGTTTATTTTTTGCCGAACTGAGTTGTAAACAGTTTATTAGACTTGGAAGGATGAATAGCTGAGCGAGCCCTGACAGGATTCAGACCTGTGTGCTGTAGGATATATGGAAGTCAGCAAAGGGAATTTGGCTCACTGAGTCATCTTACAGTTTACGGTGCTATTGCACACTTTTGCATACTAATTCATAAACTAGAAAATGTATACTTAGAGGACCATATTCTATTTGCCAAACTCCTAGGTGGCTATCCCACGGCTTGCCATACAGCAGTTGAAAATAAATCACACATCAGCTGGTATTTAGCAGTTCGGTCTCTGTACCTTTTTATTTCTCAAGTTTGCTGTATGCTTCTCTCTGTCGCTTGACCTCCTCTTTCACAGCTTGCTCTGTCCTAGTCTCCTGGTCTTTCAACAGATCTTCGAATTCATGAACTCTGTTACCTCACAAAAACAAAATATCGTGTCATCAGGAAGCTCTATGCCAGATTGCAGCAATTAACGCCTCCAGTCCCAAGCAGCCTTTCACACATTTGCATTTTTCTGGGGACGCAGACACCCTGGGCTTATTTCTTTTCAGCCCTCTGCCCCTCCCTCTGGAATGCAGCTAAGGAGACTCCCTTGCACCCCAGCTGGGGAATCTAAATCGTGTAAATAAACTTTTGTACTTTAGCTGAGAGGCTAGAATTACGGACAAATACAGTCAGTGAAGTCATTCATCACAGACAACGGACTTAAGGGCTAATTTACGGACTGTCCGTGAAAATTACGGAGGGTTGGTTACCCTACCCCCTGATCCAGTTTGTCCACTCCTCTGTAAAGCCATCACCCCAGCTACCCTTGTAATCTGCCCCAGTCCTGCCTCCCTAATAATAAGTAAACCCAGCAACATCAATGCAGCAGAGTGCATGAAAGACCTGCCCTATCAAAACCCTGTACACCCAGATCTTTATCCTCAACCTTAAAAGACGACTTATTCCGTGGGATGGCGGGAAAGAGCAAGCACTAGAACTGGCCACCTGGTGTGCAGGGCAGAAATGCAAATAGGGCCACCCCCCACCCCCCTCCTCACCATCATTAACCCTGGGGGGACCCCCACCCCAAACATACCAGACCTGTCCCTGGCTCGCCCGAATAGTCCGGTGAGGGGCCTTGCTTCCTACACTCCCCCCCCCCCCCCCCAACACAGTTTATGAAGAACTACATAGCTGCCAAGGTTTCAGATTGCTATGTGTGACATTTTCTTAATTTCAGTATAATTATGAGTGACATTTCAACGACTATGAGTGACACTTTCTCGCGGTCAAAATCTAGCAATGAAGACAAGAGAAACATATACATTTCAGAAATTACACCCATTTGAGCAACAAGGAACTCTAAAACGAGTCACATCATAATCAACAAGCTATATTACTGAGCAGTGCGCCCTGGTCCTGCATGCCGCCCACTACCTGCCTAACCCTGCTGGTGGCACCATCACCCCACTCGCAGTATGTCACACAGAGCTACACTACAGGCTCTGCTGACTCAGTGATGCTTGGCGCACTGAGAAGTTACGTTGGCAAGCACCACAGTGGCTCTCACAATCACCTGACCCAGGTGCGAGCGACTACTAACACAGCTTACAGTCAGTGAGAAGACAGACTGCTATGTGATGTACAGTCAGTTCTCAGCTGTAACAGGGCAGACAGGTGGCAGCTCAGAAGAAAATCATGGCTGTGGCACAAGAAAAAAAACTAACTATCAGGGGCAGAAGAAAAATAAAGATGCGCAGCTAAATTCGGCCCAAAGCTGAAACTTGCACTCCATGAAAACTTCTCAGAAAACGAGCTGCTCAACGAGTCCCTATGACGCCTCTGCAACACGTAATGAGATAACTTGCAATTCTAACATTATGTGATGTGAATACAGAGCCCGCAAGCTGCCCAGATAAACAGAGAGGCCCCTACACACATTTGTTTTCAGAAGTATAATGGGATATATATCTCCTCTCCAACCGTCTGGTTCTCCTTTGTCTTCATGAAGGGCAGGTACGAACCATTTATCAGTGCTGCACCCTCCCACATCAGTTATGTTTGGGTTTTATTTACACCTGTGCTTAGTCCCTTTAAAACAGATTACATGGCTTAAACAGAAACAAATCTCCATTCCAAAAATTCCACCATTCACTGAACTACAGGAAGTGTACATTCCTTTCATCCGATCATCGGTATATTCAATACCTTCTCTGCTGCGGTCTGACTTCAGCAACCCCTGCTCAATGCAGACCTTCTTGCACCCCCTGCTGCTGCATTCTGGAGGCAGAGGGCGAACGGTCACTCTTACAGTGACGCCCCTACTCGGCAATTGATCAAGTTTAAACCGGCCTAGTTTTTACTAGACCTGCTCTATTGCTGCATGCAGTTATCCAAGCTCCTTCATTATAGTAAAAGCATGTAGTCGACCGGCAGCACGGCGGCACGCCATTAATAAAACAATTTGCAGCATAGAGAGATACATCACGAGGCACTACTTACTAACTTTGCGACACGATCATTCTTCATACGGGCCGCACCTTGCCTAAGGAATCCCGCTGCAGCAAACACCGGCCTGGGCATGATGGTGTGGCTCAGTAACTCCAATGGCTGCCCCGGTCTGTGCGGGGGTCTTAGCTGAGCCGCTGGTCGGGTCCGTTGCCTGTATAATAAAATAACCATTGCACAACTCTGTCATGCTGCGAGCAGCGCATGCTGCGAGCAGCGCTGCCATGGCATGCAGCCTGCCACAAGTTTAATTGAACTTTAGCCGCCCCGCACTTCTTGGTTTGCGCCCACCGCGGCGATCATCACCACGATGTTGATGGCGCCTCTGATGATGCGCCGCGGCCGGCGGCCATGAAAGACTCAAGTCAAGTGAGTGACTAGTCAAGTCACTCGATGCTGGCCGCCTCCCGCCGGTCCAACGCGGGTTTTATTGGGCAGACAGCAGCGAACCACTACCAGGACTCGCCGACTCTTGAATCCCCCGCCGTTTCTCTGACCTGCCAACCACCTTACCTCACTTCCGCTTGGCTCCTCCAGGACGTGACGAGGCACGAGGTCACATCCAATCCCGGGGTCCCCCATGGTGCCACAGCTGCCAGTAGCAACCTGAGGGCAGGCCCCGGCCGCCCCCGGGTCTGATGAGAGTGCGAGTCAGTGCCGTCTGAAAGCCGCGCCGCGGCAGGAAATTAAATGCAGCCAGATCTTTAACTATTAACTTACTGAGGCAGAGCGCTTCTGGCAACGCAAGTCTGTGGGAAGCAGCAGAGCCGGGGCACAGAATATGTTACAGGCGCAGGCGGCGCGCGCTGGCACCGCCGCGTAGTTAGTTTTAGACTGGCATGATTAAAAATGCGTGACAATGCATTTCAGTGCGGTGATGCGGAACACCACACTGAAATGCGTTAGTGTCACACCCGATGCGTGATACTTGGCAGGCATGGAACTAACTATTTTTTCCCCCAGAGTTTTATACAGTACAAACTTGACCCGAAGGTATCAGAGCGCTTTACATGAGCACCAGTTGCGTTACACAAGGACACATTCATTTTTGTTAGGCACGAGGAGATTAAGTGATTTGCCCAGAATCACAGGATGTTGAGCGTCCCTGCTGAGACTCGAACCTGGTTCCCCACATTTGAGATCGACCGCCCTAGCCGTTAGGCCACATCCTCTCCCCTATGTCCATTCTCCTGGCTTGTGGATTGAAGAATCAATCACATGATTATTTGTCAGCTTGACGATTGTATGTATTTTTTTTTTTTTAAGTTTTATATAGCGCTAGCTAGACCCGTGGGTATCAGAGCGCTTTACATACACACTGTACAAAACCAAAGGAAATTGCATTACTTAGTAGGAAGGCAGTAGGGAAGCAAAAACAGAGATAAAAAATACAACATGAAAAATAGATAAACAGTGCAGCGGAGGGAGAGAAAACAAACGAAGGTGGTTAACACAGACCGGTCACCACTATCCTTGAATGTCAAGAGAGAGAGGAGTTAACTCGGATATTGAAGTCTAGGTTAGTTGATGTTGGTCAGGAAAGTATTTGTTAAGGAGATGGAGTTTCAGGTCCCTTTTGAAACAGGAGAAGGAGGGGTTGCATCTGAGGACTCTAGGGAGAGCGTTCCATATCCTGGGAGCGTTGCCAGAAAACGATCGGTATTGGGTGGTTTTCTTTTTCAGTTTCGGAGGGATAAGAAGGAGTGAGTTAGAACTTCTCAGTGTTCTGGATTGACCTGCTCTTACCAGTTTGTTGTTCAGGTAGTTGGGGGCCGGAGAGTGAAGGGTTTTGTGTGTGATGCAGGCCAGCTTGTAAATACACCTCCCTTCCATAGGAAGCCAGTTGAGGGAGTTGAGAGCTGGAGTGATGTGTTCAAATCTTTTCACTCCAGATATGAGTCGAGCGGCCATGTTCAGCACTGCCCTTAGTGGGGCTAGGTGAGCTTTTGGAGTCCCTGTTAGTATGGCGTTCCCGTAGTCGATTTTAGAGAGAACTAGGGATTGAACTACTGTCTTGAGGTCATCCTGGGGAAGAAAAGGTTTCAATTTCTTGAGGTGTTTTAGTGAGAAAAGAGCACCTTTTGCAGAGTTTTTGATGTGGGCCTCCATTGATAAGTTCTTGTCAAGGGTGATGCCTAGCGACTTCACTGAGTCGGATAGGACGAGGGGCAGTTTAGGGCAACCAGATTCTTGAGCCACTCTTGGATTGGTCGATGGTTGCTTTTGGAGAGAATAGGATTAGTTCCGTTTTATCTGGGTTGAGCTTTAAGTGGTTAGTGTTGAACCAAGTTTGGATCTCGGTTAGAGTGACATTGAGGTGTCGGATGTCGTTGGGAGACTTGATTTTGAAATAGATTTGGGTGTCGTCAGCGTAGAGGTGGTAGTTCACTCCCGCTTTTTCAAGATGATTGTGAGGGGCTCCATGAAGAGATTGAAGAGGGACGGGGAGAGGATCGAGCCTTGCGGGACCCCAAGTGTGACTTTTGTTGGCTTCGAGAGACAGAGGTTGATTTTAATTTGTTGCGAGCGGTGTTGAAGGAAGGAGGTGAACCATTTTAGTACTGTGCCATTAATGCCGGAGCGTTTCGACAAGGTCTCCAGAAGAGCTGGATGATTTACAGTGTCGAATGCCGCAGATAGGTCAATAAGGATGAGAAGGCAGGCATCACCTTCATCTAAAGCCTTGTGAATATCGTCAGAGATGTTGAGCATAGCTGTTTCAGTGCTACAGCCTTTCCTGAATCCTGATTGAAAGGTGTCGAGGAGGTTGAACTCATCAATGTGTTTGTTGAGTTGGTGGAGAACGCATTTCTCCAATGTTTTCGCAAGGAACAGGAGGTTGGAGATAGGTCTGAGGTTGTTAAGATCATTAGGGTCGGCCCCTGGTTTCTTGAGAATGGGTGTGATTTGTCCTAGTTGAAGGGAGTCTGGGACACAGCCTGAGATGAGAGAGGCATTGATGATTTTTGTCCAGAAAGGGGAAATGGTGTGGTTGAGTTCTTTTATAATTGTGGATGGGAGGGGGTCCATAGTGTGGGAGGAAGGTTTTAGGGTAGAGATTATACTGAAGACCTCGTTTTCCGACATTAGCTCAAAGTCGGACCAATGCGCATTGTTTTTTAGCTGGAGGCAGACCTTATTGTCCTTGGTAAGAACTCTTTCTGATTGGTCAAGGGTGGTTAAAGGGGGCAGGTTAAGAGGGAAGGAGGGTTTGCGGTTTGGAGGAAGGATTGATCAATTTTTGAGACTTTATTAGAGAAGAAGGTGGCAATTTCTTCACATCGCTCTTTGGTGGCTATGATTTCGTTAGAGGGAGTGCAGTTTGTTTGGCTTTTGACAATGTTGAAGAGTTCTCTCGGTCTGTTTTTCACCAGATCTAGTTGATTGCGGAAGAAAGACGCCTTTTCACTGAAAATGTGTTTTTTGTATGCCTGCTGAGCAGATCTAAGTTGCGCTAGGTGCAAGGTCGAGGGGTTTAGTCTCCAACACCTTTCCGTTTGTCTGAGTTGATGTCAGGAAATCCCGGCCAGTGACACGCTGACTGACGAAAAGCCGTAAAGAGGAGCACACGGTTTACAAACTACACTTCCCGGCATGCTTTGAAGGTCACGTTGCACGTGACGCTTACGCACAGCCGGAAACAGAGAAAAACCGAACAGAGAGACACCGACCCTGCCGATTATTCCTTTCCGAATGTGACAGACTTCTCCTACGGACGTTCCTGAGGTGTGGGGTAAGAGTGCCAGCTGGCACACTTTCCGTGTACGGATTTCCTGGGGGAGTCAAGCAGCAGTGCACTGCAACCCCGCTTATCACCTTCGTGGTCCTTCCTCCTCCGTTGGCAGAGACCGGCATTATGCGGTAAATGCGGAGGAGGTTTCTGGCCCCATCTGAACATCCCAAATTGTTAGCTCTCCTCCGTTGGTTGAGACCGGCATTGCGCGGTCTCTTGCGGAGGAGGTACTTAAATACTTACGAGCATTGTGTGCTCATTCACATGCATCCTCCCCGATGGTTGAGGCTACCAACACTCAGTTCCAAGCGGGGAATAGTTACAATCATAAACATCTAACTAACGGATGTTAGTACATTTAATCTGGCTCTGGCGCACATAACATTTCCGACCATCTATGGCAACATTTCAGTATTTTGGATAGCACAAAGTGAAGCATAACTTTGTTGCTTGTTACAAATCCATGTTATAACTTTGATGACGTTCTATTGTGATTCAACAATAAGGAGCAGTGTCAAATTGTTCATATGATGTGGGACCTTGACTGATGTGAAATTGCAAAACTTTGTTTCCAGTTTAGTCTGGGGCTAGTGATCTTATTTCTTAGTCAGGTTCTTTTGTTTTGTCTTCTTCCCAGAAGAGAGATCCTGCGTTGGGGTGCACCATCTATGATGTCTGAGTCTTAGGTGTTACCACATGTGTATTTAGGTAAGGGTGGGGAGTTATTACGTATAACCAGGTATATGAAGAAAAGACGAGCAAGATCAGAATTTTTACACTTGTGTCTCTTTTGTTTATAGTTTCATGTGTTACAACAAAAACTCACATCCACCCCTACTCTCTTCTGGCAACATATTGTCACCTTTCTTCCTTTACAGGTGGGGTATGCGAATCATACAGTGTCTTGATTATGTTGTTATAAGTTTCTAGGTTCTACATATACCTATAGCACTGTATACTTACCCAGTATTCTTGTGTCATCCTCAGATCTCCCTCCTTGCAGTCCCTACCCTTTCCTTCCCTCACTTGACTATCCCAAAAGTCTGTGTGTTCTTACATTCCAGACTTGGGGCCGTCGAGAGGTGGACCCCTTGAGCATCACAGCACAATCCCGAGGATTCTGGAAGGAAAAGTCTGACAGAATAATCGGCCTAAGTATTTATTCCTCCTGATTGTGCTGTGATCAAGGATGGCCACCTTGGAGGATGTTATGGCGGCTCTGGTACTGGTACAGGCAGAGCTTGCGGCTTCGCGTCAGGAAACCGCGAACTTGCAAAACAGAGTAGACAGAATGCAAAGAAACCCGTTTGATGCAGGGATTACCACACACCCTACATCAGTCGTTGTTGAAATGCCAGTTCAGGTACCATTGGCCCCTCCGGAAAGATTTTATGGAGATATTAAGAAGGTACAGGTCTTTGTCACTCAAGTACTACTCCACTTCACATGCAAACCCAAAACGTTCACAAACAACCAAGCATGGGTAGCGTTCCTGATATCCTGCTTGGGTGGTGAGGCAGCACAGTGGGCTGTTCCTATAGTCAGAAGAGACGACCCCCTTCTCTATGATTGGGACGAATTTAGGGTTGAGTTTGAGAAAACGTTTGACCGTAGGGCAGAAACGTTCTCTGCGGATAAAGACTTGCTGGAGTTACGACAGGGAAACACGGATCTGGTTACATATCTGAACAATTTCCGGAGACTGGTGGCTGAAACCAACTGGCCAGAATCCAAACAGTCGGCCATTTTCTACCAGGGGCTCTCAGAAGAGCTAAAAGACGTCCTCGCCCAAATAGATCCTCAACCACGCACTTGTACTGCTCTCATTGAGCTGACGCTGCGTCTAGATCATAGGTTAAAAGAGCGGAAAGGAGAACATAAGAGGAAAGAGAGATGCACACCACAGAACGCTCGTATTCTATACGCCGACAAACCTCCAATAACGTCCGAACCTATGGAAATCGGGGCGGTGAGAGCCTCCCTAACACTCAGTGAGAGAGACCATCGGAGGAAACAGGGCTTATGCCTATATTGTGGGAAAAAAGGACATTATCTTCGCGACTGTCCAGTTAAACCCAAATACAGCCGTCCTAGGATGGGACAACTAGCTACCGTGGCAGCGGAAAAGGGAACAGAAAACTACAGCGCTTGATGGTAGCAGAAGGGAAACCCTCAAGCGGCAGCGTCATCCCTTCATTAACGCCTTCTGCCGTCACAGACACAGAACACTTCTTCATCCATATGGAGCTGTGCATTGATATGGAAAAGAAACCCTTAAAGGCCATGGTGGACTCAGGCGCCACCGGTTGTTTTATGGATAGAGAAGAAGCAACGCGACTGGGTATACCACTTCGAGATAAAATCACCCCTGAAGCAGTCTTCGCAGTAGACGGCAAAGAATTGGATTCTGGACCCATGAAATATGAAACCCCTGAATACGAACTCATCTATGGCGGTTATCACAATGAGTGGTTGTCCTTTAATATCATACAAGCCCCTCAGTACGGGGTGATATTAGGACTCCCGTGGTTGCAGAAACACGAACCCAACATAAACTGGGCAGAAAAAACTGTGGATTTTAAATCCCCTTATTGCCTACATCACTGCACCCCGTCACCGTGTCGCCCGTCTCAAGCATTAGCTTCTAGACATCACATCGCAACTGCGGCGGAAAAAGACGTGGCATTACCTAAATGCTACGAGACTTATACTGATGTCTTCAGTGACAGTCAGGCGGAACAACTTCCCCCTCACCGAGAATACGATTGCCGGATTGATTTAATCCCAGGAGCAGTGATCCCGTGTGGCCGGATCTATGCCCTTACCGTACCTGAGAACGAATATCTACGGTTATACCTGGATAAACATCTGAGGATGGGATTCATCCGCCCCTCAAGGTCTCCTGCAGCATCGCCTCTTTTTTTTATTCCAAAGGCGAACAGAGATTTACGATGCTGCATCGACTACAGGGCATTGAACACTATAACCATAAAAAACCGATACCCGCTTCCGCTAATTCCAGTCCTGTTGGAACAGGTAAGAGGGGCAGGCATCTACACGAAGCTGG
Organism: Calotriton arnoldi; assembly: GCA_963921515.1. Taxonomy (NCBI): domain Eukaryota; kingdom Metazoa; phylum Chordata; class Amphibia; order Caudata; family Salamandridae; genus Calotriton; species Calotriton arnoldi. Next base: position 264,056 of record CAWUFW010003877.1, on the reverse strand, counting down.
ATCTAAGAGGGGCATATCATCTGGTTAGAATACGCCACGGCGATGAGTGGAAAACAGCCTTCAAGACGAGATACGGGCTGTTTGAATACTTAGTTATGCCCTTTGGATTATGTAACGCCCCTGCGGCGTTTCAGTTCTTCCTGAACGAGGTGCTCAGGGAATACCTCGACCATTTCGTTGTGGTTTACATAGACGATATACTGATATATTCTATTGATGAAGAACAACACATCGTCCATGTGCGTTTGGTATTACAAGCCTTACGGAACCACCAGCTATACTGCAAGATCACGAAATGTGAGTTCCATGTTACCACAGTTGAGTTTTTAGGGGTGATACTTACTCCTTCCGGCCAGGTGATGGCAAAAAGAAAGGTGAAAGCCATAGCCGAGTGGCCACGTCCCCAAAACGTTAAAGACATTCAAAACCTGCTAGGGTTTGCGAACTTTTACAGACGGTTTATCCGACAGTTTTCAAACCTAGTCACCCCTCTAACAAGGTTAACAAGAAAGAAAACACCCTTTCTGTGGACACAGGAAACCCAAGAGGCTTTTGACCTGTTGAAAGAAGCATTCGTGTCTGCCCCTGTTCTAACTCATGCAGATCCTATGTTGCCGTTCATAGTAGAGGCAGACGCATCAGATGTAGCTCTAGGAGCGGTTTTGTCTCAAAGACATAAAACAACCGGATATCTTCATCCTATCGCATTTATGTCAAGGAAATTAAATACAGCAGAACAAAACTACACCATCGCAGAGAAGGAACTTCTGGCCATAAAGGAGGCATTCTTGGAGTGGAGACATTGGCTGATGGGGGCAATTCACCAGGTGACGGTTTACACAGATCACCGTAATCTGCAGTTTATGCGGGCAGCCAGACATCTCACCCCTCGACAACTCCGTTGGATGCAATTCTTCGAGGAGTTTCATTTTATAGTAACCTTCAGACCAGGAGTAGACAACAAAAAAGCGGATGCGCTCACGAGACAAGAAAACCCAACACACCACTCTAATTCTCCCGAACAAGCAATCATAGAACCGAGTAAAGTGTTATGCGTGGTTCAGACGGAGAATTTCTTGCAGACAATCAAAAAAGGGGTACAGTCCTGTACGTGGAGAACGTGGTTGAGACATCACAAAGAATGGCAGATGCGCCAAGGAATCCCCATGAAAGGCTCACAGGTGCTTGTTCCTACCAGAAACTTACGCGACACAGTCTTTTTATGGTGTCACAACCTTCTGTGTGCCGGTCACACCGGGGGTGCAAAGACGTTGGAGAAAGTGCTTCGGCAGTTCTGGTGGCCGACCGTTCGCCCAGACATATTGCAATGGGTAAAAGAGTGTTCCATATGTGCTCAAATGAAAACTGACCACAGAAAGGCTCAAGGACTCCTACAACCTCTGCCCACACCCGATGCCCCCTGGGAGAGAATATCCGTGGACTTTATTGTGGGGTTACCCAAAGACCAAGGTAATACAGCAATAGTGGTGGTCATAGATTACTTGACTAAAATGGGACACTTCATTGCTTGCAAGCAAGTGCCGTCAGCTGGACAACTAGCCAGACTCCTGATGACCCATGTGGTCCGGCTTCATGGCCTCCCCAAAGTCATAGTGTCAGATAGAGGGGCCCAATTTACTGCTCGCTTTTGGAAATCATGGTGTTCTGAACTAAAAATCGCCTCTTCACTTTCCACAAGCTTTCATCCGCAAACTGACGGACAAACAGAAAGGCTTAATCAAACACTCAAACAATTCCTCAGGTGCTATGTTGATAATAACACAGAGGCATGGGTGGAGTGGTTATGGGTGGCAGAAATCGCATACAACAGCGCGAACCACTCTTCCACACAACACACGCCTTTCTTTAGCAACTATGGTATGCATCCCAGGTTCAACCCTCTGATTCTCCCCAGTACCAACACTAAAATACCCGACCTCCGAGACAGGCTGTTGCATGTGCGTGCAACGTTACTTGCCACACGCCGTAACTTGATACAGGCCAAAGAAAGATATAAAGCCCAAGCAGACAAAAATCGCAGACCATGTCCCTCGTATAAGAAAGGGGATTTAGTCTGGCTATCTACCAAAAACATCCGTTTTAAAAAGTACAGTGTGTTCAACCCTAAGTTCATTGGCCCATATCGTGTGATAAAACATATCAACCCTGTAGCAGTGAAACTACGCCTACCAGTCCACTTTCGCATACACCCTGTTTTTCATGTTTCCCTCTTAAAACCTTCAAATAGTCCGGTGAAACGGAAACCAGTGCCCCTTTGGGTACAGCAAGACCAGGAGTATGAAGTGAAGGGGATATTAGATGCGAAGAAAGTGCGAGGGCAGCTATGGTATCTGATTTCCTGGAAAGGTTATGGGCCAGAAGAAAACTCCTGGGAACCAGCGGTAGCTGTACATGCCCCCGTTTGGTAGCTAGTTATCATCGTCAACACCCCTCTATGCCTGGTGTCACTCAGCGTTCCCCGGGAAGGGGATGTGCTGTCAGGAAATCCCGGCCAGTGACACGCTGACTGACGAAAAGCCGTAAAGAGGAGCACACGGTTTACAAACTACACTTCCCGGCATGCTTTGAAAGTCACGTTGCACGTGACGCTTACGCACAGCCGGAAACAGAGAAAAACCGAACAGAGAGACACCGACCCTGCCGATTATTCCTTTCTGAATGTGACAGACTTCTCCTACGGACGTTCCTGAGGTGTGGGGTAAGAGTGCCAGCTGGCACACTTTCCGTGTACGGATTTCCTGGGGGAGTAAAGCAGCAGTGCACTGCAACCCCGCTTATCACCTTCGTGGTCCTTCCTCCTCCGTTGGCAGAGACCGGCATTATGCGGTAAATGCGGAGGAGGTTTCTGGCCCCATCTGAACATCCCAAATTGTTAGCTCTCCTCCGTTGGTTGAGACCGGCATTGCGCGGTCTCTTGCGGAGGAGGTACTTAAATACTTACGAGCATTGTGTGCTCATTCACATGCATCCTCCCCGATGGTTGAGGCAACCAACACTCAGTTCCAAGCGGGGAATAGTTACAATCATAAACATCTAACTAACGGATGTTAGTACATTTAATCTGGCTCTGGCGCACATAACATTTCCGACCATCTATGGCAACATTTCAGTATTTTGGATAGCACAAAGTGAAGCATAACTTTGTTGCTTGTTACAAATCCATGTTATAACTTTGATGACGTTCTATTGTGATTCAACAATAAGGAGCAGTGTCAAATTGTTCATATGATGTGGGACCTTGACTGATGTGAAATTGCAAAACTTTGTTTCCAGTTTAGTCTGGGGCTAGTGATCTTATTTCTAAGTCAGGTTCTTTTGTTTTGTCTTCTTCCCAGAAGAGAGATCCTGCATTGGGGTGCACCATCTATGATGTCTGAGTCTTAGGTGTTACCACATGTGTATTTAGGTAAGGGTGGGGAGTTATTACGTATAACCAGGTATATGAAGAAAAGACGAGCAAGATCAGAATTTTTACACTTGTGTCTCTTTTGTTTATAGTTTCATGTGTTACAACAAAAACTCACATCCACCCCTACTCTCTTCTGGCAACATATTGTCACCTTTCTTCCTTTACAGGTGGGTTATGCGAATCATACAGTGTCTTGATTATGTTGTTATAAGTTTCTAGGTTCTACATATACCTATAGCACTGTATACTTACCCAGTATTCTTGTGTCATCCTCAGATCTCCCTCCTTGCAGTCCCTACCCTTTCCTTCCCTCACTTGACTATCCCAAAAGTCTGTGTGTTCTTACATTCCAGACTTGGGGCCGTCGAGAGGTGGACCCCCTTGAGCATCACAGCACAATCCCGAGGATTCTGGAAGGAAAAGTCTGACAGTTGACGCCTTTCGTTATTCAGATCCATATTGAACCAGGGTTTAGATTTGGTTCGCCTCATTTGTTTGAGTTTGAGTGGGGCTACTTGGTCTAAGACCTCTGTCATTTTAGAGTTAAAGTGTGTAGTGAGGTCATCGGCCGTCCATGATGAGGGTTGGGGTTGTAGATGGGCATGAATCCTGGATTCAAGTTCGGGTAAAGGGACTTTTTTGATGTTTCTGGTCCAGTGCTTAGGTTTGTCATCACAAATAGATTGGTGTCTGACAAGTGCATCAATCTTGAACAGAATGAGGTGGTGGTCTGACCAGTCAATGGGAGAAATCGCTCTCAGAGAGACCAGTTCATTGTTGGTAATGATCGCATCCAGTGTTGCACCTTTGATGTGAGTTGGTTCATTGCAGAGTTGTTTGAGATTGTATATTTCAAGTAGGTTGGATAGGTTCTGGACAGTGGAGTCTTCTGGGTCATTCCAGTGGATGTTGAGGTCACCCAGGAACACGTCTTTTGTGTCTGTCATGGAGAAACGTGTTATTAGGTCTGTTAGTTCTTCGGGGAAAAGGGTACGCTCTCCAGGAGGATGGTAGATGGTGTGGAATTTGATGGGAGAGGTGCCCTTGGCAGTGAGTTTGACACCCAGTTATTCAAACGATAGGTATTCTGCAGGTTTAAGTTTGGTGATCTGTATTCCAGCTTTGTGAATGATGGCTAGTTCCCCTCCAGTTTTGATTGGCCTGTCTTGTCTGATGATGTTGTACCCTGGAGGGGTGAGAATGTCAAGAATGGGGGTGGAGTGGACATTAAGCCAGGATTCTGTGAGGAAAGCGATGTCAATTTCTTCAGCGAGTAGAGCTTCAGCAATGTCTGTGGCGTGTTGTACTGCTGATCTGCAGTTTAGGAGCATGCAAGAGAGAGGGCGGGGAGCCTTGGTGGTGGGGGAGCTAGGTGGATAGAGGAGTATTGAGCAGGAGGTCTAGGCGAGTGGACAGTTTTAGGGAGTCTGTTAGTGCCAACAATAACAGGGATGGGGAAAGGGGCTGATTTCTGGCTCAGAGCGAGGTAAGGGTCGTTGGTCACATCAGGTTTCAATACCGAAAGGGGGAGGCGATCCCGGTTGGGTCGAAGGGCCTGACTCGTTGACGGACTGGAGGGTCGGGGGTGCTCTGTGGGGCCATGGGAGAGGTATTGAGGGGGTTTGAGCACATCTACCCGACGAGAGGGAGTACGGTGGCTTGGTCCTGTTGAGAAGGTCTTGTTGTAAGTGTAGGAGATCGGCAGCAAGGGAGTTAATTTTCTGCTCCATTCTGTTCAGTTGCTGTGTTATTGAGCTGAAAAAGTTTAAGGTTTCTGGCAGGGGTCGAGAATGACTTGGGCCTATGGAGGGAGAGTGAACAGGGGTCAGGGATTGGACGGAATCAGTGGGATTAGGAGAGGGGAGAGGTTGGACGCGGGGAGCCGGATTAGTAATGCTCCCATTCAAGGAGTTCAGAGGAGGAGTAGAGGGTCTACTGTCCAAGTGAGGAGGGAGAGAAATTCTGGGTAGGAAGTCAGAGTTCCGGGGAATGTCAATGAGATTAGCGGTGGAGGCAGGTTGTGTATGTGGGTGTGCGACGGCGGACGGGGAGTGGGCGGTGATAATAGGGGGAAAGTGTCTGCTGTATTGGTGAAGACGTTGGACATGGGGAAGTCACGGGGTTGTCAGTGAGGTAAGTGGTGGAGACGGGTTGTGCCTGTGGATGTGGGACATCGGAAGGGGAGTGTGCAGTGGTGGTAGGGGGAGAGTGACCGCTGGATTGGAGATGACGTTGGACAAGGGGGAAGTAAGGGTCGGGGGAAGAGGGTCTGTGTTGGAGGAAGGGGTAGTTTGAGAGGGAGGGTTCAGATTATCAGAGGTCGAGGGGGAGTGCCTGTGGGGATTTCAGTCGTGGGAGGGCTGAGGGTGAAGTCTGAGCTGACGAGATCGAGATCGGCCTTGTGGTGTTTGTTAATTGTGATTTTGTTGTTCCTGGTGTGATCAGTTGATGTAATAATGGTGGGCGTTGATGGCGGAGAGTAATGATGGGGGTAGTGTGATTGTAGTGAGTGATGGTGGATGTCCATGAGTTGAAGAGAGGTTCTTCAGGGCAGGGAGATTGGATCAGTTCCACGTTATTAGTGAGGGTGGTGGGGGATAGGGAGATAGGGTTTGGTGGCTCAGTTGAGTTAACGAGGAAAGAAGTGTGGGGAAGTGGCGGTCAAAAGTGGTGAGGTGCGGGTCGGTGGCCTGTATGAGAATGGTTCCAGTTCTGTAGATGGAAATGGTGAGTTCCCCTTTGAAGGTCGGAGAGATAGTGGTGGAGATTTTTTCACCATAGGGAATGATTACTGACTTGGCGACTTTAAGGTGAAGAGAGAAGGTGTTTTTCCATTTAGTCGGGCGATTAGTGTAAAAAATGAAGTTAGTTTTCGTGTTGCCGTTGGTCGCTGTGTGGTAGTTATCTACAATGAGTGTTTCCGGGTGTTGTTTTAGAGTACTGTGCTTGAAGTTCTTTTTTGTATTACTGGTCAATTTGTCTGGGTAGTTAATGGACCAGGAGTTGGGTCCGTAACGCACGAGATTCGAGTTACGGGAGGGGTTTGGCGGGCGCATGGTTGAATGGTAGAAAATGCCGGGGCGCAATCAGGAATCAAGCAGTAACCATGCTTTTACAGTAAGCATCATTTGGCCCAAACCAGGGGGACACTCCAAACGCAGGGGGAGTATCAGCATTTTTCAATGCCTGCCATATTGGGAGGAGACAATGTCCACAAGCCAATTCCAGTAACAGTCCCATAAGCACATCAGCCTGTAACATAAACCACATTATGCACAGTATCACATTAGGCGCAAAACCTTAGACGCCAACCTCACCATCATAAACATTATGCAATTCTCTCATCGGTCTAAACGCATTAGACACCAACATGCTAATCATAAATCACATTAGGAAATATCTCACAACCTAAACGCATTAGGGAATAATAACCTCGCTAGCATAACCACATTATGCAAAACCTCACAACCATAAAAGTACATTTAGAGGTAAGAAACAGGGTGCGTAAACCATAGTAAATGCATCACATTTCCTAGCACCATATTTTAGGACAGAAACCACATTAGCACATAACCTCACGGTAGAAACCATAGCAGAGGCATCAATCACATTAGGGCCTGGCGCCCTACAATCCTAACAGTCCCCCTGGCCAACTGGCCATCTCAAAGAGGGGCTCAAATGCCCTATGTCCCAAAAGTTCAGGGCGCGCTGCCTAAGCAGCGAAAGTCAAGGGTGCGCAATCTGCGCAGGCCTAAACGTTGCAGCTGGCACTAAGTGCTGCGCAGCTGTGAAGGTCAGGGCTAAAGGAGTGCATCTCACTCCTAGCTACCAAGGTATGTCCCCCAAATAAACAATAGCCTAAACGGTGCAGCTGCCCACTACTTGCTGGGCAGCTGTGAAGTAATAAGGCCTGGCACTCACCATGCCACTGGGGCTTCTTAAACAATAACCTTACCCCCAAAACGTTGCAGTTGCCCACTGTCAAGCGGGGCAACTGTAAAAACATATGGCCAAAGGTAGGGGCACGGGCCCATCTGGGCCCTCTTAAAACAAACATGCCCCCTTGTAGGAGCGGCCCGCAACGGTGTGCCGCTCAGCAAAACTAGGAACTGGCCACACAAAGGGGGGGAAAGCATGGGCCCCTCTGGGCCCTTTCTTTTACTATAAATATGCCCATCGTTGGAGCCCTACGGGCTCTGAAACCGGCACCTCTGGGCCTCAGGGGAGCATCTACGGGGCAGTACTGGATCAGGCTGGCGCATTTAGTGAGAAGGCTGGGGCCCCACCGCTGGGTCCTCCGTGGAATGCCGCAGGCTGCTGCGTTAATGAGCTATGGAGGCTCACCAGGCCCCTTTTCCCCTGATGGTGTTGCGGGCCAGAGCAGTGCCCCCCCCCGCCCAGAGCACCTCCGGAGGATGATCACCAGACCACCGTGCTGCCGCGGAATGGGGGGAGGGACCCTCCAACCGTGAACCCCCCAGGCCAGAGGAACCGGGGGGAGAGGACGGTGGCAGGCCAAAAGTGCCGCCCATGTAGATGCTATTTCTATAGTGCGAACCTAGCCTAAAGATGGTAGAGCGATGTACAGGGTAAAAGACAAGCATAAAGGGTTGTGGAACTTTAATGCATTGTGATGTAGTGTTTTTTTTGGAGGTGCGTCTTCAACTCTTTCCGAAATTGGAGCAGCATTAGGGTGGTCCTGATGGATAGGGAGCTGTTGTTCAAGATCCTAGGTGTATGGATGCAAAAGACCTGCTGCCTTGTTTGTTTCTCTTTACGTTCTTAGTCTGCAGTCTGATGGTGACCTGGCTGCACGTGTGCAGTGAACCACCATAGATGGTGAGCTTGTCTGCAAGATAAGCGGGTATTGGTTGTGACGGATTTCTAAATGATGCTGCTGTTTTTTTTAATTAAACATTTGATTGATTTTTGTATTGTCATGCAAAAAATGGTACGTTTAAGAAACAGAAAAAGAAAAAGGAAAAAGAAGCACTAGCAACAGAAATAGCATGAGGTAATGAAGTACAGTTAATCATTCCCCAGAAGGTCTCCCATGTGACCCACACATGACAAGACAACTGTATTACACATCAGTCTCCCTCCCTCCCCTTAGTGGTAGGTTGTTGGAGTAGTTCCGGATTTCCTCATCCAGGGCCCGATGTGCGTCTACAGCTTGGGTGGTGATACCCCTGTGCTGGCACTACCTGGCCCAAGTTTTTGTAGTGTTTTTGGGGGCTCCCCTAGCCTTAAAAATTGGGATCTCCAATGGCATGCACCTGACTAGTGCAGACTTCCATTTCTCTAACTTTTTCAGGCTCTAGCTATGTCCCCTTTTGCCCCCACCAGTCCCAGCTACAGCAGCGTGGCCTTACATTTATCGGTGTCTATCCCCTCTGTGATGTGGAGGAGTGCCAATTTCGGGTCTCGGGGTAGGGTCTAGTTCACCACATGTCCCAGGCTTGTCATCACTCCCTCACAGAATGGTTCCAACTTTGCGCATCCCCAAACCATGTGGAGAAGGTCTCCCTTTTTGTAGTGCACCTTAAACAACATGGCGAGGCGAGGCGATGGCCTCCATTTTCCAGAGTCTGTCTCATGTGTAGTAAATCCTATGGCGGTATTTCCATTGTATAAGTCTAAACCGGGAGGCTATGGCTAATTTGAGAGGTGAGGCCAACTTCCTCAGAGAGTTCTCCCAAGTCTCCCTCCCTGCCCTCTCATAGACAAGCAAAATCGCCTAGTGAATTCATCACCAGTGATCGGTACACTTGGGGAATTTTGTGCTTGTCTCAGTGTTGTTAGTAGGATCCTAGCTTCTAACAGGCTATACTCTGGCATCTCGTGAAGCTCTGACACATAAGGTGTAAGGGCGTGTCAGAGCTGTAAGTATCTAAAAACTTGCATGCAGTGTAGGTCATATTCTGTTTGGAGGTCCAAATAGTGTTTCATCATGTTGCCTACCATAATATCCCCCAACTTGGAAATGCCAATCATGTCCAATGATTTAAATCCCTGTAAGTTGGAAACTTGCAGCATCATGGTCCCGCACCACAATGGGGTTTCTTTTGTTAGGCATCCCCTTCATTAAAAGGTCTTTGTGAGTGTCTCTCCAAGTCTGGAGTGCTGCTGACTTAGCAGGTGGTAGGTCATCGGGGAGCGCCCGCCATAGAACCAATGCAGTAGGGAGATGCCCCTCATCACCCATCTTTCAGCCATGAAGGCTGGGTCTGCATCCGCACCAAACCACCATTTATTCACTTTAATGAGGTGTGCCGCCCTGTTGTATGAGGAGATGTCCAGCGTCGCATTACTTCTGTCATAGGTAGATTTACAACATTTAGAGAGAGCTACTCTCGGGGTATGGTGGTTCCATAGGAAACTTCGTATACGAGAGTCTAACCCTCCTAAACATGGTGTGCGGTATGGGAAATGGGTAGTTCTGCAGGAGGTAGAGCATTCTGGGGAGGGCCACCATTTTGTAGATAGCCGATCGCCCTGTAATGGATGGTAGTAGTGTTGTCCAAAAACCCAGTTCTTTATGTAAGCGGTCCACTTGACATTGGATGTTGCGCGTCCCAGAGGTGCAAGGTGGGGGTTCCCTGTAATGTACACACCTAGATATGAAAACCCGTCACTCAGGACCCATAATTTGGTCGTCCAGCAAAGAGCAGACGTGAGAATTTTCTGAAAATGCTGAGAATCTGGAGGAGTCAGAGACCAGAGTCTTGTGGGTCATCTAAGAATATCAAAACATCGTCAGCTTATAGGGTTATTCTGTCAGAGACACCGGGCCACCATTCCAGGCCCTTGACAAGGGCATCCACCTTTTTCCACCCCGCCAGAGGTTTGATGCTGCTGGTTTTGAAGATGGTGCAGACCAGCAAGGGGAGCCAATGAAGTTCCATTAGGATGGGGATGATGTGATCATATTTCTTCAGGCCCTTGATGAGTAGTGCTGCAGGGTGTAGGATGGCTTTAAGGGGTGCTAGTGTGGAGTCTGGAAGGTAACGAACCAAGATGTTATTGTCATACAAATGCAAGAGTATGAGGGCTTGAACAGCAGGTCTGAAGTCGCTGTCTGAAAGAATTGGTTTCACTTTCTTTAGAAGAGTGAGCTAGTAGCAGGCTGTCTTTATTGGTGAGGTTGGTGTCCAAAGTAAATCCAAGGGATCTGGCATTCGGTGAAAGTTAGAGTTCAAAGTCATCAAGGTTCATGTCATTGAGCCAGGTTTGTACTGTTTCTTGTTTGCTGTTCTTGGCAAATGACAGGAATTCTGTCTAGGTTAGGTTGAGCTTCCCGTAGGTGCTGGACACAAAGGTCTGGATGATGCACATGCAGTGTTTGAGATGATACCTGGAGCAGAAGAGACTTTCTAGTAGAATTTTACATCATCACCATATTGATGAATCTTGATGCTATTATCTGTGATCAGTGAAGTATACAAAAAAAGCAATAGGTGGAATGCTTGAATTAAACTAAGCCACTGCGAAGTACTCTGGCCACATCCCAGTCCATTGTTATTCGGCACACCATGCCACCTCAGTTTGACCCCAGCAATATGCAAATCAATCTTGATCCTGCTCCAATAGGAACAGTTCAGCCCGAACTACCAGACTAAATCCTTCCTGAACCGGAACACAGACAACCCAAGACCGGTTTCATCCTGATTGGGGCTCTACAGTCATGTGTAGCTTTGTTCCAGTGGCACAGTGAGCACGGACCCACGCATGGGCTAACCCATCACACTGGTAATTACTCAGGGCCACATCCTGGCCCATTGTTGTCTTACACACCATGCCACCTCAGTTTGGACCCAGCCATATGCAAATCAGACTTGACACTGCTCTAATAGGAACAGTCTAGCCCAAACTGCCAGGCTAGGTCCTCCCTGTACAGGAAAGCAAGCAACCCAAGATTGGTTTATCCCAGATTGGGGCTATTCAGTCAGGTGTAGCTTGGTTCCAGTGGCACAATGATCATGAGACCCCTGTTTGGGCATACCTGTCACACTTAAGGCATCGCACTGAAGTAAACAAAAATGTGATGGGTGAAATGCTTGAATTAATTTGAGCCAGTGGTAATTACTCAGGTCACATCTTAGTACATTGTAATTTTGCACACTGCCACCTCACTTTGGACCCAGCCATATGCAAATCATTCTTTATCCTGCTCCAATAGGAACAGTCCAGCCCGAGCTGCCAGACCAGCTCCTCCCTGAAAAGGACACAAGCAACTCTGTTGCTGTGAGCAGAGTAACAAGTGGCTGCATGTAGAGGTTGAAGATAACAGAGAACAATACGGAACTCTGACGGACTCTGCATATGATAGGGATATTTTGGGACCTAAATGTGGTCATGTGAACAAACCAGTGTTGTTTGGAAAGGTAGAAGGAGAACTAATGAAGGACATTACCAGTTAATCCCATTCGATACTCCAGGGTGCATTTGAGGGTGGAATGGCTGACTGTGTCAAAGGCAGCTGAGAGGTCTAGCAATATCAGTAGGCAGGGATGATCTTCATTTGTGGTCAAGAGGGCATCATCTACAATGTGTAAGATAGAGGTCTGTTTACTGCAGTGTGGTCTGAAGCCAGATGGGTAGTTATGCAGCAGATGTTTTTTTAATGAGCTTGCCGATGAATAGTATGTAAGTGATGACCTGATAGTTAGTGAGGTCATCAGCACCTCTTTTAGAGGTGGGAGGATTTGGCCTCTTAAGAGCTTCTGGGAAAATGTCTTCGGTGAGAGAGGCATTGACAATGGTTAGTATGAGTGAGAAAGCATCCTCAGAGATCATTGATGAAGAATGAGGACAGACATTTTCTTTATAAGAAGTGGCTTTGAGGGTGAAAGATAGGGCTTTGAAGGCAGACCATTGCGGGATTTTACAGGCAGAGGTGGAAGTGAGGGATCACGAAGGCTTGGTGTTGTCGATGTGCTGTTGGATCTTCTTTATTTTTTCAATGAAGAAATGGCTGAGGACATTGCATTAATTTAGGAGTGAGGAATAGGTGGGTCTGTCCGGGGGTTGCTGCAGTGTTTGATTGTCTGGAAAGGTGTTCTGCCTCTGTTGGTGGCTTCATTGATGGTGTTCATAGAGTACTTTTGCTTTGGCTGATGTGATGGAGGTATCATTAGATCATCAGGAGTTCTGGTTTTCTTCCATTTTCTTTCCTGTCTGTGGATGGATCATTTATTGCCAGCAAGATATTCAGATTACCAGAGTGCTGAAGGTTTTGGCCTGCACTTGCATGTATTAATTGGGGCATGGATGTTCACAGATGTGTCCAAAAAAGTGTTCACGTTGTTTAGAAGGGTGTTGGCATTAGACATGGAGTTCATAGGGTTAGAGATGATTTAAAGCATTACATTGTCTATGGAGAAGTCTTTGAAGGATCTGAAGGTTTGGTCTTCACCTTTGTATTAATCTTGATTTGTTGGTAGGACACTGAGCAGGACAATAGGGATGGGAAAGCAGTCGGTCCAGTCAAAGTTTATGGGTGGTTTGCATTGGATTGTTGGTGGCGTTGAGAAGACAAGGTCAAGGATATGGCCTTTGGAGTGTGTTGGTTGTGTGACATACTGTACCATGTTGAGTACTGTGATGAGGTTGAAGAGGGTGTCTCTTGTTTTATGTTTGGCTTGTGTGGTCTGGGAGATTGAAGTCACCCATTTCAGATCGACAAGATGGTGAGGAGATATGAAAATTCATCAAGGAAGTCCTTGTTATACCTGGGAGGCCTGTATATGAGAATGTAGCAATCTGAGTTGCAGAGAGTGGGTAATGGCATGCCAGCTGCTCCATGAAGTTGAGTGTGAGGATCTATGGATGACAGCAATGTCTCCTCCTTTCTTATGTGCGCAGTTCACACAATGGATGCTGTCACCTGTGAGAAAAAGGATGTCTAAGATATTTGATGATGTGGGGTGAATCATGTTTCTTTGATGAAAACTGTGGCGAGCTTGTGATAGGTAATTAGGTCTGCTATGTCTGGTGAATGGAGTTCTGTGTTAATGAGCATGAGTTGGATTGTGAGTTCTGTAGTTTGAGGGTGTGTGGTAGTTAGTGGAATGTGTACCAGGTTTGGTCTATGTTTGGTGTAAATGCTACGTGAGTGTCTGGGTGGATTTTGGGGATTGGCAGTATGGCATACTGGGAGAGGTACATTATCTTATCCTAGCCTGCATGTTACATTTGAGCACGGGTTCTGGCCCAAGGCTTTTAGCCCTAACAAGTGTTACATTTTCTGTGTCAGCCCTTTGCTGGGGATGCCTGGGTAACGGGACACCCTGAAGAGTTGATTGATGTAGGGAGAAGTCAGGAAGTGATGTCATTTCCTGTGCACATGGATGATGGGAAATGCAGTGATGTTATTTCCTTTGCAGATGGATGATGGGAAATCCAGGGTTGTCATTTTCTGTGCAAATGGATGATGGTAAATGAAGTCCTCTTGCCAGGCTTCTTCTTTTAAAGAAGGTATTGACAGGAAACAAGTGATTACATAATTTAGCAGGTTTGCTTATAAAAATACTGATGAGTCTACAGGTGGGTTGGTAGGATGTCTTGTTTATTGAAACAGAGCAAATAACATATCATCATCTAAGAGGGGAACTGCCAGCAAGAACTTCTCCTGGAACCTTGGTAGTTTTAATGAAGCAAGGGTAAACCCATAAATCACTAGGAACCTGGGGCATTATAGCTACTACAAGAACAGTAGTCCCTAATATACCAATAAAGAACAATTGACAACACATCCAAATGGAATTTAATCATAAAATGCAAAACAGAGAATGTATTACAATGATACAGTGGGTGCCACAGAATAAAACATGCTTGGTGCTCTCTTAAACGCGGTACACGTGTGATAAAAGTGATCATAGTGCGTACGAAATATGCAGAAAGAGCACTGCCAATTAATTAAAATAATTTTAAGGGTCTACACCACAGTCTACGATGTGTGATCCCGTCTGAAATATGGAATCATTTTGAGGGGATCAAAAATTAATTGGCTAGTGGACCAGCGAAGCTGATGCATTCCTCCCATTCCAAAACCCAAAAAGTGCCTTTAGAGCAGACTTCTTCAATCTGTGGGGGGCGTCCACCTGGGGGGGGTGCGCCATCATCTCAGGGGGGGCACGCACTCCACCTGAAAATCTCTCCTCTGTTTTAAAATGTCCCACGTCGAAAGTACGTTTACTTCCTGCATTTCTTCCCCATTTCAAATGGGGCTTTTGGATTGGCAAACACCTGCAGAGCAGCCAATCAGCCCTTAGCAACGTCATCACTGACGTTACACCAATGAAGGGGACAGCATTACAGATGGCAGGAAGTGCCGCAAAATCAGGAGCATAAAGCTCCTGAATTCTATTACAGGACCGGAGGCTTCGGATTATGCTTCTCTTTCTTTACTGTCAAACACAGTAGCCAATGAAAAAACGTTTTCATAACACAAATAAACAACATTTCCCATGGTGCTCTTCCACCAATCATGTTCCATCAGACCCTATAAGAGTCACCATCACAGTCCCATGAGCCTCTTTCTTTGCTGCTCATGGCAGAGATAAGTGCTATTCGTTTTTTCTATTGCTCATATTGGTAATTGTATTGCATAATCAGCTGTTCCTTAAGCGAGCGCTTATCGGAACAAGCTTGCCTTATTTACATGTCTGTATTCTTTTGCATGTTTAATACTGTGATTGCTATTGGACTTGTGCGCGCTGCACGAGTGTTTCCTGGCCCAAGCGGCCGGTTTTCCCTTTGATATTTGCAAATTGCTGTTGGAATTGTGATGCGCGCTGCGCGAGTGTTTCTTGACCCGAGCGGGAGATCTCCTTGCTGATTACTCCCGCCCCGGGGGTTTCATTTGCTGACGCGCGTTCTAGCGCGTGTGTGTTTGGATCCGCGGGCGGACTTTAATCAATAAGAAATTAGCTCCCGCGGGAGCGGAGGTAGCACTGAGGTAAGCGGTGCAGTTTTGGGCAATTTTGGCATGAAATGCAAGTGCAACTCTAGCGCTCATTGTCGGAGGCCCCCCCCTTGTCAGGCCCGACGTTACAGCTGGAGCCAAGAAGCGTCCGACGAGCGTTGCCCAATTGGGCTACATTTGGGCTACGCACGTCGTACGTCCCCCTTTTGCTCGTCCGAGGCTAAAAATAGCCCGGATTTACACCGAGCAGCAAGACGAGTGGACCCCTGACGGGCTGCAACAGTAGTCGGCCCAGGGAGTGAGCACACACTCCATAAAACATTGAGAATTGGCTCATTCGCCCTGAAGACTGGGCTGGAATAATAAAGACCACAGCTTTGCTGAGGAGCTAAGTAGAACTGTTGTTTCCTGTTACACTGTGTGCACGTGGGTTAGCTCCCCCCTGACTCCTCCTGTATATACTCTGCCTTGAAGCCTTAATCCTTGGGCAAGAGTGAGATTAGTGATCCATAATAGAAGAATGGGTGAGAGATGAGGAGGATGTACCTTTTGATGATGGACAGCAAGAGAATGTACTGGAAGATAATATTGTTGACGCCCTGGACGCATCGGTCCAGCAGTCAGTCAACAGGGCAATTGAAAGCACGGTCCCTAGCACGGTGCAACAAGCCTTGGCAGCGGCACTAAAGCCAATTAACAAACAGCTGGAAAGTTTTGCGAAACGACACGGGTTCAAAAACCCTCTTGAAACACCTAAAGAGACACCCGTAGATGAGAATCTGACGAAGTCGTGGTCATGGCCCCATGCTGATGCACTGGCTAACCTGCCACAGACGAACGCAGTGGATCATGTCTACTCCACACCATCAACCACTGAAGGTGGTAAGGCCAAACGCAAACAAAAAGTTTACATAGACACCGACATGACCGACACTGATACTACGGACGAAGAGGCACCCCCTAAAAAGAAGTCTAGGAAGGCAGTCATCCTACTACCTGATAAAAATCCCAATACTCCTTTTACCTTTGACCCAACAAGCATATTCCATCCCAGGTCATCCGATTGGGTTCCAGCCCCTGAGGTGGCAGACTATTTGCACGACAACCTCAGGAAGGGCTTTGATAAGGAGGTGCGCAACAGATTGCGCTCGGAGTGCCCTCGCCCGGATATCCCAGACAGGGTTGCAGAAACTCCCGATATCGATGCTAGCCTCTTGACCTTTCTTAAAAAGTTTGCAAAGGACCCTAAAAAGGGCATTGATCGAGCCTGGCGAGGTTGTCAGGACAAGCTCCTCGACGTAGCAGGACCTCTGGCCAAAATACTAGAGATGGCCCTCATGGGTAAGGATCCAGCCACTCCCATAGACCCAGATATCCTGGCGGGTTGGACACAGAGAGCAATCTGTCTCCTGGGAAACGCAAACTGCGCCATCTCCACCTAGAGGCGCAAATCTCTGTTAATGAGGATGGACTCCAACCTGACAAAATTGGCCTCAGCGGAGCCAGGACCTCTGGCGGAAGGTAACCTCTTCGGTGACAGATTCGTCAAATACATGTCAAAGTACGTAGGTACTTTTACTTCCCTAGACAAGGCGCAGTCAGGAATTGAACGTGTGTTTCACGCTGGCCTTTTTAACAGGGCTGGGCGAGGCAGAGGACGCTCGCCAGGCCACCAATACTACCAAGGTCCTCCCAGAGGAGACTATGGACGAGGTAGAGGTGATTGGGACTCTACCAGAGGTGGAACCTTCTACCCGACAAGACAAAGGTTCAACAAACGTCGGTTCAACAGAGGTGGCCACAGAGCAGGATTTCAAGCTCAAAACTCTACAGGTAAGTGTAACAGGATTGTCTCACCTACCCTTGTGGGGGTCGTACACAATTCTTCATACACAATTGTGCGTGGGTCTTACAGACTATTCAGGGTTTTCACCTATAGTTTTATCAGACACCCTTTCAGGACAGATACCCCAGACAACTCAATTTTTCCCAACAAGAATGTGTTTTTATAGACGCAGAAATAGAAGAATTGCTGCAGAAGCACGCGATTGCTTATTGCGACAACGAAGTTCGCGGTTTCTGCAGCAATGTCTTCCTGGTGCAGAAGAAGGGTGGTGGTCACAGGTTGGTGTTAAACCTGAGAGAGTTCAATCATTTCATGGTTTACAAACACTTCAAGATGGAAGGTATCAATCTGTTGGCAGATCTATTAAAGAAAGGGGATTGGATGGTCCGACTGGACCTAAAGGACGCCTACTTGACGATTCCTATCTACCCCCCTCATCGGCGATTCCTACAGTTTCAATGGAGGAACCGATGGTTGGAATATTTGGCCCTTCCTTTCGGGCTTTCCTCGGCGCCATTGTGTTTCACCAAGGTAATGAAGCCGGTCATAGCCCATCTCAGAGCGCAGGGAGTTCGCATGATAGTGTACTTAGACGATATACTTATCATGGCTCAGACTCAATCATTGGCCTACCTTCATTTGCAGATGATGAGGTCCCTTCTGCAAAACCTGGGTTTTGTGATCAACGAACCCATATCAGCCTTAGCTCCCTCTCAGATGATAGACTTCCTGGGATTTGTCACAGACTCACAGACAGCTCAATTGAGTCTTTCCAAGTCAAAGCTATGGGATCTCAAGAAAGAGAACACTTCAGTGTTATCCAAACAGGAGGTATCTCTCCGGACACTTGCCAGGATAGTGGGGTTATTAGCGTCCTCAATACAGGCAATTTTTCCGGGCCTGCTGCATTATCAGGCCCTTCAGAGACTAAAGATTCAACATCTACGCAAAGGTCTCTCATACACAGATCTGGTTCCCCTAACACAAGAAGCGAGGGAAGAGATGCAATGGTGGTTAGGTCACGTAGAGGCCTGGAATGGCATAGCCATCTTCGGCTCTCAACCAGAAGTAGTTATAGAGTCAGACGCCAGCCGTTGGGGCTGGGGGGCGCGTTTTGGAGATATCTCCACAGGAGATCGATGGTCGCTTCAAGAACTATCACTCCACATCAACTGTCTGGAGCTGTTAGCAGGGTCGTTCGCGATACGAACTCTCTCCCCCAAACAAGTGTCTTGTTGCATCCTTCTCAGGATGGACAATATCTCGGTAGTGAGATATATCAACAAGTTGGGAGGTACGAGGTTGTCGCTGCTTGTGGAAATAGCGAAGGATTTTTGGCACTATTGCCTGAATCATCAGATATCAGTAATTGCGGAATACATTCTGGGGCAGTTGAACACTGTCGCGGATTGGAATTCCAGACATCTGAAGGATTACAGCGACTGGCAACTCCAGCCGCAACTGTTCCACTGGTTACAGACAGTGTGGGGCCCATGCGAGATAGACCTTTTTGCTGCCAGACTGAATCGACAACTGCAGACATTCTTCAGCTGGAGACCAGATCCTTTGGCAAGAGCGATGGACGCCTTCTCCCAGAACTGGGCACAGAACCTGAATTATGCCTTTTCCCCGTTCATCCTAATTCCCAGAGTGACGACCCAGATAGCTCGTCAGCAGGCAGAGGTGATTTTGGTGACGCCGCTGTGGAGGGCGCAACCTTGGTTCTCAATATTGTTGGAGATGAGTTGCGCCCTCCCCAGAATGCTCCCTTGGTCTCAGACGTTGCTCCAGGGCCCTCACGGAGAACTGCATCCGATGATAACGTCGGGGCAGTTGTCCCTGATGGCATGGAGGCTTTCCGGCAATAGTGGGAAATGCCAGGAATTTCGAACAAGGCTTCCGAATTTATTAGACAAGCCTGGGCCCCTTCCACACAGAAGAGATATTCCTCAGCATGGAAATGCTGGGTATGTTGGTGCGTGGAACGGCACGTGGATCCCGTGGGGGCAGAGTTATCCCAAGTTGTAAATTTCCTGTCCGAAAAAACCTCAGAAGGCTTAGCATCTCGTTCAGTCAACAATTTCAGGTCCGCTATATCCGCTGGACATGCACAGGTAGACGGAAAGCCGGTGGGCATGCATCCAGTGGTGTGTAAGTTTCTTAAGGGCATTAGAGTGGCTAATTCCCCAAGACCAAAATATTCATGTTTATGGGATGTACCACTGGTTGTAAACCTTTTTGATAGATGGCCGAGTAACGATCAATTATCCAGAAAACAGCTGTCATCTAAATTGGCAATGCTATTGTGTCTATCTGCATGCAGACGTTCTTCTGACGTGAAAGCTCTAGACATTACAGGTAGAGTATTTACTCCGGAAGGAGTTTCTTTTACCATCACTGGCAGGACAAAAACAATGTCGAGTAATATTGAGTATAATGCTTTTCCTAACAATGATAAATTGTGCGTTGTACAATGCCTTAAAGCATATGAAGAGAGTACACGGTCTTTGAGACCAGAAGGTTCAAAACAGTTATTGATCTCATTGCAGAAACCATTTAAGCCTGTGTCTACAACGACAATAGCTAGATGGTTGAAGTCAGTTATGAAAGAAGCTGGGGTGGATACCCAGGTGTTTGGAGCACATTCTGTGCATGGCGCTATGGCGTCCAAGACATTTATGTTGGGTTCATCTATTCAGGACATTATGAAATCTGCAGATTGGTCATCTGAGTCTGTGTTTAAGCAATTTTATTATAAACCGGTGGGTGTTATAACTACTGTGGTGTTTGATAAGCGTTAAACAAGCATAATCCGAAGCCTCCGGTCCTGTAATAGAATAAAAAATTTGCTAGCATTCGCGCCAAGAATTTTCAATTCTATTAAGGACATGGAGGCGAGGATTATCCCACCCGGTTGTACTCAATGTTTGTTTACAATAAGTGCCAACCCGTATGTAACTATATTCTTTTCAACAGAGATTACGGGTTATCTATTTAATTTATTCCAGGTTCAGACAAGAAGACTGAATAATCGTTCTTCTGGTTGAAGATGTTGGACGAAGTTCTGGTTAATGGTTTATTCTTCCACGTTGGAGGATTTTGTGGATTCGAATTAATGTTCGCACTTGGACTATGGACTCGAGCAAAGAAAGAGGCTCATGGGGCTGTGATGGTGACTCTTATAGGGTCTGATGGGACATGATTGGTGGAAGAGCACCATGGGAAATGTAGTTTATTTGTGTTATGAAAACGGTTTTTCATTGGCTGCTGTGTTTGACAGTAAAGATAGAGAAGCATAATCCTCGCCTCAGTGTCCTTAATAGAATTGAAAATTATTGGCGCGAATGCTAGCACATTTTTTATTCTTCTACTTTTTGGGTAGTGTGGCGTTTCTTCACTCCTGCCGTTTGCTGCCTTTTACTTTCTTCTTTGGTTGCTGTCCTGTGGATGTTATCCTGGTGTGAGATCTGCATTTTTCTTCCTCGACGTGAAGGATTCTTCTGCTGATGCACTGGTGTTCTCCTGCTGCTGTCGGAAGATTTAAACCACCAACAGATAAGTTTAAAGTGCTTTAATTTCTCTCTATTATTTGCAGCCTTCGTGCAAATATTCTTCCACTGCTGTGTAGTTTTCTAAATCCGGGCAGAGGTGGGCGGGGGGGGAGGAGGCTGGGGTGGGGGCAGGGGGGTGAGAGAGGGAAATCGAAGGGACACAACCTTAATTTGAACTATCTTGCACTGGGGCAGGACGTGCTCATTCTTTTGTAATTTAAAGAAACCTCCCTGGGGGTTTCAGCAAGGCCTGTCAGGAACAGAGGAGTGTTTCTTATCTGGGAGGCTTGCAAATGTCTTCTCTGTACCCCGGTTTTGCAAGGTATTGTGAGCAGAAACTGCAATAGGGTTCTGTTTCTGTACAAATGTTGTTTTTTTCTCGATGGAATAGGATGCATCAAGTAAAGTTGATAAGGGGAGGGAAGCTTGGAACGAACGTCTGCCCACCCTAGTAAAGTTACCAGCAAACTCTAGCGCTCTTGCGTTCAGCAGGTTATTTAAATCAAATCTATTTAGAAAGGCCCTGTAGCTCTCCAGATCTCCTCCCTTCCTCCCTCTCACACACGTGCCTGCCATGGACTTTTCTTTTACAAATCAGCAATGTGTTGTCTTCACTTGGACCAACTAATCCGGACCCGGTCTGCACTACAGCTCCCAGAATACATCATGTAGTTAATTAAAGTGAGCTGAGCAGCGCTGGTCACACCGAGTCACCTGGCAGGAAATATTGAAATGTTTCTTTTCAAGGCCTAAATATAGTAATTCGATTTATTCAGCCTCAGTGTATTGTGCAGTGCACTTGCCACCCCCGAGTGTGTGTGTGTGTCTGTGTGTGTATGTTAATTAGCAGATTCCTTTTTGGCAGCACGCGATCAGGCAACTGCCTACAGTCAGTGGGTGCCAGTTGTACAGTGTGTCACATTACAACACATTCAGTTCCACACTGTGCTAAGGTGACACAGGTCAGACCAATGTTTGCCCCGGTGCAGGAAGAGAGTGTAAGTCATGATCTACTGTTACACTGACTTGGTATGCTATGAAAATGTGCTTTTGCTGGTGCAGTCACGTTGCTCAAATGGGTGCAATTTCAGATATTTATGTTTCCCTCATCTTCACTGCTTGATTTTGCTCGTGAGAAAGTGTTACTCATAGTCGTTGAAATGTCACTCATAATTACACTGAAATTATGAAAATGTCACACATAGCAATCTGAAACCTTGGCACCTATGCAGAGCAAGGTAATTTAAAGAAAATTGCAATGGGGCACGACGTGCCCATACTTCGGTAGTGTAACGAAACATCTCTGGGGGTTTCAGCAAGGCCCGTAGGAACAGAGCAAGGGAGAAACAAACTCTGTGTGCCCAATTATAGACAACAAAAACCTGGAGCACGGCGCCTTCTGCTGTTCAAAGGGATTTTCATTTTTACATTATTACAAAAACTCTTCTATCCACATGGGAATCACCAATTCACTCTTAGGCAGCCACTTGTTACCAGACAACAGAAGAACACAAGAGAGCAAAGACGTTTTATTTTCAGGAAGTAAAGCAAGAGTGCCTCATACTCATGGAATCTGTACACACAGCACTGACAAAAACACACATGCAACCAGAGAGTCTCGCACCACAAACACATGAAGGGAGTGAACAGATTAAATATTTCGGGAGAGGCTGATAAGAAAGCTTTTGACGAACTTGACTGTAGTTTTGCAGGTGTTGTGCACGCAGGGCGTTGCTTTCTTCAGCACACTGGTGCCTTCCTGCTTTGATTCTAGTTGCACCACTATACTGATATCTAATGTGGGTTATTTCCATTGGTTTCTACAGCTTTCACTTGGGTGTTTAATTTACCCACCCACGCCTCACCACTTTTTATTTGAAGCAGCCGCCACTGGATCCAGGGCAACAAAATGGACTGGCGATCAAGACCTTGCCACCACTGCCAGTTTAGGCACATCTCAAGCTAATAGTGCACTATTTGAGGAGCCTGTCACATTTTGCAGTCTCTATTTCCCATTGTTAATCCAATGTGAAAAGCCATTTAAATCTTATTTTGAGGACTCTATTTCATTTGCTGTCATTTTTATATATATATCTATTCTATGTTTCCACAAAAAACTGCAGGCTTGGGAGACTGCTTCCTTTCTCCAGGCCACTGGCACAGCAGCTCAACTATTCTATGTGCTCTCTGAATATGAGGCTTTACGGGTAGGAAACACACTGGGTGGTTGAGGGACCAGCTTTAGATTTAAGGGCACCTGGTGCGACAATCTTTTTTTGGCACCCAAACCCCCAATAACCTCCATCTCCACAGACTCCCTCACTACCACCTTCCAATAGTGCCACTCAACGCTCTGCGGTCCCTTTCTCACATGCATTTCTTTTGTTTTATAGTGCTACTCATACCAACCATAGGGTGTCAGAGCACTTTGCATCACACACACGTTATACACAGTGCTTAATTTGTATAAAAAAAATTAAAAACATTAGTGCTGGTGCCCAGAGCTCGCCTCAAATGCCCAAAGCCAACAATAATAAATGTTAGTTTTCCAAATGCGTTGTTTTGTAATCTGTCATGCCTTTAATCCACTACCAGTCACACCCTGCAGCTTTTTTTTTTTTTTTATTTGTTTATTGACAGGCTTGCAACATGTATACAAAAAACCCCAAGGCTGGGGTACATTAAAACAATCCTCGCATATGTCAATGCCAGCCAAGTTTTGTGTATAACAGAAAGAATATCAAGAACAACTGAACCCCCCCACCCTACCCCACCCGGCACTGGAACAAATATGTATCATACAATTGTCGGTGAAGTAAAAAAAAGATCATGTGAGCACATATGAGTGGTAGTCCATAAGAAGTAGTTCGAAGTCCAGCAAGTCTCGGCCAGACCTAGGAGGAAAGATATCATAGATAGGAGCAAGACAAATCACGCAACAGGGTGACTCAATAAATACACCGTTAGTGGAGCCCAAAAATCTTTGGGTCGTGAGGCCTCCGGTAACTCTTCTGCATACGCCTCCAGTTGTTCCCTACAATATATTAAATCTTTGATCCATTTCTTTACAGTGGGCGTGGATTTTGCGCCCCAACACTGCGCCATAGCACGCTTAGCCAGCAGGGTCGAGACAGCGACCAATCTCCTATTGCAGGGCTTGAGATATTTCACACTACCCAGCAAGCACACCTCAGGGTCGCACTGCACACTCTCCAGCACAACATCCAAGAGCACACTCGCAACCCTGGCCCAGATCGCAGCTATCCCATCACACTGCCACGCCAGGTGTAAAAAATCAGCATCAGCCTGCCCGCAGCGTACATAATTAGCTGTGTCCCGCAGGCCGAATCTGCGTAACTGCACTGGCGTGTAATATAACTGGTGCAAAAATTTTAAATGAATGATACGCAAATTATAGTTCGCCGTGAGGCGACCAGTTAGCTCGCAGCAGAATTTCCAGTTATCTAGCGGTAACTCGAACCCCAGCGTAGTGTTCCATTTGATATATGAAGGGTGGTCCCCCGGTTCCCGCTCCCGCTGTGACGCATCATACAGCCTAGTGATCAGGCCCTTACGTTCCGTCCCAGACAGCACCGCCTGCAGTGCTCTCAATGTTTGTGGTTCAGTGGGATAATTGGGATAAACGGACCTGACCGCCTGCCGCACTCTCACGTAAGTAAATCCCAGCATCAACCCGGGGTCGCGGCCCGCCTGTACACTCTGGAGTGAGCGGAACTGACCACCGTCTTACAGGTCTCCCATTCGTGTAACACCCACATTCGCCAGCGCTCTTATAGCAGGGCGCTCCTGAGCTGCCGATATGTCGGGATGCGCAGCAATAGGGAGCTTCGGGGCATACAGGTAATCGAGCTGTGCGCTCTTGGCAAGGGTCCGCCAGGCCCAGGCAGTGCACTGCACCGGGCTGATTTCCTTCCTGGCTGCTCCACTCCCTCCAGAGAGTGCTGCAGCCATTAGCGGCATTGGAAGCACAGCGTCGGACTCAATCGCCGTGTGCGGCAAGAACCGTTGTGGAAAAAACCAATAGTGGGCAAACTGCGCCTGCGCGCATAGATAGTATAAGCGCATATCGGGTGCCTCAAACCCACCTCGGTCGAACGGCTGCACAAGGACGTTCCAGCTACATCGGGGCTTCTTGCCCCGCCAGACAAAGGACAGAAGGGCCGATTGCAATGTCTTGAACAGAGCAATATTTAGTCGAATAGGGATATTCACAAACAAATATAACAATTTGGGTAATATAGACATTTTCGTAACGGCGATACGATCAGCAAGCGACAGCGGCAACCTAGACCACCGCTCCGCCCTATCTGTGATCTGTGTTAGGACCCGTCCATAATTCATGGAGATTACCTGTTCGGGATCCCTATGCAGCCAGATCCCTAGGTACTTCACCGGATCCCGGGTCCAAGTCAGAGGGAAGTCAAGCTCACGCGTGCCAGCTGTCAGCGGAAACACCGTCGACTTAGCCCAGTTGATCCCTAACCCAGAAAAGCCCTCAAATTTAACGTACTCGCGAAGTAATTCAGGCAGGTAGGTCTCTGGCTCGCGCACATAAAGTAGCATGTCGTACGCGTATAATGAGACAACCAGAGGTCGCTGCCTGAAACGCAACGCAGCGGACGCATGCAACTGCGCAGTTTGCAAGCCAGGGGTTCCAATGCTAGCGCACAAAGCATCGGCGATAGGGGGTAGCCCTGCCGTGTACCTCTGCTAATTGGGAAGGCCGAAGACACCCAGCCGTTGACGCGCACCCTAGCAACGGGCTCAGTATACAGCACCCTAATCCATTGGAGAAAGAACGGTGGAAGACCCATTCTGGTTGAAACAGTGAACATATAGTCCCACTGAAGGGAATCAAATGCTTTTGCTGCATCCAGCAGCACTGCCACTGCCTGGAAATTGGGTTCAAAGTAATGCAAGGTGGCGAAAATCGTGCGTAAATTGTGAGTGGTAGACCTTGCAGGCACAAATCCTGACTGGTCAGGGAGAACCAATAGGGGAACTAGCGGCTGCAGCCGGATAGCAATCAGCTTGGCTAGGATCTTGGCATCGATATTGATAATGGACAGAGGCCGGTAAGAATCGCAGCAATTTGAAACCTTATCAGGTTTTAAAAGCATAACCAGGAGGGCCTCCTTCAAGGATGGGGGGAGATGGCCAGCATCATACGCCTCCGCAAAAACGTCTAGAAGCCTCGGGGCCAAGTCATCAATGTAAGTTTTATAAAATTCGCTGGGAAGTCCATCTAGCCCGGCGGCCTTGCATGTAGGGAGGGACATAATAGCATGTTTTACATCCTCTACATCAAATGGTTGTGTGAGATATTCTTTATGTCCCGAAGAAAGTCAGCCAAGGGCCACGTCATCCAGGTAGGAGTGCATGTCCACCTCAGGGACTCGAGACTTACACTCGTACAATCTGGCATAGAACTCAAGGATAGCCTCGCTAATCTCGGGAGTAGTGTAGTGTGCCGCCCCGACATCATCTAACATCTCTGTAATGTATTCTTGACTCCGCGGAGCTGCTAGTTTCTGTGCCAGCGAGCGGCCAGGCCTACCCCCCTCCCCATAATACCGTGCTATGGATCGTCTGGACCTGTGTACCATTTCTTGATCCACAGTATCATTGTGTTCCGTCACTAGTTTTCGTATCTCAGATAACGTCGCAGAAGATGGGTCTGTCTCGTATGCCCTCTCAAGAGGAGATCTCAGCTGCCAACTTATGAATGCGGCATCGGAGATCACGCAGCACACCAGCCTGAGCCCCCATGCACACCCCCCTGATAGTCACTTTGAACGCCTCCCACAAGACGCCAGCGCTGTCCACCGAGCCAACATTCTCACGAAAAAAATTCCGGGTAGCTTCCCCAACAGTGTGTTTGAAGACAGAGTCAGTCAAGGAAGTGGGTTGCAACCGCCATGCAAAGGGAGGTCTCTCACAGGTAGGTATCTGGAGTTCCAGAAGTACCGGGGAGTGATCCGACAATGTACGAGCCATATGGTCAATCCCGACTACACACGTACAAACAGCCTCGGTGGCAAGCCACAAATCCAGGCGTGTACATGTCCCATGCACATAGGAGACAAACGTACTCTCACGCGCACCAGGGTGCCGCAAGCGCCATACATCATGCATCCCTCCAGTTTCCAACAGTCCCAGCAGAACCTCTGAAGCATTCTTGGGTCGCGTGAGTCCCTGTCCCATACGATCCATCGCAAGATCCAAACACAAATTAAAATGACCTCCCCAAAGTATCTCCACTGTAGGAAACCCAGAAATGCGGCGCCATACATCCACAAAAAAGGCTGGGTCATCAATGTTAGGGCCATACACATTTACCAGAAGAAGAACACTCACACCTCCCAGCTGGCCATGCACCAATGCCACTCGACCCTGGTCATCCGTGTCGGCTCTTATAACAGTGAAGGGAACCCCGCGTTTAACCAGAATCATCACGCCACGAGAATAGGTGGAATAGGAGGACGCCACTCTCACGCCAGCCCATCTTGCACACACAGACTTCTCAGCATGTTTAGTGAGATGCGTCTCTTGCAGAAAAGCTATCTGCACGTTCATCCTATCCAGATAGGCCAATACAGATCAAATTTTTTTGGGAGTGTTAAGGCCACGGACATTCCATGTTAGGAACTTCACATTACCACTCATTAAGTCTAAAGATCATGACAGATTCCCTAAATGGAGAAATCCGGAATATGTGTTCACATACATGAAGAAAATGGTAAATACATCGACATCTAAGATAACAAGTGCCAGTTAGCTCAGTTGCTACCCCCGCCCCCAACCCCCCACCCACTTCAGCGTCCCCAACTCGCCAAAGCCATCCCAGCCCTGCCCTACCCAATCAAAGAAAACAAACAAGCTCAGATAGGGTACTCCCATGTGGGGGCGTCAGAGCGCGTCTAGCCTCCTAGCTAGTAGGAGGTGGCTGAGCATACCTGGTAGCTATGCCTATCACATTATAATACTGTGTACCACAACCCCCGGTAAGAGAGAAGCTTGTTGAGGCAATGAGACCCAAGTATGTCATCCTGGGAATAAAAAAGGAACTGTTAGAAACAACATCTCAACATTAAATAGAGACTGTCACTAGTGCCACATTACAACAAAAACACAGGCAATCCGGCGCTCACTGTTCCTCATTGTCCGAAAGCACCTGAGACTATCGCCGCGCCCGCTTCAGATGTTTAGCGTGTTCCAGAGCAGCTTTAGAGTTAGTGAACATTTTTGAGTCTCCTTCAGGTCCAATATGTAGGCGTGCAGGGTATAGCATAGAGTAGGGAACTCCTTCGGTATGCAAAAACTTTTTCGCAGCGCCAAACTCCCTCCTCGCGGCCTGCACCGCTACTGTAAAATCAGGAAAGAACGATAGAGAATTGCCCTGGTGCACAATGTTACCCTTATCGCGGACCATACGTAAAATAACATCACGGTCTCTGTAATTCAACAGACGTGCTATAATTGGGCGAGGGGAGCACCTGGGACAGGATGCGTAGCGAGGGATCGGTGCGCATACGCTCAACTACAAACATGGGGGACAGCTGTTCGGAACCAAAGACTTCCTTGATCAAGTTCTCCACGAATAGCTCCATTTTGCCAACACTCGTGGATTCCGGAAGGCCTGTAATCCGAATGTTATTTCGCTGGGAGCGGGCCTCCAAATCCTCATTCTTCGCCTGGATAAGGGATAGGACCTTCTCCATATTCAGCGTCTTCCCTGTAACCTCACCCAGGCCGTCCTCCGTCGCAGACACGCGCTGTTCTACCTCTCCCATACGGGCATTTTACTTTTCAAGCTGTGATGACATGTCGTCCAAGCGGTGGTTCACGGCAGCCATCGTTCCCTCTATGGACTGCAGGCTGCACTGCATGGCCAGCAGCATTGTTTCAAGGGTAGGAGGCCCCGCAGTCGGGGCATCGGCGTCCGAGGCAGCCCTCTGCGAAGACTTAGAGGATTTGCGCGCCTCAAAAGTGAGGCGAGGTTGGGTTTTGTCAGTCCTCCCCATGATAGTAGTAGGAATAGTACGTAGGACAGCAGGCTCAATATGCACAGATAGGGAGATCTGCGCAGGTCAAGGGCACCAGGGGTACGCAGGCCGCCTGCAAGAAAGCTCTCCAAGCCACAGTTCAGTAGACAAAAGCACTATAGCTATGAGGTTGTGCCTCAACTGCACCGGGTTTCGGCAGCACCAGGTGCAGGGGGCCCGCAGGCAGGAGGTAGGTCACTACTAATGAAGTAGCAGCATAGCGGCATCAATATCAGGGGCTGGAGACTATAGTAGTGTAAAG
The DNA here is from genome assembly GCA_963921515.1 of Calotriton arnoldi. Lineage (NCBI taxonomy): Eukaryota > Metazoa > Chordata > Amphibia > Caudata > Salamandridae > Calotriton > Calotriton arnoldi. The sequence continues at coordinate 234,975 of CAWUFW010003877.1, read as the reverse complement.
CGTTACGAGAAGAAATCGCCAGCTAAATCAGCAGATATGGGAGGAGTAGCTGCCCCGAGCAAGATTACCACCAGTTCCAGCCAGCACACAGCGGACCCACCGATACCATCAGTCTCGTTATAGAAAAAGGGTGTCTGCAGCAATCCCAAAGCGATGTCCCTCACGCACCTCCAATGCCATTCACAGTGCGCCAGACAGCTCCGCAAGTAATAGTGTGTTGTAACTGCAGCCAGCCACCTATCCGAATCAGCCAGCAACTCTCCCGCACGCACCAGCGCCCAGCCACAGCTCGCGGGCCGTGGCCCGAACCCCTACCCGCGCCGCCTCCACAGACACCGGCCAGGGGTCGGGCTGCCCCCCACTCACCGCCGCGGGTGCCGAGCGCTCAGGAGTCCACTCAGCTTCCTCGCACAGCCCCGATCGGGCAAAGCAGGATCCGCAGGGCCCAATTCCTCAGAGGCGCCGCTCAGCCGTCTTCTCCAGCAGCGGGGGCACAGCCCACCTCGCAGGGCAGTGGCATGAGGAGCGCATCACTAGCGGTCACCAGGCGTGCACCGCGATCAGGGTCAGTCCCGGAGGCAGCCAGATAGTCCGCGCCGGGCCCAGGAGGTTCCAACGGAGCCACAACGCGCCGACCTCAGGGCCGCGCGGGAGCCGCCATTTTGTGAAGCGGCCTCCGGGTCCAGACACCGCTCGTCGGCAGTCTCAGCAGCGGAGCTCGGCGTCAAAAAATAGCTCCCACTCGGGCAGGATCCCCCAGAGGTAAGGGACACTCGGTTATTAGCTCAAAAGTGTTATGCAATAGGCGGATGATGGGCGGATTAGGGCTCAGCCGGGCAGAGCCTCTCTAGAGAGCGGCCATCTCTCTGTGCGCTCAAGCCACGCCCCCCACACCCTGCAGCTTTATCTCACTTTTGCAGTTTCCTCCTTTCTCCCTCTGTGACTTATTTCCGTTTTTCTTTTCCTCTTTCTTCCCCTTTGTGTGTTTGTTTATTCCTCTCGTTCTCTAGGTAAATGTGAATAAGAAAAAATAAGTGCCGGTCACCAGAAATGAGTGCCGGTGGAACCTACAGACAACCACCAGCTTAAATTAAGCACTGGTTATAAAGAGGCAATGAATCTTATGTGTATAAAGCATTCTATAGGAAATGTTACACAAAACGGTGAGGAATAACGTTGCGTGATCTGCATGGTATATGTTCTTTGCAGCAGGCACATTAACCCTCTGTGCTACATTATGAGTCAAAAATGCCACTAGACAAAACTTCATCTCTCTTCAGCAGAAACATTAATCACCTGCATTATCTTGACATTTTTACTGTTGCCTGAAAACTGCTAGACAGCAAGGAAACAGCAAGTACTTTTAAACCCAAAAGTTATTATTGAACACATCGGCTGCACCAGTCGTACTGCCCTAAAACTTGCCCTGGGAAATTGTTTGGGCCAGTATGGGCTTGACTTTGGGGGTTGTATGCTTTTTGGGAATAAGACAAATTGGGGATTATACCTAAGGAATATTTTTGCCATAAAATGCCCCAGTTTTCTAGAGCTTTATGCTGTACACTGCATCATTTGAACTCCTTTTTTTCATAAAGCAATCACAGTAAGCAAACCCCACCCTCTTTTAGTTTGCACTCATCCACTGTGCTCGTTCGCATGCTGTACTTGGATTGATACTTTCCACCCCATCAAATTGAAGGGGAGAGGATGTGGTTTTATAGCCAGAGCTTTTGACTTTGGAACTGGGGAGGCGGGTTTGAATCCCAGCCTCGGCGCAAAATCAAGTGATCTTGGACGAAATAATGTCATTTATCCATGCGTAATGAAAACGAATCTGACCCTGTGTAATGTAACTGGTGCTCATTTAAAGTGTTCCAGTGCCCGAGAGCTGAGTTTGCACAATGTAAAACTATGAAAAAATAATATTTTTAAAGTAATTATTGGCACTCATTTTCCCCAATATATCAAGGTGGTGTCTTAACCGATGGAGTCTTAGCATCCTCGTCGCCAGTGTTGTAAAGAAGAAAGGTACGTAGGCCAAGTGATGTAGAACATAGATAGTAGATTTATTCTTCAAGTTACTTCCTTGTTGGTTGGTTACAGGAAACAAGTCAGATCCATATGAAGCCCCACCAGGAGCAGCCTCCTTGCTGCTCAGCCCATCCATTCCAACTGCTCTCTCTCCAACTCAAACACTCCCAACATTCCGATGACATCACCGATGACTGAGCAGCAAGGCAGAGGACATCAATAGGGAGGATGCACTAATCAAGTAATAGATTATAACACATTGGCATAGAAAAGATTTATGTTTTGAATACAACATTTTTAGAAGCTACAGTGTGGCGGTACGGAGTATCCCAGGAGCCCTCCTTGTCCCTTTACAGATGCCATTGAGCAGCACACATTGTATGGACCATTGTTGATGCTGTATAATTAGTTATTTTCCCCCAGTGCTTTTTTGCCCTGGCCTTCTGTCTGTAATATGGCACATGCCTACGAGCAAAGGCCAGGGCCCCATGAAAATTATGTACAACCTCTTGTGTCTGTCAGAGATGCAACCGTACTTAAACAGCTCAAAAACCACGATTAAGACTTCTGGATTTGAGAATCAAAGGCAGTGCAAGTTTCTCATAGTGGCTGTCAGTGGGTCATAAAAGAAATTCCAAATATATGCTCATCCAATTCTTCGCCTCTCTGCAGAGGAACTGCCTGTGTTGAACTATTGGCAAGGAAAGGAAACTTGTTGCTTACAGGAGAGTGGGTCTGTTGGTTATGGGGGATGTTGAAGTGAAGGAGCTGCGAGGAAGTACATGCAAGATCAATTTAACAAACTTGAAAGAATGGAAAGCTAATGTGGCCCCTTAACTTGGAGATCATGGCTATCTTACCAGCCATCAGGACTTCAAACTAATAACTTGCAGATCATGGCATACTTTATTTGCCCTTAAGATAAGGCAGCAGGTAACTTCTAGGCATGTCATTCACTCCCTTGCCCATCACTATGATTCTGATCTCGGGAGCTTTCACGGTGTCTCTTGCAAAACATATTGAGAACATGCAAGTAATATTTCTTAAACATTTTCTCTTCATTTCAAGGGAAAAAGCTACTTGATCGCTAGGCCGAGGACTCCTATTCAAGCAGCAGGAACATCCGAGGAAGTGAATAAGAAGGTACACATTTGTTTTTGAGTGATGGGTGAAGGGGCAGTGCTGAAGTTTGCCCTCACTAACCTTTGAACAAGTAACTTGCAGAGCCTCATCGGTGGTATACAGCATATACATACTGCTGCGATTTTGGGAGCACCTACTTAAAGCCCGGATGAGCTGGACTTACTTTTTAACCACTTACCACAGAATAATTCTTTTATTCAAATTTATTTTATTTAAAACATAAGAAGAATTTTCTAAAGATTGTTTTTGAAACTACAAAGTTAAAAACCTGCTATACCTCATGCAGCGGTAAAATTGCAGCCATGTACTATTCATTAACATGCAGCTTCGAATTTTGTATCTTAGGTTAAGCAAACATTTGACATGGATCGTTTCCTGCTCCCAAAAGATGGTAGAGTGCTCAAGCGAAAGGCTGAAACAGAGCTGCAAAAACAAGGAAATATGATTCCTCCTATTTGGACATTGGTTTCACCTGCATTGTTGTTAGTGGAGAAAGTAGACCACAGTGTGTGGTTTGTGGCGTGATCTTAGCTAACGACAGCTTGAAGCCAACCAAACTAAGGCGTCACTTTGAAACAAAACATGGGCCTCTAGCAGGAAAAAGCAGAGATTTTTTTGCCAGGAAGTTACAAGAGATAACTCAGCAGAAAGAAGCGGTGAAACATGTGGCAAATACTCCTGCAAATGCATTAAAAGCATCATACCAAGTAGCATACCACATTGCCAAAAACAAAAGGCCCTTTGTAGATGGAGAAAAAGTGATTCTCCCAGCATTGCTCGACGTAGCTAGGACAATGCTTGGTGAAAAAGCAGCAGAGAAGTTTAAAAGTATACCCATCTCAGACAGTTTGCCGCCGCATCTCTAACATGTCAGAAGATATCCAGGGACAGCTCATAGCCCGGTTGAAATCAAGTTTGTTTGCTTTGCAGTTGGATGAAGCAACTGATGTGTCAAAGGATGCCCATTTAATTGCTTATGTTCGATACTGCTATGAAACGCTATTATTAGAAGATTTTTTATTTTACAAGCAAATCAAGGGGCGAGCAACAGGATCCGATTTGCTTGCCATTATCAATGTCTTCCTGAGTATCCATGGCTTAAAATGGGAAAACTGTGTTGGAATCTGCACAGATGGTGCTCCTTCAATGTGTGGTGCTAGGGCTGGCCTAAAAGCTAACGTATTGAAAGTGGCTCCACATATTCTGTGGACCCACTGTATGATACACCGGGAAGCCCTTGCTGTTCGAAACATGGACAGCGAACTTGAGGATGTGCTGAATTCTGCTATAAAAATAGTAAATTTTATAAAGACCCATCCCACAAGAGCTTGTCTATTTGCAATTTTATGTGCAGAAATGGGAGCTGAGCATGATGGCTTGCTGTTTCATACAGAAGTGCGGTGGTTATCCCGGGGTAAAGTGCTGTCTCGCATCTTTGAATTAAGGAATGAAGTACAGCAGTTTCTTCTGTGTTTGGACCCCTGCAAAGCAGAACAACTATGCAATCCCCGCTGGCTTGTGCTTCTAGCATACCTTGCTGACATTTTTGAGAAATTAAATTCCCTGAATCTGTCCCTGCAAGGAGCTGACATCACTTCTTTTACCATGAATAAAAGAATAACTGCATTCAAGAAGAAGCTTGAATTATGGAGAAGACTAGTTGATGATGGCCTGTTTGAGCCATTTCCATGTTTAGTAGATGCTCTTGAGGAGACTGAATATGAACATCCAAGTGTTGCTGAGATAATAAAAAAATCACCTGACGTCTCTCAGGGACAGTTTGCAAAAGTATTTTCCTGAGGACAGCGATCACTTCAATGACTGGGTCTTTCAACCATTTCTGGCAGAGGTGGCAAGCCATCTCCCGATTCGTATGCAGGAAGAACTAATTGATCTCCAAAGTGAACGCACTCTGCAGATGCATTTCAGCAAAGTCTCACTGGGAGAGTTTTGACTGAAAATGTCTGCAGAATATTCCGCTTTGAGAGAAACTGCTATCAAAACTCTCTTGCCTTTCAGCTCATCCTATTTATGTGAGATTGGGTTCTCAGCACTTGCGGTATTAAAGACTAAGTACCGTTCAAGACTGGATGTGGAGCACAACCTGAGGATGGCAGTAGCAAAAATCCATCCACAGATTGACCGTCTCTGTGGCGAAAAACAGGCACACCCGTCACATTAATGTTGGTGGTGTTATATATGTCATGTGTAAAACAAAGCATCCTAGTAAAAACAATTTGGGCACATTTTATCTTGGAAAATTGTGTTTTGAGCTGTGTAATAAGCCTCTGTCATTTAACCACACCCACTCACAAACCTGCAGTTTACTAAACACTCTTATTGTGTTGGACATTATTTGCTGGATATGGCCCGGGATATGCGGGTGGCGGTCGATTATGTAGTGTACCAGATTCCAGAAATTTCTGTCAGGTGGTTGGGGGGCCCGACATTTAAAAAAATTGAGCTGGGGGGGCTTAACCTACAAAAGTTTGAAGACCTCTGCTTTAGAGTATATTGCGTGCCATTCTGGAACTATTTTTTCATTTTGCCCTTCGTCTGCTCTTTCTGGCATGTTAGGTGGAAGTGCCCCCTCCCTTCCTCTCGAAGCCCCAGAAGACATATTCTTGCTGTGGCATGTCACTTCAAGCTTGTAGGCTGGAGCAGGCCAGCTCGGACCCCTCTTTTGATAAAGTGCCTATGACCGCGTTTACCGTTGACCTCCTCCTTGTCATGGTTTTGAAACCAGAAAAGATGTTGATATTTGTATGAACAAACAAACATGTGTATCTGTAAAATCCTTTCCAGCAGTATCTACAAAGAGTCAATCCCCTTTTGGGAACTATTTCAAAAAGTTACCCATCTGCAATTTATGAATGGTTAAATCTGGTTAATTATGTTTTAGAAAATGTAACACACATCTAAAACTGGAGTTTTTTGGTGATGTCGCTGCCGCTGAATGTGGCTTGTTGCATTGGTGCTGATACTTACTCTGTTGCAATGGCTCAGCAGAGCATTGGTTGGAAGTCAGGGGTTGGCCAAGGTAGACTATGGGCAATGCTTTTTTTTCCAAAAAGAGCAGGGTTCCAAAGTTTCTCTAGGAGCCCATTGCTGGTACTACTGAATGCCAGATTTGTAGAATACCAAGGTTGCCAATTCTTGAGGCCAATCTCGTGCCTCTTTCTTCAACCAAAAATGAGTGTAGGTGCCCACGACCTTCCACCCCACGGCGCGTATTAAGCACTGCACCCATGATTCCAGATGCAGAGCAGACCTGCTCCCCACAGCAGTCAAAATTATATAATTCAATGCAGAGCGCTAATGCACTGACTGTGAATATTTGTGTACGTTCAGTGCCCTCTCTCCATCACACCTTCTGTGCTTGTGTCATTGTCACCAAGACTGCAGAGGAGGCAGAGGAAGCAATACTCTCTCCTAAAACAGTGCAGATCTACAAGTCACCATCTTTAAAATTGGCCTGTCTTCCCTGACTGTTCAAGTACTAGTTGTTAAAGATCAATATATTTTCTAGAATAACACAACTGAATGGTAATGTCATATCACTACAGATCTACACACATTCACTCACACAACATACACAATTCCAACACCACTCTGCCCTTCAGAGTATACAACATAACTCAATCAGTTCTATCCAGGTAAGCAGCTTCTTGTACAATGTGAAAGGTGGCCAGAGAATGGATGCTTGCACACAGACAGGAGCTGTAGCTGGGAGAGTCTTGGAAAAATGGGAACAGCTGTTGTGTCATCTAGATCACTACCTTCTCTCCTTATTGTACAGATATGAGGTTTAAGTCATTGTTACATAAGGGGACCAAACTCACAAGAGGCAGCATGATCATTTGGCCTCACATCTATAAAAGAGAAAACTTTTGCATTTGGTGCGCAGTGCTTACGCTTTTTTTGTTCTGTCCAACTAACTTCTGCATTCCCGCAGCCCATAGGGTTGATCTGCATATCTTGTGGAGCACTGGGCTAACCAAATGGCTGGAAAAGTGTGGACCCAAGGATGAGTGGAATGATGTAAAACATGGGGTTCTTCTCACGGCAGCCAATTCTGGAAACTGCTATTCTTCTGAAGCAGCTGGTGTGGCTAACCTTAAATCTATTCCTATCCAAGATGGCTGCCTTCACAGTGTTTGTTGTATGAAGTTAACAATTCAAGATAGTGTTAACCTTTTTTTCCTGTGAGGTAATGCCCTGCCTAGTTCATATAGAAGAAGACGTTTGTCAGAGGAGGGTGTGCTACAACACAACTATTCCCAGATTTTTTAGTCACATTCACCTTTTATACACTTATGTATGTGAGGAGATATGTATTGGTATTTATAAAGCATAAACCTAGCTATGAAGCAACAAAGCACAGTACATTATGTGAGGGGATGGGAGACAATCTACAAGATCAAGCACATCAAATGTAGATTACACAAATACACTTTACACACATTATATTTCTAGGCACAGGGAGATTATGATTTGCCCAGAATCACACGATGTTGAGTCATGCGCCGAGGCGGGGATTCGAGCCTTGGTCCCTAGATTCAAAAGGAGGCAGCTCTGGCCACTGCACCACATCTCCACCCAACTTGAAACACTTGTAATGCAGTGTTTGACACAGTGCCCACCATTACATTGAAAGTAGCCTCTGGATCAACCCACTTTCTTTGTCACTGTGGGGAAGTTATTCAAGAGATATCAGGATCTGTCAAGCACAGCACCATCACTAAAGCACCTTGAGAGTGCATTTTAAACAATGGCCTTGTTTGGCCTCTGGCCCTCTAGCTCGGTGGACTACAGGGGAGACAGGAGTTACTGGACCCCAACCAAAGTTGTTTGCCACTGTTGTCCTGCGGTCCTTCTTACCATAGCTCTGCAAACTGGGTCAGTACAATCCTTTCAGCCCCTGACTCTCGGGGTAGCGATCAGCGGCGGTTCCTTTATTGGGGTGTCATGGTGTTGCCCACCTATTTATTTGGCTCCCATAGTGCCCCCCTTAATGTGAAATGTAAAAAAACGGTGTTTCGGGCTGCAGTATTTTATTTTCAGCCACGGCCGGGCGTGGTTGCACTGCAGCAGGAGAGTGAGGTTACAAGGCATGCGGGTGGGGCTTAACATTGATGTCAGCAGCACTCCATGAATATGAATGCTATGCATACTGCACACAACTGCGCATGTCAGGTTGGCCAACTGCCTTTTGGCAACCAGCCTGACATGCGCAATGGAGTCTAGAGGCCTCTCACCTTGCACAATTAGTGAGCAAGGGAGGGGTTACAGCTGCAGCCACCCAGACTCCTATTGAGCACTGGGTTCGCCTGACCAAGCCAATCCTGTTGCTGCTCTGCTCTCATGTTTTAAAAGCAAGAGAGCAGCACCTGGATTGGCTTAGGTCTCTTGTCTAGTGGTCCTTCAAGCCGCGCGGGGTGGGGAGAATAAGGTGGTCCACACCGGAACAGTGGCCAATCACTCCATGGCTTTATATATGAAGGCTTGCAGCGATTGGCCATTTCAGTTCCTGCTCTCCTCCTCCCTTGAGTGCTGCGCCATTAATGGCATTGTGCACGACGAAGAGAGGAGAGCAGCCACACCCACCTCAGCAGCCCTTGACCTGTAGTGAACTCACACTTGTGTGCTCTGGTTCCTGGGTCCAGCCAAAACTCAAGGCAGCCCACTCTCTCGGAGTCGGAGAAGCAGCCATTCATGCTGCAGTGAAAAAAAATAATAATAATAAGAGGTAAAATGAGTGTTTATGGTGCAATTTAGTTTTTACCTTACCTATGGTGCACTGGCTGTGTGTGTTGAACTTCTATGTGGCTAAGGCTCTGGCACATTATCCTTCCTGACCTGTCCGATTTCTCATTTTAAAAAGTGCCAGCTGCACTTTGAAATGCAAAGCCCTACGAGTTTGCCTCAGTTTGCAGTGTTGCTTGCTTGGCAGTCTAAATTAACAGAGAATGGGTTCAAGCAAATCACATTGAACTATGTGCCTAAGGCTTAGGGCCCGATTCCGATGTCGTTCGGAAGGCCTCCGAATCGGATTTGGCTTTCCCGGATCCGATTCGTAGCCCTGGTTTCCGACCGAATCGTACACAGGTCCGAACGACAAAGTACGAAGCGAAGATCGCGTACGCGTCGACCGAATCGTTTCCGGGACCCGAACCTGTCTGTACGACTTGTTCGTAGCCGAATCGTGCTGCGCAATGGAGCCGAATTCCGACCGAGCGAGTACGATGCACGATTCGGACAGCCGCTTCGCCTCGGTCTCAGCGAGACGAAACGGCTGTCGGAGTCGTAATTCAGGGGGCCATAGCAGGCCCCCCTTCACCCGGGGCCCTCCGAATGTGTCACGGGGGTGTGCCCATGGGTCCCCCCGATCCAGGCATGCACAGTGTGGCGGGCACCATGGGATGCCCACCACAGGGTGTACGCTTTTCCCCACCCACCCCTTTTTGCTATGTGAGCCTGTGTACGCGTCTGTACAAAGGCTCCCTTAGAGTTCAATGGGAGTCCGAGCGTAAGCATACAGCTGCATCGTACTCGCTCGTACGGACTCCCAGAGCACGTCTCGCTCAGAAAGCCCTCCGGATCCGAGTCGTATGGAGGGCTTTCCTAGCGAGATCGGAATCGGGCCCTAAGTGTTTAACTGCTGTGGTAGACTAAATATAAATTACATGCCAGTTTATTGATCAAGCATTTGAAGAATACGATCGAAAAAGACATGCTTAACTTTTTTCTTGATGAAGGAAATACATTTGTATAGGGGGTCACTTTCTAAAAAGGATGCATCTAGTCCATGCCGAAAGTTTAGAAAGTCCATGTTCGCTATTTCATCCCCCTTTGCAACCATACGTGAAGGTGGATGCAGGGTCAAGTTATGGCTCTTCAGTAATAACCCATTTTTAGTTTGGAGTGTCTACATTCATATTTTAAAAGTTCATATTGTGTTCACATCACATGCTGGCATGAAAAGTGGCTGTGTTATTTTTGCTAGGTACCCGTAAGCGCGGTGCTGCCCGAATTTTGAAAAAATCATGTGCTGTAACTCAAACGGATTATTTCAAATCAATGGGAGTAACTATTATTTCAATGAAAATGAACGTCTGCTCTGCGTGCTTTGAAGGCCACACGTAAGGCTCTACGAGTGCGGCCTCATCAGACTGTGCATGGCAAGAACCGCGTAGCTGCAGATGATAGATTGTGGCATGGAATCATGGAAATGTTAAGTGCAGTATGTTACCATTTTTGATCAAAACATAATTTTCTTTAAAATTTGCAATACCTATGCTTGTTATAAGATAATCAAAATGGCATGAAGATTTTCAGCTTTATCAACCAGATGCAGTGCAGAGACAACCCGGTGTGCAAGTAAGATAATTAAAAACCTTGCCCATTGTACAATTTGCCAACTACAGTAACTGTTGAACAATTTTAATTCAGTCAGATATAGAACATTTTTCATGGTTAAATATTTCAAGTCTACGCTTTCACAACCGCTTTATAAACCTTTGTTCTTTCTTAAATTTGTTTTACAATGCACCATTTGCTCACTCTCTTTTTCAAACTTTTCTCAGGGGGAGAACCCCCTGAAACTCCCATTTGATGGTCAGGCTAGCTCACTTCACAACACTAATCCCCCAATGTTTACGCCCACCACTTTCGAATGTCACCTGCTGCCACCGGTAGCGAGGGTGAGCAGTCAAAGGCTTCTCAATGAGGTAGTGTGGGAGACAAAAGCTCAGAACTCAACAGTCAACCAACATACACAATAAGGTCCAGCCCAGTGCTTATTTTTTCATAAAACAAAGTACTTTAATCTCAAAGCAAAACGAAATGCTACACAATACAATAGAAATCACAAGTACAGGGTTGTAATGTCTGTTACGATCTTCAGTCAGATGCTACGCCCCCTCTCGGTACTATTGTTCTAGGCAATCTCGATTATGCACGCATAGGCATTCATTGGCACAGGTGCAGATTACTTCTATTTACCTCACCGTTTAGATGTGCAACTTAGTTTTAAAGTTCTCAACCCAGACGTTCACTAGTGCAAAAAGTCTAACCTCCTCGGCTCACATTCCTCTGCATGTGTTTAGTGCCTTCTTCTGTTTGCAGCCTAAGCAGCCGCGGCCCGTGCAGGTAAAAGCGGTGGGGCCGGGTGGGGGGGAGTGGGGGGGGGGGTTTCCGACAGAAGATGACGAGGAATTTTAAATAAATAATTCATTTTCCCTCGTCATCTTCTGTCGAACCACCTCCTCTGCCCCCCCGGCCCCACCGCTCTTACCTGCACAGGCCGTGGCTGAGCCTAAGCCCCCCTTTATTTGATGGGTGGTTGTTGCAGATCTAACAGTGTCTCTGGATGGAGTCAGCGTGGCAGGTCCTGTGCAGTGGCATAAATGCCTTCGGCAGCTACTGCCTTCCAGGCTCAGTGCAAAGAGGTAACCAGGCACAGCAATTGCGGCCCTCCAGGCTGAACCATCAGTGGTAATGTGTCTTCGGCAGCTGCCACCTTCCAAGCCAATGCAGCTCCAGCTCAATGGTGATGCAGCTCCTCTGCTCCAGTGTGGGCAGCGACAGCACCAGTTCTCAGACCCCTGGCGGTTTGCCATACTACGTGGTGATGCTCGGACTTGGAAAGTCTTGGAGAGGTTCACACAGGACCTGTGTAGAAAGACCAGTGGACCTCCTCACAGCACAGGTCACTCTTGTCTTTGTTCTTTAAGACAGTCAACTTTCTATGGGTGTTCCTCATGTCAGGAACATGTCTCTTCCTGGACAGTACCTCGTCCTGCAGGTCTAGGCACTTTCCTTTCCTCTGTGAGCAGGCAGGATTCTAGCCACTAGGTAGACTCCTAGCGTCTACAGCATAAAGTGCAGACTTCCGGTGATATTCCCTGACTTCTGGGAGAATGGCTCTCATGCAGGCACCAGCCCTGGCCCCATAGTAGTCCTTCAAGCACTCTGCGGAGCACTTCCTTCCTTGATTATGAAGAATACAGACCTAGCACAAAATGGGATGGTTTGGATCCAATTTATTACACATTTTTCAGACAGGGGATGTGGTTTTTACTGTATAAGGTTTCAGAACCGGATGGCGTTGTTCTCTTTCAAAGGCCAATTATCTGGCTGTGACTGGCTCCAAGCAGTAGTATCTAAAGGAGGGCACAATGGAGTGTGGGATCTTTGCACCTCACTGCCATCATCCTTTCTGAAGCAGTAAGCAAAGATAGACAAAAGGGCAGTCCCTGCCTAGAAACTTCCTCACCTTGATGAACAGAAACTGTAGTCCCGCCCCTCACCCCTACCATGTGGCAGTGCTTAGGAAGAATAGTCAGTAGTCCTGTGCGAATAAAGGTCCTATTTGAATTTCTAAAGATAGCCCTGTCTCTGTAACTGGATCTCCACCCTCAAGATACATTAATGAATGGAAAACACTTCCACGATCTGTGGAAGCCTTATCCATGCTCCATCCTGCACCAAGCTAAACAAGGGGCATCCAAAATGCATCCCACTGGTCCTTGTACTAAGGCTTTCACCAGACACAGAGTCCTAATACCATTCATTTGCTACACACTTGCAGCACATCCATGCACTCGACAGACACACGGATTGTCAGACCAGAGTTCTGGAGTTCACGGAACTGTGGAACTTTACATGTTGGAGCCAGTAGGCTTGCCTGTCCTAGACACAAAGAAAAAGATCTGGTCATACAATTAATTCACAAAATAAGGTACGCTGTCACCACGCCTTGATGTGATGCACAGGCAGTAGTCCAATGCCATTATGAAGGCCCGCTGGGTGCACCCTTTCAGATCACAGAACAAGTTCTGGACCTCACATTGCCAGAGACAAGCCTATGCTTCTGCACACATTACCATGACTCCAAGGTCCCAAAAAGGTACAATTCCAGTTTGAAATGCATTCAGGAACTCAGGGCAGGGGTACATGCTCGTTTACCATACAGGGTTAATTCATGTCACAAAATGCATAAAAAGAGGGAGCCACCCTAGTGAGTTCACTAAGCTGTTTATGTTTTTTAAATCATATGTCAACTGGAGATTCTTTTTAGGTCTCAGCTCTAGACGGCGCGCATGCGCTGTCTCGAACCGAGACCTGCAGATTTTACTTCTGGGCATCCAGCTCGCCCAAAGGCTTTGCATTTACTGGCACCACCGTCACTCTATTTTCCCTCCTCCCCATTTGTGAAGGGCATGCATACGTCATGCCTCTTCCATGTTTCGCCCTCCCTAAGCGATCAGCCCTACTACTCCTGGACCTACGCAGCGGCCGTTTTAAGGCATTGTTTCTGCACTACTTTTGTATTATTTCATTACGACTGCTTTTAACGACCGCTCCAAGCGCTTTTCACGAGCGTTTTTCACAAGCGCTCCCGATTTTTTTTTCTCTTGCTCTGAATGAAAGTCTACTGAGGAAAAAAAAACTGCCAGTCCCCAAAACTGAGTGCTGGAGGGCCCCACCTGCACCCACAGGCTCAAGTTAAGCCCTGGTGCTGTGTCGTGGGCACAGTAACGTCTTTCGCGTCACGGGAGGTCAGGCGGTGAGGCATTTCAGAGTTGGTCCAAGCTGGTCAAATACGTCTTCTCGCCTGATTACATACAAAGTAAACGCAAAACAGTGTCTAAGATGAGCGGCATGATTTTTTAGGCCTTCTGACACAATGCCATTGTCACGCAATTAGTAAATTAGTAAATACGTGTTCTTTGACTACTTCTGCAAGGTTTTAGCCCGGGTAATCCCTCTGGCGTCTGCCCGAGCAGCTTTCACGTAACCTCCCAACGCCTCACGGTGACTCCGACCTGCCCTTAATGTTTGCTGCTGGGGGCAGGGGAGTTGTGGGGGGCGAGTTAAGGGCCGCTTTACGACTGTTCCCATGTGTGCATGAAGGCGCCTCACAACAATTGCAATTCTCACTCTCCTTAACGGGACAGTACTTGAGTTATTTATGTTTTTTTTAATCTTTATTTGAAGCTATTCGTCAAATAAATCTGTATGCATATGTAATGCATCCTCGATTCTAGTTGTCAGTCATTTAATTGCTTTGCTGTTTCTAATCAAGTAGTTTTAAATCTTCAAGTTATCCCACTCCATCTCTGTGATCACGTCCCCAAACACGTTCTCGTGACAGGAAAAACAGTGGTAACATCCTGGACCCTGAGGTTTACCACATAAAAGGGTTAACATGACAGTCATTTTAAAAACTAAATACATTTCTGGAAATGTACAGACTTGGAACAGCCTTTCCAAAGCGGCAAAACAAACCGTAAGGATGGTCAGTATTTGTTAATGCCTTGTTAAAATATGTGCTTGTGCCCTATGCTCATTGATGCCCCAGTGGGATATGTTATCATATCTTCTGTTTCTAAATGCCCCGGTGTCACAGTTATATTACCCTATGCCCTGTTACGCTTTCGAAGAATAGCTTTTTTTTTTCTTGCCCACCGTGGACTAACTGTGCAACAAGGGTCAATTAGACAGCTGCAGGAACATTTGATGCTAAGTATAAGGTGTGTTTGTATGCCATATTTACTTTTTGATGGTAATCTATCTGGAGTGTAACAGCTGTTCTATTAGGGGAATAAAGGGCAATAAATTGGAGGGGATATTTGGACAGAAGCAGGAGGCCTAACACGAGGGTAAACCTTTTCGTGTGCCTGTGTATCGTGTCATTAGTTTCTCTTTTTGTTATATGTACAAATGCCCAGGTACCCACGCAGAAACAGGAGGGAGCACAGTGTCACTCGGCTTTTAATAGCCGATGTTGCTTTAATGAGAAACAAATACTGTTTCTTCCAATTTTGGGCTTCCTGCCTGTATCTCAATGATCCTATTGATGTGTTCATTGTGGATGCCTGGTAGAATAACTTCTACATCCTATTCCATGTTTGTTAATGTGCTCCAAGCAGGGCTGGTGGCGTTCGGTGCGACAATCTTTTTTAGCGACCGCCCCTCCTCCTCCTCAGATTCCCTCACTACCACCCAGCAAAAGTATCCCTCATCTCCCCATAGCCCCTTTCTCACATACAATTCATTTGTTTTAAAGCGCTGGTAAATGCTGGCTTTACTGATCCACTGAGCTATCCACTTTAAATACAGATCTGTTCTTTGCAGCAGGCATATGAACCCTCTGCGCTACTTTATGGCGAGTCAAAACTGCCACTAGACAAAACGCTGGTGTCTCTCTGTAGCAGGAACATTAATTACAAGAGTTATATTGACATTTTTATTGCTGCCTGAAATCTGGATGCACAAGGAACTCTGCATCAGCTGCTTTTAAATCATAAGTTATTGCTAAACAAAGCGCCCCCAGCTGAGGTCAGCGCTCCTCCTCCAGGTCAGCGCCCAGTGCGGCCGCACTGGTTGCACTGCCCTGGCTCCAAGCTTGGCGCAGCAGCATGGAAGAACGTTTCAAGGATGGAGTGAAAAGAGAAGAGCATGTGAGCAACAGTTTAGCGTCCTGCGTTAACAAGGTCTAGGATCTGCTTAGCTCAGGCTACCAACAATAAGGCATCTAGCAAGGATTTCAAACATGTATTCCTGAATCACACTGCATGACTCAGTGTGTAGTAATTGCATAGCTCTTCAATCCCTGGTTTTATCTGGCGCGTTCCCTGTCGATTGACAGTCACATTGGAGTTGTGCGTTTGTGCAGCTTCCTCATCTGGACTTTCACAGCCTCGCGCATCAAACACAGAATGATGCCAAGTGCAAATCTCTTTGCCTGGTCCGGGTGTCTCTGCATTTACAAACCATTACAGATATTCTAGGGTACAGGAACGCTTTTCTTTCTTCACTATTTATGTTTGGGCAATGTTCAATTTTTTAGGATTGCCTTGTAGAGATTGTGCTACTCCCAACTATTTGCTTCCTGTACTACCAGTTTATTTTTTATTTATTTGAAAACACCTGGCTTGCTTATTATTTAAAATGTTGTGTATGAAAGTACTCCAGATATACGAGTTCAACTAACAGGTGTACAAAAATAACACTTTAGATAAGTACTTCTCAATGCAGTACATTAATGTGCCTAGTAGTGTCAAAGCTTCCACGTTAAAGAACAGTAGATGTTGTAGCACCAAAAATAATGTGTTGCAATTTCCAAATACTTATAAGGTCCCAAAGCCGAGACCAATTGCATTGCAAATGCTTGTTAAAGAATGAAAGAACAAACAAACAACTTTTTTCACAAACATGCACGTACCAAAGTCCTTCGAGGCACCGTACACAATAAAGGTCAGCCGTGAACTTTATAACAATTCTGAATCTTACCCATCACTCCCAACAACCACACCCTCATGAAGCCAGAGTAAAATAACATACAGGGGCCCTGAGAAATGCTACGCTACTACACAATGTATACCATTCAACAGAGCACTTCCCAGGACTGCTTCCCTTTTCAATATGCACTTTCTTAAAGGGAAGCTGTTTCTCCTCCAGGCAAGGGACATCCCACTGCAGTGAACAGTCCCTTCTCTGTGCCAAACACAGGTGGGTGTCGCTTCTCTGTTGTGCTTCAGACCAGACTGAGGTGTGGCATGTCTGTGTTTGACAGATGTTTTGACTGTCATGGTAAAGAGTTGTACACTCTAGACCCATTCACCCTTTGTGTTTGTGTCATACTGGCCTGTCAAAAAATAGATGTAAATGGTAAATGAAAGATAATAACTCATTCATTCATAACAATTCATAAACCCATTAACGACCCGGTGTAATTTTAGAGTGCAAATTGACGTTCTGTTGTCACAAAACACAAATTTACAGTCATAAATAGATTTACTCCTACATATTGCACCAGCATAGTGTAATGCTACGTAGGAGTGAATCTGCTCCCAGAAGCAGCGAGTGATTGCTAGAGGGCTGCAGTACCATGAAAATGTGGTGAACACCCACACACTCACCACCATGTGGATATTCACAAACTTTTCCAAAGCCCGTTCCCACCCTGAATATCTGAGATTTACTCCTGTCAAAGGCAGATGAAAATCCAGAGTAGGAATGGGGGACCACGTCCAAAGTTGGTGGGGGCTAAGGGTTTTCTCCACAAGGCATAGCACAAAGAATAGCACGTACAGTACGTGGACGTCAATTCACCAAAATGCCAGGAGTAGTGGGAGAGACATCACCTGCCCTTCGACCTTCGCTTTCATTCACACACATATTCACACATACACACACTCTGCTTACGTACACACACACATTCACTAATACAAACACTCCCACAAGCATGCACACAAGATACATTTTAAAGCATTTTTTTTAACTTACCTCATCTGTCAGGAAAATACATTTCGCAGCTATTTGTACTCCATTTTTATAACCTTAATAGTGAATAATGTCACATTATTCACTATTAGTATAAAAAGATTGACAGAAAACAAAGAGAGCTGGCCCCAACTGATGTCCATAAGGACAAGCTGCCCCTCCATTCCTGGCACTGATTTCACCACCTCTGAAGCCAGGGGGCGCAAAGGCAGTGCCAGGAGTCGCAAGGGGCAAGCCAGGGGTCACAGGAGCGACCCCTGGTGACCCCTAATTGACGTCCATTGTACCGTTCCGGATGAGGAAAATGCGGACACACTGTAAAGGCCTGCCACAGCTTCTGATAACTAACTACTGCTGGAATTCTTTGGGAATCTCAAAAAAGTGTAAATATACTCCAAGCCTAGTTGTAAACCTACAAAGGTAACTGTTATGTTTTTTGGGTGAATCTGGTCCTATAAATCTAAACAGGGACCATTTTAGATAATCCAGGAAGAACTTATGAAATTATTTTTTATTTCAAGAAGCGAAGAACGTGCAATGTATAAAGGGAGCTCTCACTATGTTAGGTGCAAGTTTTAAAATGAAATTCGTCGATTCTTGTGTGTTGCTGACACAAAGTTTATCATTCGTTTCAGAAGCGACCTAATAGGTTGATGACAACTGGAAGAATTCAAATTGTAGCTCTACTGAAAGCAAGTAGGAATTTGATGAGGAAACTTTGGGGTTTTTGCTCACGGTATTATTTAGTGGCAGGAAGAGTTATTCGACAATAAGAAGTACAACCAATTATGTTGTTAGAAAAGACAGGTACACTCCAATCAAAACTTCACTGGGTAAATCTAATATGATTTTAATTGTATATCTGATTTGAATCAGGGTTATAACACAAGCCCCTACTACCACTCCTTCAGGGCCCCCAAACTTTTAGGGGGCCTCCATGCGGGCCAAGGTCAATAAATATCTGTGAGATATGGGAGACTCCTTCATTCTGCAGTGGGAGCCTTCATTATGAGCAGGGCCACTGGAATTATGCGTTTGTGTGGCGATTTTTGCATAATCATAGATTTGCCGCATTTGCCACACAATCCATCATCTGCTGCATAATCAGAGACTTGTAACCCCAAAAAATTGTTTCTAGCTCAAATGGATCAAAAGTTAATGAAAGCGCAGTGACACATGTTGCCGCTCAGTGGAAGGCCTTTTGGAAAGGCTGACTGGTCACCTTTCTGTTCCTTATTTCTATATTTGGGCGTTAAACTGGTACTAATGGGGTATACCCAATGCCCAGACAGTGTTAACAGTTTAAAAAGTGCAAAATAATGAAGTAATACTATAAAAAATGTGCAGCATCACGTTGCATAATTTGCCTTTTCTTGCCGCATAATTTACTCAACCCTGCCACATAATTTAGCCTACCCTTGCCGCATAATTCCAGTGGCCCTGATTATTACTCACATCCCTGGTTTGAATGTACATGTGTAGAAGAAACTCAACCAAACCTCAATCAAAGAAGAAGAAAACGTCGAAACTAGAGGAATTTCAAAATCTGCTTCCAGGTGCGATTCGCACCGGAACTGATATTTCAGTAGGTGGCAGGGCAGGGCCCAGGGCGGCTGTTCCAATTCAGAGACATGACAGGCTCATAAAAATGCATCTCCAGCTCTTGCGTCATCAAAGGCCCTAGTGAGGTATTGCCTCACAAACCGCAAAGAAGCACCCCACCGCCCTTCACCACTTCCTGTGTGGGGGTGACACGAAGAAGGGCAGTGGGCTCATGAAAAGGCAGAGGAGAAAGCGGGAGTTTTGCAATTGGAGCTTGTGAATGTCCGACTCCACCCTACCTGCGTCACAGCCCGTTTCACAGCTGCCCACACGCTCCCGCCAGCTACTTCCGGCCTTTCAGGGTCACCCTGAAATTGTTTTGTTTTAGGAACTATTGCAGACTCTTACGTACTTTGTCTTCGCCCCCGACAGTTCTTTTGCTCTGACTTGCCTTTGTTCGGATGTACCGGTTTTATTGCTGTCGAGGGATGAATTATATTAACTAGGAGGACTCCTGGTTTTATGATATCTTTTTTCACGCTTCTGTCTGTATTTATCCATATTTATTTTTTGCTAGTTTTATATGTGTTTATCCATATTTGTTTTACATTTTGTCATAAAATTAAGCTGAAACTAGTATATTTCTACATTTATTTAACCAATAAATGTACACTAGGAATTGAATGTCTGACAGGTCTAAATGCCAAGAATACCCATAGAAGACAAATCAATAGACTTATATGAAAACATGCGCATTTTATTACAAACCTTGTGTACATTTACAACTGTTTATGCCTCATCTGGAAACTTTCTCTTCTTTTTAGCTCTGACCTGTTAATCCACACAGCTTTTAGCTTGTCAGCCACGACTGACCACATTTAAAATCACCCAAAAGGCACCCTAATATCTGTTTATATCCATATTTAAAAATGAATAGCAACATTGATGGTTTCTGACTGTATTTATCGTTAAAATCGGTAAAAATCACTTGCTGCAGTACTCTTGAGAAGTTCAGTACTCTGCTATTCTGTCTACTGTGGTACTATTGAGAAGTATGTGCATCGACACTTCAAACATGCGGCTGTACTCTTCACAAGTGCAAGCACTTTGCTATTCAGTCTACTGCTGTACTGTTGAGAAGTATGTGCATCAACACTTCAAACATGCTGCTGTACTCTTGACTAGTGCAAGCACTTTGCTATTCAGTCTACTGCTGTACTGTTGAGAAGTATGTGCATCGACACTTCAAACATGCTACTGTACTCTTGACAAGTGCAAGCACTTTGCTGTTCAGTATACTGCAGTGCTGTTGAGATCTTTGTCCACTGACGCCTCGAACATGCTACAGTGCTCTTGCAAAGTGCAAGGGCCCTGTAATTCAGTCCACTGCCGTGCACTTGAGAAGTATGTGCATCGACACTTCAAACATGCTGCTGTACTCTTGACAAGTGCAAGCACTTTGCTGTTCAGTATACTGCAGTGCTGTTGAGATCTTTGTCCACTGACGCCTCAAACATGCTACAGTACTCTTGCAAAGTGCAAGGGCCCTGTAATTCAGTCCACTGCTGTGCACTTGAGAAGTATGTGCATCGACACTTCAAACATGCTGCTGTACTCTTGAGAAGTGCAGTACTCTGCTGTTCAGCCCACTGCAGTACTGTTGAGAAGTATGTGCATCGACACTTCAAACATGCTGCTGTACTCTTGACAAGTGCAAGCACTTTGCTGTTCAGTATACTGCAGTGCTGTTGAGAAGTATGTGCATCAACACTTCAAACATGCTGCTGTACTCTTGACAAGTGCAGTACTCTGCTATTCAGACTACTGCTGTACTGTTGAGAAGTATGTGCATCGACACTTCAAACATGCTGCTGTACTCTTGACAAGTGCAAGCACTTTGCTGTTCAGTATACTGCAGTGCTGTTGAGAAGTATGTGCATCGACACTTCAAACATGCTGCTGTACTCTTGACAAGTGCAAGCACTTTGCTATTCAGTCTACTGCAGTACTGTTGAGAAGTATGTGCATCGACACTTCAAACATGCTGCTGTACTCTTGACAAGTGCAAGCACTTTGCTGTTTAGTATACTGCAGTGCTGTTGAGATCTTTGTCCACTAACGCCTCGAACATGCTACAGTACTCTTGCAAAGTGCAAGGGCCCAGTAATTCAGTCCACTGCTGTATACTTGAGAAGTATGTGCATTAACATTTCACAGAAGTTTCAGTACTCTTGCAAAGTGCAAGGGCCCAGTAATTCAGTCCACTGCGGTACACTTGAGAAGTATGTGCATTAACATTTCACACAAGCTTCAGTACTCTTGCAAAGTGCAAGGCCCCTGTAATTCCGTCCTCTGCCGTCCACTTGAGAAGTATCTGCATCGACACTTCAAACATGCTGCTGTACTCTTGCAAAGTGCAAACACTTTGCTATTCAGTATACTTCAGTGCTGTTGAGATCTTTGCCCACTAACGCCTCGAACATGCTTCAGCACTCTTGCAAAGTGCAAAGGCCCTGTAATTCAGTCCACTGCCGTGCACTTGAGAAGTATGTGCATCGACACTTCAAACATGCTGCTGTACTCTTGACAAGTGCAAGCACTTTGCTGTTCAGTATACTGCAGTGCTGTTGAGATCTTTGTCCACTGACGCCTCGAACATGCTACAGTGCTCTTGCAAAGTGCAAGGGCCCTGTAATTCAGTCCACTGCCGTGCACTTGAGAAGTATGTGCATCGACACTTCAAACATGCTGCTGTACTCTTGACAAGTGCAAGCACTTTGCTGTTCAGTATACTGCAGTGCTGTTGAGATCTTTGTCCACTGACGCCTCAAACATGCTACAGTACTCTTGCAAAGTGCAAGGGCCCTGTAATTCAGTCCACTGCTGTGCACTTGAGAAGTATGTGCATCGACACTTCAAACATGCTGCTGTACTCTTGAGAAGTGCAGTACTCTGCTGTTCAGCCCACTGCGGTACTGTTGAGAAGTATGTGCATCGACACTTCAAACATGCTGCTGTACTCTTGACAAGTGCAAGCACTTTGCTGTTCAGTATACTGCAGTGCTGTTGAGAAGTATGTGCATTGACACTTCAAACATGCTGCTGTAGGGGGGGCGTGGCTTGCCACCACGGAAGATGGCCGCAGGCTAGTGGAGCTGCGCTGACAGCCAGGACTCCGGCCCATAATCCGGCATCATCCGAGACTTAGCGGGGCACCCGGAAATAGTTTTGGGCACCGGAACGATAGTGCCTCCAATAGTGGGATTCAGCGGGTGCGAAACCGGCGGAAAAGCACACCAACGCACAGCCGGAGCCTGCAGGACGCCGTCGGCCCAAAATGGCAGCCGGGGCCACATAGCGGGAAGACCCTCTGAACCCTCTCTGGATCGTGGCTGAGGACGATCTGCGGACGTTGTGATCCTGAGAGGAGGCTCGACCCAGGGTGCCGGTGAGGAGGATTAGTGGCGACGCCTGCACCAGCGGTGGCGCTGTCCCGTTGTGAAGCGCAAGACCGCGTTGGAAGGCAGAGGAGCCGGTCGGTGGTGTCGAGGTGCAGCGTCCTGCCGGTGATAGTGTAGGACGGTGATCCGCTGGATTGTCCCGAGCCCTCCCTCCGTGGCGCCCTACGGAAAGAAGGGTTCCATGTTAAAATATCGATTACAAAAATATAGTTGAAAAAAATATCGATGTAAAAATATCGATTACAAAAATATCGAATTGCTATACTTAAACAGGTAAGTACAATAATATCGACTCAAAAATATAGATGTAAAAAATATAGATGTAAAAAATATCGATTTTAAAAAATAACATAAATTAAAATAAATTAATTAAAAAATATTAAAATTATTAACAAAATAAATTAAATGTAATATATATTTAAACTAATTATAACAAATAAACTTAATTTATTAAACATAAGCACACAAAAATATTTACATATACATATATTTACTTAAATACATTTTCTTAACTATTATCTTTATTTAATTTATAAACTTTTTTAATTATATAAAAATTTAAATAAACACATATATAAATAATTTAAAATAAAATATTCTATATTTAATTAACATATTAAACTATTTAAAAAAAATAATACATACATTTAATAACAAAATAAAAACATTAGTAGAAAAAGCGCTGGATAGCGAAGGGGTAAAAATTACTATTCCCACTCCAATCAGTGCAACAGTAGGGAAAGCGCTGGATAGCGGAGGGGTAAAATTTACTATTCCCACTCCAGTGAGTGCAACAGTAGGGAAAGCGCTGGATAGCGTAGGGGTAAAAATTACTATTCCCACTCCAGTGAGTGCAACAGTAGGGAAAGCGCTGGATAGCGGAGGGGTAAAAATTACTATTCCCACTCCAGTGAATGCAACAGTAGGGAAAGCGCTGGATAGCATAGGGGTAAAAATTACTATTCCCACTCCAGTGAGTGCAACAGTAGGGAAAGCGCTGGATAGCGGAGGGGTAAAAATTACTATTCCCACTCCAGTGAGTGCAACAGTAGGGAAAACGCTGGATAGCGGAGGGGTAAAAATTACTATTCCCACTCCAGTGAATGCAACAGTAGGGAAAGCGCTGGATAGCGTAGGGGTAAAAATTACTATTCCCACTCCAATGAGTGCAACAGTAGGGAAAGCGCTGGATAGCGGAGGGGTAAAAATTACTATTCCCACTCCAGTGAGTGCAACAGTAGGGAAAGCGCTGGATAGCGGAGGGGTAAAAATTACTATGCCCACTCCAGTGAGTGCAACAATAGGGAAAGCGCTGGATAGCGCAGGGGTAAAAATTACTATTCCCACTCCAATGAGTGCAACAGTAGGGAAAGCGCTGGATAGCGGAGGGGTAAAAATTACTATGCCCACTCCAGTGAGTGCAACAGTAGGGAAAGCGCTGGATAGCGGAGGGGTAAAAATTACTATTCCCACTCCAGTGAGTGCAACAGTAGGGAAAGCGCTGGATAGCGCAGGGGTAAAAATTACTATTCCCACTCCAGTGAGTGCAACAATAGGGAAAGCGCTGGATAGCGGAGGGGTAAAAATTACTATTCCCACTCCAGTGAGTGCAACAGTAGGGAAAGCGCTGGATAGCGGAGGGGTAAAAATTACTATTCCCACTCCAATGAGTGCAACAATAGGGAAAGCGCTGGATAGCGCAGGGGTAAAATTTACTATTCCCACTCCAGTGAGTGCAACAGTAGGGAAAGCGCTGGATCCCAAAACAATAAAAAATAAATCCATCAACATTTTCATTAAATTTAATTTCCAATATTAACATAATTAATATATAAATTTAAATATATTATTATTAACAAAGATAATAAAAAAATAATTACCCATTATTTAACACTATTAAATGCACAACACACACCTACAATTAATTACACAATTAAATTTAATAATTACTAATTAGTTAATGAAAATTAATTTATTATTTATTAATTAATCAATAGAAAATTAATTACTTACCACCTTTCACACCATTTACACATATTAACACCAAAACACACACCTAAAATTAACAATTACAATTAATAATTACTAATTAATTGATGGTAATTAACTTAAAAGTATTTAATAATTAATCAATAAAAAAATTAATTACTTACCACCCTTCACACAATTTACACATATAAACACCACAACACACACCTAAAATTAATTAAGCAATTAACCTAATTATTTATTAATTGACTAATTGAAATTAATTAACAACTAATTATTAAACTATTATTAATTAATCAATTAACACATTAATTATTCAATAAATCTTATAAAATTAAATTACTTCCCACCCTAATCCCCTATAAACCCACAACCCGCTACGGAACTATAAACGCAGAATTAAACTTAAAATAAATTAATAACTAGTAAAACTCTAAAACATATAATAAAATAACAAACAATTCCCATTAAAAACACTAAAATACATAAAATTATTAATAAATCGATATTTTTGTAAACTATATTCTTGTAAACGATATTTATTACAAAGATATTTATGTAATCGATATTACTTACCTGTCCGTCGATATTCTTGTCAGCTATATTTTTGTTCTCGATAATTCTTCTCCACGATATTTTTGCGGCGATATTTCTGTCCCGCGATATTTTTGCGGCGATATTTCGACTCTGCACCGGAAAGAAGACCAGGCGGTGAGTGGCGCTGAGAAAACTCGGACGCGGCAGGCGCTGGAGGCGGAGCGCCGCGAACCGGCCAGGCAGCCTGCAGGCCTGAGGGACCTGAGTGGCAGCCCAGCACCGTCTTGGGACCTCGGAGAGGTAGCCGCCCGGGACAAGACAAGAGGTGCTGGCAAGAGGAGCTGCGAAGGGGTGACAGGAGAGCTCACCCACTCGACAGTGCCTGAGCGGGTGAAGACGTGGCCGCCTAGAGTCCCCTGGCAAAAGCAAGCAGATCGGATAGTGCGCCCGGGGGAAACGAGACACCCCCCCCATACAGGCTGTGAAGAGTCCATCGCCAGCAAAGCCTGGGGAGAACCAGGCCCCAGAGTGAGAGTCCGGCTAAAGGGACAGAGTTGAGCGAGTGGAGACCTCGTATTTGGATACAACCACGGAGGGGGCCAGGCAGCGGAGGGGCGCAGGAAGACCTTAGCCGTCGGAGGCAGTGACAACACAAGGTCGTGTCGTGAGTGCCGACTGGGTGAGCGCTGTGGATTGTCGTATGCCCGGCAGCCGGCCAAGATCGGCGCAGACGGAGCGGAGACTTGAGATTGGAGGAGAGGCTGCGGCAGCAGACGGAAAGGGAGCCCCTGGACCTGTCCGGACGCGAGAGGCGGAGGACTGGACAGCACGACATGGGCCGTACCAAACGTATGGCCATGTCTGAACTGGGGTGGTGGAGTGAGCTAAAGAATGATGATGGATTAAACCCAGATCAGTTGACTGGGGGTGAGTGTTTGATTGGCTCAAACGTTCCGTCCATCATCCCCTTTTGTATCGCTTTGTTCGCCCTAAGTTGGCGGGGGTATGCCCAGACGTGGGTCCCTTGCTCACTTTGCCACTGGATTCAAGCAAGCCTGGCTGATGACGGCTGGAATGCCAGAAACCGGTCCTAGGATGCTTGTTTCCGGTCCAGGGAAGACATGGCTTGGCAGTTCGGGCTGGACTGTTCCCATGAGGCACAGGGTCAGACTGATTTGCATATGGCCATGTCTGAACTGGGGTGTTGGAGTGAGCTAAAGAATGATGATGGATTAAACCCAGATCAGTTGACTGGGGGTGAGTGTTTGATTGGCTCAAACGTTCCGTCCATCATCCCCTTTTGTATCGCTTTGTTCGCCCCTAAGTTGGCGGGGGTATGCCCAGACGTGGGTCCCTTGCTCACTTTGCCACTGGATTCAAGCAAGCCTGGCTGATGACGGCTGGAATGCCAGAAACCGGTCCTAGGATGCTTGTTTCCGGTCCAGGGAAGACATGGCTTGGCAGTTCGGGCTGGACTGTTCCCATGAGGCACAGGGTCAGACTGATTTGCATATGGCCATCTCTGAACTGGGGTGTTGGAGTGAGCTAAAGAATGATGATGGATTAAACCCAGATCAGTTGACTGGGGGTGAGTGTTTGATTGGCTCAAACGTTCCGTCCATCATCCCCTTTTGTATCGCTTTGTTCGCCCTAAGTTGGCGGGGGTATGCCCAGACGTGGGTCCCTTGCTCACTTTGCCACTGGATTCAAGCAAGCCTGGCTGATGACGGCTGGAATGCCAGAAACCGGTCCTAGGATGCTTGTTTCCGGTCCAGGGAAGACATGGCTTGGCAGTTCGGGCTGGACTGTTCCCATGAGGCACAGGGTCAGACTGATTTGCATATGGCCATGTCTGAACTGGGGTGGTGGAGTGAGCTAAAGAATGATGATGGATTAAACCCAGATCAGTTGACTGGGGGTGAGTGTTTGATTGGCTCAAACGTTCCGTCCATCATCCCCTTTTGTATCGCTTTGTTCGCCCTAAGTTGGCGGGGGTATGCCCAGACGTGGGTCCCTTGCTCACTTTGCCACTGGATTCAAGCAAGCCTGGCTGATGACGGCTGGAATGCCAGAAACCGGTCCTAGGATGCTTGTTTCCGGTCCAGGAAGACATGGCTTGGCAGTTCGGGCTGGACTGTTCCCATGAGGCACAGGGTCAGACTGATTTGCATATGGCCATGTCTGAACTGGGGTGGTGGAGTGAGCTAAAGAATGATGATGGATTAAACCCAGATCAGTTGACTGGGGGTGAGTGTTTGATTGGCTCAAACGTTCCGTCCATCATCCCCTTTTGTATCGCTTTGTTCGCCCTAAGTTGGCGGGGGTATGCCCAGACGTGGGTCCCTTGCTCGCTTTGCCACTGGATTCAAGCAAGCCTGGCTGATGACGGCTGGAATGCCAGAAACCGGTCCTAGGATGCTTGTTTCCGGTCCAGGGAAGACATGGCTTGGCAGTTCGGGCTGGACTGTTCCCATGAGGCACAGGGTCAGACTGATTTGCATATGGCCATGTCTGAACTGGGGTGGTGGAGTGAGCTAAAGAATGATGATGGATTAAACCCAGATCAGTTGACTGGGGGTGAGTGTTTGATTGGCTCAAACGTTCCGTCCATCATCCCCTTTTGTATCGCTTTGTTCGCCCTAAGTTGGCGGGGGTATGCCCAGACGTGGGTCCCTTGCTCACTTTGCCACTGGATTCAAGCAAGCCTGGCTGATGACGGCTGGAATGCCAGAAACCGGTCCTAGGATGCTTGTTTCCGGTCCAGGGACGACATGGCTTGGCAGTTCGGGCTGGACTGTTCCCATGAGGCACAGGGTCAGACTGATTTGCATATGGCCATGTCTGAACTGGGGTGGTGGAGTGAGCTAAAGAATGATGATGGATTAAACCCAGATCAGTTGACTGGGGGTGAGTGTTTGATTGGCTCAAACGTTCCGGTCCATCATCCCCTTTTGTATCGCTTTGTTCGCCCTAAGTTGGCGGGGTATGCCCAGACGTGGGTCCCTTGCTCACTTTGCCACTGGATTCAAGCAAGCCTGGCTGATGACGGCTGGAATGCCAGAAACCGGTCCTAGGATGCTTGTTTCCGGTCCAGGGAAGACATGGCTTGGCAGGTCGGGCTGGACTGATCCCATGAGGCACAGGGTCAGACTGATTTGCATTTGGCCATGTCTGAACTGGGGTGGTGGAGTGAGCTAAAGAATGATGATGGATTAAACCCAGATCAGTTGACTGGGGGTGAGTGTTTGATTGGCTCAAACGTTCCGTCCATCATCCCCTTTTGTACCAAACAGCCGGGCCCGGGGCAATCGAATCAAATAGACAAGTATACAGTGGCCATGGGGCGAGACGAGGGGGCGGCAAGCGGCAGCTCGCATGAGGTGGAGGATGGAGACCTTGACCCCTCCCTTAAAGACATCATGAGGGCAATCAGAGACTTCAGGGGTACCCTCGACCCAAAATTGGACTCCGTCACCGAGGAAGTGAATCTCCTGAGGGCTGACTTCATGAAAATGTCAGAGAAGGTCTCGGAGGCTGAAACTGGGATTGGGAGTCTGCAGGCAAAAACCAAGAGGCTGGAGGAGCAAGTGGCATCACTCACTAAAAATCAGAATGTCATATACGCGCGCCTGGAGGATCAGGAAGGGAGGGCCAGGCGGAATAATATTCGCATAGTGGGAGTCCCGGAGGGCATGGCGGGCCCATCGATGGACTGGTTCATCGAGGACCTGGTCCTCAACCAGTTGAAACCCAAGCGCCTATCTAACTTCTTTTCGGTGGATCGGGCACACAGGGCGTTGGGGGGCAAACCGCGGCCCGGGGCGCCGCCCAGGACAATCATTGCCCGGATCCTCAACTTTAGAGACAGAGACGCTATCCTCCAGGCCGCGCGCACGACCGGAGACCTGCATATCGAAAATGCTACCATCCGTTTCTTCCCGGATTTCACCCTCCGGGTGCAACGTTTGAGGCGGTCATTCGACGGTGTGAAACGATCCCTCAGAGAACAAGGGGTGAAATATATGATGCTGTTCCCGGCCAGACTCAAAATCATCGACGAAGGGACAGCGCACTTCTTCGAACGGCCAGAGGATGCCAGCAACTGGCTTGAGGGTTGGCGCACGATGCGACGGAGAGACAGGCACGAGCGCCCGACTCTCACCAGCAGCTGGCAGAAACGGAGACGGACGACTGGAGGCGACCAAACGGCCAGAGACCAGACCAACGACCAGATAGGTGATCCCGGGGGGGGGTGGCGCGAACATTGGGACTGAGACAGAACAACAGGCCGAGAAAGCCGGGACTATGGGGGACTAATACGAGAGGAATTGCCCCAAATGCTCAGAGACACTAGTGAATGACTTCTGCAGACGGGGCGATATGGTGTCCAATGCATTCGTGTCTGGAGGGGGCGCTGAGAGATAGCAAGGGGAGGGGATGGTGAACCACATTTTGAAGGGATCCCGCTGAGTAGGGGGAGAAATGGGCGGATAATGTAGTCATTCACACATACATCTTTCTTGTGGCTGTAGGCACGCAACCCCATATATTGGTTTGTTCTTACGATATGGGGCGACAGGCACTCTGCCAGTTTCAAGGGTGGGTGGTTGGGGACTCACCTAGCAGGGTTGCAAGGAGGGGGGTGTGGGGTAGACAGGGGTTGTTGTTTTTTCTAATGTTGGGGGGGACACGGGAGTTAGCTCATGACCACTATAGTGGGTATCGATGGCAGCTTGTGCAAGGAGTAGCGGCAGGGGGGAGGGGTAGGTGAGACGGACTGTTACTAATCCCAACAGATGGGAGACCCGGCTAAACTGCAGGTGTGGACGTGGAATGTCCACGGCCTGGGTGATAAAATAAAGCATACCTTGGTCCTCCAACACCTGAAGAGGCATAGTCCTGATGTAGTCCTGCTTCAGGAGACACACTTGAGGGGAAATAAGTGCAAAGCCCTAGACCGCTTTGGGTACAAAATGATCGCACACGCGGGATATTCCTCTGGGGCCAGAGGGGTGGGAATCCTAGTGCGCGCCTCCCTGCCTTTACTGCTTATTAACACATGGACAGACGCCTCTGGGTGCCTGACGGCAGCTGCGGGCACATGGGAGGTAAGGACGTTGGTCTTCTGTTCCTGATATCTTCCCCCGGGCTTGCACTCCACTTTTTTTCCAAAGTTAGGTGCCTTTTTAACAGACCTACCCGTGGGGGTTCTCCTTCAAGGGGGAGACACCAATGCTGTGGTGATAAAAAAATAAAAATAAAAACATGCTGCTGTACTCTTGACAAGTGCAAGCACTTTGCTATTCAGTCTACTGCGGTACTATTGAGAAGTATGTGCATCGACACTTCAAACATGCTGCTGCACTCTTGACAAGTGCAAGCACTTTGCTGTTTAGTATACTGCAGTGCTGTTGAGATCTTTGTCCACTAACGCCTCGAACATGCTACAGTACTCTTGCAAAGTGCAAGGGCCCAGTAATTCAGTCCACTGCCGTACACTTGAGAAGTATGTGCATTAACATTTCACGCAAGCTTCAGTACTCTTGCAAAGTGCAAGGCCCCTGTAATTCTGTCCACTGCCGTCCACTTGGGAAGTATCTGCATCGACACTTCAAACATGCTGCTGTACTCTTGCAAAGTGCAAACACTTTGCTATTCAGTATACTTCAGTGCTGTTGAGATCTTTGCCCACTAACGCCTCGAACATGCTTCAGCACTCTTGCAAAGTGCAAGGGCCCAGTAATTCAGTCCACTGCCGTGCACTTGAGAAGTGTGTGCATTGACACTTCAAACATGCTGCTGTACTCTTGCAAAGTGCAAGGGCCCAGTAATTCAGTCCACTGCCGTGCACTTGAGAAGTATGTGCATCGACACTTCAAACATGCTGCTGTACTCTTGAGAAGCGCAAGTACTCTGGATCAAAAGTTACTAAAAACATAGCGACAAGTGTTCTTGTGCACTGGTAGGCCCTTCGCCAAGGCTAACTGGCCATCTTTCAGTTGCTTATTGCTGTATTTGCGTTTTAAATTGGTGCTGATGACGTGAAATATCTTCCCTAATGGTGTTACCATGCGTAAAAGTGACAAAATAGTGAAGTAATGCTAACACAAAATGTGCCGCATTATGCAGCATAATTGGCCTTTTCTTGTGGCATTATTGAAACAACCCTGTGGCATAATTTGGTCCTCCGATGCCGCATAAGTCCAGTGGCCTGGGTATAGATGATGGTGTGGATGATGGTATAGATGATGGTGTGGATGACGTTGATTAATTGGTGCTTAGATCTGATGTGTTGATTCTCTCTATGAAGAAGAGATTGATAGAGATGCATCTGTCCGCTGGGAATTGTGGGTTCTGGGATGGGGTTGGTATATCGATTCTCTCATTAACCATTCAATCAATCAATCAAACATTTATATAGTGCGGCGGATCACCCGTAAAGGGTCTCAAGGCGCTGGAGATGCTGGCTGCCGTGCCATGGTCTGTTCATTCGAACAGCCAGGTCTTGAGTTCTGACCTGGGCTCAATTGTAACGTGATGCACTGAATCCCAATGCATATTATCAGGTCCTGCAACTTCCTCCGATTCCCTCGCCTTCTCTTACCTTTCACTTGTTGACTCTTTCCTCTGCCTGTTCCTCTTTTACTGTGTGTATATCCTAGAACCCTATCTGCTCTGCTCTTCCATCCTTACTACCTTCATTGGGTATTTGCCAAAATAGGACACTGCTGCAAAATCACCTACATGCCCATTTCGTCCAAACACTTTCATCGTTCCTGACATTCCAGAACATCCATTTAGAGTTCTTTTTGAATGTTTTCTTTAAAAAGCCTGTTTTTGTATTTTATTTTTATTTTTTGCAGTTACAGATTAGGTCTTTTTCCTGGGATTCTAGACAGGCTTCTTTAGTGAAACTGCTGTTTTTCAGTGAACACAGTTTTTTAATTTATGTTAACAATATAATCACTTAAATTACTATTAAATTGTAATTAATATATATTTACTTTAGTGATCTGATTAATTTCTCAGAGTACTTTTTTCCGTATGAAGCTGAAACTTTGTTTCTTATTCATCATTTTGAATAATTTGATTTAGAAAAAGAAATGAAAACTTTTTCTATTCAAACTGATTTGATACATTTTTTTTGCCTCTTTCCTTTTATATGACATAATGGGTGTTAATTATTTTTTCCAGAGTCTGGAAAACTTGCCACCTCCTGTCCTTTCTTTTGTGGACACATCTGAGAAGCATTAGTTTCCTGAACCTGAGAAGGTAAGCACTTTCTCTCAGCAGAACCTACCCCATGTCTCATGAGTTCATTGTGGAAGTTCACTGTAGGAAAGAATGGAGTGTATCTCACTTCCAGCTGGTTTAAGAGTTCTCTAGAGCCACTCAGTCAGCAAAGGGATCGTCCATAGGAAAAATGTCATGCTGCAGAGCAGCCTGCTCTGAATCGACCACCCAGTATCATTTTCTTTGCTCTCCTGAAGGGCAGTGCTTAATTTGAGCTGGTGGTTTCCGGTGCTCAGCACCAGCACTTTATAATCAACACCGGTGCTTATCATGAGCAGCAGTTAAGGACACATTCATTTATGGTAGGCATAGGGAGATTACGTGATTTGCCCAGGATGTTGAGCCGACGCAGAGACTCAAACCTGGTTCCCCCAGCTCCGAAGTCAGCAGCTCTAGCCATTATGCCACACCCTCTCCCCACTTTCACGGTTAGTAGTTAGTTCTGTTTTAGGCGGCGCTAACAGGAGAAAATGGCTGGTGCAAGCTGCCTCCTGACGAGAGCCCTGGCACTTATTTTTTTACAAATTAACCACTGCTGATGGCAAAAGTTTTTATTGAAAATTTGTTTGCACTTTGTCAATGGAATTGAACACTTTTGTAGATCAAGTCATATTTTCGAAACATGAAGCCTAAAGCACGAAGTGGGTCAATTAGAAATGGGCGTAAACGGGGCATCTGCAGATGTTCTGTATCGCCGTTGTTTGGAAGTGGAGAAAACGCTGTTTTTCTAACACACAAGCCTTATCCTGCTCTGTTGGAAGCCCTGTGCCTTGGGTCAGCTCTCGCACACTACTAGGCCTTTGGAGTGGTAAGAACCCCCCAGTTTAGGGGGGCTTCCTATGCTATTTTTTTCCTGGCCTTGACTGTTTGGTCGGCGCTCTGGGGCCGACCAAACCAGTCATGCGCACTCTACATTTTCTCTATGTAGGCTGCATGCAGCCTACATAGAGAAAATGGCCTCCCTACAGGCGCCCGGCTGGGCGCTGTCCGCACCAATCACCACGCTGCCATTGCAGCGTTGTAATTGGCATAGAGGAGAGGAGGGAGGCTGCCTTGGCTTGTTCCTGTTCCAGCAGCGGTACCCGGCCAGGAGCGTAGGCGGCGCGGGACCCGGTAATGTAAGTTTTATTTATTTTTTGTTAAATTCGGTGTCCCCCCGTGCAAACACCCGCGCGACCCTGCCACCTACCCCCCACCCGCGAGTCATGCGAGCCGCGACTGACACCCAGAGTAAACCAAAAAAAGAAGTAATGTGTGGAAAGCTCTTAATTACTCTGGGCGTATTCCAGTGCATCATTTTATGCTCACCATTCCACTCAAGACAGATAGCAAATTTATGCAAATCAGGCTTGGTCTAGCCCTGATAGGAACAATCCAGCCTGAACGGCCACGCAACACCCCCTCTGAATGGAAATAAAAGAAACCTGGACTACATTTGGCCTTGTTGATCCTCATTAGTCTGCGACAGCTAAAGCTCTATTGCACAGCGATCAAGGAGCCCATGGCTGAGCATACAGCTTGCTATACTGCCTCACTGAGAAAACAAGCATTGGAAATGCAATAGGTCGCGCATTTTTTTAAGTTAGAGTTATTGGCATTGTAAATGGCAATGTCTGTTACCTACTAAGGGAGGATGGAGGGAGCAGTTGGTGTCAGAGTGCCAAAATGCTCTGTTGGAGAGTGACTGGCCAAAAGTAAACCAAACAAGCAGCGACTTTTAAAAAAAGAAAGCATGTGTGGACCGTGTGTGTAGCCATGAAGCATATTTTTAACAACTAAGCTTGGGAATACTTGGATATTACTTTGTGCCAGGGAACAAAACAGAGCCCGATAGAGACCCGTTTCAAGGTGCTCAGCACCGGTGAGACCCGGCCCACTTAAAGCCCTGGGTTTTGCACTCTAATTGTGGAAATAATCGTAGGTATTGGTGCTTGGGTACCAACTCATGCACGTTTTCCATCCTAACCAGGTGGTTTTCCCATTAAATGAATCCTCCTTGGGAAATGTGAATAGGAAAGAAGGATGGCAGCACAATTCAAACACACTACTGCAATTTCGGTGAAAACAGGTTTTTCTACCCACAATGGTATCATGAAAAAGCCCGGAAGACGGGCCCTTCAAGTATATGACCAAATGGTTGTGCAGTGGTTGCCTCTTAGACAGTGTGTTCTGGACTTGTAAAGTCTAAGTTGGGCAAAAGGCGGGCGCATGTCCCGGTTTATCCTCTCCCCAGCAGACACTGCTTTCCATTTGTAACAGTGTTTTTTTTTGTAAAGGAAGAAACTCCCCCACCCCCAACTATTGTACTGCAGTGTCCTTACTATATATTTTTCCTTGGCTTACCATAGCTCCCTCTCACTTGAAATTTTGTAACCAAGGATGTGACCTGATCTATGTTCTTGCTATCAATATTTTCAATAAAAATATACAAAAAAAAAAATCACTCAGTGTTTTTGCCTGTAAAGTTTAGGACATGACTATAGTCTCCAACAGGGACCCGCTTCAATGCCCGTTTTAAATTATTCCGGGTCTGAGACCCAGACGGACCCAGCCCACTTAAAGCCCTGACGATTGATATTAGGTAGGTTCAGACGCCTTTAGGTATAAACTGTGCAAATAAACTTGGGATTCTGAGAGTGAACAATGTCTAGTGATGAATATGTAATGTCAAGTTTAACAATTTCGCTATGACATTTAATTTTTACATGTAAATTTATGTGTGGGAAATTTTTTTTTAGATGGATTTTCATGTAACATTTGTATTGTGCTGTTTTGTTAAAACATTAATCACGTAACTATATATATATATATATTTTTTTTTTTTTACATTTATTTGTAGGTTGAACCAAATGAACTGTATCCATAACTTCATTAAAATTAATTAGAAAGGTACATTGTATTTTATTGCATTAGTACTCATTTCGTTATTTAGCACTTAACATACTCTTTGCAAGGCCTACAGCGTTCATTAGACTTTGAAACATTGTAGAAAGAAGTATTAGATACATTTAGAAAGTAAAGTTTTTTGCGTGGTTAAGGTTTTCACAAAACAGCACAATACAAATGTTACAAGAAAATCCATATAATAAAAAAATATATTTATATTATTTTTATTTATTTAAAGGTTGAACCAAATGCACTGTATCCATAACTTCATTAAAATTCATTTGAAAGGTACATTGTATATACACACGCACACACATCCCCACATGTTAGTTTTCCATTAAGAAGAAATAAAAAAGTATGAGCAATGTACACAGGAACAAACTTGCATTGCATTGTAATTGCATTTATATAGCGCTTACTACCCCTGACGAGGCGTCAAAGCACTTTTTTGCAAGTAGCACGCTACTCCGGGACACAAAGAGGATTAGTGTTGAATTAGTATAGTGAAACATGCAAGTAAATTTTAAGTGGTGGATAGGTTACTCAGTTATTTGGATTCGGAAGGATAGCAGAAAGATAGAAGAGGAAAAAAAGGTTTGTATTTATATAGCGCTTGTTACCCCTGATGGGGTGTTGAAGCACGCTACTCCGGAAACCCATAAAGGATTTGTGGTGAATTAGTATAGTGAAATATGAAAGTAATTTGAGTGGTGGATATTAGTCAGTTATTTGGAGTGAGAAGGATAGCGGAGGGATAGAAGGGGAAGAAAGGTTTGCAGTCATATAGCACTTGTTACCCCTGATGGGTGTTGAAGCGCTTTTCTGGTGAGTAGCACGCTACTCCGGAACCCATAAAAGGATTAGTGTTAGTGTACACACAGTCTCTCACATACATTCACAATGCACACACACACCTGTAAACACACACTCAGCCTTTCACATTCATTCATACCTTCACACAGACGCACACCAGTACATACAAACACACACCAAATACACACCTGTACACACACAGCCTCTCAAATACACTCACACCTGCGCACACACCAGTAAATAGAAACACACACCTGCTCGCGCCCAGCATCTCACATACATTCACACAGACGGACACTAGTACATACACACACCTGTAAAAACACACTCAGCCTTTCACATTCATTCACACCTGCACACAGACGCACACCAGTACATAGAAACACACACCAAATACACACCTGTACACACACAGCCTCTCAAATACACTCACACGTGCGCACACACCAGTACATACAAACACACACCTGCTCGCGCCCAGCATCTCACATACATTCACACAGACGGACACTAGTACATACACACACCTGTAAAAACACACTCAGCCTTTCACATTCATTCACACCTGCACACAGACGCACACCAGTACATACAAACACACACCAAATACACAGAGCCTCTCAAATACACTCACACCTGCGCACACACCAGTACATACAAACACACACCTGCTCGCGCCCAGCATCTC
Source organism: Calotriton arnoldi (assembly GCA_963921515.1). NCBI lineage: Eukaryota > Metazoa > Chordata > Amphibia > Caudata > Salamandridae > Calotriton > Calotriton arnoldi. The sequence continues at coordinate 198,300 of CAWUFW010003877.1, read as the reverse complement.
GCATACATTCACACAGACGGACACTAGTACATACACACACCTGTAAAAACACACTCAGCCTTTCACATTCATTCACACCTGCACACAGACGCACACCAGTACATAGAAACACACACCAAATACACACCTGTACACACACAGCCTCTCAAATACACTCACACGTGCGCACACACCAGTACATACAAACACACACCTGCTCGCGCCCAGCATCTCACATACATTCACACAGACGGACACTAGTACATACACACACCTGTAAAAACACACTCAGCCTTTCACATTCATTCACACCTGCACACAGACGTACACCAGTACATACAAACACACACCAAATACACAGAGCCTCTCAAATACACTCACACCTGCGCACACACCAGTACATACAAACACACACCTGCTCGCGCCCAGCATCTTGCATACATTCACACAGACGGACACTAGTACATACACACACCTGTAAAAACACACTCAGCCTTTCACATTCATTCACACATGCACACAGACGCACACCAGTACATAGAAACACACACCAAATACACACCTGTACACACACAGCCTCTCAAATACACTCACACGTGCGCACACACCAGTACATACAAACACACACCTGCTCGCGCCCAGCATCTCACATACATTCACACAGACGGACATTAGTACATACACACACCTGTAAAAACACACTCAGCCTTTCACATTCATTCACACCTACACACAGACGCACACCAGTACATACAAACACACACCAAATACACACAGCCTCTCAAATACACTCACACCTGCGCACACACCAGTACATACAAACACACACCTGCTCGCACCCAGCATCTCGCATACATTCACACAGACGGACACTAGTACATACACACACCTGTAAACACACACTCAGCCTTTCACCTTCATTCACACCTGCACAGACGCACACCAGTACATACAAACACACACAAAATACACACAGCCTCTCAAATACACTCACACCTGCGCACACACAAGAGTACATACAAACACACACCTGATCTACTTGCCTTCGTAAAGAGTAGTGCGACCAAGAGAGAAGCGGATGAGGTAAATGGCCATGGTGTCATGGCCCCAGATCAGAGAGGAACAAATGTGCCAGTGCCTGATCTGTTCAGACATAAACCAACATTAGGGGCATGCAAGACTGTACGGTGTATAATTGTTTTACCAAATCCATGGAGAAAAAAAGCCAGCTGTCATGTAAAAAACAGTAGCCATGTAATGCCGGTGTTTTGTATGGTGATTTAAGTCAAACTTAGGCCACTTTAAAGATTGGATGAGGAATAAAAGAGAAAAGGGGACAGTGGTAGGAGAGGGAAAGTAAGTTCCAATATTTAAGACTAAATCATCTAAGGGAGAGGTAACAAGGGGACATAATTCTGGTTGCTTGATTAGTGTATTACACCAACCTAAGTCAGTATCCTTGGACGACAACCTAGAGGGGCTTATCTATCTCACGTAACAGGACAATTCATTCTCAGATCTGCTGGGATGCAAGTCTTAGCACCTCCATACATGATACAGCATTTAGTCTATTTCTGTCCATTCCAATCCAAGTGTCATGACACCTTTAACTCTGTGTGAATTGTGTGTTGCAAGTTTGCTGGAAAGAGCTCTGAAGCACGGCGTCCATACACTGTACGCACGGATGTACACAACCTCTCTTTCCATCCCTCTCACGTTTGGGTTTATGAGTAATCCATTATACACTCTTCCTGTTTGTGTGCTGAAAACATTTCTAATCCCCTTCCCCATGCTCTCCATCACACTTTCGCCCCCTCTCAATGGTCTCTAACATCAGGATTTATGTAGAAAGCTTCCGTAGGGGCATAATAAAATAAGACCACCATCCCTCATGGTCTTGATTTCTTTAAACTACACTACCTCTCACTGAGTACAAGAGAGAACAGGGCTGAATCTCTTTCCCTGGCGCTGCACCAAACCAAACACCTTTCCGTTTTACAGGGCGGCTGGAACGAACAAAGGAAGGAGCTAACTTCTTATAACCAGACGAGTCAATCATTTGTTATAATCTTTGAATGTCTATAATTAGAGGCTCAGAAAGTATATACGGGTCATATGTTACTACACAGAACATGAACTTTATTGTGGGACCATGATACAGATACTGCTACACAGGTGAGGTATTTATAGAATGGAATAACCCGATAGAAGCACCACTACCTCAACAGTACATATACATCAACCCAAACCCATAAGCTAACTCTAAAACTAACCCCAACACCTACTCAAAACCCAAGCAGAAGCCCCCAACCAAAACATAACCACTCCACCAAGACTAACCTTAAAGTGAAGGCGAAGGCCACTCTTTGTCCATGTACTTACCTTAACTCAATGTGATGGTACTCTTAGTAGTGGTATTCATCAAGGAAGTACCTGCTATGCTCCAATGCATCCATCTATGTAGGGGATTTTCAGTAGGAAGTATAACTCACGCCAGTAGTTTATTGCTATGTTACAAAATTTGCAACTACCAAAGTGGTCGTGTAACTCTGGATAAACTAAGCACGATAATATGGTAGCACAGGTAATTGAGATGGAACAATGTGTTTCACAAAGTAGTAGCCCCTCTAACTCCGGCTCTACCTCGAAACCCACATGTTTTGACCCTAGTGACACTCAGTGCATTGTGAGGGGTGGATTGCAAACAGGAGATCTTAAACTTGCTAAATAGACGAATGCCACAGAAGGCCCAGTACTTTAAAAAAAAAAGACCCCTGAACGGCAATGGACCAGGAATGGGTAAACAGTGGAGACGCTCATAATATAGCTTTAGGTATTACATGGTGTATTCGAATGCTAGGAAAAAGATGCCGCTGCTGCGCGTGATGCGCGCGCAACACAGAGGAGGGGGGGGGCGAGGGAGCCTGTCGTCCGTGCCACGCGCGCTGATGCACGTCCTAGACACGGACGGGAATGGGCGGAGCAAAGGCGGGACATGCGCCCGCCTTTGCCCAATTGCGTGCTGTCTTTCTTAAAAAGACGCACGCAAAGCCCAATAGCCGGGGGAAAAACGAATCGCACACGCACGAGCGTGTGCGATTCCTAGGTCAGTTTTTAAACCCCATTCAAGAGGTCTCGCGCTGCGCGAGCAGTGCAACGCTAGGCGCGAGACCTAAAAAAATGATGAGCTAAATGCCTGTTTTGGGGGATATTTTTTCAAGAGAAGGCTGCTTGGCCTCTTATGCTGCCATGATTTACAGGACCGGATGACTGAGCAGTTTTGGCAGGAAATACTCGCCAATCAGGTTTCGATCTTGAAACATGGAGGGCAACCACTGGTAGAAGAATGGCCTCTTCTGCTGCATCAGCTTGGTTTCCACCTGTCAGGATCTCAATGAGCCGGAAAGTTTTCAGACTGCATCATGCTCAAAAAAGGGCAGCATACCACATATTCGTATCAATACATTTTCTGTGGCAACTCGATCTCATCCCCGCCCCAAACCCCCTACTGCACCCCATAACAACATATCAGGCAAGTTACTTATCATTTGTGAAAGTACAAAGTTCATTTTCTAAAGCCGATATGCTTTGTAAATATGGATCTAGGACAAAGCCTCCATAATGGGCCCAATCACTCCATATTTGTTGATGCTTTTGAAGGCATCCTTTCCAGACTCATACAATGATCGAGACCTTTCTTTCAGCCCTGCAGCGAAGGGGGCCTGAATCCTTCCAACCTTGAGCTATCGTGACCAGCAGACCAATCCAGTAATTCTAATTTTTAACAATTATTTTCAAAGTCTATAGCAATGTGTAACTGAGTCATCTTGGGGTCCAAAGGTACTGGCCTACCCATCACCTCCTCGAGTGTCGACAACACTCCCTCCCAAAATGTAGCAACCACATCTCTTCTCCAAACCGTGTGAAGAAGGTCCCCGTTGTAGGAGACAGTGGTGAGTCCACCAGATGTGTACGGTGAAGATAGTTTACCTGGATGAATCTGAATTGTGATTCAATCGCCGAATCCCAGGGAGGCAGCCCGCGCCTCCCTCCAGTCTTCTTCAGATAACGGGCGCAAATCCTCCTCCCATGCCTGTCACAGGTGGGAGAAATTATTTACCAGTATTTTTTTAAACCTGTGAGATCTTATGTTCTTGTAGTTCTTCCATCAGAATCATGGCTTCCAGAGGACTGAAGTCCATAAGGTTCTCAAGACCCCTAAATAAGGCCCCAGGGCAAGACACAGCTGCAGATATTTATAGAACTGAATACGGCGAAGCTCATATTCATCATGTAATGCCTAAAAGGCTTTAATTATAGTCCCCACCATAACATTACCCAATCTAGAGATCCCGATGGTATCCCAGTATTGGAACCCCTGTAGCTCTGCCACCTGTCGGATCCCGCTCCACCCACAGTGGTGCTTCCTTAGTACCTGTGTCTTTCCATCCCATGCCATATCTGGAGCACTAGGCTGTAGCCGATGGGAGAGGAAAAAGGATCGCCCCCTATACAGCAGATGAAACACTTGTAAGGCTATTTCTAAGGGGCCAAGGAACCTCAGAGCCACCTGGTCATTCCCTGTAACAAGTACTGCTGCCTTCCTTTTAAACTTTATGAATTAGATGCTTTTAGGAGTGCACTAAGCAAAGCACCTCTTCTTTTAACTATGAATTTTAGCCGCTAGGGAGGATAAAGTGTCATGGCTTTCTCTCGGACAATTAAGTAGGGTTAGATGTTAAGATAAGTTAACATAAACCTCACACGCTAGATTATCCCATTAAGAGTACTACCATCACCAGTGATCCTCCACCGTTACACTACAGCAGATAATGACATAATGCCCCTCGCAAACGCCTCCGCACTACACATTCTAAGACACCCATGCACACTCCTCCTCTATTAGCACCAATAATCATAAACACATGCATCATACCATGACTTTCTTATGTTCAACCCTACAACGTATGCAATGAACAACTTGAAAACATATTCTTCTGCCCAAACTCCCAATGGCAAAGATAACTTTCTCTACTCCCTACTAACCACGATGTAGAAAATACCCAACCAATAACAATCAGTACCACCCACTTTTTGCTGCACCCTACAGCTGATACTTCATCACTGTTATACTTGCCATGATCCGACCGTGCCTCGAGACCCTCACGGTTGAAGCAGCTACGCTCTACAAATCCTGATTGATTTATTGATTGATGGCATTGAAAGGGACCTGTATTAGTTACCCTGCGATCTTCATTACTGTCCTATCATTTCAACTGCACCGCGCCAAGGAACCCTGAACAAGGAGATGCATCTGAGAATGCTAAACATCTTTGAAAGTTAACTTTGATTGGCTTGAAAACACAAATTCATTGAACAATTGATGATGAAATGCCGGCATTGAAAATTTGCATGCATGAAGCCTCTCTTCGTTGGTTGATTCTGGGTAGAAATAACTTGGTAATGAGCTGCTGGGATCATGTAAAAAGATACTGTATAGGATGAAAGACAAGAGTAATGGATGGAAAATAAAAATGGTGTTGCTTGAAAGGGACTTGAGTAAATAGCTTGGTACCCTCTGGGCCAGTCACTGAAGAGCACCTCCTCTGCACCTGAACACAATATTGAATCATTCACTCCCTCAGTTGCTGCTCGGATGGTTCACACAGTGGAAGTCCCGTTATAATCGCACATAACCATATATACACACATAAACAATAACAAGTTTTATCCTTACAAGATGAGCCCTAGTCTGAGTGAAGTCAAGTAGCTAGTATTCAATACTTTCATCTTAAGCCGTACAACAACAACATTTCTTTTCTGTCTGTTTATGCCTGTCTACACCAACGCAGAGTGGAGATCGTGAACAAGAGAGTTAAAGTCATCAGAAATGCAGAACTTTCAGATAGTTATATGGCAACATGAAAATACTTTTTTCCATGATATTCTTAAGGATAAAGAGAAAATTATTCTAACTCAATTTCTAGAATATTTGGGTTAAATGACTTGCTAGAGGGTTCATTCAAATAAAGTTTGAACACCGCCCACGGGAGCTGGAATGTAAACACAAAAAGGCATGCCAAATATTCCTTTGTCATATGACAATAACAATTTCTGAAGATATTAGATGGTTTGCCGTGTTGTTTAATAGCGCTTCGAAGCAATGAATCAGGAATATTTTTCAGATTCTTTTTCTGTAGCAGTTATGCAAGTTGAATCCCTACCCATTATACTATGACACTCATCTAACCACATGTGCTTGGCAGCCCGCAGTTGGGTTGTACCAACCGGCAGCCTGGTATTCCCTCGAAGGGTAAATAGGTCCAACTACACACTGGAAACACAACCACAGACGATCTGCCAAACCAACGTGCAATGGAAACAAGTAAGATTGTTTTCTATAAAAGGTAGGAAATTATAAGGAACCACAGTTCAGTTCCTGAGCCAAGCGTGGCTGTGTCGAATGGCTGAAAACATGTTAGCTCCTTCATCGTTACCTGTCAGCTGCACCCACTATTATCTTGTATCGTTATTGAAAAGGTCAGAACCATGACGACACCGCCTGCCCACACTGGACAAAGTACTCAACTTTACCATTAGAACCCTTTATAGCCTTCCTAGAAGAATCCTGAATGCAGCCATCATCATTAAATAAAGATAAAAGCTATTAATTCTGCTTTTTAAAGCTATACATTATCTACCCCCCGCTACCGACCTTGAATGCTAAGAAGATATGCATATTTGAACTCTTTTGTGGAATGATCTAACTCTTCATGCAGGACCCAAATTTCAGCTTCCCATACCATACTACTGGAGTCAACTCATACCTGAACTGAGCCCCATCTCTTCTCTTCCCTCCTTCCAAATTGCTTTGAAGACCCACTTACGTATGCCTGGAAGTGGTCACAAGTAATTCTTACTTACTCACTCTTTGTTCCTATGAGCTTAAGGGCCATCTCGCTTCTATTTTATCTTTTTAACAGTATTGAAATGTTATCATTGCATTGATCTGTAAAATGTTTATGATTTGAATTAATTGAAATAAACATCCTTTGACATACCTACTCACCCTGGCACTTCCTTTTATATCTATGAATATATACCAAGTAGTCCAGCCGTTCTTTAATTGCTGCCCGCATTTTTGTTTCTATATCAATTACAACCATGCATATAACACACAACTCTATTACCACCAAACTATATATGACATTGAGTACTGCAGTTCCGTTGCCATGTACAGTATTTCTTGTTGAAATTATCTTCTCTTCCTTAATCAATAAATAATATATATAAATAAATATGGACACTGGTCTGGTGTAAGTGTTGGATAAGTCAAGTTTCAACACTGAACTCCATCTGCTTTTGGGGCAGCATCATGTCAGCTCTGGAGATATTTAAATGCTAAAATGATCTTTACTCCAGCCGCACATGGGCCTGCCCAGGCTGGGTATTGAAAGATTTACCTCAGCCATGCCCAAGGGCCGGGGTGCAATATAGTAACCGTTCCGGACCCTAACGATGGACCAGGCACGGTTGTATGACAGAGGCATGCATGGCTAAACCACGTGTGCCTCTACTACGCTGCTTAAACCATGAAAGCGTCTGAACAATGTATTCCTTTACCACACATGCCTTTATAACAAATGCCTTTACCACGCAATTTCGTGGTAAAGGCATAACTGGTATAGGGATGTGTGGTAAAGATCACACCCTATGCCACCTGTCCTCAGCCCTAACAACTACCCCGACCCCTCCCTGGGCCCTAAAAAGTACCCCTAACCCACCCTGAGCCCTTAAAACTAACCCGACCCCCCCCATAGCCCTAAAAACTTCTCCGACCCCCCCGAGCCCTAAAAACGACCTCGACCCCCTAAGCCCTAACAACTATCCTGACCCCCTCGAGCCAAACAAAGTACCCAGACCCCACCCTGAGCCCTAAAACGACCCCAATCCCCGGAGCCCTAAAAACTACCCCAACCCCCCAGCCCTAAAAACTACCCCGACCCCACCCTGAGCCCTAAAGAAATACCGCAACCTTACCCCCCATGACGTAACAGGGAGAGGTGTGGCGCAGCTGCCAGGGCGGCTGACTCCAAAGCACGGGGCTCATGGCTCGATCCCTGGCGCCGGTGGCAGCTCAGCCCAGCACCATGTGACTCTGGGCAATAGCTCGCTTAATCTTCCCGACGGCCCCCAGAGCCTTGAGACCCTTAGGGGTGATTAGTTTGCTCTTTACAAATACCGGGTTATTTTTAAAAACTACCCCAACCCCCCAAGCCCTAAAAACTATCCCGACCCCCCTAAGCCCTAAAAACGACCCTAACCCCTGTGCCCTAAAAGCAACCCCAACCCCCCAGCCCTAACCCTGAGCCCTAAAAACGACCCCAACCTTTACAAACTACCCCCCCACACCCCAAAAACCCAGCCCCACTTACCTCACTGCATCCTCTCCAGATCCTTCCTGTTCCTAGGCCAGCCCACCTCAGCATCTAGACCGCGCATTGCCTTAACCACGCCTATGGATGGTTAAGGCATATGCGTGGTTAAGGCAAGCATGGTTGCGCTTGCGTTGGAACGGCACGCGTGGCTCTGCCCGTGTTGTTCAGGCCGTTTCCCACCAGGGACAATATCACATGTTCCCCTCCCCACTGTGTGGAAGGTCTTGGGAGGCTGTGTCTCCACCACCCTCACCCCATATACAAAAGTATACAAAAGCATTCTATCCTGGCCTTGCCCATTGGATAAGACTCTAGAGTGCAGCACATCGCAATATAATTCCCCTTAATCTAACAGAGGGATTAAGGATGGAAATGTGCTTCTACATACATAGGGACACAAATAAAAAAAATAAAAAACATGGCCTTGCCAGCCAGAAAAGGAAGTGGATCTCACCCCCTCTCACGCCCTGCCATTCTCACAGCCTACCTGATCTATGGGCCAGGAGGAGACTCTTCACTTCTGCTTACTGCAACAGAGACCAGGAAGTCACAGATACCGACCCGTGCCCCCACCATCCCCCCGCTTCTGCCCTTGTGTCTTGTTCACCATTGTTAATGGGTCTCCTTTAAATGCCATGGTCCTCCATTAATATGCCAGAGACAGAGGGCACATGTAATACTATGGGACACTGGCATTCCCGCAGTGAGCAATGAACCACAAAAAAAGCCTGAGAAGGACCAGTAGCACTTCTTGTGCGGCATTTTGAATAATTACCAATTATCATGATCATTGGAAGCGATAATAATTATTATAGTACTTCTATGTATGGACACACTGACCTCAAACTTCAAAGCGGTTCAACGACCGCCATTACTAAGAGCCAATGTCAACCACCTTAAATAGGTGGCAGTTCTCAACCCAAACTTGGGTCAGAGAACTGCGATTTCCATACATTGAAATTTAAAAAAATCTCAGTGCCAAAATGGGACTTAATATTAAGGGACTGATGCAAGGCGTGGGGGAATACCACTCCCTGTGAAAATCCCAATAGGGTCAGGGGCAGTAGGACTGGGCGCTAAGTTTGGCCAAAGACATTTTGCAATATGTCTGGGGCCACATGGAATAGGTGTAGGGTGTGACCTCACCATACACCCAGTGGTAGCTGTGCATGACTTATAGGTTTGTGCAGTATTTTGGGTGCTAGAAGGACTGGGTGCAGGACATTGCTGGAGGCCACACCCTGTACTGAGCGATTGATGAGATGGGCCAAAGGTTGTGCTCGGTGCACTCAGGAGGGACATGGTCTTGGCAACAGGGGCGATTGGGCACTGCCTTATCCCCTCTGGGCCATCCTTTGCACTGCTATTCATTTAATTTAGCAGTGTTCATGAAAACAAGACTCCTCACCAGGCTCCCGATGACCGGTGGAGGAAGAGGTTCTGTAGCCTAAGGCGCAATCCATCTACAGAGTGTTGTTTCAAAACACAGCACTCTGAAAGTATATGTCTAGATTGCACATGTCTAAAGGGTGTAATTCAACTACGGTCCTCTCACATAGGCATAATCCATTTAATTTAGCAGACATACTGTCCACTGCTCAAGCAGCACAGTACATTTGCTAAAATGGGGCTCTCAGGGTGCACATCAGTCCATCCCTGTTTTCAGCAAGAGTCCACAAAGATCACCAGGGCTGGGATGCCACGCCCTGCTCCAGCTTCTAATAGAGCGATACCAAAGGGGATGATGGACGGAGCGCTTGAGCTAATCAAACACTCACCCCCAGTCAACTGATCTGGGTTTAATCCATCATCATTCTTTAGCTCACTCCACCACTCCCAGTTCAGACATGGCCATATGCAAATCAGTCTGACCCTGTGCCTCATGGGAACAGTCCAGCCCGAACTGCCAAGCCATGTCTTCCCTGGACCGGAAACAAGCATCCTAGGACCGGTTTCTGGCATTCCAGCCGTCATCAGCCAGGCTTGCTTGAATCCAGTGGCAAAGTGAGCAAGGGACCCACGTCTGGGCATACCCCCGCCAACTTAGGGCGAACAAAGCGATACAAAAGGGGATGATGGACGGAACGTTTGAGCCAATCAAACACTCACCCCCAGTCAACTGATCTGGGTTTAATCCATCATCATTCTTTAGCTCACTCCACCACCCCAGTTCAGACATGGCCATATGCAAATCAGTCTGACCCTGTGCCTCATGGGAACAGTCCAGCCCGAACTGCCAAGCCATGTCTTCCCTGGACCGGAAACAAGCATCCTAGGACCGGTTTCTGGCATTCCAGCCGTCATCAGCCAGGCTTGCTTGAATCCAGTGGCAAAGTGAGCAAGGGACCCACGTCTGGGCATACCCCCGCCAACTTAGGGCGAACAAAGCGATACAAAAGGGGATGATGGACGGAACGCTTGAGCCAATCAAACACTCACCCCCAGTCAACTGATCTGGGTTTAATCCATCATCATTCTTTAGCTCACTCCAACACCCCAGTTCAGACATGGCCATATGCAAATCAGTCTGACCCTGTGCCTCATGGGAACAGTCCAGCCCGAACTGCCAAGCCATGTCTTCCCTGGACCGGAAACAAGCATCCTAGGACCGGTTTCTGGCATTCCAGCCGTCATCAGCCAGGCTTGCTTGAATCCAGTGGCAAAGTGAGCAAGGGACCCACGTCTGGGCATACCCCGCCAACTTAGGGCGAACAAAGCGATACAAAAGGGGATGATGGACGGAACGTTTGAGCCAATCAAACACTCACCCCCAGTCAACTGATCTGGGTTTAATCCATCATCATTCTTTAGCTCACTCCAACACCCCAGTTCAGACATGGCCATATGCAAATCAGTCTGACCCTGTGCCTCATGGGAACAGTCCAGCCCGAACTGCCAAGCCATGTCTTCCCTGGACCAGAAACAAGCATCCTAGGACCGGTTTCTGGCATTCCAGCCGTCATCAGCCAGGCTTGCTTGAATCCAGTGGCAAAGTGAGCAAGGGACCCACGTCTGGGCATACCCCCGCCAACTTAGGGCGAACAAAGCGATACAAAAGGGGATGATGGACGGAACGTTTGAGCCAATCAAACACTCACCCCCAGTCAACTGATCTGGGTTTAATCCATCATCATTCTTTAGCTCACTCCACCACCCCAGTTCAGACATGGCCATACGTTTGGTACGGCCCATGTCGTGCTGTCCAGTCCTCTGCCTCTCGCGTCCGGACAGGTCCAGGGGCTCCTTCCGTCTGCTGCCGCAGCCTCTCCTCCAATCTCAAGTCTCCGCTCCGTCTGCGCCGATCTTGGCCGGCTGCCGGGCATACGACAAGCCACAGCGCTCACCCAGTCGGCACTCACGACACGACCTTGTGTTGTCACTGCCTCCGACGGCTAAGGTCTTCCTGCGCCCCTCCGCTGCCTGGCCCCCTCCGTGGTTGTATCCAAATACGAGGTCTCCACTCGCTCAACTCTGTCCCTTTAGCCGGACTCTCACTCTGGGGCATGGTTCTCCCCAGGCTTTGCTGGCGATGGACTCTTCACAGCCTGTATGGGGGGGGGTGTCTCGTTTCCCCCGGGCGCACTATCCGATCTGCTTGCTTTTGCCAGGGGACTCTAGGCGGCCACGTCTTCACCCGCTCAGGCACTGTCGAGTGGGTGAGCTCTCCTGTCACCCCTTCGCAGCTCCTCTTGCCAGCACCTCTTGTCTTGTCCCGGGCGGCTACCTCTCCGAGGTCCCAAGACGGTGCTGGGCTGCCACTCAGGTCCCTCAGGCCTGCAGGCTGCCTGGCCGGTTCGCGGCGCTCCGCCTCCAGCGCCTGCCGCGTCCGAGTTTTCTCAGCGCCACTCACCGCCTGGTCTTCTTTCCGGTGCAGAGTCGAAATATCGCCGCAAAAATATCGCGGGACAGAAATATCGCCGCAAAAATATCGTGGAGAAGAATTATCGAGAACAAAAATATAGCTGACAAGAATATCGACGGACAGGTAAGTAATATCGATTACATAAATATCTTTGTAATAAATATAGTTTACAAGAATATAGTTTACAAAAATATCGATTTATTAATAATTTTATGTATTTTAGTGTTTTTAATGGGAATTGTTTGTTATTTTATTATATGTTTTAGAGTTTTACTAGTTATTAATTTATTTTAAGTTTAATTCTGCGTTTATAGTTCCGTAGCGGGTTGTGGGTTTATAGGGGATTAGGGTGGGAAGTAATTTAATTTTTATAAGATTTATTGAATAATTAATGTGTTAATTGATTAATTAATAATAGTTTAATAATTAGTTGTTAATTAATTTCAATTAGTCAATTAATAAATAATTAGGTTAATTGCTTAATTAATTTTAGGTGTGTGTTGTGGTGTTTATGTGTGTAAATTGTGGGAAAGGGTGGTAAGTAATTAATTTTTTTATTGATTAATTAAATACTTTTAAGTTAATTACCATCAATTAATTAGTAATTAGTAATTGTAATTGTTAATTTTAGGTGTGTGTTTTGGTGTTAATATGTGTAAATGGTGTGAAAGGTGGTAAGTAATTAATTTTCTATTGATTAATTAATAAATAATAAATAAATTTTCATTAACTAATTAGTAATTATTAAATTTAATTGTGTAATTAATTGTAGGTGTGTGTTGTGCATTTAATAGTGTTAAATAATGGGTAATTTTTTTTTTTATTATCTTTGTTAATAATAATATATTTAAATTTATATATTAATTATGTTAATATTGGAAATTAAATTTAATGAAAATGTTGATGGATTTATTTTTTATTGTTCCGTCCATCATCCCCTTTTGTATCGCTTTGGTCGCCCTAAGTTGGCGGGGTATGCCCAGACGTGGGTCCCTTGCTCACTTTGCCACTGGATTCAAGCAAGCCTGGCTGATGACGGCTGAAATGCCAGAAACCGGTCCTAGGATGCTTGTTTCCGGTCCAGGGAAGACATGGCTTGGCAGTTCGGGCTGGACTGTTCCCATGAGGCACAGGGTCAGACTGATTTGCATATGGCCATGTCTGAACTGGGGTGGTGGAGTGAGCTAAAGAATGATGATGGATTAAACCCAGATCAGTTGACTGGGGGTGAGTGTTTGATTGGCTCAAACGTTCCGTCCATCATCCCCTTTTGTATCGCTTTGGTCGCCCTAAGTTGGCGGGGGTATGCCCAGACGTGGGTCCCTTGCTCACTTTGCCACTGGATTCAAGCAAGCCTGGCTGATGACGGCTGAAATGCCAGAAACCGGTCCTAGGATGCTTGTTTCCGGTCCAGGGAAGACATGGCTTGGCAGTTCGGGCTGGACTGTTCCCATGAGGCACAGGGTCAGACTGATTTGCATATGGCCATGTCTGAACTGGGGTGGTGGAGTGAGCTAAAGAATGATGATGGATTAAACCCAGATCAGTTGACTGGGGGTGAGTGTTTGATTGGCTCAAACGTTCCGTCCATCATCCCCTTTGTATCGCTTTGGTCGCCCTAAGTTGGCGGGGGTATGCCCAGACGTGGGTCCCTTGCTCACTTTGCCACTGGATTCAAGCAAAGCCTGGCTGATGACGGCTGAAATGCCAGAAACCGGTCCTAGGATGCTTGTTTCCGGTCCAGGGAAGACATGGCTTGGCAGTTGGGGCTGGACTGTTCCCATGAGGCACAGGGTCAGACTGATTTGCATATGGCCATGTCTGAACTGGGGTGGTGGAGTGAGCTAAAGAATGATGATGGATTAAACCCAGATCAGTTGACTGGGGGTGAGTGTTTGATTGGCTCAAACGTTCCGTCCATCATCCCCTTTTGTATCGCTTTGGTCGCCCTAAGTTGGCGGGTGTATGCCCAGACGTGGGTCCCTTGCTCACTTTGCCACTGGATTCAAGCAAGCCTGGCTGATGACGGCTGAAATGCCAGAAACCGGTCCTAGGATGCTTGTTTCCGGTCCAGGGAAGACATGGCTTGGCACTTCGGGCTGGACTGTTCCCATGAGGCACAGGGTCAGACTGATTTGCATATGGCCATGTCTGAACTGGGGTGGTGGAGTGAGCTAAAGAATGATGATGGATTAAACCCAGATCAGTTGACTGGGGGTGAGTGTTTGATTGGCTCAAACGTTCCGTCCATCATCCCCTTTTGTATCGCTTTGGTCGCCCTAAGTTGGCGGGGGTATGCCCAGACGTGGGTCCCTTGCTCACTTTGCCACTGGATTCAAGCAAGCCTGGCTGATGACGGCTGAAATGCCAGAAACCGGTCCTAGGATGCTTGTTTCCGGTCCAGGGAAGACATGGCTTGGCAGTTCGGGCTGGACTGTTCCCATGAGGCACAGGGTCAGACTGATTTGCATATGGCCATGTCTGAACTGGGGTGGTGGAGTGAGCTAAAGAATGATGATGGATTAAACCCAGATCAGTTGACTGGGGGTGAGTGTTTGATTGGCTCAAACGTTCCGTCCATCATCCCCTTTTGTATCGCTTTGGTCGCCCTAAGTTGGCGGGGGTATGCCCAGACGTGGGTCCCTTGCTCACTTTGCCACTGGATTCAAGCAAGCCTGGCTGATGACGGCTGAAATGCCAGAAACCGGTCCTAGGATGCTTGTTTCCGGTCCAGGGAAGACATGGCTTGGCAGTTCGGGCTGGACTGTTCCCATGAGGCACAGGGTCAGACTGATTTGCATATGGCCATGTCTGAACTGGGGTGGTGGAGTGAGCTAAAGAATGATGATGGATTAAACCCAGATCAGTTGACTGGGGGTGAGTGTTTGATTGGCTCAAACGTTCCGTCCATCATCCCCTTTTGTATCGCTTTGGTCGCCCTAAGTTGGCGGGGGTATGCCCAGACGTGGGTCCCTTGCTCACTTTGCCACTGGATTCAAGCAAGCCTGGCTGATGACGGCTGAAATGCCAGAAACCGGTCCTAGGATGCTTGTTTCCGGTCCAGGGAAGACATGGCTTGGCAGTTCGGGCTGGACTGTTCCCATGAGGCACAGGGTCAGACTGATTTGCATATGGCCATGTCTGAACTGGGGTGGTGGAGTGAGCTAAAGAATGATGATGGATTAAACCCAGATCAGTTGACTGGGGGTGAGTGTTTGATTGGCTCAAACGTTCCGTCCATCATCCCCTTTTGTATCGCTTTGGTCGCCCTAAGTTGGCGGGGGTATGCCCAGACGTGGGTCCCTTGCTCACTTTGCCACTGGATTCAAGCAAGCCTGGCTGATGACGGCTGAAATGCCAGAAACCGGTCCTAGGATGCTTGTTTCCGGTCCAGGGAAGACATGGCTTGGCAGTTCGGGCTGGACTGTTCCCATGAGGCACAGGGTCAGACTGATTTGCATATGGCCATGTCTGAACTGGGGTGGTGGAGTGAGCTAAAGAATGATGATGGATTAAACCCAGATCAGTTGACTGGGGGTGAGTGTTTGATTGGCTCAAACGTTCCGTCCATCATCCCCTTTTGTATCGCTTTGGTCGCCCTAAGTTGGCGGGGGTATGCCCAGACGTGGGTCCCTTGCTCACTTTGCCACTGGATTCAAGCAAGCCTGGCTGATGACGGCTGAAATGCCAGAAACCGGTCCTAGGATGCTTGTTTCCGGTCCAGGGAAGACATGGCTTGGCAGTTCGGGCTGGACTGTTCCCATGAGGCACAGGGTCAGACTGATTTGCATATGGCCATGTCTGAACTGGGGTGGTGGAGTGAGCTAAAGAATGATGATGGATTAAACCCAGATCAGTTGACTGGGGGTGAGTGTTTGATTGGCTCAAACGTTCCGTCCATCATCCCCTTTGTATCGCTTTGGTCGCCCTAAGTTGGCGGGGGTATGCCCAGACGTGGGTCCCTTGCTCACTTTGCCACTGGATTCAAGCAAGCCTGGCTGATGACGGCTGAAATGCCAGAAACTGGTCCTAGGATGCTTGTTTCCGGTCCAGGGAAGACATGGCTTGGCAGTTCGGGCTGGACTGTTCCCATGAGGCACAGGGTCAGACTGATTTGCATATGGCCATGTCTGAACTGGGGTGGTGGAGTGAGCTAAAGAATGATGATGGATTAAACCCAGATCAGTTGACTGGGGGTGAGTGTTTGATTGGCTCAAACGTTCCGTCCATCATCCCCTTTGTATCGCTTTGGTCGCCCTAAGTTGGCGGGGGTATGCCCAGACGTGGGTCCCTTGCTCACTTTGCCACTGGATTCAAGCAAGCCTGGCTGATGACGGCTGAAATGCCAGAAACCGGTCCTAGGATGCTTGTTTCCGGTCCAGGGAAGACATGGCTTGGCAGTTCGGGCTGGACTGTTCCCATGAGGCACAGGGTCAGACTGATTTGCATATGGCCATGTCTGAACTGGGGTGGTGGAGTGAGCTAAAGAATGATGATGGATTAAACCCAGATCAGTTGACTGGGGGTGAGTGTTTGATTGGCTCAAACGTTCCGTCCATCATCCCCTTTGTATCGCTTTGGTCGCCCTAAGTTGGCGGGGGTATGCCCAGACGTGGGTCCCTTGCTCACTTTGCCACTGGATTCAAGCAAGCCTGGCTGATGACGGCTGAAATGCCAGAAACCGGTCCTAGGATGCTTGTTTCCGGTCCAGGGAAGACATGGCTTGGCAGTTCGGGCTGGACTGTTCCCATGAGGCACAGGGTCAGACTGATTTGCATATGGCCATGTCTGAACTGGGGTGGTGGAGTGAGCTAAAGAATGATGATGGATTAAACCCAGATCAGTTGACTGGGGGTGAGTGTTTGATTGGCTCAAACGCTCCGTCCATCATCCCCTTTTGTATCGCTTTGGTCGCCCTAAGTTGGCGGGGGTATGCCCAGACGTGGGTCCCTTGCTCACTTTGCCACTGGATTCAAGCAAGCCTGGCTGATGACGGCTGAAATGCCAGAAACCGGTCCTAGGATGCTTGTTTCCGGTCCAGGGAAGCCATGGCTTGGCAGTTCGGGCTGGACTGTTCCCATGAGGCACAGGGTCAGACTGATTTGCATATGGCCATGTCTGAACTGGGGTGGTGGAGTGAGCTAAAGAATGATGATGGATTAAACCCAGATCAGTTGACTGGGGGTGAGTGTTTGATTGGCTCAAACGTTCCGTCCATCATCCCCTTTTGTATCGCTTTGGTCGCCCTAAGTTGGCGGGGTATGCCCAGACGTGGGTCCCTTGCTCACTTTGCCACTGGATTCAAGCAAGCCTGGCTGATGACGGCTGAAATGCCAGAAACCGGTCCTAGGATGCTTGTTTCCGGTCCAGGGAAGACATGGCTTGGCAGTTCGGGCTGGACTGTTCCCATGAGGCACAGGGTCAGACTGATTTGCATATGGCCATGTCTGAACTGGGGTGGTGGAGTGAGCTAAAGAATGATGATGGATTAAACCCAGATCAGTTGACTGGGGGTGAGTGTTTGATTGGCTCAAACGTTCCGTCCATCATCCCCTTTTGTATCGCTTTGGTCGCCCTAAGTTGGCGGGGGTATGCCCAGACGTGGGTCCCTTGCTCACTTTGCCACTGGATTCAAGCAAGCCTGGCTGATGACGGCTGCAATGCCAGAAACCGGTCCTAGGATGCTTGTTTCCGGTCCAGGGAAGACATGGCTTGGCAGTTCGGGCTGGACTGTTCCCATGAGGCACAGGGTCAGACTGATTTGCATATGGCCATGTCTGAACTGGGGTGGTGGAGTGAGCTAAAGAATGATGATGGATTAAACCCAGATCAGTTGACTGGGGGTGAGTGTTTGATTGGCTCAAACGTTCCGTCCATCATCCCCTTTTGTATCGCTTTGGTCGCCCTAAGTTGGCGGGGGTATGCCCAGACGTGGGTCCCTTGCTCACTTTGCCACTGGATTCAAGCAAGCCTGGCTGATGACGGCTGAAATGCCAGAAACCGGTCCTAGGATGCTTGTTTCCGGTCCAGGGAAGACATGGCTTGGCAGTTCGGGCTGGACTGTTCCCATGAGGCACAGGGTCAGACTGATTTGCATATGGCCATGTCTGAACTGGGGTGGTGGAGTAAGCTAAAGAATGATGATGGATTAAACCCAGATCAGTTGACTGGGGGTGAGTGTTTGATTGGCTCAAACGTTCCGTCCATCATCCCCTTTTGTATCGCTTTGGTCGCCCTAAGTTGGCGGGGGTATGCCCAGACGTGGGTCCCTTGCTCACTTTGCCACTGGATTCAAGCAAGCCTGGCTGATGACGGCTGAAATGCCAGAAACCGGTCCTAGGATGCTTGTTTCCGGTCCAGGGAAGACATGGCTTGGCAGTTCGGGCTGGACTGTTCCCATGAGGCACAGGGTCAGACTGATTTGCATATGGCCATGTCTGAACTGGGGTGGTGGAGTGAGCTAAAGAATGATGATGGATTAAACCCAGATCAGTTGACTGGGGGTGAGTGTTTGATTGGCTCAAACGTTCCGTCCATCATCCCCTTTGTATCGCTTTGGTCGCCCTAAGTTGGCGGGGGTATGCCCAGACGTGGGTCCCTTGCTCACTTTGCCACTGGATTCAAGCAAGCCTGGCTGATGACGGCTGAAATGCCAGAAACCGGTCCTAGGATGCTTGTTTCCGGTCCAGGGAAGACATGGCTTGGCAGTTCGGGCTGGACTGTTCCCATGAGGCACAGGGTCAGACTGATTTGCATATGGCCATGTCTGAACTGGGGTGGTGGAGTGAGCTAAAGAATGATGATGGATTAAACCCAGATCAGTTGACTGGGGGTGAGTGTTTGATTGGCTCAAACGTTCCGTCCATCATCCCCTTTTGTATCGCTTTGGTCGCCCTAAGTTGGCGGGGGTATGCCCAGACGTGGGTCCCTTGCTCACTTTGCCACTGGATTCAAGCAAGCCTGGCTGATGACGGCTGAAATGCCAGAAACCGGTCCTAGGATGCTTGTTTCCGGTCCAGGGAAGACATGGCTTGGCAGTTCGGGCTGGACTGTTCCCATGAGGCACAGGGTCAGACTGATTTGCATATGGCCATGTCTGAACTGGGGTGGTGGAGTGAGCTAAAGAATGATGATGGATTAAACCCAGATCAGTTGACTGGGGGTGAGTGTTTGATTGGCTCAAACGTTCCGTCCATCATCCCCTTTTGTATCGCTTTGGTCGCCCTAAGTTGGCGGGGTATGCCCAGACGTGGGTGCCTTGCTCACTTTGCCACTGGATTCAAGCAAGCCTGGCTGATGACGGCTGAAATGCCAGAAACCGGTCCTAGGATGCTTGTTTCCGGTCCAGGGAAGACATGGCTTGGCAGTTCGGGCTGGACTGTTCCCATGAGGCACAGGGTCAGACTGATTTGCATATGGCCATGTCTGAACTGGGGTGGTGGAGTGAGCTAAAGAATGATGATGGATTAAACCCAGATCAGTTGACTGGGGGTGAGTGTTTGATTGGCTCAAACGTTCCGTCCATCATCCCCTTTTGTATCGCTTTGGTCGCCCTAAGTTGGCGGGGGTATGCCCAGACGTGGGTCCCTTGCTCACTTTGCCACTGGATTCAAGCAAGCCTGGCTGATGACGGCTGAAATGCCAGAAACCGGTCCTAGGATGCTTGTTTCCGGTCCAGGGAAGACATGGCTTGGCAGTTCGGGCTGGACTGTTCCCATGAGGCACAGGGTCAGACTGATTTGCATATGGCCATGTCTGAACTGGGGTGGTGGAGTGAGCTAAAGAATGATGATGGATTAAACCCAGATCAGTTGACTGGGGGTGAGTGTTTGATTGGCTCAAACGTTCCGTCCATCATCCCCTTTTGTATCGCTTTGGTCGCCCTAAGTTGGCGGGGGTATGCCCAGACGTGGGTCCCTTGCTCACTTTGCCACTGGATTCAAGCAAGCCTGGCTGATGACGGCTGAAATGCCAGAAACCGGTCCTAGGATGCTTGTTTCCGGTCCAGGGAAGACATGGCTTGGCAGTTCGGGCTGGACTGTTCCCATGAGGCACAGGGTCAGACTGATTTGCATATGGCCATGTCTGAACTGGGGTGGTGGAGTGAGCTAAAGAATGATGATGGATTAAACCCAGATCAGTTGACTGGGGGTGAGTGTTTGATTGGCTCAAACGTTCCGTCCATCATCCCCTTTTGTATCGCTTTGGTCGCCCTAAGTTGGCAGGGGTATGCCCAGACGTGGGTCCCTTGCTCACTTTGCCACTGGATTCAAGCAAGCCTGGCTGATGACGGCTGAAATGCCAGAAACCGGTCCTAGGATGCTTGTTTCCGGTCCAGGGAAGACATGGCTTGGCAGTTCGGGCTGGACTGTTCCCATGAGGCACAGGGTCAGACTGATTTGCATATGGCCATGTCTGAACTGGGGTGGTGGAGTGAGCTAAAGAATGATGATGGATTAAACCCAGATCAGTTGACTGGGGGTGAGTGTTTGATTGGCTCAAACGTTCCGTCCATCATCCCCTTTTGTATCGCTTTGGTCGCCCTAAGTTGGCGGGGGTATGCCCAGACGTGGGTCCCTTGCTCACTTTGCCACTGGATTCAAGCAAGCCTGGCTGATGACGGCTGAAATGCCAGAAACCGGTCCTAGGATGCTTGTTTCCGGTCCAGGGAAGACATGGCTTGGCAGTTCGGGCTGGACTGTTCCCATGAGGCACAGGGTCAGACTGATTTGCATATGGCCATGTCTGAACTGGGGTGGTGGAGTGAGCTAAAGAATGATGATGGATTAAACCCAGATCAGTTGACTGGGGGTGAGTGTTTGATTGGCTCAAACGTTCCGTCCATCATCCCCTTTTGTATCGCTTTGGTCGCCCTAAGTTGGCGGGGGTATGCCCAGACGTGGGTCCCTTGCTCACTTTGCCACTGGATTCAAGCAAGCCTGGCTGATGACGGCTGAAATGCCAGAAACCGGTCCTAGGATGCTTGTTTCCGGTCCAGGGAAGACATGGCTTGGCAGTTCGGGCTGGACTGTTCCCATGAGGCACAGGGTCAGACTGATTTGCATATGGCCATGTCTGAACTGGGGTGGTGGAGTGAGCTAAAGAATGATGATGGATTAAACCCAGATCAGTTGACTGGGGGTGAGTGTTTGATTGGCTCAAACGTTCCGTCCATCATCCCCTTTTGTATCGCTTTGGTCGCCCTAAGTTGGCGGGGGTATGCCCAGACGTGGGTCCCTTGCTCACTTTGCCACTGGATTCAAGCAAGCCTGGCTGATGACGGCTGAAATGCCAGAAACCGGTCCTAGGATGCTTGTTTCCGGTCCAGGGAAGACATGGCTTGGCAGTTCGGGCTGGACTGTTCCCATGAGGCACAGGGTCAGACTGATTTGCATATGGCCATGTCTGAACTGGGGTGGTGGAGTGAGCTAAAGAATGATGATGGATTAAACCCAGATCAGTTGACTGGGGGTGAGTGTTTGATTGGCTCAAACGTTCCGTCCATCATCCCCTTTTGTATCGCTTTGGTCGCCCTAAGTTGGCGGGGGTATGCCCAGACGTGGGTCCCTTGCTCACTTTGCCACTGGATTCAAGCAAGCCTGGCTGATGACGGCTGAAATGCCAGAAACCGGTCCTAGGATGCTTGTTTCCGGTCCAGGGAAGACATGGCTTGGCAGTTCGGGCTGGACTGTTCCCATGAGGCACAGGGTCAGACTGATTTGCATATGGCCATGTCTGAACTGGGGTGGTGGAGTGAGCTAAAGAATGATGATGGATTAAACCCAGATCAGTTGACTGGGGGTGAGTGTTTGATTGGCTCAAACGTTCCGTCCATCATCCCCTTTTGTATCGCTTTGGTCGCCCTAAGTTGGCGGGGTATGCCCAGACGTGGGTCCCTTGCTCACTTTGCCACTGGATTCAAGCAAGCCTGGCTGATGACGGCTGAAATGCCAGAAACCGGTCCTAGGATGCTTGTTTCCGGTCCAGGGAAGACATGGCTTGGCAGTTCGGGCTGGACTGTTCCCATGAGGCACAGGGTCAGACTGATTTGCATATGGCCATGTCTGAACTGGGGTGGTGGAGTGAGCTAAAGAATGATGATGGATTAAACCCAGATCAGTTGACTGGGGGTGAGTGTTTGATTGGCTCAAACGTTCCGTCCATCATCCCCTTTTGTACCAGCTTCTAATAGGGCAGCACTTTTAGCCGTAGTATAAGCTGGTAGAGGGCTTCAGCTTCCGTTCATTAATCCTGGCCCTGCTGATCCCTCTGGCTCCTCGTTTCCAGGACAGCAATACTGTTTTGTTGGCTCTTACGTTAAGTGGTAGATTTCTGTCATACACCCATCATGAAGGAGGCAGCAGAGGAAGCAAGGTAAGTAAACAAATCAATTGCGGACACTCTGTTTATGTGTGAGTGAGTGTGAATGAATGAGTGTTGAGTGAGTAGATGAGATTGAGTGTGAATGCCTTCTCTGCATCAACAGAGAGTAAAACCACATCCAACGTTTTTTGTTGCTCCTTATTCCTTCCTGACTAACCTTTTACTCACCATCTCAAATCTATCTGCCCAACATTGGGATATCATTTTTACACATATATGTAATAAGGCCTTTGGCTGCCAGATTATTTGGGGCCTGTATCTTACTTGAGTATTGCATAAATGTAAGTCTTTCAGATGTTTTGGGCATTTTTGTTTAAAGATTTTGATCAAGCGCCTTAAACTATTCTGAAAATGTTTTTAAAATATCTCTGAGAAACCATCAGGGCCTGGTGTCTTTCCACTTTGTAACGTGTCAATTGCCTCCTTCACTTCTGATTCAGGAGCAGAAAGCTCTCTGCCTATGTAACTTATCTTTGGAAGTTCAAAACCTTTCTGAATTGTCTCTCTTCACAAAAAATTAACTTTTATAAGTTTGTGTAAAACTCTTCTAACTTTATACACAAGCAGTCAAGCTAATTTCTTCTCATTTTCACAGTGTTTTTGATAAAGTTTGAATAGAACGTATTATATGATTTAGTTCAGTGTTTGTTCACTTTATACCTTTCTTGTGTCCAGAAATGTTTACATATTGATCACCGTTGTCAGCTAATCATTTCTTTTCTAGCATTTCAACTCACTTTCCATATTTTTCAAGTTGTCTATACTCTTTTTTCTCTTTCATAATTTCTCTTCTTTTCCAAAACTGACAATATTTAGAATTTCAGTTAATTTTTGCTGTAACTTCTCTTACTGACCTCTGATTCCCTTAATTTTTGTGACAATAAGTTGAAGAAGTTGGTTTGGAAAGGTTACTTTCTTTATGTTTTAAAGGATTTTTTGCTGCAGTCAACTACCTAGGACTGAGACAGGTATTTGTGTTGCTTTGTAGGAGCTTAGTTATGGCTCACATCGAAACTGTGACCTCTCTTCCCCCGGTTTAACAATTTAGGGCCAGATGTAGGTGGCTAAATACCGGTCGGTAAAGCCGAAATTCGGAGAATTTCAGCGTTACCGACCGGTATACAGCCATGTTCAATGTAGGTAACACCGAACGCCATCGCAAATAAGGAATCGGTAGAAATAAGGGAAACCAGTTACCGATTCCTTAATTAGCGATTAGCAGACACCGAAACCCCTAAATACCGAATCGGTAAATAAGAAATCCTTAAATAATCGCAAATCCGATGTACCAAAAATCGGTAATACCGAATTTTCGATTTTTCGGTATTTAGGAGTCGCTAATTACCACTGACTCAAAGCAGGTGGTAATCAGGTGCACTGCATTTAAACAGCCCCAAAATGCAACAGTGTGAACACAATGGCGGCCCTCTACGTAATTGCAAGGCGGCTACGGTTGCAAGCAGCAGGACTGAGGATCTGGAGACGGGAGGAGCGCGTGTATAGACTGCGCGTTACACTCTTCCAACTGACTGAGGCTGAAATCCATGAGAGGTACAGGCTACACCCCCAAACCATCCTAGACCTGATACGGGACCTGCACCCACTCCTGGAGCATCAGACACCAAGGGCGCACGCAATACCAACACATGTTCAGGTGCTCTGTAGCCTGCACCTACTTGCATCAGGAAGTTACCAGGGGTGATAGCTGTGGCAGGTGGTGTGTCACAGAGTTGCCTGTCCCGTTTCTTCAACTCTTTCTTGGATGCCATGATGCAAAGAATGCATCACTACATACGCTTCCCCAGCACACAGGCGGAACTGCAGAAGACAAAGCTGGATTTTTACCAAAAGGCACAGTTCCCACATGTAATAGGGTGCATTGATGGGACACACATACCAATCTGCCCACCTGCAGCTACAGAGTATATATACCGGAACCGCAAATCTACGCATTCCATCAACGTGCAGGTGATATGCGATGCGGACCACATCATCACTGACATTGTGGCCAAATTTCCAGGGAGTACCCATGACTCCTACATATTCAGGAACAGTGGGATCTACACACGTCTGGCTGGGGGTGAATTTGGAGAAGGATACCTGCTAGGTAATCAATGTGACACACCCTGATGTATACCTTGGATGAATGTGTTGGTGACTCATATTAATGGCACTTCCTTTCTCACTTAGGTGACAGCGCATATGCCGTGCGGGCATTTATCCTGACTCCACATCTCAACCCATCCACACCAAGTGAGAGAAGATACAATGTGGCACATAAAAGCACGCGCAACGTTGTGGAGCGCACCTTCGGACTCTTAAAAAGCAGGTTCCGCTGCCTCCACAAAAGTGGAGGTGCACGTCAGTACCGCCCCATCATCTGCTGTAAAAGAATAGCAACATGTGCAATGCTGCATAACCTTGCCACAAAGAAAGGAATAGCAGTGGAACTAACTGACTCTGAGGACGAGGATGAGGACTGTCCACAGCCAGAGCACAGCGCAGCAGGTGTGGCAGCAGCACCAGATGGGAGACATAGACGGGCAGAGATAACACGCATCTATTTCTGAGTAAGTAAGGAGACACAGCCAGTGACGGTGTTTAATTGCCCTAGCACACCACCACAACATGAAGGGCTTCACATGCCAGGCCAAATTTTAATGCAGGTTACAAAACCAAAAAGGGTTACATCACCCATATCGGCAAACCATGTGATGTCTGGCATTACTTCCTGCGCCCACGCGCAGCACTGCTGCGTTCCTTGGGCACACTGTCCTCACTGGCAGTCTGTCCTGTGGCAGCGCTGTGACGTTCGCTGCGCCTCCTGGACTCCGTTATAGGGGGTGTGATGCTACTGCGGCTAGTAGCCTCTTCACTATCCCCCCCATCACCTGTAGTGGCAACCTTGTTTGTCTGTAGCACTTCTAGTGCACTGGTCACTGTGACCAGCCCCCTTGCCACGTCACAGCTGCAGTGGGCCATCTCCTCCTGCATGGCCACCGAGCGCCTGCAGAGCAGAGAGGTGGCAGTGGAGAGGCGGTTCACCGCCTTGGTGTAGTTGTCAAGTTTTTGCCTCTCCCTGCGCCTGGCCAAACGTTCCTCATCCAATTTGCTGCACAGCAGCCTCACTGCCTCGGACATGTCCCTCGTGCCCTCAGCCACAGTATTGTTCATGCTACTGATGCCCTACTCAATTCGCAGCATGTGCCCATTCATTCGTACCATCTGCTCCTGGACTGACCTTATTGCTTTGCCTTGCAGGCGCTGCACCTTGAGCATGTTCCCCTCAAGACCGGCAAACACACTATGATCATCGCCCTGTGAAGCTGGACTAGCTGCCCTTGCCCTGCGGCGTCTGGTACCTGTGTGGGGGCGCTCGGTGGGGGACTGTGAGCCTGCACCGTTGGCATCCTCAGCAACCGTGGACAGTTGGCCTCCCATGCTGTCCTCCTTGGACACCTCCATCTGCCGTAGGCTGGCCACTGCATGCCTCCTGGCTCTCGGTGATGGTGGTGATGGTGGTGATGGTGCTGATGGTGGTGGTGGTGGTGGTGATGGTGGTGGTGGTGGTGATGGTGGTGGTGGTGGGGTGGTGTGCCCTGCAGGCGACAGGACTTCCTCCTCCTGTGTTCCCTCTCTCCTGGGTGCCTTTCCTGTGCTCCCCTCTGCAGCCCGGCGCGATGGCTCGCCTGTGGAGACAGAATGTACATTTGCTCACTTGTCTGGCAGCATTTGCGTAATAATAAATGCCATGCCTGCCAATCAAACTGACTGTCCTCTGCTTGCTAATTGCTGATGTGTGTCACATGCCTCTGGGTTCAGTGGGCTGACTGTTCTGACATGTGTTACTTCTGACTACATCTCCCATAATGCATTGCTGGTTTTTAGTAAAACATGTCCTGGAGTGGAATTCACAATGCCTCATTGGGGATTGGGGTTAGGGAGTGGGGGGCACAGCATGCAGTGCATCCATCTTACCTTGTTTGTTGCCAGCTCTGGCTGAGCTGTCTGCATCCCCAATCCCACTCACACTCTCCGGCTGGAGGGTGGACTCGACCAGGAGATCCAGGGCAGTTTGTGCAGGTGCAGTGTTCCTCCCTCCACCTGTCAGGTTGGCTTGCTTCTTTCTCTCTGCCAGCCTCTCCTTTGCACGCTTCCTCAGGTCATACCAGCGTTTTTTGAGGTCCTCAATGGAGCGCTGGGTTACTCCAATGGCATTGATCTTGTCTTGGATGACCAGCCATATCTGCCTCTTCTGGGATTCAGGCACGTGCAGAGACTGTTTCCCAAACAGTTTGTCGTGGTCCTTAGTGACTTCCTCAATAAGGACCTCCAGCTCCCTCTCACTGAACTTATGTTTCCTCCTGCGTTCAGCTGCCTCCTTCTCCCTCTCCTGATTGGCCATATTTGCTCAGTGTTGTCAAAAAAGCTTTGAAGAGTTGCTCCTGGCTTGTTTGCTGTGCTCCCTGCCTCTCAGACAGCTTCAGGATCAGTGCAGCTGCATGGGTGTGGCCACTTCCTGGTTGTGAGGTAATGAGGAAGCACAGGATTGGCTGATTCCACAATTACCGATTTTTTAAATTACCGATTCGCTAATTACCGAATTGGTATTCAGGAATCGGTAAATATTTTTACCGAATCATTCCGAATCGTTAATTTTTACCGATTATTACCGATTCGGTAAGTTTTTACCGATTATTACCGAATCGGTAATTTTTACTGATTTTTTACGTACATCTGTAATACCGAGTTCTTAATAGCGAATCGGTAAAATTCGCTATTAAGGAATCGGTATTTCAGTATTACCTACATCAGGCCCTTAGTTTCCTACATTATTTTTCAGCATGTTGATAAAAAAAATTTGTGTTTCGCAAATAAACTCAAAATTAAGCTAAATTAACTTCAGCAGTCAAGGTATAAATTATCCTCAGCAGTAAAGATATAAATGTTCTTTACAAGTGTTAGGGGCACATTTTTGATTGGATATTTTTTTTCTGTTGTGAGTAATTGCTCTAGCCTCTTCCCCAGACTGTTCAGCAGCAACCACGTAGACACAGTACCGGAAGAGCACGTCCGGACCAAAGGAAGCCCAGACCATTCCAGATGTGGAAGAAGTACAGCAAGATAACTCTAAGGATGAAAGCCTGTGCCATCCCTGTTTCTGAAACATCCGGAACAGGTAGCAGCTTGTTTGGCTTCAGCAAGTCGAAGCCCGGGCCAGGGAAGGCACAGCCAGACCCGATGGGGGCCCGGGACAAACGCCTCCCCGAGGCGGGAAGCCCCCCCCCCCCACCCCCGTCACGGGAGCCCGCGAAAAAGGGGCGACCGGGATTGGTCGCCCCAGGATAGGCTACGGCGTCCCCAATCCGGGGGCGAGTTAGCAAGCGGCTGGGGGGGTTAAATAAGGGCGCAGGGCCCTGAACAAACACCTAACCCCCCCTTTGCCAGGACAAGAGGAATCGTACCTGTGGCCGCATAGAGGACAACGCCAGGAAGAGCTCTGCATCATCGGAGGAACAGCGGGACCGAGGCCACTTCCGGGACCTGTCCAGGAGATTGCGGCGTCCGGAGGAGTCGATGGGAGCGAACTGCACCGGCCATCGGAGGCGGCAAGGGAGGCGTTTCAAGGCTGTGGGAGCCATCGTAGTGAAGGCGGCACTAGAGCGGCGTGAGGAGCATCGAGCGGCAGGCTCTACGTGGCGAGGGACAAGCAGAGTGCAGCGGAGGGAGCAGCGAAGAGGCCGAGGCCTAATTATCGAGGCCGGTAACCCGAAAGGAGCGGCTGGGCGGGGCCTGGAGATCCGGCCTGCCTTAAAGGGGCTCGGGCGTCCTTTTGGCCCGTCTGCACCAGTACTCAGTGGGGATTCAGCCCCAACGGCCCGTGATCCAGCCTCCTCAGCCCGTACTCCTGCTCACTCCAGTTTCAGGCAGGAGGGGCTCCGAACTGGTGGGCAGTAAGCGGGGCGTGCGCATCAGGCTGGTGCTGCTCCGCAGGAGCCCAGAGGGAGCGGGGCCTACAGTGCAATTGCAGACACCTTCTTTTTTCCACGGACTGGAGATCTTTTGCTGTGAAATCAAGCCCAGTGTGGGGGCAGAAAGGGGCACACCACTGGAGAGGAATAACCGGCAGGGGGCACAGCAAGCAGCGTTGGCTGCAGGATTTTTGGGAGCCTCTTTGTTTTTACTGGAATAACAAGGGAAGCAGGAATAGGCCAACCGCATGGCAGTAAGGCGAAGGGCAGGTGGCAGAGAAACAGGGCTGCCGGCACGGTTTAGGGAGGCACAAGGGGGCCCGGAGGTCCCTCAGAGAGGACAGAAGAGCCCACGAGCGGAGGCGGGGCCGGAGCTGGATGCAGACTTGCAAGCCATGCTGGAGAAGGCCAGGGCGTTGGTAGCCCTGAAGGGAAAGTCCTGGATGGACCAGCAAATCGGATGGGGCCCAACGGGAAGGGGAAGAAGCCAAGGCGGGCTAACCCTCCCACACCACCCCCCAAGCGACCAGGCGGCAGGGGGCATGCAGCCAAGACATACGACCCAAAACAGCAGCAAATCAGGTAAGTCCTGTTGGAAATATGACAAGGACGAGTGTAAGTCGGGGGCCGCCTGCAGGTTCTAGCACGCATGCGGGTCCTGCGGGGGGAACCATGCCACCACACGCTGCAAGCAGTCCCAAGGGGCAGGGGCCCACAAAGAAAAGGGAGGCACAAAAAAGTAGGGAGCGGGGAGCTTCAGGGAGAGGCGAATGGGTTGCGGACCAGGGACAGCCCCTACCTACCCCCATAAATACAAGCAGACTGTTATATTTATTAGGACGTTATCCCAAAACATCAGACAGACACAGGTTAGCTGAAGGTTTCACGAAAGGTTTCCCCATCCCTTACAAAGGAATGGTGGGGGCCCGGGAAAGCCAGAACCTGAAATCAATACGTGACAAACCGGGGGTGGCAAGACAGAAGGTGGAAAAAGAAGTTCAGCTGGGAAGGGTAGCTGGCCCGTTCGCTTCCCCCCGCAGAAAGATTTGGTGGTGTCTCCTCTGGGCGTGGTGCCTAATAGGCAGGCAAGTTCAGGTTAATACACCATCTGTCACACCCCCACGGGGACTCCGTCAATGACTGGCTGGATCAAGGGAGTTGCTCAGTAGCGTATGCCTCAGTGGATGACGCAGTAGACCTAATAAGACAAGCAGGGAAGGGGGCCCTTTTGGCAAAAACAGACATAGAATCGGCTTTCTGCCTTCTGCCGGTGCACCCAGATAGCTATCACTTGCTAGGTTTTCAGCTAGATGGCCAATACTACTATGACAAGTGCCTGCCAATGGGTTGCTCCATATCCTGTGCATATTTTGAGGCCTTTAGCGGGTTTCTGGAGTGGGAGCTGGGAACAGGCTCCTCGGCGGGGGGGAGGGTCCACTACTTAGACGATTTCCTCTTCATCGGCAGGGCAGGCAAAGGGGAGTGTGCACACCTCCTCCACAGTTTCATAGACCTGGCTCAGGAATTGGGGGTCCCCCTAGCTTAGGACAAGACGGAGGGCCCGACCACGAAACTGTCCTTCCTCGGGATAGAGCTGGACTCAGTGGCTGGGACATGCAAGCTGCCGCCTGAGAAGGTGGCGGAACTAAGGCAGATCATTGGCAGGTTGAGGCAACAAAAGAAGGCGATGCTAGGCGAAATACAACAGCTGCTGGGAAAGTTGAATTTCGCCACCAGAGTAGTCCCCGCAGGGTGCGCTTTCGCCAGACGCTTAGCCTGGATAACAAGGGGCATGACACAGAAGCACCACAGGGTTCGCCTGACACAAGGGGTGAAGGAGGACTTGGGGCAATGGGAGACTTTTCTGATCAATTTCATTAGCACCCTCATGTGGCGAGAGCCATGGGTGCAAGCTAACCAACTAGAACTTTACACGGACTCGACCGGAAGCTACGGCTTCTGGGCCATCCTAGGTAGAGCATGGACGGCAGGGGCGTGGCCGGCAAGCTGGCAAAAGAAAGGGGTCATGGCCAACATCTCCCTGCTGGAGTTATTCCCCATCGTGGTGGCTTTCCCCCATTTGGTCCCAACGGCTAACCAACAGACAAATAATCCTATGGTCTGACAACCACGCGGTAGTGCAGGCGATCAACTCGGGAACAGCGAAATGTCCGGCGGTGGTCAATCTGCTGCGGAAACTAGTCGACTGCCAGTTAAAAGCAAACATCGTGCTTAGGGCACGGCACATCCCGGGGGTAGACAACTCAATTGCGGATGCCATTTCTCGTTTTTAGTGGGGCAGATTCCGAGAGCTCGCCCCGGACGCGGACCAAGGGATGATCCCGGTGCCGGAAGGGGCATGGGCATGGGTGGAGCCAGGTTAAAGATGATGCTGGACAACGCGCTGTCCCCTAAAACGAAGAACAGATACCGTAAGTGTTGGGCGAAGTTTGCCGACATCACGGGGCTCACAGGGGGCTGGCTGGCAGGGCAGGACAAGGTCTTAGGCTTCATAGAATGGGCATTCACGACAGGGAAAATGAACTCTTGGGCCAAAGCACACCTTAATGCTGCAGCATGCTAGACAAAGATGGCAGCAGGGGAGGATCCGACGAGGTCTTTCCAGTGTAGAATGGCATTGAAAGGCTGGGGTAGATTGCAACAAACAAAGAGAGATAGTAGGCGGCCCATTAATTTTGCAGTGCTACAGCAAATAATAAGGGCACTGGGCGAGATATGCACCACGGAGTGGGAAGCTATACTCTTTAGAGCGGCGTTCGCGCTGGCATTTTTTGGGGCATACAGGGTCAGCGAGTTAGTAGCCCACGCCATAGACAACCCAGGAGCAGCCTGTATATGCCGGGCCGACATAGAACTGGGGGAAGGACACATGAACATCCTCCTGCGCCAGTCGAAAATGGACCTGGCAGGCAGAGGGAAGTGGACCAGGATCAACTGCATCAGGGACAAGTCTTGCTGTCCAGTGTGCTTGGTCCGGAGGTACTTGCAACCCGGGGAACACAAGCGGGGGCCACTGCTAACGCATGGGGATGGGTCTTACTTGAGCCCGTTCCAATTCATAGCGGTGATGAGGAAGGCGCTAGTTAAAGTAGGGCGGCGGCCAGACGTGATTTCGGCGGAATCGGGCTCCGGGACACGGAAGTAATCTGGCTGGGGCGATCAGGGATGAAGTGGGACCAACTGCTCCCCGCTGTGCTGGAAGCTCTGGGGCAAGGTGGCAGACCGGATGCGCTGGTGGTCCACCTAGGAAGGAATGACCTGGCAGCATTAGGAAGGAGGGGCCTCCTGGAAAAGATGCAGGCAGGCCTCACACCTATGGCGAGACTAGTGCGCCCGGCCGAAGTGATTTTTTCAGAGATAATAGTGCGCAGAGCATGGAGAGGGGCCGTAGATCTGGGGGTGGTGGAGAAGTCCAGACGTAAGCTGAATATCACCATGGCAAAAATATGTAGGGCCAACATTTGGGGGTTTGTGAGACACGGTTTCATCAACTTGAGATCCCCGGGTTATCATCTGGAGGACGGGGTACACCTGACGGGGGTGGGAATGGATATGTTCCTGCTAAACATCGTGGGGGTACTAGAGCAAATGGGTTTCTCGTAAGGAAGGAAGCAAAGGGAGAGCAGGGGGAGCTCCCTCCGATTGTGAAACCATAGGTAACGTGGCAGAAGAAACCCAGGAAAGATATAAAAAAGAGAGAAAAATTCCTAGAGGTAGATGGAAGGCTCACACAGTGTCCTTGGGATGCCGCACGGCAGGGGCACTGAGGGAGCAAAGGACGGCACACAGCCACAGACAGAGTAGATGTGATGCTCAAACAGGGCCCTTGGGATCCCTCACGGCAGGGGTACTGAGGGAGCGAAATGTCAGGACACAGCCATTGTCTTTGTAATTGACTTTGTACATTCCAGGCAGAATAGATGAAATGCTCACACAGGGTCCTTGGGATGCCACACGGCAGGGGCCCTGAGGAGCAGGCGAGGGGCCAACAAGGGGTCCAGGGCAGGCGAAATAGCACTTGCAGCCTGGGCAGGTCCTGACGGACACCCACCAAATTTGGTAGCAAGTTGATGCCTAGAACCGCAGACACAGAGGC
Organism: Calotriton arnoldi; assembly: GCA_963921515.1. Taxonomy (NCBI): domain Eukaryota; kingdom Metazoa; phylum Chordata; class Amphibia; order Caudata; family Salamandridae; genus Calotriton; species Calotriton arnoldi. The sequence continues at coordinate 165,549 of CAWUFW010003877.1, read as the reverse complement.
CCGACAAAGGGGCACCCCGCAAAATAGACTGTCTGGGAACGCACAACAACAGGGAATGTACAAAGTCAATTACAAAGACAATGAAAGTATGCAATAACATGGATGTTTACGAATGTACAATAAATTGCGAAATGTACAAACTATGTTATGTTTGAATAAACTGCAACCTTTTAAGGCACCAAATCACGTTGTCAGTGGTGTAATTTAAAGGCAAAGGGACGCAGTTAAACTTGCAGGGGGAGGGGAGGAGGACTCGCCCCCTGGGAGGGGTTTGAGCAATGGAAGACAGAAAACCAGAAAATGACTTGGAACTACAACTGGTCGCTTTAACTCTGGAGGGAAAATCTAGTTTTGGAGGAAAGTAAAATAGCTATAGAAGAAAAGAAGACAGCTTTTACCTTGGACTACCGATTGGCTGTGTTGGTTCATGAATGAATGAATGCCATTTGTAAAGCGCACAGCTGTCTCCCAAGATGCTTCTCGGCGCTAAGAAGCGTCCCAGCATGTGCAGAGCAAGAGAAAGTTATAGCTGTAGGCCCAGCAGGCCTTATAACCCAGCACCCACAGTGGCAGCGAGACTGTTCTGAGTGGAAGAGCAGAAGTGGGGAAATGAAAACCCCACTTTCCCACAGAGATTCTACTCAGCTAAGTGATTGGCAACAACACAGAAAAATGACAATCTTTTGAGCATGTTCCAGACATCTGGTAAAGAGAAGCACTGTGATTTTGGGGCGCTTACCTGTTGGGGACTTGAATGCCATCCTCGATTTAGAACCAAAGAAATACAGTAGAAAGCATACTATTTTATTGCCTTGAGCAGTACCAGAGAAAACTGAGGGATAGCCAAGTCTTAGGAGATCTGGGAGGGTTATGTGGAGACCACTGGAAGAGGAGTGGTGGGGTCCTGCGACCCAAAGACGAGTCCAGGTCGAGAAGGGAATGAGTGGAATGAATGAGATTTGGGCAAAAGTCCCTAAACTTACAATAAAGGAGGGCTGTCCCATGCCACTTCAAATGATGAACAGGCTAGCACAAGACGCAGAAGCCACTAGTGCCTTGTGGCTGCATAGGCTGTGTTTTCATAACCACAGCCAGGATACAAAAAAGGGGGTGGAGTGAATGAAGTCCTCTGATTGCACTTGGGTGACCTGTGGGGTGCCTCACAGCAAGGGGAAGGAGCACCGTTTTAAACAATACGATCAAATCTCCCCTTGGGAAATCACCTTGTCACACACATATACTTTACATACACATTCAAAACACTCTACAGGCCAATCTCATACCTTAGGTCTTACAATCAGAACCAGTGCCATAACAATATCGAGATGTTTCCAGCTTTTAAAAACGTGCTTCACAAACACCGTTTTCAATTACAAGTTATCATCATCTAAGATCACAGAGCAACCCACACTGCAATATGGGTTGCTCTGTGATCTTAAGCCTTGTTATGAACAAATTAAAAAAATTCTAGTACTATGTTTTGTAATAGGACACAACAATTTTGTAATATTTGTACCATATTTTCCTCTACAGGTTTTGATATATTTTATGATAATTGTGTGGGAGACTATATGTTTTGTCCTGAAGAAGGGAGCAAAAATTGGGGAAGATCACTGAAACGCGTCAGCGTATCTGATATACTGAATCTGTTGAAATATCCTGATACAATAGATGGTGATTTCCGCAACACATCATGTATCATGCATAATGATCTAACAGATTGGTACCGTTGTAATAGAAAATTGTTTGCTGTCTTATGTGTCTCACACTCTTTTTATTTACATTTTGAAAAATTTTTATTTGCGCCGAATTGTGTATTTTTAGTGTGTAACAATGTTTTTAATCTGTTTGATGGTGATATAATCACTATATTACTGTTGACACTTATATTGCAATAACTTGTCATTGAAAACGGTGTTTATGAAACACATTATTAAAAGCTTGGAGCTTCTCGATAATGTTGTGGCACTGGTTCTGATTGTAAGACCTAAGGTATGAGATTGGCCTTTAAGGTTTTTTGAAAGTGTGTGTAAAGTATATCTGTGTGACACAGTGATTTCCCAAGGGGAGACTTGATCTTACTGTCACATTAAGTTGCCACAATCAGAGAGGCAAACTGCACGTTGGAGACTCAGAAATACACCAATGCTAATTGCGACAAGAGGCGAGTAAGGAGTAGGAGGTAGGTGCGACCTGCAGTGGCAAGAACAGTGTTACCTGCTCGTACCCTGAGGTTTGCAATGAGAAGCCGCTCGGGACCTTGATATGCTGTCTCTTCAGTCTGCATGACAGGCAACAAGAGACCTACACCAGGCAGACTTCTGCAAATACAGGCTTAGAGTGCCACCCTTAAGGGATTTGGACTGCACAGAAATTAATGTCAACAGAGATTTACTAAATGAGTTGTGGTACAACTAGCAAACAGGGTGAATTCTAAGTACTGAAAGGTCTATGTCCACACCTATACTATTGGTAAACCTTGTCAATTATAAATCTAAAAAATATTTCCTGGCTGTAATAACAGACCAGACTGAATCATTTAATGTTAAACTGAGTGCAAGCATTTTTCTTGAGGGACCGCAGAAGAAAGATAGGTTAAAAAAAGACTTTCTTGTTGTCGATAACAATCTGTTTAATGCAAAAATCTGCCAATTCCATGAAATAAGCATCCAGGAGGATTAGGGAGATTAATGCAGAAAATATAAGAGGCACGCGCAATAGATGTTGACTTTAGAATGCTGAAAGAACAAATCTATTCAGTTTCAGAATATAGATAATCTGCTATTAAGATTGTGAAAAACACAATAGAAAACTCTAAACATGAATTAAAGCAGTACAAAGCTATAGTTGCATATCAATCTTTTTTTACAGGGGCTGAAATCTCATGAGTGCCATGGAACCTTAGCAACAATTCCATATATTATGGTTTGAATGATCACCAAAAAATATCTTTAGTAATAGGAACTCAACTTACAGGTTAGTTTTAGTGCAAGAATTTGAGTTATCTCCATTCACACAATATGAAAACTGAGCATTACAAGGTTAACTCATAGGTTCATTACAATTACAATAAATGTTTTACGCTTTGTGCGATATCTGATTAAAAAACAAATACAGTCATACAATGAATTGGAGCATGTATAGTATGCAGGGGCGGCTCCTCCATTAGGGCGGAGGAGCGTCGCCCCACTGCTTTCTCGTAGTGCGAGAAGCAGAAACATAAAATGGTAAAACTACCATTTTATGTTTCTGCTTCCTGCACTGCGAGAAAGCAGAAGTATTTGGTTGGGGGCGGGTCGGGGAGGAGTGGCTTGCCCAATGTTGCAAGCCCTGACTGTTTGGTCGGCCCTCTGGGGCCGACCAAACCAGTCATGCGCACTCACCCTTTTCTCCATGTAGGCTGCATGCAGCCTACATGGAGAAAATGGCCTCCCCATAGGCGCCCGGCTGGGCGCCGTCCCCACCAATCACAACGCTGCCATTGCAGCGTTGTGATTGGCTTAGGGAAGGGGAGGGAGACTGCCTCTTCCTGTTCAGCAGGAGAGCAGGAAAACGGGACCTGGCCAGGAGCTGTGACGGCACAGGACCCGGGAAGGTAAGTTTCTTTTTTTATTTTATTTAACCCCCCCTCCCCGCGCGAACCCCTCACCTGCCCCCCCACCCGCGAGTCATGCCGGTCGCGACTGATAGTATGTTTGGAAATTCCATACTCAATGTATCGCTTATTGAAAGAACAACCTGTGTCATTAAGTACAACAGACTCTGGATTCACAAATGGCCTCCGTACTCGTGGCAGAGGCCCCGCAGTTGTGGGAGTCTCCGCACTCGGGGCAGAATCTCTGCATGAGAATTCTCATTGTGGAGATTCTGCTCTGAGTGCAGAGACTTCCCCGTGACTGCGAGGTCTCTGTCACGAGTGCAAAGGCCCTTTGTGAATCAGATCCTGTGCTAGCCTGTTAGGCACTCCCATTACATGCAAAACAAATTCACTTCACACTGAATATAATTCAAACAATTTTAATGACCAATGCGTACTTATGGTGTCCCTGAAGCAAACAATTGCTTAAGAATTTACAGTGATTAGAAACAGATCCTATTTAGTTAGGTTTGCAAAAGCATTTTGTTCTTTCTCAGAATAGAATATGAGGCCATATGTACAAAACCTTTTTTGAGGTTGCGGGCCGTTTGCGACTGCAAAAAGGTTTTAAAAATATACAAAAGCCAAATTGCGATTAAGTAACATGTTATCGTATCGCAATTGGGGTTTAGAGCTTCGGTATTTGGAAGGGGCGTGTTTAGGGTGTCCCTTCCTAAGACCGAATCGCAATGGTATGTATGAATGTTTTGCAACCAAATAACGGTCGCAAAACATTCATTTTTTACCGACACCTCAAACTTCAAAGTTTTGTTTTTTCTTTTTAAACGCATCCCATTGTTCCTTTAAGGAAAACGGACTGCATTTAAAAAAAGTTTGCTTTATTAAAAAGCAATCACAGTCATGGTGGTCTGCTGCTCCCAGCAGGCCACATCCCTGAAATAGCTGGGATTTCTAATGGATTGCAAATTGCGACCTACTTCATTAATATTCATGAGGTAGGTCGATTACAACCCCATTAGGAATCCCTAAATGAAATTCAATGGGTTTCATACATTAGGAATTTCGATTTACTATTTACGATTCGCAAAGAATCGCAGTTAGAAATCACAATCCCTAAATTTTGTACATAAGGCCCATAGTTCTTACTGTGAGTGAGAGGCTTGAAAGTTGTAGATCTGAATTGTTGCCATTACCACAGAAGGCAACTATGTTGCTCCACTGACTAAATATTGACAAGTTCTTGTTTCAAGCATTGTCAAATTAGATAGTAGTTACACAATAACTAAAGGAAGATATAACAATGATCTCCGCAGAGGAGTATTATGCTTTACAAGTAGTGCGTAGTGTAAAACAATTTACCCAGTTAATGTAAATCGAATACCCGTCAGCATTTACTGAGACCTTAGAGTCTATTTCACATGCATCAGACACTACTGGGTTTGTCTCGCATGTTAAAGCAGCAGATAAGGGAATATTAGATTCATTTAAATATATGTAGGATCAGTCTTGCAACCACTAGAGTACTTGAGATCTAGTATTCTTATCCAGATTGGATGGGAGGAGTAATACTGATTAAACTATTAGTAATAAAGAAATTAAAGCGTTCAGTAAACCACAGGGGTGTATGAAAGTGAATCAGAAGATGAAGATGTTGAGTTAGAAATAAACTATAAAAGTATTGATACCACAAAGAGAATGTCAAGCGCCTTATCACTTCTGGCTTGAGAACTGTGCACTTGACTGATTTGCTGTAGGTTAACACCAAGACAAAATAATGGCCTGAAGCACTGAGTAAACATGAGAGCCAAAATGAGAATTATTTTCATATGCGGAGAGCTGAATCCATACACTATGCATGTGAATACTTAGCATTACGAACATATAGGTTATGAAAATAATAAAATTAATTGTTATGGTACTAATAGGCATACTTGACGGGGCACGGGTTAACAACCATGATGATCCTCGCACAAGACAAGGGTGACGCGTCTGTCCTAGCCTTTCACGTGTCTTTAGTGCTGCATGCAATACAGTCCTAGTTGATTGTAACACATGCTAACTTAACATTGCTATTTGCATTCAAATGCTGTGTGTGTGTGTGATGTAAGTGAAAGGCACCGAATAAGACAGCACACTACCTTGTCATTTTATTTTGCAGTTAATAAATGTGTGCATGGATTGCAATGTTTTAAAACTCATGCTAAGACATTCCGTGTCCTTTGACTCCAAGGTCCAGTACTTGGTTCTGAGACCTGGAGGGGCACATCATCCTCAGCATCTAGATGACCTGGTTCTACTGTCCATGTCATGGGTTGTCGATGTTAAGTGGTGGTGACAGCGTATCATTTTTATAATCCTAGTGCTGAACAGACATTTTTCTTTGATTCAGGAGTGTGGCACCTACTGACAACACCTATGTAAAGCTTCTCTGGTAGGAGACACCCAGAAGTTTGCGCTGATATGCTGTGTGCATGTCAAGTGTGTGTTGTGTAAACCATGCATGGTAGCAGGACTCCAAGTAGATGTGAATTTAAAATTGCTGAGCCTGGTGAGACCCATTTTTGATTGCCCCTGCTTTAATGGAGCCCAAGATGGGGATTGTGGCACACCCTTCTAGACAGTAGAAATGTATTTCCAGCATTCTTGAGTTGGAAGGTGTTACCCTCGACACTGAAAAGTAAGAGGATAGAAACATGGCTGGCTTTTTAACTTCTATGCTGACCTTTTAGCAAGAGGTTGCTGATTAGTCCTTCCAGGGTTAATAGAAGGGGAATGGTGATGAGTCAGCAGATTCTGTTGCTAGAGGGAAGGAAGCTCCTAGGTAGGCTCTGCCCTTTGTGTCTTCCCCAGAGTGCTACTTCAGGTCATGACCACCACTTGCAGAGGTTCCACACAAAATTGTGCTCATGTTCTGGAACTCCTGCCAGAGTCTACATCACTATCCGCTGTGGGAGCCATCGCTTTTTACAATGGCTGTGTCTGTCCTGAACATAAACAAGAACATGAACTATGAAAAGGATCTAATTCAAACTGTTTCATGGTCATGACAGTGGAATCAATATCCTCTGTTTTGGAAGTCTACATAAATGTGGGTACCAAACTAACCCACTTGGTTCCTGTTCCAGGTTATTCAAGACCAAGGAAGAGAGTGCGTCCCAGAGCACTCGAAGAACCTCAGACATCCAGGGTGTTTTGGACAGACAGTCACACAGAGGTGAAAGGTCATCACATAAAGTCGATGCATATTGCTGATATAGATGTGTTTCTGCCTGTGACCGGGAAGCTTGCCTGACTTGCTGAGAAGGGGGAAACGTGTGTCGGACCCTGTAGGAGCTGAATGTCCAAGGAAGGAAAAGCTCAGCCATCAAGCCAGGAAGAGGGGTGGACCAGAGGAACAGACTGTTTGCGGGAGAGTCACCGAAGTGACATGTATTTACCTAAATGCCTCTTAGATTCACGTGTTTTTAGACGTTCAAGCCGTATGAGCTAAAAACCAGCTCATTGATCCCTCCAGCACGTCCACTCCTGCAACCCCCAACTGAGGAATAGAAAGGAACATTACTTATTCTACCTTTTGCCTACCAAGACTGGGGTTCCACACCAAGGACTAGAGGAAAGAAGGCAACCTCCGGGAGTGCAGGGACCTGCACCATCAGAGCTGACTTCCCCTGAGCCACTGCCCCTGCAACAGGCCGTATGTAAAGAAGGAGGCAGCCACGCCGAGTTGCTGTACCGGCAAGTGCATTTGTTCATCTGTGGTCCACACCCTTTCATTTACACAGTGGCGGCTGGTGGAATTTGAAACTGGTGAGGCGTATGCAGAACGAATCAACGTATGCGAGCGAGCGCAGCTGAGCGAGTCCGACGACTAATAGGGGAGTTCGGGGGTTCTCCCCCGTGAAGAAATTTTTAAAAAATTGGCATCTTTTGGTGCGATTTTCAGCACTATTTCTGTGATAAATGGACTAAAAATTCAGTTTTTCTAGGCATTCATAAAAGAAAACCCATACATTATTTCAGAGAATTTCTGGGTTGCCAAGCAAGTCTGACTTCTGAAGGGGCTAGGGTACTAAGCAAGACTGCTTTGGCTCTACCCTTTCCAATAGAAAACACTAGTTAGCGATGTGAACAAGTTCAATGGACAAACCTGGGGTCTAGGGAGAGTCCCTCTCCTGAGAAAGAAATTAAAAAAGATTGGCAAATGGTGCATTTTAAAGCAAATGAATGCAGCGATAAAGCAAGGCTTATTAAGCAGTGGGAACGTATAGTCTTGAAATATTAAACACATTAAAAACTGCCCCGTATCTTCTTGCATTAATTTGTTCAACAGTTACTGTAATATGTAAATTGTTCTGCATGACAACAACTTTAGCCCTTTAAAATGTATGCTTGCCCAGTGTCTTGCACTGCATGCAGCATTAACTTTGGAAAAATATGCTCTCCTTCTTGTACTAACGGGGAGACCAGCAGTTTGTATTAGGATTGTCATTTCTGCACCTAGAAATATGGGCAGGACAAAATTGCACCTCACTAGTACCAGTTTAACACCTGAACACTGCAATCGGCCACCAGCTGAAAGGAAATCACCTTTGTGCATAGACAGTCAGAAGTTCACTAGTGATGCGGTGATAGTACCATGATGAAATGCAACCTCTTACCCTGTGCTCAGAGAGTTAGAAGGTCCCTAGTGATATGGGGACTGTACAGTGCCGAAATACAACCTCCTACCCCGTCATAGATAGTCAGACGTTCACTAGTGACTTGGTGATGACATCATGATGAAATACAGTTAGAAGGTCACTAGTGAAGTGGTGACTACCGTGCCGAAATACAACCTCCTGCCCTGTGCAGACACAGAAGTTCACTAGTAATGTGGTGATAATACCATGTGGAAATACAACCTCCTACCCCGTGCATAGACACGAAGACACTAGACTAGAAGCAGGAGTTGGGAGATGTGCCCGGTTGGAAGAAACACTGGAACAGCACAAACAAAGTACAGCGCAAAACAGTACCGAATAGCAACTCCAAGGCATAAAATAGTACACTGCAAACCAGCACTGCAGAAAGAAAGGATAGCCAATAAAGCGCCTTGTCAGGGGTATCAAGTTCTATATAAATGCAATTTCAAAATGCTACACAACAGCACAGCAGAAACTGTGTGTAGCATGAAGAAAGGACAGCACAAAAAGAATAGCGCAGAAAGTATAGAAAAAAGGAGCTCAGCACCAAGGGGGTGCAACAAAACAAACATGTCACAAAGAGAGCATACCACAATAATAACACAGCACTAATGCTTTAAGAAAAGAACACAGCACTGCACAACTAGATTTCAGGAAAGAAAATGCAGCGCAAAGGAAGAGCAGCGCCGGGGTCAGTGCAGACAGGAAAGAGTGCAGCGCAAAGAAAGTGCAGCATACGGACAGTATGGCACAAAGACACTGTAGCACACAGTGAGCACAGCACACACGATATGCCACCATCCTTTGTGTGAGAGGCATCAAGTGCCTTGTGCTGTCTGTGCGGAAGGCAGTGGTCATTTGTTCAATAATGAGCCCAGACTGCTCCCCTCTCTCCGATCTTTTTCAACATATATTTTATTATTTCTAACATTAATTGAATATATTGGACCACAATGTCAACTTTCTGTGAAAACACCTACATCCCCTTCAATCTACAGTGCAGTGCTGGGGATTTGGCCCAAATTGTGGGGTGTCTCGTAGACAATCAGATGAGAATGTGAGACAATGCTCTCCGTAGAGCTGGCACTTCCAAAAGGAGAGGTGAGGCAGCAGGCTGAAGGAGATGTCTGGTGGTGGTACCAAATTATTCCAGAAGAACCCCCCCCCCCCCCAAATTGCTTTTTTTCAGTGCAAAGAGAGCGCCAAGAATACAAATAACCTTTTTTTTTGGCCTGCAGCACTTAAAATCACTTCACCATTCCTGGATTATCTGACAATAATCCTTTACCTCTTGAAAATCATAGTGCCTGTATAGCGCTATAGACTACAAGTGAACATCTAAGAGCTGACCTGATGAAATACAGTTAGAAACGAAGAGCTTTCAACTTTTTCATGAACACCAATAATAACTCCTGTGGACCTTTTAGGACAAATGTTCTGCTCCCCGGTACGTTCACGTTATCATCAACCTTTCATCTTGCTGGACTCCTGGGGTTAACACCCTACTTGCATGCCCCAACCCTAGCAGGAATAGGAAATCGCTGTCCATCCTACAATAATTTATGGCAGTTTCTAATGTGACAGATAATGTACCATCAAAAGTTGCAAACATACTTCCCTTCAAACTAAACATCATTAGACTGATGAAAGCAATGGATCTCTGAATTTATCTTACAAATAACGTGTTCAACATTAATCTACTCAAATATCATATGAACAAAGTTTACATTACTGAAAACTAGTACATCACACACATTTATGGTCTTAAGTGTAGGCTCTAGAAATCAATCAATCTCTGTGGCTTGTTGCCAATTTATTATTTTCGTTACGTCACAAAACCTCCTGTGATCTTGAACCAAAATACCTCTGTAACTTAACTGCCAGACCAACATAGCTAACAAGGGGCCTTAGGTCAAGTGCAACACACAAAGAAAGTAATGGCTTTTTAGGCTTGTAAGTTCCCTCTCTGTAAAGCGATGGTGGATAAAGAGGCAAGACTCAATGGGGCCCCTTGGAAGTCCATTTTCATAGCCACACAACTCAGGGAGATTACCATCAAGGAATCGAAAACCACTGACACACAAGGCTTTCCAACAATCAAGGCGTTGACACAAGCCTAGTTGGTCTTTGCATGCCCACATGGGTTAACCGTACTTTGCAAAATTCCGCCGACCCTCTATGAGACACGAATGGTGAGAACAAACAGCCAGGAGTTACAGCCGAGGGGCAATGAGCATGCTGGGACGAGAAGATGTGCACCGCCTAAGCATACACACTCTTTGCAAGAAGTAGGGAATAAAAACCAAACGCCTAACTCTTCCAGCATACACAAACTATGCTCGGTGTCTCAATACTAACACCCTCACAAGTTTAGAGGAAAGAGTTATGCTCATCTGCGGCTTCATGTACACGGCAGTAACTCTGACCGCTAGAACAGATACTACAGCGCAGGGCAGAGTGAAGTCATTGTATTGCATTTTCCGCCCAATGGTTTATATTTAGTTCAAGGGCGATTTTTCTTTCCTTGGAAACTTGTGCCATAATTACCAAGAGACACGCACATGTAAAAAATGACTATCAAGCCAGTGGAGGTTTTTTTTTTAATCAACAACTGGAATTATGCTGCAGGGGAGGGCCAATTTATGTGGCAGGGCTGAGTAAATTATGCAGCAAGAAAAGGCAAATTATGCTGAATGATGCGGCACATTTTGTGATATTACTTCATTATTTTGTCATGTTTACACTTGTTAGCATTATCTGGACAATGGTTGCTCCTCATTTAATGCCCATATATAGCAATAAGCAATAGAAAGATGAACTGTTAACCTTTACAAAGGGCCTTTCGCTGCGTGGGGACACACACAGCTGCGTTTTTAGTAACTTTTGAACTGGTTGAGTTAAACAAATATATATATTCCGGGGTAAAATCTGCTGATTATGCAGCAGCTGATGGATTATGTGGCAAAAATGGCACATCTATAATTATGAAAAAAACGCCGCTGCTGCACAATCTCATACTTAAAGTGGCCCTGCTGATAGCGCAGGAGATTGTTTTTTTTTTTAAATTTTTTTTTATTGATTTTGATAAACAAATGAACATAAAAACAATCGGCTAATCACATGTAGTCGAGATATGGCATTAGTGAGTAATACATTTCATTAAGAAAACAAAACAATAACGGTAAATAACACCAATTCTGGACATAATATTTACAGAGACAGGGATTCATCATTAGGGGGGGCCGTTGGCGCGACACAGATATCTCCCCTGTACGTATTCCATTTGGCCCATACTCGGGACCATTTTTCGGGGCATCCGCGCAGGAGATTGTTGAGGTGCGGGATACTGTACATAAAGACTTTTTATACATAAGGAGGCAGTGTCCTGTCTCTGCACTATGGTCCCGGTGAGGAGTGAGGTGCATGACAGTTTCTTTTTCTGCTTAAGCCTTGTAAAGTGGAAGACTGCTGGGGCAGCACTCTCAAGTTTCTCGGGGCCATGCGTGTGTCTTTTTGCGTGCAGGTTTCTGGAATTTGTAGTCCGATTTATTACAGGTATGCCTCCAGTTGATTGGCCGCTAGCTCTATAGTGGTTTAAATCTATGGCTGATGCCATACTCCAACAGCATTGAGACAATGCAGGAGGGTCTTTTCTTTTAACGTTTCCATTCTTCTGAACTGGCTATTCTGGCCCAGCCACACTGAGATTATGTAACTACACTTGGAAACACAGTGTTCTCACAGGAAGTCAGACAGAAAGCGACGGTTAGTTCCTTCTTTCCAAGACTGCTACACTCTGTTTTTCTATGGGTATGTCTAAATGGAAGTTCATTAACTTTATGATGTAGGCTGACTGGTATGATAAGGTACACGTTCACTTGCTACTTATGTCACAACTTTTCTTAATTAGTATTTTTTTCGTACAGCTTACATATCAGTAAACATTAACAACTAATAGGCTCCAGACCTCATACATGCACGTTGACTATATTCAAGCAGTTTATAGAGGGGATCGGCAAGAGGGCGTGCGCCTATGCTACCAACCACATGGTGGGAGTTCATTATCAGGCTAAGTTTATGCCAGTGACATTCCCTTGCGTTACGCGGGTCTCTGCAGTTTTACTACCGTTACACATAGCAAAGGCCTAACATCTCAAGTAAAACCAACGCCTGACTTGAACAGTGACTTGTGAGGTTTACTACAGATTATATGGGGATCCATGATTTAACAATAACCCTGTTTAAAGAGGAAGAACTGTCTAGCAAAGGAACTATGACTGACCTATAGGACGCAGAACCCATGGCTCTCGGGCTGTTCACATGCATCCATACTGAGCCCTGTGCGTTAATCTAGTTCACTGATTTCTGTGCAGAGTACCTGCTAGAACCCATAGTACACAACCTTATGGTGATTAATAATTCCTGTGCGTAGTATGTTGTGATAAAAGTACTTCCTTTTTCACCACTCTCTGCACACTAGTAATCAAAGAGTGAAAGAAAATGAGTGGAGTTGGTCAGTAGAGATTTCCTGCCTCCTAAAGATATTATTGCAATCGTAAAGAAAGCTGAGTTATCGAGTAAGTACGTCAAAGCCACGCTATATGAGAAAATGGATTAGACTGTATGACCATGAACAAGATATTTGAGAGAAGAGCAGCTCAGAAGTGTGAAAAGGATACGAGCAAGAAAGCACAACAAACAGAAGATAGTGGCAACTCATATTACACATGTGGGACGGAGGCAGTTGCAGCACTCAGCTCACTTTATAAAATATCCTGCTCACAATGCAATGAGCCAGATTCACAAACTTAATTTTGTAGTATGTAAAGTAGTATTATAGTAGTATTACTCACATAGAACAAAATGTAATCCACAAACCTATGGATGGAGACCTCTGACTCTCCTATCTTTTCCATGTGGAAGTCTCTGCCACATGTATGGAGATCTCAGCGCTACAAAAACGTATGTTTTTGTAGTACATGTGGGAGATTCAAGGAGAAGTGGCTGAAAAATTAGGAATACTTACCAATATATGGGGGGAGGGAAATTTAAGGAGGGGTGTTGGAGGAACAGGCGTATACAAGGCACACACCCACAAAAGAATAAGGCAACTGAAATTCACAAAATACGCTTCTACAATTGCTACAGTCGTAAAGTTGTCAAAACAGGTGTAAATGTACTCCAGCCCAGCCTTGGAGTAAGTTGAACACCACATATGGCCAACCACTACTACTGCAACACACTCCCATTGCATATATATATATATTTTTTTTTTTACGTGATTAAAATATTATATACAATAATTCTTTCTGAATGGCATAAACTTAATTTAAAAGTACATTAAACTTTTAACATTATAAAATTTTAAATGCTTTTAATTTAAATAAATATATAAAGTATAACCACGTTTACTAAATGCACATAAAAATGTTAGTGAGGATATGTTTTAAATTATTGTTTAAAAATGAATATTTTGTAACTCGACTATGGCGGCTGAATTCGGAGATACTAGAAAATGAGGCTGATGTTTCAGATATTAAGAATGAGATTGAATTCTTTTTTAAAGAAAATGAAGCATCAATCTCTCCCAGGTGATCCTTCGAGATTCGTTTAAATGCATTATTAGAGGGCAAATCATTAAGCGTATGGCAAAAAGAATTGTGATATTAGAGATTGCTTACAATCCCTGGGGTCGGAAATAAAACAGAACAAAAACAACTTCAGACACTCCAAAGATAGAACATGAAATCAAACAACTTAAGCACACGTTTAAATCCATTGTCAGCAAAAGGGCTCATCTTCAAGTTCAAGCACAAAAATCTAAAAATCTTCGGGCCAGATGTACCAACAATTTTAACATGTGCAAACGGGTTAGCGACCCGTTTGCGCATGCTAAAATTGTCATAGCCTTGTACCAACACAATTTTGCAAATCGCAAATGAATTGCGACTCGCAAAAAAGTGTTTAGATACTCGCTATTTGGAAGGGGCGTTTCCTTCCAAATAGCGAGTCTCAAACCCATGTACTAATGTTTTGCGACCACAATTGCGGTCGCAAAACACTCACAATTACCACCTACTTCAAGTAGATGGTAATGCATTCGCAAACGGTTCCCCTTTTCAATTGCATGCAAAATTATTTTTTAAGGACAGGCAGTGGTCCCAGGGACCACTACCTGCCCTTAAAAAATGAAACTAAACGTTTCATTTTCTTTTTTTTAAATGCAGCCCGTTTTCCTTTAAGGAAAACGGGCTGCATTTAAAAAACAAAACACTGCTTTATTTAAAAGCAGTCCCAGACATGGTGGTCTGCTGAGCCCAGCAGGCCTACATACCTGGGAGGGCCTGTCATTCCCAATGGGCTCGCAAATTGCGAGAGACTCATTAATATTAATGAGCCTCGCAATTTGCGACCCCATTGGGAATCACAAACAGTGTTAAACACACTGTTGTACATGGCAAATTGCACCTCGCAAATTGCGACTCGCAAATGAGTCGCAATTTGCGAGGCGCAATTTTCCTGGTCGTACAGCTGGCCCTTCTTCTCAGAAATAGAGCTGGTAGAACCCTCGCCAATACGCTGAAATCTAAAGCTACTAGCAATCACATCAGATCAATTGAGGATACGGATGGGTCTCATAAATGTAAAACCAAAGAAATACTTGAGGTCTTCAGTAAGTTTTACAAGAAACTATATCACCTCAGAATCCCCTTGATAAGACCGCATGTTTAGATTTTCTTCAATCTATTCCCATGTGTTCTGTCTCCGAGTTGGAGAGGGAACGCTTGAATAAACCTATCTCCCTAGACAAGATTACTACTGCAATAAAATCTATACGGTCCGGTAAAACTCCTGGTCCTGACAGGTTCACAATTGACTTTTACAAAACCTTCCAACACACTCTTCCAGGTCAGCTGAAAAATACGCTTGATCACTTTGCCCTCACCGGTGAAGTTTCCGGTACTGCAACAAAAGCCACAATAGTTGTCATCCCGAAAGAGGATAAAGATCATTCTTATGCAGAAGAAATTCGGCCCATATCACTTCTAAACATGGAAGCAAAAATCTTTGCAAAAAGTCTTGCCAAAAAATTGGAGCTGGTTATTCCATTGCTAATACATGATTCACAAACGGGTTTTGTAAAGGGACGGCTCGCTAGGAATAACATACGGACCTTTTGCCATGTAATCGAAAAAGCTTGTTTCTCCACCACCCCAACTGCCGCTGTTGCACTAGATGCCGAAAAGGCCTTAATGTATCTTGGCCTTTTCTTCATGCAGTACTCAACTCACACAATTTAGGTATGTCTTTCATCACTATGATTATGGCTCTTTACACCAACTCTAATGCTAACATTAAAATCAATGGTGATACCTCCTCCTCCTTCAACCTACATCAAGGCACGCATCAGGATTGCCCTCTTTCTCCTCTATTATTTCTTCACATTCGTCCCAGGAGATTAAAGGGCTGCAATTTGCGTCCAAGTCATACAAAACCGCAGCTTATGCGGATGATGTTCTAGTATTTAGAGAGGACAGTGAAAGGGCAATCCCTAGTATTTCGGACATTATCAAGAAGTTTTCCCGGGTCTCAGGCTACTCTCTAATCAGAGATAAGACAGAAGTCTTTCCATTAAATCCACTTTGTTTCTCCTCCCACTTGGGTGACTCCGGCCTTAAATGGCAGCCAAACTGTCTTAAGTATCTGGGAATCTGGTTTGGTAAAGACTTAGCCGATACTCTTGCTCTGAATGAAACACAGACCATCTCCAAACTTACTAGATATGTGGTCCCCTAAATTTATTTTGTGGTGGGGTAGAATCCAAACTCTCAAACTGATGGTTACTCCTATTGTAAATTCTGTTTCGGCCATGCTCCCTTTTAATATGTCAACCTCCTTCTTCTAGTACATTGATAAATTAATCTCTAAATTCCTATGGAGAGATAAGAGGGCGCAAATATTATACAAAATCCTTAGAAAACATATCTCTTTAGGGGGTTGTAACCTCCCCAACTGGAGTCCGTGTCAATCAGCATTCCTAGCTGCCAAGCGTGCTCTCTGGTTCGTACCCCATTCCCAGAACCTTCCAGAATAGGTGGAAATATAGACTGCTTTGTGCACCCCATTTAATCTTTCAGCCATCATCACTACGCCAAAATGTAAAGCTCCTTAATCACAGATAATCTTTTCCAACACTATAGAGGCTCTTAAAAGGTCGAATAAACACATGCAAAACTCCATGCTAACAGCTCTCTGGTATAATTCCAGGCGTAGTATAGAGACTACTAATTTCTCGCCGGAGTCTTGAGCATCCAAGGGCATCTTACAGATTAAAGATTTATTTGGTGATGACAACCACCCCTTGCCCTTTTCTACCTCAAATCTACAACCTTTCAGCGCTAGACTTCTATACATTTTTAAAGTTAAAAGTCAAATTATCCAAAATTCACAGGCCTGCTTATCCCTCCCTACTAAGCCGCTTAGCCTGCTGACTTAGGTCTGGTCACATTGCCTCCAAAATCTATAGGAAACTCCCTAGCTCTCCCCCTTCCCCACAGTCCTATCTTGCCAGTAAATGGCCAAACATTTTGATTCCGATACAATAGATCACATTTCAGAAGAAAGTTGGCAAAACATCAATAAACTAGCCTTGAGAAACAAAATTTCTCCTGCTATTTTCCAAGCAAAATACTTTGCTATGAATCTTCTACACTGGGCACCAGCTAAACTACATAAATTAAAGCTTTGTGATTATGAAAAATGTTGGAATTGCAAAGATAAGACTGGTTCTTTCATTGTCGACTTCTCAGATCCTATTGGGACCATGTTCAATCCAAATTGACAGCAATTTTCCATACTTCGATAGTTCTAGACTACACCACTGTAATATTAGGCCTGTGGGCATCTAAAGATATGATTAATCTACGCAGCACTGATATGGCCCTTCTGGATCTGCTTCTAACGATTGCTGTAATGGTCACTTTATCAGAATGGAGGTCGTTTAACCACATTTCTTATCATACATGGTGGGCGTGGGTCTCCTTCCTAAGAAGTGCTCACAACTCACATTCAAACAAATAAACCTTCCCACAGATTTCTTCTGTAATTTGGTTTACTTTGGACAAGCTTGCTGCTCTTGAGGTAAAATGATAGCCATATAGGCGACGTCCCTGCATTAGCTCCTACTTTCCGTATGGGGTATTGCGGAGCACCCCCCACTCACCCTAGTCCTCCTCTTTTCCCCTCCTCCCCCTTTTTACATGTATTAGTTGTTTCACACAGTTGGTTGCTAAACCTTGCATACATCGTACTATGTGAAGCCACCCCAGTACATGAATACAACCTTTTTCCTCATTCAACTACGCATAGATCTTGTAAAGGACATTATCAAAGGTATGGAATTATTATTCCCTATTGGTGTAGGAAAAGTTTTGTATATATTAGACTACTACATTGACTATCAAAAACATGCTTCTAGGCACTAATACCAGTTATCTACTTTGATGTGACTTTGTTGCTCGTGCATGACTTTCACCATCTGTGATATAAGTTGGGTTGTAACATGCTAAGTTTTTACTCTTATAATGATCTATGGTTTGTATCGCAATGAATTCTATTATACTGTATGTGTATTTTGTATGTCGCAAGGTCTATGCATCCTTGAACTATCTTATGATAATTTAAATGCCAATAAAAAACTTTGGAACATGGAAAAATGTATATTTTATAAATGTAACTAATATATTTACATTATTTTATTCTTCAATACACATTTAATTGGAGGAGTTAATGTGCTGTATTTTGTTATTTCCAAGTTCATAATAAATATGTTAAAATAATTAACATTTATCATATACATTTAAATATATTTAAAAATATAATACACTTTATTGAATTTCTATATATTTTCCCATAGGGAGAGCTCAATGGCGGTGGTCACCGCTCTATGGCAGACATGTCCACCAACTAGTTGGAACATAAAATAAAATTATATACTAGTGGTATAAAATCTACGGTCATAAAAAACTTCATAGGAGGCTCCAGCCCCTCATTGAGAGGGTGGAGAATTGTACATCTACACCTAGATTAAATCTTTATTCGGAAATGATGATTTGCCAAAAGGGGAGAGTTACATCTAGGTGTGGTAATAAATCTACATGTGTATATTTACCTTTATTAATTGTGCCTCAAATGTTCAGAATATGGTTTCACTGAACACTTCCTTGGGGGTTTGCAGGAAGAAAAATGTGCATTACCGTGTCTCATGCATTGAAGAAGACAACACAAGTGTGTTAGAGAAGGACAGTAAATCGGAGACTTCTGTATTTAATATTACACAAGATGGGGTCTTGAACATAAAAGGGGAGGCAATTGGGGACATAACTTTACCAGCTGAAGCTATTTTGGGGTCCACATACACGATCATAGTATTAAGTGTTTGGGACAATAACTTTGTTTATAGAATTGGTGATAGATTAGAAATGCCAGATACTAAAGTTATAATAGAACTAGAATTGAAATGCTTGGGGACGGTCCTTAATTTTTACATTTAAGAATAAGAAAGCCACCAGCAAACTTCATATAGCCAATGAATGTCCATTGTATTAGGATGGAAGGACCAAAGATCAAGGCACATGACAGTGGACCCAAACCGTGCAATACTAGGAAATTCATATTAGGAAAAGTTCCCAGAGTATTCAAAAGTATAATTGGCAAATTGCAGGGTATTGCAAATAAGATCCTATTGAAATCCAACACTTCACAAAGAATAGGCTTACGATGGAACTATTTCGAAAAATACCTGAGATCATAATTTTTCCGAATTACATATTGGTGATGGGCAGAAACAAGTAAGGTATTAAGGACATGAAGTCAGTTACATCTGCATTAGGCCTAAAGAAGAATTAATGGAAGTCATAAAGAATGATACTGCACCACAATCTATAGGATGATTTTTCTAGAGGATGCATATAAAGATGATGATATTGTGATGGATGTTGGGAAGGTGTAAGTAAAAGCTGAGGGTAGTAACAGACTTGAATTGAATGCATTTTGGGAAGCACGAGTGGACTTAGTGAAGAAAAACACTTTTTCCTAAGAGGTCATATAGTTTTACCTGCTACCATATTGACTGACAATGTTGTTCAATTTAAGTCCAAAGCAATGTTAAAATATTTGAAATACTCAGGCATTAGACACAGGTTAACATCCTTGTTTTATCCAGGAGGAAACGGAGCTGTGGAGTGGTTTGTGGGTTGTGTACTCAGAGGGGAAATGCAATTTGCTAGTTGTAAAAACAATTGGGAAGATGAGTGGAGAATGATGATGTGGGCATACCATATTACTAGAGAAGGTACCACTAGTGAAGTCCTTTTGGGATCATGAGAGGATGTTTGTCAAACACAAAAAGCAATCCAGATTAGAAGTGAAGGGTGTGAGAGGTTTGCTGTGATCCTTTTGATGTGAGAACACATTGAAAAGTCACAAAGGAAGTACAAGAGTTATTATGATGATAAGCATGGATTGAAGAAAGTTGAAGTGCGAGTAAGTCAGTGTGTATGTCTAAAGCACGGATGGAAATTCAAAGGGTGAAAATATGTTTAGTAATCCCTAGAAAGATGTGCAGCTACATAGGAACATGGTAAGATTAGAAGATGGCATGGTATGTGTAGGAAAGTAGGATCTGCTTTTATGGTTACCCCTACTTTTTGCCTGGTGCTAAGCTGTTATTGACTAGTCTGACTGGTATCCTGCTAATCAGGACCCCAGTCTATCTGCTTTCTCCCTTAAATGGTTGTGTTCAGTACTTGGGTACATCCCAGATTAGATACTAGGGTACCCTGTTCAGTCCCTAGTATATGGTACTAAGGTACCCAGGGCATAGGTACCCCAGAGGTCCCCCGTGAGCTGAAGCATGCATTATGCCACCGATGGGAGACCATTCAAAATGGAACTACAGTCCTGCCATTGCAGCCTGTGTACGATGGTGCTAGCACCACTTACTAAAGATATACGTTTCCTATATCTAGGGTCACTGCACTTAAAACCTATAAGTCTGCCCTATAGCAGGCCTTTGCAATCCTGAAGGCAGGGTGCTTGGTTCTAAGTGTGAGGGTGCCCCTGCATGAGCAGGACAACCCTACAGCCTACGGAGTCCATTCTCCCGGGTTGTAAGTGAAGCAGCCATATACTATATAGAAGGGCACCGCGTAATGACGCAATGACCATCTCGAAATTGGCTGCAACGAATCCTATCATGTTTGGTATCAAACGTGTTGGAATCATACCCCACAACGTAAACGGTGTGGGGAACGATTCCAAGCACTGGAAGAGCCCTCCATTAGGCTCTCAGTGTTCTTGGTGCCAGCCTTCCAGACCAGGACAGCACAAAATGGTTGCTGCCGACCAGAGACACGATTCTGCCCTCCTGCTGCTGAGCCAAGCTCGAGCAGGGGAAGGCAGAACAATAGGCATCTTGTCACAGGGAGGTGTGACCACCTGCCTGACAGGATTTAGTGTATTTGGGCCGGGTGTGTGCGCTTGCCAGCGCCACTCAGTCTGCATGAGGGGCACATTTGGTGTCCCCATGCATAGTACAAGTCAAACCAGCTCTGGGAGCCATTGGCTCCCGCTCTGGAGCAAAACTGGACAAAGGACATGGGAGTAACCTCTCCCCTGTCCAGACCCTCCCCTGGGAGGGTCCCCTGAATCGTCCCAGCCCTTTCCTAAGGGTACTTAAGGGCTTACCTGTGGGTGGGCCCCTAGATTCGTCGTGGGACAAGATTCAATTCAGACACCACTTCTTCTACCGTCTGGGCACTCTGGACTTCGTTTGGGCCCGACTTAGTCTCCCTTCCAGTCTGCTGCATCGTCTGTGCCTGTGCAAGGCCCTCCAAGGCCTCTGGGCATCAAAGACACCTGAAGGAATCTCCCTTGAAGTGAAGCAGTCACTTCCCTGCATTTACAGGCACCGCAACTAAGCTGACCAGTCTGCTGATCCTGAGCTCCTACAGACTCCGAAAGGTTCTACAACACAGGTGGTGGTTCTCCACAGCTCTCGAGGCCTGCCCTGGCCTCTCACCAAGTTTGAGGCCAGTATCCCTTGTGGGAGCCGCAGGAAGTGAACCCCTGTGCACTGTGTTGACTTGCAGTTGCAAAGGCTTGTTGACTTCTTTCCACCGAGATCTTCGGGCTCCAAGTTGCCCCAACCTCAAGCACCTCCAGTGACCAAAGTCTTCGTCCACATCGCATCGCTTGCACCGTGGCCTGCATCTTTTGGTGAGATGCTCGAGGTCCTCTTGCGACTCCAGTGCCTCCGGCCTGTGGGTCCTGTTGAGAGTTGTCTTTGCTTCTTTTGGGCACCCCTGATTGCTCGGGCCTGTCCTGACTCCCCTGCTTGTGGTGAGTCTCCT
Source organism: Calotriton arnoldi (assembly GCA_963921515.1). Lineage (NCBI taxonomy): Eukaryota > Metazoa > Chordata > Amphibia > Caudata > Salamandridae > Calotriton > Calotriton arnoldi. The sequence continues at coordinate 143,857 of CAWUFW010003877.1, read as the reverse complement.
GGACCTTGCTGGTCCCGACACTGGACCTTCTTCGACTTCTGCGTTGGTTGCATTTGCAAAGGCTTGTTGGTGCTCCCGCCAGACACCGACCCCTCAGCACTCGACATCTGACGTGGGACAGCTTGTGCATGGCTCCTGGTCTTCCTCAGTGTCGCTGGTCCCCACAGCTGCAAGGTCCTCGTCAACTCTCCTGCAACTACCGACATTGGTGGGCATTCGTCTTCCAGATCTTCTGGTCACTCCTGAGTGACATAGACTCTGTCCCCTCTGCTTGCAGGTACCTCTCAACTAGAATACACCTTCAGATTCCACCGGACACGTTCTCCTTCTTCAGCAGCGGCACTTTCCTGAAGTCCTCCATTGGGTTCGACTGGGGTTTCCGACACCACTTCACACCTATGCACCAGGCTTCCCTGGTGTAGGTAATGTGGGTACTAGGGTATCCACGGGTGGGGTGGCTCTCCAACATTCTGTCTTCCACGGGGTTCCTTCAGGGTCCACTGGGAAGGGTCCTTAATCTTTAAAATTCCAACCGCGACTTACACGTTGATTTGTACGGAGCACGTGGTAGTGTTCCCACACTGCACACGCTCTCCATGGGGTTCCTAGTCACTCACCTTGGGTGGTTCCTTGGGTTCCCAGCACTTCTACGCCCTCTCAACATTGTCTTGACCCGAGTCGTGGTTCTTATACCACTTTCTTAGTATATGGTTTGGTCCCCCCTGGGGTCCACTGTGTATTTCGTGTTATTTACGTGATTTGTATGCAAAGTATTGTGTGCATTGTGCATATCTCCGGGTAGGAGATTTTTGTATGTGTTAGAGACTATTATATAATAAATACTTATTTTTATAAATACCTTGTGTGGTTCTTTTTCACTTAATCTATACTATAAGATTGCATTCAGGTAAAACAAGCTGCTTTACACTCCTTCTGGACTAAGCCTGAATGCTGCTCTCCACAACTACCACTTAGAGAGCTTTCTAAGATTGTTTAAGACCTCTTAAATTACCATTAGGGTTGTCTGGACTGGTGCAGGGTGCCCACTTACATAAGTGGACATCATATACCAGGCCAGCTTCTCACAGTATGGAACTTGGGAAGATTGGCTTTAGAAAATGGTAGGCAAGATCTCCCTGGTGTAGAGTTTCAGGGAAATGTAAGATTACGTTACTGGTGGTTGAATGATGGCGAACAGAGCGTGAGTAAGAATCCTGTGAACATGGAAGAAATGGGCCCAACAGATTCAGTGGTTTTGAGTTCTGGTATTAATCCAGACTCAGAAGAGGGGGTTGTTTTCCCTTTAGATGAAAGTGAAGGGAAGTAATTCCAGCAATCCTAAATACATGAAAGCGAGCAAGAAAAGGGTCAGTGCTTTTGAAAGAAATATTAAAACTCTAGAGGAAATTAGCAGAGCATGTTTGTTGGTAACCAATTTTATATACTTAGACATTACGACCATTGATATACATTGTTGGATGTACATTGTTTATGTACTTTACATTGTGTTTTCATATTTGTGGTTTGTTCCATTGTTCTCGTTTTTATATCATTTTTTAAAATATTTTTTGAGGAGGTAATATGTAGTAGGCGAGTATGTTACTCTGTATCCCAAGAAGAAGAGGGAAGAGGTGTGGCGCAGCGGCCAGGGCAACTGACACCGGAACCCGGGGGCTCACGGTTCGATCCCCGGTGCCGGCGGCAGATCAGCCCAGCACCATGTGACTCTGGGCAATAGCTTGCTTAATCTTCCCGACGGCCCCCAGCGCCTTGACACCTTCGGGTAATTGTTCGCGCTTTACAAATACTGGACATTTACATTATGTGTTCCTCGTTATGGTTACTACAGTTGCCAGCCTTAACAGATTGGTGGAATTCCTGGAGATCTTTGTAGAATGTTTGCTTTCGAGAAACTTGTTTGGCACTGTTGGACTGTGGTTGCTGGAGGAGTTGCCACAGGCCTGGGGTTGGTATCTAGAATAAGGTGTAAAAAGGAACCCAAGACTTGTGAGGTCCTTACTACAGGCAGCCATATGGTTGATGAGTATGCAGTCACCCAGGGCTTTAAGTAATGCAGGTCCTGTTGGGTCTCAGCACTGGCAGTAATTAAAAACTGACTTTTAAATGGGCCCCTATCGATCTCTATATTCATGTCCTTAACCATATTGGAAAAAAACGTATAATTTCTTAACAATGACTGGTAAAAACTTTAATGTATTCTGTGCCAACAATTTTTGTTTAAATTTCACGATTTACTTCAGCTTGCATTCTCGAACAGTATTTGCTTTTTTCAAGATGTTGCGTTTCTGTATTTTGTTTTTCATGCAACATAGTTAATGGGTGGATATTTATGACAGCACATGACAGAGCTCTGAAAGTGAGACAGAAAGCAATGAGAGTTTCTCAGAGGGTGTGTTAGTGGGTCATAAAGGTGTGCACATCGAATCCTTGGCCTCTCTGCAACACGCACAGACAGGCGGTTCCATATGTGCCCATTGTGGCTAAGTGTAAGATATGAAGATAGATACTTTCAGGAAAATGTGGGGGTGGGGGGGAGGGTGTAGGTGTCTAACAAAGTCAGAAACTGTAGACAAAATTGGTGTAAAGGGGAGAACGGGAGTGATCGAGACACTCTGCAGACCACTAAGCCTTCAACAGACCTTAGTAATGCTTAATTCAGTGTCATATTTTCAGAATTTAAACAATTTTCAATTCTATTTATTCACAACAAAATCATTGTTGTTATTTATTTGATACTGCTAACAAGCATTGGCAAAGCCAGCATGTCTAGCTTGTTTTAAGTGTATGTCACACCTTGTTATTTGTTTGGATGCATTCAGGGTACAAGTCAAAAAAAAAAAAAAAAGAAGTGGGGTGGACTAACCAAGTTACGCAGTATGCAAATGACATCATGGCGCGTGATATCACGGCACAGGACCTTGCACATGGCATCACAGAAAGTGGCATCACAACCCATGACCTCACAAGAAGTGCCATCAGATATTTAGGGGTCGATTCCGATTCGGGCCGGAAATTTCTCCGACCGAGCCGGACCCGGAGAGATTTCCGACCGAATCGGACCCGTGCAGTCCGACCGAACGAGTACGATGCGTCCGTATGTTATCGGACTCGAGTCGGTCGGACTCCCATTGAAGTCAATGGGAGCCGGTCGTACAACGCGTACGCGGGCTCCCATTGACTCAATGGGTGCGGAGTCGGACAAGGGCGCCCCCTACAGCGGAGTGCGGCGGAGCGATTCGCGCCGTACACGCACAGGTAGGGGGACCCATGGGTCCCCCTGTGTGCGACTCGCGCGGCTACGCGTACAGGGGGTCCGACACGGACCCCCAAAGTACGGCTCCGACAGCTCTTACGAGCCGGAGTGCGCGGCTCGGTCGGACTGCTCGCGGCGCGCATCGTACTTACCCGGCCGGGAAACGTCTCCATTGCGCGGTGCGAGTCGAGTCCGAGCGAGTCGGTCGGAGCGGTTCGAGCCGGGAGCGAGTCGGTCGGAGCGGTCGGGACGCCCGGACGAGTCGGTCGGCGATTTCGCATCGTACTCGCTCGGCCGGACCCGCGTACGGTTCGGTCGGGAAACAGGGCTCCGAATCGGATCCGGTAAAGCCAAATCCGATTCGGAGCCCTACCGGCCGAGATCGGAATCGGCCCCTAAGACTTCACACATACGTTTAGCAGGTCTATCATGAGTACATTTGAGCGCATTATAATGTTTAACAAATTAGATTTTGCATCAGGGTAGTGCCAAAAAAGTGACTCATTCCTGACACAAAATCTGGGCCCCAACTTATACATTTTTTTTAACTCTGCCACAAAGAAATTGACAACAAGGAGAAATGTGGCAGTAAATCTGTCCTGATTAATTGGTTGCAAAGTCTAAATTTTAAAATATCTTATGGGGTTAAGGCAACCAGTGCAGAGATCTTTGTGTGCCCAGTAAATCTCATGGAATAATAGATCACATGGATCTGTGTTTTGTGTAATCCCAGTTGTGAATCAAAGCAGCAAAGGGGGTTAACATGTCTCCTGCAAAGCACATCATGTAACATGTAGATGACAGATTTTTACTTTACGTAAATGGATACGTGGGTTACTGCTTTTAACACAGAGATCCTTATATTACTTGCAGTTCATAAATTGTAATCCTTCTAATAGAGCACAGTAACCTATAAAGGACATGTGATTCCTTCACCATGTAACCCTCACTGGCTTATGTAACGCATCCTATACATTGTTTTACATACATATGATTTATTGTCAATGTATAATATGTACATGGAATGTAAAGCACTCTGACACCCTGCAATGGGATAAATAGCGTTATAAAAGAAGTAAAAATAGTGGTGTTTACATTTTTCTTAGTGTAAATACTGGGACAGACCAACACACCTGACATTCTTGTAGTGCATGTGAATCTCTTATATACATGGACTGAAGAAAGTCAAAAGCATGCCCTTCTTAAGTACCACTGAAGTAATAACCTGTGTGCCTTTGTTTCTCCTTCCATTCCATTTGCATCTAGGTATGGGCTCTGGATAGCTCTCAGCCAGGATACGCGAAAAAAGGAGGCCTGATAAACCCTTAACTTCGGCCTTTGTTTAAGGCCCAGCCTGAATTTAAAATAACAAAGCCCCCTCCCCACCTGCACGTTGCTGCTCAGAATGAAAGCAGACTATGTGCAGGCGCTGCTAAATGTGTCCTGGTGTCTGAAACTTGCACCAGGACAAATTCAGCATATTTCTGTGGGGCCCAACTTATTGGCTTGGCAGGGTGGACTGTGTCCACCCTGTGAAAAGAGTGGAGAGACATCGTCTACCCGCGTGTACCCCCGACTTGTGCCCTGGATGCAATAACAGAAAAATCACAGAGGAGCACAAATACTAGTCAAAAGCCACACTGTGTGAAGAACACGATTTTGGTTTACATGTTTTAAGCAGCGCTTGAAGTGCATTAAAAAAAGTATGGGAATTGCAAAGCTGCATGCAATGGGGGCGGGGTCAGTGAGCGTGGGGTTGGAGTCAAATGTTAGGCTCAAAAAAACTAAATATTCTGTACGTTTTTTTGGTCTTTCACCTTCAGGTAGCTATATATAAAATAACGTGCAGCTTAAATGAAAGATACAAAAGTCAAGTTAATCAGTGGAAATGCACTAAAGTACATTATGAAACCTCAGTTAGTTAATGCACTGCAGAGGTGTGTGTGTAAAACCAGAGAGCCACAGAATTAAATCTTGGTTGGTGTAGTGGAGAGTAATGACTGGCTTTTTAGTGCTAAGAGGTCCCACCCTGTGCCAAAAAGCAGTGTGAATACGTAAGTCATTATTTTAAACTTACATTACACACAGTATAAGATAGAATGCTGCAATATACGCAAAAAGGTTGAAGATAAAAGGTGCTTGCAAAAAAAATATTTTAATAATGCCCAGACTGAAAGTAATGCAATTTTTTATATATAACTGTCCCTTAAAAGCACACACTTCACAGCTCAGCTGGTAACTCTCTTGCACTGCCACTCAAAAAGAATACATCTTTGTCATCACTAAGCTTTAAGTGATTCCATCAATTAATGCCAGTACCAGCTCCCAAGCACACTTTACATTTGCAGATTAACCAGTTGCACACATTTGCATTTCTTTCAGGCAAGCAGGCACCCTGACAAGGTTTGTTTAGTTGTCTGTCCACCTTTCGTTTCACAGTACAGGAGACTCCCTGAATGACACTTCAGCTGGAGCATTTAGTAGGAGAACGGTTTTTCATATATTAAAAAAGTTTGGGTACGTCGTGCCCCTTCGATCCCACCCACTTCGACCTCTGGTTTTAAGCAATGCTCTTAATTCAAAGGCCACGCCTTTTACAAAGGATTCTTAGTTACGCTTCTTTGCTACACCGCGTTTAGAGACCTCCTCTAACCCCCCCACCTTTTGCATCCCACTTAAAGTATTGTAGTCACCTTGACCCATATAATCCAATGCTGACCTCTCACCAGACATTCGAATTCAGAAAAATGCCCTCACTACAGAGAGAGATTCATTTTTTTTAGCAATGTGCCTAATTGTATTTGGTGCACCAGACAATTGGGCGCAGTGACACTCAGTGAAAGGTGGTGGACTCCAAATGGGGTGCAGGTGACAGCACCCGAGCCTGCACCTCCTGTCATGAGACCCCTTTCGTCGTGCCCCTCATCTTTCTACACGAGACCGGTCAGGCATCTGACTTCCCTGAGGCTCTTTTCAACTACGCCTTTTTATGATTCCTGGCTATCACTCATTTACTACTCATCAGCCCATCATCACGGAGCAACTCGAGCCCCAAAGCCAGCCCGTTCCCTCCCCTTGTCCAGTTTTCAGATCACTACATTAAAGCTCCCGTAGTACTGTACCCTACAGTGACAGAGGTGCACTGCGCATGCGCTTCCTCGAACTGTCTGTGACGCGCAGCCGCAGGCCTTTGCTCGGAGCTTTCATTCTTCAGTACAAGCTGTCTCTGCTCGCGTTGTCCTTTGACCCGGAAGTAGTTGTGATGTTCCGCAGTGACCGTGAGGACGAGTAAGGAGAAACGTGAGGCATGTTTCTAACCGGCGTGAACTGTAAGTGATGGCAGAAGGGAAGAATCGGGGTCCCCGGGAATGCACCCTAAATTACAGGCTCTCAGTGGGAAGCATCCTTAGTGACAGGCCGCCTGGAGGATTACCTTTAAAGCGTCAGTTGTTATTTACCACAGCTTCTGTGGAGCTCTGGTTCTCTTAGGAGTTTTGGGAGCTCTGAGATTCCTGTCACATACACAGGAGTGGTCCGAAAGTGAATTTACTGGCTGCCCTCGTAGTGCACCGCTTGGATACTGTGTAGCAGCTGTCAGAGGCAGGAGCACGTCACAGAGGTGCTGAAGGAGCGACCTGCGAAATGACTGCAAACCTCTTGATACACACATCTGCCTCTTTTACGTTGGATGTTATCACAAGAGGGTGGGACTCGCGCGGGCACTCTGTATTCTAGTGCCCAAACCTCCAAGCAGGATTCTCGTTGTGGGGCTCCATTTTTACGTCTGGCATTAGCCGCGACCTTTTGATGATTGTAAAATTATATTTATTATATACTTATATGGACTTACAGCAAGCCATCTTCTCCCTTTGGTAGTTTGTAGTGTTGTTCAATTTTTTTTCTGCCCACTACAGCATGGGCAGTTGTTGGTCATCCCACTTCAGCCATTGGCAAACGTCACTGCGACTGACAGCATTCTCTTCTATAATAAGGAGAACAACCGCAGGCAAAGTAGTTCCCTTCAGTGGCTGAGACTTCAATGACAATTTATACTTTTTGAGACCTTAAACATAAGGAATTTAGTGAGCCATCTGAATGTATTTATTCAATATTTTCTGTTTTCCTGCTAGGGCCAACAAAGAAAACTACAAATGCCATATTAGCGTGGTGAACTCTGTTCTTGAACCACGATGCTTGCATACCTCTCGCTTGTACAACCAGACGTAAAATCCGGCACACCAGCAAGTGCACTTAGGTGCTTTATTATTATTTTTCCAAAGGAATTTAGCATCAAGGAATACTGAAAAAAACATTTCTTCAGCCAAACCTAAATGGGTCATTTGGAAGGGAAATAAGGAATTAAATGGCAAACCAGATAAAAAAGGGATAGCCAATAAAAATAACTTTAACGTCAACAGAGTTAATGGTAACCAAAAAGGGAGGTTTCAAATGAAACAACAAATGGTAAACTAGAGAGGGACATTCCAGGCAGGAGAAGGTGTCTGATATAGGGGTAACTGAGAGAGGAAGGTGGGTTTTGACGGTGTTCGAGAAGATAGAAAAGTATCAAAATGTCGCACATTAAATGGTAGTGCAGGTAAGTGAGCGTCAGATCCTGAAGATGCAGCAGTGATTTCTGAAGGATGAAGAGGGATTAAAAAAGCTGGTGGGTGTAGTAGTCCAGGATCATTCTCACTGTGAACGCATTTAAATTCTTTTTTCTCTAAAGAACGACTGCCCATATCCTCGTGGCCACAAACAGACATTGTGATGTCAAACTTTATTACTGCTGGAAGTAATGGTTGCAGTAGATGCTCAAACCCATTCCTGTTACTTGTGTACCCGGATATGTATTTGCATTATGCTGTTCATAAAAGATTGTGAAATAACCTCTTTTCTTTCTCTTCTATGCGCCTGAAAAAAACAGTTGCCAAGGCCAAATCAAAGTAAGTATGTTTTTAATTTGTGTAGACTAAGGATGGTGGATTGGTACATACATTTGGGTGAAATAGCAGATTGCATTGCATGTCGTTTGCAGTCATGTTTTTTCGTCTTGCAGCAGTAGAACTGTGACCCACTGTGTGTCTGTATAACCTCTTGCGCAATTTCCGGACAGCTGTGGGCAGTGAAGTCAGGGCTTAATGGGCTCAGACTGTGACAATAAGAACTTTTTGCCAGTATTGGTCTGGGGTTTAACCTTACGACTGAGCCAAAACTGAGCACCAAGTACACCAGGTTAGCACCTGACCCTCAGGGTAGCAAAGTTGAGCAGTCCAGGCCTTACTCACGGAGGTAGGAGATGGGGATTAGGAACTTGATAGACTACAGTTATCAGTTAATAATTCAATATTCAGCCAAAGATTTTTCTTTTAAAAATCTTTTACTTAATTCACATATTTGTACATAATTCCAGAAACTATAAATACACAGATTAATCCTCATACCCTTCGGTAACTAATGGGGAGTCACCTTATGTCACTCCCTTGAGACAGTTGTTTGGGTACTCTTTATGCAACAGTTCAGGACTCTGGTGTCCTCTTGGAAGGATCATTTATCTGGAGGGCTCCTGGGGAGTACTTACTTGGCTGTGGGCCAGTACATCTGAGTATTTCTTCCCCCTCATTGGTAGAAATTCTGCTTCATTGCCTCCTGGATTTTCTGTTGGCAGGGAGGGCTGTACCTGCTTTTACGTGGTGCGGCACACTGTTCAAGGTGCTGTGCACCACATGGCTCACAAGAGTCGGAGGAGTAAGGATCCTACCCTAGCCCTGCTAACTGGTGCGCATGCAGAGTATTTGGTGGTGGTGTGAGGTGTGCAGAAGCAGCCCCAGCATCAGTTGAGCCTGCAATGCAGTCATTGTACTTGTGGCTTCCAGATCTTGCGGTTTGGGTTTTTCCTTGGGTCCAAACAAGCTAGGTGCCCACACTTTGTGGGCTTGATGAGTACTTAGTTGTGGATGCAAGCCTGATGGTCAATGTGGCTTTCTTCCGGTACTCTTGGTTCTTTTTTGTGGGGACCTTGGGCTGCAATCTGGTCTTCATTAGCATTGCTTAGCTTCTTAGGGCTTAGTTCTGCAACAGAAATCTATCAGATACAAATTCATTAGTGCCCTCCATCTACACAGAAATGCCCACATTGTGGGGCGACTTTGAGACTTTTGTACCTCACCCTCACAGAACAGATCCTTTGTTGAAGCAATAGTGGGCGTCTTTGGCTTGTCCTGCCTTCGCTCCTACACAGCCCTATCCTTATGAGCAATGTCTTCCTCATTTAGATCACTTCCAATTCTACTCCTGAGCAATCAGTCGGTTCTCTCCCTCAAAGCGTGATCTCGGTAACCCTTCATGGCAATCTTGTTGAAGTTTCCCAGGCTTTAGTCCCGAATTTGGCAAGGGGATTTGGTGGTGGAAACCTTGAGCAGAAAAGAGTTTCGCGGTCACCATTGGTGTGGAGGTCTCGATGTCTGGTGACGAAATCTTGGCACACCGTCTGGAAGGTTCTACCCCATCTTTATAGAGAAGCTGCAGATACTAATTATGTATTCCAACAGTCACTTCTGAGACCAGTTCTATCTCTTTTGCTTATTCTGCTTAGATTGGCCAGCCAAGGTCTTTGTCACCAAGTGTGAGGAGAACAGTGGGGTGGATCTTAGAATCTCCTGTCAGGAGAGACCCAAAACAAACGTAAAAAAGAAAAGGAGGCTGTCCCACTTACTTAGCTCTTAACATGTGGAGAGTAACAATTCAAATGAACAATAAGACAGGAAAGCCAGAGGAAACTCCCTTAGCTGCAAAGAGATCTTCTGTCCCCTCTCCCCAACACCCACAAGCCTGACCCTCTACAAAGGATCTCTATAATATTGTGGAGGAGCCCTGCAATTCACATCACCTGTGTGGTTGGGAGAGGCCAGTAGTCAACTCTCCCTGGCACCTGCCCCCATGATCAGCTGACAGTAGTCATGCTTGATATGGAGGGTGCACATAGCGACCTCCTCTAGACCTCAGATCTTCATCCTGTGCCTGTGTCCTGGTCACAAAACTACCTTCAGCTCATATGCATGATCATCCTGCTGAGGCGGAGGTCAAAAAGCAACAACTTGCAGTGATAGGATGGGGCACATGCTCTCCAGACACATACAGAGGACCTGACAATTGATAAAAAAAATAGCAGTATAGATAGAAGAGTCGAGGCTTTCTGTCAAAGATAATTTCAGAAAAGGTGGTCAAAGTGTTCTCCAAAATATACTGTTACTGTTGTTTGACTGGGGGCTATAGATTTAAATATGAGGTGTGAGTTTATGCATCCGATGCTCTGGAGTAAAGGGAAGGCACAGTATGACAAAGTAGAGACAAGACTGTGAACGGGCTATGATGATGAAGAGAAAAGTTAATAAAAAATGATATAATTCTAGGTGAGGGTTTGAAACATCAGGGCAGTTTCTGTTTTTATGCATCTCTTCCAAAGTGACTGGCAGTGTCATTTATTTTGTTTCTAACGGATATTAATATAATTGACTAACTGGGTCCGCTATGAGTCAGACTTCGATCATGGTAGTTTGTAATAGTCAATCTTGCTTTTGATATAGTGATCATAGATTTGGCAGTAGATGGCTGGACCTCAAGCTCCCAACTAGTCATAATGTTTTTTGGAAAGCTATTGTAATGGCCATCTAATCTTCTGATTCCTTTGCTGGCAATCTTTGAATTTGCACTGAGAGTTTGTAGATTGAGCTCATTTAGTGATAGGTTGGATTCTGGGACACTAATGCTGATGATTTCAGATGAGTCTTTATTTCAATAGATAATTATTTCTTGACATAAGACCAGCATGGGCTCGATTGTAAGAATGCTTTTACTGCATCAACATCAGCAGTTGTCTTTTCGGAATATGGTTTTGTGAAGTTTATTCAGTGACCACAATGCTCTATGAAGAATTAACTAAATTGATTGCATTACATAGGCATATTTGGTGCATTGATTGAGTTTTTTCAAAACATTTTTTGTATTTGCTCTGTCCACCGTGTATAGAATAAGATATAAGGTTAGCCATGAGCCAAATTGAGAAATACTCCGAGAAGTGGTGGTGTTCTTAATATTCCTTGATGGTTGTGGGTTTTGGCTAGGATAGTGAGTAGTTCATACATGCTACAATATGTTGGGAGGTTTCCTTCTAAATTAAGGTGAATGTACATTTTAAAAACCTTTAGGATTAGGGCACAAATGTGTTTGTCGATCAAATTAAACCGAGAATTAAGAACATGTTGAGTAATGAGTGCATCCCTTTTGAAGAGCTGTTTAATGGCGAAAATGTATGTACTCTTGCATCCGTTCCAAAATTAATGTTGCGTGGCCATCTTGAGTTTGCTATTAAACCATAAAGATTTGCAGAGCCTTTTCACCTTTATTAGTACTGTTTCTGTATTTCTGTACTACTTAGTGGAGATAGGGATAAGGTTGTGTTCTCTTATGCACTTGTTATCGGGTGAGGCTATCGTCAATGGGAGAGGGTCAGTAATAGGCCTCTAGCGTGATCCATGAGGGGCTGCAGGGTTGTGCAGTGTAGTTTGCCCATCTATGGACTGCGCCTTGATAGATACTGCACTTTAGAAATTAACACCTTGTTTTGCTTTGGGGTGTTGGAGGTTCTTCCTTGCAATTTTGGGTGTTTTCCTTTCCATAAAAATGATCGCAGAAGAATGATGGTTGAAATGTTAGTGGGGCTATGTAGAAATGTATAAGATGAAATATGTGTGAGTGGAACTCACAGAAAACTCCAAATGAGTTAAAAAACAGAACACCTTCTTTGATCCCATTCATACTATCTTGTTGTTGGCTGTTTTAACACCATTAATTTAATGACCACCTCAATTAGCTTGCAGACCCTTTAGTCTGTAATTTTCACTTTCTTTTTTTCTCTGCTCATTTCTTGAACTTTTTATATTTAGATTTTTCAGTTCCTCCAGCTTTTCTGATTTTTTTTTTTTGCCGCAATCAGATTTAAGTCTGGTTGCAGAGTAATTTGATTGAGTCACAACAGCTTGTACAATGTATACGTAGAGGAGAACAATAGCTAGCCCCTCCCAGCCACTTTCTGTTGTAAGCATGAATTCACATTATTGGTGACCCAATTTCATCAGCCATTGGTTGATTGTAAATATCATTCAAGATTTATAGACTTTTTGCCTGTGCATCCGCAAGCTGCCGTCTTATTGGCGCAGGAATTGGGGTAATCTGCAGAGGGAGGGGTGCCTACATTTTTGTTCCTTCTGTGTGTGATGGACAACTCCGATCTAGAATTTTCCTGTAGTCTGTTATTGGCTGCTGAAGTCCTTGTCCATTATTTCTTAATTAGAAGGTATCTTCTATCCTGTAATTAAGATGAGCACCTTGGAGTATTGGTGAAGTGCTCGCAACCATTCGTTTAGGAAGAAACATATTATGTTTGTAGTGGGAAAGTGTGATGTGAAATGTAAATCTGTATTTGTTAACTACTCACTCTTACGGTTCTCAAGGCGCTGGGGGCCGTCGTGGAAATTAAGTGAGCTATTGCCCAGAGTCACATGGTGCTGAGCTGGGCTGCCGCCGGGGATCGAACCGTGAGCCCTGTGCTCCGAAGTCAGCTGCCCTGGCCGCTGCACCACACCTCTCCAATCCTGTGATGACTTTGGTTGCAGAAACTCTTGTCATTGGATTATCTAAGAGAGCTCTTGTTGTTGATTGGGCTTCAGAAACATACGCTGTCCTGGGATTGGCTAGAGATATGCTTGCCTGTTGTTTATTTGTTGTGATGTCCTGAAGAATGCTTCAAAATGTTGAATTCTCTGCTACGGGAGGAGCAATTTGAAAAGGGGATATTCTCCCAGTGCTAATGTTGTAAGATTGAATTTCCACCATTCACACGGACACTGGGAATTCACCCCTAAAGTGAGGTTACACTAACAGTGGGCACATATTTTGCTTCTCTAATAAGATGGAGGGTATTTCCCAGCATTTAAGGCAGACGGAGCTTTTTTTCCATGGACGTTTGCCAAACCTTTAAAGTGGTCTTTCATTGCCTGGCATGGTGATGAATTGGTCACCCTAGATTTGGAGGTTACTCTCCATCATTTCATGTGAAGTATCCGGGGTACTTTGGTGCCCCAATAGCGGGGGCTTAGGTTTCTTCACCAGCACAACGTGCGCTAGGACGGCAATCCTTAATAGGCATGTTTGACTGCTGAAGGATTACCATTACTGCCATTCTCTAATTCAAATTCAATCTACCAAGCCTAATTACTGTGTACCAACATCCATTCTGAGAGCCCTTCTCTTCATTATTTACCCTCTGCCCCAAAACAAACTTCTATCACTTAATCAAAAGTCCCAATAACTAACTTCTATCACTTAATCAAAAGTACATTTTCTTTGTTGACTTTAAGCCCTGCTGAAAATTTAGTATTTTAGATTGTTATGCTCCCTTTCCTACATGTTCCAAACAAATGCGCAATAAGAGTTAAGTAAAAGAGCCTCTGTATGCAGACAATTTACTTTTATACCTACAGGACATAGTGTCTCACCTTTTCACATTGCATGATTTACTGACTGAATTCTCAGGAGCTACAGGTGAACTGGGCGAGATAGTCCGTCTTCCCGCTCTACTCTGACCATCCATCACAGGAGATGTGGGGATGTGATTCGCTGTCTTGGGATCCACCTTTTTCATACCCTGTTAGATCTATATAAGGCAATCTTCGGGCCGCCCTGGCCGGTATCAAATCCCAAGTGCACTTATGGAAGAACCTGCCCCTGGCCCGCATTGGTTAGATAGCGCTAATAAAAATGGTCACTGTCCCTCACCTCCTATATTATTTTGCGAACCTTCCCATAGTCCCGCCAAAAACCTTCTCTGGCGAGTTGGACTCTTTGCTTTGTGTCCTTATATGGGGTGAAAAACGCCTCCAGATTGTCCTGAAAAATTACAACAGCCGGTGGGCAGAGGAGTACTGAGTGCCCTCTCCTTGGAGGTGTATTTTCTAGCAGCTTAGTTACAGTGGCTGTCGTGTTGGACAGCTGGGCGCTACATGGGAGACACAAGCCGTGGACCAGGCCCTCTGCCCCTGTCCTCCTCCCCAAGATCTTCCCCCCGTACCCCTCACCCCTGCAGTTGTCGGTAGCCCGCACCTGTATGATCCGATTACATCGTCTCACGCATGGCACTCCTGCGTACGCTCTGGGACTCCCTCTGGTAGGTCTCCCCCGCTCCCCGGGGTTCTACACTTCCCGGGAACTACACAGCTGGAGACAACAATCTCAGGTTACCATAGAGGACCTGTTTTTGTATCAGACGCCTTTTCATTTTCCAACTACTTACCATAGACCACTGCCTCCCACCAGGGCAATTCCTCATCTACAGCCAATTTCAATACACCTGCCAGATTCTTTGGGGCGCACAAGATTGAGCCAGTTGCACACCCATTGCTCCATCCTATACTTACCATGGGAGAGGGGCGCCACCTGATTACATGGCTATACAAGGCCATCCGTGAACTCACTGGAACACCCCTTGCAGCGCTGTGTAACAAGTGGGAGAATGACATTGGGAGGGCACTGAATGACAAAGAATGGGAACAGGCATTGGAATTCCCCCAACTTGTCTCTTGAAAATGCCCACTCTAAAACTATACATTTGTTTATGCTCCACTGGACCTACCTGACCCCTGCACAATCAAATTGTTTCTTCCTCAATGCACAACTCAGCTGCCTGCGTTGCCAAACACAGATCTAAAGCATATGCTGTGGTCTTACCCGACCCTGCAGGGATGCTGGCAATCAACACACATCACGCTTCGGGAGGTCACGGAACTACCTACTATCCATACATGGAAAGCATTCGCCCTAGGTGTTTATAAATGCAGAAAGCAGCATAGGGTGCGTATACACTTTGCAGCTCTGGCACTTCTCCGGGCCAAACGTGCACTCCGCTACAGTGGGGATCCACGGTGGCGCCCCCGGTGGTGGCTTTGCATGGAACGATACGGAGGAGGAGGCACTCCGCTACGAGGAGAATTGGCACTTGCGGAAGTGACCTATTTCCCCGAGGGAGCTACCCTTCTCACCCACTTTCTGCAGCACGTGGGGAATGACTACCTCCCCTCCCCCCCATGAATGACACCGGTTAACACTTCATATTGTGCCCGGATCACCCCTATCACAGAGCACCACACCCCCCACCTTAGTCTCATCTCCCCAGAGTTATGCACCCTTCTCAGTAGACCGGAGAGCTCCCCTGAAGGCCCTCAGCCCAAGCACGCTTTCGGCCCAGGAACAATACCCCCGCACACCATTGTAGCCCCTGCTCAGATCAGTTACCTACACTAATGAGCTCTTCCGCCACTAGATTGTTCCTGCCGCCACCCCTCTATTGCTGCCCTCTCCCCATGTTCCACCCTACACCCCAGTTGGGTGCCCTGCACCTACACACCGGACACATCTACATATGTTTCACTGTTTCAAGCATCAGAATCGGGGATATTTTCTGACCAGACACCTTGTGCAATTGTCAAGATTCCTTCCTTTGGCGCTAATTGATATGTGTACTTATTCAATACGGTGTGTCGAATGGCACAATTTGTTGAATGTATAACCCATGTTGTAAAACTCAATTAAAACATTTCAAAAATATAAAATAAGAGTTAAGTAAAATAGGCTAAGACTTATGGAATTTGGGAAAATAAATATCACATTCTAAAACATGTCCTAGCACACCTTTTCTCTTCGTAAGTGATGCAAGGTCACTTATAAGACTTGGCATCACTAATCATATACCTATCCCACTGTAGAACATTCCACCTAAAAGTAGATGTCACATGTGCATGCCCCCTCTTTACCCTGGAATTTCATGTAAGTTAAATTCTAAGATAAAACAGAGGGCTCACATATTGCATAGCTTCTAATATTACATCTGTGGTGACTTGTCCACCCATAAGTAACATATGAAAAGTTAATCAAATATTTGTCAACCCCTGGAGCTAATTGTAGTACAAATTTAAAAAAGAGAACGTGAAAGGCTAGAGAGTGATCATGAAGCTGCCTGGCAAGTGTCCTTTGCATGGCTTTGAGAGGCTCTCCTGCTACGACCATGTTCGTATTCTCAACAGGCCTGTTATCCCACCCCCCCCCACCCCCCATTAAGCTTCACAATCCTGCCAGCCCCCTGAAATTGCTTTCGGTGCTCTATATTTTAGTGGATACCAGAGCTGAGCTTCCCTGTTAGGGAGAGTCACCTAAACTGTACCGTCAATCTGGGTTAGAGTGAATAACACCATCTTAACCAAGGGAATGTCATGAATGTCAATGGTGGCAATATGGCTCTCGTCATAGGCCACGCCTTTTTATCTGTTCCTGTGTAAAAAAAAATCAGTCGGTTCTGATAACTTGGGTTCTTTACCGTTATCTGGGCCATGTACAAAGGGTGCCTTTTGTATGATTATAAATGTCTGGTTAAGAATGGATTGGCGAGTGCTGTGGTTTTTTGGTTCCTACTCGTTTCTTGCACATTATGGTGATTTCCTTTGTGCTGGGCTAGTGCTTATCCATCTCCGATATCCCAGACTATTCTTTCACCTTTCCCCAAAGCCAGATGTACCTCGTAGGCGGGGAAGGTATCCAGCCTATTTTGTTTTTTAGAGAAGTTTTCCCTTGCCTGGGTGTACCTCGCCCATGCCCCATTTCTAGTGTTGTGGCCATCTCCCAGGCACCAGGAGCAGACTGAGCCTGCAAAAGGAGGCTGAAAGACATTGCC
Organism: Calotriton arnoldi; assembly: GCA_963921515.1. Lineage (NCBI taxonomy): Eukaryota > Metazoa > Chordata > Amphibia > Caudata > Salamandridae > Calotriton > Calotriton arnoldi. The sequence goes on along the minus strand of CAWUFW010003877.1, from coordinate 126,803 downwards.
ACTTGGCTAGTCAAAAGTGGCTATTACGTTTGAATAAGGCAGTTGTGGGCTGTTGTTTTTTAATCCCTTATTGACAATCCTTAGGCAGTACGTTATTTGCCGTCTTTGACTCAGTACTGAGGAGGCCTGTACACCCATGCTGGACAGATGAAAGTAGGACCAGGGATGAAATGTCTGCAAGATTGCTATCCTGCCGCTAACTAGGCCCAAGTCGTTTGCGCAGTCTCCTTGCTGCTCTGACCTAAGAAGGAATACCCCCTGTATGTCTAGGAATAGGACTGCCCCTACCAGGAAGAGTGACCTTTTTCCTGTGAAACATGTCCAAGTCCCAGCTAATGAAAGCTACATTAACTGGACCGCAGAGAAGCCACAAGGCTGCCTCAGCCTAGCTGCCCAGGAAACCAATACAAAGTACACCTGGGGTAACTGGGTTAAGAAGTAGTTGCACTGGCTTCACATATTGTCAATGGCTAGCCTGCATTGTCTCCGACCCCACTACTCACTCTGATGCAACCCCAAGACACTACAGAAAATAGTTTTCACCTACCTGGCATGGGGTCTGGATCTGTTTATCGAGGAGGTGTACCTGTTTGTAAAACTGTTGTTCTAGCCTTGATCGTTCTGGAGGTAAAACCAGCTGAAGCACAGTCAAGACTACCCACAAAGTGTCTATTGGTCAGTGTAAGGGTAGTCATCCTACGGTTGTCACGATAACCTGCTGTTTGTGCCCCAAGCCGCATACGTGCAGCACCATAAAATCTTGACCTCGAACAGCATATTCTCTGCTAAAGGAAGTTGAACACATAAGACACTTTTTGGTGCATGTAACTGCAGCTGGCCCCAGATGCACCACTGTGCCGACTACAAGCTATAGGAGACAGTTTTCCCCTTAACTAGACCCTGAACATTAGTAAGTGGCATGTGTTCTTAAATGGACACTGGGGACCAGACTCCTTTGTCACTTGGCTTTCACCCCAATCTTTGGGGTGGGGAGTTTCTTGTTATGGTAGTAGGTTTATGCGGATATTGATTTTTATTCTAAAACTGGACATATATATATTTGCTTAGAATCCCTTAGGTACCAAGTCAGTATATTAAAGGAACCATTCCAGTACCCTTACATGTATTACATCAGTCATTCCCTCAAAATACTAAAGAGACCCGAATACTAACTAAGCTCTTACAGTTAATCTAAAGAAAGCCGCAAAAATACGACTGGCCACAGGGCCAATGTCCAGTGCTTGAGAAGAGTTAGCACCATGGCCTAAAGACTACAAAGGGATTTGGGGTTACAACTAGACCCCTGACGGCACTAACATCCTCCAGTGTTTGTGTGTTTCTTACCTTTGCTTGATTTATCTACCTATCTGTCAGAGATTTTCTAAAATCTCGCACTGGCTGTACATGGAAACTATGAGATGAAACGAGTTACCAACTCAGGTTCAGTGTAACACAAAATATCAACATCTTTTGTGTTACACTGAACCTGACTTTGTAACTCCTTTTATCTCATTAAGCCTTGACTGCCTTCCCTAGAGAGTCTTGTGCCTAAAAGCAGTATTATCCACTTTGTAATTCACCAGTATTGCACCCTGGGACACAATATACCGCCCAGTAAACTATGACCGTCCAAGAACCCCAAGAAAAGGCCTCACAGTCGCTTCTGTCTTTATTAGACCATGTGAACTGGCGCTCTCTGACTTCCCCTCTCAGAAAACAGAATAGTTTTTAGGGAATGTGCCATTTTATTCCTATAGTAAATACCCTATGGCTAAAAAACACATTGTGCTTATGTACTGTGATATACACTAGAGGAAGTGATTGTTTGTAATCACTAGTATTTTAATAAAGAGTTACCCAGAGCTACGCTGGTCACTGGCTTGTTCTTCCTCCAAACTATAGATGATCCACATGGAAGCTGTTCAGTGATGGATTGGAGACTCAATGCTTTTGTAATCGTGATTTGCCACCAGTGTTGTTCTCTAATGTGTAGCTGGTCCCCAGTCGGAGATACAAGGACCATTCACTTCCTGTTTCAGTGCTAACGTGTCCGATTTTGTCAGTCATTATGTGCATATAACTCCGTTTCTTATTATTAAATTCTGTATCCTTCAAAAGAAGAATGCTTGTTCTTTTTTCACCACGGTTGGCCTCTCTGGTTTTCAAAACAATCAACTTTAGTGGCATATTTGACTTATGGTGTTAATTTATTCATTGCTGTGCTCAGTCCTCCCTTAAAATAAACTGCAGTCCTGTCCTAGCTAACGTTAGCAACAGATCAGAACTATATTCTTCTAATGTACTTTTTTTCTACTATAAAAGCATAAGTGATTCTAACATATGGACATAAGGTGCAGTAACCATTAAACAACATATTGGAGAAGACAAAAAACAATGTTTCTTGATCTTCTGAGCTCACCCTAATAACAACCAGAAATAACAGGAAGTGTATCACCAGTGCTGGGTGCAAGGCTTGCTTTTATGTTCTTGTCATGTTATTTGATAAAAGGGCTTTATAACTCTACTCAGCACATTACCTTTTTAGAGACCTTCTAATTACATGTACAAAAGAAGAACAATCACAGGCTGCTTTCCTTTTACCAGTGGCACCATGTCTCTTTAAGCTTGAATTGGATTCTTATTGAAGGGATCTAAATCTAACACGTAATAAGACATTAAAGACGCAGGTTCAGCTTACTTGTACATCATAACACTAAATTATATCCTTGTTGTCTGTACAATATTGTTTCAAAATATTCTGATAAATGTCCTCCAGAACAAGACCACACCTAACTAAATTTACCCAGAGTACACTAGCCCCCGTGCATTGCAAGTAAAGATTAGTACAAAGAAGGAGGTTCGCACAGAAAATCTTACTAGTTCACTACTTACTCATACATCTCTCTTACTAGAAGTAGCCATCTGCAGGTTCCGCTATTTGATCATCTGATCAAAGAAAGGGCTGAATTCTATGACCAGTTGCTAGAAACATGCATGAATGCAACTGAACCCCACCACTGGTGAAAATTGGGGTTCTATTATAAAAAGATGTCTTGGACCCAACACATGCGAACCCCTTTTCTGAATAAGCAAATGTGTTGATGCCCTCCCAGTGGAAGCAGTCTTCCGCAACCTTCTCCACTGAAAAGTAATTGGATTACTATCACAATTTATTTGCCACAGTGCACGTCTTCCCTATGTTGGTGGATAGATTTGAACTTGCAAGTAATGACCATCTCTTTTGCTGCATTCATTCCTTTACGAGCATGTCTTTAGGTTTGAGTATTATTATTTCTGGTCACTCGTGTATGCCATTTCACTGCCTTATTACCGCTACTAAATTAAATGTTAGTAAATGATGTTCATCCAACTCAACCTGTTCAAACTCAGCTGAATTTCAAGTTTTAAAATTCTTTTTGATGTGGGAGAAATATGTGCTGTATGTAATATAATTGCAGTAGTGCCACTCCTATGAAGAGCCTGCACAAACCCTGCTACTGAGTAAACTTGGTTCTTATTTTCATTTGTTTGAAATGTGCTAAAATGTTGTACCTTTAATAGTAAGTAAGAAAAATGGATCTCAGGCCACACCTCTAGCTGGTAATGTTTTTGAAAAGAAAATATTTTTAATTGATTTTTAAAGAACAATAGTTAAATACATGTGCAAAAAGCACATACATAGTCCCATATCAGTGTATCCTGCCGCCCTTCCTCCCCCCAAGTGGCATCTGATATCGTGACAAGCATGGCATTGTCCCTGGTGTGGTTCAAGTGATTGCCCCCCTTGTGGATGATATCCATGTGGAGGGGTCTCTACTCCTGAGGGGGCGCTCACCCATCAGTCCTAGGTAGGCCCTCCATCTCCCCCAGACCTTTTCAAATTTCCTGGGGGTAGCCCCAGCTTTTATATACCACTCTCTCTGCCTCCATACATTGATTCATTTCCTCCTGCCACCTGGTTCTCATGGGTGTCCCCTGCCCTCCCCCTGTTGCCCCCACCCTCCCGAGTTTGGCCAGGTCTCGTTTGGCTAAGACAAAGCCATCGCATACAGAGCATACAATCAGTTGGGGGGGAGGGGGTGTTTTAGGAATGGCAGTCTCCACTACTACTTCTACCTCATTGACAATCTATTCCCAATATTCTGCCATCCTCTGGCAGCCGCAGATCGTGTGAAGGTACGTGCCTTTGTCTGTGTTGCAGCAGAGTCACATCGAGGTTATGGAGACGGGATCTGCTATAGTATGACCTGTGGAGGACATTGAACTGGATCAAGCGCAGCATGGCTTTAATGGCTACTTCCCAATGATGCATCAGAGCCGCTTCTCAGTCCATGTCCTCCATGGTTCAGTTATCTTCTTCCCATTTCTCCCGTAGTTTCCTGATGTTGACTGGTGTGTTGTATTGTGCGGTACAGCCATGAAACTGCCTTGTGAGTAATCCTGTCACTCAAGACCCAACTCGTCACTGGGATATGTTCCAGGAGATCCAGTTCCAGGATCCGGTTTCTCCTCCAGGCGTGCGTTAGTTACAAGTATCTAAACCGTTGAGTCTTGGCCAGGGCGTATTCATGTTGTAGCGTCTCAAATAATTTAAACTCTACGCTGGATATTGTTAACTCCACAAAATACAGAACTCAGAGTTAAAATCGTCAAGCATAACGAAAATGGGAACCTAGTAGAGCATACTGTTCTTGGGACCTGATTTGTTTTTTGAAATATCAAATAAGATGATGCAAGTTAACAATTAATACACAAGGAGGGTGGCTGTTCCTGGGAAGGAGATGTCTGGTTGGACTGAATGGAGTGAGGGAATCTTCCTTATTGGAAGGTGATGCCCTCACACACCCATGTGGGTGTCATGCTTCATCATCGGGCTTAGCTCCTCTTGGAGCTGGCGCTGCAATGCCCCATGGGCCCTGCAAGCGGGCTCTTTAACTGAGATCTTTTTGTATATAGTCATGATGATGAGTGCGGGTGTGTGGAGAAAGGTCAGTGTAAGTGGTGAAATAAAGTGACTCAAAACTACCTAAGGGGTACTGGAAGATATATTAATCAGGGGTCACCTTGGCAGGGTTAAAAAGGTGTGGACTGACACGAATCGTTATGGGGCCTGACAATCTCTTAATAGGTGCTTTAAAAGGTCGACATGTTTTCGCGCCTTTTAGGTCCAGGAGGGATCCGTGGGATTTCTTCAGGACCAAATGAATCAGGTGTCCCTTCCCTTAGTCAGGTCAGGTGTATAGATCTCAAAATATTGGGATAAATTAAAAGATCTCAAGGGAAAGTAAGTCAGTAGTACCTATAATTAATTAACCTATTCGGATCTCCTGTTCCAACCTAAGATAAAGAAAACATACTATTGCATGCATACTTTCTATACATGATTAACAATTAAACAGTAAGTTAACTGAGCCAATGTTGAATAGGAGGTGTGCACAGATTTTGTTTTCATTAAGTTTTCATAATATCTGGGTTTAGGTCTGCCTTCACACGTTTTGTGTGCACTGCTACATATTTTCACTGCACTGCGAGATAACGTTCACTCTACTCAAACCCAGTCAAGATGGACTATGTATGCAAAAGTTTTTACCTGTAAGCTTATCTTTTGTGACATAAATTGTTGCAAGAGTCACCATTTTCACACCAAATCTGGGAAATCATAAAACTTCACAACTTGAACTTTTAAAGTTTGCAAGAAAAACATCTTTGCACACTCATAATGATGAGGGCTTCTCAAGCATAGTCAAAGCAATCATTTTGTGGTTGGGTAAGCAGTCACCCTCAAACCATTTAGTTGTTTTTTACCAACCCATGGTGAGTTAGTTCGTGAGGTATATTGTTCTTTTTACTTCTCCTTCACCTGCCGGAACTGACCAGTCCTTCCCCTGTGATGTATACATTCTGTTTTTATGCCTAGTCTGAGGAAAAGTGGCAATCGCAGGATGCCAGTTAACATATCTTTTTCATTTTTAGGTCCATCCTGGTACAGATGATGAGCGCAGCGGGAACAGGATACTACTTTGTCACAAAGAGGGGTCGATTAAAGGATAAGTTGGTGCTCTGGAAACTTGACCCAGTCGGTAATGTGTGAAAAATAACTTGCGTTCAATTTCTTCCAGGCTCCCTAACACCCAGATCACGTATGGATCTAGGAAATAAGTGTTTGGAACATGATGGGTATTACTGCGAGGGGCAGTACGTGGGGACGATAGACAGAAGGGGATTGTCTTTAAGAATAGGTAAAACAATTATACATAAGACATCTTTGAGACCTCCTCAGTTATGTTTGGCAAAAGGCATACATCAACCGGGACAAGAGTTCCTCTAGTATCCAGGATTGCTTAATTTATTTACCTTACCATTTGGAGAACATTCATATATACCTTTATATACGTTTTTCCTCTGCCTTTCTTGCAGTGTTTACGTGCCTGAAGGCAATTATATTTACTGATCATGTTTACATACTTCGGTTTACTGAGTGGATTTTTTTATTTTTCCTCTCCCAGCCATTGGCTGGAGACAATGTCCATCACATCGTAGGTCAGCCCACATGCGAGGTAGGCTCTCTTGCCTCATTCTATCTACTTCTGCCTCCTATGACACTCCTCCATTCAGGTGCATGACGGGCTATTTTCTCTCCTGCCTCTCTTTAACTCTCTGCTTATGCTAACACCCTGCTCCCTTTCTTCTCACTTATGCCCCCTCCGGTGCTATCGTGCCCCCCCCTCCCCTCCCTTTTGCAAGGGCCCAGCAGCCAGCAACTGCAGTGTTACCTGGCTGCATGAATTTTTGTTCCCGGAATCACACACCTACTTTGTTAAAAGGCTGTTCGAAAATACACATCAGCCACCCTGGAGCGGGAACTGAATAATAAAGTTTAACAAAAAAGGCTTAGTGTGCTTGCACGAAGGCCATCTTTTCATGTTTTTTGCTTTCTTTTAGCATAAAAACAACCCCAGGATAGACAGCCACCGTCTGTGCACATGTGGATTTCCTCAACCCTTCAACGAAGGCTACAGTGTTTTCATTAGGCAGATAGTCAAATCTAAATGCACAAAGGCATCCTAAAGTGCAAACACTGTGTCTTCGTAGAGAACACCATTTGCATCGCACCTGGACTCTGACATGTATAAGCAAGCAGTTCATACCGTACTAATGTTTGGGGCTTTGTAGGACCTGGAGTATTGGGGACTATACTATGAAGCGGCCTCCAGACACCATTGATCTATCCATAGTCTGTAGTGGGCCAGTAGTTATCCCCTGGAAGCAGGTGCTCTGGTGTAGCACAGCCTTGTTCCCTGCAGGGGAGCAGACAGAAATAGGTGGAGCACTTTACAGTGAATTTAAAAAGCAGGACATGTACGTTTAAGTTTTACATGTCCTGATAGTGAAAAACTATTCAATTCGTTTTTCACTATTGCAAGGCCTGCCTCACCCATAGGATAACACCGGAGTTACCTTATTGCATTTAATAAGCAATAACTTCCAAATGGAAACAGGTAACCTTTTCCATTACTTGATGGATGTCTATGAAGGTGGTTTTGATGGATATGCTGCTGCAGATCAAACATTGTTATGGACAAAGCCTGTGTCCCTTTTGGTTTTGCTTTGAAGCAAATTTAATAAAATGTGTTTCTAAAAAAAAAACGAAATTAACAATAACCCTCCCAGAGACGTTTATCAGCTCTATTTAAAGAGATACAAAAATGCTTTTCAAAACTTGGAGCATGTGATGAAAGAAAAGTGAAATTGTTATCTTGCTATAAAGAGGTGATTTGTGTTCCTTTACTGGGGTTTCCAGATAGGTGATTTGGTTTCCATTACAGTTCTTGCTTTGAAAAAAAAAATCAATCATTCATCAATGGTATGAACTTTTTGTGTAGTTGAGTCTCACCTGGTTGTTTGTTCAATTTGATTTTCTTACAGTTGTAACTTCTTTCAAATTTCATTTACAATATGGACTTAGTAGAAATAGATGTAGACAATATATTCTAATTTGTCAAACATCCTTGCATTTTGTTTCCCTACAGTAATCTGTTATTTCAGAAACATTTGGAATAGTCAAAACTCTCCAAAGAATATTAACATATTTTGGGGACAGCAGGTTTTGACAGTGTGAATTAATGGTTTGTTTGCTTGCTTGTTCAGGCAGTGATAAAAACTGATGTATGAACAACATCCTACGGGAAGACTTTGTAACAGTTGTCCAAGAATGTGGCAGTAACACCTTTGTGGTGAGGGCATTTGCTGTGAAAAAGCGTGTGGTGTAGACAAAGCAACATTTGCCAGATTCAAGAGATTGGCCTGGTGTAGACAACGTTTGAAATAATGCAATTTTGCATCAGTCTGTGCAAAACAAAATTTGCACTGGTTGTCAGTGTCATTTATGAACCAGTTGATTGGAGGAAATGGGTGTCTAAAAATGTACAACATAGTGCAATGCATGTATTATCAGTTGAGAAGCTTGTGGAACACTCTTCCAAACGAAACAATGTACTACTATTAATATTACTTAAAGTTTATTTTTTATATTACATTGTTAAAGTGATTTAAAAGATAATTTCCTTATCCTTTACAGTGAAGCAACATGTCCTCTTCTTTGAAAAGAAAAAGATCCGCTCCGTGTAAGAAGGCGCCACTTACACACGGACTCCTGGTTGGAAACCCTGCCAGTTCTCTCTTCAGGGTGTATGGAGAAGATAGGAAACAGACAGAAGCAGCAGGCTCCCTGAATTCAAGCCCATTGTGAATGCAGACAATGCAAAGGACGAAAGGTCTTCACCTCTGGACGCAGACCATTGCATCCATTTGTATTCATCACTTCTTATTTTTGTAACGCTGAGTAATTTCATTAAAATAACCCGACATGATTGAATTTCTATTGAGTATTGTCTTCAGAGCAGCACTGACCATTGTTTCGAGTAGTAGACATTGTTTTTTCTTGTCAGGGTGTCATTTGTACTAATGAGGTATAATCATAGATGAAGGAATAGCTACGTTTGGGGAGAGACAGGAGGGCAAGGGGTTGTGTGTGATTCTCTTTTCTTTTTCATGTCACTACAGTATCTTGATTTAACATTTGATCTGGAAGTTCAGGAGACCTTCCCTTCTGACGAGCGCTTCTCTGGGAAGGGCTATCGGATCTGGAATTTTCTGCTGGTCCATATCCAGCTCGCGAAGGACATGCAGAGGACACCCATAAGACAACTAATGAGCCACCTTGTAGTCTTGCACTGATAACATTTTAGTGTGCTCCCATTGCTTTGTCAGAATTTATCAACCACAGAGTCTTTCTGACCCTCGCAGAGGCGCTAGCGGGGTCCAAATGAGATGGTTCCATAGGATCCCAGTTTAAGGTACGTGCATCGGACCTCCACTTGTGTGCTTGTTGATGTTCAACAGCATTCTGTCCCGGTGCGCCCCCCCCCTTATGCGTATCTCCTGCATTGTTGTTCTTGTGTTGTATCGAATGTTAGTTTTCGTTCTCGTTTTGATGTGAAGTGCGCTGCCACCCCAAACGTGTATGCATAATTTAAAGTCATCCTGTGCGTGCACAACGCTACCTGTATATAGGTTTAACATAACTTACTACTTGTCCTTCACTCATTCCCACTATGTATATCTACTGTAGTGGTATCCACGGGTTTCCATCTACTAGGAGGCAACCATTTTACATGCACACAACAAGCAAACTCCCCTTTAGGTTGATATTGGACCTCAAAGTAATAGAGAGACCAAACATCCTGTATCATCAAGAAATCTCATAAAATCCAAAAGAGGTGTGTATTACAAACAATGATATATAACATATTTTTCAAAAATATACAATTTATTAATAGACTAACACCTCATTAAAAAACAATGCACTCGATCATAACAGAAGTGTACACCCTTTCAATATTGTATCCTATATCATTCGTTTGCGTTCATGAACATTTTGTCATTGTCTACGCAGCATTTCAGTGGATCTATATGTTCACCCCACCTTTTTCAGCACCAGACATAACATGGACTTCCATAATATATGAATTTTTTTGGGGGGGAAATAATAACACCACCAATATTGCTACTGGCGCATAAATCTAGGTGGTAAAATTCAGAATCACAGGTTGTTTATATTATTTAATACATGCTCATGCCATCCTTTCCTCGAATAGTAGTGGTCCGCATATGGTGCTGCTTCATAAATTGTATTAATATTTAAATTACGCAAAAGCTCCAACTTCGTAACCTTTCGTGGCGCCACTCTGCATACAACCAGTGAGCTTAAAAAAAAATAATCGGAGCATTCAGTTCAAATTTCAACTCCATAACCCTTTACCCTATGGCCGTAAGCTTGACAAATGGTGGTACGCCCATGCATGCCACGCTCCACAGTGGACATGTTGTATATGGTTGTTTGCAATGCGCAGCTCTTCAGGATTTATGAGATCTCTTGATGATTAAAGGTTTTGGTCTCTATTCCTTTGTGGTCCCATCTCAGTCTAAAGTGGGGTTTGCTTGTTGAGTTCTGTAACTCACCCTGTCTCCTTGGGTGTACAGGGGTAGCACTCATATTTGAAAACTTATAAAGCATTTAACATGTACTTTGATTTTCTTGTTCTTTTTCAGGAACAAAAGCAAGCATTGGCAAAACCAATGGATAGTGCCCTTAGGATCTATTGGGTTTGTCAGTGCCTTTTGGTGATGCTGTACAGCATCAGGAAAAGCCATTTCTTGGCAGTGCTGTGCAGCGTGACCAAAAAAAGCTCAATGACTCGGCTGTGTCATTATGTAGAAGCACACGCCTACAAAATGAGCGGGCGCCATTTTTTTTTTTTTTTTGATGTACCTGTTCGAGATATGATTGGTAAATTTTAAAAAAAATTAGAAAGATGTGCAATTTTTTTTTAAGTGGAAAGGCTGGCAGCAATTTGCTGCCTGGCCCTAAAGAAAAAAAGACCATGTTGGGAGCCATTCGGGAGAGGATAAGAGAAAAAGTGGTTAAGTACAACTAAATTGTGGGTGAGGAGCAAACGGGTGAAAAAAATCTCATTGGAGAAGCACGAGTTGGAGCACAACACAGAGTGCGGGCGGAGTGGCACATGAGGAAGGCAGCTGAAAAACACATGCACTGTCAGAGTGCATGAGAAAAAGAAACAAAAGTTCCTTTAAAGTGAGCAGTGGAAAGATAGAAGCCAGCCAGTCGGAGAGATAGTAATGAGGCTATGCTCCAGGTGAGGGAGAAAGACAAGATGGACAAGGAAAGCCATTTATTAAAAAGAAAGCAAACGGGGGTCGTGGTTAACCGCCGAGCATGGCGGCCGCAGTCTAGCGGGGCTCCCGGCCGGGACCTGGATAATCCTGTAATCCATCGAGGAACCTGGACATTATCCTCCTGATATCTTCCCCCTGGTCGACGGTGAGGTTGCAGGGGTCGTTCGATTGCTTTGGCGACCCTGCGGCGTCCCGCGGCTGCCGGGAGAGGCCAGTCAACCTGGACGCTGTGTTCCCGGGCCTGGTGGAGCCGAGGGGCGCGAGGCCTGTCGGACGGCGGTATCCGGAGGCCGCTTATCGATCACGGCGGAAGGCGACCCTGCCCAGCGGCGGTGAGGAGGACCCGCTGAGTACTTGGGGCATGACCGGAGGTGTGCCTACTGGCCGACGGAGGAGAAGGGGGACCCCCCCGAGCTGAGCGACATTAACGCAGTGTCCCGCCGGTGATAGCGGTGGGCGCACTCTCACTACTGCATGGGGGGTCGCTCTGTGGGCCGCAGCCTGACCACGGGCCCTCCTGGTGACGACTGACTGCGTTTCTCGCCGCCCGGAGATATAGTCTTGCGGACGGATCTGCGTGCGGCCTGGCGAGGCGCCGCCACTTGCAGTTGATACCTACGTCATTGGGCCCGGCACCATCGGCGTGTTTCCTGCCTCCCAGCGGGAGCTGGGGCCTATGCGCTCGCACTGACGGTGCGCTTTCTCCGTGGGACTGGTCCGTCCTTTTCTTCATCTTCTGTGCCCGCTTGTGGCCTGTGGGGGGCCGGACTGCAATGTGAGGAAGCACAAGGACCTGCGCGTGCCGGCGGTGAGGTCGGCCGCGCTCCTGGGTTCCACGGAGGGTTGCCTCCCTGCGGTGCATATTTGCATCCTAGGCTCTTGCTATTGAGCTGTCTGGTGCCCGCAGCCTATAATCTACTGGAAAGAGGGGGCGCACTAAAAACTTTACGCATTCTGATTGAATTGCTGATCGGCATTAGTCTGCGGCTCCAGTGACTGTGTCCCTTCACCCTGCTTGTGCCCTCGGTTTGGGTGCTCCTCTCGCCCTGGCTCTATGTCTGGAGTTTGTGTTGCAGGCTACCCTTCGTCATTGACTACTGGATTCTTCTACGTGGTCCGAGCAGTGCCTATTTTGCATGGGAGCCATCACGCACGTGTTGATCGGTGCCTGGGGGTGTTTGGTTCACCTGATGTGGGACTGGGCTCCTCTTTGACGCCATCTGGAGTGTCGCGCTCATTCTGGTGACTCTTCTTTAGACTGTTGCTAGTGGGCCATTGTGCTCCCTTGCGTGGAGATCGAGTCAATTGCCAGCGGACTCCAGCAGAACCGGCCCTATAGTTTGGGGTATATAGCTCACCCACCGCGCAGCACAGGCGCATCTCTCTACCCCTGGTGTGCTACTTACGGTGGCTGGCGGGCGTGTGACTCTTGCTTGCTTGGCCACGGTTCAGCTCTGTTTGCTATCCGGGTGCTACCTTCCACTGAGCGCTTGACTCCTACAGTGTTCCTCTCCTCCGGCCACAGTCCCACTTTAGTCTGGCCGACGGGCATCATTTCCAGACCAGCCTCAATGCCTGTTGACCGCATCAGGGGGGCTCTTTTCATTCACAGTTCTGTCTTATTTATTCCGTAATGGGGCGCACAAAAGGGAAACAACCTGATCCGCTCTCCACTGATGTACAGCCTCAGAGGGACGCTGATATGGCCTCCCAAGCATCCTCAATCAGTTGCGTCCTGCCGACGGATCTGTCACCCCCTCCTGATAAGCTGGATCAGATACTTCAGGAGATCAGGGACTCTCGTCAATCTATTGAACACCAGATTGGTACCCTTACCACTGGCCTTACCCTTTTGCATGCAGACCATAGTAAACTTTCGGACACTGTCAGGGATCATACGCAAACACTATTGGACCTCGTACCACAACATAGGGAGCACTCTGACCAGCTGTCACAAATGCACAAACAATTGACTACCCTGCTTGATAGAGTGGAGGATGCAGAGGGAAGAGCCAGACGCAATAATGTTCGCATTATTGGAATGCCGGAACGTTCCGAAGGCTCCAACGCGACCCAGTTTGTTGAAAAATGGCTGAGGGATCATATAGCCCCAGAAGGTCTCTCTACTTTCTTCTGTGTGGAGCGGGCACACAGAATTCCTACAGGTAGACCAACTCCAGGTAGGGCGCCCAGATCACTCATAGCCTGTATCCTTAATTACAGAGACCGTGATCACTTACTCCAAAAGGCACCTGAAAATGCTCCTATTCAATTTGAGAATACCCGGATCTCTCTTTATCCAGATTACACGGTACAGGTGCAACGTCAAAGAGCTTCTTATCAGCCGCTCAAGCGGAAACTCCAAGCCCTTAACCTGAAATACGCCTTGTTGTTCCCAGCACGTTTAAAAATGATTTACAATCAGAAAGCCCACTTTTTTTAATGCCCCGCAGCAGCAAATGACTGGCTTGAGACCACTCTACCCTCCCAGTCGCTGGACAATATAGATCAACAACTACGACGTATGCGGACAAACAAAGTTGGATCCCGCCGCAATAGAACAATGCGAACACTATCAACTCAAAAACCATCACCGGAGCGGGCCTTACTGGAGCAGGAGTCGGCACTGGTGGTCGCTGCTTCTATGCGTGACCCCACACAAGTCACGTCTCCGGAACAATCTGATGACAACATGTTGCCGTCGGACTCTGAGAGCAATGACATCCTGTTTCCCTCGATTACCCCGGAAATTGTAAAGGACTTATTTGGCCGATACTAAGATTAGATCTCTGTGGATCTCCCACATTTATGGACCTTGACTAACCAGCTGAGGGGAAGAAAGATATTATCTAAGTATACATAATTTATGGTTTTCTTCCCAGGTTTCTGTTTAATCTAGCATATTATAGGGTCCCGCCATGCGTGTAGCTCTGTTTGCAACTGTAAAGTCATGCTCTGTATGGGACCCGCGGCTACGAAATGGTTGTGTTGGGTAAATATAAAATATTGACATGGAATGTGCGATACACAAAAAGGGCCCTCCCAATATCCCCCTGCTCAGGATACCTATTGCGAATGGATTAATCTCAAAGAACCGTATCCCCATGGGCACAAGAAGGGGTGTCGACGGTTGGAGCACTGTTCATAGAGGGCACACTAGCAGATCATGACAATTTTATCCGTACTCAAGGGGTTCCCTCAACACTGTTTCTCCTTCATGCCACTATTTCTCACTGTCAAACTCCGTTGGTCCCCTAATGGGATTGAACCCCCTAAGCATGAACTAGTATATGCAATTTACCTAATGGGAGAAGGACGCCACCTTACCCGCTGGCTCTATCGGGGTATCCGGGCACACTCAGGAATACTGCTGGTTCCACTCCGAGCTAAATGGTCACTGGAGTTGGGGAGAGAAGTAACGGATAAAGAATGGGCCTCTAATTTAGAATTCCCCAAGAAAGTTTCCCGTAATGCTAAATTTAAATATATCCAGTACATGATACTGTATAGAGCATATCTTACACCGCACCGACTTAATCGTATATACCCCACCGCACAGCTCTCCTGCCCTAGATGCCAGGAGGCGGACGCGGATTTGCTTCATATGTTATGGGGGTGTCCTCGTTTACAAGTATACTGGCACACAATCAGTTATAGAGTGTGGGACGTCACTGGTACGGCTGTTTGGGCGGCAGCAGACAGTTGTCTGCTGGGTCTACATAAACGCCCCAAGCGACAGAAGGTTCAGTATAGATTTGCTGATTTGGCCATACTCCTAGCGAAACGTGCCATCACAATGAGATGGAAGTCTGCTTCTCCCCCTACACCACTTTCTTGGCAAACCGAAATGATCAGATGGGGTACTGCAGAGAGCTCAATTATTAGGCAAGAAGAATTTCGAGGTCTGCGTAAGATCCCTATCTCTATGGAATGGGACCAAATGCTGGAAACATTTAAAGCCATAGATTCACTAACTCCTCCGGCATCTCCGATTGGGCCCGCTCCACCCACATCCCCATCAGTCAACCTGACCGAACCTGAATAACACCATATTTCTCCATGTCTTTTATTGCCTAGGGATATAGAAATGTATTGTTTTGTTTTACTTAAGTGATTTAAAATCTCCTCATATGTTTTGCTATACAATAGTGGACCAGAGAACTGGGAGGGAGGGGGGTAGTTCCAGTTTCTTTTTTTGTGTTAGTATTGCAATATATCGATAAATAGTTAACCACGGGTTTTCTAATATTTGAATCCTCCTATATCAATAGGAATCTGTATCATTCAGAATTATTGTGTATGCATATTCATTCTATTGTGTAAACATTGGCGACACCACTGGTAATCACGTTTGTTACCCTTTCTATTTTTATTGCCAATTGTATCATATATGAGACATATATGTTTTATCAAGTATAAAAAACTCAAAACTGTTTAAAAAAAAAAAAAAAATTAAAAAGAAAGCAAACAAGATTTACAATGAAGCCATCAAATGGTAAGCAGTGGGCGGGCTCTAAGCCCTTGTAAATTCTTGGTAAGCTGACAATAGGTCTTTCACAACAAGGCCTGACCCAACAATGTAGCAGAACAAGTGCATATGACTTAACAAAGGTGTAGCTGTGCAGTATTGTATCTCTAAAGTGTGGCGTTCCACAGGGCTCATCATTGAGCCCAACACTTTTTAATGTCTATGTTAAGCCGCCTGCCGAGATTGGGCTGGAATTTGATATATCCATGACTTCGTATGCCGATGATAAGCAGCTAGTTATTTCCCTAGATCCCAAAAATTGCAGGGATGGCGAGAGACTATCCTCCTGTCTGGTAAAAGTTAAAGAGTGGATGACGACAAGTTGCCTAAAGTTAAATGGTGACAAAACTGAACTACTACTCCTTGGAAATAAAGCAATACCCCGGCCCATCATAGACTGGCCTGCGTCCCTAGGTAATCCACCCACTCCCGCAGAAACAGTAAAAAACCTAGGATTTTGGCTAGAAACTGATATCTCCATGATGACACAGGCCAAGAAGGTCACAGCAACTTGCTTCGGAATTCTCAGAAGCCTGCGGAAAATCCTAGATAGAATCCCCATACAACTAAGGAAGACAGTGGTCCATTCTCTAGTCACCTTGCGACTGGACTATGGAAACTCATTATTTTTGGGGGCACCTAAATATGTCACCCAGAGACTGCAGGTGACCCAGAATGCAGCAGCAAGGCTGCTGTGTAACATCTCGATACGAGAGTCAGTAAAAAAAGCATTTATTTAGACTCCACTGGCTTCCGGTAGAAGCCAAAATAAAATTCAAGGCACTGGGTATTATTCATAGAGCACGGCACAATAGAGGCCCAAAAAAAATTGGGAGGCTAGTCTCTCCCTACATTCCGAAGAGGCAGTTGCGATCCAGTACTGAAGAACGCCTAAAACAGACAAAGGTCAGGAGGGAGAAATGGGGAGGAAGATCTTTCTCCCATATAGCCCCCAAACTCTGGAACTCTTTGCCGTTAGAACACAGATTGATAGACCAAGAGCTAGAGATTCGCAGAGAGATCAAGACTTGGCTGTCTAAGCAATACATTTAAGACATGGTTTGGCCCGTATTCAGTACCTGACCTCGTAGCGCTGGGAAGCCTTAGGGCAGCCATGCGCTTTATAAATCCCAATAATAATTGATATACAGGGCTTTTCAAAGCTTGTTTGCCACTTGGGGGGAAATCCCTAGTCAGTATTGTTCTAAATTACTGTCTGATGACCCGTTTTTGGGTACAGTCAATTTGTTGAATGCTAACACACAAACTGCAATAACAAATTGTTATCCTCCAACTTCTTTTGCTGCTGGAGACCAGTGAAGGGCAGTGAGAAAATGCTTTCTCCTGTGCTCTGCATGGTAAGCTGATGTTCTAACAGATACGGCAAATGCAACAAATAAATAGAGTATATTGGCAATCCAGTGGTTTTAAGGCACCTTGCTGGCACCTGCACTGAAAATGTACAACAATATTTGAAGAGAAAGTTATTTTTTTATCAGAAACTGCAACCTTCTAGGCCAGAAACTATGTACATACATGTGTATACTCCCACTATATCACATTTTATCATACCCACTACATTGCAAGGTAAGTATAATTGTTGAATACAATAGTTAATAGGGTTATGTAAACTTTGTATTGTAAAGATATACAAAAAAGAAATTACCATTGCAGTGTACTGGAAGGCGATGTACTAGGTGCAATATAACTATAGGTCGATATTATTGACAATCAATGGTGTCAAAAAGCCAGAGCCAATTCTATGATATAGTTGTTTGATTTAATTGATCACTCCTCCACATAAAATGCTTGTACAGAGTAAGCAGTGTTTGATTTCTGCATGGCTGTAAGAATCCCTTCTGTAACCAGTTTGAATGACGATAACTTTAACCAGTGAGCTTTGTCCTTGAGCTACAAAAAAAACAGAGCCCCTCGCTTCGGTGGAACTGAAATTGTGGTCACTTGTTCAATGGGGATTCTGGCTCATCTACAAATTTCCGAGCATGGAGTGCCAATGAGAAATAAAAATTCAGATAATGTGACATGCACAGGTTTTTCCAATGCCTTCTTTTTTGTTATTGCTGAAAGTCAAACTTTTTAGTAGATGTTAGTAGTCGTGTTTACCTCCCACATTTGAAATGTGGCACCATTTGAGGCAGAAAATTGTTAGGTTCCATTTTCTAGCTAAAACGAATAAGCCAGTGCTCTATCACGAATAGCTAATATCAGCTTTAACACCACCAGCTTCCTTCCCTAAAGAATGACTGTTGGGAACTTGTATTACGTGATGCAGACATATTGAATGAACAGACCTGATTAACATGAAAGTATACAGCTGCCCTGCTTGGGTGAGGTGACTTCATATGGGTAGTCTTGCCTTCCAAGATGGGTGTGTCAGCACAGAGGATTGATAATTTGGTAGGTACATTTTATCCTGCAATGGGACATGACTATGCAGTGAGATGGGTCTCCTGCAAGCTCCCACCAGACATAGCCCATGAGAAACATAACTTAATGTTGCACACTATCAAAAATAAACAGAACTAATAGACAGTAGCAATGGATTAAGACTGAAGCATGGAAACAGAAAGAGCAGCATCGCTTACAATCCTACCTTTCTGTCCGGTTGCTTCTTACAGCAACCGGACAGAAACATCAGGCTCATTTACTCACCAACTATTGATAATTGTGAGCAGGAGGTCTGGATTGCAGAACCTGTTAAATTCAGGATCAGGACTAGACGCACACTTGTATGAACTCCAACGCGTTCCTAAGGGGTTACCTTGGTCGGGAGAGAGGAATGATTGGACCCATTCACAGGGACAGAATACTCTCATGGCAACACCTGAAAACACGCCATCTTCACTACATGGCAGACATTTTCGATTGGGATCCTTGACTTTTAAGGAGGGCAGCATTCAGAAGATCCTGCGGGCCTGGCATTGGTGTACCAAACTAATTCTCCTCAGTTGCTGAGAACACGCAATCTCCCCCACCCCCCCAATCCAAAGCAGTTTCCCTACTGCAAAAGGTTGTTAGCCACCAGCACACCAATGTACAATATGACATGCGCCAGGGCAAGGGAGACTCACCCATCCAACGTGAAATGCTCTAGATTGCAACGAAGAGCATCTTTCTAACCTCAGAAATGTTGGATAGGTTGCTGGGCTCCAAAACCTTTGACGGCGGTGAGGAGGCTTGAAAATCAAGAAAGAAATGTCCTCCCTTAAATCCGATTTGTCTAAATTGGTGGGTTACTTTGATGATAGTGTGCTAGCAGTGGAAGTGCTGACCAGGGCGTAGTAACATCACTTTAGTGAGCACATGAATATAGGAGGACTATGGCTCGCTTTTGGAGAGGGGCTGATGGCAAAGAACCATTCTGGCTGGAATTGCCTTTACCTTCTCTGTCAACGTGGAGGCACTGGACTGTGGATAAATATTTCAGGTCATTTTCTTATGGATTACTCTACGACCCACAACAGCCAGACATGCACTAGAAGATGACATGGATACCACACCGCATTCGCATGCTAGTCTACTAATTTAAGGCAAGGAGACTTCAAATGTAGTGTGAGGACTAAATTACTAAATGTCAAGAATTTACCTAGTTTACTTTAATCAGAAACTGAGAATGAAAGGTGTTACTATATTTTAGCAGTAGGAAAACGTCTCTGTAGATGTGACTTTCCTTTTAGGCTGTTTTCTGATAACAGACCACAGGTTTTATGCCTCCTAGGAAAGAAAAAGTGATCAAGGTCCTTGGAACGGCAGGAGAGGATGGCGACAAAGCAACTTTACAGAGCTGAAAACCTTCCATAAGCGAAGCAATCGGATGAGAGAAAGTGAAGACTGAGGTCTAGAGGGCAGGATAGATGATGCAGCGGGCAGAAAGGTCACAATGAAGACTCTATAGCCCAAAGCAGGGTTGGCTTTAGCGCTGGTGGCAATACACTTTGTTGGCGCCCCAGTCAACTCCTTCTCCAAGAATTCCCTCACTACTGCCCTCCACCAGTTCCCCGTATCTCTCCATGGCCTCTCCCACATGTATTTCTTTTGTTTTATAGAGCTACTCATACCATTGTAGGGTGTCAGAGCACTTTACATCACAAACACATTATACAGAGACAATGAGTCATACAAGAGTTTAAGTCAATGTATTTGAAATGTTACATAAGAAGATGACTACAAGGTGTAGGAATGACATGTCATCCATGCTAGTAGGCAGTATATTTTAAGAGTGCTTGGTCTTGAGAATCACAAACTAAGGATTTAGAACGTACCACAGTGGTTAGATTTACTAATAATAATTTATTTCTACCCAAACAAACCCTTTTTTGCAACATTAAGCTAATGAAAGGTTTGTGAAAACCATAACATTCTAACCAATACCTTGCAGTTAGCACCTTGCTATGACAGTTCATAGCTCACTGTGCTATATTAGGAATTGTAACTTATGAACTGCAAGTAACAAAATGTATACGCAACACTTGAAAGGTTTTTTTAAGGCAAGGGCTGGAGAAGGGGACCCAAATTAATACAGACGTTCGCATGAAATTATTTTCAGTGTTATTCTTGAAATGGGAAAAGTTGTGTGGGAGGGTAATTCACTGCTCAAACACAGCTAACCTAAGGTCTGTGGTGGTGGATATGGTGGTGTCATAAGAGCCCCACACTCAATCGGTATTCCAGTTTTACCATAGATGTCACACAACTATATTCCTTGAAGGTGGGGTCCCCTCTGTCTTCCAGAGTATTGTTTTTCTGGGGTAACGAGAAACAATATTGCTGTTATACACAATTATGGCACTCACTCGTAAGTGAAGGCTTATGGGTAAGAGACGAGACAGACATTTGATTCTTAATGTGCAACAGATTAGTACCAGGGACATAGCACAAATGTATAGGTCATTAGAAGCGATGAAAGAAATGCCACGAAATGCATATAAGGGAAAAATGGTATCTTGATTCGACCATGCATCACAGAAGACGAACAGCACAAGGTAGCGAAGGCTTCCGATATATGTACAATTCACGAAAAATGCATAGAAATTATGCGGTCATTGATAGACTGGGCCAGATATACCAAGGCACATTTACCGACTATTGGCAGGGATGGCAGTCAATGTGATCCATATTTGGTGGCCTTGCTTAAAAAAACAATCTGTAAGAAAATATTGGGAAAACCTTTTAAGTATTACACTAGAGATGGTGAGGAAAAGGAAACAGGAGTACGTTTTCATGATTGTATGAAGGCCATATCAGGATGGATGTCGACTAACTGCCTAAAATTAAATTCAAGCAAAACAGAGGTTAGTATATATTTGGTAATAACCCACATTTATGGACACCAGACTGGTGGCCAGCAGATTTGGGCATCTGCCCCACCCATGCCCTGAAAGCAAAAAATCTGGGGGTGTCAGTAGATAACAGACTCACGTTTAGTGATCATATAAGTTCTGTGGTATCCGCCTGTTTTCTGATACTCAGAATTATAAGGAAAATAAAGCCTTATCTTTCAGTAGGAAACCTCAGGACAGTGGTCACGGTACTTGTTATGGCACGTCTGGATTATTGCAACAGCCTCTATCTGAATGCCCAAAAACAGCACATTAACAGGCTTCAGATAGCACAAAACACGGCAGCGAGGCTGTTGTCAGGGACACCTAAATTTGTCTCTGTTAAAAAAGAATTAATTCAACTATACTGGCTTCCTGTGAAACAAAGGGTACGTTTTAAGGCCCTTTGTATCGCCTTCAAAGCCCTTATTGGAACAGGCCCTGACCATTTGAGGCAAAAGTTTAAATGGTATATTCCTGGTAGGACCCTTCAGTCCACAGGAGCAAAAAATGTCCAAATCCCTACATTTAAAAAGGCTAGTTGGGGAGGTAGGAGTTTTATCACATGCACATCCAAGGCCTGGAACGATTTGCCGTTCCATCTAATGGCTTAAGTCATTCCTGAGCGATAGATCCTTCCGCGTGTCAGCCCCCCCGTTCCTCTCCCAGCCCCAATCCATTGGGCAAGGGGTACCCCAGGGCTCTGCTCTGAGCCCCGTATTGTTCAATTTATATGTCCAGCCTCTTGCTACGGTGGCCAAGAAGATGGGCCTCACTATGGTCTCATATGCTGACGATACGCAGCTAGTGGTGGCCCTATCTGATGGTTCCCCTCTGGACGCCCTCAGGTTTAGGAGCGGCCTGGCCGCCGTGGCAGAGTGGATGAACTCTAATTGCCTTCAGTTGAACGCCACTAAAACGGAGGTATTGTTGGTAGGGAAGGACAGGAACCTCTGGAATGAGCAGTGGTGGCCAAGTGTGCTTGGAGACACCCCCACCCCTAAGTTGGCGGTTAAGAACTTAGGGGTCTGGATGGATTCCACCCTCAGCTTCCAAGAACATACTAAAAAAGTCGCGGGCACTTGTTTTGGTCTCTTGCGGGGTCTCAAGCCGCTGCTGAGGTTTTTCAACCCGCCTACTCGCCAGCTGATTGTCCAGTCTGCTATTCTATCCAGACTGGACTACGCTAATTCGCTCCTCTTAGGAGCCAATCAGGCTGAGGTAATGCGATTACAGCGTGTGCAGAATGCGGCTGCCAGAGCCCTCTTAGGGCTCCCACGTCACTGTTCCGCCACTGACGCCGTTCGGCGGCTTCACTGGCTTCCGGTGGCCAAACGGATCCAATTTAAGGCACTTTGCCTATCCTTTAAGATCCTGAAACTTGCCTCACCCGGCCTCCTTGCCAATATGTTAACCCCCTACAAACCCACGCGCGAGCTGCGATCCTCGGGGCAGTATTTAGTCACTGTCCCCCGGGTGAAGCGTGTCCGGGCCGGTGGTCGATCTTTCCACTACACGGCCGCTATGCTATGGAATTCTCTGCCCCCTCAGATCCGCTGCCTAAATCACTTGTTGGCTTTCAGGAAAGCTATTAAAACCTTCCTCTTTCCACTAGCTTAGGCCACCTACTCTCTTCTCCTGTTGCCTACCAGTCTCTCCTTTACCCTGCTACTCTCTGTGGCTGGCAGCGCCGGGACGCCTCTTCGCTGGGGCAGCTGCGCGCTTTATAAATCTGGCTAACATAACATAACAGGAATGTAGCGGATCTCCTTTCTTTTTGAAAGGGACTGAAGACTTGGCTGTTCACTCATTGACCATATTTCTCCGTTAACCTGCAGGCAGTGCATAGCGCCAGGACACCTCAGGGTAACCGCTGCACTCTAGAAATCTAATTAACATAACATAACATTATTTAATTCAAGATGCACCTGTATAGATTATACTTTGTCCAATGGGTAAATCAATTACTTAGGGCCTGATTTAGATTTCGGTGGATGGGTTACTCCGTCACAAAGGTGACTGATATCCGTCTGACTAAATAAAAATCCCATAGGTTATAATGGATTTATATTTCGGCGGATGGGATATCCATCACAGTGGTGACGAAGTAACCCATCTGCCAAAATCTAAATCAGGTCCTTAGTTATTATTGGTGGCCCGTCTGACACTAGCCAGTCAAACAAAATCTTCTGACAATCCTTTCTTAGACTTGTACTTGGCGAGATTGTGGAATGTTGCTGTAGCACACAAAAAAGAACACTGCCATTTAAAAGGATCTCGAAAGCTTAATGGCAACTTGGGAGTGTTTCTGGAATGTGTCTAGTCATGTGACACTAGGTTGGACACTAGATTGAATTGTCCCAGATAGTGCATGACATGTTTCTGAACCACATCTGATGACTGAGACACACAGATATATGCTTTTGCTAGACTAGATGCATCAGGCATTCAAGTTTATCTTCTCAAATATTGTGTAATGTCTTGACATAGCACCATGAACCAATCCTTTATTGCAATAAAGAACTGATGATATTACTAAACCTGGGAGAGGAGAACCTTAAACTCTCCTCAACTGTTTTTATATATAAAGATACCTCATCCCAGTGCGATTTTTCTGCATCAAAAAAGCATCAGGATAGTCACTCTTATATACACTGAAAACAACAAATCGCCCCCTCCAAATTTCAATTGTTTGCACAAAATTTAGAATGCAAAATCAGTGAGCGCAATTACTGCACCACTCCCACTGTGTGTTACGCTAAGGGAACACACAATTTCAAAAGTTAATTATACGATACAATAAAAGTAATCTATTTTTCTTTGATCCTATTTCTTCACTCAATATTATTTTCACTTATTGACTGATCAATAATGTGAAATTCTCAAATGCTTGAGGCAGAGAACTCTCAAAGATCTTATTGTTGAACGGTCCAGGTTGGCGAGAGTTCTAAAAAAGGTCTTGAGCAAGGTCCTTCCTGAAGGGGTAGGAGGACTGCGTCCCCGCTGCCTGGACGCTCACTGATGCGATGGAGCCGGATCGCTTGATCATTTCTTCCATGCCCAGGTCTGGATAGTAGGCCATGTAGAAAGCCAAAGCACCAACAAAACTGTCACCAGCACCCTAGAAAAGAAAACAAACACATTAGGGGGATATTTATCAACTACTTGAGCAACCTTAATAAAATCTGATGCTGGGAAAACTAGTTTTTTTAGCGGAACCAGGTAAAGTTCAAAAACATCTAGAGCGTAAAAACACTGCGCACAACAGAACACACGTCCTTCAATAAGGAGCGGGAAAGTGGCCCAATCACTGAAGCGCAGGAGGCGGGAACTCCATACTGCGAATCTAGACCGTATGTCAAGAGTGAGGCATGAACCCAGGAGTCTGTACCTAAACTGAATGAGCGAGTAGTGAGGGCGTGAACCCGCGGCTCTGTATCTGCACTCTATCAGTGAAGAGTTTGGGGGCAACAAGCTGGCACTTTTCATCCACAGCGCTCATTAGTGAGGAGTGGTTCCCCGAACCTGACACTCCATTTATGCTGTCAGTGAGCAGCGAAGAGGAGATGTGAACCTGACATCTGGCATCTATGGTGTGTGTTAGTGGTATGCAGGGGCATTGACACAACACTTTACATTAGTGAGGCGCGGGACCATGACCCAGCATCTCATCCCTACTTGATGTATTCAAGAGGTGTCTGTAGAGTGGGGCATCATAGAGTGAAATGGCGTAGAGTGCAGTGGCATAGAGAAGATTGTTTCAGAGTGGAGTGGTGCAGGGTAGAGTGGTGTACAGTAGGGTGGGGTAGAGTGCAGTGACGTACACTGGAGTGGAGTAGAGTGGCGTAGAGTAGATTGTTTCAGAATAGAGTGAAGTGGCATAGAATGGAGTGGTGCAGGGTACAGTGCAGTGGCGTAGAGTACATTGGAATAGAGTGCAGTGGCGTAGAGTACATTGGAATAGAGTGCAGTGTTGCAGAGTAGAGTGGTTGAGTGGCCTAGATTGGAGTGTAGTGGTGAAGAGTGCAGTAGTGCATGGAAGTGGCGTAGAGTACACTGGCATAGTGTAAAGTGGTGCAGAGTAGAGTGAAGTGGAGGAGAGTGCTGTGTCGGAGGACAATGGTGCACAGTAGGTTAGAACGGTGTAGAATGTGGTGGCATAGAATGCACTGGCGTAGAGTGCATTGGCGTAGCGTGCAACAGAGTGGCATACAGTAAAATGTTGCAAAGTAGAGTGTAGTGGCGCAGAGTAGAATGGTGCAGAATAGAGTGACTTAGAGTTCAGTGGCAGAGAGTGCAATGTTGTAGAGTACAGTGGCATAGAGTGGTGCAGAGTAAAGTGACAGAGTGCAATGGTGCAGAGTAGAGTGGTGTAGAGTGCATAGGCATACAGTACAGTGTTGCAGAGTATAGTGGCATACAACGCAGTAGTGCAGAGCAGATTTACGTGGAGTGCAGTGGAGTAGTGTGTATGAGTTTTGAGTAAAGTGGTGTAGAGTGCATTGGCGTTAAGTGCAGTGGCATAGAGTGCAGCTGCATGGAGTGGCGCAGGGTAGATTGCAGTGGCGTGGAGTGGAATGGCGAAGAGTGCAGTACAGTGGCGTAGAGTGGAATGGCACAGACTGGAGTACAGTGGCGTGGAATGGTGCAGAGGTGCAGAGTGGAGTACAGAGCAGTGGAGGACAGTAGATTGTTTCAGAGTAGAGTATAGTGGCGTAGAGTGCAATGTAGTAGAGTAGATTAGCATAGAGTAGAGTACAGTGGTGTAGAGTGGAGTGATACAGAGTAGAGTGGCATAGAGAGTAGTAGCATACAGTGCAATAGCACAGAGTGCAGTAGGGTGGCGTAGAGTGGTGCAAAGTGACGTGCAGTGGTGCAGAAAAGAATGGTGTAGAGTTCAGTGGCGAAGAGTGAGGTTGCAGAGTAACGTGACGTAGAGTGCATTGGTTTTGAGTAAAGTGGTGTAGAGTGCATTGGCATAGAATGGAGTGGCGCAGAGTTGAGTGGAGTGGTACTTGGTAGAGTGTAGCGGCAGAGTGCATTGGTGTAGAGTGGTGCACAGTAAAGTGCAGTGGCGTAGAGTTCAGTGGCAGAGAGTGCAGTGTTGCAGAGTGGACTGTCGTAGAGTGCAGTGGTGTACAGTAGAGTGGCATAGAGTGCACTGGCGTGGAGTGCAGTGGCGTTGAGTGGTGCAGAGTAGAGTGGCACAGAGTACAGTGGTGCAGAGTAGAATAGAGTGGCACAGAATGCAGTGACAGAATACAATGGTATAGAGTATAGTGGCGTATAGTGCAGTGGCGTAAAATGTTGCAGATTAGAGTATAGTGGCGTAGAGTGCTGTGGTGAAGAGTAGATTGGCGTAGAGTGTATTGGTTTTGAGTAAAGTGGTGTAAAGTACATTGGCGTAGAGTGGGGTGGTGCAGAGCAGAGATCAGTGGCGTAGAGTGGAGTGGCGCTGAGGGTGAATGTTTTGATTTGTTCTGCATACCGTCCATCAATTGTGTGTATTTTGCTTTCTCGTCCTAAGTGCGCCAGGTACGCCCAGACGTGGGTCCCGGGCTCACTGTGCCACTGTATTCAAGCTATCCTGGCTGATGAGGGGTGGAACCCCGAAACCGGTCCTAGGATGCTTGTTTCCAGTCCAGGGAGGACCTGGCTTGGCAGTTCGGGCTGGACTGTTCCCATGAGGCACAGGCCAGGTCTAAACTGGGGTGGCATGGGGAGCAAAAGAATGATGGATTTAACCCAGATCTCTTGACTTTTTATTTGTTCTGCATTCCGTCCATCAATTGTGTGTCTTTTGCTGAGTACGGTGGCGCAGACATCATATTTTCCAAGTGGAGCGGTGCACTGTAGAGTACAGTGGCGTAGAGCGCAGAGTAGATTAGAGTGGCATAGAGTAGATTGGCATGGAGTGCACTGATGTAGAATAAAGTGGTACAGGGTACAGTGCAGTAGCATAAAATTCAGTGTTGCACAGTAGAGTGGCGCAGAGTGCAGTGGTGCATAGTAGAGTAGTGTGGGGGTAGTGTGCATTGGCATAGAGTAAAGTGGTGTGGAGTAGAGAGGTGTAGAGTGGTGAAGAATAGAGTACAATGATGCAGGGTGGAGAGGAATGCTGCAGTGTGGAGGGGTGCAGAATAGACTGCATTGATGTGTAAAGTGGAGTGGGGTAAAGTAAAATCTGCACGGTGTGGTAGTGTACCTCCATTACAGACAACACATCTTCAATTTAACTGACCATTACATTTGCACAGACATAGTTTTACTGACAAAAGTATACAGCGCATATACGATAATGTGTGGAAATGTCATCACCTAGTGCATTGATGTGCTTTGATCGTAATAAAATATTTGTTTCCACCACATTTCATAATTACCAAAAAATAAACTTCGTGTGTTTTTCCCATGCCGATATTTTTTAACTATCTGCACAGATCATTTACTGACATTTAAATTTTGTTGTGTGCGAAAACAAATCACATTGCACAGACTTCCTCAACCACATAGCCAGTAGCCAAAACGATTGTCACATAAATCCTCTTACTCTGAAGTCAGAGAAAAAAAATGTAAACACCAAGCTCACTGAAAGACAGAGCCTGACATTTGACCTCTGTCTTTGCATGCACAGCAAATGTGACAAGATAAGAACAAGATTTAAAGGACTGTTTACAGAAATCGAGCAGTGGTGCAAGAATACAGTAAATATAGTTTGGGCAATGGAAGGGGCGAACTTAAGCTGGACAGCCTAAAACAAATAGAGCCAGCCAATAGAAAGCAAACTATTGTGAGTTACAAACCACAAAGCCAATGGTAAGCAACGGGCAGATTGCATTTCCAGGGAAGCTTTCCGAATGTTCCCAAGATGTTGTTAGCAAACCAGACAGCTGGGCTGTCTGGTAGGCTTCTACCTAAAAACTGGCCCACGTTTGCAAATTGGGCATTTTAAACTTGTACAGACGCACTGTATAGGTATTTTGCAAGTTACGGGAGACTGCATGCAACATCCGTTTCCGGGTCTACTGCACTGTGGGGGGCAGACAGCTGAAGTAGAAATGAACCCCCTCTCCTGGGTGCCTGAGAGAAAGATAAATGTGTGCAATTTATTAATCATCAAATGTAAAGGCTGCATGCAGTGGTGTAGCTAGACCATTGGCCGCCCGTGGCGGTCCCTGTGTTTGCCGTCCCGCGGCCGCATTGAAGAGCGGGGGATGGGGGGTGCTGGCGATCCCTCCGATTGCCACATTGAAGAGCGGCGGGGGGCTGGCAATTGCAGCCCCAAGACGGCAGGTAAGAGCAGGGGAGGCCGCCACCCCCAAAACTTGTACCGCCCCACCCTTGCTATGCCACTGACTGCATGTGAGCCAGTATATAATGGAAATTAATAGAATCACTTTAGAGCTTCTTTCTGACAGTTATTCATCTGAGACGCACTGTAAGGGTGTTACCAGTTCTGAAATGTATTCTTTTAATGAAAACAAATATAAAAATGTTTGCAACAGCTACAGTCTGAATGTGTATTGCCAAAAACATAACATTTGAAAGCACTGTAAGCACTTTTTGCGGCAGCCTTTCTTATACTGAAATATTTTTTTTTATCTTATGACAACATATTCACAATCAGTCACATGCTGGGACCTCATGGCACTGTAAATAGACGTCACTATTGCCCCACACCAGCAATTGTCTGTATTACACACACGGGCCTATGCGCACGCTAGGTGTGCCCCCGGGGCACTATGGTGTTACAGATGCTTCTGCATCCCCTTGTGCAATATTGATAATGCAGGTGCACATCTAGCGCCAGCGCTATAGTGAGAGGCTGTTCCCTCATTTGCTTGTAGGCGTGGCCACTTTGCCTCTGCGCCCGCACCCTACTACAGATGCGACCACAGAGGCAAACAGGCCCTTACAAGGCACACTGGCAGTGTACCACAAATAAGTGTTGCATATTGCGCCCCCTGAGAGCAGGCTTCTGGAGGAGGGATAAAAGGGTCCCATTGCCTCCTCCTCCTAAGACATCGTCCTGCAGGTGGGTGGAGTCAGTCACTGCACCCGCCTGCAGGGGAATCTCTGTTCCCTCTTTAAAATGCAGGCGGCTTGCCATCTCCGCTGTCAAACACGAGCTGCTTGGAAGTAGCAGCTCTCTATTTCACTGAAAGAGCTGCCCCCAGGGCAGGCGCAAGTTTGCGGCTGCCCTGACGGCAGTGCATTCATTATAATAGGATGCACTATCCCGGTCTGCACCATGCGCACCTTTTGAAAGGTGCCCACATGATGCAAATATGGACAGTGGGTCTAATACAGGGACAGGATTCAAATCAGTGAAACTCTGGTTACACCCACAGAGATCTTCAGTGATTGGATTAACAGACTGACCTTTCCGACCAGAACAAGTTAATTTATACAGATTAGTTTAACTTGCATTCAGTTTTCATTTGCATACATGCTAATAGACCCGATTCCGACGGGAGACTCCCGATTTTTAAGCAAAAAAAAAAAATAGCTTCATTTTGGCAGTCTCCCACCAGAAATTACCTCCGCTTTAATAGAAGTCAAAGTGGGAAATTCATTCTGTTGACTGAATTTTTTTTTTATCACCCACTTTTCCATTCTAAAATGTTGGCCTGTATGCATTTAAGAGGTGCACGTTAATTTTATATGCAGTTACATATACGTGAAAGGCCAACAAATTAGTTACTGAATATTTTGTTCTTTTTAGCCACATCTCTGACCCCGTTCCATTGTACTCAAGATCACAGTTCCCTTTCTATATTTTATACACTTCAGTTGCTACAGCCTGGCAACCCCAGAGAAGGGAGCGAGCACCTCGCGCTTCCCGTGCCGGGAGCCTGCGCCCACACCCCGCCAGATTTATGGAGGCGCCGCCCGAGGGCCATTAACAGACCCCGCCAGCTGTTAACCCCTTGCATTCCCGCGCCGTGAGTCGCATCCCTTCCCCTGCATGGCGCGCATATTTTCTGCTTCCAGCTTCAGGAGCCTGACCGCCATTTCATATCGGATCAAAGGGCAGTAGAAAGGCTCAAATTCCTCTGGAAAACATATCTGGTTTGTGGTTTCGGCCTGGGGTGAACGGAACCAATCACAACTCCCATAATCCAATGCACTTTTCACCTTGGGCTTCAGACATCAAAATAAGCGGCAGATGAAATGTATTAGGGGGCTCTGGGGGGAATTGTCTACGGGAAAGTTGAACTTCAGGGAAATTTGGTGATTTCCTTGTGGTCAGGTTTATTGCAGCTGACACAAAGCAGACCTGAGGGGAAAGGAAGGTGCTGTGAAAAGCGTCGCGGCGATGACATGTTCTTTTGGCAGCTTCCATCTTTATTCTCTGTTTGTAGCTGGGTTTCCTACTTTCATTTGGCTCAGGAGCTATACCCATAAATGTGCAAAATGACCACTGACGCCCTTCCTAGTGCGCAGAGGCTGTGTCACAGGGACACCAGATACACAAATGGACTAAAGCTATTATTACACGTTCACCAAATTATGTTTTTTAATTCACAGCCCTGTCAAGTGTCATGCACACGGGTTAAAATAACGCATTTTGTGCATTTTTCCGCATTACCGCAAGAGCCTGAGATTTTCACGCAATTAGAGCTAACAGCCTGCTTAATCTCACAGTGCACAGCGCTGTGCAGCTCATTTTCCAAACCAGACCTTTCCAGAGTTAAATATGTTTGTTTTCATCTTGTTATCTGGGTTATCGGAGGTCGTCTCCCCTGGTTACCATATACATGAGCTTCTCACTGAGTTTGGCCCCAGTGCCTGTGTTCGGCTTGCCCCCTCACAGTTTCCTGGTTTCCTCATTGGTTAAAGGAGAGGCTGTACCCAAGTGTTATCAGACTGATACCGGCCCATAGATTCAGTCACTCGAGGGAGAGGTGTGTGCATGAGGGTGGGGGGGGGGGGGGGGGCACCCTTGGAAAAGAGCTAGAGAATTCCCAAATTGCCTTTCTGCTCCAGCTCGGCGGACCATAGCTGCGGCAGTGCTCTGCACACCTTCTAAAAAGTTGCACCTTGCTGTACTCAAGGGTGCAGTAACTAACAGTTCTTTAGAATGGGTTACCTCAAACTAAATATGGCAAGCAATGGAAGCAGACCTTAACACAGAACCCCTTACCAAAAATGCAGATCTAAAAAATAGAAGCTTGTCACAAATTACAGAACCACATTTTAACTATAAAATCTTTAAATCAGATTTAATATTGATGAGTAGTTCATATCACTTGATAACAGCGCGAACAAACTAGAGAGATCGATTTTGAAACACATCCTGAAAGAAATGAATCTGTATGATATAAGTGACGAAACCGACAACAGCCTCAAGTGTTTACTGTGCCTGCTGCTGAGGTGTGTGAAAAAAGACCACAGTTTGGATTAGTACAGCTTGTTATGTGTACCGATATAGAAAGGTCAGTGTTTTAAAGTCTTCAAAACCGGCCACACATAACTGTCTGCAATAGCAGCGGCAAAATCTACTGACAAACCAGCAACCTCCCCATTCAAAGCAGGTATTTCACTTTAATATCGCTCCAGTTCTCCAAAGACCAAAAAATCCGTCACATGCTCTCCCCTCGCCTCACCCCGATCGCCCTCATTGAGCAACAGGTGTAACGAGGCTACGGGCCTGCAACACATCTGTAGTAGTTCTGGCTTTGTCGCTAACATCCCATATAAAAGGTGACAACAAATACCTCACTGCAATTGATACAGCATACAATAGCCAGTAGTGGCTGAAAGTATGTTATGTCAATTTGTATAGCGCATTAATCACCCTAGAGGGTATCCAGGCGCTTGGGCAAGGTATGTGCAGCGGAGGCACCTCCGCTAAGGTGGAGGATTGTCGCCCCACTGCTTTTCAGCAGTGAAAAAAAGGAAAAATAAAATTATAACAACACGTTTTTATTATCATTTTGATCTTCTGTGTTCAATCCAGTTTTGGGACGGGGCTTGGCTGTCGTAACAGCCAGCAGGGGCCGGAGAAAATATGTGCACTTAAGTGTGCATGACAGTTTGGACAGCCGTCTTGGCCCGGCCAAACAGTCATGCGCACTTAGCATGTTCTCCACCGGGCTGTAATGCACAGCATGGATAGAGATCATGCACAGGCTCAAAGTCCCCATCTGAGCGCCGAACCATGGTGCTCAGACCAATCAGGACGCTGCTGTCATGGTGACAGTAGCGTCGTGATTGGCTTAGGGGAGATTGCGTGCTTCCTGCTTCTGGGAGGAGAGACGATGGAGGAGAGACGGCAGCGTGCAGAGGTGGTTTTTTTTTTCTATTTTTTCATCCCCTCTGCCCCTGCCCGCCACCCCATCCCATACCAGCCGCCACTGGGTATGTAGTCCCAAGGTGCTTATACAAAGAGCCAGACCTTCAGCTTCTAGAGGAACTCAAGAAGTGAGGAGGAGGCACTGATGTGTTGAGGGAGGTCGTTCCATGTCTTGGGTGTGATGTAGAATATTGAGCCACCCCTTGCTTTGCTTTTGCGGAGAGTGTGTGAGAGTGAGGTATCACACTTCACGGTGCGGTACAGGCCTTAATCCTTACAAAGCAGTAAAGGATGTAAATAAGCTGCATGTCTTGCAACAGACGCCTAAACAGTTTACATGCATTGCAGCCATTTCTAGAGCCTCATACTGCACAAAAGGGTTTAAACAGTGAAATCTGTTTCATGACCTGGTTATGTGTACTTATGAGAAAATGTCACACAAAAGCAGTAAAATGTCTCACACAGAAACCCAAGAAAGAGAGTTGTCACACATTAACAATCTGAAAACTTGGCAGCTATGCATTTCCTTATAAATATGTGGCCTCAGGTGACTCAGTGAACCATTCCGTCATTACAGACACAGTGAACCAAAGAAGTGGACGGATGATAAGACGCCAGACCTGGTCTCTTGTCAAGCCTCGCCTCATGGAGTGGATGGGTGGATTTGAGCCGCTGGTTGCAGTTGGGCTCCACTGACTCATTTTTGGAGACCAGCACTTATTTTTCCTCATCAGACTTTCATCCACAGCAAGAGAGAGAAAAACACAAAAGGGGGAAAGGAGGAGGAAGAGAAAGACAAAAGAACAATGACAAAGAAAGCAGGGATGAAAAAGAACCTGAAAGAGTGAGATAAGTGGGTAAGGAGTGTCTTGCGATGGATTAAAGAGGCCTGAGATAGAATCGAGATTGCGTAGCCTTGGTATTCGGCACCCCTGACATTTGATAGTGACGGGCACAGGCTGCTGAACAAAACTTTGGACCCCGCAGTGAGTGTTTTACAAATTAAGCACAGATCGGATGGACTCCTTCACCTCACATATAGTGTCATGTAGAACCAGGGCACAAGTCCTATAAAAAGAAGTGGGGGGACTGACGATATGCAAATGACCTCATGACGTCACGTGCTGAACGTGTCCCGGTGTCTGAAAATTACACCGGGACACGTTCAGCATATTTCTGTGGGGCCCAGCTTCTTGGCAGGGGGGACGGCGTCCACCCTGTGAAAAGAGTGGGGGGACGCCGTGTACCTGCGTGTACCCCCGACTCGAGCTATATCGCACTATAAGTCTATATGTATTTCATATCGCCTATCCCTCTCTTTCTCGATCTTCCTGATGCAGAACAAGTGCGTCTTCAATCAGCAAATAACCCCAGCCTCTGTTAATCACCCGGTCTCTGTCTCTTTCCCATGTAACATGATGTGCGCTAAGAATTGGTCTACGGCTGATGTAAACCTAACTGAGCTACTGACTTCCTTCCCTATGACTCTCTTCCTATCTTCATAGACGCTGGTAGGTGAAAGGCTTTGCTTGGTGGTAGGGATCATGCTTGGAGGGATGGATTTATATTCAGGGACAGACAGGGAACCAAAAGCAGCCCTGTTAAAAATGTTCAAATCAGCTTAGCTCCCTTCCTCCTCTCCTCTCCTCCCCCCCCCTCCCCTCTCCCTCCGTTTCTTTCCTCTCTCTTTTTCTTCTACCTCTCCTAAAGCACCAGCTGCTACAGCTCCAATTAACATGGGGGGGGGGGGGTCTGGAGAAGATAGCAGAGGTGCCAGCAGCAGCCTCCTGCCTTTAAACACGAGCCTCCAAAGGCTCTGGCCGCCCAGGCGAATGTCCGGTTGAATAAATGGGCAGTCCGATGCTGTTTGTATGGTTCGGGAAGCATCTCCATTCTCTTTATATCTGTCATTGAATAAAGGATCTTTTATTGGTCGCAGATCGTCTGTGTTCTACTGGTAGGTCCCCGGCAAGGTTACAAAGGGGTGGGGGCAGGTTCACAGAGCAAGAGCTGCGATAGGCCGTAGCGCTAAAAATAGGCGGGCAAGTCAACCTAACAACTAGGTGCAGGCCAGGGGTGTGGTGACGGGCAGTCCGAGGCAATCACCCGGAAATGCGTGGTTTGGTTGGTGCGCGCTTAATCACTCTTTGGATGAGTAGGGCAGGGTGGACGGCGTTTTGATAAAGCAGGGTGGACGGCGTCCACCCTGGAAAATAAGTGGGGGGACGCCGTCCACCCGCGTGGTACCCCGACTCGTGCCCTGTGTAGAACCTACGCTGAGTACTGAACAGTGCTGCGGATTACGAGCCGGCGGCAACTTTGGCTCACTCAGGGTTTGTGCTCAGAATTGTTATCTGATTTTTGCTTGTGGGAAAAGCCATCACAGAATGTTGAAAAGGGATAGATAATACATGCACAGTGGTCCAAGTAATGCTTGTGAACAATACATCTATTTTTTTCCACAGATGTGCACATTAGGTAAAACAAATACACCAGTTTTTATAGCGGGATATAAATGAGCCTCTCAAGGCGAAGATGTGCTACAGCGGCTAAGCTGCTGACTTTAGAAATCAGGGACCCTTGTTCTAATCCTGGTTCCTATTTGACTCACTGAAAATCGTGATTCTGAGTAAACCACTTAACATCACTGTGCCTAAAATTGTGCATGTAGTGAAAAACAAAAACACGCATCAAGCCTACTGGGGAAACAAAGCCACAACACTGGATGGAAGGGTAGGATGAAACAGCTGTCTGCTAAATGCAAGGACTTTCTTTCCTATAATCACCCTGTATAAGGGTCCTGGTTGCAAATGGACAACACTTGGCGGGCTGTTACTTTTCTGTAACCCATACATTGCACTGTCAAGATTCATTCACTCCTGGGTATTGGAATTGCTTGGTGATATCTCAAAACTGTGCATCCTTCTTCCAGGGAACTTAGAATTTACTGCTTTCTTATCATTATGTGCAGTAAGTAGGTTATGTTGTCATTGTTGACTGGTAATCTTCATTCCTGTGCTGCTGATTCTCTATTCTAGCGCCTATAAAAGAGTGCGCTGTTAAGAGGCGAGTGATTGCTAGAACCAAAGGGGAACAGCGGTGTCTCTGGAAGATGGCTGCTAGCCCTTTGCTTTCCACACACAACGCAATGAGTCGGTTGCTGATGGAGCTGTGTTGCTCTTTGTAGGTCCTTGGAACTGGACTGGATTAAAATAGTATTCTCTTTTGGGGTTTCAGAGCTTGGAATACTCTCTCTACAGTGATCTGCCTTGCTCTGGATCTGTTTCCATTCAGTCTTTTACCGGTTTATCAATTTCTAGCCTTGCATTTAGGAGTTAATTTTAAACCGTGAGACCTCCTAGTTAAAATCTTCAGCAAACTTTAACATTCATCTCTTAGCTCTCCTATTCACTCAGCCTTCCTTTTTTGCTCATCTAATTAACGTGGTTACTTTTCCTCTTTAACTTCCTGGCTGTAAAGGGCTTCTCTACCCTGGGATCACGTGTCACAGAATAAAATCTGAAAATAAAAAATGGCGGTGGGAAGGAGGAGGTATTTTCAGAAGGCAGTGTTTTTATGTTCTTGTTTTGATTTGGTTGATGTAGGGGGTCAGGTGCTCAGGGCTCTACCCAACCATTCTCTTACTTATCTTGATTGTTGCAGAGGGTGAAAGAGGCTGTGTTCTACTCTGCGTTTCTCTTACTTGTTTTGGTTTTGGAAAGGTGGTGAGGTTCTCTGACTTTTACCTTACTTGTCTTTTTATTCTTTCATAGTTCTTACTTTAATTTTTGTAGAGGTTGCAATATACACTTGACATATTTAAATATAACCAATATACTATCCTGCATTGTTTTCTGCCGCAAAAATGCAAAGAAAAATACAAAAAGCAATGGCAATACTATAAAGCATTTTTCCAACAAAGAGTAACAAACAATCCCAGGTATGAGGGCAGCCACCAGTGGCAGCATATTGTTCAACTGACCACAACCTGTGTGGTGTGCCGGCATGTCTGGCCAGTAAGACAGAAGCATGAGTCTGCACATAGCAATCAAACACCTAATAATGTACAGACAATATTTTAAGATTTATGGTATTTGTTTTGCTGTCACCTAAGTGAGCCCACATTATTTTACTTAAAACGTTGGGCTTCATGATTAACTGTGTTTTTTACCTGGGTTTATGTACTGTATTTTTCTTTCTCATCTGTGACTTTTATGGTCAAGACCAAAATTAAGTTTAAACTGACCACTACAGACAATGTGGGTACAGGGGGGTGTTCCCATTAGTCCCTCTCCAAACAATTCAATCTCCCTTCATCCCAATCTGTACCTTCCCTGTATTGTCGGAGTCGTACACACCATGTACTTACACATATCAGTATTTCACGGTGGGTGTTCATCAGATTTCGCTTCAAGTAGCCACCAACCAATACAACCCAGCACATGCACGTTGGTTATGCCCCTAAAGTTTAAGCCCCCTAAGAAAGTCCGCTTCGGCTGGTGCCAGTGCTTAATTTGAGCCGGTGGTTTCCGGTGCTCGGCACCAGCACTTAATTGTCAACACTGCACTTATGACAGTCTGCCACATGATGGAGCTGCTCATCTAATTTAGAAATGAGCAGAACAACGGGTGTTTATGAAAACAATATACATTAAAAATTACTAATACCTGCCTCGCCAGCCATTCCTTTAGCTTTGGGGACCTGGAATAATCTGAACTGTCGCACTTGCAGGAGAGAGCTGGTCAGTAGTTGTTTTGGCAGCGTTGATAGGGGCGATGGGTGGTGCAAGCTGCAGTGGCCTCCTGGTCAGAGCCCTGGCACTTATTATTTTACAAATTAAGCACTGGCTGTTGCCCATCATTTAACATCCCGGAGCCACAGGCCTAAGCCCGGTGCAATGTCTGCTTTCTAAGCCATGGATAGCCATGTTTTTGTTAATACCAACATCATATCAATAAAGCGGCACACATATTTGGCAGTCTTATGCCTGGTGAATTGCCCCAAGAGAGACACCAAAGGAGACTACCTTACTTATCCTGATTGGATCGGGGGAGGGATTATTTCTGAAGCTCCAAATCCATTTTAATTAGTGTCATGCATTTGCACATTTTCTGCATCTTGCAATAAGCGTAGCCTCGTTTTAAAGACCTGGCGCAGCACAGCGAGACTTTGCCAAATCTGACGGAGTTAGCACTGGTTTATTTCTCATTCTCAACGACTCCTAACATTTTTTCTCGTGAGAAACTCCCGCCATTTGCTCATTAGTCAGTTTCGCTTAAATTAATAGTATCAATCATATGTTCTTGCTCCCTTTCCCTTGCTGTGAGAAAAAGTGTATAAAAATGCGATGAGAATTTCTACATTTTAGCATTAAGAGCGCCGATGTGATTTTGAGCGGGTCCATTGAAACAGCAATTCTTGATCACTGATTTTCCTTGCATCATGGCTATTTTTGCTTTAAAGTCATATTAGACTTTTAGATCATATGAAGTGTTGTGTTTGATGTGTTTTACTTTTTGCTATTGTGTTTGGCAAAAAGGGAGCGATGCGCTCTGGGCCTGATTCACATAGGGAGTTACGGCTCGTAAAGTTAGGAGTGCCCGCACTCGCGGCAGAATATCCGCATGGCACACTGTAGACAGTGCAGTGTGCGGAGATTCTCACACGAGTCCGGAGATTTCGCCACGAGTGCAGAGATTCTGCCACGAGTGCGGATATTCCACCACGAGTGCAGGGACTCCACCACGAGTGCCGAGACTCCCCCACAAGTGCAGAGACTCTGCCCCAAGTGCAGAGACTCTGCCACGAGTGCAGAGACTTCACCACAAGTGCGGAGATTCTGCCACGAGTGCGGAGATTCTGCCACGAGTGCGGAGACTCTGCCCCGAGTGCGGAGACTCCACCACGAGTGCAGAGACTCCGCCCCGAGTGCAGAGACTACACACTCGTAGGCTTACAAGTTGTAAGTCCATTTGTGAATTGGGCCCTCTGTGATCTATCTATTTTCCTACTTTTTTGGGATGATGGAGATGAGACGTGTTCTGTTTATCTCTTACCTGTCTCGGTTAGTGGATGGGGACAGACATCTTGTGTTCTAACCCACCCTTAGCTAACTGGTCTTGACCTGACCTTAGCGGAGTTGCTCAATGGTCTGCCCCACTCTTCTTGTGCTTATCTTCGTTGCTGGAAGTGGATGTGTGAGGTTCTCTGACCTATCCCCTGTTCTCTTGCTTGTCTTGGTTGTTGGTGGCGAGATGCTATGTAACTTAACCAGTTCTTTTCTTATTTGCTTTAGTCGCTGTGGATGAGACGTGGAGTGCTCTACGTGCTCTTTGCTAACACATCTTGGTTAGCAGGGAGCATAACATTCTGTTATCTGCTCTGAGCTTTTCCTGTCTTGGTAGGTGAGGGGGTATTGAGTCACTCTGTGCACAACCAGCTCTCTGTGCTCTAACTAGTTCCTCTCTTGCTTATCAGCATGTGG
Organism: Calotriton arnoldi; assembly: GCA_963921515.1. Taxonomy (NCBI): domain Eukaryota; kingdom Metazoa; phylum Chordata; class Amphibia; order Caudata; family Salamandridae; genus Calotriton; species Calotriton arnoldi. The sequence goes on along the minus strand of CAWUFW010003877.1, from coordinate 87,899 downwards.
ATGGGAGATGGTGAGGTCCGCCTGATCTCCTCTGGCATGCTGTGGTTGTTGCAGATGAGACGCTCTGTGCTGTAAACTGTTCTTCTCTTACTTGTAATGGTGGGGAAGGCAAACGCTTTGGCTGTGCTCGTGTTCCTATCTTTAGGTGCAAGAAAAGAAGGAATAAAAGATTAATTTCCTATAAAATAATATAGATTTTGTGATGTCTATTATTGTTATTGTGTTGTTGCAGTCTCCTTTTGTTGCCCTCTTTAGTGAACAAATTACATTGCGGATTTACAACAAAAAGCTTATCTGTCTTCTCCTTTCTGTGTTTGCAAAGGCAAATGTTATGCTCTATCTGCCCTTCTCGTGCATGTCTTGATTGGTAGAAGGTGAACCTCTGCGCTTGACTCTTCTCTTAACTTGGCTGGTGGGAGTGGTGCATCTCTAACAGCTCGCTCTGAGCTTTACCCGGCACTTCTCTCACTTGTCTTGGTTGTTGGAGATAAGTCACTCTGCACTCTAACTTGTTCTTCTCTTGCTTGTTGGGATGTGGATGAGACATGCTGTGGTCACCTGCTCTTCTTTTGCATGTGGTTCCCGGGGGCAGAGAGACAGTCTCTGCTGTAACCAACTCTTCCCCTACCTCCTTCTTTGGTAGCAGGTGAGATGGTCAATGTTCTACTTTGCCCTTATCTACTTTTCTTTTTTTAACATAACTTTTTATTAAGGACAAGGTTTGCACAACAGATAACATACAATAAAGTACTCGTGGAGACCACATTCGGCAATAATCGGTTGATAATTACAAGGTCACATATATGTTATATACATTGGCATTAAACTTCATTATAACAGACTGTCTGATAACATGTCTCTTTGGGGCTGCGGAGGATCACAGAGGCCACCCCTGTAGTCGTTCCACTTCCCCCAAACCTGTGTCCATTTGGCGGGACATCCCCTGGACTCATATACCGTCCTTTCTGACACCATGCACCAGTCCATGTCTTTCCCCCAGTCCTGTAATGTTGGTGGTGTCTGCCCCCTCCATTTCCTCGCTATATTCCTTTTAGCTATCATTAGACCAAGTGTTACCCATATTCTTTCTTTATTGTTCAGGTTTGTTGGGCCCCAAATGTTCAGGAGGCTCAATTTGATGTTGCAGTCAATTTTATATCCCATTACTCGTTCCATACGTTTCTTTACTGCAGACCAATATCTTTGGATAAGCGCGCACTCCCAAAGAATATGTATAAAAGTACCCTCTTGCCCACATCTCCTAAAGCAGAAAGTTTCATTACTAAGTCCCATCCTTACCAGCACAGATCCCGCAAGGTATATTCTGTGTAGTATTTTCAATTGCACTAGTCTGAGCTTGGCGGAGATTGCGGTTTCCCTGGGAGAGGCGAGAGCCTCAAGCCACTCCTCGTCGTCTAACCCAGCAACGTCGTAGTCCCGTTTTGTTCGGAGCCACACTAAGGGGTCGGCCATATTATTAATTAATTTTTTATATATTAGTGATATGGTTTTTTCTGGGAGGTTTCCATCCAGGATCCTGTCTTCCAGCGGGGAAGAGTCTGGGGGCATCTCGCACTTCTGTATCACCTCATTCAAAGCATGTCTGATCTGTAAATATCTATAATACTCTGAGTTGGCCAAATCATACTCTAACTGCAATTGGGGAAAAGGAATCACTCCCCCACCTTTCTACAGGTTGCCCACTCTGGAAATGCCTATCAAGTCCCAACGATCGAATCCAAGGGTGCGTCTCAAGTTTCCGAGTAGGTCAGTGTCCCAGAGTGGGGTAGCAAGCGTGATCCTACCCTCCCATCCCAGACTCTTCGTGGCTGTTCGCCATACCTGGACCGCATGCATCGTGAGTCCTGACAGCCTTAACTTAGCCGGGTTGGTGTATAATGCCCCTGCAAAACCTCCCGCCGGGAGCAGCCATCTATCCATGAGGAAACCAGGATCCTCATGTGGTCTATATATACCCTGATTTATTGCGGCAAGTTGTGTCGCCCAGTAGTATTTTTTGATATCTGGCAAGGCTATTCCTCCATCATACCACCCTAACGTTAACTTTTGGGTGGCGATTCTGGGCGGTTTCCCCTCCCATAATAGTTCCCTTAGAACATTGTCAATGGCTTTGAAATAGTTTAATCCCACTGGATGTGGCGTGTTCTGTAAGACGTAGAGAAACCGAGGAAGGGACATCATCTTAAAAAGGGCCGCCCGCCCCAGTAGAGACAGAGGGAGCGACTTCCAATGTAAAACGTCACTCTTAAGCTTTTGCAGCGGGGGCTGCAGGTTGTGTTCATAAAAGAGAGCCGGGTCTTTGGAGACTCGGATTCCTAAGAATTTAAAATCTAGCGCCGCTTCTGTGATAATAAATCCTCTTGGTAGTGCCGGTTTATTTCCATTAAGTACATAGATGACAGATTTGGACCAATTAATCCTGTACCCAGCGAATTTGCCGAACACAAAGATATGCCATATTCTATTCAAGGAAGTTGCCGGTGATGCCAAGTATAAGAGGATATCATTGGCATACAATGAGATGCGGTCCTCCCATCCCTCCGCCCATCTCAGCCCTCTGATAATAGGGTCTTTCCGTATCCACATTGCTAATGGCTCGAGTGTTAGGGCGAAAAGCAACGGGGAGAGGGGGCAGCCCTGCCTGGTGCCTCTGTGAAGCATGAAGGTAGGAGATTTCCTGTTATTAACTATCTGGGCTAGAGGTTCCGTATATAAAAGGCGAGCCCACCCCACAAACTCGGGGCCAAAGCCAAGCTTTCTCAACACTGAGAACAGATAGGGCCATTCGATCGTGTCGAACGCCATGGTCGCGTCCAAGGATATCACCACAGCATCTTCTTGAATCGTCCCGGCCCATCACTCCGTGAAGCCTTCGCAGATTAAGAGACGTATTTCTGGCTGGCATAAAGCCTGATTGATCAGGGTGCACTAATTTTGCGATCACGCGCAATAAGCGATTGGCGAGTAGTTTAGCCAATATCTTAGCTTCCGCATTAAGTAACGACATCGGTCTATACGATGGGAACACGTTCTTGGGTTTCCCCTCTTTGTGAATGACCACGATCGTTGCCAACCTTTGGTCAGCGGGAAGTAGGCCCCCCTCTTTACCGGCTTGGAACATTTTAACCAAATGGGGTGCAATTTTACTCGGGGTAAGTATGTATAGCTCAATGGGCAAACCATTGGGACCCATTGCTTTATCTACGTTCAAATCATGTATCGCTTTTTCTACCTCAGTGTCCGTTAAGTCTTGTTCCAAATCCAATCGTTCCTCTTCAGTAAGTATTGGCAGCGAACTATCTCTCAAAAAGGAGTACGCCTCCTCCTCCGTATGCGGTGTCTGGGATGCGTAAATGTTTTGGTAGTATTGGCCAAATGCATCCGCAATAGCCTGTGGCTCGGTGAGTTGTACCCCCGAGTCCACCACCAGCTCCGCCACAACTCTGCTTGCTTGTTCCCTACGGTCTAACCAGGCGAGTAGCTTCCCGGCTTTATCTCCTACTTCATAAATTCGACTCAGTGTCGCCCTATGTCGTGTCCTTGCCGCGTCCGTGGCTAGAGCTACATATTCCCTCGTCTTGATTTGCAAGGCGTGTTTTGTCTCGTCTGTATCGTCTTCCCGGAGGCTTCCCTCCATATGTAGTATGTCTGTTTCTAAGCGGGTTAGCGCTGCCTGCTTCTCCTTTTTAGGTTAAGCCTCGAGTAGCGCGCAAGCGCTGCTCTGGCGAGACTTTATGTAAGGGGGTTTCAGAAGCTGACCACACGCTCGTGCGTCGTGGCCTTTTTCGGGCGGTTACGCGCGAGCAAAAGGCCATGGTGCACGAGCGTGTGGTCAGCTCTGCTACGCTGCCGCGCTCGCCCCGCTCCTCTCACGCTGCTGACGGCTTTCCGTCACTCATGGCTCATTAAGCGCTCGCGGCACCTAACAGCACGCGATCACTTTCGCGCGCACCACTCGTTTTCTAACGCGGCAGCATGAAGACTCCACCCTTACATGACTTGGTTGCTCTTGTGCCGTCCTTGTTTCACGAGTTGACAACAAATGTGTGACCTTCTCGCGGTTGCCATTTTGCAGCCCCACCCCCTTTTCATCACTCCGCTAAACAATGAAACCGATTAATCGATTGTGCATCATTCAACTTTGGTATCGGTGGCGATACTAACTGTGCAATCGATTAAAACCCAATCTGGTGGGCTGCCGGCTGATATCGGCTCTCACTCACCTGCTGTTCGCGGTATCGACTGGTGGCTTGGGCGGGCCCCAGCCCTCTGTTCCCCGGTGGTTTTATTTCCTATTTTATAATTTAACCGCCGCCTTAAGCCACCCTGACTTCGATTTCCCCGACTGAAAGCAGAATCTGATACCACAGGCCTATGCTCCTCCCCCGGCACCGATTGGACATATCGATTGGTAATTAGTAGTTGACGGGCAGTAGCTATGGCCAATGGCTAGGGGCTGGACTCTCTTTTAAGACCACGCCCACCACGAGATGTTAAACTAGGGATAGCGGGGTGCAGCCTGCTCGGACCGCAATCGGTCCTGCCCCTTTAGCCTCGAACATGAGCGATAGTAAGAACAACCAATAAGAAGGGCACTTTCCAATGGCCACACCTACCGCGATTAACACGGTGAGCGCTCAGATGCGTTTTTAGATGCGAGTAGCAATCGGTTCCGCCCATTATAATTGAGGCATGAGGACAAAAAAAGGAGATAAGAGTATTTATCATACAGTAGCCTACGGCATATTTAAGAGTGTAATTTCAGACATGCCTTTATTTCATCACCAATGTGATGAATGGCGTCAGGGGAATATGCTACTCTTGTGGAATGAAGTGGGCAGAAAAGTAAGCGGCACTGAGTATTATAACACAAGTTGAGAGATGGAGGTTAGAGGGGAGTAGAGGTGATCACGTTTACTGCAAAGAGTGGAGTAACAGGCACAGGGTAAAGAGAGAGAAAGGGGCTAGTGTGAAAGGTTCTAAAAAAACAAGCACTGGCATAGCCAATAGGTCTCGCCTTTGGGACCTTATAAGTGTTTAGCCATGCAACAGTTGATGTTGTTGCACCAAGGATATTGTGCTGCATAACTAAATACTTATAAGGTCCCAAAAGCGAGACCTATTGGCTATGCCAATGCTTGCTAAACCCTGAGATCGGAGCTATAGCTGACCCCCGGATGACCACTTTATATGCCTCTCATAGAGTCAAGGCCGAATCTACTGAACCTTCGTTCTCCTGAAAGTAGAGTTCAGTGTCCCGTATTACTTTCCCTTTAATCTGGGGGTTCTTGAGATACCAAGGGTTGATTGGGATCGTCCTTCCCATGTTTGATTCCCCCACTTCCAATTGACACCAAATGGGTGAATGATCCGAAATACCCCGGGCTAGATGCTTTACCTCTTTAACATTGATCATCTGATCTGCAGGTGTTACTATATAGTTTATTCTAGACATACTTCGGTGGGCACCCGAGTAGAATGTATATTGCTGCTCAACTGGGTGTAGCGTCCTCCATGTATCCACCAACCCCATTAACCCCAGGAAATTATGAATTTGCGTCCTGGACGATGGTAGAACCCTAGGGGGCCACAGATCCAAGGAATCGGAGACAATGGAATTTAAATCGCCCCCGATCATTAGCCTACCCTCCGGCAACTCTAGGATGAGGGCACCAAGGTCCCTGAATGTCGGGGCCTGAAGCCCCGGCGGCACATAGGTGGAAAGCAGGTTCAGCGTTTTCCCCTCCCACTTCCCGGAGATTGCTACAAATCTGCCCAGGTTATCTGTCCATGTGCGTTCAACAGACATCGACAGGTTTTTCCTAGTCATGATACCCATCCCCCGTGAGCCAGACCCAAATGCGGAGTGTGCCACAAGCTTAAACCCCCATCGTGACAGTGCGTGGCATGTATTACCTAACAAATGCGTTTCTTGCAGCAAAATCACATCTGGGGCGTGTCTTTTTATAAATTGAAGCACGATTCCCCTTTTTATTTTGTCCCCCAGCCCATTCACATTCCACGACAGCATCTTCAGCCTATGTACAAATGCAGATGCCATCTACACTCAAAGTAGCAAATCGCTCCCTCAAGGGTAAGTCCCCGCATGTCTCCACATTTTCCACCATCGACAGTGGCCCGTCAGCCCTGCATCTAATAACTGTGCCCATATCTATTTTGCCCTGAGTGACCTCTCCATTATGCCATCCAGTGTCCATCATGTACAACCTGTTGTCAAAAAACAATAAACTTCCCCGCCCCCCGTCCTGTCACTCGAGATGTCTCCATGTTGCGAATTAAGGTATTCGTGGAGAGTTTCGGAGAGTCTGAGTGACTGGAGCCCCTACCCTCTTACTGTATCAAACTGTGCCCCCCTCCCTGCCTCCCTGCATGGCGGTCTTGGAACCTCCCGCCACCCCCAACTTGCAGAGTGCCTATCGCCCACCCCTCTAACTTGTGGTGCGTGTGCCAACCCCATCCCCGTTCAATCGTTATTTACAATATTGCTGAGTTACAATTGCAACGTTACCAGAACCTTATGTTCGAACAATATAATACAGTCTTGTACCTGCAAAGAGTGTCCGTGCCTTATCTCCCCCCCACTTCTTTTTCTGGAAGGGCAAGGCCGAGCCGGGCCCGGGGAGAGAAAGTCCATGGGACCCATGCAATCACATAACGTATACAGACCAGCTCTCATTCACCGCCCTCAGTCAACGAGGTGCCCCCCGCCAGAGTTCCTGCTTTCTGCTCCTCACGAGATCTTCCTGGTTTGCACCGTCGAGCTTGGTGATTCCCCTTCCCGGCCACTCGCCAGCCCTCCAGCCAGTCCCACGCTTCTTCGGGCGTGTTGAAAAACCAAGCCTTTCCTTCCGCTTCCACTCTCAGCTTGGCTAGAAAGAGCATAGCGTATTTAATGTCTTTTTCTCGCAGTGCATGTTTGATGTCGAGGAAGCTGCGTCGTTGACGTTGCACCCGGAGTGTGAAATCCGGAAAGAAGGTCACCTTACTGTTGTCCAACTCAATTGGGGGTGATACCCGGGATGTTTGGAGTATAGCATCCCTATAATTAAATATTCTCGCCACTATAGGTCTCGGGGGGCACCAGGCTTCGGTCTGCCCCCGGGTACTCTGTGTGCCCTCTCGACCGTAAAGAATTTGGACAGGCTAGTAGGCTTCAGACGGGTGGCGACCAGCTCCTCCACGAACAAGTCCATTACCTGTCCTTTTGATCGTTCCGGGACCCCCAGTATTCGGACGTTGTTGCGCCTTGAGCACCCTTCATATTCGTCCAGTTGGGCCTCCATCCGTTCACCACGGGCCTGAAGCTCGTCCACTCTTTGCCGAAGGGCGGTTGTATCCGTAAATAGGGACCCGGCAGTCGATTCGACATCTTTGAGCCTTGCGTTCATGGAGCGCATATCCGCTCTCATCAGGGAGATCTCTGACGATACAGAGTCAATTCGTGATTCCAGCGACGTTCTCACTATCGTAATAGCCGAATATCTTGAAGGGTTGGCTCCCGAGCTCCCGCAGCTTCAAGGTGTTTCTCAGGCGGGTTATCCGAATCCTTGTCTTTAGGGTCTACCCCCGCATTCCAAGCGTACTTATTCAATTTGGCCTGCATAGAGGCTTTAGTGTTGTGACCACCGGCCATTTCCGGTCTGTCACTACCCCCGGTCGAGGGAGCGAAACCGGCTGAGCAGTTTTCTCTTTACGTTAATGTGGCGTTAGGCGATCGCAGCCTTCACCAGGTCAATTTCAATTTCAATTCATCTTTATTCGATCAAGTTAAAAATGATCATAAAAGCACACATAAATACATCATAAAATTATTACAGAATTCTATTTAAAATTACAAATATTTCAGCACAATTCTAGAATAAAGACAAAAATGCATTAAAAACGTTAAAAATCATTTCAGATGCTAAGTCTAAGTACTTATGTTGTTATTTAGCGGTCTCAATGATCTTTACGCCATCCCCTTCCTCTTCCTCATGCAGGCCCATAAGAATGACGCAACTGAATAACAAACCAAAGGGTCAGGTAGTGTTTTTAGAAAATATAGTGCTACCCGGCACTGCTTAAGATTCGTTTTCTTTAAAATTGGTTTGAGATAGACATTCCTTTCATTCTCATATAGCCTGCAGAATCGAACTAGGTGCAATTCAGTTTGTAGTGATAAATTATCACATGGGCATGCACTTAAATCAGAATGATTGTATGTTTTTTCAGGATAACCTAACATGAGGGGAATCAGGTTGGTGCGAAACCTCAGTAATATGAATCTGTGTTGCAACCTATTTACATTCACTAAGTAAGAGAACCCCCCCCTCTGTTGATGGTGGGTTAAGGCAATATGCCCGGACAGCGTGTTTCTCTTTATAGTATTCCTTACGCTTGTACTCAGACATCAGCATGAACATATCACTAACCTTCTGTTTAGAGACCTTCTTACAGACCAGAGGATCTTTAAAAAGTTCGTGGAGACCAATCTCCCTTAATGCTGACTCTACATAACTAAGCCACCTATACCTCTTCCACTTATCCATAGCTAGGCAACTCCTTATTATTGAATGAGTGAGTGAGTGGCACTGTATCTTTCCTCCAGATTGAATGCCAGAGGAGAAGTGGGGCTAGTTGAAGGTGTGTATAATCTGAGATATAGGGCAAGTCCAATTCCGTATGTAAGATACCGTTTGTAAAAGAGGGAGGGAGACCCACTACAGATTAAAAAAATGTATTCTCAATAATTTGCAGTGGCGTCGGTGCTACCATACCCCAGACCCCAGCGCCATAGGTCGCTGCTGCTTTTACTCTGGCCTGATAGATGTTTTTTTATCGGTAAAAAGGGTTTAGCACCCAATTTTCTAGCAAAGGATTTTACAGCGATAATACCCCTCTCCATCACCATTTTTCTTCCTTCCATCAATTTCGCCCATGACAGGTCTTTATCAAAAAGGATGCCCAAGTAGGGGAAAGAATCCACTACCTCAATTCTTTCCGCATCCGCATGGAAGTACGGCACTTTTTCTTTTTTGTAGCCCCAGCTACTATTACAAAGGACTTGGTTTGGTTCACTTTCAATTGTAGTGAATCCATAAAAGAAACATACGCGGTTATCAACCTTTGTAACCCAGTCCCCGTTCTGGCAATTAGCACCGCATCGTCCGCATAAGCCAATATTGGTAGCATTTGATTTTCAAAGAGGGGGACGTCCCGAGTGACCACTGTGAGTGCTTTTTCAACTCCATTTGTGTATAAGGAAAAAGGAAATGGGGCCAATACACAGCCCTGCCTTACTCCCCTGGCGATTTTAAAAGAACGTGTACAATCTCCAGTTAACGGGTACAATCTCCAGTTTCCTTCACCAGGTCAATATTGGACGTCGGTGCCTATGACTTCAAGAAGATGCTAATTATGGGACCTGGTTCACACCCCCTCTCCGTATAATAACGTGGCGGAGTGGGCAGTATATGAATTAGATTATTCTCCATTACCACCCAGCCCTAAATCAAACCTTCAATATCGTCCATATGGTATCTTGAATCTAACAATGTGCTCTCAACAGACCACAAGTTGGCATGTTTGTGCAAAACGAATCACCCACATAAATAAATAACACACACCCACACACACGAATGACCACATATCTTTTCCACATTTAAAAATATTAGCTACAAAAATTTATATTGGCATTGCTATCTCACTCGATTTAGAGGAAAGACTCTTATTGCCACATGACCAGTGTCAATCTCAGTCTGAAGGGATAAACACCAAGTTGTGATACGTACAGTTTCAGTTCCTGCTTTTGCTACTTTAAAACACTTTTTGTGCAACCTCGCCCTTGTTTTCAAAGATGACCTTTCGGATTTCAAAACTCTGTGGTCTCCCACAAGGTGGGGACTTGGTTGAGCATTAGTTCTCCAAATGGTTAACATCCCATGTGTCTTCTGTAACATGTCCTTTTTTCAGCAGTCTTACCGACCCGTGGCTTTTCTTTCCAAATCACAGAAAAATGTCAGCAAATACTGAGTCTGCCTAGAAGGTATAGGAAAGAAGTCCTGGACTTCATGTGAGATGTGCCACCACCAAACTGACCAAACAGAAGGTCCCAGAGGGGGTAAACTGAACGAAGGCAGTGCTTAATGTATGCGGTTGTTGAAGGTAGTGGGCACAGGAACTCGTATTAGGGGACTGAGACATATTTTAACCGTCAGCCTTTGACCCGGAGCAAGAGAGAGAAAGGCGCAATAAAGAGAAACGAGGAGGAAGAGAAAGGCAGGAAAACAATGAGAAAGGGAGAGACTGAGGAAGAAAAAGACATTGTGAGAGTGAAATAAAGGGACAGGAAGTGTTGGGTGGTGGAGGAAGGAGGCATGAAGTGGGGTCAAGACTAGGAAGTCATCGTATTCCACAAAACTGACATTAATTAGTGACCTTTTAAGACAAACTTTGGGCCCGGCACTATACTCTGTTTCTTAACAATATTAGCTGTGTCTGAGCAGCAAGTTAATCAGCACAGAAAATGCTCAAGGGCTTATGTGATTCAGACAATGTACCCACATTACAGGTGAAAAAAACAAGAAGGACCTAACCGAACACACCTACTTCAGGGTCTTTGTCCCTTAGGTAAATCTTCAATTACATCCATATCAACTGAAGGGAAATCAAAAACATACACCATATACATATCTTCGGTTTCACCTATTCAGGTGGATGCCATACATAATTACTAGAGCGCGTGGCATTCACACTTCTGCACTGACTCTGCGCTATGCCCCCCTGATTTCTTTGCAGCCAGCTTCCACTGCCGGCATTGATGGGTCACTAGGGAGTAGCTTCATGCAGATTCCCGAGCTATAATGTGCGCTTTCTGCTAGACTGACGCTCTGCCTCATGTAGGAGCTATACACATAGAGTTCGGTACATAAACGGGTGCTTGACATGGTCCAATAATTCCTGGAGTCACAAGAGGTAAGCCACTAGCCCACAGCTGTGCCTAGGTTGGTGGACACTGAGACCACAAGGAAGCCCATGGGTCGGGTGACCCCTCTTTAGCCTGAAGCAAGATGGGATTGCATTCACGTCCATTGGTTTTCGTTTAGCTGCAGCTCCTGGAGGGGATGTCCAGATGTTACTGCTGTGGCCCCTGTTCACAGGTTTGAACCCAGTAACACAGCTCAATGGGCAGTGGTGCTGGAACAATGTTCAGAGTAGGGGGCTGCCATCAATGTTACATCACCCAAGCCACATTCATGAAGAAAGTTTGATTCACATTCTGTCGAGATTTGCCCCATGCTGCTGGCTGAAAGCAGGGTTTTGTTGCGGACATTTTTTAACCAGCATTGTATATATAGATCATGTCGACATGCGCTACTTTTCTGTTTGAAGGGCGAAAAACCCCAAGCAATTGCATCCTTAATAAAATGTATTACAAAAGCATACAGTGAAAGCCTTCACGCCTGCTATGCAGCCGGCATAATAAATAATTTGAGCTGCTGTCATGGGGCTGTTCTATTCAGAATGTATGGGCGTGGCAATACTTTCTGCACAAGTTAATGATTTTACTGGTTTGTACTTCCAGTGAAATTTGCACTGATATTTCCAGCTTTACTTTCGCTGACTAAGGAAACAGGAATGTATGGACTTGAGATATCTTTGTATTCGTCTACAACATTGATACTCAAAGTACGGCCCGGGAGGGGGTAGGGGGCTAGCGGCCCTCCTGACCTTAACATGCGCCCCCGGGTTAACTGCAGCACTGGGCTGCTGTTTACTTCAGGGAGCTCGAACATTCAGAAAGTTGTTAAATAAATGGGGAAGCTTTTATTTACAAGCCAACGGAAGTAAAGGAAAATAATCTAATAAAGTATCCTACAACATTTAACCAACCACAAAGCCCCACTCTCATCCTGCTAGCATCAAAGCGGCCCTCGGGGTCACCACCGACCATTCTTTGGGGCCACTTGGAAAATGTTTGTGAATATTTATGGTCTACACCGTTACTGCATTGCACTTTTTTAGCGAACCTTGTACCATCATCTTTGCTCTTAATTTGGAAGTAAAGTTGAAAAAACACAAGACATTGCGAGAATTAACAATACTCTCTGCACTAGTCCACAGCTTTACTGTTTTTGCACTTTCCAGCGAAATTTGCAGCAACATTTCCATCCTTATTGCTGCTGATTATGAAAACAAGAATATAGGGAAGTGGAGATACTATTTGTACAAGTTTACAATTTTACTGTACTGCACTTTTTAGTAAAAATTGCACTAACATCCTGGACCTTAATCTGGAAGCAACATGAGACATCATGAGACAACATGAGACATCATGAGACAGCATTAGACATCATGAGAAATTTTGATTTCTTTTATCATTTTGTGCTTTAATGATTTTAATATTTAATAACTACTTCCTTGCGAAAACGGTATGGTTTTAATTAACTGAAATAAATAATATACTACCCAAGTCATAGGGATTGTGAAAAGTCAAAGATCACACAAAGAACAAGCGCAGCAAATGAGCAGGAGAGTGGTAAGGATGTGTAATGTAGCCGTCACACATATATTGTGGTAGTGCATTGTCATTTACAGACAGCACAGTTTTCGTTGAAATTTACACTATATTCCAACAGACATGCAGTTGTTCTGATAAAACTATATAGAACAAAAACAACAATGTGTGTGGGGAAATCTAGTGTCAGGGGATAATTATAATTTGCACATCACTTAACTAAAGTGCATTGATTTGCTTTGTTCTTATTAAAAATGTATGTTTCCATCACACTTCAGAATTACAAAAAGGTGCTTAATTTGTGCTGCACTGTCTTAACTGCTGACATATGTTGAAATATCTCTACAGTCCATTTACAGGTATTTAAATGTTGTTGTGTTAGAAAAAGATAACGCTCTACAGCCTTTCCTTTCACACTCCCTGCACCCAAATGGTTCTAGTTACAAAATCCTCTCACTTTTTTGCCAGAAAATGAAAAATAAACACCAATCGCCATGTTATATGAATAAGCAGCACTTTGATAGGCTGCCTTTTGATCTCTCTCTTTTAACACACATCAAATGTGACAAGATAAAGCAAAATGTAAGGGGCATCTTCATTGAGCATTCACCTTCTAATCTGAACTCCAGCACAGTTATTTGTGGGGTGCTGCTGCACCCCCGCATCCCTTCTTCCAGCACATATGTCAGTGGGCTACTTCTCCAGATAAATAGTTTATAATTAGGGCTCCCAGTTTCATGGTATTTATTTTTTTGACATTTCCGTCTGTATTTATCCATATTTATTTTTTGTCAACTTTATCTGTATTTTTCCATATTTATTATGGGTTTTGTGAAAAAAAGAAAGCTGAAACTGGTATATTTCCACATTTATTTAACCAATAAATATCCAGTAATGCTTGAATGCTTGCCAGGTTTCAGTGCTATGAGCACCCGCAGAAGAGAAATCAATGCACTTATATGAAAATATGCACATTTCAGTATCAGCCTTGTGCATATCTACTGCTGTTTAAGCGTCTTTACTAAAATTCCTTTCCTTTTTAACCCCCTTACCTATCAATCCACACAGTCATTGGCCTGGCACTTATGGCAAAGTGTATTTAGAATCACTCAGAAAACACCCAAATTCCGTTTTTATCCACATTTAAAAATAAATACAGGCAAGAAAATAAATGGTTTTCTGCCTGTATTTATCTGTAAAAATCAGTAAAAACGGAAAACAGGGAGCCTTATTTATAATTCGGTGGTAACAAGGACCATTCTCAGGAAAATAGTTTACTGGATTAATATTTTTTCTGAAGATATTGGTATATAACTTGTAGGACAAGTTTGTATCACAGGCCCATAGTTCATCAAGTAAAGCGCTCAAATTCTCCAGCATTCCAGAAAACAGTTCTGTTTGATATCTTCCATGCCCCCAAGACTACCACCCTTTGATCAGAAGAGATGAAGCCATTACAGCTGATCACTCATAAGATCCCTCTCACATGGAGGATTGGAGAAATGATAGAGAGTTCCAGAAACTGTCCTTGTGTGCTCCTCATGGGCATTACCAGGATCAAAACTACCTTCTCCTCTCCAATTTACCATGAACTTCGATATAAAGACTAAGGTGTGAGGGTACACTTCTGGTGTCTGTGCAACCTCCTCCATGCGGGGCACTCTGCCAGAGTCTGCGGAAACTTCCTTATTGAGCACCTAATGCAGGCTGTTTTTTAAAACATATTCAGCTACCCTCACAGGGTGTATCCACCCGAACAATCATGGATGGAAGATTTCATCTGCACTTGGAAGCAAGCCAGGGTGGTTCCTCTGCTCAAGAAACCTTCCCTGGACGCAGCCAAACTGGAAAACTATCGCCCGATCTCTCTCCTCCCGTGGATCACCAAGATCACTGAGACCCATATTAACTCTATCCTTACTGGATTTTTGGAAGTGAACAACCGCCTGGACATTTCTCAGAATGGTTTTCGCTCAGGCCACAGCACGGAGTCTGCTCTTCTGGCTGTCATTGAGCATCTTAGGCTTGCTCTAGATGAGGGACGTACGTCGGCTCTGATTCTCTTAGACCTCAGTGCCGCATTTGATACGGTTTCTTATCAGATCCTGCTGCGCAGGCTGGAGGAGGCAGGTGATGTGGGCTCGACCTTGGATTGGTTTGCTTCCTTTCTCTCCAACAGGTCCTTCCAAGTTGTGGCCCCTCCGTTCGCCTCCACGCTCCATGCCAACAAACAAGGGGTTCCTCAGGGCTCTGTGCTGAGCCCCACGCTTTTTAACCTTTACGCTCAACCTCTGGCGATCCTGGCGAGGAGCACAGGGGTTACTATTGTATCATATGCTGATGATACACAGCTGGTAGTCGCTCTCTCGGACGACACCGTGGGGGCAGCATCCAAGTTTCAGGACGATCTTACGGCTGTCGCCGAGTGGATGACTGCCAACTGTCTCCAATTGAACTCCAGCAAGTCAGAGGTTCTGCTGGTAGGAAAAGATCAAGAGCTGTGGGGGGAACGGTGGTGGCCGGCCATACTGGGCTGTGCACCTACCCCTAAGCAGGTGGTGAAAGAGCTAGGTGTCTGGGTCGATTCGGCCCTCAGCTTTCAGTTTCAAACCAAGAAAGTTGCAGGGACTTGCTTTGGCATACTTCGGGGGCTCAAACCGTTGCTTGGGTTTTTCGACCCGTCCATCAGGCAAATGATTATTCAGGCCTCCATTTTATCAAGACTGGACTATGCCAATGCACTGTATTTAGGGGTAAACAAGACCGAAACCCTGAGACTCCAGCGAGTTCAAAACACTGCAGCTAGAACCCTTCTGGGTCTCCCTAGAACCTGTCCCACCTCTAGGGCAATTCGTCGGCTACATTGGCTGCCTGTTGCCAGCCGAGTGGAATTTAAGGTCCTTTGCACTGCGTTCAAAATTCTGAAATCCTCCTCTCCTGGCATCCTGTCAAACTTGCTTTCACTCTATTCTCCTACGCGCCAACTTCACTCGATGGGACAACATCTGGCAACCGTGCCTCGAATGAGGAGGGCGCGATCGGGCGGGCGCTCTTTCCGTTTATTGGCTGCCAAGCTTTGGAACGCTTTGCCATTGTCCATTTGTGCCATGAACAACTACATGGCCTTTCGTAGGGCCATCAAAACTCATCTTTTCCCCTCACTCTAGTGCCTCCTTCTGGTTACCAGCCTCCATGTTCTGCTTCAGCGCTGGGACGCCTCTTTGCTGGGGCAGCTGTGCGCTATACAAAACATGCTAACATAACATAACATCTGGATCAAATATGGAATTATCCCTATCACCATCCTCTCCATCATCTGGGATATTAGCCTGAGGTACCAGAGAATTCTCATGTCGGGGTTCAGGTCGGCTGTGTCATCAGTGTCAATGATGGTGCCCCAGTACACAGCTTGAGCATCTTTGTTTTTGCCACTTCTCTGCTTCTGTAGCCCTAAAGGTCATGTTTGCAGCCATAGCCACTCCTCCAGAACCTTTCTTCCAGCTTTTCAAAGCTATCCTGGGATTCTGAAGGGTACCCCTCTTCCAAGCTCCATTCCCCTATGGTTTTTTCTTGTTCCGCATCTCCTTCATCTTGCCCCTTGTTTTTTACAGCCATCGTCTAGCGCCACTAATTCTACAACAGCGATCTTAGATCTGGCACTGCCACAAGGCAGGGTCTATGGGTACACCACTAAAAGCAGGCCCAGTCTCTGCTGAATAGGCCCCATAGCCTCAGAGACTGCCCTACATAGACAGTCATTCACAGATACCTCTAGCAGGTTTTTTTTAGACATCTGCTTCTATGAGGATGTCTGGATGCAGGAGGTCCTTCATCCCTTTCAATTCTCTGCATGGGGGGGCTCTCACTGACAGAAGATGTACAGCAGTCTCAGAAACCATTCCAAAAATACCATATCCTGAACTGTCTGTATTACAGGCTACCTGCAATTCACTGAGATCTGAAAAGGGTATAAGTGCCTCCAGTCAGTCACTCGTTGTCACAACCAGTATCAGTAAGGAGATGGGCCCTCATGCAATACCAGCGTGACTGCAAGAATTACTACATTCTAACACACTTGTTGTCACAGTTTGTTTGTCATGGCATCTCACTCTGTCACAGTGGCATGGAACTTCTTTTCATTGCTTTCAGGGAGCCAACCCAGGCACGAGCACACACCACAGCCATCTTCACTGCGCCCTTCAACCATCAGCCTACGGGTAGGGCCCGGCCTCTGGGCATCAGCTCCTCGTGCAGGGTATCTGCCCTGCAGGCCTCCCCGCTCCTGTCAATGCCGCCTGTGAAACCTATTGGGCAGTCGTCGGCAGTGGCGTAACATAGCACCATGGTAAGCTGCAGTGGCCTGGGGGGCACAAGCTCCAGGGGCCCCCATCCGCACAGTACCCTGACCTGAGAGCTCTTGACTGAGTACAGAGGGGGCCCCTCCATGTACTTTGCAGGGGGGCCCTCTCAAGTTTCGCTTCACCACTGGTCGTCGGGCGGCCACCATCTTAGTTTGCACCCCATGAGCAACACACCCATTAAAACTAAACACACAAAACCCCAATGGCGGCATTTCATAAGCACTGGGCCTTGACTGATCAGGAGTCACATGACTTTTTGAGGTCATCATTTTGTATGTTGTGGTTTATGCAGTTGTGGGTCGCAATCAGCTTTGAGAAACACAACAAGAGCCTCTGCGTTCTGTCGTAGACCTTTATCACTGGAGGCTTTCACTTAAGTAGAAAATGTGGTTACTTAGGTCGCAGTGCCAAAAATGGTGAACATACTCTGATTTAAAGGAACAGAGTCAAACTAAAACAAGCATTGCCTAAGCCAACGGGTTTTGGCTGTGAAACCTTTTGACTTTGCCAATACTTTTTAGACTTTCTAGATAACCACATTTAATGTCCATGCATCCGATGCAGCCGTCTTCAAATGTATTTTGTTTTATATTAACAAATCTCATTCAAATATGGCTGCCTTTGATGCATGTGCATCCACAGAGAGCAGGTTTGAATGAGATTAGGTCAACGAAAACAAAATCCATTTGGATATGCCGGCCGTGCATGTGCATGCACAGGAGGCCATCTTAGAATGGTCAAAAAGCCAGTTAAAAAAATATCTGACCGCAAATAGCACATTGAGTGGCAAGAAGTTTAAGAAAAATAAACACTAGAGACCTCATTTACGGGACTTTGACATAGGGCAGCGCAGCTAGTGACCTTGTGCCTTTCTCCCTGCGCTGGTGCCATTTTGGTAGCCTAGCGCCAACGTAGGCACCCTTACACCATGGTGCAAGGGTAGCTCCGTTGCATGCAGTATTGTTTTTGTGCAGGCAGGGGAGCCTACCTGCACAGAAACTATCCTAAGAGGCATTTTCCTCTTTCTATGCAGCATGCGGCACACATAGAAAGAGGAAAAACTAGGAGAACTACAGATAATTGTCCTCATAATGACTTACCTTGGAAGGCGTAAGGATTTGACGCTTCCTTATGCTTACATTATTTTGTAAATTTAGGGCAGCGTCATAAATGCATGCGTGTTGCGTGGAAACACTCACCTCAACGCCCATGGAACGCCTCCCGAGCGCAAGTGTAAGACGACGCAGCGATTTGCGATGCGTCGCCTTTCCCAAAATTTATGAGGCCACTCAAAGCCATGCAGGGCGGCTTTGCATGGCTGCATAAATCAGATTCAGAGCCCTGTGTCACGCATGTTCTACTTAACGTGGTGAAAAAGTGATGCAAGGCTCTCATAAATAACTCCCTAGGTTGCTCTGGGTGGACAAGAGGATGTTGGGTGGAGAGAATGGGAAGGAAGACAAATGGTAGGGGAGGAGGGGGAGCAGGGAGAGAGAGGAAGAGAACATGGTTCCTGCCATGCACTCCAATGAAGGTCTGACATCACCGGTGGCAGGATACATCATCCAATCAGAAACCGTGAGAGCAAAATGCTGCTAGGTGGGAAACACACAAGAATAGGAAAGATAGCCATTGAATTAGGAGCAGAGGGAGAGATAGATAACCATGCCATAGAATCACGAGCAAGGGGCTGACCCAAAGCCCACTCTATATGTACTGCATTGGAAGCAACAGGCCTCCAAAGGAGAAAGGCGGGGCACAGCAGGGTTCGGGGGACCTCCAGCTATGATTAAAACTGCATAATGTTTAATACAATAATGTCACCTTGCTTTACCCCATGGCTGGCTTAGTATGTATAAAAATTAAAGCCAAATCCTACACACTTTAAGTGCATTTTAATATTTGCATTCTAAATATTTACCACTTTGAATTAAACATGGAAGAATACACACACTGTACCTGATGGAACAGATTCAACTACAGGATTAGCGTGGGGTCTCTTAGCAAAGCACATTTTAGGTCTGGCAGTGTAACAGTTTACAAGATGTCTGTAAACTTTGCCTCTGAAGTTAGGGCGCTCTGCACTATCCCACACAACATGTCGATCGCACAGACTGGCGGAGCAGACGAGGTGTTTACATCTCGGACAGCTTTATCTGAGAGTGCAGTCAGTGTTTGCCTTCAGACTCTGCAGGGCTCTGGCTCTGCTCCAGACAGGGCAGGATTAAGGTGGATTAAAATGTGGTTCAAAACAAGGTTTCGCCAATGTCTGGGTGGTCCAGACAGAAGACCTCTCCCTGCAGAGAGTATGCACAGAGGGCTCCCCCAGCTTTAATCACCAAATTAACATTGTTGGAGTCCAGTTTAGGGTTATTACAGAGCTGAATGATGGCACTGTAAACTTGAAAGGGAAAACTCATCAATTCTCCCAGAAGGGCTGTTTATAAAGGGCTTGTTCAACCCCCCAGCATCATACCTACAAGACTAGGAGTGCTGCTGGTCAGTGCTTAATTTGTAAATAAAAAATAAGAGCCAGGGTTCTCATCAGCAGACCACTGCAGCTTGCACCACACATTACCCCTGCCATGCTGCCAATGATAGTAACAACACAACTACTAACCGTCACACTCCTACAAGGGTGACAATTCGGACTATTCCAGGCTCCCAAAGCTATAAGAACGGCTTCGGCGGAAGGTAATAGTCATTCTTAATGTATATTGAATGAATAATTAACTGTTGTTGTGGTCATCTCTCAATTAGCCAGACAGCGCCACCTTGTGGTAGACTGTCGCAAGCACTGGTGTTGACAATTAAGTGCTGGTGCCGAGCACCGGAAACAACCGGCTCAAATTAAGTACTGCTGCTGATGCAGGGCCCTGGAGGTATCAAAGGACAAAGTTCTAGTTTTCACAACCCTTGTTGACTGCAAAGTTTTTTTGCTATTCCACTTGTGCGTGTGATCCGTAACTTTAGTGACAATTTATGTTGTACGGTTCCTTATTTAATGCTATCAAAAGGGTTCTCCATAAGATACATTTTACAGACAATTGTTCATGTTATTCTGCTGCACAACAGCAATGGGTATAGAAAAGCTACTAAAAGGTAAACTAGCAGAGAAAATGTCCTCAGACGAAATCTAAATGGGCAAACTTAATAAAGTGCAAAATCGGAAATATCTCAAAAGTAAATAGAATAAAACTTGGCACATCCCTAGTTAGAACACGTTCCTATTACACCAGTATAGAAAAGACAGTGAGCGTTGCAAACCCTCAGATATGGAGAGCTGTTCAGTTCCTGGAAGAAAGCAGAGGGCTCTATATAAACAAGCAAGCATTGGCAAATCCAGTAGTTCTGGCTTGCATTTGGAGTTCTGAATAAACATTTAAGAAAGCCTGAGAATTAAAAAAAAAAAAAACGAAAGCAAAAAGATTGTGTTCTGCATACGATGCATCTATGACAAAGAATTTAATAGGTGACGATTTGGTGTACTTTCAGATGTAAAATAGTCCCTCATCCATGGCAATGCAAGCACTCCAGTGGAGGGATGCACCATACAGCCAATAGCATGTGGTGAGAGAGTAATACCTGTCTGGGTGGAGCAGAAGTCCACCCAGTGTACATATTAAAGAATTGGCAAGAATAGGTCAAGCAGACCTAAAAATGAAAGGTGAATGACACCCAATTACTAAAGGCAGCTGAGGAAGCTTTGTGAAACAGCAATAGGACTTTTTCAGCACCATTAAATTAGCTGACAATCAGAACTTCTTGTGTGCATTTATGTCCTCCTTCTATTTCCCTTTCTCTACTGGCTTTTATTTCTGTTTATATGCACTTCAAAGAAATTTCTGTATTATATACATGGTTTTGGGCACAAAGTGTGCAATAAAAGGTTGCATGGGCTCAGAAACTATCTCGGTGCAATTTTCACGTGAAATCTATCTTCCACCAAGCACAGCTCCATTGTCTCTCATACCCACTGTCAGGAATCGGTCTCACCAGGCAGCAGGTGTACCCTGTACTCATGGTCGAGGCAAGTTGAGAACCTGCTGTCCCATGCCCGAAGCGTATATTGTGCCTCTAGTGTCTGGATTATCAGTGTTAGCTGAGAAGGGGCAGAGTTCTCAGAGGGTGAGTTAGCGTACATCCTGTTCCAAGATGGAGGCTTGTCTGTACAATCAGTCCAAGACTCCCCAACCAGAAATGGTAAGAAGAAAACACTCCTAGGAGAAAATCGCCTCGGAGAGGATGTAGCCTTACGGCTAGAGCGGTCGACCTCGAACTGGGGAACCAGGTTCGAGTCTCAGCAGGGACGCTCAACATCCTGTGATTCTAGGCCAGGGGTCTCCAACGAGTAGCTCGGGAGCTACTGGTAGCTCACCAGCACCCTTAAAGTAGCTCTCAGAGGTGAAGCCAAACCAAGCCGATCTCAGAGAGTCTCTGTATATTAAAGAAGGCAGCACTGCTTGTTTCATTACCCTCAAGAGTTACAGCGAACCAAACCAATGGCAGGGCCTCATGATAACACTCAAACACACAATGTGTTGGCCTATGGGTCTGCCACAGGAACCATCTTTATCCACTTTAAATCTACCTAAGAAGGAGACTGGCCATGTTATACGCCCTGTTATATTAGTCGCACAGCACTGTGTGTGACATCAAAAAATTGTGACAGCAGTAGCCAGTGCTGACCCACCAAAGTATGTGACTGCAAGAACTAGATTGAAAATGTGTTAGTTGGGAGCACGATAAACCCAAGAGCTGAGGAGAAGAGAGTATGCATCCAGGGCAGAGAAAATTAGAATCACCGCATTCATTTATGTGTGGGTGTGCGACAGTGTGTCCTTCTCTAATAGACTGTATTGAGTCCTTGAAGCTACTCCTAGGGCTCAAATACGATGTCGGGCGAACTTAAGTCCGTCCGACATTGTTTTGGTCTTGGGACCGCCTGACCTCCTGTCGGCGGTCCCGAGACCAATTAGTATGCGACCGAACAGTGTTTCGTCGCACTCCTATTCTTTACAATGGGAGCATGCATTCCAACCGGAATGCATGCTCTCATTGTAAAATGAAGAGGTTCAGTTTATTCCTGCACCCCGTGGCAGGCACCTCAAGGTGCCTGCCACGGGGTGCAGGGATCAACAGGGGGGCACCATAGGTGCCCCCTTTGACACCAAACTGAGGCCGTGCACCCATGGGGGCCCTGCTGGGGGCCCCCAAAGCTGACTTCTGATGGCCTTTCTCTGTCGGAAAGGCCAGCACAGAAAGGCTGTCGGAATCCAACATTGGAATCCCTCAGGCAGAAAGAGCCGCCCTTGGGATTACTGAAGTAATTCCGACTGTCGGATGGGCTCTCCGAGCCTGTTGGATGGCAGTCGGAATGACCGGTCGGAATGATCAGTTGGATTCCTTTTAGACCGACACCATCCAAATGGGTCGGTCGGAAAGGAATCCGACCAGCAGATTACGATGCGGTAGGATTGGCTTCGACCGACGGTCGGAGCCGTATCCTACCGCATCGTAATCGGCCCCTTAGTGTCAGTGTCTGCCAAATATCTATGCTGGTCCCATCATAACAGTTTTATCTCTGATGCAATTGTGCCAGTTCATGGTATAATTGTGCCTAAGCCATAATATTTTCATCCTTGACTATTTTGGGCATTTTGATCTAGTAACAGTTGTTCCGTACCGGATGCCATCATTGACATATTAAGAGCATGACTGACCTGCTTTTAGCCACCCCTGTCAGAATGGCAACTGCTTCTCCCATAATAGTGGCCATAAATTATATATAGTGGGCATCCAGTCCTAACACAGTGGTAGCCCTGATTTAATTTTATTAGCATAACACAGGAATTTTTAGTGTCAGCATGCATGGCCTATGATTGAAATGGTGAACAGACATAATATCGAATTTTTTATATCGAATTGCCAAAATATCGAGTTTTTTATATAGAATGGACAGAATATCGAATTGCCAAAATATAGTGGTGCAGAATATCGAAATTCAGGTAAGAAATATCGATTGTCATAATATCGACAGTCATAATATAGTTGTTAAAAATATTGAATTTTTTTATAGTGTTTTAAGTGTTAGTATATGTGTTAAAAGTATGTATTATTTTTGTAATGTATGTTTGTAATTTTTTTAAAGTAATGAATTTTATGTTATTTAATTTTTGCGTAATTTAATTCCGTAGCGGGTTGTGGGTTTATAGGGGAATAGGGTGGGAAGTAATTTAATTATAGTAAATTAAATATTAATTTATAGGAATTATTAATTATTTTTAATTTAATTTTGCGTTTTAGTTCTGTAGCGGGTTGTGGGTTTATAGGGGAATAGGGTGGGAAGTAATTTAATTGTAATTAAGTAATTATTTAATTTTATTTATTGGTATTGATAAATAATTTATTGTTAATTAATTATTAATTGGTAATTAATTTTTATTAATTGGTAATTAATTTTTATTAATTTTTTAATTGATAATTATATTAATTGTATTAATTTATTATTCAGAGCGGGTTGTGGGTTTATAGGGGAATAGGGTGGGAAGTAATTTAATTGTAATTAAGTAATTATTTATTTTTATTTATTGGTATTGATTATTAATTGGTAATTAATTTTTATTAATTGGTAATTAATTTTTATTAATTGGTAATTAATTTTTATTAATTGATAATTATATTAATTGTATTAATTTATTATTCGGAGCGGGTTGATAGGGGAATAGGGTGGGAAGTAATTTAATTGTAATTAAATAATTATTGAAAATATTTTTGTGTATTGATAATTAATTTACTGTTAATTAATTATTAATTGGTAAACATTTTGTATTACTTATTAATTTTTGGTATTGAAAAATAATTTGTGGTTAATTAATTATTAATAGGTAATTAATTTTTAATAATTAATATTGATTGGTATTTATAATTATTAAATAATTTGTCATTGGGAATTAATTTTTAATACATTTTTATTGGTATTGATAATTAATTTATATATATTTAATTATTAAATCATTACTTTCCCTACTGTTGCACTCACTGGAGGGGAATAGTAATTTTTACCCTCCCGCTATCCAACACTTTCCCTACTGTTGCACTCTCTGGAGTGGGAATAGTAATTTTTACCCCTACGCCATCCAACGCTTTCCCTACTGTTGCACTCACTGGAGTGGAAATAGTAATTTTTACCCCTACGCTATCCAACGCTTTCCCTACTGTTGCACTCACTGGAGTGAGAATAGTAATTTGTACCCCTACGCTTTCCAACGCTTTCCCTACTGTTGCACTCTCTGGAGTGGGAATAGTAATTTTTACCCCTACGCTATCCAACGCTTTCCCTACTGTTGCACTCTCTGGAGTGGGAATAGTAATTTTTACCCCTACGCTATCCAACGCTTTCCCTACTGTTGCACTCTCTGGAGTGGGAATAGTAATTTTTACCCCTACGCTATCCAACGCTTTCCCTACTGTTGCACTCACTGGAGTGGGAATAGTAATTCTTACCCCTACACTATCCAACACTTTCCCTACTGTTGCACTCACTGGAGTGGGAATAGTAATTTTTACCTACCCGCTATCCAACGCTTTCCCTACTGTTGCACTCAATGGAGTGGGAATAGTAATTTTTACCCTCCCGCTATCCAACGCTTTCCCTACTGTTGCACTCACTGGAGTGGGAATAGTAATTTTTACCTACCTGCTATCCAACGCTTTCCCTACTGTTGCACTCACTGGAGTGGGAATAGTAATTTTTACCCTCCCGCTATCCAACGCTTTCCTTACTGTTGCACTCACTGGAGTGGGAATAGTAATTTTTACCCTCCCGCTATCCAACGCTTTCCCTACTGTTGCACTCACTGGAGTGGGAATAGTAATTTTTACCCTCCTGCTATCCAACGCTTTCCCTACTGTTGCACTCACTGGAGTGGGAATAGTAAATGTTACCCTCCCGCTATCCAACACTAAAAATATTGAATATTTTTTAATAATATTAAGTTAACATATATATGTATTTAAAAATACATGTTTATATATTTTTTTATTTACATTAATTATTTATTAATTTTAAGGTTAAGTATTTTTAAGTATGTTTTACTTAATTATATTTATTATTTTATTATTTTACATTACTTTTAAGACATTTAAAAAATTCGATATTTTAACAAACTATGGGGCCCATTACGATGGCGGGCGGATTTTGTCCGCCCGCCACCGCAACGGAGCCAGGGACCGCCCGCTGCCGTCACGGCGGTCCCGCCAGGCACATTATGATGCGCCCGCCACACTGGCGGGCGCATCCCGCATATTATACATTGTGGCAGGCGGTGCTGTCAGCAGCACCCGCCGCAAGGTACAAAATGCATGTTGTGCTTTTTCATGCACAACGTGACAGGCACCGCGCGGTGCCTGCCACCTTGTGCATGCAACTGCAGGGGGGGTACCATAGGTACCCCCCATGTGCACACTCCACCCCCCCAACATCCTGGGGGCCCGCAACGGGCCCCCAAATGCGAATACCGCCTGCCTATTCATGGCGGTAATACCGCCATGAAAAGGCACCTCTCCGCCTACATCCTAATATGGATGGCGGTGTCTCACAGACACCGCCACCATATTAAGGCCGTTTACCGCACGGTCGACAATTCGACAAGCGGAAACGCGGCGGGCGGTATTTCCATCCGCCGCTGACCCCCCAGCCATGCTAATATGGCGGGGGTAAATGGGTGGCGGGCGGAGGGAAATGGAGGGCGGATCGTCACCGCCATGCGGGCGGTGGCGATCCGCCCTCCATCGTAATGACCCCCCTATATTATTTACAACGATATTTTGGATTCGATATTTTTGTACTTACCTGTTTGTAGATAGGAAGTCGATATTCTGGCATTCTATATTTTGTCATCGATATTTTGGCAGGTCGATATTTTGCTCCTCGATATTCTGTCAGTGATCCGATTGAAATACCTTGGTATTTGAAGCACAATCCGTCCATGAGAGGCATTTCTACATGGCGGTACTCAATGAAAATGACAAGCTGATGTTTGGGGACTCTGTATTTTCTAACAATGAAAACTGATTTGATTTTTAAAGGAAAAAAATATTCTTTTTCAGAAAAGGTTTTTTTTCTGGAATATTGAGTTTGATTGCTCAAAGTAGAAAGTGGTATTTGATAGAAACATATGTGTATTTTCAAAAAATAATATGCTAATGAAGACAAAATATTGCAATTCTAAAACACATTTAAAGTTGTTAGCCGAATGATAGTTCAGTTTGAGTTGGGGAGACTTACTGCTGTGGTTATGCCCTTTGTGGCACACGGCATGCCGTGATTTGAATGTTACTTCATTACTCAGGCGAAGGCATTTAATATTGATAAACGTTTTCCTAGCATTCTGCTGATAATTTTACCTGGAATGTTTGGGTGGCTACTACTGATACTCGTGCTTAGGGTGGTCATAGTGTAATGTTAATACAGTTCATCAGCATTTTACAGTGATAAAATATGCTAGTAGCTCAGCAGGACTTTCATTGAGCAGAAGTAGCTCTCACTACAGAAAAGGTTGGAGACCCCTGTTCTAGGCAAATCACTTAATCTCCCCGCGCCTAACAAAAATGAATGTGTCCCTCTGTAACGAAACTGGTGCTCATGTAAAGCGCTCCGATACCCGATATCTTCGGGTCGAGTTCGCGCTATATAAAACTCTAAAAAATATAATTTAAAAAACGCATCTCGCTATGTTTCCTACCTTCATTCTAGCCCACACCTGCCGTTCCTATGAGTGCACGCTTTTTTGCTTTTGTCATTTCTCTCAGGAATTCCTCATTTGGGCAGTTCAACTTAGTGCATGTACACTGTGGATTTCTCCTCCTTCAGAGAGAGTATGCATTCTCCAGGTGTTACACACCTCAAGCTGCTGTACTGCCTTGGATACCAGTTTTGGCTCACACCTTGGGTCTAAAGTGTACAGTGAATACTCTATGGGCCCTATTTTCAAAGGCACATTTGAGCTTAAAAAATAAGTATCTTTTTTATACCAATCTGGAATATACATTACTGGCAGGAGTAAATGCACTTACTACAGTGGAATTCTGAGCCACAAGTATGGAGAAATCTCCAGTAGTAAATGCCACTCAAGGGGTGGAAGTGGGCATTCCAAGACATGGTTTGCCTTGTGTGATTGGAAGCATCTACAAGGATGTATGTTTGTGGGCATTCCTAAACTCCTCTCCTACGTCCACCCTTCCTGGAAATAGTAGGAGATTTACTCCTGCCAAGGCTGAAGTACTTCACTTTCCGGGATGGAAAGCAGAAAGGATTCTCTCCAGAATTGGTGGGGGATCTAGCGGAAAGCCTTTCCTCACAGGGAGAACTATTGTACCCTTAAAGAAAAAAATGTGCATGTGCACAGGATGCTCCACCCTCCTTTGTGGTGTTCTTCACTGTGGAGAATTTGGCACAGGGGAAATTGGAACCACTGGAAAAACTTAAATGAAGTTTCACTGGTCTACTTGGAAATCTGCACTTGGAGCAGCTCTCGAGGCGCACTCGTGGGGAGCTTTGTGAATAGGAAAAAAGTGTAAAATCACTCTGAGGTGTTGGTCTAAATGTCCGTCTGTACTTTTACATTTTTTGTGACTAGGGCTCTATTTTATAAAACATATACGTTTTCTATGCCTTGCTTGCTTCCACTGCCAAACCAGCATTTATTTATTGACACCTAGGTACATAGTGGCATTGCTTTAGAGTACTGAATTACAGTGTTTCTCCTTTCCCTGGTTCCCCGGGGTCTGAGCCATGTTACTTGTTGTCTAAAAAGAACTTATATTTTTGGCTTTTGGGAGGCAGGGGACTGGCTGCTTCATCCACTATAGCAGAGGCCTCTGGCTCTGACCGTTTCTGGATTTAAAATACTTCTGTGTATTGTATTGTATTACATTATTTCATGTTTTTAGAACAGGTCTTTTTCATGGCTTTTGTGCCTGGTATGTATTCTGGTTTTATTGCTGCATTTTAAAATTCTTAAATATTTGATTGTTTTTATATTAATCCGTGTGTGTTTTAAATCATATATGCCTTTTATGATCATCTGGGAAATGATCGAATAAAGATTATTTGAATTGAATGGATTTACAATACTTGCAAGATCTGACGCCCTAACATGTTATGAAACTGAACCTCCCACTTAGCTCTAGTCTTCTCTGGTCTTGACTACGCATTTTCTTTGCTCATTGCTTTGACTGCTCACTTGCATGTCCACTTGAAGATGGTCCTTAATTCTCTCTGATTGGTCTCTTTCCTACTGCTCACCTCTTGAATTTTCCATCTCTGGCACTGCTTTCACCTGGTCTTTAGGTGCATTCATCAACTCTCTTCCATCTCCTACCATTTCCTTATACAAGCTTACTCTCTCAACTTATCTTCTTATATACTAACTAGTTCAGCTCCCCTTACCAGCAACCTTCAACATTTGAAAGCAGTTTTTCTGTTACACCTAAACTTGGATACCCACTACTGACGGGCATTGGTTCCTCTTCCGCGCTGTCCATCCATGGAACTTTTTAATGGCTTGTGAAGTCTTTCCAACAGCTTCTCTTTTAGATCATTATTTGTGTCCCCCTCTCTTTATTCCCACTTATGTTTTTTAGTGGAATGGTTTTGAATCATTTGACTCCCTGACTGCGGAACATTCTACATTGTTTAGGTGCAAGCCTTTAGTAGTAAAACAAGCATTTGCAATGCAATAGGTCTCGCATTAGTTACATTTTGGGGTATTGGCGCTGTAAATAGCAACGTTTCTTTATGTATGAGTCCGCAATTAATCAGTGGCGGGGATCCAGAGAAAAAAATAAGTAGAGCAAATGCATGCCAGATAAAGTAAACTGCGGCACTTTATCGGTTCTTAAGAGGGGAGGCGAGAGTGGAAGGGAAAGAGAGGAGGTTTTTTAAACCAGAATGGATGCCGCACAACCCGTGAGCTTTAAGGTGCAGGCAGATGGGGTAACGATGCAGTCCTGTGATGTTGACATGCGCACTGGCAGCACATGGTTGTAGATGGGGTCCTGGTACAATGGGTTCGTTGGGGGAAGATCGTGGGTTTTTAGCTAAGCTAGACGGCCGAGCAGCAGCACTTATTGAGAACAGCATTAGCCCCTGTGAATACTTAAATGCTGTGTTTCTTTAGTCATAAGCTGGAAGTACTCACAAGTCCATGCCTGCCGGGTCATCCCTATGCCAGCCAAGGGAAAGGTGCTAAGTGCACACAGGGTTTACTGCGTTAGAAAATAGAGGTGGCTAAAAAGGGGGGTAAAAGCTTGCGCGACTGTGGCAGCAAAAGAGGGGGCGCATTTCGGCAACTTTGGCCAAAGGTCTGCCAAGAGCGGAATTATAAGTCTAAGGGGGAACGGGGCTGCCCACGAGGCAATAAAAGGCAAACTCGGCATGCGCATGCGCTGCCTACGCTCAGTTGCTGAGTAATGGATGGATGACTGGGTGAATCAACCAAGCCATTTATGTCCCGTTTGCAGACTTGAGCCAAGACTCGAGAATGGGTGAATGAATAAATGAACTAACACAAGGATAGACTGAATAATGAATCAACAGGTTAATTGAATCGTTGAATGAGTGCACTTGTGGACGAAAGAATGCATGGATGGATGGCTGATGAATGGACTCAACCGACAAAGATGAGTGGAATCCATACAAGAATGCTAGGCTACCATGAATGAATGAACACATGGCTAGTGGTTTGATAAATGCATTCAATGAATGAGCTTGTTGCCTCATGAAATGAACGAACGCAAAAATGAGTGCATTAATGAATGAATGATTAGTGAATGGATTAATTGAATCTGTTCATAGCCTTGCCTAATGGAAGCCAATGCTAATGGAAATGAATGAATCAATTGATGAATACTGTGGAGCTGCATCTACAGAGATGAAAAGTTATGTAATTTTTGGTCCTGTTGGCGAGTTTGGTCATTACTTGATTGTAAAGCTGGCTTGGCGAATCAAATGATCGCCGCTGGCACCTAAACGTCATGGCTCAGGTTTTAGGCAATACCAGCTCAGCGCTTCATCCTTCTAAGGTCGACAAATCCAATACCATTACATTTGGTTACAGTAGCACATATAAACAGAAGAGACATGCTATAAGGTGCAATTAAACGTCTAATTATTATAACTACTGTGAACGATCCGCAGTATTTTAAGCAGGGGCGTAGCGCAGGAGAGGCCCCAACCTTCCAGGGGGCCCTAACCCTTCAAGAGGGCCCCATTAAAAAACCAGAAAGCTGAACCTCGGCAATCATACTATATGCCCTCTGTGGTAAGAGCTCAGGCTAAGAGGCAGCGGCATTTGTGGCGAGAATCGCTAAAAGTTCGAAAACACTATTTGAAACAGTACCACAGAAGTAGGACTACAATAGCAAGTATCGTAGAAGACCATCTGGATTATAGTGGGAATCGGCCATATTGGAAGAGGAGCGCTTTGACTTCGATGGCGGTGGAGTGAGTTTTAAGAAAGTGATTGTAGCAAATGGCTGAGTTTGTACATACCTAAGTGGTGACAAGCATTAAAACAAGACTTTTTCTATTTTTTCTTGCCACATTTACTGTTCTAACCGGTGACCTACATTATCCCGACTGAGCCAGTTTCCGTTTCCCACACGAGATGGTCTTCCTATGGAATGCTTAGCCTGTTGGAAATGGAAATATTCCGCCAGTTACGGGAAGGCAGCGGTTAATATCTAGTCGGCGCGGACACTTTGAACTTGGAGGAAATACAACTAAGTGATTAGTGTCTGTTATTCCCAAAAGAGTCTTTTATGCAGGCAAACCCACAGAGTACGGGAGGGAGGGAGGGGGTGGGGGGTTGTAAAGAAGGCACCAAAGCACGTCGTGCCTGCAGTAAGAGAAACTGCATAAAGAAAATAGTGCTCACAGTCTAAAAAACACGTACCGTGTAACAACTGAAGTAAAGGGGCCAGTTGCCATGGGAGGTGACAAATGAAGAGGAGGCGGTACTAAGGAGGGACTAACAAGCCTGTTTACGAATCAGAAGCCAGCATTTAGGACAGACAATCACACAAGCCAATAGCAAATATGGGCTGAGAGTGGGCGGGGCTTCTATTCCCAACAGCAGATCGCCAGAGCAGCGCATGCCCGCTGGCTCAGGCTCGACCTAAACAAAAGACCAGCTTCAGCTCACCCTAAGCTCTGCGGCAAACTCTGCCTCTAGCCAGCCAGGCTAGTACATGTGTTAGTTGCCCAAAGGCAAATTATATACCCCAAACTATATTTACCCACAAGATTATTACAAGTAAAACCTGGCAAGAACCCTGTTGGCAAATGTTGTGAAATTCCAATTTGCACTCTCAGGAACACGTTCCAAGTTGTGAGATGCTAATTCTTGCGCATGTACGAAAATCGGAATATTTCGTTCTTTAACGACAAAATACTTAACAGGTTTTACCTGCAGTAGAAGGCCAATAGCAGCATGGGCAAGATGCCCATGTGCATTTAGTGCCTGGGTAAATGCAGGCCAATTGGAATCACGCCTCTGGTTACAAATGAGGTTTGCATCCAAAACAGTATTATGCCTGCATTAGTAATCAGCGCCAAACAGATGCGTACCTTCGGGGGGTGGGGTGTTTGGGGGGTTACACCCCCCTAATAAATGTATTTGGTAGTAAATAGTTGGGTACAGGTGCTTTAAGTCAATGTATGGTGTGGTGTTTGTCGGATTTCACTTGGGATTTTTATATACACATGCAGAAAAAAACACACTCACTCGAGTCTCTGTTTTAAAGGGCTTAAACATGGTTATTTTACAAAATATTGAGTTATAAGTACCCCTCACAATCCGCACTCCTCTCCCTTCCTACTGCTCCTTACGGCCCCCTCTGGCCCTTCTTCTCGTATAATGCATATGTGATTGTTGGGAAATCTGGAGCTCGCCCCCCTCAATTACCCCCAATCTTACTGACCAAGCTACACCCCTGGCGCCAAAGCAGCGAGTCCAATGAGCCACCCTGGGTTCAATCACATTAATACAGGCATCTGTGGATCGTGCAGTGCATGTTATCCTCAGCCGTGGGCTGTGACATGGGTGATGGTCAGACTGAGGCTCCTCCTCAGAGGTTAGTGGCCTCCACGCAAAATGGTGGATAGTAGGTTCCACCTTTGTGATTTTTTAGGCCCAGCATGCCACTCACAGGCCGCTACACAGTGCCCAAACTCTCAGTTGCAACCTTCCACTGGGGGCACTGCAGGAAAATATTCAGTTACGGAAGGATTACAGTATGCAGTAACTGAGACCTAAAGCCATGCATCTGGATATAACACAATATATTTCTGAGGTTTGTGCCAGCTAAATAGAGTGCCATATCAAATAGCAAAGAAGCTCATAGAAGGGTATTTTAACTTTGGAAATAGAAATAAAATATCCAAGGTTTTGAAGATGCATCATGTTACATAATATATGAGATAAAGTACCCCATGTCGTACATTATAATAATATTGTAAGTCATTGGAGAGTTCTGTGACCATAGAGTTAAAAAACGATTTTCCCTATCTGTGATTACTGTCTTTGCCTGTGGTTGTTACAGTTTAAAATTGTAGTTCTAACCTGCCCGTGATTGCATATTTAATTACCTGTTTTGTGTTCAAACTTGTGGTTTTTCCTGCCCATGATTGCTTCCATTTAACGTGTTGAATTGTGGGATTTGCAGTCCTAAATCTCTGTAGTTTTTCCCTCTCCACTCCCGGTGACTACCAGTTTTCCCTCCAAATTTCCCCTTGTCTCTGTGCTAAGACCTGTATGTTAAACAGTGCACCCCAGCCACCATTTTGTGTTAACAAGTCAGTGAAACCAGCCCCCCCCCCTCCCCCCAGCAACAGGGATATTCTACATCAGAGTGTGCTCTGAGGCAGCAGTGATCTTCTGTGTGCTGTTTAAACTGTGTTTAATAGGGACTGTGCACTTCGTTTTTTGTCTAGGAGAGGGAGTAAAGTTTTATACAAACACTATTTTCAGAGGACAAGTTAGCCCTTTACCTGCAGAAGTCCAAAGTGTGGATTGAGCCTGTCTGTCTCCTAGGAGATTCTGAACAAGAGAAGCAGCTCCCAACTCCCTTGCCAGCAAACCTTGTCTGAGGTTGCCGGGACCTTATATAGTCTGCTAGTGGTAGGTACATGTATACACTGATTGGAGGTAGTATCTGATGTTTCTATTGGATTAGGGTTAGTGTCCTCATTGGTTGGGTATTTGAGGGTTCTGATTGGTTTCTGGGTCTGGATTCAATCAATGTAGGGTTGGGGTTGGGGCTAGGGTTAGGATTTCTATTGGAAGTAGGGACTAGGGCTTCCTGTGTTATTGGTTTTTGGGACTGGGGTGGGATTATGGCTAGGGTTAGGCCTTTAATTGGAAGTTGCGATTAGGGCTTTTGGTGTGATTGGTTGCTGGACT
Source organism: Calotriton arnoldi (assembly GCA_963921515.1). Classification (NCBI taxonomy): domain Eukaryota; kingdom Metazoa; phylum Chordata; class Amphibia; order Caudata; family Salamandridae; genus Calotriton; species Calotriton arnoldi. The sequence goes on along the minus strand of CAWUFW010003877.1, from coordinate 54,534 downwards.
AGGTGTGGTACTAAGAGTAGGGTTAGGCTTTCTATTGGAAGTAGGGACTAGGGCTTCCTGTGCCATTGGTTGCTTGGACTTGGGTTGGGACTACTGGTAGGGCTAGAACCTCTATTGGACGTAGAGTTAAGGGTTTTTGAAAGTTATTGGGTGCTTGGACTAGGGCTGAGATTGGCTGTAAGGTCCTCGTCTCCTATTGTTTCTAGATTTTAGGGCTAGTGTTGTGATTGGATAGGGTTAGGGTTCCCATTGGCTGAAGGGGTCACCTGACTACTAGGGCTATAAACGTCCGAGGCTTAGGGCGTCTCAGCCCGGGCGTCGAGGCTAAGGGCGGAGAGGACAAGGGTGAGTGCCTGTTTGAGCCTGTTAAGGGCGGAGAGGACAAGGGTGAGTGCCTGTTTGAGCCTGTAAAGGGCGGAGAGGACAAGGGTGAGTGCCTGTTTAAGCCTGTTCGAGACTGGTCGGGACCTGGGCCATAAATGCTGCCCATTTTCCCATACATCAATACCCACCCTATGTATGTGTCCCTCTATATATAAGCATTCATTTTCACTATAGATATGTACCTATCTTTGTGTATTGCTTTGTATAAACATGTAGAATTATGTTGTTATTAAAAAAATGTTTTAAAAAAAACATCTTTGGTCTACATGTACTTGCTTCCATTGTGCATCTATGTACCTCCATGTACTTGGATCTGTGTGTCTGTTACCTTTCTCCTGAAAAAGCATATCCAATGCACTACCCGATTTCTCATCCTGTACCTCTATCAATATCTTTAATCTGCGTATACTTACCTCCTTTATGCATCTATATACTTTCAATGTACTTATGGATCTATATATTTATCACTTTCTTCTAATTTAGCATTTCCAATGCACTACCCTATTTCTCAGCCTATACTTCTCTCAATATATCTTCTAGCCCAACTTTCTGACTCATCTCAAACTTCTTTCTACTACTCTTTCCAATGCACTACCCTATCTCTCACCCTATACATCTATCATTATATCCTCTACACCCACTCTCTCATTTATCCCAAACCCCATACCACTACTATGTTCCCCAAAATAACCCTTTTTTGACTCTCTCCTACTCTACCCCTCCTTGCATCATCTGACACCTCCTTTACTGTACCGATCCCCCAAACAAACCTTTCTAAACTCTTCCCTCTGACTCCTCCCTCCAAAAACCCTTTTTACTCATCCAAAAGCCTCCTCCTATTGCTATGACCTAAAAAAAGAAATCCTTCACTCTTCTATCCCTCCACTATCCCTTTCAATAAAAATAACAGACTAACATGTTCACTTCTCTAATTCCATATTCCACTATACTAATTCACCACTAATCCTTTATGGGTTCCAGAGTAGCGTGCTACTCGCCAACAAAGCATTTCAACACCTCATCAGGGTTACAAACGCTATATAAATGCAAACCTTTTTCCCTTTTTTACCCCTCCCCAACCCTTCTCAATCCAAATAACTGACTAACATATCCACCACTCAAATTACTTCATATTTCACTATACTAATTTTCAACACTAATCCTTTATAGGTTCCGGAGTAGCCTGCTACTCGCCAGAAAAGCGCTTCAACACCCCATCAGGGGTAACAGGCGCTATATGAATGCAAACCTTTCTTTCCCTTCTATCCCTCCGCTATCCTTCTCACTCCAAATAACTGACTAATATCCACCACTCAAATTACTTTCATATTTCACCATACTAATTCACCACTAATCCTTTATGGGTTTCCGGAGTAGCGTGCTACTCACCCAATAAAAAAGCGCTTTAAACCCCATCAGGGGTAAGAAGCGCTATATAAATACAAACCTTTTTCCTCTTCTATCCTTCTGCTATCCTTCCGAATCCGCAGAAACATGGCCGCCGAGTAGGAGCCCCCTGTAGGAGCTCCTGGGTTGGGGATCACCGTTCGGTGTATATCCCTGGTTAACCCCGCCATCTGCCCTCCTCTCTACTCTTCATTGTATGCTACGCATCCCTGGATCGCACAGACCGATTGCGACTTACCGGCATTGGGGATTACTGGTCGAATGCTGCGAGGTCCTGACTCGGTGTCCTGTAGCCTTTCCGCCCCTGGGGGTTGCGGTGCCGTGCTACGGTTCCGTTCCTGCTGAGACGGGTCACGGGCCCCCGGCGAGCCTCGAGACCGGTCCACGCCTGGGGATTCATCGTCCGGCAACCCCCCCTCCCTGCTCCGATGGCTGAGATGCTGTATTGAGGTGCCGTGCTGACCGCGATGACTTGCGGGACTACGGTGAGCCTCTCAACATCATTCGCCTCTTGCCTGGGGAATCTGCACTCTGAGCGGCTACCACACGGAATCCCTCGCTGGACGTCCCTGGTGGTGAGTGCCGCTGCACCGCGCCACTCCCAGGCAATTCTCGTCGTCGTGGGCCTGACTGCCCCTCGCCCGTGGAACCGGGGTGGCGTGTTGTGTCTGTGCTCAGCGGAGGACCGAGACTCTCCTGACACAAGCCGCTATTGCGGAAAACTGGTGCGGTGACCCTCCGCAGGCCCTGTGAGTGCTGATGACAGGAGCGTCTGGGCTCCGAATTTACTTTAGCGCTCGTCCGGCTCATGACTGCAGCAGGCTCCGCTGCCCGAGCCGCTCCGACCGAGGTGCCCTTCCGAGGTTGAGGGTGACGTCCGTGGCGCGCTGTGAGCGACCAGATAAGTTGAACTACAGTTGCGATTGACGGTGCGGGACAGTTGTGGGCAGTGTGTTGGGCTGATCACCTGAGTCTGTGCATTTTTGTAGTGCCGCCACTCATGCCTGACACGGGTTGTTGCTTCTTGTTGGGCTGGAAGTGCTCCTCACTCAGCAAGGTTGGCAGCCATTTTACACATTGCTGACTGCTCGTTTTATAGGAGCAAATCATCATAACAGTGACAGGCTAGGTCACGATTCATGCCTGGTTGATAACTGTGAGGATGCCTCTCGCAGATTATTAATTTGGAGTCATTTAAAGATAAGCACCACATTGATAACCAAGAAAGGTCCTCCCATCAATGATGCTATAAACAGAGAAACAGGACTACACCACGGAGGTCCACTTAACAGAAAGCGAAAGTGGACTACTTAGCAGAGACAGGTCTAGGAAGAAACACTTAAGGGAAAGCAAAAAAAAAAAAAAAGGACCACAGCGCAGGAACAGGTTGATGAAGGATACAGAGCGGCCATCTTGATCTGATACCGAACACTGAATACTGAATACGATTAATACACTCTGAAGGGGCCGACAAAAAAAAAAGGTAATGAAATATAGAAACTAAGAAGGAGAAAGAAAATATTACAATGGATAAAAACCTTGCACTGTCAGGCCATCATGCCTTCACCATTCTCTACCCGCCCGATCTCTCCAAAAATGCAGCAAAGAAATTCAAGCACAGGCTAATGGTAACCCACCCGGAGACTCTTATCTCAGACCCATACTTCTGCATTAGCAAAGGCATATTATCCAACGATCTTATCTTCCACACAAAGAAACGTGCCCAGTGGAGAAAATATCTTTCACTCTTTGCTCCGAATCTCCAATGTAAAAAAAAACAGCATGCCTTCAAATTGTCGGTAACAGCTTCAGACTTTTGCCCTGCGAATGCCACCATCACCATCTACAACAACGGTAATATCCTTATACAAGCCTCCGATGCTAATCTTGATACCATAGATAGGATCTTTCCTACTCTCAAGAAAGCAGTAAACAGCAAGAATAGCACACTCCCTGTATCTTATCATCCTCAGTATCTAGATGCCACCCCAACTCCACGACAAAATCCCATAACAAATTCCTCCGAACCGACATCTCCTCACACCCCCAATGAGCCCTACCACCCAGCCACTGCGGTCACAACCACACTCGGGTCCCCTGGCCCAGGAGGGATTGGGCTGCAAGTAGTTAACAATCACATCATTACATTACATTACAGCAACGCTAAGCACGACGCCTCTAAGTTTCAAGGCGATCTTGCTGCAGTTGCCGGGTGGATGACAGCTAACTGCCTCCAGCTGAATGCTAGCAAGTTAGAGGTGTTGCTGGTGGGTAGGGATCATGGGTTATGGAATGAGTATTGGTGGCCCATGAATTTAGGCACCCCCTCTCCCCCTAAACAGGTGGTGAAGAATTTGGGGGTTTGGATGGATGCCTCTCTCAATTTCCAGACCCAAACGAAGAAGGTGGCGGGTACCTGTTTTGGTTTGCTGCGCGGTCTCAAACCTATTCTGGGCTTCTTTGATGCCCCGACCAGACAGATTATTATCCAGGCCCTGATTATATCGAGGCTTGATTATGCGAACTCCCTATATCTGGGGGCTAACAAGGCGGAAGTACTCAGGTTACAGAGAGTTCAGAACGCTGCGGCAAGATCTCTTCTGGGTCTGCGTAGAGTCTGCTCAGTTGCTAACTCAATTCGCTGCCTCCATTGGCTGCCTGTAGCTCAACGGATTGAGTTCAAGGCTCTCTGTTTTGCCTTTAAAATTTCGAAGGCCGCCTCCCTAGCATCTTGAAGGATCTGTTATCCTTTTATGTCCCCTCCCGTCAGCTTCTGTTCTATGTGCCAACATCTACTAGTGGTTCCTCGGGTTAGGAGGACCCGGGCCGGTGGGCGTTCCTTCTGGTATAGAGCAGCCATTCTTTGGAATTCTTTGCCCCTCCATATTCGTGGTCTTAGTAATTTTGCCAAATTTAGGAAAGCTATTAAAACTTTTCTCTTTTCCACTGTGTGGGTCTCCTGGCTCCCTCTTTGCGTTGTGGTCTCCTAATTTGTTGTTTAGCGCCGGGACGCCTCTTGGCCGGGGCAGCTGTTGCGCTTTATAAATCTTTCAAATAGAAATAGAAATAGAAAAATAGTCACACCCATTGATTCCTACCCCCAGTCACATCGATTGCTTCCACACCTGGATCCCCCGGCCCAGCCGGGACAGGGTTATTCTTAGCTACCGATCGCTGCAATGTTGATCCATCACTGTTATCCCCGTCAACCATGAATGAAGCCACCAACCGGGACTCCACTCACATCTTGCTTCTATCCCCACTCTCATCTAATTTAGATTACAAAGATCCCCCGGACCTATTGTCTACCAAGACACCTGATCGGACACCAACACCTGCAATACTCATTCCACCCATCAGAATACAACACACAACGACCAGTCCACACACCGACTTGGACCCCACAACAAACCCCCCTCAACTTACCACTCCGATCCCTAATGAGGACATCCCCATGCAACCGGAGAACGCTTTCACGCATACAGACCCTACCTGCAGATCACCCTCCACAAAAGAACATACAACTACACATACTACTAACCTTCCCAATTCCGTTTGGTTTGCAAGATTCAATGAGTTAGCCTCAGGCCTAGCCCATCTCAAGGCCGAGATGCATAACCTATCAACCATCACCAAAGAACTTCTAAACGTACACAGAGCCACCAATGCCACCGTGAACCAAATCAGTCTCCAAACTAGTAGCTACTTCCCCAAGATTTCACACCACGAGAAAACAAGTCAGAGTAACCAAATCAGTCCACAAATTAGTGGATACATCCCCAAGATCTCACGCCCTGACAATAATATTCAGATTAACTTACCTTCCCCCTCTTGGCCTAGGAGGACAAACGTTGAACTATCCGACAGCGACATAGACGACCTCCTCATATCTTATGCCTTAGCAACAGATAGCAGTATGTCACAATGTGGCACTATCCAATCCATGCAAACCAACCCCTTCAGAGAATCCACACACAATAACAGATCCGTAAATAGAGATAATCTCACAAATATCAACATAGAGCAGACTGCCCTTACCCATTCTATTAACAAGATAAAGTGTGCACTCATTAATTGCAGATCAGCTAGCAAACATGCACCTGACATTTTCGACCTAATCCTAGAGAATGATTTAGACATTATCGTCCTCACCGAAACATGGTTAAACAGCTCCTCCTCCCCATCCTTGATCTATTGGTTCCTCCTAGTCATGACCTAATCCGCCTTGATAGAAATGTGGCACCGGGAGGTGGGTTAGCCTGCATTTATCGTAACACAATCTCAGTCAAGCAAGTAGACTCCATCGCTCTATCCTCCAGCGAATATCTCTGTATCAATATCTCTGATGATAAGCGCCTCGCCAGCAAGCTTCACTTATTCTACCACCCCCCGAGGGATAATCTGACTTTCATCGACGAGTTAATGGAAGTCATTTCATCTAACGTCAACTCACAAGTACCACAAATTTTCCTGGGTGACTTTAACCTACACTGGAACAATGCAAATGATCACGTTGTAGGATGTCTTAAAGCGTTTCTGGCAGACCAGGACTTATCCCAATTCTGTGACAGTCCAACTCACAACAAGGGAGAGACTCTGGACCTCATCATAGCAAAAACGAGCATCATCTCATTAAAATCCATCACTCCCTGCGACTGGACTGACCATCACAGCATCCTCTTCTCCATCAATATCGAGGTCACTCCAAAAAGGAGTCAACCATCAAAAACAAAACAATGGAAAAGGAACTTACAGAACATCAACCCCATCACCCTGGTAAACCATTGCAACTCTGCCCTGACCCCCACAACTGGCATGGAGGATGTCCATGACCTCACAGCCTTTTACAATTCCACGATGCTGGAAATCCTGGACTCTACAGCACCCCTCCAAGAGAAAAATGTGTCCTCCAAAATTTCCAAACCTTGGTTCAATGACTCCCTGAACTCGGAGCGACGCAAGCTAAGAGCTGCCGAACGATTATGGAAATCAGCACCCACCGACGTTCACCTACAGCACCTTAGAACGTTAAGGAACGCATACAACAGGAAGATTCTAAAGGCCAAGGCAGACTTTTTCAGAACCCAGCTGAACCAAGCAATCAACCGTCCCAAAAAACTCTTCGAAATCGTCAAGCAACAAGCTCGCAACACGGCTAACTCCGCGAATCTCAACGACCTGGATACACCTTCCTGCGATGAGCTTGCCAACTTCTTCCGTGAAAAGATAAAGGTCATCGAGCTCGACATCCAATCTAAGAAGGCCCTCCCACAACCGGTGGCCCTTGATGCTAACGGATATTCACAACTCAAGGTCCTTTTCAGCTCTCCAGGGGAAGTCACAAAAAACAATGCCTCCTGGAACACCTTAGCACCAATCTCTGAACAAAAAATCTATAACACTCTTCTAGCAATCAATCCCTCCAATCACTTTGTCATAAGGTTTCTGCACATACAGAGCTATGCACAGGATAATAGGACCTCGGAATATAGTGGTGAGCCAACCATAAACCTTAGCACCCAAAACCCCAACCCAACTAGCCTTAGCGTCCCATTAGCACTAATGTACCAATGATTAGACAACCCAGAACACGGTATCTCTCTCTCAGGACTCGCAGAGGCAAGAACACTCTTTCGTTACTCTCGTACCTGTCCACTACATGCGTAAGAAGAGACACTTTATAGTTCAAAATATTTATTGCAACCTACGTGCCCTTAGATACAGTACACGTGTCAGTACTAATAGCATAATACATAAGAATAATATAATCAGCATAGTTACTACTCCATAGAATACGAACGGGGAAAGCATCTCATAAAGCAGTGGATATATGTCTAACTAACATTACCACCCTCCCCGTGCTAGAAGCCAGTTTATTATAATAATAGAAGACCTTTGGGCTTTGACTAGCGAACCCCCATACCTCAGTCTCTTGATGCAAAACTACATCAGCAAACAATCACAGCTCTTCTCTCTGGAAAGGTCGTCTCCAAGTGCTATCTTAGAGCAAGCGAGCGCATTATTAAAAGCACACTAATTTCTCAATGGCAGCTGTACAAGTGTTATGTCTAGGTGCGAGGGACGGGCCAAATCAGTAGAAACCAGGGATTTGTTATTCGACCTTGTAACTGTTGTTCAGACTGAGCCCACAAAGGGAATAGGAGAAAAGGTGAGAAACAGAAAATGCAGACTATTGTAGAACAACTTGGCAATAACAGAGGGCGACAGAACAACATCCAATAGTAACGTGCGCAAGAGTCATCATGGCAGCCAGGCGTGGTAACGTAGCCAAACCTGCCAGGAGGCCATGAGCCACAAGACACCCTCCCCTGGTCAGTCCAGCGGCCACGACGAAAATGAAGACAGAGTTCCAAATACCTGAGCAGAATAGAGGCGGTCTACTAACAACTAACGGCAAGTCAATCAATCCAAAAATGTGAAAGAGCAGAAAAATGCTATACCGTCCAGAAGGACATCATTGGAATCGTCAAAAAACGTAGACGCCATCCAGTCCAATAGGTCAAAGCTGCAGGAATGTTCTTCAGAGTATGGAGCATCCAAAAGCAATGCGGGACAGCTTGCGTGATATTCAATATAACTTTGTTGTAGGAGATTCTGAGCAGCCGCCCAGATATCCCATTGTGCCAAAATCCCCAGTGCAGCCGCACGCATCATAAAGCCAGCAGCGGAACAGTCCCGTTCATGGGCCTCTAAGGGACCCACCAACCGAACAAAATCCGGGACCGACAATGACGAATTGGAGAGGCAATAATCCATGGTCCATGTAAACGGACAGCGGATGCAAGACATCACAGGTTGCACGCAAGTGAAATACGCAAAGCGAAAGGAAAGGGTGTAGGACACACTGATAGTTGCCAAGGGCAGAACATCGAAGCCAACCAGAAGTCGCTCACGGAGCAGCTGGAGGCGTTCGGGATCGAGAAGGGCCCAGTGGATGTGCAGCCATTGCGCAGAAAACAGACCAACAGCAAGACACCAGCCGCCAAAGCGAGGATTAATGGGAAACCACCAAAGACGCTAGAAAAAATAGAATGTATGAATGCCGGTATCACACCGAAAATAGTTTGAAAGGTGGACACGAGGCCAGACCCCACAACCTTAAAAAAGTGCACCAGACCCTCAGTGTTTGATGCGTTAAAAATACGATGAATTAACTCCCCAAAATGTTGGGGGAGGTCAGTGTTCAATAGGGCCTGTATTTCACTGTGGGTGCTCGCCACCTGGAGAATGAATGTCTCCCGGGCGGATGTGAGCATAACCTCCTCATTCAATAATAGGGCCTTTATTCTGCTCAACTTATTGAAATCTGCCTCCATGGTAGGAATGGAAGGCCAAATAGAGCTATCAACGATGTCGTGAGGGGGAGGAAAAAGCACATTCTTGCAGCAGACAACTCTGTGTGAGACTGTAACAATATACGGAATGCCAGCCTGTAGGCCACAACAGTCTTCGTTATTTAAAAGCAAATAGCTACCGTTGGTAAGCAAAGTAAAAGTAGGAGAAATAGCAGGAGCAGGAATACCCTTTAGCACACATGCAAGATTTGGAACTGAAACGCTACAAGCCCCGTGCAATTTAATATGTTTACAAATAAGCGAATGACCCACAGTTGAATCACAAGACTCCCCCGTGAGAAATACCTCCTTGCCATCTCTAAGGCATTTATACATGAAAGGCAAGGACCAAAGTTCATGCAGGAAAGCACTACCCAAAGGCTGGAAACGGCCTACAGGATAATGTTTCATGCACGAACCGAATTCAAATAGGGAAAAAGGTAAAGCTATAACCCCATGAACTAGCCACACCGCAGAATCTAGTTCCGCTACAGAGAATGGTAAAGGATCCACTTTTTCAATATGTAACAAAGTGTAAGATGCATCTTTCATGGACATGAACTGCTGTTTGTCAGTCAAATTAAAAGGCAGAAAGAGGGCAGTGGTGTTTAACAAATTCCAAGGAACTTTACCCAACTTAAGGGTTTGCAAAGTCCATGCAAACTGCATCACTGAACGCAACTGATTCTGACCATGATACAACATAGAGACATCATCTTGTACAATATCAACAACAGAGGATACAATATTGTTCAATGTGTAAATGCGGGAAGACAGGGTATTTATACTATTGTCAACAACAGCAAGCACCTTTTCCAAATTTGCTTGGTCTATTTCCCTAAGACGGGAAGCAGCTTCCATTTGTGACAGCTTCCAGAGCTCATTATACGCTTCATAAATGAATCTCTTCGGTCGGGGACCACGAGGTCCCAAGATAAAGTCAGATAAGTCAATAGTGCCTGATAGGAGGGATAAATGGTTCTTAACAGAGTCTAAGGACGAATGTTGTAACCATTGTTTACATAATTTACCAACCGAATACGTGGTCACAGTACGAGTTTCAGTAAATCTTGGATCAGGCTTGTCCTGTATGTAACCAGGAACTGTGCCATGAAAACGAAGTTGGCATGCATTAGATGATATGGGCCATGCCAACCAGGGTGACTGTATTAGTGCAGAAACGTTAAAGGAATTGTTCTGAAACTGAGCCTGTAACGCCATAAGGGACATATTAAAATGCAAACTATCATTTGGAAGACTCGACAAGGATGGGATGGTTGGCGCATTTAGTTGTTTAACGGTAGCCAACCCCCAACACGTGGTCTGATAAATGGAAGCATTTAAAAATAGAATTTGGGCTGGGATAAGGCAAGCACGGTGCAGGGCCTCAGTGCCCTGCACCTGCCATAGCTTCGAACCCCAGATTGATTTTAAATCCACTGTGTCTTTCCAATACTCATAACCACCCACCGCCAAGGCGCTCAAAAAGGAACCAGAATATAGTAATTTAGTGTGGGTCAACATTATTTTTTGAGTCGATGGAGATTTTAATTTAAAATAATATGACCCAGGGTTCGATCGATTAAAATCAGTAAAATAGGTGAATTTATTTCGAATAGTTTGGGAACTACCTGGTATGGGGTTTGGGCAGTGTTCCCATTGGGTGTAAGTAACAGGGCTGCGTAGTGCACTTGGTTTGTGGAGAAAATGATTTCCCCAATGCTGGTAGCAATACAAATCGGCATAATTCGCAGAATTCATATACAAGTCTTCAGCATTAAAAGAGGCATAATATTTTAAATCAGCAAACAATGCTTCAACTGCATGCACATCCCAATCATCAGAATGAATATTACTTTTTACTACATCACCCATCGAGACACGAAGGACATTTGGTACATTAATAATTTCTGTCGGGCCATGTATTTGAAAGTTTACCGCATCCCATACGATGCCATCAGCAACTGGAAACGCTGAAATGTTCACAAATGTGTGGTCACGCTTCATGATGTGTGAAGAGGAATGTGGAGCCAAAGTTCCAGCAACACTGTTCACAGCAGAGCGTTCAGGTAAATAGTGACCATTGATGAGTAGAAAAAACACTGTGACAAAGCCAATGGACATGAACAAAAAAACCAAGAAAAGTACCATCCAAATGTATGTCCAAGGTAGAATCAAAAAATTGTCTCTAAACCAGGATACAAAAAGACTAAACTGGGACGGGACTTGTGATGAGTTGGAATCTGAATCAAAAGAATAACGTGTCGGGCTCAGTGGTGTTGTTGGTTGGTGTGCCACTGACTCTGTGGCGGGATAAGTATATTCGTCCTCGGCTATGCAGGGTGATGCAGGGGGTTCAAATATATTTTCAGGCAAATCAACCATCTCCATGGTAACATCAGTGATTGTTCTTGCAGGCGTGCCTCGAACACTTGTCCGATAAATGGCAGGACAAGAAACCGCTGGTGTGACACTATTTAGGATCGGCCAGATGTTGTAGCTTGACATTTTCCACTGAGATGTATCTGTTTTCCTTGCGACCGGGAAGCGGTGGTAGGATGACTGTACGTGTTCCCTTCAAGCCCAGTACCGGAACCGGTGCACGAAAAGAGGGGCCAAATTCTTTTTTGTTCTCCACCTTCTCTCGTACCAGGTCGCCAATCTTCGGAAGCCAGCCGGCAACCGGAATCTGCACAGCAGGGTCTGTGGCTGAAGGTAAATGTGCAATCGCTAGTTTGTCTCGGGCTTCTTGTAAGTCCTGTAACATAGTAGAATGATTATCTACATCGAACTTGGCGGATTGCGCCGCCATGTCTAGACCATCAAGGTCAGGCACAAACATTCGTATGCCAAAGAGCATTTCGTAAGGGGTCCGCCCACCCAGAGGCCTTCTAGGGAGATTATTAAGTGCACGCTGAACAGTATACAAGTGGGCCAGCCAGTTCCTGCCAGTACCTATAACTCTAGCTGTCAAGGATTGCTTTAAGTCACGGTTCATTCGTTCAACGATAGAGTTGCCCTCAGGCCTATACGGAGACGAAAATTTCACCCGCACCCCTAAGGAGCCCATTGCGTCCTTGTAAGCCTTAGAGGCAAACGCCGGACCTTGGTCAGAATGGAAGGTGCCGCATGCAAAAATTCCCACAAAGACACGCAAATCCCTAATGACATTTCGTGCGTCAGCACTCCGTTGTGGCCAGACCCAGATGAACCGTGTGCACGAGTCCACTGCCACTAAGATATATTTATAGGCAGTGTCTGAAGAAAATGGACCGCAGTGATCCAAGTAAACACACCCAAAGGGTCTGTTCGAAATTGCAAGCGAGGTCTGCGGTGGTCTTGTGACTGTTGAAGGCTTGATCTGTTGACAAACGTCACAGGAAAGCACATAAGTACGTGTATCTTTGTATAAACCACGCCACCAGTAACGCTGCTGCAAAATGGAAATTGTCGCAGACACACCAGCATGCGCCGAAGCCATGCCTTCGTGTGCCGCTGCCATCAAGGAAAGTCTGCGGTCCGCGTTGGGGATCAGCCGAACCCCAACGTTAGGTATTGTTACATAAGGAGCCTGATCGGGACCTATCTGGTAAGAATATTTAGAAGGGAAACCTCTAGGGTAATTTACTCCTTCTTTTGTTGCAGCAATAGCTGCCAAGATATCAGTGTCTATTTTAGACATGGATCTAGTAACTGCTGCTACTGAACACGTGAGTACTGCTGATCTGGCAGCTTCATCTGCCAGACTGTTACCAACAGCGTGTGCGCCCACTCGCTGATGGCCTAGGGTGTGAACCACCTGTGTGAGTGGCAGACGTCTTTGTAATTCTGCCACCCTAACCCAAAGCATTTTATGCTTGATTGTGTTGCCTTTAGCGTCTCTATAGTCATTTTGCGACCAAAAGAACAGATTGTCATTGTATGATTGAACACAGTAGTAAGAATCGCACACGATTAAAGTGGTCACATCAGGATTTACGAACTCAAGCGCAAGCACCAAGGCACGCAACTCGGCCAATTGTGCGGTACTGTCCCCGAGTGCCTGTGTATGCACCACAGTGGATTTGAACTTTCCGTTCACAAACGTACCTGCAACAATAGCACATGCGGCTGAATAAGCATGCTTGGAACCCGTGGCCGGTTGTGCCGAACCATCGGTGTAGATCACACAGTCGTAATCCTCAAGCGGCAATAAGGACAAAGGAGGAGGATGAATGAATTCATACTGTAAAAACTCCTGAGTCTGGAGAGAAGAGTCGAAAATGAAAGTGACATCCGGAGACGTCAAAGATGTTGCCCATTGAATCCAACGGGGGTGCAAAGCTTTAGAGTTCGGAACACTTGCTTTCGTCACTGCTTCTAGGGCAGGATAGGGTGTTACCACCAGAATGCGTTTTCCCTGTGCCAGTGCGCGCTCCTTCAGGATTGCCATTTGCACTGCTGTTAGCACTTTCTCCACAGATGAGAACCGCATTTCTGCAGAGGTGTATATATGTGACTTGTATGCGATGGGTACTGTATCACCTTCATTAAAGGTTAAGTACGTGAAACCCACTGCCCCTGGAATGATTCTTATTACCAAGTTTGTGTGGTTATCACGCGTCAAAAGGTATTTAGACTCAAGAAGGTCTGTCTGCAAAGACTGCAGAATGGAGGTATGCTCCGGAAGCCAAGAAGACTTCGAAAAAGTAGGTTGTATCAAAGCATACAATGGCTTGATACGCTGGGCGTATTCGGGAATATATGTACGTCCGAAGTTCAGAAAACCCAGTAAAGACTGAAGCTTCTTCAGATTAGTAGGAGGGCACAGAAGTGCACATTTCTCCAGAAAATGGGGGCTAAACCCTTACCTTCACTGTTGAGCTCATAGCCCAAGAACAAAACGGTAAATTCAGCAATATGGGATTTGGCAAAGTTAATTTTGTATCCCTGAACCGCAAATTCAAGAATAATGCGGTCCACCCGGGTCAGATGCGGAAACAATTCATCGTCTGTCAGATAAATGTCATCCACATACGAACAGGCGTCTGGATCGATGCCGTCTAACAAAGAGACAACACGAGCGGCGAATACGCCTGGACTATTCTTGTAGCCCATAGGAAGACGCCTGAATTTGAACATTTTACCACCGGAAGTAAAGGCACACCATTGGCCACTCTCCGGGGCTAAGTTGTGCGTGTAGAATCCATTTGAAAGGTCAAGGGTCGTTTTGTATTTTTTACGAACAAGACTGTCTACAAGCGCAGAACTATGGGTATTTTGCACCGCAAAGGTCCGACAATGAGAGTTCAAATGCCGGTAATCCAATACTAAACGGTACGATCCATCGGGTTTAGAAACCGCGAAAAGGGGATTGTTCATAGGTGATACACAGGGTTCAATTACTCCCTGATATTCCAACTGTGTCAGAATTTCGGAAACGGGGCCTTTGGCTTCACGTTTTATGGGATATTGTGGTTGTGGCTGCGGCAACGATCGCAAAGGTATTTCATGGGGGAGATTCTTCATCCCAACCCACGTGATTGCGGAATAACGCTGGAGCCAGGGACACAGCCCACTCTGCTGCAAGAGCCTCTGCTTTGTCCTTTGGGACATGTCGAGAAAAGCTCGGAAGGATTACCTCCTCCCCTTTACGCGCAGTAATTACGAATGGGGGTGGCCAATCCGCCTCTGCCAATAAAATATCATATGAAGAGGTCAGATTTTCCCAAAAAATACCTTTAATTACTCGCTGTATATCACCTTCAATTTGGAGGACGATATTAAATAGTCTGTCAGGGGGTGCCACTCGGGTGTCTGCTGTTTCAACAGTAATGAATGTTTCAGTTGCTGTCGCCTCCATATGAGGACGTAGCGCCTCCCGCACTATGGTTACTTCCGCGGCGCTGTCTAGGAGGGTTACTGCCCACGTCCAATTCAGGAGTCTCGTTCTCACCGTCTGTGGCATATTTCGCTGTTACAGCGGCAACTTTCTTCTTCTGAAATTGTGGTCGAAAACGTTGAGCGTCTTCTTCTTTTCCTCTGACTTGTTGTCGAGGCTGGTCACGTCCCTGTGGGGCCTCACGGGCCCTTCCTCTATCCTGGCGGTCTCCTCCACCGGCCTGTGACGACGTCTGTGCCTGTGAAGAACGAGGAGAACGCGTATCAGGGATCTGAAACCTATCCGGTGACTTAATTCTCGCTCTATCGCGTAAATCATAAGTACGTTCAGAAGAAATTGAAACCGGGGATGCGCCTCGCGATCCCGGCTTTGTCTGTTGCTTACCCTGTTTTTTCAGCCTCCAGCTCTTTTTAGTGAAGACTGGTTTCTCATCCTTCTCAGATTGAGATTTGGTTTGTTGCTGTTGTGGTTGCGATTGTGTTTGCAGTTTTGCAAAGGCTTGTTACCCAGGCTATTTCTACCAATAGTTTTGTAAGCCTGGGTAATAATTTTCGGTAATTCTCGAGGCTTGTCCAATTCTGGGACCAAAGCCAAAGCGTTAGCTACTTGAAAGTTCACTGCATCGCCCTTGACATTCGCAAGGATCAGTTCAGCTACTACTTCAAACACTCCCACTAGTCTCATCCCTAATTCCACAGCCGCTTCAGGGCCGTGTTCATCCTGTACTTTTTTAATTACAGAGGGGAGAACTGTCATGGAAGGAGTACCAAAACATTTAGAATATACTGCTGCGAATACCCTACCCCAGTTGTCACATGCTGTCAACTCGGGAATCAAGTCTTTTGGCAAACTAATCGTCAAAATACGATGTTTATCCACTGGAGTTGTATGTGGAAAAACTGCCTCCAACTGATCAAACTTTTCTGCAAGCCAATAAGGAAAATCATCCTTATTTTGTGGCCGTTTGCCCATCACAGAATTCACCATGACGGGACTTATGGTCACTCCGCCTGCAGCAGCTGGTTGGCCAGGCACTCCAGGAGCGGCTCCATGGATGCTGCCTGTAACATATCGCACTAACGCTCGATGCACCTGCACCAAGGCCGCATACATAGTGCGCAGTTCCGCGACTGGTATTGTCATATAAAGCGGATGTGGGGTGTACCCGGCCAAAACAGGCCAAGTGGCCCCTGCTATAGATAAGGGGCCTAAACGAACCGTGGTAGTCGGTTGTGGGAGGGCGCCATTAAACCAAACACGGTGTTGCCAAGCCGTGAGTGGTACTTCAAGATTAGTATAAGGTCTATAGACAGCAGGAACAACGGTGGGTTCATATGCATGGAACAGATTATCGTTCGCATCCACCGCTGGAAAAGTGATCCAAGAGTAGAACACTTCAAAGTGGAAAGCCGGGTCGGCTTGCACCACAAAGACTAGGTCTACTCCCGCGTCTGGCACTCCATACACTCGTAAGTGATCCCGGAGTGCTGTGCGGCTATGCGCCGCTATGTCTATACCCGCCATCTCTAACGGGTTTATTCAACAATCTTACACGAGGCAGCACAAAAAGGGTTTTTTCTAAGAAACCTTTTTAATAACATCAAGCTTGAAAGAACCTACAAAATCTGCAATATAGGAGGTATCGCCGTCACACACGCTTCCGGAAGCGTACGTGAGGGTTGTGTGGACAAGCACAAGTACTACTCAAGCGTCTCGCAAGTAAGCTGCCCCACTCGTTGGTCGCGCCATGTCATAAGGTTTCTGCACATACAGAGCTATGCACAGGATAATAGGACCTCGGAATATAGTGGTGAGCCAACCATAAACCTTAGCACCCAAAACCCCAACCCAACTAGCCTTAGCGTCCCATTAGCACTAATGTACCAATGATTAGACAACCCAGAACACGGTATCTCTCTCTCAGGACTCGCAGAGGCAAGAACACTCTTTCGTTACTCTCGTACCTGTCCACTACATGCGTAAGAAGAGACACTTTATAGTTCAAAATATTTATTGCAACCTACGTGCCCTTAGATACAGTACACGTGTCAGTACTAATAGCATAATACATAAGAATAATATAATCAGCATAGTTACTACTCCATAGAATACGAACGGGGAAAGCATCTCATAAAGCAGTGGATATATGTCTAACTAACATTACCACCCTCCCCGTGCTAGAAGCCAGTTTATTATAATAATAGAAGACCTTTGGGCTTTGACTAGCGAACCCCCATACCTCAGTCTCTTGATGCAAAACTACATCAGCAAACAATCACAGCTCTTCTCTCTGGAAAGGTCGTCTCCAAGTGCTATCTTAGAGCAAGCGAGCGCATTATTAAAAGCACACTAATTTCTCAATGGCAGCTGTACAAGTGTTATGTCTAGGTGCGAGGGACGGGCCAAATCAGTAGAAACCAGGGATTTGTTATTCGACCTTGTAACTGTTGTTCAGACTGAGCCCACAAAGGGAATAGGAGAAAAGGTGAGAAACAGAAAATGCAGACTATTGTAGAACAACTTGGCAATAACAGAGGGCGACAGAACAACATCCAATAGTAACGTGCGCAAGAGTCATCATGGCAGCCAGGCGTGGTAACGTAGCCAAACCTGCCAGGAGGCCATGAGCCACAAGACAACTTCTCTGACCCCCTTCCTCCTGCCCTATTCAAAATGATAAAAACACCCATCCTACCATTATGGGCAAAAATTATAAACGCCTCTCTGAGACAAGGCTCCATACCAGACTGTCTTAAAATAGGGCAGGTTACGCCTATACTAAAGAAATCCGACGCCATCCCATCAGATCTCAACAACTACCACCCTATATCCAACATCCCCACTTTGGCAAAACTGCTGGAGAAATGTGTACAAATACAATTATGCAATCATATTGAGAAGTACAACCTCCTAGACAATCACCAATCTGGTTTCCGTCAAGGACACAGCACAGAATCTGCACTCACCCACATATTTGATGACATACTAAAAATACTTGACCGCAACGAATCATGCCTAATGATACTTCTTGACTTATCCTCCGCCTTCGACACGGTTAAACATGACAACCTACTGTCCCTATTGGAAGGAAGGATGGGCCTCTCGGGCCCAGTGTTACATTGGTTCTCCTCCTTCCTTAATAACAGAACACAAAGAATCAAGATGAAGAATTCTCTCTCTCAGCCCTCTGTGGTCAACATAGGCGTTCCCCAGGGCTCAGCCCTATCACCTATTCTTTTCAACCTACTAATGGAACCCCTGGCGAACGCATTGAAATCCGCGAATATCCTATATCACCTGTATGCGGACGACACCCAACTGTATTTAAAAATCTCCTCTCCAGAAGACTTCATCTCCCTCAACGCTATTCTACAGAACACGCAAAGTTGGCTCACGAACAACCACCTCATGCTTAATACAAAAAAAACAGAATTCATTCTTATCTCCCCACCCAATCACACACCAAAGATAGAGCAATGACTGAAACACCTGACCGCCATTGACTGTTCTCCCCTCATCATTGACTCTGCGAAATCCCTGGGAGTCACCATAGACAAACACCTGAATATGCAGTCGCACATCACTAATGCCACCAAGGGAGCCAATCACCAGATGAGTTTACTAAGGAAACTTAAACCCTTCCTCCCTCAGACCGACCTAAAAATGGCAGTGCAAGCCTTAGTGCTACCAAGATTAGACTATGGAAGCACCACTCTTTGCGGTCTCCCCAAATACAAGCTGGCTCTGCTGAGGGCTTCTCTTAACGCTGCGGCAAGATTGGTATCAGGATCTAAAAGAAACAGCCACATTTCTCCGACCTTGAAAGCGCTAAACTGGCTGCCCTATGAGGCTAGAATACAACTAAAGGTGGCCTGCATGACCCATAAAGCACCACATAACAATACACCCAGTTACCTAGCTCTAAAACTAGAACGATCCGGAGGATGCAGACAACTACGAAGCGCGAGCTCCTTACTTCTGAAACCACAATCCTTTCATAAAAAGAGAACTGGCTGCAGGGCTTTTTCAGGGATCGCTCCAAAGATTTGGAACTCCTTACCTCCAGTGGTACGGGGAATCTCTTCCTTTACCGCATTCAAAAAAGAGGTAAAAACACTCCTAATGAACAAATTCGCGTCCTAAGACTTGATTCTATGCTGACATCGAGTCACCGATACAATCCTCATATCACTGGCTAACTCTTGTGGATTGAAAGAGAACATTATATGTTTGTTTATTTCCTCAATACTGACATAAGGCTCAATAACTGTATATAATATAATGTTATGCTGCCCTCTGGGATCATCATATGTTATCTACTGGTCACCTATGTTATCTTATACTATTTACCTCTTTTGTAAGTAATGATGAATATCAAATGCGTGTATACTACCTCATTTCGTATGTCTTTATAACTATATACTGTAAAGCGCTCTGCTACCCTCGTGGGTCACGTTCGCGCTATATAAAACCCTATAAATAAATAACTGACTAACATATCCACCACTTAAAATTTACTTGCATGTTTCACTATACTAATTCAACACTAATCCTCTATGGGTCCCGGAGTAGCGTGCTACTCGACGAAAAGCGCTTCGACGCCTCGTCAGGGGTAGTAAGCGCTATACAAATGCAATTACAATACAATACAATATACTGGAATGAGACCAATGGCCTCGTTTCTTTATAAGGTCATGGAACTCCTAGATGATCTGCAATATCCTTTTACTGCACAGCTGAGGTTTTTTTATTCCTTCTAATAAATGGTCACACCATCACCCTTCCCATAAACCACTTCATTCCTTGTTGTCTTGCTATCTCATGTAAAAAAGATAGTTCAGTTGCAAACATGAAGAATACGAGCAGAATCAGTATTGCAAAATTCAACTTACCAAAAAAGCTGTTTGTAATTTGTTGCAAAAAGATATTAGAATTTGTTTAATGTAAGTCAAATTAAAAATGCTGTGGCTCAAATTGTGTAGAATCATACAGAGAGTTTACCTTTCCTGCAATGGCCTACAGCATGGAAAACAAGCATTGGCAAAGCCAATAGGTCTTGCGTTTATAGTGCGAGTGCCAAGCTGTTAGATTTTGCCAGTAAAATATTGTTTTAAAAAAGTTACTGAAGGAAAAGCAAAAACACATATTATAATATCTCAAAATTGTACATTGAATTCATTGTTTTCAATTTTTATAAATGGTGTGATCTATTTTTCAAATAAAGTTGTGTCAGGAAACTCTAAACAGAATTTAAAAAGATTAAGGAAGTATCAGATGTTTCCTTTCCATAGAATTCAACAACTTGCTCTTCTGGTCTAGCCCGGGAGCAGATTTATGATCCTCCAAGAGAAGTGCCATGCTGCCTCAGACATCAGCTGAGTGAGTGCAGCAGATGGCCTACCCCCCTGAACCATAAAAGCCTTTTAATCACTCAATCAATCAGGATTTCTAAAGTGCAGCTATTCACCTGTGAGGGTATCCAGGCACTGAGGGCCAAGCTGCTCAGGTGGAATTAGTTGAAAAACCAGGACTTGAGTTCCTTTCTGAATTACTGGAGTGAGAGTAAGCTCCGGAGGTGGAGGCTGTTCCAGGACTTTGCGGTGAGGTATGAGAAGAAGCGTCCTCCGCAGTTGCTTTGGTGGATAAGGATGCAGGGGGTGTGAGCAAGGGAGATGGAGAAGGAGTGCAGGTGTCTGGAGTGTTGGTGGAAGCTCAGGCGGTGGTTGATGTGTGCTGGTCCTGATTATGCATGGCTTTGTAGGCGTGGGTCAGCATCTTGAATTGAAATCTCTTAGGGACGGGGAGCCAGTGGAGTTTCTTGCAGTGTGGGGTGATGTGGGTCAGTCTGGGGAGGTCCAGGATGATTCTGGCTGCTGAATTCTGTACAGTCTGTAGACTCTTCAGGAGGTTCGTGGTGATTCCTGCATAGAGTGTGCTGCTGTAGTCCAGGCGGCTGGCGACAAGGGCTTAAGTGACAGTGCATCTGGTGCTAACTGGGAGCCATTTGAAGATCTTATGACGCATGCAAAGAGTGGGAAGCAGGCTGAGGAGACTGTGTTGATCTAGCTTTTTGTGGGAAGGAAGGATATCCAGACGGTAGGTAGTGGGTCAAGATCTTTAATGTAAGAAATACAGATGCAACGACACCGGAGACAGCTTCCTCCGCTTCCTTCTTCTCCAACTCCCACTCCTCGAATCCCTCGATATCACACTCCACATTCCACACTCCACATTCCACTCTCCGCATTCACATACTCCACGCGACCCACACGTAGCACTCACACAACAAATACCACACACCTTCCCCCTTTCCAACAACGCACAAACACATACGTCAATACACAACACATACATCAAACACCACACAATAAATTACTCAACCAAAAACTATCCTAATTTGTAATCAGCAAAACGAACAGGAACTCTCCTCAACCTGGTACCACGACGCAAAACCTCATTGTCAAGATTTGGTTCATGACTAGCACCTCTACCAAACCATCATTCCAACCGCGTGACACCACAACACTACTACGTGACTCTACATCACAATCCTCCCCCAACATGTAACCATTGCACCCTTCCTCACTTGGAACCCTACGACACGGAACACTATTCCGATCATTACAAAAACTCAACTGACGAAAATTCCATCTCCTACCATCTTCCAATTCAACCGCACTACCCAACACCTTCCGGACTTCCAAAGGCCCTGACCAAACAGCTTCACCCTTCAAGACCCTCTAGGATTTTTCACACGAACCATCTGACCAACATGAACAACAGGCCAATGGTAATTCCCACCATGAGAACGAACCGTGCGTTCCTGGAACTCCTTAACTTTCGATTTGATTTCTTCATCAAGCGCACTACCTTTAGGCCTCATTCTATTATTCCTTTTCCTCAACCACCAAGGAACCAAAACAGTTGAAGGTTTCTCCCCCTCAACACCTCAAAAGGTGTTTTACCAGTCACCGAATGGGGAGTAACGCGATATGCCATAAGTCTCTCTTGCAAAGCCTTCCTCCAAGGTAACCCTGCACTTAGGGCCAACTGAATTGCTTCTTTAACCACCCTATTGAAGCGTTCTACCTGTCCATTTCCTTCGGGATGGTATAATGATGACCGTATATGTTTGATACCTATTTCCATTAAAAATTCCTGCATCTTGTCCGATATTAATTGGGAACCATTATCAGACACCAAGATCTCAGGTACGCCTTCCTTGAAAACACGTCTTCCAAAAATTCAATGACCACGTCCGTAGTTACATTACTGACCATCCTTACCTCCGGCCACTTGGAGTAGTAATCGATCAGAACTATAGCATAACAATCCTTCGCTGACACAGCAGAAAATGGACCCATAAAATCAATAGCAATTTTTTGCCATGGTCCCTCAGGCAACTCCACCATAGTCAAAGGTATACACAAAGGTTTAGCCACCTTATCACTGGCACCACAGATCTTGCAATCCCTAACCCAATGATCCACCATGGAATCAACACCAGGCCACCAAAAACATTCTTTAATTCTTCTTTTAGTACTTGACATACCACCATGACCCCTGTGACTCCTCTCAATAATACTATTGCAGCATGCCCAACGGAGGCACAATCCTGTCCCCCCGCAAAATGATACCATTTGATAAACACAATTCTTCCTTAATTTTCCAAAATGCAGAACACTCTCCTCGTAGGGCAGATTCCCTCGGCCAACCATCCATAATATACTTCTCAACCTCTTTCAGAACAACGTCTTTGTCCGTTTCATGCAACCACGATTCTTCAGACAGAGTATTACATACTACCGCTCCCTCATTTCCAATAGACAAAATGTCTTTGAAGGTAAAAGCAACATCAGACTCATTCACATCCGCCCCATCAGTAGGAATCGAACTAGGCAGCCGTGAAAGTCCGTCAGCAACCAGGTTTTCCTTCCCAGGAATGTATTCAATTTCATAACTAAACATTTGCAATTTAGAAGCCAACCAGGCCAACCTCGGAGTCAAATTCCTCCCTCCTTCAGGTTTCAAAATGTTCACCAACGGCTTATGATCCGTACAAATCTTGAACTTCCTCCCCCACACATACACTACGAAATCTTTCAGCAGCCCACGCAGCAGCAAGCAATTCTTTCTCAATCACCGAGTAATTCCGTTCAGATGGCGTCAACGTACGAGACGCATATGCTACTACCCATTTCTTATTCTTAATATGTTGTGAAAACACAGCACCAATTCCATACCCAGAAGCGTCAACAGATAACATGCAATTAGCTGAAGGCATGAAGGGTTTCAAATATGGAGTTACGGAAATCTCCTTCTTAACATTTTCAAAACATTGTTCCTGTTGTTGCTCCCATACAAATAATGCATTTTTCTTTAGTAGAGCCCTCAATGGTTCCACTTTGGATGCATAGTTTTCAATAAAACGAGAATAAAATTCAGTAAGGCCCAGAAAGGACATTAACTGTTCCTTGCTTCTTGGTTCTGGAGCCGACAAAATTGCTTCCACATGACTAATTTTAGGTCGAATACCATCCTTGGATATAACATGACCAAGATATTCCACCTCACATTTACCAAAAACACACTTCTCATTCCTAACAGTTAACCCATGTTCCCTAAGAGCTTCCAAAACCGTATGCAAATACTTGTCATGGGATTCCCTTATTCTTCCCGAAGATCAGAATGTCATCTTGGAAAACCTTTGCTCCACTAATCCCATGCAAAATTCTTGACATTTCCCTCTGGAACACAGCTGAAGCACTTGCTAATCCAAAAGGCATACGTCGATACCTGAACATGCCTTCAGGAGTAATAAAGGCCGTGCAATGCTTTGAGTTCTCATCCAATTCAATTTGGTGATACGCACTCGCCAAATCTATTTTAGAAAACCAGGAAGAACCCCCAACAGAAGATGTTAATTCTTGTAAGTTAGGAAGGGGAAACGTATCAACCCAAATGGCCTCATTCAGACACCTCAAGTCCACACATAAACGTAAATCCCCATTGGACTTAAGGGAAATTACTACTGGAGAAACCCAATCAGAACTCTCCACAAGCTCAATAATTCCATCCTTACACAATTTTTTAAGAATGTCCCCCAACTTTTCGCGATAACTAATAGGAACATTCCTAAGCTTTTGTCTTATAGGGCACACACTCTCTCGTAATATAATTTTGTGTTTAAAATTCGCCATTTTGCCTATATCATCCGAGAAAACATCAAGGTACATTTTCTTAAGCTCAGAATAATCAGCATAAGTGTGTATTTTCTCGCACTCATTCTCACACTGTACGGCAAATACAGGACACTCCAAACTCGCGTCAATCTTAAGACCCAAATCCATGATATGTGGGTCTCACCAGAATCAGTCAGCCAGAATAAGGGCAACCAGTAACGTAGGAGTTCAGCCGCATCCAATGCAGTAGTTCGGCCAAATCCGGCAAATGTCCGAAAGGCCAAAGAAAACGATGGTAGTTGTCAGAAGTCCCCGGTGTCGTTATGCTTCCCGCTCGTCGCCATTGTGGGAAGGAAGGATATCCAGACGGTAGGTAGTGGGTCAAGATCTTTAATGTAAGAAATACAGATGCAACGACACCGGAGACAGCTTCCTCCGCTTCCCTTCTTCTCCAACTCCCACTCCTCGAATCCCTCGATATCACACTCCACATTCCACACTCCACATTCCACTCTCCGCATTCACATACTCCACGCGACCCACACGTAGCACTCACACAACAAATACCACACTTTTCATGGTGAATTTGCTGTCCAGGATGATGTCAAGGTTCCAGACGTGGTCTGTAGGAGGCGGTGAGGGTCCTAGTTCAGCTGGCCACTAGGAGTCATTCCACGGGGAGGTGTTGTTCCCGAAGATCATTACTTCTGTTTTGTCTGTGTTCAGCTTGAAGCAGTTGTTTTGCACAGGGCCAGACTGGGAACCGAAACTGGCCCTGGCAAACTGCTCGGCCGGCCCCCCTTGGGGAATGGGGGTTGAAGCCGAGCTGTTTGCGAGGGCCAGTTTCGGCTGATTTTGTTACAGGGGGCCGATATTGCCGACCCCCGGTAACAAAAACAGCCCCCCAGGGGCGTAAAATCGGCCCCCACCCTAGCGGCCCACCGGGGAAAACGCCCGGTGCCCGCTACGGCCAGTCCGGCCCTGGTTTTGCATCCAGTCGGCAACACTGGTCATGCACAGGCCGAAATTGGCCCTCATGGTGGATGGGTCTTCAGATAGAGAGGATGAGCTAGGTGTCATCTGCGTAGGATATGCTCTTCCGTCCATGATTTCTGACGATGTTGGCCAGGGGAGTCATGTCGGTGTTGAACAGTCGGGCTGAGGGATGAACCTTGAGGGATGATGCAGATGATCTTGAGTTCCGAGGTGAAGGGAGGAAGGCAGATTCTCTGGGTTCTTCCGGTGAGGAAGGATGCGATCCATTACTGGGCGTCCTCTTGGATTCCGATCAAATGTAGCCTCTTGATCAGGGTGTGGTAAGACACAGTGTCGAAGGCTGCTGAGAGATTGAGGAGGATCAGGGTGGCTGTTCCTCCCCAGTCTAGGAGGGTTCTAATATAGTCGGTGGCTGTGATCAGGGCCGTTTCGGTGCTGTGGTTCGTGTGGAATCCAGATTGGGATGGGTCCAGAAGATTGTTGTTCTCCATGTATTCAGTGAGTTGGTGGTTGATGGCCTTTTCGAGGACCTTGGTGGGAAAGGGGAGCAGAGAAATGGGCTGGTATTTCTTGAGCTCGTTGGGGTCGGCAGACAGTTTCTTGAGGAGGGGTTTGACTTTAGCGTGTTTCCATTCTTCTGGGAAGTTGCCCGTGGTGATGGATCTGTTGAAGATGGTAGTGAGCACTTTGCTGATATTCCTGTTTCCGAGGTTAAACATGTAGTGGGGCCTGGGGTCCGTGGGTGCTCCTAAGTGGACGGAGAGCATGATAGCTGTGGTGCTCTGTGTGGTAAGTTGGTCCCAAACGGTGATCTGGTGGGCGGGGTTTGTGTCTGTAGGGGAGAGGAGGCTGTGGATGTTGGCAGCGGTGGGTTGGGGTTCGAAGTGTTTGTAGATAGTCGAGATCTTGTCATGGAAGAAGTTTGCCAGTGTGTAGCAGAGATCTTGCGAAGTGGTGATAATGTTTTTGGTGGCTAAGGGGTTGGAGAACTCCTTTACGATGTTGGAGAGTTCTTTGCTGTGGTTTGAACTGGCTTCGATGCGGTCAGCTAGGGCATTCTTTTTTTCACAATTTGTGTGCTAAAGTTTGTGCTTTGTGGAATAAAGGAGATATAAAAAACACAAACCCTTAAAGTCATTGTTTCAGCAATAACCCAGCACAAATACCCTTGCTGCTTTGATTTACAAACAAGCTGGGAGGGGTGAGGTGCAACACAGCACACAGAGAAGTATTTGAGGGGAGAAGCAGCACAAAAGCCAGAAAGCGAGCAGACACATGTACTCTCATAGAGTGCTGAAAGAAAAAAGAAACAAATGGTGCCTTAAATGTGATGACGCTATTTTATCTCATAATCTAAAGAAAAAACATCTACGCAGGATCAGGGGCGGTGTTGTTTTTCAAGAATGTATGAGGAAATGTGCCCCTGAGCAGGTTAGGACTGACAACAAAACAAATAATTTAATTAGTTAAATAAGCCTTCTTGAGACAGAATAAACATTAGACATCTTGAAGGTTTTTTGAAGTGATAATTTATAGAAGGCAAAAATATGGTTAATCAGTCAAAATCATAGTAATCTCATATGCAGGGAATAAGCATAAAGCTCACTCAAATGCAGCATGAAGTCTGACAAAGTCTGACCTCAAAAGAAATATGAACATTATTCTAAGTTCTAAGAATAAGACAGACTAGCATGGGCCTGTTGTCTTAGAATCGTCACACCAGAAATGGATCAACTCCAAAACGAGTCTTCTTTTGTAGTAAAATACACACTGAAAACCATACTCTCTGAGATGAGTAAAATAATACATAACCTCAGCAAATCACAACATAGAATAAAATGTAAAAATACCTAATACCATCCCCTAAATTAATGATCGTTAGTCCCCTTCTGACCTAATGTCGCCAGATGTGACAGTACAAGTCTTATTACAGCTAAATCAATGACGGACTTATGAACGAATGCACTGCAGGAAGAACCTTGAATGGCAACATCTGGAAAGAACAGCTTCCTCCAGGGCCTATCAAGAAGAGCAGATTACTGCTAGACAATAAACAATATCACCTTGCATATAACGTTTCTGTGCTCTGAGTGTGGATTCAGTAAGAAACGAAAAAGTGGTCACTTTATGAATTTCATTATGGAGTTATGGTCTAGTCTGGCCAACCTTAAATAAGCACATTTCTGTAGAGTGTAGCAAGTGTGCTACATATGCAAATCATTCGTGTCACTAAATAGTCATTATTTATTCATTAGAAATTCGCTCTAACAAATGTAAGCAGTGGAAGGACACAAGTCAGTCAATCAAAAGGATGGTAAAAGGCCCTGCTCCTGGGTTGGGAAAAGCACAACAAGAAGAAGGCAAGTCATTGAATAAGAAGCAAGAGAATGAGCGTGACAATAGAGCCAGCCAATGACAAGCAATGGGCGGGCTGTAGGCCCACTGTAAGCTCACAATAGATCTTTCACAGCCAGCCTTCCCTGCCTGGTAGGCTCGACCTAAGATAAACATGTTGCAATAAATATCACCTTTCTGATGATCACTTTTCATTTTAGAAAACATATCAAATGAAGGTCATGCAAGTTTGTGTTTTCATTGATTATACTGCAGCTGCGATGATTTTCTGTGACCTGCTTTTCACCTTTGCTGAAGGCTCTAACAGCAGCCATTCAATGTCACAAGTGAAATGTAATAACTTATTGCAATTGAGCAGCTGCATCATTGCTTTATTGCAGGTGACTAGAGAGATCATAACAAGCCTTTAATAAGTAAATCAGAGGTGAACTTGTATACATGGTTTGCAGGCTTCCATGTATTGTATAAAGAATAAAGAACCGCCTGCCACACATGATGAGGATATTGCAAGTCACTGAGGAGTTCCATGAGCATACAGAGGAACGAGGTCGAAAGTTGAGTTCATTTACAAGAACATGGAACTCAGAGATAACTTCCGATAGTCTTTTAGCATAGGGCAGAGGGTGTTTTATTCCTTATAATACATGGTACATTACAGGTGGCTAAAGACATCACAACTCAACATAATTACTGGGATTGCAGATTTCCATATATTATTGTTAAATTAAGCAAGATACTGTTGATTATAACGTTTAAGAGTTTCAAACATAGCAAACACAATGGCCATGCCTCGAAGCTATTCTGACAGACTTGGTATTGGCTGATGGCAAGAATCTAACGCTTTACCTGCTATGGTTTTTGGCTTGATTGACAGGGCATAGCTAAAACTAGACACTGCCCTGTCTCTCCTCTATACTGAAGTTTTGTAAATTGTAATTTAAAAAAACAAGCAGAATCCTGCCAAATGAAAAAGAGGTGCTCTAAAACACCTTGGGCATAAAACAAAAAAACCTGAAAAATGTGCAGTTTTCCTGCCACTGAAACCACAGTTTAAAATACATGCAGAACACAAATGTGAAAATATATCAGGAGATGACAGCCAGATTGATCTTTATAGATCTGTCCTACTGAGAGCCTGTGAACTGAGAGCAACATCTGAATATCGGCTACCAAAATACTGTGAAGGTAAATATATGTCTGAAAGTACAGATTTGCTATTCGTAATCCCTCCTCTCTGTACCTTAAAGAAGGGTTGAAGTGGCGTTATAGTTAGGTGCTGAATAAGGTAAAAACCTAACATTTAAAAAAAAAACCACTGAAATTCTCCAGTTATAGTTTACTGAGCTAACTATAACTTATGTCCCTGCCATGCATTCATGACCTCACATATTGCATCACTCATGACATGTTACATAACATCATTGGTGACATCTCAAATGACACTATAGTCAAAAACAGCGTAGAGTTACTGAGTGTACACGTATTGGTGCACAGCATGGAAACAGCGTCAGCCCTGGAGACAACAGTGGTTGTGCAGGTTGGAAGATCGATGGTGCACTTTTTAGAAATTACTAAAGTTTGGGTTGCAAGTATTACTCTATGTTAAACAAGGTAAAGGTTGAGTGAGCCTGATGTGGGTTGCAGAGGCTTGTTTCAAAGTTGTGACTTAAAAGCAAAGGCTGTTACAAAAATCCTGTGAGAAAGGCCAAAGCTTCTGTTGACAAAATATTATCCACCAGAGGATATCTGGGCATGGGCCCATGTTACAAACTTGTAATACAGTGCCAAAGACAAATTCTAGGTAGCAAAGACGTTCATAAGGAGTGGATGTTTATTTCCAGAACTTCGCAGATGATTTGGATGATTATTGCAGATGGTTGAATCATGTTGAATGCGGAGGTGTCCCACTTAGAGGTGGATTATCTCACAGTGGCATTGTAAGCATGGCTCTAAGGTTTTATGGCACTGTGCCCATCTCAGAAATGTATTCTTTTTTTTTTGCTGCTCTGTAATATAATTCAAGATCCGGAGCTCCCAGTCCCCCCATGGAGTACGGAAGTGTGAGAATATCCATTTTAACGCGCAGGGTTTTACCTGCCCACACCAGTCGCACCATCAAAGCTCCCAGTCTTTAAAAAATATGTTTGGGTATCACCATTGGAACATTGTTAAAGAGAAATAGGAATCTAGGCAGCACAATCATTTTCATCAGGGATATCCGGCCCACCAGTGATAGTGGTAGCCTTATCCACCTGTCAATGTCCTCCTCTAGTTTAGTTATCGCTTTGCCATAGTTTTCCCATATAACTATCTCAGAGTCTGTATGTACCTGTATACCTAAATAACGCACTGGGTCAGTTGTCCACTGAAGGGGAAAGTCTAAGTCGAATGGCAACATGGCCGAGGATAATGGAAATATGATGGACGTGGTCCAATTAATATTTAACCCTGAGAGCCCACCAAATCTTATAACCTCACAGATTAACGGCGCCAAGTTGGAGGCTGGGTCCCTAGCGTACAGCAGCATATCGTCTGCGTATGCAGATATTATAACATTATAGTGTGGGAAGCGTATTCCCCGATGCCCATGATACTCCTTAAGGGCGCACGCCAAGGGTTCTGCCACTATGGCGTACAGTAGCGGGGACAAAGGGCAGCCTTGTCTGGTGCCTTGTGATATGTTAAAGGGTGAAGTGACGACATCGCGCGACCGAACTCTAACTATCGGGTGATTGTACAAAACTGAAATCAGCCTAAGGAAAATCTCACCAACGCCCAGTCTCTGTAATACAGCCATCATGAATGGCCACTCTACCGAGTCGAACGCTTTTTCTGCGTCCAGAAATACAGCAGCAGCTTTGACATCCGGCCTGACAAGTATTATGACTCCAAACACTGTCCTAAAGTTTTGCATTAACGTGTGTCCCGGCACAAATCCAGCCTGCTCAGGCCCCACCAAAGTCGGGAGGAGGGGCGCTAGTCTATTAGCTAGTATTTTGGCAAATATTTTCGTGTCGACATTAAGGAGTGATAGTGGCCTATAGGATGACCATGCCTGGGGGGTTTCCTGGTTTAAGCAGATTAACAATTAGAGCCTCCCTCATCGTGTGCGGCATTATGCCCGATTCACCAAATTCCTCAAATAGCCTACTTAAGTGCGGGACTAATAGATCTTTATAAGCCTTATAAAAGGATACCGTAAGCCCGTCTTGGCCCGGGGCACTTCCCTCCTGCATGGAATTTAGGGCCACCTGAATCTCAGTAGAGTCCAGTGGTCTCATCAAGTACTCTCTATGCCCATTGGAGAGCCATGGTAATTGTACGTGTTCTAAATAATCTAATATTGCTTTATCGTCAGTCTCTATCTTAGAACTATATAAGTCTTCATAGTATCTGCTGAATTTGTGGGCAACATCAGAGGGATCGCGCAATATACTGCCATCCTCTTCCAACAGTTCTACTACCACGCCAGATTCTCTATGGCGCCGAGCTATTGCCGCCAGTACAGACCCCAGTCTATCCCCCTCTCCATAAGTTTTAGCTACTGCGTACTTCCCCATATGTTTTACTTCGCTGTCCGCTTCTTCACTATATTCTTCTAGAGTTTTTTTCAGTTCCTCGGAGATCTGCGGGTCATTCCCCTCGAGCGCCTCTTGCTCTAGTCTGCCCAGCCGGTTCTCGAGGCTCGAGAGCCTACCCCTGATGGAGTGGAGCACGCCCGCATGTTTGCTAATAGCTACTCTTCTAATGTACACTTTAAATGTCTCCCAGACTGTGGAGAAGTGCTCGACCAAGCCTATATTGATGTCAAAGAAATCAGTGATTGCTGTGGCCAGCTCAGCGTTGAACACCGTGTCCAGTAAAGAGTACGGGTGGAATCTCCATGTAAACGGGGACGCTCTGCGCGGGGAATCTCGATCTCTAATATAATCGGAGAGTGATCAGAGAATGAGCGGGGCAGCACCGCGCATTCACGGACGCGCGAAAACAATGACCCTGAGATAAGCATGTAATCTATTCTGGTATGTATGTCATGAGGGGCGGCGTAGTGCGTGAAACCCCCCGCCTCTGGAAGTCTAGCTCTCTTAACATCTACCAAGTCCAGCTGCGCCGCTATATCACATATGGTTCTTGCAGCCGCTGATGGGCGTCTGGCAGGGCCCCCTGACCTATCCAGTAGCGGGTTTAAAACCCAATTCAGATCTCCTCCCTATAATTGTGGCAGAGTCGAGTTGCCTGTTGTATGTGTTAATAAGGACTTATAGAACTGAGGGTCGTTGTGGTTCGGCCCATATATATTGACAACTTGCAAATCTTAACCTTTCCCATGGCATCTTGAGATGGCATATCTGCCATTAGAATCCACTTTGTGCTCGACCAAAGAAATCCCTGATTTTGGGTTCACCCATGTTAGTACACCTCTGGCATGAGAGGAGAATCCAGCCTCCTTATATATACACCTTGAAGTCTCCTTCTGTTGAGCATGCTGTTATTAGGGGCAAGATGTGTCTCTTGAAGCAAGGCGACATCTACTTCATGTAGTTTGAGATAAGCCAGGATTTTGCGTAGTTTTCTGAAGTCATTCAGCCCTCTAACATTCCAGGTTATAAACCGGACTTTGACCGCATGACTACGTCTTGTGTCGCCTTGCATCACTTAAATCTGCTTGTCCGATCACCTGTAAACCACGGCAATCTAAGCCATCTGTTTGCAAACATCATATCAACCTTGACAATGTGCGCTGTGAAATTCGAACAAATACCCCTCCCACCCCCTCCCACGCTATGCCATACCCAACTGTGCATATGCAAGATACCCCTCCACCCCGTCATCATCATGCATAACATTTCCTATAACAATAACTGTTACACAAACAACATTGATGGCCTTATGCCAACCAGTGAGTAACACACGGGGCGGATGTTACCGGCAATTACCTCGAACTTGCCAACACTACACCAACCGCCTGGCGAAGGTATAAGACCCTCAGCCAGGGGCAGACCACCCGTCCTGGGCGGGCAGAGGAACGGATTGAGTGGGCAGCAATTTCGTTCCAAAGCGTACTACGGCGTCAGTAAATACTGTGTCCCATTATCCTTGATTAGGGCGGCGCGACACTGCTGACACAAAAAGGGGAAAACCATCTCATTCGTGCCCCACCAAGTCTGTAGTTTGGTTTAAATCAATACAACATTCCCAGTTTCTATAATACCAGTCTGATTGTAGCAACAGTCTTACTTACTAAGTCCAACATAGAGGATAAGAGACACCAGTTCAATGTCAATCATTTTCCTCAAGATTCCCAGTTGAGCCCTCTGCACCGTCTGCCCTTCTTTTGTGCGCACGTCGCGGTCAACTCTTTGAGGGCTTTTTGGATAGTTTTAGGGTCTGAGAAAATTCTAGCTTTGCCGTTAAACATTACTCTCAGCTTTGCAGGGTACAACATCGCATACTCTATGTGCTGTTCTCTTAGCTTCCATTTCATAGGGGCAAATTGCCTTCTTGCCTCTTGAACTTTGAGGGTAAAGACCGGAAACAACGATATGTATGCCCCTTCGAACTTAAGCTCCCCCAGTTCTCTGGCTTTTCTCAATGCCGCATCTCTGTCCCTGTAATTGAGTAATTTAGCAATGACGGGACGCGGCGGGGCACCAGGGGGAGGCCTGGGGCCCAAAGAGCGATGAGCACGTTCTACGACAAACATGGCAGAGAAGATGTAGTTACCCAGCAGGGCGATCAGTAGTTTTTCCACATATATTTCCTTGACCCCCGTTGCCGTGGATTCCGGAAGGCCTACGATTCGTAGATTACTGTGCCGTGACCTAGCCTCAAATCTTCGGCCTTGTCCTGCAGTGCAGTTAAGACTTTCACCATTTGCCTCTAGGCGTTATACATATCTGTCTGTGCTTCCTCCACTTCTGCGACACGCCGCTCCGCCATATCCAGGCGTTCTGCGTGCTTGTCCAACCTTTCAGACATTCGTCCATTCTGTAGGACAATGAATCAATTTTTCTGTCTATTGTAGATAGACTTTTTTGCATCGCGGCCAGTATTTGCTTGATATCCCCGCTGTCGTTCTCCGGATCCTCGCCCATCGTAGCTGTGGCGGCGTCTGTGGCCTCATCTCTGTGCCTGGATTTCCGCTGTTCAAATTGCAGTTTTGGCTGTGTTTTATCCGGTTTGCCCATCTTGCTGCAACAGCGGACAAACACTGTGCTGCCGTGGATAGTTTGGCTCCCAACTGCTCCCGCCTGAGAGAATCAATGATCGGAAATATGACAAGGGGGTGTACAGCATTCTCACGCTACCCAGTGCAGTTCTCGCTTATAACAAAAAGAAACCCTGGCACTCACAATATTTCAGATTATATTAACCGCGTGACCGCGGCGCGAATTCCGCCGCTGTGCGGGTGAAATAATGAGTGGGCGTGTCTTGGACGGCCCCCGGCCGTCCTCCGCACACGCCCACCGTGACGTCGGACGGCCGGGGGCCGTCCTACGCATCAAACGGGTTAATGACATAATTCTGTCAACCTAGCCCAAAGAAAGAAAAAGGAAAAATCCTCTTGACACAGGAAACACGGAAAGTGCATTTATCAGAACATTCATTAGTTTATTTCATAAATGTCAAAGTACCAAACTTAATACACACAGTTGCAAAGACTCAGACTCTTCAGTCTGGATAATACAGTCAAAAATCTCTACAATGATGGAGATAGTGATCCAGTCCTTGTTGCAAAGAACATGAAACAGCCAACACGCGTTTCCTCACCACCGTGACTTTCTAAAGGCAGTGGAAACAGTAGTAAAAACACATATAAACATTTGATATATCCCTACAACATATAATGCATCCTATCCACATAGAACGGTGTATAGGCAGGATATAGCAAGAAAAGAAGGTCTGAAACCATGAAAGAAAGTGCAAGAATGTCACAACTAGTTTAATAAAAGGAATTGACTGTGACACAAAGTGAAGGTAGGCCCAATACCGACAATCACGTATAGAAGAAAAGAAAAGACATATTGTGATGAGTTCCAATCCATTTGGTGCATAAGTCAAGCAGAAAAGTGGACGTGAAGGAAGATTAACCATGAAACCACCGATGTGAAACAAGACAATCGTGTATCCAGAAGAGTAAGATTAAAACTAATGACCTTAACAAGTGTACAAATTGTTCGAAGAAGTTGAACGGCTCGACAGGCGTAATAGGAGTAAGTCTGTAATAACAGCATACAATGCTGAAAAAATAAAACTTTACCAAAAATCAGAAGCACAAATCTGAATGTTTAAAATGGAATTATAATGTCTGGCTCTGCTGGATGCTCACTCTTTTAATAGTATCTACGCCATTTTCGGTCTCCGTTGCCGTAGCCAACACATTTGGTCATATCCTGAAAGGATCGTATTCGTAATCTGTCTCTCACTTATGTGGCCCAGCTGAGACTACATTATAGACTGGCCTGCATCCCTGAGCCAGGTTCCCCCGCAGCACTTAGTCTGGCAGTCTCCCGCAGCCAGGGTAAAGTGCAGGTGGCGAGGGCACGTAGAACAGCTTACAACAGCCCAAGCTCAGGGCAGAGCACACACGGATACGATCACTGGACCTGGCTCTGTCATGCAGATGCACACGCCATCGGGGGGTAATCTCAACTGCACCTACCCCCCGAGAGCTAAGAGCACCTACCCAGCACAGGGGCACGACCCGCCAATACACAGTCACTCCGCTGATAGTTCTTAATGCCAAACGCATGCTCAGGTAACAGAAGGGATCAGAGCGCTGCACAATGCTCTCCGCTTAACGCGGGACTTGAATGGCAGGCCCGGGCGCCGGTTATGCTTTCAGCCCCGCTCTGAGTGTGGACCCAAACAATCACAAGGGCTCCACTCACCGCTGTGCCGATATCCAAAGGGGGAGTTCAGTCTATTTGTCGAAGGCCTGGGGCTGTGCCATTACACGTCTTCACGGCTTCGGGCAGATCTCTCCTCTATGCGCCTCACTTCCTCGCGGCGTAAGGCCACACCACACAGTCGGCGGGAGCTCCGCACCAGCCGCGAGTATTAGGCTGATCTTGATATCGCTGGAACGCTCTATATTTACCGCAACGATTGCGCTGCTTCCTAGATGATTATCCCCGGGAGTATGACGGATAGATGCAGGATTGGTACGGCGGCTTACGGAACTAGCTTAGACCGCGGCCATCTTTGGGCCAGGCAAGCTCCGCCCCCCATCTCAGAAATGTATATACTGTATTTTAGCCAACTAGGGATGATTGTTCATATGGCCTTGCAAAAAGGTGTCTTTTCGGTCTCTTGACTTAAAATTGTGGATCATGTGGAGTCTTTAAGAGTCTAACCCCATTAAGGTGAATAGAGTACAGACCCTTTTTTGGAGGGCGTTCAAGGTTTAAAGAGGGGGTGACCCCATTGAAGTTTGTGAAGGCGTTTTGTTTATTAGTTGGGTGAATACCAGGTAAAAGAGGGTAACATCAGCTAAATGTGGGTGACTTGACAGATACTCTATGTGTCCAGCACTTGGTCAAAGGCTGTGTCCAATATCAAGCGGTTGGTGATAGAAAATTGTCCACAGGTGTAGCATGATTTATTACTTCAACTCTAACCACAGAACTGTTTGCTATCATTACTTCAAATCCACTGTTATGTTTCATACAGGTACCCCGATATAGGCTTAGGTAGTAACCAAACCTTTCACCTATATTTCCCCTGCCTTTTCACTACATAACGGTTCTTGGTACTGACCTTTTACCTTACGCTACTGCTTAAATGACGTGGGGTTTTCTCCGAAAACTATCCTCATTCATTATGCATGAGAACTCTTGGAATCTCAGCAGGACTACCATCTCCTGCATAATAACTATATATAAGGGTCATTCCTTCCGTCATCCTAGTCCGACATGACACAGCAAGGTAGATCACCTGAGGGTACCACTTTGGGTATATAAACACCATATCTTTGCTGAGGCAGAGAGAGGAGAAAAAGGACTTCCATGCTGACACACTGACTCAAGACACTGAGGTTCCTGTATGCACACTCCAGCTCACAGTGGTCTGACATCCCTCGTGGGGTGTCCATCTCGAGACCGAGACGGGGTCCCACAGTCTCTCAGCCTAGGGGGATTCTTGGCTTGACACCTACATACATGCTAGGTACACGTAGGTACATCTAGTTAGGGTTGCATCGTAGGAGTACGCATTATTACTGTCATGTATTTATATACCTGCCTGTATTCATTGTTTTAGCACTATGATAGGAATCTACCATCCTTTTACTCTGTTGGTGCTCATAATCATTTATATTTGCTTCTGTCTTATGGTTGTTTCAGCACACCTACTTTACACTAGAATGACGCTGATTCAATAAATGCTTATTGAAAACGTCCCCACCGTTTATTCTGTGTATCTCTCTGCGACAAAGTGAGCACCAGTGACTGAGCGAAAAGTACTGTACTGTTTCCACGATCCCTGATGGGCCAGAGTTGTCATGTTCGATAGTTGCCAAGAACTATTCTCTCCTTGGTAAGAAGGGTTTCTAGTGGCACTGTGAGCTAGCTGGTATACAGGCTAACATACCCGGTGGGGGGGTCTGGAATCAGTCTGGACACCAATCCCACAGTCTATGTTGTCTAAACGCGCAGATCCTATATAGGTTTATAGGAACTACACGACACCACAAACCCTTTAGGTCGCTGTCACAATGAGCAGATGTCATCAGTGATGTCATACATTACAGTATTTGAGATGCCATCAGTGATGCCATCAGTAAGGTTATTTATCACATTATCACACGTCTTGAGTGATGTAATATGTGAGGTATAAACAGTGCATGGTGGGGGCACAAGTTATAGTTAGCTCTGTAAACTATAACTGGTGAAGTTCAGTGCTTGTTTGTTTTTAAACATTTGTTTTTGTCTCATTTGAACTCTTAACTATAACATTGCTTTAAAGTTTGCTTTTTTCAGTGAAATTCAGTTTTTTTTGTTAATGTAAGCTACGATCCTATTACCATACCCCACTATAAAGTCACTTTAACCTTTGGTTTTATCAGTGAATTTCCAGCATTTTTTGATCATATGTAAACTTGAGCATACAGCCAAGCCCCTCAGGCAACCTACAGTCAATGACCACATGCCCACACCCGCCACGGGTGCTCAACACCCCGCTGCACATAATCTTCGGTAGTACCCACCAAGCAAGCTTCCATTCCATGGTACCACTGTACTGCACAATATTCCTTGGGGAAGCTTGCATGGTACCACAGTACAATGGTGGGAAGCTTTTACAGCGTCTCCCGCTGAAGTCACGGTACCTCACAGGAGGCCATTGCTGGGAACCGCCCCCAGAAAAAATAATTTTTTTAACCTCCTTGGAGGGGACCCTCTGTGCCCTCTCCCTTCCCCCACAAGCTCCTGAGGGTGGGGTGTCCCTACCCTTCGCCCTTGTATTCATTCTAACTTGTGTGACCTTATATTTCACCAACAAAGTTAGTGCAACATATGGAGTAGATTCTAGAATTCATGTCACAGTTTCAAGCTGAGATAAGATCAAAGTGGCCAGAAAGTAGGGGCCACACAACTACAAGGACTGGGCCCTCATTCAACAAAAAGTTATCACAAAGCAATGCTGAGACAAATGCTTAGTAACCCAACACGGCTAACTATGTACGTCTCCTGCATAGCACCACGATCATTCACTGGCACAGTGATCGGCAGGCCTATACTGCTGAAGTCACAAAGAGACTGGTTGAATCAAAGGTGGTTTGGCAATCATATTTTGAAAGCTTCCGAAAACCCAATCACAGTAGATAACATGAAATGAAGGTGACAGTTTGCTGTATGTGCACTCCGTCATACAGCAGTCCTGCCCTTTCAAAGGGCTGTAAGTAAAAGCTATGACTATTCTCCAATTTTCTGGTGATCGGTTTATCTACTTCAGAAGGATGGAAGCCTGAATCATACTTGCAAAAATGTGAATTCTGTACCTGCAACTAACAGAAGATGTCAGCGGCGAACGCTTAACTCACTGACTTATCTTACACTGTTGTTCTGACAGCCAAAAACGGTTTGTATGGGATCCCAATTATGTCAGTGGATAGGGTGGGCAGGCTACGTCAGAGCCACTGGCCCACTGCCGCTTGTGCTCTAGAACAATTAAAGTATCAGATCGTCAGATCTCCTGAGACCTGTACCTTTACTCACCTATTGATGAAGGACCTTTTTCCAGACACACAACTGACCTCACTGACATGTGTTGCATGCATGTGTTAATCTGGCAAGCAGGAGCACTCAACACAATTAAAACGAACTACTATTACCCAATGTAACGGTACTCAATTCATCCACCTTAGAAGCTGGAAGTGTGAGTTGGCCCTGCCAGGATGTGAACTGATGACCTTCATTAGATAACTGCAGATGTCAGCGGCGAGCGTTTAAAACTGAGAAAAATCTTGCTAGGAATATAATATATATATATATATATGTGTGTGTGTGTGTGTGTATATGTATGTATGTATATATATATATATATATATATATATATATATATATATATAAATATATATGTTTCACACACTTTATATACAAATCGATGTCAAGTAATTGAAACATCTTTCTAGCCACAGTTACTATGAAAGCGCCATTTTAGATACTAAACTACAGATAGTAACTTTGAGAGAGACAGCCTGGCACACACTCCGAGTCCCAGACACTCCTCTTAAACGCTATCTTTTATTGATTTTCTGCTGGGGGCAGCGCGCTCTTCAGAAGCAGTTCCCAGGTGAATGGAGGCTTTGTGCGAGCCGCATTCCAGGCAATTTACAGTGACGGGATGACGAAAGAGGCAGAGAATGTGATGAGAAATGGCCGACCGCAAGCCTCCGTTTTTGCTGATGCGCATGAATCTCAGTAACTAGTCTGCACACAAAGTGATATATTTATCCCCCCTCAGCCGGAGCCGTTAAACCACAAAAATTAAAAAAAAGGAGAAGAAAAGGGTTTGCAGAAGTGAACGGGAGTACGCTAGGGTTACTGGTCAGGCCTGATTCCTAGTTAAAAAAAACTGCGTCACTTTCTCTTGCGCTTTAGTGATAGAGTGAATATTGTCTCAAAAATGAAAAGATGTATCTGTGAGTGGACAAATACATAAAAAGTGTTAAAAAGTGAACAACTTACTCGAGAAACTTCACAGAGAGGTGCCCCCTGCTGGGCCGGCTCACGCCTACAGTAAAATTAGCCACGCTTACTCGCCCTATGAAACAAGGTGGGGCCGGGCTGCCTGGTTTGGCATACTGCTGTGCGGTGGCTAGCTGCAGGGTCTGCCGGCTTGGCTGGGAGCTCGGTGCCCTCTGGGTGCTGTGGGGGTAGGAAACGAACTACGTAGGCAGGACCCTTGTTTGGTGCCACTGACGTCGAAAGTGTGGAATGCATTGTTTAAAGGCGTTCAGAAGGGTATAGCGCCTCACCGATTCTCGAACTGGAATTGTGGGGTTTACGACACCTTTGCCGTCCCTGGGGAGAGTTCCGAGGGTGCTTGAGGGCAGAGGTCACACGGTGGGCGATTTAGAACAACGAGGAAGGTGTTTTGACCTTTGATGAGGCCGGAGATCGTTTCAGAGTTCTGTGGGGGCAATTTATGAGGTAGGATCAGCATCAACTGGGGCTGCAAGAGGGACCTGGGGTGGAATCCCTGGCAGTCTCAGGGGGGTCGCACCACTGCTCTCAGAACAGGAAAAAGGAAAATAAAATCATAATAACATCGCTATTATCATTTTATTTTTCGGAGCTATGGGGCTGGGCGGGGCGGGCGGGGCTGGTGCCGCACGGGGAGGAGTGGTTCAGGCACTTAATTGTGCATGACGGTTTGGCCGACCGTCTTGGGCTGGCCAAACAGTCATGTGCACTTAGCATGTTCCCCACCGGGCTGTAATACACAGTCTGGGTGGAGAACATGCACAGGCTCCCAGTCCCCGCCTGAGCGCCAAACCACGGTGCTCAGACCAATCACAACTCTGCATTGCAGCATTGTGATTGGTTTAGGGGAGCCTGTGTGCTTCCGGGACTTGTCAGCGAAACAACGACAAAGGAGAGACAGAGGAGGCCGTGAGGAGGTAAGTGTCTTTTAAAAAAATATTTTGTTCCTACTGCCACCCTCGTTCCCTGCCAGCCGCCACTGAGCGTACTAAGGGATAAGGGAGTGGCTAAAAAATTAAATTACCCCCCACTTCTAACCAAAGTTCTTTTGGCACCAAGCAAATGAAGCAAGTCATTGCGACCCTCCCCTGAAGAGCTCTCTTGACACTTCCATCCAAGCCTCTATCCATTTATCTTTCCATCCTTCCATTCACCCACTGATATCCAGCATTTCACCTTGACATTCCGCCATCCTTTCAATCTTGCATCCATCATACAGTCTTTCACCAATCTGCCCGTCGATAAGTCCATCCATTTATATCCAAACCTATCCATCAATTTCCAACCTATCCATCAAACCTATTCATCCAGCTCCAAACCTATCCATCCATCCTTTCCGTCATCCATCCTTTCCATCATCCTTAAATCCATCCTTTCACATATCCATCCATCCTTTCACTCCATCCATCTTCCCTTTCACTCATCCATTAACCCTTACACTCAGCTATTGATACTTTCACTCTTTCATCCACCCTTCCACACACTCATCCATCCATTTATCCTTTCACTCATTCATCCATCCACTCATCCATCCATCCACTTTTCACCCATCCACTCATCCATCATTCCCCCTTTATATCCATCCATCCATCCTCCCTTTCACTCATAAATCCATTATTTCACTATTCCATCCTTACAACAGTCCTTTCACTCATTTATCCATCCATCCACATCCACCCTCAGTCATCCATTCCTCCATCCACCCTTTTACTTATCCATCCTTTCAATCATCCTTCCATCCCTCCTTTCGCATATTCATCCATCCTCCCTTTCAGTCCATCGATCCATTCATCCTTTAACTACATCCATCAATCTTCCCTTTCATGTATTCAG
Organism: Calotriton arnoldi; assembly: GCA_963921515.1. Taxonomy (NCBI): domain Eukaryota; kingdom Metazoa; phylum Chordata; class Amphibia; order Caudata; family Salamandridae; genus Calotriton; species Calotriton arnoldi. The sequence goes on along the minus strand of CAWUFW010003877.1, from coordinate 12,935 downwards.
CCATCAAGCCTTTCACTCACCCATTCATCCTTTCACTCATCCATCCACCCTTCCCACACTCATCCATCCATTTACCCACTCACTCATCTATCCCCCATTCAGCCATTCATCCACCCTTTTACCCATCCACCCCTCTATTCACTCATCCATCCATTCATCTCACAAATCCATTATTTCACTCATCCATACTTACATCAATCCTTTCACTGATTCATCCATCCATCCTTTCACTCATCCATCCATTCATCCTTTTGCTCATCCATCCATCCACACTTTCACGTCCATCCATCCACCCTTTCACTACATCCATCCTCCCTTTCACTCATCCAGCAACTCTTTCACTCAGTCATTCATCCTTTTCACTCATCCATCCACCCTTACACTCATTCGTCCATCTTTTTACTCATCTGTCCGTCGATTCAACCTTTAACTGATCCATACACCACCCCTTTCTCTTATCCATCCATCCTTTCACTCATTCATCCATCTTTTAAAAAAAAAATATTTTTTATTTGATTTTCTAAAAGAGATACAATACTTTGTACATTCAGGCATAAGTCACAGTACTGATTATATGTTTGAAGCACACACCAATCATATCAATTACAGTTTTGCACAGAATAGACAGAATTAATAAAGAGCAAATGATTTCTTGTCTTGTCTTCAGGTGTTGTTTTTTATTTCATTTTCTTTAGAAGACCTTCTCTTCTCGTACTATTAGAGGTCCTTGGTGCCACGAGAACTGTGTGTTCTCGTGGCACCAGGGACCTCTAATTCTACGAGCCCTGATCGTATTGGCAGCATAATTTCTGCCAACTAGTGGAATACTGCATAGGATAATATTGGCAGCATCATTTTGGAAGGAATACTGTTGTTTGAATTTATACCACCATATCCAATGGCAATCTACATAGGATAGAAGGATATACCTGGTAACACCGAATTTGTGACCTCCTATATTTTCACTCCCAGACAGGAGGTTTGAATACTGAATTTTCTGCTGAATATAGATCTGATTACTGAATTTCTACACGGTATCAGCCCTGATGAAGTCGTAGGGTTAATTCCCAGAGACGACGAAACACGTGTTGGCCAAGGCTAAGAGAAGGTCTTCTAAAGAAAATGAAATAAAAAACAACACCTGAAGACAAGACAAGAAATCATTTGCTCTTTAATAATTCTGTCTATTCTGTACAAAACTGTAATTGATATGATTGGCGTGTGCTTCAAACATATAATCAATGTTCACCATTCCTAAGTTGGTACTAGGGGAGTAGTGTGTTTCCTCCCGCCATTGAATGCACTGCGGGCGAAAAACCCTGTTCTATAACACACATATGTGATAACTGTATGAGCGCCTGATACCTCATTAACACCCAGTTCCAGATAAGTTATAGTACAGTAGATAAATCCCCGATAAACTTAAATGGTGCATTCATCCAATAGCGCCCGGAAGCATTTCGACAATGGAGAAATAACTGCACTGCGAACAGCGAACAATAACCGCTAAGGTTACTGCAAGGAAGGACGGCAAGGCAGCACAGGAGGTATCACAACACTTTGCATTGGGAGGGGTGGGAGCCACTGGATTGGGAGGGAAGTGGGGTTAAAGGATATGTAAGAGCGGAGCGGTGTCAATAAGTGTTAAGACTGTCAAATGTGCTGCGGCTAATTATGGCGAAATGAGGATCCCAGTATCTGATCGAGCGCTGCAGGTGCCTCATACAACAATACTCATTCATTCATCCATCTATCCATCCACCCTTTCATTCACACATCCATCCACCTTTTACTCACACATTTATCCAGCAATTCTTCCACCCACCCACCCTTTCACATTAATTATGAGCCTTCTCATGCCGAGTTGCAGGCAGAAGAGGCCAATCAAAAACTCCACCCCCTCTTTAGCTGCTAACACAAGGGGTTCAAACTGCCCCTGTCCAAGCCTATTTATCAGACATATCAATCCCTCCATCTATTCACCCTTTCACTCAGTCATCCATCCTTTCACTTATCCATCCACCCTTCCACCCAGCCATCCATCCATCCATTTACCCTTTCACTCATCCATCCATTACCCCTTTACCCATCCATCCGTCCACCCTCCCTTTCACTCATCCATCCATTCTTTCACCCATCCATCCTTACATCCGTCCTTACACTCATTCATCCTTCCATCCACCTGCCATTACACTCACCCACCCATCCACCCTTTCACTCACACATCCATCCTTTCACTCATTCATTCATCCATCTATCTATCCACCCACCCTTCCACTCGCCCACCCACCCACATTTTTACTCACATCAATCCCTCCATCCATTCACCCTTTCACTCTGCCATCCATCATTTCATTTATCCATCCTCCCTTCCACCCAGCCATCCATCCATCCATTTACCCTTTCACTCATCCATTACCCTTTTACCCATCCATCCGTCCACCCTCCATTTCACTCATCCATCCATTCTTTCACCCATCCTTACATCCGTCCTTTCACTCATTCATCCTTCCATCCACCTGCCATTACTCTCACCCACCCATCCACCCTTTCACTCACACACCCACCCTTCCACTCGCCCACCCACCCACGTTTTTACTCACACATCAATTCCTCCATCCATTCACCCTTTCACTCTGCCATCCATCATTTCACTTATCCATCCACCCTTTCACCCAGCCATCCATCCATTTACCTTTTCACTCATCCATCACCCTTTTACCGATCCATCCGTCCACCCTCCATTTCACTCATCCATTCATTCTTTCACCCATCCATCCTTACATCCGTCCTTTCACTCATTCATCCTTCCATCCACCTGCCATTACACTCACCCATCCATCCACCCTTTCACTCACACATCCATCCTTTCACTCATTCATCCATCTATCTATCTATCCACCCACCCTTCCACTCGCCCACCCAGCCACGTTTTTACTCACACATCAATCCCTCCATCCATTCACCCTTTCACTCAGTCATCCATCCTTTCACCTATCCATCCACCCTTCCATCCAGCTATCCATCCATCCATTTACCCTTTCACTCATCCATTACCCTTTTACCCATCCATCCGTCCACCCTCCCTTTCACTCATCCATTCATTCTTTCACCCATCCATCCTTACATCCGTCCTTTCACTCATTCATCCTTCCATCCACCTGCCATTACACTCACCCACCCATCCACCCTTTCACTCACACATCCATCCTTTTACTCATTCATCCATCTATCCACCCACCCTTCCACTCGCCCACCCACTCACGTTTTTACTCACACATCAATCCCTCCATCCATTCACCCTTTCAAAAAGCCATCCATCATTTCACTTATCCATCCACCCTTCCACCCAGCCATCCATCCATTTACCCTTTCACTTACTCATCCATCCATCCATTACCCTTTCACCCATCCATCCGTCCACCCTCCCTTTCACTCATCCATCAATTATTTCACATGTACATCCTTTCACTCATTCATCCTTCTATCCATCCGCTGTTACACTCACCCACCTATCCACCTTTTCACTTACCTACCCACCACCCATCCTTTCACTCGCCCACCCACCATTTCACATTAATTATGGGCCTTTGCCGAGTTGATGTCAGAAGAGCCTCACCCCCTCTGCAGCTGCTACAGACGGGTGTTCACAACTTCCCTACTAAGGGAGCTCACAAGCTGAGGGATAGTGGAAGAGCGATTGCCACTATGTAACGAGCTTTTTGTAGGGACTGGCCCCTGCATTTCAGTAGGGGCTACAGGAATTATGAGATTTTGCGGCCATGGCGGTTAACGCATAATTAGAACACTAGAATGTTGAGCGCTCCATTGAAGACAATTAAGTGCTCCGGGCTTCTAATGGCTGGTAGAAGCCTGAAGCATCAACATTCTAATGTTTGTTCACAGCTGTTGGGGTGAACAAAGGCCTCATGGAGCCTGAGGGGATTTCAACCCCCTTGGGCTCTTTGAGGACTTTGTTTTACAAATTCGAACATTCTGCCTTCTAGGGGCGGAATGTTCTAATAGCCTTAGAGCCCTCCATAGCGGGCCTGCTATGTTGTTAAAGGCTCTCGCCTTCGGTTCGGGCCTTTAACTCTGGAGCGGGCCTTTAATGGCCGGTAGAGCCCGTGACGTCGGGCTCTAAGGCTATATCATGGATTTGCTGTATTTGCTGCACAACCCATCATCTGTTGCATAATCTGTATATTGTAATAAAAGAAATGTTTCTAGCTCAAATTAATCAACAGTTACTAGAAAAGTTCCAATACGTCTTGCTTCGCAGTAAAAGGCCAATTGCCAAGGTTCACTGGTCCCCTTTCTGTTGCTTATTTCTGAATTTGGATGTTAAAATGATACTAGTGGAGTGAAATCTTTGTCCAGACAGGATTAACCTCTGTGAAAATGACAAAATCAGGAAGTAATGCTATCACAAAATGTGCGGCATTACGCCGCATAATTTGCCATTTTTTGCCACATTATTTAATCAACCCTACTGCATAATTTTATCACCCCCTGCCACACAATTCCAGTGGCCCTGACTTCGGCTCTCAGACGATTAGGAGAGCGGCCTTGGGGAATCACTTGCAGTTTTGGAATGGCTATGAGTGATGAGTTACACTAAGGCAGTGACAAGCAATACCAGGTTCCTATACCCACCCTATATATTTCATTATAGACCATATCTTACCCCGATAGTACTTAATACAAGCTACACGGATAGTCTGAGTAGCTTTCCCAGATGTCTGCCTGGGAATGCGGCTTTCTTACACATGGTCTGGACGTGCTTTTTGGTAAGTACATTAAAGGGGGGGGGGGGTCGTTGCCCAGCTGCAAACAAGGTTTTCTGAACTTATTGAGGCGAGATTGGACCAGTGTATGCCTGGATTCTATCCTAGCCCCAAGCAGGGAAATACTGGTTATAGACTAGAGGCATCGTCGCACTGATGGCAAAGTGTCTGCTCCACATAAACTCAGTGGCGCAAGAAAACATGAGGGGGCCCCCCAGCAGAGTGTGGTGAGTGGCCCCTAAGACTCCCATATCTCACAGATACTCATAGCCTTGGATTGAAAGAGGGCCCCTGAACAGTGGGGGGCACCCTGAACCGCAGAGGCCCGCTTTAGGCTTATGCGTAAATTGGCTCCTAGATCTCTGAGCCTTCAAGCTAGGAAGGGATTTTTCTGAATCTTGAAAAATTAGTAACTTTACAAAAATCCTTGTAACTTTTAATACTCCTAAAGTTTTTTATAAATCCATTCCTGTGTGTGGCCCATTCGTTTTGGGATCCTGAAACTATTCTTAGGTGGCTCCTGGTGCACTTAACTCCAAGGTAGACCTATTAATCGCTGATTATAGCTCTGTGTAGCTTTTAATTAAAAAGACTCTTCAGATGTCATCTACTGATGATTAATGGAGTCAGCCGCTCCCTCAGTCTGTGCCAGTCTGTTCTGCTGCCCAGCCATCCTCCCTGCCAAGGAAAGCTGCATTCCCTGAGCCTCTTCAATCTGCCTTCTGCATTACACACCTCTTCAGCCACAGGGGCGATTCACGAAGGAGCGTAAGAGTACGTAAAGTACTACTCCTGTAGTACTACATGCCTACGTGCATTGGCACTAAAACATCTAGAATGGGAAATTGAGGTATTCATATACAATTAGTGCAAATGGAAAGGATTGTGCTCACTTTGCACATTCACTAGTAAAGAGTTCGGAGTTTTATGCCAATTCACAAATGTGTGTGAGAGGATGTAAAAGAGTACTTCTGTCGTACTCCTTTTTGCATAGGCCTAGTACTATTGCTTGTTGTATATAGTAACTGTTTCTGGGCATGCAAATTGCACTGCAAATGTCAAGACCATGGATACCTCAAACATACAGTTTACACATTAGTTTCTTGCAAAATCAGTTTTTTCCCTAAACCAGCATTAGCTGTGATTGTTTAGAGGGCGCTACAAATTACACAATGTTATATTTCCGCTTATTTTCAGTGCCTTTACAAGTGCAATCTTATTGACTGTTGCTCTGCACCGACAGGACTGTTAGTTGTTCACTAAATGCACATGTTGTCTCATAGCCACCTCCTGCTGACTGGCTATGAGTCACCCCAGTTAAACCAGAGCTTCATTTGCTGCTTGAAAAGTCTTTCTGTGCAGTTTCCCTGCTGGCCTATAATTAAAAGCGAGGGCAGGTTTGTTCTCTCCTCCCACACGTGTACCAACAACAAAGACTGGGTGCCAAAAATAGGGTCCTGTCATTTGAAGCCATTCACCGACTCATTTCCATCCGAATGCCTGGGGTGGTTGTTCACAACAGGGTGGACCTGGCGGCAGATCCTGACATCATGGCCGGTGTCATGACTTACGCTGGCCACCAAAGCCGCATCTTTTTTTAGACTGAGGAGGTAACGAGGTGCAAAAGACACACAATTGATGGACGGAATGCAGAACAAATCAAAACATTCACCCCCAGTCAAGAGATCTACATTAGGAACTGCATACTATAATTGTAGAGACCTCATGGGAACAGTCCAGCCCGAACTGCCAAGCCAGGTCCTCCCTGGACCGGAAACAAGCATCCTAGGACCGGTTTCGGGGTTCCACCCCTCTTCAGCCAGGATAGCTTGATTCCAGTGGCACAGTGAGCCCAGGACCCACGTCTGGGCATACCTGGTGCACTTAGGGCGAGAAAGCAAAAGACACACAATTAATGGACGGAATGCAGAACAAATCAAAACATTCACCCCCAGTCAAGAGATCTGGGTTAAATCCATCATTCTTTTGCTCACCATGCCACCCCAGTTTAGACCTGGCCATATGCAAATCAGTCTTGACCTTGTGCCTCATGGGAACAGTCCAGCCCGAACTGCCAAGACAGGTCCTCCCTGGACCGGAAACAAACATCCTAGGACCGGGTTCGGGGTTTCACCCCTCTTCAGCCAGGATAGTGGGTCCCGTGCTCTCCATGCCACTGGAGGCAAGCTATCCTGGCTGATGAGGGCTGAAAGCCCGAAACCGGTCCTAGGATGCTTGTTTCCAGTCCAGGGAGGACCTTGCCTGGCAGTTCGGGCTGGACTGTTCCCATTGGGCGCAGGGTCAAGACTGATTTGCATATGGCTGGGTCCAAACTGGAATGGCATGGTGAGCAAAAAAACGATGGATTTAGGCCCAGATCTCTGTACTGGGGTGAATGTATGACATTGTTCTGCATTCTGTCCATCAATTGTTCTTTTTGCATTTGTCACCCCGAGTGGGAAGGGTATGCCCAGACGTGGGTCCCGTGCTCTCCATGCCACTGGAGGCAAGCTATCCTGGCTGATGAGGGCTGAAAGCCCGAAACCGGTCCTAGGATGCTTGGTTCCAGTCCAGGGAGGACCTTGCCTGGCAGTTCGGGCTGGACTGTTCCCATTGGGCGCAGGGTCAAGACTGATTTGCATATGGCTGGGTCCAAACTGGAATGGCATGGTGAGCAAAAAACGATGGATTTAGGCCCAGATCTCTGTACTGGGGTGAATGTATGACATTGTTCGGCATTCTGTCCATCAATTGTTCTTTTTGCATTTGTCACCCCGAGTGGGACGGGTATGCCCAGACGTGGGTCCCGTGCTCTCCATGCCACTGGAGGCAAGCTATCCTGGCTGATGAGGGCTGAAAGCCCGAAACCGGTCCTAGGATGCTTGTTTCCAGTCCAGGGAGGACCTTGCCTGGCAGTTCGGGCTGGACTGTTCCCATTGGGCGCAGGGTCAAGACTGATTTGCATATGGCTGGGTCCAAACTGGAATGGCATGGTGAGCAAAAAAACGATGGATTTAGGCCCAGATCTCTGTACTGGGGTGAATGTATGACATTGTTCTGCATTCTGTCCATCAATTGATCTTTTTGCATTTGTCACCCCGAGTGGGACAGGTATGCCCAGACGTGGGTCCCGTGCTCTCCATGCCACTGGAGGCAAGCTATCCTGGCTGATGAGGGCTGAAAGCCCGAAACCGGTCCTAGGATGCTTGTTTCCAGTCCAGGGAGGACCTTGCCTGGCAGTTCGGGCTGGACTGTTCCCATTCGGCGCAGGGTCAAGACTGACTTGCATATGGCTGGGTCCAAACTGAAATGGCATGGCGAGCAAAAAAACGATGGATTTAGGCCCAGATCTCTGTACTGGGGTGAATGTATGACATTGTTCTGCATTCTGTCCATCAATTGTTCTTTTTGCGTTTGTCACCCCGAGTGGGACGGATATGCCCAGACGTGGGTCCCGTGCTCTCCATGCCACTGGAGGCAAGCTATCCTGGCTGCTGAGGGCTGAAAGCCCGAACCCGGTCCTAGGATGCTTGTTTCCAGTCCAGGGAGGACCTTGCCTGGCAGTTCGGGCTGGACTGTTCCCATTGGGCGCAGGGTCAAGACTGATTTGCATATGGCTGGGTCCAAACTGGAATGGCATGGTGAGCAAAAAAATGATGGATTTAGTGTCAGGGTCTGTCCGGGGCTATGTGGGGAACACAGTCAGGGACTTGGGCAAGGACTGGGAACAGGGTAGAAAACAAAGACAGAGAGGAGTACAGCACTGCCCAGGAGCACACAGGAAGTCAGAGGAGAAAAGGGATCCAAAGGGGAAGCCTGTAGAGGTGAACAAGAAGGGTGAGACTCGGAAAGGAAGGGCACTCATGAGGCGGCTCAGCATTCAGAATCACTTAAACCCAGGACGGATGTGCAATACACTTAAACATGAAACAACGTTAACAATAAAGGGGATGTGGGGTAAAGCACTCAGGAGCTCCACACGGTAAGACTGAAGCTCAGTAAGTTAATCACCCACAATTGCTGTTACAGATACTGACTGGAAATACCCACATATAGGATATGTATACAAAGGCAGGGTCTGTGGAGCTTATACCTATGGTGATGTTATAACAGTAACTCAAAGACAATACTCACAGTGAACAAGAAACACCACCTAGGTAGTCAGCCGTGCCCACGGATCCTGGCGATCAAACAGGAACACGCAAGGCAGTAACAGCAAAGGGGTAGAACTAAACACAAGCACAATAGACAAGGAGCTAGCAAAGAGGAGTGCTTAACAGGAAAGGAAGGAAATCACAGGGCACACTTGGCAGAAAGCAGGTAACAAACCTACAAGGTAACAGAAGCGAGACAGCAGAATAGAAAGATAGCAAACTAGAACTGGAACCAAGGAAATGAGATGAAAGGCAGGGACTGGAAAAGGATATACAGATAGGGAAGCTACAAGGGTATACTAGAATAGTACAGGGTCAGGAAACAAGAAAACAAAGTAGCATAGGATGCAGTGCTGGGGCAAGAATTGAGCAAAGGCTCAGGAGTCAAAGTAGCACTACAGGTCAGGAACAAGGAAATGTTAAGGCTCAGGAATCAAGGAAGCACTGCAAGCAGTGCTGGTTCAGGAAACAGGAAAATGGCTACAGCTCAGGAAACAAGGAGTCAAGAGCGCACTGCAAGCAGTGCAAGTCAGGCACAAGAAATAGCTGAAGCCCAGGAAAAGGAACAGAGACTAACTATAGCTCAGGATACTAGGTAGCACTGCAGGCAGTGCTAAGGCAGGCACAAGGAAAATAGCTATAGCTCAGGAACACAGGAAACCAGGTAGCACTGCAGGCAGTGCTAATTCAGGCACAAGGAAATAGCTATAGCTAAGGAATCACTGGAAACAAGGATAGCAAAAGCTCAGGGAGCACAGGAAACAAGGATCGGTCTCACCGGTAAACAGCTTACAATGACCAACACTGGACTGAAGGGAGCTGGGGCTTAAAAGAGCTCACAGTAATCATGTGCAGCAGGTGTGAGCAGGCTAGCAGCAGCCAGCCACAGGTGAGCTGAATTCCTCCACCCATCCTTGGCCTGCAGGGGTGGAGACTAAGCAGTGAGCAGGGAATCCTGGGTAATGGAGTTTTCAGGCATGAGTAGGCTGGCTTCACAAAACCCGGCATGGATTGGGAATGGATGTTAGTTCCCAATAAGTGTCCAAATGGCTGGAAGTCAGGATTTGCATGCAGGGGAGGGTCTGGAGGTTTATTAGAGGACTGGAAAGTCACCCAGTTCACCCCCTGGTGGTGGACACGGGAATGCAGGGAGCAAGTCGTGACAGTACACCCCCTCCAAAGACCCTCTCCCTGAATCTGGAACTGGATTCAAGGCCGTGGCTCCTAAGAAGTAAGTCCATTTCCCTCATAGATGTAGTGCAAGTTGCCAGCGGACTGCAGAAAAATGGTGACGTTCTGGAAGGTTTTGTCTCTGATGCTGGTGATTCAGTCTCTGGGTGTATATGTACTGAGAACTCTGGAGGCTGGCAAACTGGAAGCCCAGGGTCAAAAGTTGGAAAAATAGAGGTTCAAGTGCTGAAGGCAGGGAGCCCGGAGGCTCTGGTGCTGAAGGCAGGGAGCCCGGAGGCTCTGGTGCTGAAGGCAGGGAGCCCGGAGGCTCTGGTGCTGAAGGCAGGGAGCCCGGAGGCTCTGGTGCTGAAGGCAGGGAGCCCGGAGGCTCTGGTGCTGAAGGCAGGGAGCCCGGAGGCTCTGGTGCTGCAGGCAGGGAGCCCGGAGGCTCTGGTGCTGAAGGCAGGGAGCCCGGAGGCTCTGGTGCTGAAGGCAGGGAGCCCGGAGGCTCTGGTGCTGAAGGCAGGGAGCCCGGAGGCTCTGGTGCTGCAGGCAGGGAGCCCGGAGGCTCTGGTGCTGCAGGCAGGGAGCCCGGAGGCTCTGGTGCTGCAGGCAGGGAGCCCGGAGGCTCTGGTGCTGCAGGCAGGGAGCCCGGAGGCTCTGGTGCTGCAGGCAGGGAGCCCGGAGGCTCTGGTGCTGCAGGCAGGGAGCCCGGAGGCTCTGGTGCTGAAGGCTGGGAGCCCGGAGGCTCTGGTGCTGAAGGCTGGGAGCCCGGAGGCTCTGGTGCTGAAGGCTGGGAGCCCGGAGGCTCTGGTGCTGAAGGCTGGGAGCCCGGAGGCTCTGGTGCTGTAGGCAGGGAGCCCGGAGGCTCTGGTGCTGAAGGCAGGGAGCCCGGAGGCTCTGGAGCTGAAGGCAGGGAGCCCGGAGGCTCTGGTGCTGAAGGCAGGGAGCCCGGAGGCTCTGGTGCTGAAGGCAGGGAGCCCGGAGGCTCTGGTGCTGTAGGCAGGGAGTCCGGAGGCTCTGGTGCTGAAGGCAGGGAGCCCGGAGGCTCTGGTGCTGAAGGCAGGGAGCCCGGAGGCTCTGGTGCTGTAGGCAGGGAGCCCGGAGGCTCTGGTGCTGTAGGCAGGGAGCCCGGAGGCTCTGGTGCTGAAGGCAGGGAGCCCGGAGGCTCTGGTGCTGTAGGCAGGGAGCCCGGAGGCTCTGGTGCTGTAGGCAGGGAGCCCGGAGGCTCTGGTGCGAAAGGCAGGGAGCCCGGAAGCTCTGGTGCGAAAGGCAGGGAGCCCGGAAGCTCTGGTGCGAAAGGCAGGGAGCCTAGAAGCTCGGGTCCTGGAGGCAGGGAGCCTAGAAGCTCGAGTCCTGGAGGCAGGGAGCCTGGAAGCTCGAGTCCTGGAGGCAGTGAGCCTGGAAGCTCGGGTCCTGGAGGCAGGGAGCCTGGAAGCTCGAGTCCTGGAGGCAGTGAGACTGGAAGCTCGAGTCCGGGAGGCAGGGAGCCTGGAAGCTCGAGTCCGGGAGGCAGGGAGCCTGGAAGCTCGGGTCCGGGAGGCAGGGAGCCTGGAAGCTCGGGTCCGGGAGGCAGGGAGCCTGGAAGCTCGGGTCCTGGAGGCAGGGAGCCTGGAAGCTCGGGTCCTGGAGGCAGGGAGCCTGGAAGCTCGGGTCCTGGAGGCAGGGAGCCTGGAAGCTCGGGTCCTGGAGGCAGGGAGCCTGGAAGCTCGGGTCCTGGAGGCAGGGAGCCTGGAAGCTCGGGTCCTGGAGGCAGGGAGCCTGGAAGCTCGGGTCCTGGAGGCAGGGAGCCTGGAAGCTCGGGTCCTGGAGGCAGGGAGCCTGGAAGCTCGGGTCCTGGAGGCAGGGAGCCTGGAAGCTCTGGTGCGAAAGGAAGGGAGCCTGGAAGCTCGAGTCCTGGAGGCAGTGAGCCTGGAAGCTCGGGTCCGGGAGGCAGGGAGCCTGGAAGCTCGGGTCCGGGAGGCAGGGAGCCTGGAAGCTCTGGTCCTGGGGGCAGGGAGCCTGGAAGCTCTGGGCCTGGAGGCAGGGAGCCTGGAAGCTCTGGGCCTGGAGGCAGGGAGCCTGGAAGCTCTGGGCCTGGAGGCAGGGAGCCTGGAAGCTCTGGGCCTGGAGGCAGGGAGCCTGGAAGCTCTGGGCCTGGAGGCAGGGAGCCTGGAAGCTCTGGTCCTGGAGGCAGGGAGCCTGGAAGCTCTGGTCCTGGAGGCAGGGAGCCTGGAAGCTCTGGTCCTGGAGGCAGGGAGCCTGGAAGCTCTGGTCCTGGAGGCAGGGAGCCTGGAAGCTCTGGTCCTGGAGGCAGGGAGCCTGGAAGCTCTGGTCCTGGAGGCAGGGAGCCTGGAAGCTCTGGTCCTGGAGGCAGGGAGCCTGGAAGCTCTGGTCCTGGAGGCAGGGAGCCTGGAAGCTCTGGTCCTGGAGGCAGGGAGCCTGGAAGCTCTGGTCCTGGAGGCAGGGAACCTGGAAGCTCTGGGCCTGGAGGCAGGGAACCTGGAAGCTCTGGGCCTGGAGGCAGGGAGCCTGGAAGCTCTGGTCCTAGAGGCAGGGAGCCTGGAAGCTCTGGTCCTAGAGGCAGGGAGCCTGGAAGCTCTGGTCCTGGAGGCAGGGAGCCTGGAAGCTCTGGTCCTGGAGGCAGGGAGCCTGGAAGCTCTGGTCCTGGAGGCAGGGAGCCTGGAAGCTCTGGTCCTGGAGGCAGGGAGCCTGGAAGCTCTGGTCCTGGAGGCAGGGAGCCTGGAAGCTCTGGTCCTGGAGGCAGGGAGCCTGGAAGCTCTGGTCCTAGAGGCAGGGAGCCTGGAAGCTCTGGTCCTGGAGGCAGGGAGCCTGGAAGCTCTGG